>CAWUFW010004669.1:0-1490129 GCA_963921515.1 Calotriton arnoldi
AAATTAATTGCAATGCAATTATCTGAATTTACAACTAAAGAGGCTGAAAAAAATATTCACAACATCCCTTCCAGCATCGCCAATAAAAATAAAAAGACACAGTTAAAATCTACTTGACTGATTTCACTTAGGACAATAAAATAGATCCATTTGCATATATATACTCTATTTCAACACTTTCCACCTTGCATGGCTCACCCTCACACCACAAACTCCTTACAAACACAACAGCTATTGGATGCAGTACAAAATTAAATTATGGGCAATGGTGTTGTGCAGGTAGCAAAAAAACAACAAGGGATCTATACAAAACATACCTTGCTTTTCTTCTTCTTCCTCCCACCTTACTACCAATATCTCAAATAAATAAACGCCACATGTTGTTCACATAAGTACTGCAATAACAGTCTTTCCACACGGAGCTTCTTCTTGTGCTTACTGCATACTTCTATCTTTTATTTTAATGCACATATTACAATTTCTGTTTTTTACACAACTTTCGCATTTTCTCTTATTATCTTGCATTACTTTAACCACCCTCTCTAATACTAAACTCCTACTTAACTCTTCCAACAAACTTCAACTTAACAGTTCCCTTTTAAAAAAAACATAAGTTCATAACACTACCAAATGTTCCATCCCCACCCTATACCACTTCAATACATTACTCTATAAATATAAAAACTAACAACCCCTACATTCTTATTTTACTAACTACCTCCTTCTCACTAAATACCTCTATGCTACTCTCATTTCTTATATAGTGCTTCACACTAGCAATAACTAACAACAAGCACAAAGTATTGTACATTAATAATGTTTACTTTTTGCAGGAAGAAGAAATTTAAAAAAAAATTATTAACGGAAAGGAAACTCTGTTAAAGTCCATAACACTCAAAGACTCAACGGACTACGTAAAAATAACATTGTGGAGGGAAGCAACCAACTTTAAAATACAGATTGGACAATATGTCAAAATAACTCTTGTCACTGTACATGAGTTCAACAATGAAAAAGTGTTGAACACAACAAGACACAGTCAATTTGAAGTAAGTAATATTTTACTTCCTTTGGGGCATATTATCAATGGCCAGCGATAATTATCGCTGGCCGTGCTTAGCGATAGATTTCTTATCGCTGGCTATCTCTGGAAATTATCGCCCTGGTAGCGCGTTATTAACAACACGCTTCTCCAGGGCGATAAAAATTCCAGAGATAAGCGAGGTTATCGCCGTTTTGCAGGGAACATCGCTGGTTTTCCAGCGATGTTCCCTGCAAATGGCGATAACCTTGCTGATACGACCCTGTGGTCGTATCAGCAGAATCCACCCCTATGTTAGGGATGGCTAAGTCAGGATTTTAGCAGACGTTAGATTTTGGCGAAAACGTCCGTTTCGCCAAAATCTAACCTCTGCTAAAATCATGTGGGCTGCCTTGTAAATATCGCGATGTGAACATCAGCGATATTTGCAACGTAGTCCATCCTGGGTACGCCAGTACACGCCACTTTGCATCTCATTAGAGATGCAAAGATGGGCGTTGGGGAAAGGGCGATAAAGCAAGGATTCACGCGATAGCGTGACCTTGCTGATTAGGCAATAAAATTATCGCCGCTTTTCGTCCGAAAACGGACGCAAAAGCGGCGATAATTGTTTATCGCCTCGTTGATAATATGCCCCTTAATTTCTTCTAAGCATGAAAAACAGCTAATAGGTATATCAATGCAATATGTCTTGCATCATACAACTTTTTGCTATTGCCATTGCAAATAATAATGCAAGACCAATAGCACAAACATTCACTAATGCAACACATACTGCATTACCTATAGCAATTCACCCTATTAATACTACAAAAGCAAACACCTCCTTATAACATACAAATTGCACAGTCACCATTATCTCTAATAAATTTTAATAACTCTTCACATAACACAGCCAATGCATTTAGACCTACTGCAACACTTAGGGGTCGATTCCGATCTCGGTCGGAGACGCACCCAACGCCATTCGGTCGGGAAAAAAGCCATGCGAATGCCTGTTTCCCGACCAATCCGCACATGAATCCGAACGAACAAGTACGATGCGCACAACAGCACAGATTCCGACCGAGTCGTACTCACCCAGTCCAGGTCCTGATCCCCGACCGAGCCGGATCCGTAAACGCAGATGAGTCGCCCGGAAGCCAAAAAGCAGCCCCGTCCGGCCGGACAAGTACGATGCGCTTCCCGTACGCGCCGAACCCGTCGCTACGCACGGCACGTCAAAGCATCCGGGAGAGGCGCACATAAGCTCCGATTCGCGCCACAACACGATCCACGGCTACGAGACGAACACGCAAGCGACGAGGACGAGGCGAAGCAACGACGAAGACGAGCGAGACGAACCAACAATGAATCCCATCGTTCCGATCCTACCAATATTCTACATCTACTACCGGAACAGGCACGGACGCGTACGGCGCAGAAGGTAGGTCAGACACCAACCACAAACACAAACTACACGTACCCGACATATCACACACACACACAGGGATGCAGAAATTACTTACTCCAGAAACAGCAGCACCATAGGGGCGGGACGCCCATCACCAATGCCTCATATACACATAGGGGCCCGGATGCCTGTCACTACTACCACCCTTACCCAGGGGGTGCCAGGTGCCTACCACTACTACCACCTCTACCCATAGGGGGCTGGATGCCTGTCACTACTACCACCTCTACCCATGGGGGTGCCAGGTGCCTACCACTACTACCACCTCTACCCATGGGGGGCTGGATGCCTGTCACTACTACCACCTCTACCCATGGGGGTGCCAGGTGCCTACCACTACTGCCACCTCTACCCAGGGGTGCCAGGTGTCTACCACTACTACCACCTCTACCCATGGGGGGCTGGATGCCTGTCACTACTACCACCTCTACCCATGGGGGTGCCAGGTGCCTACCACTACTGCCACCTCTACCCAGGGGTGCCAGGTGCCTACCACTACTACCACATCTACCCATGGGGGTGCCAGGTGCCTACCACTACTACCACCCCTACCCAGGGGTGCCAGGTGCCTACCACTACTACCACCCATACCCAGGGGTGCCAGGTGCCTACCACTACTACCACCTCTACCCATAGGGGCTGGATGCCTGTCACTACTACCACCTCTACCCATGGGGGTGCCAGGTGCCTACCACTACTACTACCCTTACCCAGGGGTGCCAGGTGCCTACCACTACTGCCACCTCTACCCAGGGGTGCCAGGTGCCTACCACTACTGCCACCTCTACCCATGGGGGCTGGATGCCTGTCACTACTACCACCTCTACCCATGGGGGTGCCAGGTGCCTACCACTACTGCCACCTCTACCCAGGGGTGCCAGGTGCCTACCACTACTACCACCTCTACCCATGGGGGGCTGGATGCCTGTCACTACTACCACCTCTACCCATGGGGGTGCCAGGTGCCTACCACTACTGCCACCCTTACCCAGGGGTGCCAGGTGCCTACCACTACTACCACCCTTACCCAGGGGGTGCCAGGTGCCTACCACTACTGCCACCTCTACCCAGGGGGTGCCAGGTGCCTACCACTACTACCACCTCTCCCCATGGGGGGCTGGATGCTTGTCACTACTACCACCTCTACCCATGGGGGTGCCAGGTGCCTACCACTACTGCCACCTCTACCCAGGGGGTGCCAGGTGCCTACCACTACTACCACCTTTACCCATGGGGGGCTGGATGCCTGTCACTACTGCCACCTCTACCCATGGGGGTGCCAGGTGCCTACCACTACTACCACCCTTACCCAGGGGTGCCAGGTGCCTACCACTACTACCACCCCTACCCAGGGGGTGCCAGGTGCCTACCACTACTGCCACCTCTACCCAGGGGTGCCAGGTGCCTACCACTACTACCACCTCTACCCATGGGGGCTGGATGCCTGTCACTACTACCACCTCTACCCATGGGGGTGCCAGGTGCCTACCACTACTGCCACCTCTACCCAGGGGTGCCAGGTGCCTACCACTACTACCACCTCTACCCATGGGGGGCTGGATGCCTGTCACTACTACCACCTCTACCCATGGGGGTGCCAGGTGCCTACCACTACTACCACCCTTACCCAGGGAGTGCCAGGTGCCTACCACTACTGCCACCTCTACCCAGGGGGTGCCAGGTGCCTACCACTACTACCACCTCTACCCATGGGGGGCTGGATGCCTGTCACTACTACCACCTCTACCCAGGGGGTGCCAGGTGCCTACCACTACTACCACCTCTACCCAGGGGTGCCAGGTGCCTACCACTACTACCACCTCTACCCATGGGGGGCTGGATGCCTACTACTACCACCCCCACTCACAGGATGGCAAATACATGCCACAAGAAGCACACACCAGCAGAAAGAATGCAACACAAAGACATCCCCCAACACCATGGCAAGCGTGTGTAGACTGTGTCAAATGCCTACAACACTGAACAGGACTGTGGACATACAATGTGACCCCCTATCACAAGTGCCACACATAAATGTGTGTGGCACCCACAATGCAAGCAGGCCATGACCATTGTGGCAATGGGGTCCAAACCCCCATCATCACAGTGACCAAAATGTGAGTGTGGGGTCCATAGCTGAAGCACATATTGAACATTGTGGCAGTGGGGTCCAGACCCCCATCATCACAGTGACCAAAATGTGAGTGTGGGGTCCATAGCTGAAGCACATATTGAACATTGTGGCAATGGGGTCCAAACCCCCATCATCACAGTGACCAAAATGTATGTGTTGACAAAGAATAAGCTGCAACTGCCAAACTGCATGGATGATTCCTGGTCACAGAACAACAAACACATCAGTGGCAAAGTAGTGCTTGTGTCCCATAGCAACATAGAATGGGGGAGGCAAACAGTGCAGTGCAAACAAGACATACCTTTGGCCATGTGCAGACAAACATCACCCATGGGGGCTGACACTGTCAACATTCATCAATGACTCAATGACAGAAGTGACCATCAGAATGCAGACCCACATATTTGCACCAATGGGCACACAAATTGAGATACCCAGTGGAGACTGTAGAAGGGAGGTGAACAGATACCATACCATGACAGCAATGGGACACACACACAATGATCATTGTGCTGACTGATTTCCTAGGAGTCCCAGGGACAGCAGGGCAAACACACCAAACAACATACAGATAATGGCACACCATGAATATGCCAATGCAGTGGCGCTGTTGCACATACACAAACAGGCAGACCCACACTGCACATCAAACACAACAGGTGAGGGGGGGTACCAGTGTCCCCAGGCAACCACACAACACATGAGGAGGCCTGAATACCAGTTACACAGATGTGCATACAGTGCCACACAAAGGTAACTCATGGATCCAAATCCCCTATGTGGGCAATCAGGCATTGTCAGATGAGAGGGAGCACAAATCACACATGTCACACAAGCATGTAGGAACAGCAACTGACACAGCAAGACACACAGACACCACAGCACCACACCCAGGGCCCCCACAATGTGGTGACCCTGGGCTGCATTACAATCCCACTCTGATGACAAAGCTAGATGTCGTTCACACTGTGAACCACAGTCATGTGTCCTGAGCAACAAACTACCATCACACCTACACAAGCACAAATCAACCAGCACGGCCTGTCAGCCAAGGCCAACATGGAGGCAGGGGTCTAGCCGGGCAACAACTCTCATCTGCACACACTCAACACCACACACCTCGACCTCCAACAATGTGCAGCAGTGAAGCTCACATGCACTGGTGACATTGCACATGCACCCATGACAATCCCAGGGGGGGTGGTGGGAACCAAGGTGCAGGAACACATCACACATGGCCACTCTACCAGACTCCTGAATGTCTGACACACTGCACACTACACTGTACATGGACATGACGGCAATACCACACCAACCAATGGGATCCCAGCCACAGTCACACACCTATGAAGAAGCCAAGGTCACCCACAAAGAACACACATAGACAACTACCATCATTGCAGCCCTGAGGAGTGCCAGCAGTCACACACACAACGTGTCACAACCAATGAAAGCTAACACAAACCAGAAATCACATGACAGGCGTAAACAACAAGTGCAAAGGGGAATCCGGACTGTGACACATCAGCGTCTGCCCACAAACTCAGCCCTGACAGCAAACACACCTATGGGTGACACCCTGATGACCAGTAATGTGCCATGCACCCACATCACAGAGAACCCAGGGAGAAGACTTTGGGGGAACATAGCTCAACTCAGCAAGCATCACAAACAGGAACATCACTAGGGATCCCAGCATGCACAGCAACATGGAAGTGAACACACACACATGCTCATACAACACACACCTTGGGCGCACGAGATGTCACAGGAGTACACACTGCCATGAGGGGACTCCACTCCTGTGTGAGGAAAGCTGTGCCATATGTCGCATCAGTAGGGCTCCATCATGTCAGCAGAACACTTGGTCACACAGTCAACAATTAGCACCAAATGAAGGCTCCCGTCACATCAGCCTGGTCATGGGAATGTCAACGAAATCAACAGCACAGATCCAACACACATGTATAGCAAGTTGCACTGACAACACAGAAGAGTCCTTCCCCATTGATGGCCAAACCTGCATGTCCAGTGGAGATGGCCACACGGTCAGGGAACTAGACTAATTGAACAATGGCAAACACAACAGATGTGCATGGGTGGAACTCACAGATGTGACATTGCTAATGTAAGTAGGAAATCCCATTGCCAAATATTGAATACATGACACCCTCAGATGCTGCTAAGGACGACATGGATTCACCACAGGATAGGACACTGTCCCCCTGGAACACATGGGTTCATGCACAGTAACACTTCATTTTCATGAGTCCAAAAATCACCATCACTGCAGCAAGGGCACGGTTAGCATCATCAACATCATGTACATCAGAAGCAAAACCACTAGAGAACAGAAAGTTGCTTTATTCAGCATGTGGGTTCAAAACTTGGAAGAACTGCAAGGTATCAACAAAGGCCAATGGCCAGTCCATCAAGGAAGTCTATACAGGGTGACAGTGGCAGATGTCACCCTACGCATGCCTGCACTGATCACAACCGGGGACAATCCCCTAGGAGGGGCATACGGGGGCAGGCCAGGCACCGCAGGGACAGGATCAGGGCTCACCAGGAGGAGGCAGGGAAGGGGTGGTGGGTGCTGGAGAGCCACTGACAACTGCAGTGGAGGTGTCTGACATGGTGTGTGCCGGCACAACTGGGGGCATGACTCAGATGTTGTGGGTGCCGGCACAACTGCAGTGGACCCTGCAGATGGAGTGGACAGGTCCGCCACTGCAGCGCCCAAGTCAGACAGGGTGATAGTGGACTCCACTGCAGTGCCCACCTCCAGGGGAGGAGAATGGGGATCAGGTAAGGTGGGCAGGACAGAGGGGAGGACACCCTCACCTCATCAGTGGTACAGACAAGCGCAGCGGGGGTGTGGGGCCGGAAGAGCAAGTGGCAGGGGAGAAGGCCTGACCCTTCTGGGGATGGTGTATCTGTGGGTGGGGGAACCTGGGGCAGGGTGTGGTGGGGGCACCTGTGGAGTGGGGGCCTGAGGGATGGAGGAAGGAGTCCTGGTGCCTGAGCTGCAGGGCGGCGGCGGGGTCTTGCTCTTCCGGGACCGGGGGACTTGCGGGTGGGGGCCTCAGTCGGTCTGCGCCTGGGGGATGGTGTCCGGGGGCCAGGGGCACTCCGCTCCATGTGGGTGGGCTTCCTCTTCCCCTGAATGCTGGATCAGCTGGGTCGGAGGGGAAGAGGCCAAGGTCACAGAGGAAGAGCCGCTGTGTGTTTGGGGTTGCAGGTGAGGCAAGGGAGGGGTCTTTGGAGGGAGAGGCAACTGAGGACTGCGCAGTGCTTGTGGATGCATGTGTTTGTGCCTGTGCCCCATCCCCTGTGAGTGTGGTTGCAGTCCCCTGACGGTGCGTGCATGTGCGTCTTGTTTGTGGCGTGTGTGTCCGTGTGCTGCATGTGTCTGTGCTGGTGTGTGCCTGTGCCAGTGTGTGTGTGCTTGGGACGGGTAAGGTGCTGGGGAGTGTGGATGGGGCAGAGGCAGGAGGGGTGAGGGACTGTCGGAGGAGGGACACTGCTGCCGTCAGGGAGGAGTCCATGGACCTATTGCCCCTCTGTGGGTCAGACATGCCCGATGAGATGCCCTCCATGAATGACACCAGCTGAGTCAACAGACTGGTGTGTGCATGGAGGACACTCAGCATCGCTGTCTGTCCTACATGGAGCTGGCGGAGGAGGTACACAGACTACTCACTCAGGGCAGCAGGGGACACAGGGGCAGGGGGTGCGGTGCCTGGCCCGAAGGAGACACGCTCCCGAACATGGGAGCCTCCACGGACCTCGGGAATGGGAGCCGACGGGAGGGCGGTGGTGGTGGTGGTGGTGGCGGGGACAGCAACACTAGCTGGGGTGTGGTGGCTGCTGACACCCGCCTCCATAAGGGAGTCATCGTCCGAGTTGCTCTGGTCCTCAGCTGAGGTGGATGGTGCTGAGGACTCCTCGGTGTGGCTCCCTCGCCCTCCGTGCCACTGGGTCCCTCCGACCACTCCTCGGCTGCTGACCCAGTCTGGCTCTGCGGCTCCTCCTGGTCCGTGGAGCTGTCCCCTCCTGTGGCCGTGGATGTATCTGCAATCAATAGGGAAACAGACAGACATCAGTCACCTGCACCGAACGCACACACCACAGTAAGTACAGCACATTACAGAGCAAGCCCTGGCATCCTTAGTTGAACATTGCTAAAACTGCACAAACAGAACAGGAGAAGTCAATTGTCAGTCTGATGGTCAACCATGGCACTCACATCCCACCTGGCCTTGCACCCATCTGTCTGGTGTCTGTGGGATGGCAATACCCCAGTGTGGACACATGCACCACCTACACAGTATTTGGACAGTGCAGAGAACCCGGTGAAGCATGTGGACATGCACACATCACAACTCTTGCCACTGAGTCAGTGCAGGTGTCCGGATGAAAGGGATGCCCAGAGTCAAATAGGAAATGCATGTGATGCATACCAGCGACAGACACCATGATGCACCCATGTCCTGATAGCCATTGCCACAATGGTGTGCATGTAGCACATGTCACTCCCCTGCAGGATCACTAATAGGAAGTCACATGCCATGGCACAGCCATGCCTGCTAAGTCATACATCACTGTCTCCAGTCACATGGGCAGGGCAGCCAGACAACAACACTCTGCACTGTGTCACAATAGTAGATCATGGGGAATGCAAGTCCTGGAGCTGAACAAGTGCACATGTACATCCCCCACACACCACATCATCTGTACCCTCATCTGTCCAGGTCATACTCATTGTACATATGGGAGACCTGTAACACTACCCTCTGCACCTGAGCACATCACAATCTGCTGTGAATGGGAAACAGCTGCCTGAACCTCATATTCGCATACCCCAGTCTGCACGGTCAGGTGATCAAACACCTATGTGTCACACATGTATCATCTCCTATGGTCACATCTCCGGTGGCATGCGGAGCCCCAACCGAGGAACACCCCAGCAGACCTGACAACGAAGCCACAGCACACTGACACAGAGGCAGACACCTGAGGGGACAAATCACTGAGCAAAACGTGTCAGCTGATACACGGCAGTGGGAGTACAGAGTGTATTGTATGGCCTGGAGTAGGCATGACTGTCCTGTCCCACATGAATGAGGGATGAGCCCTGGACAGTAGGCAGCTGGCTAAGTATGTGTGACACACGTTATATACACACTCCTGGGGCACAAACATTGTTCCCACCCGCAGCATGGGTGTGTGCCAGATACCCCAGGCACATGTGGTGGATCAGCTCAGCAATTGGGCCACATATCAAAATGACACGCAGAACATATGTCAGAACACAGGCAATGTGTAAGCAATGGACCCACCCATGATGCCCACCACAGTCAGGGAAACAGATGCTGTCCCCCACCTTGAGTCAAGCAAACTGCAAGGACACAGTACCCAAGTGACACAATACCCTGACTGTAAGGGCCACACCTGGGTATCAGATGAGGAGTGGCCAGTGCACAATAGAGGGACATGGGTCCTGGACCACAAGACTGATGTACTGTGGAAGTTTAACCAGGCCAGAGGAGGGCACATAGCATGGCAGACATAGTTCACAATGCAGACATGGACTCACCCCCTCCTTGCTGCTCTCTGGCCTTCAGCTGCCCATCCAGATCAGGGAAGACCACCGCCAGGATCCTGAGCATGTGGGGGGTCAGGGTCCGGTGTCCGCCCCTCCTGCGAGGAGGCGACAGCTTCAGCTGGACCCGTGCGATCCTCCGGGTCCAGCCCCGAAGGTCCTGCCACCTCTTCTGGCAGTTGTGGATCCGGCGCTTGTAGACCCCCACGGATCTCACTGCCCGGACGATGGTCAGCCATATCTTCTGCTTCTGGTGGGCATCAACCTGTGAGGATAACAAAGTGAGAATGCCATTACTACACATGCAACATATCCGTGCATTACACAGTTGGATATACATGTCTCAATCACAGGGGCACATGATGTACACAGGCAGTGCAACGATGGCTATGGACAGTATGCCAGCAGTTACTACATGGTATCATTGCCTGGGAAGTAAAACCTTGTTTAAATGCACTGTCACTGCACTATACCTGTCCAGTGCATGTAACTACACACTATGGGGGTGACAACTACTCAGTGAGCCTGCTAGCCAGTGGCGTGCAGACTGTTAGCCTTGCTAGTCAGACAACATGCACATTTAGAAAGGCAGTGGACAGCACACTCACCTGCTCCCTGGTTTCCCATACAGCTTGCTGTACTGTGGAAGGAGGCCATCCAGCAGGGCCTGGTTCTCCTCAGTGCTGAAGGCTGGGGCTCTCTCCACAGTACGTGCCATTGCAGGGTCCAGAGGGTGCAGATACAGCAGCAGTGTAGTGGCAGATGTCGTCCTGGAGCATGTAGTGCAGGCAAGTGAGCTCTCAGGGGAACAGCCAGCATTATATGTGTGCTGCAGAGGCAGATACTGTCCCATGTGTCCAAAGTGATAGGTCCAAGTCGTTTGCATCATCTGAATCTGGCCAATCCATGGAATTGCACCACTTACACACACCCCCGGCATCCTTCAAATGTTCAACTTCGTGACACCCATGAAATTGCAACATTGTTGTGGGTGACCAACTGAATTTACAGCATCAGACTCGTTCAAATTTTGAAAACGCGTCCGTTGCCAGGCCAGGCCATAGCCAATGGGTGCGCACCAATCGGACCATTGCTGTTGGACGCGTACATGGGATACAACGCGTACCCGCACACATTGAATGCAATGGGCCGGCCGGGAACACCGATCGGACCATTGCTGTTCAACGCGTACATGGGATACAACGCGTACCCGCACACATTGAATGCAATGGGCCGGCCGGGCACATCGATCGGACCATTGCTGTTCAACGCGTACATGGGATACAACGCGTACCCGCACACATTGAATGCAATGGGCCGGCCGGGCACACCGATCGGACCATTGCTGTTCAATGCGTACATGGGATACAACGCGTACCCGCACACATTGAATGCAATGGGCCGGCCGGGCACACCGATCGGACCATTGCTGTTCAACGCGTACATGGGATACAACGCGTACCCGCACACATTGAATGCAATGGGCCGGCCGGGCACACCGATCGGACCATTGCTGTTCAACGCGTACATGGGATACAACGCGTACCCGCACACATTGAATGCAAAGGGCCGGCTGGGCACACCGATCGGACCATTGCTGTTCAACGCGTACATGGGATACAACGCGTACCCGCACACATTGAATGCAATGGGCCGGCCGGGCACACCGATCGGACCATTGCTGTTCAACGCGTACATAGGATACAACGCGTACCCGCACACATTGAATGCAATGGGCCGGCCGGGCACACCGATCGGACCATTGCTGTTCAACGCGTACATGGGATACAACGCGTACCCGCACACATTGAATGCAATGGGCCGGCCGGGAACACAGATCGGACCATTGCTGTTCAACGCGTACATGGGATACAACGCGTACCCGCACACATTGAATGCAATGGCCAATGTGTGCGCACTGATCGGTCCATTGCTGTCCAAGGCGTATTGCCAATACAACGCGTACCAGTGCACATTGAATGCAATGGCCAATGTGTGCGCACTGATCGGTCCCTTGCTGTCCAACGCATCCCTGTACAAGTCACTGGCATATGTCACCATGCCTGTCACAGGTGAACATATGCCAGCCACATATACTTCACAGGCAGTGAGGGGCACACCTACAACACCACAGCCTGTCCAAACTGTATCCTAGGGCATGTAAGGCTGCATTACCTATTCCGTGTATGGGGGTGAACATGTTGTTCTGTGGGTGTCACTTGGGGGCAGCCACCCCAGGCTGTGCACGTGTTTATGGGGACAGAATCCTTGGTGTTTCGTGTACATGACCACTGTGATGTGCAACTGTTCATATCTGAGCATGTGGCATGGTCACAGTTCACGGTGGTGTATGTGTATGTCATGTCACATACCCCCTGAGTCCCATGTGGGACGTTATGTTCAACCCAGGGTGACCCATTGACACAATGTTGATGGTCCTCCACAGTCTGTGTGCATGTTGTGATTACAATGTCTCTGATTTCATGTGCACAATGGGAGGCAGTCTCCACATCCACGTTGTTTGTGCATGGACTTTGATGTTGTGCGTGTGTGTGTCACAGACGTCCATGTCTGTCCTGCCGAGGCAACACGGACCACTACCTGTGGGGGTCATGGTTGTTTTGCTGTGGTGTATACATGATACACCATGTCATGCCAGTGTCCATGTGGCAATACAGGGTCCCTGGGAATCTACCTGTCGTTGAGCTGTGATGCCTGGGGCACATCAGTCCTCACATGTCACTGTGGCGTGTGTTTGTTATTTGGCAGCAGGAGATGGGTACTGGGACACGGCCTCATGGTATCCAATGGCATGACCTGGGACTTATTGATGCCACTTGTTGGACTGTGATGTTAGATATTGGCCATGTATGTGCCATACATATCCGTACGGAACTGCACACATCATGTACTTGTGCCTCATTATGATGTATCATGTGATGTTGAGTGTGTTCAATGCCACATATGTGGGGTGACTGACAATCTTGCTTTCTTCACCTATGCACTGCAGGGCACCAGCTGTCCATAGACAATTCCCTGACCTGGCAACAATGGTGGAACGTGACAGCATCCGACAGTACCGCTTCACCAGGCAGCTGATTGAGGATTTGGCAGTGCGCTTGGCACCACATTTGCAACCTGGCCGTCCGTACCCTACAGTGCTGACCCCCAAGGTGAAGGTGATGGCAGCCCTACACTTCTTTGCCACTGGTACCTTTCAACACACTCTGGCGACTGCTGGTGGGATGTCACAGACCATGTTCAGCCGTGTGCTCCGGGATGTTTTGGAGGCTATGTTGATATACCTGAACCAGTACATCTATTTCCCTAGACTCCAATGACTCACTGGCATGAAGAGTGACTTCTATGCCCTGGGGAGGATGCCGCATGTCATTGGCTCCATTGATGGGACACATGTGGCGTTGGTACCACCACAGGCCCAAGAGCAGGCCTACCGTAACCGCAAAACACTACCACTCGGTCAATGCACTGGTGGTCTGTCTTTCAGATATGAGCATCACACACGTGTGTGCACATTTCCCTGGTTCTGCACACGATGCCTATTTGATGAGGAGTAGTCGCATCCCGAGGATGATGGCACAGATGCGGAACCAGCGTGCCTGACTTGTAGGTGTGTACTGACTTTGTACCATTGTGTGTGTTCTGTTATGTAGTGTTCCACCCTCTTTTCCAACTCTGCTAATGTGCAATTGTCTGTATGTAGGTGACTCTGGATACCCCAACATGCTGTGGATGCTGACGCCCCTCAGGAACCCTGTGACACCAGCCCAGATGCGCTACAATGAGGCACATGGTCGGACCAGGAGAGTGATTGAGCGGACATTTGGTCTCCTGAAGAGCCGCTTCCGCTACCTCGACAAGACAGGAGGGTCCCTCCCATATGCCCCAGCAAAGGTGTGCAAGATTATCATCGTCTGCTGCATGCTCCACAACCTGGCAGTGCGGAAGGAGTTGCCTCTCATCCTGGATGACGATGACCAACGTCTGCCACCTGTGGAGGATCCTGGCCTGGACCACGATGCCAGTGATGATGATGATGATGTTGAGGGTGATGTCCGCACACAGCTCATCACCAACTTCTTCAGCTGAATGTGAGTATCCAGAGATGGCATGTCAATGATGTGAGTTTGCATGATATGTGTTGGTGGTGCTCTGGTGCTGTTTGAGTGTGTCCATGGGCTACATTTCTGTATGCGTGTAGCGATGTGTCCTTGCAGGTAGTCTGTACTCCCCAACAGTGTTGACATGCTAACTTGGTTCTGGGTGGGTATCTCGTAACATGTATTGTGCATGAGTATTCCAGTTCTGTCCTGTTCTTCAGTACTTTTGACTGTGTGTCATTTCTGTCCTTCACAGGGTACTTTCAGAGTCGTTTGGTCAACTGTGATCCCCAACACCGTGATTCGACTTCCCGGGTGGTAGCTGTTGTGTCCCTACAGGTGATGTGCACCACACCCATGGACTTCCTTCCTTCTACACTTGTTGACTATGTGCCCGCTGCCAGGTGGGATTACCTTGCATCTGTGGTGGTTACAACATCTTGCAAATGTGTAATAAACCTGTGCTTCACTTTGTGATGTGCGTTGTCTGTGGTCACACATCTGAATGACATTTGCTTACTGCACCAGTGGGCTAGTTAACACAGACTGTGAATAGGTGTTGGGTCTGTGCAATGCAACGTATTTCCTGGCAACACCAGTGTAGGCAATGAGTCAGATGTCCATGGTGTGTATGTGTTGTGTAGCCCTGGTGGTGTGCCTCCCCCATATGTGTGAAGTCGCCATGACTCACATGCCGGTGTTGTACTTGCTGTAGCAGTTAGCATGCACAGTGTCATTTCCCGATCATCATCGCAACTTCTGAGACAACATAGGAATCACAACAGAGGCAAGTATGGTGTATAAGTGAGTTTATTGACATACATGTGTGAGTATAGTGCACAGGTTATTGGGTGCTGTACATTGTGATTGTGATCCAAAGTTCCTAGATAATTTGGAAGTCCTGGTAGCAGAAATGTCCAGAGTAAAGTCCACAGTAATCAGAGACATTGGTCCAACTTGAGCTCCCCATGTCATGTGGTTGTGTTGCAGTCAACAGGGTGAACAGTTTGCGCACAAATGTTATTCTCCAGAACAGGTTTTGGCTTCCTGGGGGTTGCACATGGCCATCGGCCTCTCACTTGTCCCTCCTCGGACGGCCCCTCTTCTTTGGGGGGGGACCCTCAAGTGCAGGCTGCTGCGGTGCAGGGGACTCTCCGCCAGAGTCATCCTGCCTCCCTGTGGCAGTTGCAGTTGTTTCAGCACCAGATGTTGTGGGCACACAGGGAGGTGTTGACTGGTTGCTGCTCATCTGGCGGAGGCATTGTAATATGTCCCTATGCACCGCCGTCATCTCTTGCAGTGTGTCCCACTTGGACTCCACGCGGGACATGTGTGAGTCCAAGCGGGCATGATGGGCAGCCTGCTGCTGTTTAATGTCCCTGAGGAGCCCCACTACCTGGCTGAACTCTCCGGTGCTGGACTGGTACGCATCGGCTATGCGTGCCAGTTGTGGGTCATCATGCAGTCCAGACCCCTCTGTGAGCAGCGACCTATGTCTCCCACCCCTCCCACCACCCCTGGCGACACGTGCAGTACCTGAGGTGGCAGGCACAGGTGACCCTGGGCCACCTTGTGGGTTGTTGGTGGTGGTGGTGTCCATGGCCCCACGTTGGTCCAGGGTCCCTGTGCTGGTGGTGGTGCTGCTCCTTGGTCTGTCCGTGTCGGCAGGGGTGGTATGTGTGTTGACAGTCGTTGGAGGGGTGGGTGCAGGGGGTGCAGCTGGTGGTCCTGCTGGTGCTGCATGATGACTTGCTCCGGAGGTGCCAGGTAAGTCTTCTTCATCCGAGGAGGGCAGAGGCTGATCCACACCAGTGAGCTCCATATCCTCTTGAGCCTGGGACGAGGACTCCTCAGCATCTGCTGCTGTGTCCCCATCATCACCTGTTTTTGGGAGACACACACAATGTATGTTATGTTTCTGCAGGCATCAATGGTTGACACACCTGACAGTTGTGACTGTGCCTCTGGATGTGGGCCTGTACAATGCATTGTCCTAAGTTGTCACAGTCAGGGGTTGATATTGGTGTAGCACATTGTCCTGCATTATTTGGGCATTTCTATGTGAATGTTGGGGTGTGTACATGGTCTGCATCGGTTGTATTTGGTTGTCTTCCGCTCCTCCTTCCCACCCAGCCAGATATCCCACCATGGACCGTGCTTCCATTGCAGGGAGTGCAAGTTGTCTTTCAGGATGTCAGTCAGTGGTGTCCTGCTGTTGGTTGGTGCACAGTTGCCAGCAGGGCCTTGTGCTCCCCACAGCAGTAGCCAGTGTCAGCCATCTTGTCAGTTGTTTTCCACTCCCTGTGATGTGCGCACGGTTCAGGGTGGTGTTGATGGGACAGTTGAGGGGGTGACCAATATCTGTGCCTACCACTCCCATCATGCTATTGCCTCCACCCCACTTCCCAGCATGCCCATACTTACTTCCTTTTGACTCTGCTTCCCTGTGGGGTGGGCTGCCTGTGCTGACAGGATGGCTGGGAGTGTTGTCCAGGCAGTTGTTTGGCTAAATGTCCCAGGAGTGTCCCTGTGCTTCACACAGCATGACCCAGGGTGGTGGTTCTTTGTGGGACCTTGAGTTAGGATGTGAGGCATTGCATTCCGCCAGGTGGCTTCTGTGGAGTATGTGTTGAGGGGGTGTGTGAGGGGAGGTGCTTGTGACTATGGTCAGTGCTGTGAGTCCTCCTTCCCACCAAGCCAGATATCCCACCATGGACCGTGCTTCCATTGCAGGGAGTGCAAGTTGTCTTTCAGGATGTCAGTCAGTGTTGTCCTGCTGTTGGTTGGTGCACAGTTGCCAGCAGGGCCGTGTGCTCCCCACAGCAGTAGCCAGTGTCAGCCATCTTGTCAGTTGTTTTCCACTCCCTGTGATGTGCGCATGGTTCAGGGTGGTGTTGATGGGACAGTTGTGGGGGCGACCAATATCTGTGACTACCACTCCCATCATGCTATTGCCTCCACCCCACTTCCCAGCATGCCCATACTTACTTGCTTTTGGGTGGACTTCAGTGTGTGTGAGTGTGAGAGCAATGGCAAGATGGCTGGCAGTGGTGTCCTGCTGTTGGTTGTTGCACAGTTGCCAGCAGGGCCTTGTGCTCCCCACAGCTGTGCCCAGTGTCAGCCATCTTGTCAGTTGTTTTCCACTCCCTGTGATGTGTGCGCATGGTTCAGGGTGGTGTTGATGGGACAGTTGTGGGGGTGACCAATATCTGTGACTACCACTCCCATCATGCTATTGCCTCCACCCCACTTCCCAGCGTGCCCATACTTACTTGCTTTTGGGTGGACTTCAGTGTGTGTGAGTGTGAGAGCAATGGCAAGATGGCTGGCAGTGGTGCCCTGCTGTTGGTTGTTGCACAGTTGCCAGCAGGGCCTTGTGCTCCCCACAGCAGTGCCCAGTGTCAGCCATCTTGTCAGTTGTTTTCCACTCCCTGTGATGTGCGCATGGTTCAGGGTGGTGTTGATGGGACAGTTGTGGGGGTGACCAATATCTGTGCCTACCACTCCCATCATGCTATTGCCTCCACCCCACTTCCCAGCATGCCCATACTTACTTGCTTTTGGGTGGACTTCAGTGTGTGTGAGTGTGAGAGCAATGGCAAGATGGCTGGCAGTGGTGTCCTGCTGTTGGTTGTTGCACAGTTGCCAGCAGGGCCTTGTGCTCCCCACAACAGAGCACTAGTGTCAGACATCTTTGATGGGGCTTTCCACTCTCTGTGGGGTGTGCATGCTTGAGTGTGAGCTTGCTGTGCCATGTGGGTGGGGGATGTTGAGCTGTGACTACCACTCCCATCATGCTATTGCCTCCACCCCACTTCCCAGCATGCCCATACTTACTTGCTTTTGGGTGGACTTCACTGTGTGTGAGTGTGAGAGCAATGGCAAGATGGCTGACAGTGATGTCCTGCTGTTGGTTGGTGGCCAGTTCCCAGCATGGCCTTGTGATCCCCACAACAGAGCACCAGTGTCAGACATCTTTGATGGGGCTTTCCACTCTCTGTGGGGTGTGCATGCTTGAGTGTGAGCTTGCTGTGCCATGTGGGTGGGGGATGTTGAGCTGTGACTACCACTCCCATCATGCTATTGCCTCCACCCCCCCTTCCCAGCATGCCCATGCTTCCTTCCCTTTGACTCTGCTTCCCTGTGGGGTTGTGTGCCTGTGCTGACAAGATGGCTGACAGTGTTATCCTGGGGTTAGTTTTGCTACAAGTCCCATGTGTGTCCCTGTGCTTCACTCAGCATGACCCAGGGTTGTGGTTCTTTGTGGGATATTTGATTGGAGTGTGGGGCAATGCATTCTCCCAGGTGAGTTTTGTGGAGTTTGTGTTAGGGGTGTGTGTGAGAAACGCTGCTGGTAACTATGGTCAGGGCTGTGAGTCCTCCTTCCCACCCAGCCAGATATCCCACCATGGACCGTGCTTCCATTGCAGGGAGTGCAAGTTGTCTTTCAGGATGTCAGTCAGTGGTGTCCTGCTGTTGGTTGGTGCACAGTTGCCAGCAGGGCCTTGTGCTCCCCACAGCAGTAGCCAGTGTCAGCCATCTTGTAAGTTGTTTTCCACTCCCTGTGATGTGCGCATGGTTCAGGGTGGTGTTGATGGGACAGTTGTGGGGGTGAGCAATATCTGTGCCTACAACTCCCATCATGCTATTGGCTACACTGACTTGCCCAGCATACACATATTTCCTTTCTTTCAGTGGGCTTCACTGTGTGCTGGTGTTGTAGTGGTGGCTACTTGTCTGGATGTGTTTGTCAGTTATATTTGTGCCACTGCCTAGCTGTAGTTGTAGTTGTGTTTGTACATGTGATGACACAGTTAAATGTCACTTTGTGATGGCATGTGTTGTGTTTCTCTGAGTGACATACACATTTTGGGATGATTCTGTTCTGGTTGCTGTGTATTTGCTAAGAGTGCATGGTTTGACTCTCCCCTTGACAGTGATGTGTGTGTGTAGTCGCAGAATATTGTGTAAATTTGTTGTGTACTCACCAGGCTCTGGGATGTTTTCTAGTCCATAGACGCTCACTGGTGGTAGGATGGCCCGCACCTTCTCCTCCCAGGGCCTGAGGTATACTGGCTTGGCAGGAGGGCCACTGCCGGTGTATTGGCTCAAGATGTAGTCCTTCTTCAGCAGCTCCTTGACCCTCCTGCGCACGTCATACCACCTGTTCTGGATGTCTGTCTTTGTGCGCAAACATGGTGATTGTGCGTTCACCCTGTCGACGATCCTCTCCGGAGGTGGCGTTTTCTGTGACATGGGTGTCTGTTGGACCAGTGTACCGAAGAGCTGTGGCTCTACCCTGAGGATCTCATCTACCAGGACTTCCAATTCACTATCTAGGAACTTGTGATTCTTCTTTGGGGGCATGGTGATGGGTGGTGATGGTGAGTGATGTGTGTGTTGGTGTGCAGGTGAAGGTGTGTGAGTGTGTGTTTTGCTAGGTGTATGTGAGGTTTCTATTTGTTGTGGTGCTGATGGTGTGTGGCTTGTGTGATGGATGAGCTGTGGGTGTGTGGTTGCTGTCTGTTGGGTGCTGGCAGGTAATTTGAATTTGCAAAGGATCATGGTAGGGATGTGTGTCCTTTATATGGGTGGAGTTGTGGGTGTGTCTTTGTTCCCTGTCCCTCCCCCCCCCAGTATTTATTGGCTTTGTAATTGCTTGTTTGGCCTTTTTTTGTGTATTTTCCCTTTGACCTTTTCGTGCATGTAGGAGACGTTCTTCTGACCGAGTCGGACCCTGCAGTTGTCTCGTATGGGCTCGTCCGTTTCGTTCACGCTGTGTTTGTGCTGTTTTCTATGCTGCGTACGAGTCGGTCACGGTGTTTTGGGTTGCTTCGGCTCGCAGTTTTGTATGCGTGTCGGTCGTACGGCTTGTCCTCCGTGCGACTCGGTCGTGTTTTCCACGCCTTGCATCGTACTTGGCGGGTGGGAGTCCGGGTGCGAGTCGGTCGGTTCGAATCGCGTGTTTTTCCGGCCGGATTGCTGTTTTCCGCGCGGCTCGGTCCTTCGGCTTGTGTTCCGTACGAGTCGGTCGGGTTTTGCTCGCTTCTCATCGTACTTGGCGGGTCGGGCTGCACCGGTACATGTCGGTCGGAATTAATTCCGGCTCCGAGTCGGTCGGTACGTTTTCCGGCCGGAATCGGAATCGGCCCCTTATTCAGGGCACTACATGTTGCTAAAGTCAAACACACCTACAAGCTAATAGGTCATAGAATTACCAGCCAACAGGAGCCTCAGCCAGGTGGGATTTCACAAGATTGGGTACAGCAGTTGCCAACAAGTCCAGGTGCACTAGGTGCAATGGCATGCTATTTAGTGTGTGCACAGACCACAGCTAGTATATAAAACAAGATTGATAAAAGAGCAACAAGTTCTATGCTAGTAAAAGAAGCTTCACTATCACTTCTAATTGTTTATTCACTACAAAGTAAACACATACACGAACTTTATTAACACACTGTTGATGCTACATACAAATGCAAAACGTGTTTTTGAAAAGAAAAGCACACTTTTCAAATCAATAATGTGGCCTTAACAATGTATTCACAGGTAACAGAAGCTCCATCTGAAACTATTCAGCTTGAAATATATGGCATTGAAACAACGAACCAAGAAACCAGCACATTAACTACAAAAGTGCTACATACTGATACATATCAGTCGATGAAGATCAACAATGACATTTTAATAGACTACTTTGGGATTTCTCAATATGTTGAAACATTATCCGATGGACTACTACCATTTCTTCCAAGAACATTCGAAGTCATTTTTTGCAATGACAGGATTACAGAAATAATAAAAGATATCTCAACAGACTAACTATTATTTGTACAAAACTATATCATGTCATATTTACTAATTTGTAAAATGTAACACTAACATTGTGCTAATAAAAAGTTGAAGAGTTTTGATTACTAATAAAAAAATTTACCTTACCATATTGTTCATTCATTTTTACAAATACTGCAATTTATATAATGCATACAAGACTCGCATACAAACTAACAATACACATATTTTAAACAAATACTATTATTGCACAACTAATATTCTTACAAACATTTGCATACCTAATACATTATTCACATTTGCTAAGAACTACTTTTTCTTCAACATATATTTCATTTCTAGCTTTTCACAGATCTATACATTAGAAATAGATAGCTTTGCTTATAAGAACTCTATTTAAAATTGCAGATCCAAAACAAATACAAAAAACATAGTCATTTTCAAAGCCAACACCTCTAACTTTAATAATGCGAGACCTATTGCATTTTCAATGCTTGTTTATTTAGTTAAGCGGGTAATGTTTATAAAATGCAAAAAGTTACAGCCCCTGCCAATTAGCTGCCTTCTAGGCCAAAACACACAGTTTTTTTATTAAAGATGTTTAGTGTGTGCCGGTCGTGTTTTTCAAGATTACATTTAAACTTGTAGCCAACCTATATGATCTCCGTACAAACCGGGACACACACTATTTAATAATGATTTTTTTTTTAGCATACAGATGTCCTTGCATTTGTTGCACACAGAAACAAAACAAAACCTATCATTGCGTTTTCAGGAAACCTGTGTGCAAAAGCTCAATTGTTTCCTTAGTCAGGTATAACATTAACGCTGTCATTGGTGATGTGATTCATTGTTGTGATGTCCCATCCTTGATGACCTGTGAGATTATATGCAGTGCATGAAGCGAGTTATAGATTGGATTATAGTTTATCATAGTTGGCTAAAAAGGCTCTGCCATGTTAGCCGTGTTGCTCCTTTTTATACATTAAAAATGCATATAGCTCAGTAGGTTAGCGTGCCTGCTGCATATAGGTGTGTCTGTCATTTAATGTGTAGCCAGTATAAACTATACACAGAAACAAAACAAAACCTATAATTGCGCTCTCAGGAAACCGGTGTGAAAAAGCCTTAGTCAGGGATAACATTAATGTTGTCACTGGTGATTTGATTCATTGTTGTGATGTCCCGTCCTTAATAATCTTTGAGGTTATATGCAGTGCATGAAGCGTGTTATAGATTGGATTATAGTTTATTATAGTTGTCTAAAAAGGCTCTGCCACCTTAACCGTTGTGTTCTTTTTTATACATCCAAACATAAATAGCTCAGAACAATACTTGCTTCTATTGTTACGTGGTCTCCTCTCAACGTTAAACTTATCATACCCTTCCTTATAAAATGGCAGTAGAACTCCTCGTGGGACTACTGCAAGGCAGTAGGCGGGGCAGATGAGGGGCAGGGTGAGGGTAGTAAACTCCGGCATTAAGACAAAGGGAGTTCACTTAATAAATACATAAATAAAACAACTTTCATTGCACGCACTGCAATGCAGCAATGCAATGCAGCACGTACAATGACATTTGTTTGATTTATTTATTTATTCAGTGCACTCCGGTCGGCTTAATGCCACAGTTTACTACCCCACACCCTGCCCCTCTCCCGGAACACACCACCGCCCACCACCAATTTCACGAGGAGCCACCACTATAAACTGCATACCTCGTTCATGTACTTACAAGTTTAAAAACATGTATGCTATACCTTGATCCTAAAAAAGACCTCATTTTCCTACTGTATATAAGTCTAAAATTACAAAGTGCAATAAAAGTTATATAAAGTAACAATAATTACTTAAATATATTGTATTACTTACTGTTTTTATGCTTACAAATGTTTGCCGTGATAATAAAACAATTTTTAAACAAACTAAGCCATCAAATGGATTCTATTACACACTACTTTTACATGTCACCAAAAAATAATACATTAATTATTTATATTATAAAATAAACCACTAACCTAATAAATATGGCGAGACCGATTGGCATTGCCAATGCTTGTTGAACCAGCAGCTCCTATCTTCAAAACAGCAATATCCATATGTGTGCCCATAGCTAAACATGCAAGGATACACACTATTGGCAGAGTCTTCATAAATTAAATACAAGGCATAAGGCTTTTGACAATGTCTATTCATCTACTAAAAAACATAAGTCTACCATTTTACAAAGAAAAAGCAATAGCATCCATTTATATTAAAGAAACCAAAATGTGTGGCTCTGATACTGCTTATCTAAATAAAAATATCACAGAGTAAGCATTTTAACGTTACACCAGAGTGCGTACTGACCACCCAGCAACCTTAAAAAACCTCCACACTCAGAACATTAGTGGAGTAAATAGAGTCACGCTTCTCATGGAGTCATTGATTCTCCTTCGTTGGACACTTAGGAGTTGGACAATTTCTTCCTTGCCGGCGTTTGTGGTTGCTCACTGTGTATCAAAGTGGCCCTCAAACAAAAGAAAAACAATACGGGTGCTCCCTCTCCCTTGGGGATTGTCCACAGAAATACAGAAATATTAGGTGATTCAAGGGCACCCAAGGCTCTTTTTCAATTATGCTCTTCAATTTGGCCATGCTCAGATGAAAAATATTTTCCTTTTCCTTCTTTTTTCCTTTTCTTGATGTGTCTCAGCCAGTTGTTTAACATTGTATGCAGATGTTTTTCTTAATCTGGGTGAAACTGCCCATAGGAACACACACCACCATGCTCCCCTGCTACCCAGCACTCGCTCTCTTACGCCGGCCAGGGAAGCAGTCTGTTTCTGCTTTCCCTCATGTCTCCTTACTTGTGGTGCAAAAAAAACCTTTTGCTGCTGCCAGCTGGGGATGACAACTTTTCCTGCCCTCTCCATTTTCTCTCCTGGCCTGTGCCCACAGGACAGCCAGAGCAGGAATAAGAAATGCCATGCTCTGGTGGCACTTAAATTGGCAGTATCTTGAGTCATACAGGGTCAGTTCTCAAGGGGTTTGTTGAATTTCTATCCTGGTGGTGCACTCCAGTCACCAGAAGTATTCTGAAGTGTAGAATTATCACTGAGGAGTTCTTGATGCCTTCCTCATCCACTAGCACTGTTGCCTCATGCTCAGCTGTAAGGGCCTAGACCTGTCCATCTGTCTAATCTTGGTAATCTCCTGAAGGGAGGCCTTCCTTGTTAACTGCACTGACAGAGCACCCAAAAAAGGGCTATTCCTTAGACGTCCAGGGGTCATCCTCCTTCAGGGTCTTCAGCAAGTCCATTTTCTCTTGGACTTGAGCGGGAGTCAGAGAGCTGGCTCATCCAACTCTCATGAGAGTTCACAAGAGTCTTGACTGTAAGACAGCAGTCTCCAGACTTCTTGCAGCAGTGCATCAAGTCAGGATGCACCTTCTTTCATTCTTTACAGTAGTCTTTTCAGGTGTTTCAGGCTGGGAAAGCACCCACTCTCCCTGGTGGTCCCTAATCATCCCCACCTATTCACAGCTTCCATGCATCCACGTGCTGAACTCTGAGACGGTTTCAAAATCGCAACCCCCTCCAAAAATTGTGGCACATCTCTCTCCATTACTTCTTTCCACTCTAATCTGCTTTCCACCCTAACAAACTTCAAAGAAACCAGAGGTCTGCTTATCATCTCTTTGAATCATGTGAAAATATCCTTGTAGGAAACTGAGTTATTAGTTGTGTGGACTGCATAATTAATAGGTTCACAGGCCTACTAAGGGGAGGTGGCGTAGGCTAGTAATCACTGTTCGCTGGCACGCAATAATAACACTGAATAAATGATTGTCCAGTCAGTGCTTTTTCTTTAGAAAAAAGGAAAGTACATTTATTACACACCCACTACTAAATACTACAGATTTGCAAATTTAAACATTAAGCAGATTGAAAATACCAGAGGCGAAATACCAGAGGTGACATTGCATAATCACTTTTGACCCCTAAAGGGTCACTCAAACATTTAAAGTAAGTCTATTGGCTTGGTCATAGGTTCAATATCAACAAACAAACTTAAGTTTAACCCCTTCCGTGCTCATGACGAGCTGAGCTCGTCACGACCCCACCCGCGATCGGAATGTCCAGCACACGAGCGGAATTCCGATCGCGGTCAAGGGGTTAACTGAGACAAAATCCTAACTTTACGACTTTCGGTATTCACAAAGGGCATTTAGGAGTAGAAAAGTTAGGAATCCCAACTTTACTACTCCTAAATGTCCTTTGTCAATACCAAAAGTCGTAAAGTTAGGATTTTGTCTCAGATTACTTTTGTGAATCGGGCCCACCATCTTTTTGTGCATAAATGCAATAACCCATAATAACCATGTGTAAATGCCAGAATTTCTGTTAATAAAGCATATTCACTTTGATCAGTAATCACTGCAGCATTATTATGTCAATAAAACATTTTAAAATGAACAAAACAGTTGTCTGTGTTGTTTTTGGATACATTCAGCCATATAGAATGAAATCATAAAAATAGCCCCATTAGAAAACATAACTTTCTGATCACATAAAATGCAACCACAAATCCAGCCCCTAGAAGACACTTCATTGAACGTATCTTTTCTATTCACCTTCGGGCCACATTAGATGTAGCCATAGAAACAGTCCATAGAGGGTGCTGCACTCCAAACTGTAGAGCAGAAGCACAAGCCTTAGAAATTCTTTTAAAAAAGTGTAAAACGTCCCGGAAGGTCAAGGATTTCATGACCTGGCAAACGTAGGGTCAGTCAATTTTTGTAATTTCTTGGGGGGAGCTTCTGCATTCCTACAGCCCCCTCCAACACTTACTTTTTAACAATGGTGGTGACCCTGCCCTCCTGGGGCCATCACAAGAAGAGGAAACCATGCCAATAAGCCAGCTCTGTAGGGCATTATGGGGCGCCCCAGCCTGAAGGGTCTCTCTCTCTGCACTGGGGAGAGCTACTTTTTCCTTACTTTGGCACGTGGCCTTGCACCACATGACTCTTTTCTCTTTTTTGGTTGTGGAGTGCCCGTCCCACTTGGGCACCCAGAGGCCTCTTAAACATTGGGGGCAGCTGAGGGAGCCCACCCCTGGCTGCCCCATTGGCTCCTGAACTGCATGCACTGCCACGTGATCCCTTCACTCATGCTGGCCACCTGCTTCCCAGACATGGCATGGGGAGCGGTGCAGGCCCACCACTACTCTTGCGGGAGGCAAAAGTGTTCCCCTTTCTCCTAGTCTTCGGGGGCTAGGGATGTGATTACGGCCCAGGGAATGTGGCCCCCAGGCCAATGGAGAGTCTGGGGAGGGGACCCTACACACTCCCCTCCCTGGAGAAATTAAAGGACAGCCTTCTTGTGCCAACCCCAAGGCCCTGGGGCCCACCCCGGGAGAAATTTCAGGAAAGGTAGCGGAGCCCCAGGCGCTCCATTCGGTAAAAAGGTCGAAGGTTACCAATCTTCAAAATTTCATAACTCGGGCCGCGTTGGGCTGATGTGGGCAATCTTGGGCTCATTCTACTCCTTGTGGTGAACTATAGCCACCAGGAGCAGGTTCACATGATGTCCTCACCTCCAAAGCAGTGTAATATACAGGAGCTGGTTCTCCTGGCTCCCTCTGCCAGCCTTTTTCCTTGTCTTTGTCTCTGGGTCCAGAAGTCCAGAGCTTTTTCCCAATAGCTCCCCAGGGGGTGTAAGGGGGGCAGCTTTACTGGCCCTTGGGGAGATCCACTGGTCCTGGGGTCAACTGGTGCAGAGTCCATAGTCCTTTTTGGGCATCCAGGGGTTCCTTCTTCCAGTTGTCCATGGCAATTCCAGGGTCAAGCAGAAAAGTGCATGAAAACACCAACCAAGAGTGAGAATCCCCCTTGTGCAAGAGTTTTTAAAGGGGGGTGGAAGGTTCTAGAAGCCAGGCGCCTCTGGCTAATCCCATAGTGCCACATCACCTCTCTGCCTTTGTCCCAACCCTTTTTAACAGCATGCTGGGACAGTTCAAGATGGCATCATCCACTTGTCACATCTCCTCTGGGGGCCTCAGCGCCACCACTTGCTGACATCACTGCCAGGGCCTTTCCCACCCAGTCTTCAAAGGGTGGCCCCCTCCTGTGCTGACTCCAGAGGTCTGGGCTCCGTCCTTTGTTCTGTGGGCATGGGCTAGCCCATCCCTGATACAGTGTGACAGCTTGATTGATGCAGATCCTTCCTCCCCACCCCTTGCCTCCTCAGAAGCTGAGTGAAGCACTGTTAATTGCTCCCTTTGTGCGGGGAGGCCTTGGTTCCTGCTGCTGGAGATAAATGTAATAAACGTGACACAGCAGGGTGACAAAAGACCTGGGCTTTGACTCTGAGCTGCACCAGAGAAATATGACAAGTCAGGATGACCCATAGGTGAATCAGATATTGTCTCAGAACTCGCAGATTTGATTTTCTTGCACAGGTTCCACCTGTTTTGATGTTTCACTGGACTTTATAGGCCAAAGGCATGCAGAACTGCACTTTAAGGCGAATAGCACTCGTTACATCGCATAGAAATACCACGCATTCCTTTACAACGTGGGTATTACTACGCGATGTCAATTACAACGAGTACCATTACAACGCAAAATTTTACCACGACTATAGCTTTACCACGCATGCCATTTCAACGCCAAGGCATGCGTGGTAAAGGTATACTCATGGTAAACGTTTGCACAACCCCCCGACACTACACTAATTCCCCGACCCTCCCCTGACCCCCAGTCCTCTCCCTACAATAACACTACACTACCCTGCACAACCCCCGACACTATACTAATTCCTAAAACACTACCCTACACTACACAAACACCACAACACTACCCTAAACCCTAAAACTCTACCCCCTGCACGACCCTCCCCCTACCCCCAGTCCTGTCCCTACACTCTAACACTACCCTGCACGACCCTGACACTACCCTAAACCCTGAAACACTACCCTACACTACACAAACACTACAACACTACCCTAAACCCTAACACGCTACCCCCACCATGACCCTCCCCATTCCCCCAGTCCTTTCTTTACACTCTATCACTACCCTGCATGACCCCCTACACTACCCTAGACCCTAAATCACTACCCTACACTACACAAACACAACACTACCCTAAACCCTAAAATACTACCTCCCGCATGACCCTCCCTCTACCCCCAGTACGTTCCTACACTCAAACACTACCCTGCACGACCCCCAACACTTCCCTAAATCCTAAAACACTCCCCTACACAAACACCACAACGCTACCCTATACCCTAAAACACTACCCTACACAAACACCACAACACTACTCTAAACCCTAAAACACTACCCCCCGCATGACCCCCAGTCCGGCGCCTACACTCTAACACTACCCTGCACGACCCCCTCGACACTACCCTAAACCCAAAAACACTTCCCTACACTACACAAACACCACAACACTACCCTAAACCCTAAAACACTACCCCCAACACGACCCTCCCCTACACACAACCCTACACTACACAAACATTATTACACTACTTCGACACTACCCTAAACCCTTAAAAAGCAACCCCCAGCTCAATCACAATCCCCCTTACCTCTCTCTCCTCGTGGTTCCTCTCTCCTGGTTCCAGCGTTGACAGAGGGGCGGTGCACGTCGTTGTGAGGAAACGGAACAGCCCAGTTTTCTCAGAACGATGTGGATAGCCATTACATCGCATGCGTTTTAAAAGCGCATGTGATATAATGGTTTGCATTGTAATGGTAGTCGTTGTTACATCGCATGCGTTGTTACGCATGCGATGTAACAACTTCATGCTAACAGCCTCGTTGTAATGGCTGTTTACCCTTTAAGGCATTTTTCCCCTATGTGTATAATAAAGTGTCACTACAGACAAAACAGTAAATCACACTGACTTTCCCTATGAGTGTACACTAACGTTATAAGGCCTACCCCAGGTCAAATGACTAATCTTGCAGGTTGTCTGGCTGGACGCTACCCACATGCATCACGGCTAGCGCGCTCCACTACCGGTCACGCCCCCGGAAGGAAATGAGCAGCGTCAGAGGAGGGCGAAGACGCTGAGGTCATGGCGGCTTCGGTGGGCTCTTCGATGTAATGAAGAGCGTTTCCCTTACGCTTCCTCACGGTTCATTTAAACTCCAGAAGCGCCTCTACAGGTTTTGAGAAAGACGCGGCCGCACACGTGATATAGTGTTGCCGAGCACGGCATTACGGCACCCGGATCAGTGGCCGGAGGCACAGTGCTGCAAGCAGTATCCAGCTGAAGCTGCCACGTGACCCGCTGCATTTCTGATGCCGCCTGAGAGCTCGTGGCTGAATTAAATTGAGCTCCCCCCTCCTGCTTCGTTGATCTCACTCCCGGGCCCCACTAGTAAGCAGCCGGAACATGCTCGATGCTAGATACTCGATTGCTCGGTGAGTCACTGATTGCAACGTTTAGTGGACACATTTGACACTTGACACTTGGTGCAGTGACTCCTCTTGCAGCAAATAGCTGGGGTCAAAAAGGGTCCCCCTTTTTTTTTCTTCTCATCATCGTATTTTGGCTAAGTCCAGTGGAGAGAGGGGGGAGTGAGAGAGCCCTTTTTTTGGCATTAAGCTAGCGCCTTAGTAATCTAGTAGCAATCTACGGAGGTCTAGGTAACAGCGCCCCATACACGCAGCAAGACGAGGGCAGGACCACATAATACAGGGGAGCTGGGTGTGTGCTGCACTTACCTCTCTCCCCAGGAATCCGGCACCGGCCCACCTCTGAAATCGGAAAACCCCTCCTAGAGCTGCAGGGTGGGAGCTGACACCCGACTGTTAAGCTATAGAGACGTGTGGTACAAAGAGGGGGCAAAGGAGACCTGAAGATAAAGAAGTTGACACATGCACACATTAAAGCGAAAGCCTCTAACCGCTAATCCTCTTTTGGGCAGTCAATCTATTCCTGTTAGTAAGTCGTGCAATAAGGGCAGTCTAGAGAAGACAGTGGAAAGCTCTCGCACCTTACGTAACGCACAGCAAAGAATGGATCTCAAGGTTCAACAGCTGATGGAAGCAGATAGGCTGCAGGCCACAGACTCTCTGCTAGACACAGAAAATGACATTATTAATGTAAACGAAAAGTTACAAACTGTGAGCTCTTCTAGGGCTCTGGGAAGAATTGAAGAGACCAATAGTAATATAGAGGCGGAAGATGTCCATAAGATGTTCATATCTGAGCCTGCTGAACCCTTTTACACACCTACCTGTTGTAAACAGTACCCTCTGTTCTCAAAATCCCATATGGTTCCAGCAGCTACCAACACTATCAATACTGCAGACCAATCAATGAGTACATTGACAACATTAGATATACCAGTCCCAGTTCAACAGGCGGCAAGGCCAAAGAGACAGCAAAAACATACAATCTATTTCTCAATCTGCTCCTCAATCTCATCAACCAGATACCATCATAGTAGACAATGAGGTACTGGGTGGGGGATGGAGAAGATCCCAATCCTTCAGTTAAGGACATGTTCGATGTGATTTTATCAGAGATCAAAGAACTACGGATGGTACAATCACAAGAGATTGCCTCGCTGCACACAAGATTGTCACAAATAGAGGATGCAATGGAAAAAGTCCCTGAGTGGCTAGCTGAAGCCGAGCAATGAGTCTCCAGCCTAGAGGACAAGGTGTTAATTTGTGATCAGGAAATAATACAAATCAGACATAATATGGAGGTACTAGAATCAAAGCTGCAAGACATGGAAAGTTATAATCGGCGGTCAAAACTACAGCTAGTGGGGGTCCCCAAAGCATTAGAGGGACCTTAGGTTCGGGACTGGTTCGAGTCCCTGTTAAAAAAAGCCATCAAAGAACTATCAGGTGATCTTACGATCACAAGAGCCCACCGTGTACCTTTCCACCGCCCCAATAACGGGAAATATCTGCGCATTATTTTAGTAAACTTTGCTGACTTTCGGATCAAGGGAAAAATTCTTTCTAAGGCAATTGAAAAGAGAACTTTGTCAACACAAGAAATTCCACAATTGAAAATATTTTCAGATATGTCAGCAATAGCAGCTAAAAAGCGGAAAGAATTTGTCCAAATGATTGATTTTTTTAAGTCTAAGGGGGCGCAGGCAGATGTCGTTCAGCAATCAAAGTTGAAGGTTCTCGCAAATGGCAAGTTCCACTTACTGGCCAATGTAGCAAAGGTGCAAGAACTGCTTCAGCTGATATCGAATTGATGAGAGTATTTATTTGCTGCTAAGGATGTAGGTTGCCGAGTTACGATTCGATTCTTTTTCCTTTTTGTTTTCTCTTCTTTTTTTCTTTTCTCTCTCACTCTTTTTCACTCTTTGGGGGGGCATAGCCGGGTACCGGGGGACACGATCACCCAGTGGAAGGGAGGCGCACCAAGGGGTGCAGCACTATTGCACCCAGTACACTAGAAGGGGGTTGGGAGGAGATGTGGGCCATTCTCCTATATTTTTCACAGGGTGGGGGTCCCCTCAGGGATTTCAGAGTAGGGGGGGCTGGCACTTTGGTTAGGCAGGGGGGACCTGCAGGATGGAAAAAGGGCATAATTCATCTAAACACCAATATGTCTACATGCTACTGGTAAAAATTGTGAATCAATACAGTACAAGCAAGGTCAATGGATGGAAAGATTATCTTAATTCTCCAGGCATTATTGCTGCAGAGTATTACCATGCACTTTATATGCTAATTTCACCACATTGTCACTTTATCTGTTTCTTACGCACAGACACTTTAACTAGCTATGCCATGCATTGTCATGATAACGACAAGTAAGGTTCATAGGTTGAAAGATACCTCAATTCTTTCGGAACTTGTATTAATGTTGAATTTTACTAAGCACTCTATATGCTATTTGTACTGCATTGTCACTTTATTTATCCTTTATGCACAGACACTTTTACTAGTTAAATCAGGTACTGTTAGATATAAGACGAATAAGGTAAATAAGCTGCAAGATTATCTCAATTCTCCAGGTATCTCTATTATTGGTCAATATTTTCATGCACCTATATGCTATTTTTACAGCATTGTCACTTTACTTGCTTTTTATGTATAGATATATTTTTTTTAATTCTTTTTATTTTGAAAACAACAAAACAAAACAGTCACAATCACCACAGATGCAAAATCATATCTTTCCACTTCTCCTGGTTACATTTTTAACATTCTTAGCGATCATTTAGTTCCACCCCGCGAGATGTTACATCCGTTATTCCTTCCTTAATCAATTTCCTCCTGTACGTCCACCCACCCCCTCTGTGGCACTGGGGCCATGCATGGGTTACCTCTGAATTCATTACATTTATTCCCCACCTTTCGCAATTTTTGAGGGCATTCCCTATTTGTATAGACCGCCTTCTCCGCCACCATACACTAATCCATATCTCTCTTCCAGTCCCTCAAGGAGGGCGTCGTATCTGCACCCCATGTTCGTGCTATATTTCTTTTGGCAATCATTAGTGCTAAAGTCGCGTCAATTTGGTCTCCTCTCCCCAGATCTATCATATCCCACACGTTGAGGAGACACAATTTTTCCAAAATGCGCAACTCGCTCCCATATACTACGTTTAAACACTGAATTACAGAGGCCCAATACTCTTGAATTTTTGGGCACGCCCATTTTATATGTAAAAAATGTGCCTTCCAACCTGCAGCCTCTTCGACAAAGCACTTCGGTGTGTTCCCCCTTCTTTACTAATGTGGTGCATGAGATGTAGGCCCTATGGAGGATTTTGAGTTGCACCAGGCGAAAACAGGCTCTAATGGCTACCTCTCGAGGGGAGGCAAGTGCCTCCATCCATTCCTCTTCTTGCATATCTGGGATGTCTTTCTCCCATTTCCCCCTTAAGTGGGATAATTGGTCAGGTGCATGATTTATTAATTTCTTGTATGTTAGTGAGATCGCCTTTTTGGTAATATGTTCCTCCAATAACCTGCATTCAAGTGGGGAAGACTCTGGGAGGGACTCCCCACTTGGCAGGGCAGCTTGCAAAGCGTGTCAGAGTCGTATGTATCGGAATGCCTCTGTAGGGGCTAGGTTATATTCTTTCTGTAAATCTGTGAATGGTCTAACCCCCCCCTCCACACGTCCCCAACCGCAGAGATGCCCAGCAGGTCCCACTTGTCGAACCCCTGTCCCTCCCCCAAACAGTCGAGGAGTTGGGACTCCCACAAAGGTGTCGCCTGTGTGATTTTATTTTTCCATCCCATCTCTCCCAATGTCGAGTGCGAAGTCTGGACTGTGAAAGCCGTGGGGCCTGTGTGTTGGAGTTTTTTGGGCGGGTATATAGGGCACGTAAGTACCCTTTAGGTTCCAGTGTCAGTCGGTCCATCTGATACGCCGGTTCGGTCATCAGCTGATGGGCCCATTGATTAACTACCATTAAATGTGCTGCTCGGTGATAGTTTCGATTATCGGGGAGAGCTATTCCCCCATCATACCATCCCTTTGTAAGTTTATTTAGAGCTATTCTAGGGCCCCCCATCCCACAGCAACTTTCTGATCTCACCCTGTATAGTTTTGAAGTAATCGTCAGGCACCGGGAAGGGTGTATTTTGAAGAACGTAGAGAAAGCGTGGCAGCGCTATCATTTTAAAAAGGGTCGCCCTGCCCAAGAGGGACAGAGGAAGTGTTCTCCAGTGCTGCACATCCTCCTTCAATCGTGTCAGAGGGGGAGTAGATTTTTAGCCGTAAACAGCTCCCTATTAGCTGTGACAAAGACACCCAGGTAACAAAACCCCTCTGTCACCACCTGAGCCTCGCAGTCTCTTGGCATTCTCGGAGTCTGCCCGTACAAAAAGAGGACCACTGATTTTGACCAATTAATCGTGTATCCAGAGAACAGCCGGTAGCAAAGACATTTAGAATTCTAGCGATAGAGGAAGCGGGCGATGCGACATAGAAAAGGATATCGTCGGCATACAGTGATATTCTATCTTCCCAGTCGGCTGACCAGCGAAGCCCACGTATCAGCGGATCCCCTCGGATCCAGACCGCTAGCGGTTCTAGGGCCAATGCAAACAGTAAGGGCGAGAGGGGGCAGCCCTGCCTGTTCCCACGGTGAAGTTGGAAACTTCGTGACACCCTTCCATTCACCTTCACATTCGCTTGTGGTTCCATGTATAGGAGCTGGACCCACGCACGAAACCGCAGTCCCATCCCCATATTTTCAAGCACCGCAAGTAAAAGTGGCCATTTGATCATGTCGAAGGCCATGCGGGCGTCCAGGGACAATACAACAGCGTCTTTTTGTATTCTATGCACTCGATCCAGGACCCCCTGGAGCCGTCGGAGATTGATGGCTGTGTTTCTACCCGCCATGAAACCAGATTGGTCTGGATGTATCACTTTAGGGATGACATTGATTAGGAGGCGTGCTAATAGTATGGGGAGGATTTTTGCCTCCGTGTTTAGTAGGGAGATGGATCGATATGACCCGCACTGATCCCTTGGCTTCCCTTCTTTGTGGATTACCACTATTGAGGCTATTCTCTGGTCTAGGGGTAATTTACCTGCCCCTTGACTCTCTTCGTACATTTGCAACAAGTGTGACACTGCGTGTTTGGCAGTGGCTTTATATAGTTCAACTGGTATCCCATTTGGGCCTAGTGCTTTCCCTGATTTCACCTCTCTGAGGGCCTGTTGCACTTCTTCGGGGGTTAGCTCTCCAACTAACGTGTGGACGTCTTCTTGTGTCAGTAGGGGGCGGGGTCTATCTTTAAGGAGCTCAAGAGCTTCCTGAGTTTTAATGGAGGAGTCGGATGTCTAAATATTCTCGTAATAGTTAGCAAATTCCTCTGCGATATCTTGCAGACCTGTGAGGGTTTCCCCGCCCTCCGAGTGAATTGCGGCCACCCATCGACTTGCTCTTTCTTGTTTGTCGAGCCAGGCGATAAGCCTCCTTGCTTTGTCCCCAAGCTCATACACTCGATACCTCGTCTCTTCCTGAGAAGCTCTAGCTGCGCCCACCACCAGGTCTCTATATTCTTGGTGTTTTAGGCTCAGTAAGTGTTTTGTGTCTTCGTTTTCTAGTCTCACTACTTGTTGTTCTAAGTCCAGTATGCTCTTTTCCACCTCCTCCATTTCGTTTCTTTTCTCTTGCTTGTGTCCTATTATGCATGATAGTGCTTGCCCTCTAATAACTGATTTGTAGGCTTCCCAGAGCGTCATTTTTGATGCCACCGAGGACTCATTTTCCATGAAATAATTTTCAGTAGCCTTATTGACATCTTCTCTCAGTTGGGGAATTTTCAAATACATGGCATTTATAGGGATGTGTTCCTTAGGAGTTGTTTACCGACTAAGTACTTTACCCAAACTGGGGAGTGGTCGGTTATTTCTCGAGGGAGATGCCTAGCCTCAGTGAAGCCTGGAATTTGGTTGGAGGGTGTAATTAGGAGGTCTATCCTAGAGCGACTATTATGTACATTAGAGTGAAATGTGTATTCTCGCTGCAGCGGATTTTGGGCTCTCCAGATGTCACATAGGTCTAGATCTCTGAGAAAGTCAGCTAACTGTGTCTGTGATGCGTGGGACTTCCTCCCCGGATGCCTGTCTAGTGTATCGTCTAGAGTCATATTGAAATCCTCCTCAATGATGAGGTGGCCTGATGGGAATTCTAGTAGCAGTTTCCCCAGGTCCGGGAGCCTCGAGCTTGCCAAGGTAGGTGGAACGTATACTGAAAATAAATTAAACGTTTCTCCCTCCCATTTCCCGGTGAGGGCTGTATATCATCCCAGTTTATCCGCCCATGTCTTTTCAATTATCAGTGGGAATCGTTTCTTAAGGAGTATCCCTGTGCCCCTGGAGCTAGTGGTGAACCCTGCGTGACTCTCCATCTTATACCCCCATCTGTCCAGTGCCTTACATTTATTACCCAGCAGATGGGTTTCCTGCAGTAGGATTACGTCTGGTGAGTGACGTTTGATAAATTGCAGCACTATACTCTTTTTAGTTTTATCCCCCAAGCCGTTGACATTCCACATCAGCAGCTTCAGTTCCAGTGTCACCTCCTGGGCCATATTGGATATTGGAAGGGTTTATGCTTTTGTTTGGTCCTAAGGAAGCTCATCTCTCCAGGTCCTGCTAACTTACGTCTCGTGAAGTGAACTTCAGATGTTTGCGCTATTGTATGGTGATTCTTCTTTAATTCTGCATTTTCAGTATGAACAATCAAAACTAATTTAAACTCACCCAACGGGGTGTCTAACTCCCCCCCAGGTCCCCCTGGATCCCTTGGTACTACCACCCACCCCGCAACCCTGCCAGGCGGACCCCTCCATCCCACCTCCCCCAACTCAGCAGAGTGCCTGTCGTCCCTCCCCATTGAGTAGTGTCAGGAGAACGTGTACCTCCCCACTGCCCCAGCCACCCACCCCAACAGTTCACGTTCAGAATGGCAATTGTCCCCCAAACCTTTAAGCCGGTGTGACCAATGTCTGTCTTTGTGTGGTGCCTTACACCTAGTTCGTTCCCTCATTGGGAAGCATTTTACCTCACCTCTTCTGTTGTCCATATCAGTCAATTGCAGGTAGACCCTCAGAAGGGATCACTCCTCCGGTCGTTCTTTCTAAGGAGTCTCACCTTTCGCACATGATCCATCTTGGAGCTCAGTCACTCTCGCGCGCTGCAGTAATATCTATTCCGCTCTGTCTCCCCCGTCCCGCTCTCCACCGATCTTGATGTTTGCTTGGGTCTTGTTCCTTGGCTCTGTTTGGCTGGGGAGCGCCCCACTGTATGCCAGCCCTTTAACCATGCCCATGCCTCCTCCGGCGATTCAAAAAACCATGATTTACCCCCTTCCTCCAGTTTCGCCTGGTATATCATTGAGTACTTCACTTCATTAGGTCGAGCATTCGAGACTTCTTGTATATACTTTAGTATATACTTATATGGCTATGTACTTTGTGGGCTCTGGAGAGCAGCCCTAGGACTTGTCTGCTTCCGCTTAGGGGCTTTTTTCTGTTCAACTGCCTCTATTTAACTGTCTTGATGGAAAACAACCAGTAGAGGTCAGTAAAATTCCAGAATTGCTTTCTGCTGAGGGACTTTCTTTTTTTAATTTTTTTGGCAACTGCCTCTATTTAACTTTCTTGATAGAAAACGACCAGCAGAGGTCAGTAAAATACCAGAATCACTTTAGCATTCTCTAGATTCCAGTCCATAGAAATGGTCTTCCACGAGCACCTGTAGACAATAATATTTTTCAAATCTTGTATTCTCAGTGATATGACCTCCGAAGGCCCTGATTTTATATTACAAACAGAGCTGTAGACTATACCATTTCTTGCTGAAAAGTAATATTTCTGTCCATGTGTTCCCATACCTGGCGTGTCACACAGTTTGATGCTTACTTCCCTCCAGGTTAAAGAACAGTAGATGTTTCAGCACCCATGCTAATGTGCTGCATAGCTAAATACATATAAGGTCCCAAAGGCGAGACTGATTGCATTGCAATGCATGTTTTTCCTCCGCTCTTGCTTCACTGCCATGAATGTTCATCTCTGCTTCTGCACTTTTTGAGTGTAGTCCGGGAAGAAGGACAATTTTGCGTTCTCATAGCAGACCTGTGGGGCCACCGTGGCTGTCTGGAGCACTACATCGCGGTCCCTATAGTTGAGAAGGTGGGCCAGTATAGGTCTCGGTGGGGCCCGGGTCCCGGTCTCCCTCCTGGCACTCTGTGAGCTCTCTCCACCGTGAATAATTTCGAAAGTGTTACTGATTGACAATGAGGTCTTCGACGAATAGGGCCGTGGATGGGCCTTCTGCTCTTTCTGACACCCCCAGGATGCGCACATCATTCCTCCGTGATCTTCCCTCAAAATCCTCCAGCTTTGCTTCCAGGCTAGACGTCACAGCTTGGAGTTCCCCAACTCTTTCCTGGAGGGCTTTAGTGTCCTGTGTAAGAGTCTCCGTGATTTCTTCCACTACTTGGAGCCTAGCACCCATTTTGCGCAGATCCGCCGGTATCAGGGTCACCTCCCCAAACACATTGTCTATCTGCCCCTCTAGGGCTGTTCGCACTCCCTTTATTGTGACCATAATGTCTTGTAACGAAGGGGATTCGCCCGCTGCCTGCTGCTGGGGCGTCACCGACAGTTGATCTCCAATGGGATCCAACCCTTCTTGGCCCCTAGGCAGAGTGAATTTGTCCAATTTAGTTTGGTGCGTACCTTCTGTCTACGGGCCCCGGTCATCATCGCTCAGGGGGCTGCTCTTGTTGTGCGGGGGAAGGCCGGGGGCCCCGGGCTCTCAGGTATGCCCTGCTGCAGGAAAGCAGTATCCCTGCACGGCCTGTCAAGGTTCCCCACAGCCCCTAGGGCCCTTGGTGTACTGTTCAGCCCCCCCGCTGCCACTCCTCACCCTGATGGATGTTTTTACCATTTAATCCCCCCACCGGTACCTCTGATGCTTTCCGGGATGAGGTCCGAACACAGGCAAGTCCTCTGCCCACTTGCCAATGTATTCCGCAGGCCCCGTTGAGTAGCCGGGTCTGGGGCCTTTTCACACTGGGGCGAACTCTGCCATCTCCGTCCCCCGGTACACCACCACTTGCTTTCCCCCAGTCCTCTGGGGCCTTTGATACTGTTCGGCTCTCACCTCGCCCAGCTCGTGAGCCAGAGTCGGGTCTATTACTCCGGGGACTTACTGCGTCTCGCTGCTGGCGTCGCAGGACCTCACTTCACCCATGGGTCCCCGCAATAATATTCTGGCCAGTACTCACTGTCCTCGGGGCATTCTAGTCGGGACGCCACGGTGGTCCACTCTCCAGATCGTCGTTCTGTTGATCCGCTGTCCCATCGACTCTCGAGCGCACACGTCCAAGCTCCACCCACTTTTGCGTCGTCGTCTGGTAGCCACAACTCCTCTTCTCCTAATTGAGGCTGAGGCTTCTGTTCGTTTCCAGGCCGCTGGACTGTTCCCCAGCCCCACTGCCCCCTCGATGGGCGAGATTCAGTCCGCCCGCTTCACTGAGCACCCACCACTATCAGGCTTTCAGTCTGGGTCAATCGCAGCGGATAAGTTTGCGGATCGGCTGGGGGATACGTTCTGGGCAGCGGAGCCGCTCTAAGAAGCGGCCATTTTCTTCGCCGGTTATGTATAGATATTCTAACTAAAACATGTATTGTATAATTAGCATCTTAACGTGTTTTAAAGTACAGCTATATCTGCGGGTACAAGGTACTTTGAATATGACCTGTCTCCTCTGATGGTTTCTCATCAGCGGGCATCTAAGGACTCTGTAAGAATTCTCTCTTTTAATGCCAATGGTCTGCATAATAAAATAAAAGCTCGGGCTGTTGAAGAATGGATGAAAGGCAATACCCCAGATATCATATTGATACAGGAAACGCATTATATAGATAAGAGGAAATTCTCATTTAACACGTTTCAGCAATGGGTAGGTAGTAGCCATTTTTCATCTGCAAGTACGGCTCAAAGGGGGGTAGCAATCTTTTTTAACAAATTTTTCCCTTTTCAGATTTTATATTGCCAAATAGATAAAGAGGGAAGATGGGGCTTAGTTAATGGCTCAATGAATGATACTAGACTGACTAGAGCCACGATTTATGCTTCAATAGAAGATAATCCTGCAGCCCTGTTGGACCTGTATCACGCATTGCTGCTACTTCCCGGTATGGTCATAATAGGTGGGGACTTTAACTACCGAGAGAATCCTGTTTTGGATTCATCTTCCGGGGTACGGAAACAAAATAAACCATGCACAGGTGAGGTTCTATCAGAATGTATGGAAAAATTAGATCTGGCGGGTAAAATTTCCTACTAAAAAAGAATATTTTCGTGCATCTCAGCCAAATAAAAAACTGCCGCTAGGCAGGACTATTTTTTAATTTCTAGAAGACTAAATTTAGTTAATTGTACCTATATAGAAACCAGCTTCTCAGATCATGCTTTAGTAAATCTTGAAGTGTCTGGACCCGGGAGGGACAAAAAATCCCCAAAATGGACATTTAATAGAGTACATCTAGAGGATGAATATTGGTGTAGGGAAATTCAAAGGGAGATTGAAAGCTTCTTCCAGATAAACAGAAATACGGCCACAATAGAAAAAGTGTGGGAGGCTTTTAAAGCCACAATTCATGGATCTATAACATCTAAACAGATTGCAACTAGACGGGCTCAAAATATAAAGAGAGCACACTTTGAAGCTGAAGTCAGGTGTACTAATGATCAATATTTAAGGGAGAAAAGTAGTAAAAATAAATCTACTTTAGATCTAGTTTGTCAGGCTATGCAAAATTACTACTATACTAAAGTATATATGGCTAATTCCGCCTATCTCCAAAGCGCTTATGAGGAGAGTGAATTCACTGGTAAATTTTTAGCCTGGCAAATAAAAGATAAACAGGCACAGAACAGGGTTCATGCGTTGACCCACAAAATCACTAAAATTCACATTACTAATGAAGAGCAAATACAAAAGGTGTTTTAAGAACACTACGAAAACATTTATTCAGTTAGACAGGAGGTGGATAGCCTGAAACTAAAATCATTTTTTAATGGATTGCAAATTCCAAAATTACAGGAAAGTCATAGTCATATATAGCTTTATTCGGTGTCATAAAAAAAATCCATAAAAGCAGTTGTACAGAATAAAAAAAAATGTATCCATTTCGTTTCATTTCATAATAATAAAATACAGTTGTATACAATGTAAACATAGACTCAAATTGTTAAAAATACAATGGCATGCTATTTTTGTGTTCACATCCAAATTATTCTTACTCCCACGGGTCATGATTCCTATATCCATATTAAATGTTCTGTTTACCAAGTCCTAGGTGGTGACAATAACATATTTTTTCTAGCATAAAAAAAAACATAAAAATGATGACATTCCACAGCAAATCTCTAGAGTTGGCAATGATTATAAAAACAAATATGCAGGACGGCATTGTGTAAAGGACGATTGTCTAATCATCAGAAAGACGTACCTCTTCCTAGATCGAGTATAAAATTTACAAAGAGTGCCACATGCATTGTATTCTGAGGCATCCTATCATTACAAGGGCAGTTTGACAGTTTTGCGGACCAGTCATTCACGGTGGGGAAAGTAATTAATCGATGGAATATGTCCAGTCTTAAACGTGTAAGAACAAACCTGTGGCCTGCATTTAAAAATATTTTAAGTTAAGGCTGCATATTAAAAGTAGTTAAAATCAGTTGATTTTTTAAAACACTAGATTTAAAAAGTTCAGTGGTCAATTTGAGGGTTTCCAGGTGAGTCATTGCTTCCCTTTTCAACGTTTTTCTGCTAATAGTACCTAGCGATTCTGGTTTCTCAAAGTACTCGGGATGTACCATGTCACAGAAAAACCGCTGGACATACGCCAACCATGCAATGTGTGAATAGAAGGTTGATTTAAGACAGTCACCAATTATTGCTCGATTAAGGTCTGTGTGATATGAGGTCCAGATTTTATGCCACAACAGGATTGGTTCTAGCTTGATGATGTCTGCAAGAAAGGGGGCACCAAGTTCAGAATGGGTTACGTATACTGAAGTACTTTTGAGGATTGCTAAGAGGTATCTGAAGAATTCATTTTCTATTAATTGCACCTCTTCACATTTCTTGTATCCCCATATACCCGCCCCATAAAGTGCTATACTAAGACATTTCGCTTTGTATATCTTCATCATCATCTCAGGGGAATTTGAGCCCAAATGTTTTGCAAAGCTTCTGAGAGTCCAGCAGGCCTTACTAAATAATTTCTTTCTATTGTCAATGGCATTGCTCCATGAACCTTCTTTGTCGAAAAGCACCCCTAGGTAAAGAGAAAGTATCAGTGAAACCAATCTTATTTCCATTTATTGTTATATCCCTACATTTCATGTTTCTCTTACCACATTTCATAATAAAGGTCTTTGATTCGTTCACTTGGAGGCCCAGTTCCTTCATATAATCAACAAAGTTGGTAAGCAATGACTGCAGGGCCAATGGGGTGCGGTCCATGAGAACTGCATCATCGGCGTAAAGGAGGGCCGGGACAGGGCGCGTACCTATTTGTTGCAGATCTTTTGGAGCTACCACAAGCTCTTCCCCCACACTGTCTATGTATAAGGAAAACAGGAAAGGGGCCAGGACGCATCCCTCTCTCACCCCTCTCTCCACGCCGAAGGCTTCTGTGCATTCTCCTCTGGCGCCGTATCTAACTTTGGCTCTACACCCCGTATATATCTCTCAAGAAGCTAATAATCGGCATCCCCATCCCATAATTTTCAGTTTTGACCATAATTTGTCATGAATTACACAGTCAAAAGCCGATGAGAGATCTACGAATGCTAAGTAAATCTTCCCCTTTTTGATCTTTACGTATTTCCAAATTAACATGTTTAAGTTAAGACTCTGTTCTATCGTCCCAATTCCGGAGCGGAAACCGTATTGCAGGTCTGACAGTTTCTGATGTAAATCTGCCCAATTTTGTAGTCTCTCTAGGATTATACGTCCCGCTATCTTTGCTAGGGAGTCATTCAGGGAGATTGGTCTGTAACAAGCGGGGTTTAGGCGATCTCCCTTTTTGTAGGTAGGTACAAGCCAAGTCAAGTCAAAGTACAAGTGTGATCGCTAGTGTTACACTACAAAAAATTGAAGCGGTTGTTCAATCCCTGCTAATGGTAAAGCATGTGGGGAGGATGACATTCCGGCAGAATTTTTAAAAACATTTAGCGTAATTTTAAATTAGGAACTAGTTTTGTTAGCTAATTATATTTTACAAGGTGGAGAGATACCATCTTCCTTTCGTACGGCTGTGGTAGTTAGTTTCCTGAAATAAAACAAAGATAAAGAGGATGTGAATTCCTTATAGGCCTATAAGCCTCTTGAACACAGATTATAAAATTATAGCCAAACTACTAGGAAATAGAATGAGTCAATTATACATAAAGACCAGTGCGGATTTGTCGCAGGCCGACAACTATCTTTTAATACCACCTTTTAAGTTGAGGCCCTGGACTATTGTACTAAAAAAAAAAATACCAACTCAAATCATGCTATTAGATGCCGAAAAGGCTTTTAACCTTGTGTGCTGGGAAAATCTTTTTTACATATTGGCTGAATTTGACTTTCCTTCTGAGCTGATTGCCATAATCTCTAAATTTTATAAGGGGGCCACAGCTCAAATAATTGTAAATACTAATAAAGTCGGCAACTGCAGAGTTGTTAGATGAACGAGACAAGGCTGCCCCCTATCTCCCCTACTTTTTGCATGTTTTATAGAGCCCCTTGCCATAGCCATTCGCTCAATTAGCTGTTCGACATCTCCTATGCCTGATATGACAAACATCAAGCTCTATGCTGATGCTATCGCTCTCTTTTTAAAACCTAATATTGAAGTCCAAAATCAAATATTTAATATTTTTCAGGAATTTCAATCCATTGCAGGATACAGAATAAATAAATCAAAGACAGAGATATTGCTCTGTAATTGTACTTCTGACTCCTTATTAGCAGAATTGAGTCCATTGGTCAATACTAAGCCTAAGAGGTATCTAGGCGTGTATGTTACAGAGAATGTCAATGATCTGTATGCCTTAAACTATATCCCTCTTTGTAATAAGATAAAAGACAAACTGATAAAATGGAAAGATCTTCCTATATCAATAATAGGTTGGGCAGCCATAATTCGTATGATGATCTTACCTTAATGCAATTTTCCTTTTTTAGCCATTCCAAATGAGGTTCAAATGAAATTTTTTAAAGAAGTGCAAGGCTTGTTTTCTACTTTTATTTGGGCAAATAAGGTTTTTAGACTCGCTGTGGATGCACTTTATAGACCTGGTAAAGAAGGGGGTTTAGCTGACTTGAGAGAATATTACTTTGCGAACTTTGCACATACCATGTACAGAACAATGAAGATGTTAAATATTAAAAGATATGATAATTTTTTTATAGATCTAATCCACCAAGAATATGAAATCAAGGATTTTATGCGTTTAACAAAAATTCCCCAAAAAGTCAGATATAAAACATTACAATGGAGTATTAAGTAAAAAAAAAAAACTTTTTAACTATCACGCGATCCCCAATATTAATGGTGAAACTTTGTTCTCTGATGTATATATAGGCCAAGACCCATTGCTAGATCCAGTAGTTATAGCCAAATGGAGAAGTCAGGGTTTCAGCAAAATAGGGGACTTCCTAAATGGGAACTGGAAAACCTGGACTGAAATAGAGCCGTGCATCGAACATAGCAAAATAATCCTTCAATGGTCCTTTATCAGGATTAGACATTTTCTGAAGGAACTTAATCCTATACACATTAATGAGGCCAGCGAGTTAGCAGGGCAACTGCTAGACCCTAAAAATCGCAAATCGATCAGTGGTTGGGCCGCCCTCTTGTGAGCTCGGGCGGCAGGTAAATTGTATCAGAAAGCGCAGAGAATATGGGAAACCCAGGAAGGGCTAAAGATCTCTACCTTGGCCTGGAATGAGATCAATAAGTTTAATTACTCTTTATTGAAATCGGACACTCTTAGACGAATCTAATACTATTCTAAGTGGATCTTATATCGAACGCCAGATTTTCTGCATAAAATGAATCCTCTGATTTCTACAAACTGCTTCCGCTGCAATATGGAGGGAGGAGGGAAGTGGACACATATCATCTGGGAGTGCTCAAAGCTAAACAGATTTTGGGGAGCGAATAATCAGTATTGTTCTAACAGATTAAAAGTTCCGCAGATGTTAGACACCCAGACTGTTGTGCTAGGATACTCTCCCAATTTAATCTAGCTAATCTACTGCAAAAAAAACAAATATATATTCTGCTTTTGGTAGGGTGGTCATTGATCCTTCAAAGGTGGCGGTCGAATGATATTCCGACTTTCTAACAGCTACCTATGTAAACTAAACAGGATTAAGGAATGTGAACAAAAATATGCTTCAAGATCGGGTTCATATAGGAAGTTTGGGAATTTATGGGAAAATATGTGCTAAGAGATAGAATGTACTTGGTGGGCTGTTAGGCTGGGTACACAATATTTATGGTTTAAGAAATGTGGTACATGATTCTCGTTCTGAAATTGTGCAATATTTAAATTTCGCCTCTTTTATTGTATATGTTTTTTACATTTTTAATCATGTGGAATATGAAACGGTGTAATAATTTATTATTGTATTAAGCTTTGATGAACTATCCCTAAAATATTTAAAAAACAAACCATATCTAATCTTGCAGAGTCCCCTCCATGCCAGGCTATCTGTGCGCAGTTAACAGGCTGAACACGACTGTAGTCACACATACGCAACCCGAACACGTGTGCACAAACTTGTGCACATGTGTTCACGTGTAACAGTCAAGTGCACGTGTAACAGCCAAGTGCCCCTTACCCTAGCTGCATCCCAACGGCCTTATCTTAAAAGGCAGACAGTGGCAATAAACATGTACAGTCCATTTGCCATATGATTACCATAAGTGAGGCATATGTAGTGAGACTCGCCCACAGTGAAAATTCCAAAACCAGGTGATCCAAAAAACAAAAAATTGGTGAATACTGAATGGGCAGAACTCAATTGCAACAATCCCCCAGGCCAAATCAAAGGGAGCTGCTGCTAACAGCCATGGAGTTCCAACTCCACCAACTTATTCTACCATGGAAAGCCTAATATCTCTTGAATTAATCCACTACTTTCAGGGTTCGGAGGGGACAGCAGAGCAAAGCAAAGTATTTTCACAGCAAGGCAACACAAAGCATGAATCTCATCAAGGCTGGTGCAGAGAAATATGCAAAACGTGAAAGTCATGTCAGGCTAAATCAGACAAGCAACCCCTCTCCGTCCTCCACATGTGTGCACGTGTGAACATCTGCTGGGTGCAACCTACTCAGAGCACCATACCTCATCTGCACATCAACTGTCCTTCTTTAAAAAGGTTGGCACTGGAGGTTACAGCTCAAGATTACCTTACAAATGAGCTTACAGTTTTAAAGACTCCATTATGGGGTTCCACTTCATTGCAGAGATCCAGAAACCAGAGGTCCAATGTTCAATAGCAAACATGTATAGTGTTTCCGTAGGTTAGAATCTAGTTTGTTACACTCAACAACATTACTGCCCTCTTCAACCATTGTGTGTGAATATAGGTACCTGGGATGTAAGAGATTGCTCATGGCTATTGTTGTTGATATTTAAAGACCAATGTCATTTATATTTTGCTGTTAAATTCCGAATGGCCTAATTGGGGAAGGTAAGAAGTCCAAACGTGACATACTGATAAGAACTATATAATTGAAATATGGAACAAAATTAGTCCTTTTAAAATTGAATGACTGCTATTCTGACAACAGCCCATCAATACAGGATGAATGTTCTCTCAGTCTTCACAGTCTCCTTTTCAAGTATTTTGTTACGGTTAAATGAAAGATACGTAGTCCAGTGATGTAGTTCAGGATCACAGCTTTATTCTTCAGATAGGATCCATATTAAGTCTCATGCTAGACCTCATACAATGCCCCACCAGGAGCAGCCTCCCTTGCCGCTCAGCCCTTCCACACCAACTGATTCCTTCTTACACTCAAACACTCTCAACATTCTGATGACATCACATAGACTGAGCAGCAAGGCATAAGGGCAACAACAGAGAGGATGCATCATTCACTTACTAGATTACAACACATCCCCCTCATCAAAATTGTAAAAATACAAGCATGCGAGATCATAGCACATACATGCAATATGACTGACAATAAATAAATGTGCGGAGGTGGACATACACACATATGAAAGTCAACAAGCTTCAAAAATAACATAACGCTACAAGAATAACATCAATCTTCAAGAGCATCGTCAAACACCCCATACCATCCCATCTTGAAAAGATGGGAGAAACACAAAAGTGTTGTGTTCTTCAAATCGCACGCCCAACACTCGAAGGCATACACTCTAAGAGTAATTATGCAACCCCTAAACACAGGGCGATACACATACCACAACCAAAACAAGGGTAAATCCAGAGAAGCTAAGAGAAAGTAGTCTTCTCATGTGCGCACACGTAACGCACAGTCCAAACACCTCTCACGAGGCAACAACCACTCACAGGGTACATCCAATACAAGTAAGACAGAGAAGCTACACAAAGGTAGATCTCTCACGTGCGCGCCCGTAGCGCACAGTCCAATACCTCACACGAGGTAACAACCAATTCAGAGGGTAAAACCAAAACAGGGAAGTCAAAGAAGCTTCAAAAGAAGGAGTCTTCTCATGTGCGCACCCATAACGCACAGTCCAACACCTCACACGAGGTGTGCGCACCCATAACGCACAGTCCAACACCTCACACGAGGTAACAACCAATTCAGAGGGTAAAACCAAAACAGGCAAGTCAGAGAAGCTTCAAAAGAAGAAGTCTTCTCATGTGCGCACCACGTAACGCACAGTCTAACACCTCACACGAGGTAACAACCAATTCAGAGGGTAAAACCAAAACAAGCAAGTCAGAGAAGCTTCAGTTTCAGAACATGACATGACCAGGGACACTACACTCTCTCTCCCTCTATTCATACAGATACAAAACAAGGTCACTACACTCTCTCCCCCCTCTCATAAATCTACTACCTTTCCTACAAGACATGCCTGCGCATTATTCTTCGTTTTAACACTGGCAACGATTTGAAAGAACCTACGTGAACTACCTTGAATGGACTGGTACCTTGAAACTGAAGAAGCGCAATTGGAAGAAGCAAGCTGGCAGTCCTGAAGCCCCACCAGTGACCTGAACATCGGTCGGCCCCATCGTGGACGTGCCAGTTAATGATGGATTTGGGTGAGTGTTCTCCAAACAAGTAACTAGTCTAACAGCTAACAGCCTTGAGGAATAAGGTGTTCCTTTTCTGCATAGTGACATTCCTACAACCTAATTTATGGTGTTCCTCATCACCTGTGACCGGTCAGCCTTTACCTGGGCCTGCCAGTTCTTGCTGTAGCTTGGAACACGAGTCTATGTCCTGCCTCTTAATGAGCTACTAGTCTCAGGACCCCGGTGTAGACTTACTAATGGCAACTGTATGTATTAACCACAATACCGACAGTGCAGTCCCTTTGTTCGTGCCATCAAGAGAAGCATCGAGGGAGAGGTCCGCAGTGCGAGTCAAGGAGTTATGTTGGGATTAAAGTGTTTCCTGTGCCAATTGAAGCAACAGCCGTGAGCAACCCCGGAGTTCCTATTATTGTCGGCTCCTGTAGAGCCCCGCTGATATGTTCTCTTCATTCAGCTTGGTTGCATAGTTTGGGGGGGTTTGGTGCTCATCACTTTCACGCAGGAATTACTAAGGGCGACTTCATGGCACCTTCACCGCTGGCGATGCGTTTATCACTGAATGTGAGTACTTTGTTTTTTTTTTCATTTTGCGTTTCATCACTGTGTGCCTCTACAACTTGGCAGTTGAACCGCTACCCGTCAATTTGAAATTGGCACAAGCTGTGCAGAGTGCACACGTAGAGCGCGCTGCCTTACCTACATTGAGATGTCCGGCGATGCCTCCTCACAGTCCTCTGTGACGTTTGCTCATCCATGAAGCGTATTGCTGTCTGGCACGTTTGGAAGCACGCTGATGCTGTGAGCCACCCGGCTCAGCGTCACTGCCGTGGAACCATCTTTGAGTTGGAGGATGCAGCCATATGGTGTGCCAGAACGTCCAGGGAAGTCTCGCTCTGCAGTTGTCAATAAAGTTCATCCAAGTCCTTGTGCACCGCGAACGACGCCTCCTCATGATCGTTTCCTCTCCTCATGGTTTTTGCTGCAACTCTCTACATGTAAGCGCAGCAGTTGACTGTCTCAACGTGTCGTGGGGAGTTCGTGTCTTCGTTGCTGCAGAACCTGGACACTGAACTTTGCTGGCAGATCGTGTGCCATTAACAAGGACTTCACGTCTGGTGAAAACTTCGGGTGAGTGATCGCTCACCGGAGCAAGAGACTTCCTTTTTGTTCATTTTATCACTGTGATACTGCTTTGTGGGGGGGGTTGCACGGTGTTGAGTTTTCTTATTAGGATGGTGGTGTTGTCTCCGTAGGATGTGTAGGTTGTGGGCTGGTGGAGCCCAGTTTTGGGTTCATAGGGAGGCTGTTGCGTGGAGGTTGGGGCCTGAATATGTTTTGGATTGATTTTAGGGGTTAGTGATACTCTTATTGTTTCCCTTGTGTTTTGACTGTGGCCATCTGTGCTAGATTTTTCTGAATTCCATGTTTTTGGCCAGTATGTTTCTGGACTGTGCGTTGTGGGTGCGCACGTGAGAAGACTCCTTTTTATAAAGCTTCTCTGACTTACTGGTTTTGGTGATATCCTGTGAATGGTTGTTGCCTCGTGTGAAGTGCTTGGACTGTGCGTTGTGGGTGCGCACGTGAGAAGACTCCTTTTTTATAAAGCTTCTCTGACTTACTGGATTTGGTGATATCCTGTGAATGGTTGTTGCCTCGTGTGAGGTGCTTGGACTGTGCGTTGTGGGTGCGCACGTGAGAAGACTCCTTTTTTATAAAGCTTCTCTGACTTACTGGTTTTGGTGATATCCTGTGAATGGTTGTTGCCTTGTGTGAGGTGCTTGGACTGTGCGTTGTGGGTGCGCACGTGAGAAGACTTCTATTTTTTATAAAGCTTCTCTGACTTACTAGTTTTGGTGATGCCCTGTGAATGGTTGTTGCCTCGTGATACCCAAAGAAAACCACCTATGATAAGCACAGCTGTTTTTGAACTCGGTCCACAATCTACAGAAAAGTTCATTGCTTGACTTAAATTCTTCCATGAGTGATGCAGGGCCCTAAATCCAGAGCTCCATACCTCAATAGGCAGAAGAATGTCCATAAAACATGCCGGCGACAGGAGATTCCTTCGATTCCTCAATCAGCAGAAGAATGTCAATCAAATATGCCAGCGACAGGAGATTCCTTCGATTCCTAAAAAAAAAAACATGCAACGTCCAACGTGGTTGGCAAGGATAGATCGATAGGCTGTGTCAAGTGCCAATCCAAAAATGGCGGCACGTTACAAACGTAGAGCCGGGTGGCTAACTGCACGCCCTTACAGCAGAGCGTCCTTGGTAGCACAGGAGATTGGAACCGAAGGTGCCACGGACGACAATCGCGTCAACATGGGTTGCACGCGCGCACAAGCTCGCTCCAGGTAACTGCCACAGGCAATTCAAATGATGCGGTGGGAGCGAAGTTAGAGCAATTAAGGCAGTTTTATTTCCCTTTTTTTTTTTCACACACTTACTCGGAAATTAATTACCAACAGCAGGGCAGCTCATCACACAGTTGGGACTGGAATGCTTTTCCAGACAGATATGTTGGCACATTAATTGCATAACCATGACACAATTACTCCGGGGCCCGAGCTTTGCCCCGATCACTGAATCTGACGGTCCGGTCACCACACACTGGGATAGTTTAACTCAAGACGAACCATTAACACCGGGGCTCGACATATGCCCCCGAATACTGAATGTCCCCGAGATAAGTCCAGACGCTGTTAAGCAACACTGCAGTCAAGGTTCACAATATTCATGCATGGCCGGGTGCACAACACACGCTGCCGATTCACTGCACATGTAGAGTTCAATCAAAGACTTACAGGGTCTCTTCTTTTGTTTATAACACTCAGAATTATACACCATGCGGTACAATCAGGGCCAATGCAGGGACAATGCAGCAGAAGCTGGTAATCACTCTTCCAAGACAGCAGGCAGGCAAACAGAAACTGGCACACTTGAGTAGTGGGCGACCGATGACAGGGTCACTGGTGGGGCATTAGGGGTGCAGGGGTGCCAGGTTTCTTCAAATCCACGGGTTGTAATTTCACTTACTTGAAGTTCCTTTAGTTTCTTCAGTTTTAAAAGTCCATTTTCCATTGAAGTAGCACGCAGGTTCTTTAAAATCGTCGCCAGTGTTAAAACGAAGAATGATATTCAGGCAGGTCTTGTAGAAAAGGTAGTAGATTTATTCTTAAGATCACTTCTTGGTTACAGGTTACAGGATGTTAGTCTGATCCATTAAAGTGCCCCACCAGGAGCAGCCTCCTCGCTGCTCAGCCCTTCCACACCAACTGATTTTCCCTTCAATGCAAACACACTCAACATTCTATATGACCTCATCATAGGCTGAGCAGCCAGGCAGAGAACCACTGTAGGGAGAGTGCATTGGGTAATTAGCACATTACAACACATCTCCCCCCTTATAGTGATCGAAAACATTCAAAATGTATGAAGGTGATAAAACACACATCTCAGCAAAGGAGGATGCATAAACAACAAAATAATTATACATCACCCCCCCCCCTCCTATAATGATCATAAACAATCAAATGCATGGAGATTGTAAAACATACAAATGACAGCAAAGGAGGATGCATAAAACAACAAAATCATTATACACATCTCCCCTTATAATGATCATAAACAACAAAGAATGCAAGGTAAAGAAATACATTCTTAAAAACAGTGGATGCTATCCACCAAAACTCACACTACACTGCGGGTACAATACCACCACACCACACGGAGTACCCTTGCGCCACAAACTAAGGCACAAGACTGCGGCAGAACAGGGATCTACAACCCTCAACTGCACATACTAATGACAGGACAGGTCTACCTCAAAGAAGAGAAATAAGACTCCACCCATACCAAGACAGGGTAATTATATCCCAAAACACTATTGAAACACTATTGAAACTCAATATGGGTATCACGAGGCAACAACCATTCACAGGGCATCAGCAAAACTAGTAAGTCAGAGAAGCTTTATAAAAAATAGAAGTCTTCTCACGTGCGCACCCACAACGCACAGTCCAAGCACCTCACACAAGGCAACAACCATTCACAGGATATCACCAAAACCAGTAAGTCAGAGAAGCTTTATAAAAAAGGAGTCTTCTCACGTGCGCACCCACAACGCACAGTCCAAGCACCTCACACGAGGCAACAACCATTCACAGGATATCACCAAAACCAGTAAGTCAGAGAAGCTTTATAAAAAGGAGTCTTCTCACGTGCGCACCTACAACGCACAGTCCAGAAACATACTGGCCAAAAACATGGAATTCAGAAAAATCTAGCACAGATGACCACAGTCAAAACACAAGGGAAACAATAAGGGTATCACTAACCCCTAAAATCAATCCAAAACATATTCAGGCCCCAACCTCCACGCAACAGCCTCCCTATGAACCCAAAACTGGGCTCCACCAGCCCACAACCTACACATCCTAGGGAGACAACACCACCATCCTAATAAGAAAACTCAACACCGTGCAACCCCCCCACAAAGCAGTATCACAGTGATAAAATGAACAAAAAGGAAGTCTCTTGCTCCGGTGAGCGATCACTCACCCGAAGTTTTCACCAGACGTTAAGTCCTTGTTAATGGCACACGATCTGCCAGCAAAGTTCAGTGTCCAGGGTCTGCAGCAACGAAGACACGAACTCCCCACCACACGTTGAGAAAGTCAACTGCTGCGCTTACATGTAGAGAGTTGCAGCAAAAACCATGAGGAGAGGAAACGATCATGACGAGGCGTCGTTCGCGGTGCACAAGGACTTGGATGAACTTTATTGACAACTGCAGAGCGAGACTTCCCTGGACGTTCTGGCACACCATATGGCTGCATCCTCCAACTCAAAGATGGCGGCACGGCAGTGACGCTGAGCCGGGTGGCTCACAGCATCAGCGTGCTTCCAAACGTGCCAGACAGCAATACGCTTCATGGATGAGCAAACGTCACAGAGGACTGTGAGGAGGCATCGCCGGACATCTCAATGTAGGTAAGGCAGCGCGCTCTACGTGTGCACTCTGCACAGCTCATGCCAATTTCAAATTGACGGGTAGCGGTTCAACTGCCAAGTTGTAGGGGCACACAGTGATGAAACGCAAAATTAAAAAAAAAAAAAAAAAGTACTCACATTCAGTGATAAACGCATTGCCAGCGGTGAAGGTACCATGAAGTCGCCCTTAGTAATTCCTGCGTGAAAGTGATGAGCACCAAACCCACCCAAACTATGCAACCAAGCTGAATGAAGAGAACATATCAGCGGGGCTCTACAGGAGCCGACAATAATAGGAACTCCGGGGTTGCTCACGGCTGTTGCTTCAATTGGCACAGGAAACACTTTAATCCCAACATAACTCCTTGACTCGCACCTCTCCCTCGATGCTTCTCTTGATGGCACGAACAAAGGGACTGCACTGTCGGTATTGTGGTTAATACATACAGTTGCCATTAGTAAGTCTACACCGGGGTCCTGAGACTAGTAGCTCATTAAGAGGCAGGACATAGACTCGTGTTCCAAGCTACAGCAAGAACTGGCAGGCCCAGGTAAAGGCTGACCGGTCACAGGTGATGAGGAACACCATAAATTAGGTTGTAGGAATGTCACTATGCAGAAAAGGAACACCTTATTCCTCAAGGCTGTTAGCTGTTAGACTAGTTACTTGTTTGGAGAACACTCACCCAAATCCATCATTAACTGGCACGTCCACGATGGGGCCGACATATGTTCAGGTCACTGGTGGGGCTTCAGGACTGCCAACTTGCTTCTTCCAATTGCGCTTCTTCAGTTTCAAGGTACCAGTCCATTCAAGGTAGTTCACGTAGGTTCTTTCAAATCGTCGCCAGTGTTAAAACGAAGAATGATGCGCAGGCATGTCTTGTAGGAAAGGTAGTAGATTTATTCTTAAGATCACTTCTTGGTTACAGGTTACAGGATGTTAGTCTGATCCATGAAAGTGCCCCACTATATAATTGAAATATGGAACAAAATTAGTCCTTTTAAAATTGAATGACTGCTATTCTGACAACAGCCCATCAATACAGGATGAATGTTCTCTCAGTCTTCACAGTCTCCTTTTCAAGTATTTCAGGCTGTGTAGAAACTTAAAAAGAGAGGTGGACTTACCATATACTGGATGGCACCCACCCTCAGAGGTGCTCCGATAACACCCCTTAAATCCTCATGCCAGTCACAGGATCCAGGCTTCCATTTGCTGCACTCTTAAAAGATTTCAAAATGGCAACACCCCGATAAAAAAAAAAAAAAGTAATTCCTTTGTTGATGCCCGCATCTCCACTTTCTGCTAAAGAGAGGTAAAGAGAAACTGCCAAACTACCTCATTGAAATGAGGTAAATTATAAGACAGATACGAAAAACTGCATCTGCAAATAAATTATTCCACACAGTGAAGGTTTACAGAGAAACCCTTTAACATGTAGGACAACAAGGGTATATGTTTTGGCAACAAACTAGGAGAAGGACATTAAAGTATAGTGGACAGATTAGCATGAGATCACTGAACCGTACATCACACATTACTGTTGCCTTCCACCTATCGAGGTACCTAAGGAAACAGAGATTAATGATGAGCATTATTCACTGTTAGACCTGCCATCGTTTGGTGTGCTTTCCCCCGTATTTTTGCTTCTGGCCTCCTGTTTTTGATTGTGTGCTGCATTCGTTTTTGCTGGTGTTTGAACTCTGGGCGCTTTACCACTGCTGACCAGTGCTAAAGTGCATGTGCTCTGTATGTATTTAACTGCCATGTTGACCTGGCTAGTACACCTACTAGCTGGGCCCAACTCTTACCTTTTACTACATGTAAGGCACCCCTATGGTAGGCCCTAGGTAGCCCCAGGGGCTGGGTGTTGTGTATTTAAAAGGTGGGAAATGTGCTTTTAGGTTTTAGATGTTCTGGTAGTGAAAAAATGCTAAAGTCGCTTTTCACTAGAGCAAGGTCTATCCCTCCCATAGGTTAGCACTGGAGCTGCCCTGTAGCATATTACATAGGTATCTTCCAATTGGGAGCTGACAGATAATTGGAGATTGGTGTCTCTGTGCTCACATTTTGAAAATACATCTTTTAGTGAAGGTGGTTTTTAAATTGCAGGTTTGAGAATGCTACTTTTAGAAAGTTGGCATTTTCTTATTTTAACCATTCAGTTCCTCTGCCTGTCCCTAGAATAAATGTCTTGGTTGGGCAACAGTTTGGCTTTGTGAATTCATTCTACACTGTCACACACAAAGAGAGCTGAGGTGTGCCCTGCATATCCCGATGGACCTTCCCTGGGCTGATGGTATTTCCTCAGGTAGAGTAGTGGGCAGAGTTGACACTTGAACCTGAATAGGGCGGTGCCTGTCCCCACACAAAGAACTGCATACTCCTCTGCAGTGTATCTGGAGCCAGGGCCAGAAAGGGGAGGGTCTTGTGCACTACAAATACCTTTCCTTGAAGTCTCCTACTTCAAAGGCCAAAATGGGTATAAGTACTGGACCTCTGACACCATAACAAGAGAAACAGAAACACTTCTGGACTGAGGATATACTGCGAGGAAGAAGAGCTGTTGGACTGCCAGGAGGGACTGCTACTATGCTCCATGCTTTGCTGTTTTGGCCTGCTGTCTGCTGCTTTTTGCCTGGGAGTAGGAGGACTGGACTTTACTCTCTGCATCATGCTTTCTAAAGTTTCTATAAGGGCTTGAGTTGAGCTTGCCTCCTGTTGGAAGTCTCAGGGCCATCAAAGACTACACCTGCATCTTGCTACCAGAACCTCTGCTGTGAGTTCTGACCTGCCAACTAGGGCCAAATCCAGTCTTAGACCATTGGAGGTGATTCTGGTGCTGCAACCAAGAAATCAATGCATCGACTTCAAGCGTCACTTCGGAACCAGCACATCCCTGCAAACTCGATGCATTGCCACTGCCTGCACCGAAGTTGTGGCCCTTGCTTGCTGAGAGCGCAATGACCGTCACTGCCGCAGTGCCTCCGAAGTACCGCCGCTGTGTGACTCTTGAGAACCGCTTCAGCAAAGTCTGTGACACGCTGCTCTGACACCGACAGAGCACCTGTGGCCCGGTGGTTCGACATTGACACCATGGAATCGATGCACCACCCTGTGACCATCATCGACACAGTGTTGCCTTCAGGACCCGAGGGTTCACACCTGCAACCAACGCATCACCTCCCCTGTGCCCCGCATCGTCCCCAGATGTTATCCTCTCAACAACCCTGCACTGCCTGCAGGAATCGATGCATCACTTTGCTACAGTGACGCCTCACCTCCTTTGCAGAACGCATCGTCCCCGAGCGTCAATATGCCAATGACCTGCATAGCAGTAAGGAACTGACACATCACCTGCCTTCGCGGTGCCTCACCTCCTCTACGCCTTGCACCGTCTTTAACTTTGTGACACATTCAAGGTACTGTACCGGGGTCCATGTGACTCCTGTAGCCGGGCCGTGCTCCATCGTGGACGGACTGAACTTGTGGATTTGTCTCGGTCTAGCGTGACCGAATAGCCCCAGTTGGAGCTATGGTTTTCTAGATGCTATGGCTACATTTAATATTGAAGTGTTCATATCTTGACTTGTCTATGTTGGATTTTATCGTTTTGGTCTTGATTTACTCAGATAAATATTGGCTATTTTTCTAAACTGGTATGGAATACTTTTGTTGTGTTTTCACTGTGTCACTGTGTGTGTGTGCACAAATACTTTACACATTGCCTCTTTAGTTTAGTCTGACTGCTCTGTGCCAAGCTACCTGAGGGTGATCACAGGTAAATTTACTGTGTAGCACACTTACCCTGAGTGTGGGTCCCTACTTGGACAGGGTACAAACCACTGTCAACTAGAGACCCCATTTCTAACATTCACTATGCAGATGACAGAATAAAAATATGATCACACGCACTGGTCTGAAAAATTTGTTTAAGTGAACAGTGGCCACTTAGAGCACATGTTATGAGCCCAAAGTACCCTGACTATAAGCATTTAATCCTCCACCAATGAAGACAAAAGGAAGGAGAAGTGATTGATACTTTTAATGTGCACTTCAGATTTAGTTGTGGTGATTAATGATGAAGAAAAAATAAGAAAACAAATTATTCAGACATTACATTCTTCAAAGCTGAGACAGGTCGCACATTGAGAGCAGAGGATGTATTTTAAAAGCATCCTCAAGCTAGGTCACTGCTGGGTACTTTAGTTGGCCAGGGTGGCACACGTGAAAAAGGTCTTTGCAATGTCACCCTGAAAGAAAAGCCTTGCTACAGGTTCAGCAAAGGATTACATAAAGATATGAGCAAAAAACTAAATGTACACGGTCAAAACATGCGCGCTGGTATTTCCCTAATTTCCTCTGCAGGGATAGACTCCTGCGGGACGATCTCAGACAAACCATTAAAGAGTTTTTAAAGAATAATGACCCTGAGCTCACCTCCTATGCCACTACCTGGGATGCTCTTAAGGCGGTAGTCCAGGGTAAGTGCATTGAGCTGGCCACCACTCTGAGGGCCCAGCAGCGAGAAGAACAACTTATGCTGGAACAGGAGCTGCAGACCGCCGAGCAGGCACATAAGGCTAGCCCCTCGGCTCCGGCATTGTGGAAAGTAACTTCCCTCAAAGGGAAGCTGCAGGCCATATACACCAACGGGGCGGAAAACACAATCTTGCGGTTGCAGGCCAGGGGATATGAGGGGGGGAACAAAGTGGGTTCACTGCTAGCACGCCAACTGAGGGCCAAACAGGAAAGGGAATATATTAAAATCATAGTAGATGACGCGGGCGTCTCTCACAGGACAGAGGAGGGGAAGGCCCATGCTTTTGGGGAGTTCTATAGCACCCTTTATGCTTCGGAAACTCCAAGGTCGCAGGACCAAACGGGTTATCTGGACCCCTTGTACCTCCCACAGGTCCCGTCTAGTGCCAATGACGAACTGGCTAAACCCATCAAAACCGAGGGAGTCCAGAAGGCGATCGATACACTGAAATTACAGAAGGCACCCAGGCCTGGCACCAGAACTAGTCCCTTATTTATCTACCCTGTTTAATGTCATCGCATCCACACAGCAGGTCACTACCACCAAGGGGGAGGCACTAATAGCAGTGATACATAAGCCAGGGAAGGACCCTGCAGCATGCTCCTCTTATCGCCCGATAGCCCTTCTGAACCTAGACGCCAAGATCTACTCAAAAATCTTGGCTACTCGCCTCGAATCTGTGCTCCCAGGCCTTATTGACCCGGACCAATCAAGGTTCATTAAGGGACGTCAGACCCATGAAAATTTGTGGCGCATCATCCATATCATGGAGAAGGTCCGGAAGAAAAACATCCCAGCGGCTCTTCTCTCGCTAGACGCGGAGAAAGCTTTCGACCGTGTAGAGTGGACCTTTCTATTTAGGGCGCTACAGCGCTTTGGGTTCAGCAAGACATTTATAGGGATGATCCGCGCCAATTATCACTCCCCCAACTCCCGGGTCCTGGTCAATGGCGCGGCATCGCCCTCTTTTAACTTGGCATGGGGGACTAGACAGGGGTGCCCGCTGTCCCCCCTCCTTTTCGCCCTATGCATAGAACCCCTGGCCCACAAAATTAGAGAACATCCTGACATACAGGGGGTACGATTTGGCACAGATGATCATAAGATATCACTCTTTGCCGACGACGTGCTCCTCCCAGTCACGGAGCCACTGATCTCCCTCCCGGCTATTCAGACGGAGCTTTTATTGTTTGAGCGAGCAGCGGGATTTCGAGTCAATCTGACCAAGTCCTTCCTACTTAATCTGACCCTACCCAGAGAGGAGTGGCGGCAGGTGGAGAGCACATCACCCTTTAGATGCACAGTCAAAGACATCACCTACCTGGGCATTAAGCTCACTCCCCGTCTCTCCGATTTATATAAGGCCAACTATACCCCTCTCCTGCTACAGCTAAAAACTGACTTGGGCAAATGGAGCACTGCATATGTCTCCTGGATGGGTAGGATCAATGCCATCAAGATGAACACTCTCCCCTGCCTGCTCTATCTCTTTCAGGGGCTACCCATACAAGTAGACAAGGGGCTCTTCAGGGAGCTGCGACAAATGATCACTAAATTCATCTGGCAGGGGAAGAGGGCTCGCTTGCCCCACCGTCTGCTCATTTGCCCACGCAGGGAGGGGGGTCTGGCGCTGCCAGGTTTTCAGTGTTACTATTGGGCGGCTCAGATGCGGGTAATAAAGGAGTGGTCGATGCGAGCCTCTGAGAAGCACTAGCTCCATATCGATAGGCAGGTAACTGGCCGGACCATCTGGGACCTCCTTTGGAAACCAAAGCACGACAGACCGCCCAATGCCTACCTCAGCACACCCACCTCCACCACATTACGGGTCTGGGATGTCCTCACCAAAAGGCTGCAGCTGACTACCTTTCCGTCGCCCTACACACCCATCCATTTTAACGCTGCCTTCCCCCCAGCGCTTCACGACGGACCCTTCGAGGCATGGTGGGCGGGGGGCTGTCTCATAATCTCTGACCTATTCAACAAAGGGGAGATTCTCACCTTTCGTGAATGCATGAAACATTTCACTCTGACTGCCAAGGAAGAATTTCACTATCTGCAGCTTCGACATTGGGTGCAGCATCCTCTGGTGCGTCTGGCCGCTACCAGGGACCTGCTCCCCATAGAAAAATTCACCCAATCTGGGTCCACCTCCAAGGGATGCATTTCCTTTCTTTATGCCCTTATTCAGGCTCTGAGCCCCAGGTCGACCCCACGACACAAACTTTTTTGGGACGCACTTCGGGATACCCCTTTAGAGGACAAACAGTGGGAGCACCTGTGTAGAGATATTACTAAATTCAATCGCTCGATGTTCCTTAGGGAGGCGCACTACAAACTCATGTGTGATTGGTATTTATATCCCCAGAAACTGCATAAGATTTTCCCCAATTCTTCCGATAGGTGCTGGAGGGGGTGCGGATTGCTGGGCGACTTCCGCCATATCTGGTGGGACTGGCCCTCCATACAGCCTTTCTGGAAAGAGATTCTGTCCCAAATCAAACTCATACTAGGCTACCCAATTCCTAACTCATTGGAATACACCTTACTGGGGGTGAAGGATCCGACCCTGAAGCGTCAAACACAGAGCGACAGGTCAGTTATGTGGCTATGCCTGGGGGCAGCTAAAATGGCAGTAGCTGCCGCATGGAAAAAAGAAGAGGCGCCATCTTTGACTCAATGGCACGAGTGGCTGTGGAGGGCGGTGGATCTGGAGCGAATGGCCAACATAGTGGACGACTCTAGGAAAGGGTTTGAATATATATGGACCCCGCTGGTGAGCTACCTATCGGAAGGGCTCCCGCTGATGGCGTGCGCCCCACGGCTCAGAGCCCTTAATCTGTTTCACATATAACGCCATTGCAAAATAGGCAGGAGCTGGTGGCTCGACAGGAAGCCCTCCTCTCCTGCCCACTCCAATTCCACTCGCACCATGACATCAAGGTCCTGTTGTTTTTCTTTTGTAGTCTAAGTTTCCTTTCATTATCTCTTTTTCCTTCTTCTTCTCTTCTTCTTGCTGGTCCTCTTCTTAGAGTCTTGATGGAAGAAAATGTTGCAGGGTACCAGTTGTAACATGCTATCAATGTCTCTTCTCGTAGATCTAACTTGCCAAAGAACTTGTGAACAAGCTGTAACATACATGTGCTTTCTGTAAATCTTGGCCTAAACTGACAACTGTTTCAATTGTGCTATTTTTCTGTGCTGTTCTAAAACTCAATAAAAGAATTTGAAACAAAAAAACTAAATGTAGACTGCAAAACTATGATGGATAATGTTATATCCTTTCTATGTACTAGTGTTTCTCCTATGTGACCTAGCTCCTAACTGCTCAGTCAGTGTGAGTGTTCTGAGTGGATTGTTGGTGTGATGGAGATGCATGGAATGTTTGGTTGCCTGTGTGGTGAGGTGTGACAGTTGAAGATGGGCTGAGCAGCAGGCAGGCTGTTCCTGGTGGGGCTGCTTTACATGGATACCAGCCTGTAACTTATATCTAATAAATAAACTACAAAGATACTCCTCGGCTACGTCTGGTACATCACAACAGAATTTTGGCGACGATCTGGAGACAGACCCATGCGTACAAGTGGTTTTTCATAAACTATCACGGGAAAGAAGATTGAACAACTAAAGGGACAAACAGAATTGAAGTAACTAACCTCAAGATTAAAGTACCAGGCCTAGAAGCACCTCCAGTGTCCTTCTCACCGGACAGCCCCGGCCTGGACATGCTTCGTTTGTCTACAATGTTTGGATTTCATGCAACTGGATATCCGGTGCGAGACTAAGCTCTTCCACACATCTGATCTATGGTACATTCAACATTACAGTGGAAATCAGCTCCAAGCTGCAGTCAACAGGAATGGGTGGAATTTTAATCTAAGGATTTCCCATGCTTCACAGTCAATGACAGTTTGGATTCTGCCTGCAATGTGTTATGGGCATGTTTTTTTTTTGCCATCTACATTCCGTGCGTGAAAACTACAGGATCGCACACGATAACGTTGATCAAATTGGTCTCGGTACTGAGAGACAGAGGGGGCCATCTGTGGTGATATATATATATAGTTATGACATTGTGTTTTTCTTCGCCATGGTCTTGACTAATTTGACGGCAGTTGAACTGGTTTGAAAACGGAGGCACGAGCTGTTCTGAGCGTGCGCAGACTTACCTGCTCCATGGGGTCGTGTGGAGGTGCGGCAGGGATTTCTGTCTCATCTCTGTAGCTATGCAGCACTGCGAGCTGCTCAGGGATGCTGTTCAGCACGCTCCCACCTGAAGCCACCCGGCGCTGGCGTGACTGCATGCCGCCATCTTGGTGAAGGAGGCAGCATTCAAGCCCCGGGGCTACAAAGTGCCCCTTATTGACCAGCCTGTTTCAGAGCTCATTCAGCCGGCCATGAGCTGTGCGGTCGGGTGAACTTACATCACCTGCATTCTTACAAGTGCATACTTGAAACGGGAACTTTTGCAGAGAAGGTCAATTTTAGGTTGGATGACTGTCTCCATCCTTCAGGATTATTCCGTTCTGAGACCTGTGCTTGCACGGAGCCATCTGCAGTCATGAATACCCCTTCGACCCGGATTTAATGTGGCATGTCAACTTTTAATTCCTGGTGTTCAGATCACATAAAAACTGTTGCGGGGTAATTTTTTAAAATGCGGATGACTCTTCATACCTAATGCCAGTGAGATATCTCTCACTCAAGTTTTTTTTTTATCCTATCTGGATATGGTTTTGGGAGATGATTACTTTTACACAGTTTTTCATTTCTTGGTGTATTCCCTGCCTATGCATAAGTGCATGAATGCTGCAATGTTTTACTGTGTTCTTTGGGAGTGCACAAATATACATCTTGTATTGTTCCATTGAATGTGGCACATGTTTCAAGTATTTTTTTTAAAATCTAATATGCCATGCCTTATGAATGTGATCTTTCTAAGTCCTTCATTAATTCCAGTATTTTACATTCTTTCCATGCCTCTGGTGTTTCTTTTTGTGTGTTGATATGAGTCACGCTTCATGTAGAAGGGGTGAGATGCTCCTCACCAGTGTCTTTTGGGGGCGTGTTTGCCCTGTTCAAAAGTTACTCTGCGTTTGCTTGGGTTTTGCCAAATGTGTTTTGCTACATTCTCACACTATACACCAGGTTGTTGTGTGGACTCTTTATCATATTTCTTACATTACGTCTCTGTTACACTGGACTGTACACATCCTTTTCAAGTGGGACTGAGTTGTGGGATGTGTTTGTTGATTTTTTTAAGTTAACCTTGGTACCCTTACATGAGGGAGGTTCTAGTGTTTTACTGTGTGGTTCACATCCATTTCTTGGTTTTATGTTACACACCCTTACTTTGGGGGATCGTTGTATGGGTGTCTTTCGCCTGTTTTTGCATTGCACGTTACACTCCTTCACATGAGGAACGGAAATGGGTCTTAGTCCCATTTCTATGCTGCACATGTCACATCCTTACATGAGGTATTGTCTACTTTGGTTATAGACCCTTACACGAGGGGTGGTTTAGTGTGTGTCAGTTCCATTTACATGGTTTTTGTTAAAAACTCTTACATGAGGGACGTCTTTATGGGCTTCAGTCCCATTTCTGCCAGTTTTGACCCTCACATGAGGGGTGGGACAATGGGTGTCAGTCCCATTTACGCGGTTTACATTGATTAACCTTAAACAAGGTATGTCTTTATGGGTTACAGTCCAATTTCCGCTAGTTTGACCCTTACATGAGGGGTGTCAAGATGGGTTTTAGTCCCATTTTCACAGCTTACATTTTTATACCTTACATGAGGAATCCCTGGATGTGGTACAGTTCCCCTATGTCTACACTTTTAGTCAGCTGTCTAGTTTCTTGTGACGTTTTTTGCAAACATTGTCTTCACATTTTATTATGATTTTAATGGGGGAGGATGGGTGATATTTCTTGAGTATCTATTTATTCATTTTCTCTGCTTTCTTGGTTGTTCAGTCCCTCCCGAGATGTTGTGTTTTACCTCGCATCCTTGGGTTCTGGACTATTTTCTTTATTTGTACATTCTTTGTGCATTGTTGTTCCCACTTAGTATTGTTATTTTAGTTTCCATTTAAAGGGGGAGGAAATGTTCTATACTTCCTATGTACTAGTGTTTCTCCCATGTTACCTAGCTCCTAGATGCTCAGCCAGTGTGAGTGTTCTGAGTAGAATGTTGGTGTGATGGAGATGCATGGAATGTTTGGGTGCCTGTGTGGTGAGGTTTGACAGTTGAGGATGGGCTGAGCAGCAGGCAGGCTGTTCCTGGTGGGGCTGCCTCACATGGATACCAGCCTGTAATTTATATCTAATAAAGAAACTACAAAGATACTCCTCGGCTTCGTCTGGTACATCACAACAGACAACATATTCCTTTGGTCCTGTGGGGCAAACAGCACGATGATAATGACTGCCCATCAAAGATACCTTTGCAGAAAACATATGGTGTTAAAGACTTGAAAAGAAGAGGCGCTGAAGGAAAGGTTTCTGCTTCACATTTAGAGTAAACATCAGGACAACTTGACCAAACTTTTCCTTTAGTTCTTAAGCAGCCTAAACGTGCTTGCTACAGTGTTGCATCTTGTCAATTTCCTAATGTAACCATCAGAAACAGTAATGTCGGGGTCTGTTGTGAAGACTATGCTAGATCTACTGGTTGAAAAGATCCAGGAAGCTGATGTGTCATGCATTTGAAAGATTCACGATTATTTGCAAGTACTTGAATTCTGGGCTGACTAGAACCAGCCATGTAGGGAGAGTTATTCTACTACATAATGCTGATTTTTCCTACGGGAATGAATTTGTAAGGTCTAATGGTCTATGAAAGGATGAAGATGCTGAAATTGCGAAAGTCTCTGGACATTGGATAATGTCTCATTTAAATGGTGCTCAGGACACAGATGTCTGTACACTTGATTTCATTAAAGCAGTCTGCCATCAACTTTATCCAAGAGGCCTAAATCTCCTGAGTTCTCTGTGAGAAGTTGGCCTGGTATATGCTGTCCACTAATTATAGTGGGCACCTTGCACTCAGTCCAAACAACCCCTTATTGGAGATAGGTTAAAGACAACCTTTATTGAAAGCTATCCTAGTGGTAGCTATGGAGAGCAGCCTTCAGGCTAAGTCTTGAAGGAATGTAAAGCAGCTTGTTTTACCAGTCTATAATCTCTTGAGTGACCAAATGAAAGAGGACCACACCAGGTATAGATTCAAAATATATGTATTTATTGCTAAACACACCCCTCTAGTCTCTTTATGAGGCTAGAGTTCGAAATACATAAGTTATAAGTTAGTTATCAACAGTAATAGCACAAATACACGTTTGAGCCCTAGGGGCGTACCAAACCATATACCAATAAAGTGGTATAAGAACCACGACTGAGCTAGACACAAGGCCTAGAGCCTGTAGAAGTGCTTGGACCACAAGGAACCACCCAAGGTAGTGACACAGGGGACCCACGGGGGCGCGTGCAGTGTGAGAACACAGCCGCGAATCGCCGTTGACTTCTATGGGGAAAGTCGCGGTTGGAATTTTAAAGAAAAGGGACACTTAGAGGAGGACTTGGAGCAAACCCCTTTAGAACTGGGTTGTTCTAGAGTCTATACCCACGGGAGCACCGGAGTACTCGAGTTACCTCACCCAGGGAAGCCGGGTGCATAGGTGTCTTTCGGGGTCGGGTTTCGTCGTCGTTTTCAATGGCGATCTGCTGCAAATTGCTGCTGGCGGCCAAGTCGAAAGTGTTCGGGTGGATCCAAAGGTGGATCGAAGATCTGAAGAACGTGAAAGCAGAGGGGACAGAGTCTGGGTCACTAGCCAGTGACCAGGAAGGCGATGAGCGGATGCCCACCGAAGTCGGGTGCTTCAGGTAGGTTGACGGTCATCTTGACTCTTCAGCCACGAGGTCCAGGAGGCGTCGACGATGACCAGGAGCTGGATTCGAGCTGTCCCACGACGTCTGTCGATTGCAGGGGTGTCGGCGACCGGATTGGACCCAACAAGCCTTGGCAACGGCAAGTCTTGTGGAAATAGAAGAAGGACGGTGGTGCAGACCAGCAAGGTCTGAGGGACTCACCCAGCAAAGGTAAGTCAGGGCACGCCTGGAGCAACCAGGGAAGCCCAAGCAGAAGAACATTGGCCTTCGGGAGGGCCTACTAGCCAACAGACTAGCGACCGCAAAGGAGCCTCGAGTGGACGCACTTAGAGCTGGATCACGGGACACTCGTGGAGTGGAGACCAGTGATCTTCGGTACAGTCGGTGCTGGAGGCGGGGGCTACTCGAAGCCCAAAGCACAACTTCGTGGAAGACCAGGAAGAGGATGCACTTGCAAATGTGCTCGGTGTCCAGGGGTCACGGCTCCACGTTACCCACAACAGCTACGGGCCTCAGCTTTGCTGGGGACTCAGGGCAGCCTCTGGGAAGTCTGGAAATCTACCTCTGGTGATGCAAAGACTTCGGTGTCCGGCGGGAGCTTCAGCGATGCAGACTGGACAATTGCTTCGTTGGTGCCTGCCAAGCAGGGGAGTCACTCCTTGACCCCAAGGGAGATTCTTCAGTCCTCTAATCTTAAAGTAGAGCGTCGAAGGTCCAGGATTCTGTATCAGAGTTTCGTCCAGGTAAATCTAAAGTCCTAAGGACTGGGGTCCCATACTTATACTAAGTTAGGGGGTTGGACATACTCTGGGGACCCACCTATGGGAGGGTCAGGGAAGAGGGTGGTTACACCCATTCCCTTTGTCCAGTTTCGCGCCAGAGCAGGGGCTGGAAGCCCCTGAACCAGTTTGAACTGGGGTATGCACAGGGACACCAAGTGTGCCCCCAGTGCAGGACTTCAAAGCACCAGAGAGTGCTCCCGCCCAGCCCCAATACACATTATCCTGTCTGGGGAGGTGGTTACACCTCCCTGGGACAGGAAACCTATTGTCCAGGCCTCCCCTGCCGGAGTTTCAGTCAGCAGCAGGAGGCCAGACCTGTGTCTGTGGCAGCGGCATCCATTTTGTGATGCCAGGGCTTGGAAAGAAGTTACCGGGTAGGCTGGTGTGTACATGTCTCTCCCTCTAGAAGGCTGGAATGATACCCCCGCTGCCAGAACTGTTGGGGGGGTAGTATTCCAAGATGTTTGACACCAAACACGACATGTTTCCGTGCAGCCATCCCAAAGTTAGCATTTAACGCGAGGTTATAATGCGCTTAAGAGTATATGGTCAGGCTGCACTACAAACAGCATCAGAGAAGGGTCTCCGAACACTGCAGAGGGCTCTGCTCATGCAGGGGCACCCTCTCACATAGGAACCAAGCACTCTGCCTTCAGGATTGACAAGGCCTGCCATAGGAGTGACTTATAGGTTTATATGTGTGTAGGAATGTAGTGATATAGGTAACCTATATCACAGTAAGAGTGCATGCACCACCTTACCCAGGCTGCAGTAGCAGACCTGTGGTGTCCTTTTGGCTGGCCTTCCAGGGGTGGCACAATACATGCTTCAGCCCTGGCGAGTCCTCTGAGGTACCTATGCCCTGGGTACATAGTATACCATATACTAGGGACTCACAAGGGCACTCCAGATTCCAATCAGAGATGTGCCTAAGGCACATGGAAACCATTTTAGAGAGGAAGCAGCTAGGCTGGGGTTCTGATTAGCAGGGCCCCAGCCAGACTAAAGTCGAAAAACAGTGAAGCATCAGCAAAAAGTGGGGGTACCCATGTGAAGCAGATCCTACTCTCCTACACAACCCCCCAAACGTAGGGACATTAAACTAACCTTGCCCAGTTAAGTCTTCATGTTCTAAGTGGAAGTACCTAGAGAGTCCATCTGCATTGGCATGGTTACTCCCAGGTCTATGTTCCACTGTGAAGTCCATCCCCTGTAGGGAAATGGACCACCTAAGCAGTTTGGGGTTTTCACCCTTCATTTGTTTTAGCCATAAGAGGGGCTTATGGTCTGTTTGAACAAGGAAGTGAGTACCAAACAAGTATGGCCTCAACTTCTTCAGAGCCCAGACCACAGCAAAGGCCTCCCTCTCCATGGCTGACCAACGTTTCTCTCTAGGGGTCAGCCTTCTGCTAATAAAAGCTACTGGCTGATCCTGACCTTCATCATTCAATTGTGACAGTACAGCCCCTACCCCCAATTCAGATGCATCTGTTTGGACAATGAACTTCTTGGAGTAATCAGGACTCTGTAGAATGGGAGCAGTGCACATTGCCTGCTTTAGGTCATCAAATGCCTTTTGACAGCTAACTGTCCACTGAACCTTTTGGGCATTTTCTTGGAAGTTAAGTCATTCAGGGGTGTCACTATTGATCCATACCCCTTGACAAATCTCCTATAGTACCCAGTCAGGCCTAAAAAGGCTCTCACCTGAGTCTGGGTAGTTGGAGCAGTCCAGTCCATGATGGTCTGGATCTTGCTCTGCAGTAGTTGAACCTGGCCTCCACCCACAAGGTGGCCCAGGTACACAACCTGACTCTGCCCTATCTGGCACTTGGTGGCCTTGATAGTCAGGCCTGCTTTCTGCAGGGCCTGCAAAACATTTCTGAGGTGGACCAGGTGATCCTCCCAGGTGGAGCTAAAGACAGCAATATCATCTAGATATGCTGCACTATAGGCTTCAGACCTGTAAGGACTGTATTCACCAACCTCTGAAAAGTGGCAGGTGCATTCTTCAGACCAAAGGGCATCACCACAAATTGATAATGCCCACTAGGGGTTGAGAATGCTGTCTTTGGCTTTGCATCATCAGCTAGTCTGATCTGCCAGTAGCCAGCTGTCAGGTCAAATGTGCTTAGATACTTGGCTGAGGCCAAAGTGTCTATTAGCTCATCTGCCCTAGGTATTGGATGGGCATCAGTCCTAGTGACTGCATTGAGACCCCTGTAGTCCACACAAAACCTCATCTCTCTTTTCCCACCATTGGTGTGAGGTTTTGGCACAAGGACCACTGGACTAGCCCAAGGGCTATCTGAGGGTTCAATAACTCCCAAATCCAACATCTTCTGGACTTCTGTCCTGATACAGTCCCTGACATGGTCAGGTTGCCTATAAATCTTATTTTTAATAGGCAGACTGTCCCCAGTGTCCACTTCATGAGTGCACCAGGTGGTCTGACTGGGTGTCAGTGAGAATATGTGCCTGAACTGATTGAGCACCTGTCTGCAATCAGTTTGCTGCTGGGCAGTGAGGCTGCCTGCCAAGGCTACACCATCCACTGACCCATCATCAGGGTTCTGTGAGAGCAGGTCAGGGAGTGGGTCACTCTCTTCCTCCTGTCCCTCATCAGTAGCCATGAGCAAGCCCATGTCTGCCCTGTCCACATATGGTTTTAATCTGTTGACATGGAGAACCCTGTGGGGACTCCTGGGTGTTCCTAGGTCTACTAAGTAGGTAACCTCACCCTTCTGTTCAACAATGGTATGGGGTCCACTCCATTTGTCTTGGAGAGCTGCTGGGGCCACTGGCTCCAACACCCACACCTTCTGTCCTGGCTGGTAAACAGTCAGTACAGCCTTTGGTCATGCCAGGCTTTTGAAGTTCCTGGCTAGCCTCAAGGTTTTTAGTTGCCTTTTTCATGTACTCAGCCATCCTGGAGCGGAGACCAAGTACATAGTCCACTATGTCTTGCTTTGGGAGCTTGAGGGTAACTCCCATCCTTCCTTCACCAAGCACAATGGACCCCTGACAGGGTGACCAAACAAAAGTTCAAAAGGGCTGTAGCCAACCCCTTTTGAGGCACCTCCCTGTATGCAAATAAAAGGCAGGGCAAGAGTATGTCCCATCTTCGCCTAAGCTTCTCTAGAGCCCTTTAATCATGCCCTTCAGGGTTTTGTTGAATCTCTCAACTAAACCATTGCATTGTGGGTGATAGGGTGTGGTGAACTTGTAAGTCACTCCACACTCCTTCCACATTGCTTTCAAGTATCCAGACATAAAGTTAGCACCCTGTCTGATACAACCTCCTTAGGGAAGCCCACTCTGGAGAAAATCCCCAGGAGGGCTCTTGCCACCACAGGTGCTGTAGTGGTCCTAAGGGAATAGCCTCTGGGTACCTGGTGGCATGATCCACTACCACCAGGATAAACCTGTGCCCAGATGCTGTTTGGGGATCCATGGGACCAACAATGTCAATCCCCACCCTTTCAAAGGGAACCCCCACCACAGGTAGTGGTATCAGGGGGCCTTTGTAGTGCCACCTGCCTTGCCACTGGCCTGGCAGGTTACACAGGAGCGACAAAACTCCTTGGTGTCTTCAGACATGTGGGGCCAGTGAAAGTGAGGGACAATTCTGTCCCAAGTCTTGTTCTGGCCCAGGTGACCTGCTAAGGGAATGTCATGGGCTAGGGTCAATAGGAAGCCCCTGAACTTCAGAGGTATAACCAACCTCCTGGTGGCACCAGGCTTGGGGTCTCTACACTCTGAGTACAAGAGTCCATCATCCCAATACACTGTATGGGGACCACTAGCTTTCCCAGCAGCCTCAGCAGCAGCTTGCTGTCTGAGGGGTTCAAGAGAGGGCAGCTCTGCTGCTCCTGGCTCAGATCTGCCCTGGAAGGGCCCCTGTCCCCAAGAACTCAACCTGGTCAGGTTCAAGCTCCTCTGGGACAGTTCCTTCCTCAGGACTGAGATCATCCCCCTCAAGAGACTGATCTTCCTTCTGAGCCAAGGGGAAGGCACTGCCTTTACCCTGCTACTCCTCTTCTTGGAGGGCACTTGGTCCATTATTCCAGAATCCAAGGCCTGTTCAGTGTTAGACATTTTGGCTTGTGACCTGGTCACAGCAAACACATCTGCAGGGATGCCCAGCATTTCTGCATGGGTCCTGAGCTCCACTTCTGCCCAAGCTGAAGTTTCTAGATCATTGCCAAGCAAGCATTCAACTGGTAGGTCTGCACTTACCACAACCTTCTTAAGGCCAGTTACCCCTCCCCAGGAGAAGTTAACAACTGCCAGAGTATGGTCTGTTCTGACATTGCTAGCATTGGTCACTTGGTACATTTCACCAAGTATAATCTGCCCAGGATCCACAAGGTCTTGTGTCACCATGGTGACACTTGCCCCTGTGTCCCTAAATGCCAAAGCCTCTTTTCCATTGATTAAGGGCTGTTGCCTGTACTTGCCCAGATTACTGGGACTCACAGAGGAGGTCACATCCATGCCTCCATCACAGACTAGGACAGCCTGAGTGAGTTCTCTGACTAGGTCAGAGCTCATCTCCTTACCCAGGGTCAACCCTACTAAACCCTTGGCTTGTGTAGTCCCACCACCAACTGTAACTGCACTAGGGGGAGCAGGTGCCTTAGGGGCATTGGTGGGGGCTGGAGTAGAGTCTTTGGACTTGGTGCAATCACTGGTCCAGTGGGTCTTTTGCTTACAGACCTTGCACCATGGTTTCTTTTGGCCTTTCCCTTTGTTAGACTGTGAATCCCCACCTGAAGAAGATTTTTGGGGGCCTTGTGAAGACTTCTGGTCTTTACCCTTCTCCCCACCCTTATCAGAGTTCTTAGAATCTTGCTTCTTTGGGTCACCACCTTGGTTCTGTACCTTCTGCCTCACCCTGGTTCTGACCCATTTGTCTGCCTTCTTTCCCAATTCTTGGGGAGAGGTCAGATCAGAGTCCACCAGGTACTGATGCAACAGCTGATTTTGACAGTTATTAAGAATCTGCTCCCTCATGATAAGATTGTACAATCCTGTGAAGTCACATACCTTACTGCCCATCAACCAACCTTCCAGAGCCTTAGCAGAACAATCCACATAGTCTACCCAGTCTTGAGTCTGTGCTTTTTGGGTATCTCTGAACTTTAACCTGTATTGTTCAGTTGTTAGGCCAAACCCATCAATCAGAGCACTCTTCAAGACTTTGTAATTGTCAGCATCCTCTTCTCTTACAGTGAGGAGCTTGTCTCTACCTTTGTCTGCAAAGGAGAGCCACAAGATTGCTGCCCACTGCTCCTGAGGGACCCTCTGTACTTTACAGGCCCTCTCCAGTGCAGTTATCCATTTGTGGATGTCATCCCCACTCTGGTAGGGAGGGACAATCTTGCTCAGGTTTCTATGGTCATAAGACCTTTCCCTATCTCTGGGGAAACTGCTGCCACCATGGGACTCTAGTCCCAACTTTTCTCTCTCTATAGAGATCTAGGGACTCCCTGTCTATAGCCAATTGCTGTTTTCTGAGTTCAAGCTGGGCTTGCTCATACTGAATCAGTCTCTTCCTCCTCTCATGAGAGGATTCCCTTCCATGAGAGGAGACAGAGGTCCCTACTGAGGTGTCAGAGTGGTTAGACTCCTGAGAAGGATATCTAGTCCTTCTGGGCACACTCACAACTCTTCCTGGGGGGGCAAAGGGAGGTCATTCTGATCCTCCTCCTCCTCCACAGGAGGAATTGGGTTTTCCAGGTCAAGGTCATTTTCACCTTCCTGGCCAGTTTCAGAGGGGGCCCTGGGTTTCTTCACCCCTGACCCCTTCCTCATTTTCTGCCCCACCCTCTCTGCCTACCCCTTCAGACCCTAGGGGCCTGCTGAGATCATCAGCTAGTAGCACCTCTCTGAGGTGTTGGGTGCTGGCACTTTTGCCTGCCTTCAGCTTCCTAGTATTGCACAATGCTCTCAATTCCAAGAATGGGAGATTATCATACTTGGAGGAAGAAGCCCACTGGCTTCTGGCAAGGACTCACTGGGTCCTGGCTTTGAAGACATTACTAGTGAGGTGTGGTGTATGCACTACCTACTCTAGTGTGGCCTACTAAACTCTCTTGAGTTGTAGAAAGGGTGTGCTATCCCTTAACACACAACTCTAAGTTCAGTAGAACTTACTGTATACTAAGCTTGATTTATATGTACCTAAGGTACCCTTAGTGGTTTTCAGTTGATCAATTCAATTGAGATTATCTGGTAAAACAATAGCAAGCTGGAATCCCACACGCTGCACACCAATGTGAGAAGTTGGCCTGGTATATGCTGTCCACTAATTATAGTGGGCACCTTGCACCAGTCCAAACAACCCCTTATTGGAGATAGGTTAAAGACAACCTTTATTGAAAGCTATCCTAGTGGTAGCTATGGAGAGCAGCCTTCAGGCTAAGTCTTGAAGGAATGTAAAGCAGCTTGTTTTACCAGTCTATAATCTCTTGAGTGACCAAATGAAAGAGGACCACACCAGGTATATATTCAAAATATATGTATTTATTGCTAAACACACCCCTCTAGTCTCTTTATGAGGCTAGAGTTCGAAATACATAAGTTATAAGTTAGTTATCAACAGTAATAGCACAAATACACGTTTGAGCCCTAGGGCGTACCAAACCATATACCAATAAAGTGGTATAAGAACCACGACTGAGCTAGACACAAGGCCTAGAGCCTGTAGAAGTGCTTGGACCACAAGGAACCACCCAAGGTAGTGACACAGGGGACCCACGGGGGACGCGTGCAGTGTGAGAACACAGCCGCGAATCGCCGTTGACTTCTATGGGGAAAGTCGCGGTTGGAATTTTAAAGAAAAGGGACACTTAGAGGAGGACTTGGAGCAAACCCCTTTAGAACTGGGTTGTTCTAGAGTCTATACCCACGGGAGCACCGGAGTACTCGAGTTACCTCACCCAGGAAGCCGGGTGCATAGGTGTCTTTCGGGGTCGGGTTTCGTCGTCGTTTTCAATGGCGATCTGCTGCAAAGTGCTGCTGGCGGCCAAGTCGAAAGTGTTCGGGTGGATCCACAGGTGGATCGAAGATCTGAAGAACCTGAAAGCAGAGGGGACAGAGTCTGGGTCACTAGCCAGTGACCAGGAAGGCGATGAGCGGATGCCCACCGATGTCGGGTGCTTCAGGTAGGTTGACGGTCATCTTGACTCTTCAGCCACAAGGTCCAGGAGGCGTCGACGATGACCAGGAGCTGGATTCGAGCTGTCCCACAACGTCTGTCGATTGCAGGAGTATCGGTGACCAGATTGGACCCAACAAACCTTGGCAACGGCAAGTCTTGTGGAAATAGAAGAAGGACGGTGGTGCAGACCAGCAAGGTCTGAGGGACTCACCCAGTTAGGGTAAGTCAGGACACGCCTGGAGCAATCAGGGAAGCCCAAGCAGAAGAAGATTGGCCTTCGGGAGGGCCTACTAGCCAACAGACTAGCGACCGCGAAGGAGCCTCGAGTGGACGCACTTAGAGCTGGCTCACGGGACACTCGTGGAGTGGAGGCCAGTGATCTTCGGTGCAGTCGGTGCTGGAGGCGGGGGCTACTCGGAGCCCAAAGCACAACTTCGTGGAAGACCAGGAAGAGGATGCACTTGCAAATGTGCTTGGTGTCCAGGGGTCACGGTTCCACATTACCCACGACAGCTACGGGCCTCAGCTTTGCTGGGGACTCAGGGCAGCCTCGGGAAGTCTGGAAATCTACCTCTGGTGATGCAAAGACTTCGGTGTCCGGCGGGAGCTTCAGCGATGCAGACCGGACAATTGCTTTGTTGGTGCCTGCCAAGCAGGGAGTCACTCCTTGACCCCAAGGGAGATTCTTCAGTCCTCTAATCTTAAAGTAGAGCGTCGAAGGTCCAGGATTCTGTATCAGAGTTTCGTCCAGGTAAATCTAAAGTCCTAAGGACTGGGGTCCCATACTTATACTAAGTTAGGGGGTTGGACATACTCTGGGGACCCACCTATGGGAGGGTCAGGGAAGAGGGTGGTTACACCCATTCCCTTTGTCCAGTTTCGCGCCAGAGCAGGGGCTGGAAGCCCCTGAACCAGTTTGAACTGGGGTATGCACAGGGACACCAAGTGTGCCCCCAGTGCAGGACTTCAAAGCACCAGAGAGTGCTCCCGCCCAGCCCCAATACACATTATCCTGTCTGGGGAGGTGGTTACACCTCCCTGGGACAGAAACCTATTGTCCAGGCCTCCCCTGCCGGAGTTTCAGTCAGCAGCAGGAGGCCAGACCCGTGTCTGTGGCAGCGACATCCATTTTGTGATGCCAGGGCTTGGAAAGAAGTTACCGGGCAGGCCGGTGTGTACATGTCTCTCCCTCTAGAAGGGTGGAATGCTACCCCGCTGCCAGAACTGGTGGGGGTAGTATTCCAAGATGTTTGACACCAAACACGACATGTTTCCGTGCAGCCATCCCAAAGTTAGCATTTAACGCGAGGTTATAATGCGCTTAAGAGTATATGGTCAGGCTGCACTACAAACAGCATCAGAGAAGGGTCTCCGAACGCTGCAGAGGGGCTCTGCTCATGCAGGGGCACCCTCTCACATAGGAACCAAGCACTCTGCCTTCAGGATTGACAAGGCCTGCCATAGGAGTGACTTATAGGTTTATATGTGTGTATGGTATGTAGTGATATAGGTAACCTATATCACAGTAAGGAGTGCATGCACCACCTTACCCAGGCTGCAGTAGCAGACCTGTGGTGTCCTTTTGGCTGGCCTTCCAGGGGTGGCACAATACATGCTTCAGCCCCTGGCAGGCCTCTGAGGTACCTATGCCCTGGGTACATAGTATACCATATACTAGGGACTCACAAGGGCACTCCAGATTCCAATCAGAGATGTGCCTAAGGCACATGGAAACCATTTTAGAGAGGAAGCAGCTAGGCTGGGGTTCTGATTAGCAGGGCCCCAGCCAGACTAAAGATCGAAAAACAGTGAAGCATCAGCAAAAAGTGGGGGTACCCATGTGAAGCAGATCCTACTCTCCTACATTCTCCACTAAATATTTCCAGAGTAAAACCATCTTGACATATATATTGGCCCTTAAGACCTTGTCTGTTAGTATTTTCTTGTTTTAAAGGAAAAAACTTCCAATATGCAAATGCGGGAGGACCATGCAAAAACGTAACATTTTTTAAAAAGATGCAACCACATCAGAACTCCTCCGTCTTCCCCTGCTCAAAGTTTTTCCAAGTCTGCCAAAAGGCTTCCTATATAGCCAAGCTGAGCTCTCAAATGATATTGCATGCAGTTTTGTCTCACAGAAGCATCCGTAGTTCCTACAATGGATGCTCTGAACAAAGTAAACTTGCATCTTCAAGCTGGCTGCATACATTTGTGGGTTGGCCTTGCTAGGCTTGGAACTTGGCAAACACATGTCTAAGTCTGACCAAAGAATCCCACACACATCACAACTCTGACTAGCCTGAGCCATCCTCAGAAATACCCTAAGAGATGGTCTGACTGGAAACTTTTGCGAACCAATGTTTTTTGCAAAGGCAGAATCGTTCACCAGACCAAATTCTCAACTTCTATATGACTACATGCACTTGCAAACCATTACTTGCAGATGCGCCTCAGACCTAGTTCACTGCCTGAAGCACATTATAATATATAGGTTTTGTCCTTAGTTAATTTCGAGTTTTTCATCTTTGCCATATCCTTTGACCCATTTGCCAATGTTTTCATAACATTTTTCTAATTAAATAATGTACTTACATTTGGTGTGGATTTTGAGAGTTCTTTCCTTTTTACTACATTCTTGTACTTACTGATTTACTGAGACCTTCACAAAAATGCACCACCTTGGAGGGTTGACTAGTCGCCCATGCTTTACTACGAAAGATGAGCTAAGTGTGCACTCATTGAAACTGGTCTTCCTGTGAGGAACTTCCTGTAAATGAAGTGTGAAAACTCAGTCTAGTACTAGGACTAGGACCACGTGAAGACTTTGCCATGCCTCATCAAATCCTGGAATGCCAGGTCTTCACATACACTTTTTCAGGAGAGAGATTTGCGGAGGTACCTGGAAACTGTGGTTTTATATTGCTGTAGAATAAAACAAAGAAACACAGAGGTGGCTGCGAGCCAAAGGAGAGACAAATTATTTCGTGCAGACGATAAAGTAGTTGCCAAGAAGACGGCAGACTTTCTTCAAATTGCACCTGGAATGCTGATCCACACCTTATGCCTCTTTAAGGCTGAGGTAAGACAAGATACTGAAATGAGTTGGTGAGGTGGCAAGTTAACTAATATAGAGGAAAAACATTTCATCCTAATCCGAAACTGCAATTGGGATGCTAATTTCGACATTCCATTCAAATTCTTCAGTTAAAGTGATGCTGAGCACCATCACCAAGGTAAGAGCACCACGGGACCACCCTGGCACAACTCACCATAAGGCTGTCTTTTAGAGAAACATTGTATGCACCAAAGGGCAGCTCATCATTTTGCAGGATCTGTTTGACACCAACAGTGACATGAAGGAGGATCTTTGTCTGGTACAGAAAATCATTTTTAGGGTTCCCTGCGGAGCAGTAAGGGGCTACCCTCTAAACAACCATCCTGGCCGTAGACACCGAGAACCACGACAAGAATTTGAAATGTCAGAAACTGGAGACTCCTGTAGCAGCAGGCAAGTGCATGAGTCTCAGTACTGACTACAACCATATCGAATATTCCCTTCAGGTTGCGTTGTTGTGGAGAGGTGTGGTGCAGCGGCCAGGGCAGCTAACTTCGGAGCACAGGGTTCACGGTTCGATCCCCGGCTCAGGCGGCAGCTCAGCACCATGTGACTCTGGGCAATAGCTCACTTAATTTCCACTCCAGCGCCTTGAGACCCGTAAGGGTGAGTAGCTGCGCTATATAAATACGTACTTACATTGTTGGCTTTGTGCATGGATGGTCTATTTAGAAAAAGTAGTTTATCCATATGAAAGCAGGGTGTACATTTCCTACTAACATGTCGATTTGTGTGTTTGTATGGTTTATTAGTGTTCCATTCTTATATCACTGGATATCACTGTTCATTAAACTGCATTTCTTCAGGGACCCTTGGAGGAGGAAATAATCTCCCGAGCTTCATGCAAGAATTCACAGGCAACATCAGACATGGTTCTTCAACCTTAGTACATAGCATTTCGGGGCATATTATCAAGGGCTTATCGCCACTTTAGCTGCACTTTTTTGACGCTAAAGTGGCGATATTTTTATCGCCCTATTAGCAAGCTGGTGCTAATAGGCATTAGCGACAGCTTTCCGGCGATAGCACCCGGTTTTTCTATAGCCTTGCATGCCAGTGATATTTATCGCTAATGACATGCAAGGTAGGCGTTCCTTCTCTAAATTTAGCAAAAACTCCCGCTAACCGCACTTTGCCCTATTAGCAAGGATAGGCCGGACCCGCGAAGCGATAAAAAAAGTTGCGCTAAGGCCCGTTAGCTGCAGGAACTTAAAACCAGAAAATAGCTGGTCTTAAAAATGGGGATAAGTCTTGGGCCCACATCTATGCATGTTTTTGGTGCTGGACAGTGCTGCAAGCAATGTTGCAGCGCTGCCGTGCGTCAAAAATACAGTGCAGGAATTTGCACCATCAATAAGATAGTGCGCATTCCTGGGCCCCAGTCATGAAAAGTGTTGCTGTGCTGTGACAAGACAGCGTTGCAACACTTCTCATTACGCCCTCCTTGCAACAGCATGGATGTGGTGTACTCACTGGACAGCGCTCCATGACGCAAGTAATGACAGATACGTCAGGAATCCTGACGTATCTGCGCTAAAGTCACGCATTGCTGCAGTTGTGTCACAACCATGACGCAACTCCAGCAATGCATGGGGCCAGCCTATCCCTGTGGCACTGCCTCACCCTCACGCCTGCCATCAGGCAGGCAGAAGGTACTGATGCAGTGCTGTTCATGAGGGGTGCCCGAATGTCGGCGCAGTTGGAGATACATCAGTGATGGTTGGGCGCTGCGGTGTCATTGTTTGGGATCATTGGTGGAGTGTTGGTGCGGAGGGAGTTGACGAGATGTTCTTCGGTGGCCTTGATCCAGCTGCGAGGGGGTGCGATGATGGCGGTGGCGTCCGGTGGGCAAGGTGAAGACGTGATGTTACCAATGATGGTCGGTCCAGGAAAGTTTGGTGTTGTGGCTGCACTTGAAGTTCACGCTGGCGGAGGTGACGTGCTCGACCATGTGTCCTGTTATGTGGCTTGTTGCGTTGACTAGCTGCTTGCGTCTGATGTAGGGGACGTTCCCCATGAGGGGGATGTGTCCTGGTCACTGGGGTTCTCCAGGTGGAACTTGAGGTCACCGAGTAGGATGTCGTCCGTGGATGGGAGATCCTGGGGTGCAATGAGGTCTAAAATGGTATTGGAGAATGGGGGGGCATGGCCCGGGGGGTCTGCACATGAGGGTGCTGCAGAGGATGCACCTGTGCCTGGTCTGGATCTTGGAGTTGACGTGGTCTATGGTCACCCTTGGGTCATTAGAGTGCGTGGTCAGTCGGAGTGTCCTTCTGTAGGTGATGGCAATGCCTCCTCCCTGACGGTTGGGGTGTTCCTTGCGGGTGATACTGCAGCCGTCAGCGATGGTGATGGCGATGTCCGGTCCGGAGCAGAGGTTGGTCCTGGCAGTCGAGGTGGTGTCCAGAGTTGATGGCGAGGAGGCTGCTGGCGTCGTATCGGTGGAGTGTCCAAGAGGAATGCTTCTTGGTGCTGAGCGCGGTCCAGGGGCAGACGGACGCAAACGGCGTAGCGTATGGGTTGCCTTTGGCACGGGAGACGACCATTACAACGCAGGCAGTGCATCGTTAACAACGCAACTCTGACAACGCAGGTGTCTTAACATCGCATTTGAATACAACGCATTGTGAGGTCAGTAATGGGGTAATTTCAACTTTTTCAGGTGTGCATGGGTATTGGATGTAAAATATGAAAAATGGGGTGTCTTTTGGGGTAAAATATGAAAAATGGGGTGTTTTTTGGGGTAAAACATGAAAATGGGGGGTTTTTTGGGGTGAATTTTTGAATTTTTGTGTGTTTTTTTGGGGTCAAATTTCTAAATCCTGGGTGTGTTTTGTGCCAAAAGAAAGAGAAATTTGGGGGTGCATTTGTCTCAAATGTGATCTTTTGGGTGTCTTGTGGGGGTTCAGAAATGAATTCCAGGGTTCACGGTTGGGTCTGTTGTGCAAAGGTTATTCTTGGGAGGCACTCACTGTAGTGGGAACAGTGATCGTCATGTCTCAGCTATGCAACACCTACTCTACTGTTGCAATGTGCCTAGTATTCAATCAGCTGTTTATAGAGCGCACTACTCACCCGCGAGGGTCTCAAAGTGCTGGGGGGGGCAGCTCCGGATCAGTTGAAGAGCCAGGACTTGAGGTCCTTCTTGAATGTGTGCAGGGTCAGGGAGCGTCTGATGTTCACAGGGAGCTTGTTCCAGGTCTTGGCTGCGATGTGGGAGAAGGCTCTCCCGCCTGTTCTGTTTCTGTGGATGCCGGGGACTTCTGCCAGGGCGAGTTCGGCGGAGCGAAGGTTTCTCTTGGGTCCGATGTTGTTGAGTGATTTGTAGGCGTGGTTGAGGAGTTTGAAGGTGACTCTTTTCTTGACGGGGAGCCAGTGGAGGTCTCGTAGGTGTTGGGTCATGTGTTCGTGACGTGGTGTCCCGAGGATGAGTCTGGCTGCGGCGTTCTGGATGGTTTGGAGTTTGTTTAGAAGGGTCCTGTTGATACCGGCGTATAGGGCGTTGCCATAGTCCAGTCTGCTGGTTATGAGTGCGTAGGTGACGGTTTTTCTGCAGTCGGGGGGGATCCATTTGAAGATCTTTCGGAGGATGCTTAGGCAGTTGAAACTGGTGGAGGCGACGGCATTGATCTGGCAGTTCATGGAGAGGGAGGAGTCGAGGATGATGCCGAGGTTCCGTGCGTGGTCTGTGGGAGTGGGCGGACTCCCGAGGGCGGCGGGCCACCAGGTGTTGTCCCAGCCGGAGGTGCAGGGTCCGAGGATGAGGACCTCGGTCTTCTCAGAGTTGAGCTTCAGACAGCTGTCCTTCATCCAGGCTGCCACGTTCTTCATTCCTTCCTGGAAACAGAGTCTGGTGTCTTTGGGCTTCTTCGTGAGTGAGAGGATGAGCTGGGTGTCGTCGGCGTAGGATACAATGCTGAGCCCATGCTGTATGACGATGGTGGCGAGGGGGGCCATGTAGATGTTGAAGAGATGTTGAAGAGCGTAGGGCTGAGCGATGATCCTTGGGGTACTCCGCAGTTGATATCAGTGGGTTCGGAGAGAAAGGGAGGGAGTCTGATCCTCTGGGTTCAGCCGGAGAGAAAGGATTGGATCCAGTCGAGGGTGGTTCCTTGTATCCCCGCGTTGTGAAGTCTGGCTGTGAGCATGCGATGTGAAACGGTGTCGAAGGCTGCGGAGAGGTCCAGAAGGATGAGGGCCGTGGTGTGTCCCTGGTCGAGTAGCATGCGGATGTCGTCAGTGGCGGCGAGGAGGGCGGTCTCGGTGCTGTGGTTGCTGCGGAATCCATACTGGGAGGCGTCCAGGATAGAGTTCTCTTCAATGAAGGCGGTCAGTTGGGCGGTCACGAGTCTCTCGGTCACTTTGGCTGCAAAGGGGAGGAGAGAGATGGGCTGGTAGTTTTTCAGGTCTGTTGGGTCGGCCATAGGTTTCTTGAGGAGGGGTTTAAACTCTGCCCACTTCCAGTAGTCTGGGAAGATGCCGGACATGAAGGAGGCGCTGATGGTCCGTCCTAGTTCGGGTACGATGGCAGCGGCGGCCCTGTGGAATATGTGCGGTGGGCAGGGGTCCGTTGGGGCTGCTGAGTGGGTTTTCTTCATGGTCGTGGTGATGTGTTCTGTGGTGGCGGAAGTCCAGGTCATGATGGATGGCTTGTCGGCGGTGAGGGGGGGTGGTGTCTGGCGTCTGTTCGTTGAAGTTGTTGTAGAGGGTCTGGATCTTCAGATGGAAGTAGGAGCTGAGCTTGTCGCAGAGTTCTTGGGAAGGTGTGACGTCCGTGGCTACGCTGGGGGGTTTAGCGAATTGCTGTATGACGTTGAACAGTTCCTTGGCATTGGTTGCGTTGGTCTGGACTTTGTCTCTTATGATGGTCCGTTTGGTGTCTCTTATGCGCTGGTGGTATTCCTTTAGGGCGCTCCTGTGGTTGTTCCGTGTTTCCGTGGTTTTCTGGTTTCGCCAGGTTTTCTCTAGGCGTCTGCAGGAGCGTCTGGCTTCTAGTAGTTCTGTGGTGAACCAGGCGGCCTTTAGAGGGCGTTGTTTGGCGGGGTGGCGGAGGGGTGCGAGTTTGTTGGCGCAGCAGGAGATCCAGCGGTGAAACTCCCTGGCTGTGGAGTTGGTGTCGGTCGAGGCGCTGGGGGGGGGGCTTGGAGAAGGGTGGTGTTGAGGAGTTCCTCTGAGACCTTGCTCCAGTTCCTTCGTGGCGGGCGCGGTAGGGGCTTGGGTATTAGTATGTATTAGAATGGAATGCGATGTCATGGCATGCATCGCAACTACGTATGTACATTTGGCACACGAGTGGTACGCCCGCTGTGCATGGGCGCACAGCGGCCACCATTGAGAAGTGCGGGGTGTCTGGACAGCTGTGAGGTGGTAAACCCCGTAATGAACAATGGATGGTGCATGGCCGCGGGGATGTGTGTGTGAGCGTGTGTAGTTAAAAATTTATTGAGGGAAGTCTCACCTCTAAGCCGTGTCCCGTGTCTACGTAGCTCCTGCTCTCCTGCGTCTGCTTCCAGGTAAAGGAAGTAGGCAGCCAGGCTCCCTCGCATGAGTCATTCACAACGCTGCGATGCGGCGGTGGTATTGTTATTTGGCAATGGGACAAGTCATGCAGCCAGGGTCCGGAGGGGTGGGCATGTTCTCCATGCAGGCTACAATGCAGCCTGCATGGCGAACAGAGAAGTGTGCATGTCTGCATTGGGCAGCCTGAGTGGGCCGACCAAACAGTCATTGCGCACTTGAGTGTGCATGCCAATCCGCACATTCCCTGCTCCGTGTTTGGAGCAGTCCTACCCACCCGCCCAACCCCTGAGGGTACATAGCATGATTACATCTGTTATTTATCCCTTGTTTGTCCCTCTTTTAACTGTTTCATTGGCTTCTCTGAGCCCGCACTACACGCTTCCCACCGCTGCTGCCCCTGCGGCCCCGCGCCCCTGTCCTCGCACATTCCCGCCTCCCAGCTGATCGTTCCTCCACCCTCCCCTACTTAATGGCGGACGCTGCATAATTGCGCAGCGGACAGCGCTGCTGGTGCACAGAAGGCGCACATAAGACAAGCCCGTCTGCGCACGTCTGCAACCCAACCGCGACCATCGCCAGTAAGCCTGGATCACGGGCCACCCACTGCTATGGCACAGCCACCCTCCACACACTCAAACCCGGGAAAGTCAGAGACTGACAACAGGCCTCGGCAAACACGTCCCATGGCCAGTTCTCCGGCCTCCACTGCTGCCAGAGCTTAACCACCACCCCGGACTCCAACACAGCCGACACCAGCATCGGCGACACCCTAGGATGCATCCCCCTCAATGGGCGCTCTGTGCACATACATGCCGTGGAAATCTGGAACCTACTTGACTCTCTCTCGCCCGACATCGCCTTCTTCACGGAGACCTGGACCAATGCCTCCTCCGCCCCTGACATGAAGACCGCCATCCCGGACGGATACAGGATCCAGAGGAAGGACCGCACCAACCACCCGGGAGGGTGCCTCGCCATTGCACACAAGAGCACCCTACGCCTCACCACCCCCAGCGGAACCTTCCCCTCCGCCAAACACCTGCACTTCCAGATCCAGACCAGCCACAACTCCACGCTCCAAGGAACCCTCGTCTACAGACACCCCGGGCTCCGGACACACCAGCCAGCCCACCATCTCCACCTGGACGCCAGTCACAGCTGAAGACACAGCCTCAACAATAAAAGGCATGCACTCGTGGGCCCCCACCAACCCATGCCCTCCCATATCTACCACAGAGCTGCGGCCGCCATCACACACGAACTGCAATGCACCATCAACACCATCTTCAAGACAGGCACCTACCCAGATGACTGAAAGCGTGCAGAAGTCTGGCCCCTTCTCAAGAAGACCACAGCTGACCCCACGACCTCAAGAACTATTGGCCCATCTCGCTCCTCCCCTTCGCAGCCAAAGTTGCAGAGTAGACAGTCAACAGGGAAGTGACACGATTCATTGATGACAACGCCATCCTCGTCCCGTCCCTATCTGGATTGCAAACCAGCCACAGCAACGAGGCCATCCTACTGGCCGCCACAGATGACATTCGCACACTCCTGGACCAAGGCCACTCCGCAGCCCTCATCATACTCGTCCTTTCAGTGGCCTTCAACACCGTCTCCCACCACACACTAGTCGCCAGACTACATGACGCCGGCATACAAGGAACAGGCCTCGACTGGATCCGATCATTCCTCCCCAGAAGAAGCCAAAGGATCAGACTGCCAACCTTCCTCTCCAATCCCACGTAAATCACCTGCAGAGTCCCAGAGGGTTCATCTCTGAGCCCGACCGTCTTCAACATCTACATGGCACCCTCGATGCCAACGTCCAACAACACGGCCTCAACATCATATCCTATGCTGATGACACCCAGCTCATCCTCTCCCTCACCAAAAAGACCACCACCGCCAGACTCAACTTCCAGAACGGAATGCAGGACGTCGCAGTCTGGATGACCAACAGCTGCCTGGAGCTCAACGCTGGGAAGCCAGGAGTCCTTGTCCTTGGTACCACACCTTCAGCATGGGACAACACCTGTTGGCCTTTGCCCTCGGAAGCCCACCTACCCCCTCGGACCACGCCAGAAACCTCGGCATCGTACTCGACCCATTTCTCACCACCTACGCCGTCACCTCCAGCTGCTTCAACACCCTCCGCATCCTCCGCAAGACCTTCAAATGGATACCCCCAGAGTCAAGGAAGACAGTCACCCATGCACTCATCACCAGCAGACTGGACATTGGAAACGCACTCTGCGCCGCCATTTACAAGTCCCTACTCTGCAAACTACCGACATTACAGTACACCACCACCAGACTCGTCCTCGGCATTCCCCGGCCCTAACACATCAGCCAACACCTACGTAGACTCCAGTGTCTCCCAGTGTTGATAAGAGTCACCTTCAAAATCATCACTCACGCCTACGAATGCCTACACAACAATGTAACCAAATACCTCAACAACAGAACCAACTTCCACGTACACAAATGAGACATCCGATCTTCCAACCTTGCACTGTCCGAAACGCAGCGCATCCACAGAGCCAGAGCAGGTGGGAGATCCTTCTCCCACATTGCATCCAATACCTGGAACGAGCCACCGGCAGACATCAGAGGTGCCCCCTCCCTGAACACCTTCAGGAAGACCCTCAAGACCTGGCTCTTCAGCTTACAGATCTGCGGACCCCACCCCTCAGTGACTTGCGACCCTCACGGGTGTGTGGCATGCTTACAATTCCCCTGAGTGATTGATTGATTGAGTTATCATCATGTGATGATTGTTCCTCTTCTGCACTGCTTGAGGTGGTAGGGCAACGCTCTTCCAACATAGCGGTAGACCCGCCACTGGGGGTGCGTCATCTACGTGTGATGGGCATGAGCGACTCCCCCCCGGTCCTCCTGCGCTACGCATCCCACCTTCTCCTTACCTGGACATTGACCCCGTGGCGCAATCCACTGCACTCTCTCCACATCTGTGACTCAGCCAGCAGGAGCCTGAGCCAGGTGTGCTTTCACTGGGCTGGGTACAGCAGTCACCGCGTAGTCGGCTGGTGGACCGCCCGATGCAGTTGATGCAGCAGGGCTCCCTTAGGCATGTAGTTGCAGCGCTCAGTCCACACAAGTTCGGTGTCGCACAGGGGCCTCACCCTCCAGGGCGTCCGGTCAGCCCAACATCATCCGTCCTGTGATGCAGGGAGACGGCACCCACCGTTGGTAATCCCCTCCGTGCACCCGGTGTAGTGGTGGATCATAGTATACAAAGCGGACATCACTACGTTGGTGCGCAGGATCACCTCTACCATTGACTGCACCAAGGTGCGCAAGGCGGGCTTCTCACACAGGTCAGCAACGTGTCTCCATGCGACCTGCCAGACTTCACCACCAGGTACGGGTGATCGTCGCACATCAATGCCACGGCTCATCGACTCCACATCTACTCCACATCCCACTCCAGGCCACAGACGCAGGTCCAGCGAGGGATTCAGGTACCAGACGCAGGTCCAGCGAGGGATCCAGGAACCAGACGCAGCTCCAGCGAGGGATCCAGGAACCAGACGCAGGTCCTGCGAGGGATCCAGGAACCAGACGCAGCTCCAGTGAGGGATCCAGAAACCAGACGCAGCTCCAGCGAGGGATCCAGGAGCCAGACGCAGGTCCAGCGAGGGATCCAGGAACCAGACGCAGGTCCTGTGTGGGGACCAGGATCTCATCCTGGTCAACCAGGATGTTGGGTGGCTTGAGGGGGTTGTTGATGTGTGCTGCACTATGCCCTGGCTGCTCAAATCTGCATTATTCCTTTTTTTTGGTGCATCTTTTGTGTTGGAGGTGGACAGATAGGCTAAGTCATAAGTTGCGGGTTAGCGTGCCTTTTGCTATCGCTAAGGGCTTATTGCTGGATTCCACCGGCTATCGCCGGTTTCATTAACGCCGCCGCGTTAATGTTAGCGACGGTTTTCGCTGCTGATCCCTGCAGCTAGCGCCTGTTAGCAAAACGTTGCTAATACGTCGCTAATGGCGATAACTTGCAGGGATCGACGGCAATAGAAAAACTAGCGCTAACCTAGGTTAGCGATAGTTATCGCCATTTCTTGCTAATATGCCCCTTCTTCTTTTTGGGAGTTAATGCAAGCCTATTTGTCTGTGTGATTTTTGTGTGATAGGGTCGTCAATACCCTACAGGAGCAGTGAAGTTAAAGGGTCTGCAAGCAGTAGAAGATCCAGGACCCAGCTTTTCTTGTTTCCATTAGTACCCCAAAATCAAATAAAAATAATAATGAATTTGCAGGGAACATTAACAAGGGAAACATCATGTTATTTATCAGTATTTCATTCTGAACTTTAGCTTGCAACTAATGAACGGTGGCAAGAAATGTGCGTTGCACTGGACAGATCACTTGGCAAGAATGCATAGATGCTGTATGGAAGAGGGGCGAGTACAAACGGCCTTAGGTTTGACTCAGAACCAATGGACTAAATAGCGCGATATGACGTTAGGTGAAATCTCAATAGGAAATAAAACCAGGCACAGTAATGGGCAATTGAAATACCAGAAGACATTCCTTTGCATAACGTGTAATTCCAGTGCTGGTTGTCATCTGAACTTGAGGGTGTAATTCGAGTACTAACACCGTGCAGAATACTACTGCCTCAACTTTATGCTGTTGCTAAGTGCTCAGCCTCACACTAAAATGGCTTTTGAGTCATCTGTGTGTAACTGTCTGTAGACTTTACACTGCAATTTGTCCTTATTTGCGCTGTCAAGCACTGCAAATTTTTCACGCAGGTCTCCGTTGTATTAGTGATAGTAAATGTGTTCCTTTGCATTTTTGATTTGAAGACGTTTACACTGCCCCTCCAGCCTATATCACGTGTCTCCATGAAAAAAACTTTCATAAATGGCTGCCAAAGAGAGAGAGGCGCTCAGGGACCACCTCGCTACTGAATGAATAGTAAGCGGTATTTCTCAAAATGGCTGTCGTTGTCCTTTCATTAAGTTTCTAACCTTTCTTTTCTGATTTATTCATACCGTGTTAAAGAGAAGAAAACTCATTCTAGATTTCTGGAACATGGAAAAAAACTCCTTCCTTTTAGCGACATTTCGATTTGATGTGCTACTTCTGCTAGCTATTTTGGTAGTATAAAGTCGTTTATTAGTCAAAATGTACAATTGACAACACGAATACAAAAATAAAATGAAGGAAGACAAGCAGTCATATCGAATAACTGTGAGCAGGAGCAATTCTAAGTGGTGACTGATGATACATGTGCTCGCAAAATAGCGAATAAAGTCCAAGAGTGCGGGACTTGGGTGTTGCTTGCCAATAGCCAGTATAAAGTAAAAGCAAATAAGCTCTAATTCTATCTAGCAGCCCATAGTGCCAATGCATTAATATAAGCTTGACAAAGGCCTATGCTGCGTGCAAAATTAAGTATAAAGTGCAACACTGCTAATAGTTGGTCAGACAAGATGTACAGATGAGACTGGGCAAATATCCAACCTGACCGGATATGGAACCGCAAAAACATAGGTTATCCGTAGCAGCCCGCCATGCTGTGAAGGGGTTTCTGGGATTCTAGACAGAGCATTTCTTAGCCGTCCGCCTTGACCACCGCCTAGGTCTAAGAGTTCACTTTAGCAAGGGATTTAAAGATGTCCAAGAATTGTGCCAATCGAATATTACGCATTGTGTTTCTTTGATCTAACAACTCAATTAATGCTGATCTACAAGACCTCATCCCTAATGTGTAAAATTCCTCCTTCAACAAACTCCTTCTCTGATGACCTAGAGCAGGGCAAATGCAGTTGTCGTGCTGCATGGTTCCATCTGCCTGATGACATAATCAGAATTCCTGGTCCCCCCTTTGGCCTTCTCCCCTCCACTGTGGTAAAAAATCTAGAGTTGGAATGTCACCAAGTCTCAGAGCCAGAAATTTCTGTTTGACCTTCAGGCAGCAAGTGACTTCCAAAAGGGGGAGCTCTTTTCAGACATCATAGGATTTCATCACCAGCCACCCATGTGACCGCTCAGCCACTTTATCTTTATCGTCCAACCAACTCTGCAACTTGATAGATTTATGTACTGCTCTTCCAAAAATGTGACCAGATGTATTTAATTTCCATTGCTTGCCCAATTCAAGCTTTTCAATGCTTCTTCAAGGTTATTTTTTATATTCACTCTTCCCCATTTGAAGGTTTATTTCAGACCAGAATAAGTTAGCCAATGAGCCCTCAGCTGCTGACCACAGTTTGTAGCAGTATTTAGTGGTAAACATCGTTTACCACAAAACTGTAACACCGCATGCCATTACAACACGGTTGTTACAACGACGAGCGTTGTTACAACGCATGCCATTACCCTGCAAGTAGGAACAGTGACTTGCTCTAGGGGTCAGAAGGTGTTGGATTTAAAATCCAACACCTTCCCTACTGTTGCACAGACTGGAGTTGGAATAGTAAATTATACTATTCCAACATCCAGCGCCCCCCCTAGAGCAAGTCGTTGTTCCCACTTGCGTTGTAATGGCATGCATTGTTACAACGCAGTCGTTGTAATGACCGCATTGTAATGGCATGCGTTAAAAAAGCATGCGAGGTAACTGCTCCTCACGGTCATTGGGGCAGAATCAGGCCCTTCAGTTAAAACTTGATTTGCTGACAGTACCAGTGCCAGTTAGGAAGACAGTTCTTGATGGCCTTATCACAGGCCAACTACCCCACGCTCTCCACACTCTGTGGATTTTAGCTGGTTTTGGCTGCAGGGGGGACAGTATTTAAGAGGAGCAATGGCAAGGTAAGTCACGGCTAAAGAGAAACCCGGAGGAGGGTGTGCATGCACCTCTATCTGTACCCCCTCCTACCTTGCCTATTTCCTCTGACCTGATTGCCGCTACCGCCACTGCTGCCTCTGGAGCCTCTGATCCTCGGTAGCCAATTGGTCCTTTGCTCTTGGGCTGTCAGCTAACCCCCACTAACCCTGCAGGGCAGTGGGAATGGGGTCACAGAGCGGTGGGTGGGGCAGCAGTCACTGGCCTGTTGACTTGCCGTCGGTGACTCGTTGCGCAGCTTCTCTCCTCACTCACAGGCTGAAACTGGAGCTGGCAGCAGGCAATGTCAGCAATAGCAGGTGAAGGTGACCACGTCTGCGGGAGACCGCGGAAGGTGTGAAAGATGCGGGAGATGCCGAAGTGGCTCTAGACTCCAGCCCCCAGCTCCAAACACTGCACAGAGCCTGTACACTGCACACTGCAGCAACAGCAGCCAGAAACTCTGTCTCCATCCTTTGCTAGCTATTTTGAATTGTGAAGCAGGACAAGGCGCCAGTTGTGTTACCTTACACTGACTTGCACAGTAAGCAGCTTATTTATGAGAGGCTTGCGCCGTCAGAGCATCACTTTTTTGAGGCTCCAGTGGAGCAAGCCTCTCAATCATATTTATGAGGTGACGCAAAGCAACTCTGCATGACCTCATAGATATGGAGTAAGACAAAGCAGTGCAAGTCACTGCCTTGCCTTACTCTGCATCAAGGAGGCATTCCATGGATATTGCGGTGGGTTTCCCATGGAGCACCCATGGATTGTGACCCTGCCCCAGATTTACTTAGGGGCTGATTTTCTAGTTTTTGACACAGGGCAGCGCTGCCCTGTATCAAAAGAAAAGGGTAGGAATGAGCAATATCTATGAGATATGGTGCATTCATGTCCTCTTCCACTGCGCTGGTGCACATGTGCCTGGCTTGCACCAATGCAGGCACCCTTGCACCATGGTGCAATGGTGTCTGCATTGTAGGAATTATTGTTTTTGTGGAGGAAGGGACACCTTCCTGCACAAAAATAATCAACGGAGGCATTTTCCTCCTTCTATGTGTGCTGCGGAATGCTGCACACAAAGGAAGAGAAAACAACGAAGAGGAAATAAAGTTATTTCTCCTCATTACGCATCCCATGGGGAGGCATAGGCTTTTGATGCATTCCCAGGTTTACAAGTCCTTGTAAATCTGGGAATGCATCAAAATCGATCGGTGTTGCATGGGTTCACTAACAGCAATGCCCATGGAATGTCTCTTTGATGCAGAGTAATGCAACTTGCGCTGCTTTGCCTTACTCCATATCTACGAGGCCATAAAAAGGGTATGGAGGTGTAGCTGCATTGGCTGTGGCTGCACAGGCTCTATTGACCTTGTTTCTTTAACACACACATATTATATATGCAATATTTTTGCCGAAAGGCATTATTGAACTTTAAAGATGTTATGGGTCTTTATGTTCTTTCTTGGTAAGCTCTTTCAGCAAGTGGATTGTTAACAGACTTTTTCTCACCTGATTTTAACTTGCTCTGCAAAAAATGGTTAAGCCTTTTTCTTTTTGTAAAATGTTAGAGTTACACTTTGAAATGAGGAAGAAATTTGCAGCTCGACCAAACTTCAGTCACATTTCTCCTGTTTTCCAAACTTACTGTTCCGAAATGCTTAAAATGGATTTTACAAGCAAAGAAGAGTTTTTCAAAACTGTTTTTAGGAAAGGTAACCCCGCAAAGAGTCCTCTGGGAAGTAAAAATAAGTTACATTTAATAGCGCTGAATCCACCTAGACCTAAAGTTATATAAGCCAGGTAAAATAAATGGCATGTTCAGGAATGGCATTAGTAGACATTAATATACACAATAGATGAATGTGAGATGTGTCTACTCAATGGCAAATTGGCTCTCCTTACTGCTGAGAATTCATCACCTGCATGGCATTTTGACTCACCATATTGACAAATAGTAAGTGAATCACAAAGGGCAGCACAGCTGTATGTGTAGCTCAGTGTCAGACATTTCCAATCCCCACTTGTGTGTATGTCACACTATGTCATAGCAAATCCATTACTGTAAGCAAGGTATATGAGTCAAGCAGGACACAGAACTGATTGGAAATGAATGTTGGGCTATCCCTTGTCATGAAACTTGACTAACATGACACCTCTTTTCTTTGCAGCTGACCAAGGTTACATTCTGATCCTGTGGGTCGTGGGTAATGACTCCAGGCAAGAACCCACAAACAGAAGCACACCAGTCATACAACCATGTCCTATGCCACAGCAGGTCAATAATTGAGTGAACCTTTGGAGTATTAAAATCCCGCTTCTGTAGCCTGGACATATCTGGGGACAGATTGCACTACTCACCACCCATGGTGTGTAAAATTATATTGGTATGCTGCACAATATCTGTGGCAGGACAAATGTGCCATGGCCAGATGATGAAAGTGGGGAGCAGGAAATGTCAGACAATGAGGAGGAAGAGGATGTGGAGGATCAGCAACCAGGACCATCAGTTGCTGCAGCATTGCGGAGGGACAACATTGTAAACAATTTTTTTAAAGAACCATGAATGTATAAAATCATAGCCAACAAATATAAAATATCGCACATTCTTCATCAATCTGTAAATAAATCTCTGAGGACTACCACTGTGTACACCTTTTATTTCCATAGTCAAAGTGAATGCCTAAACATTCACATAGTACCTATTACATCTTGTCACTCAGATTATGTACATCTGGTACAAATGACTTAGTGTGCATGCCAACTACTTGTAGCAGATAGTCCTCTATTGCCTGCCTCTATTAACATGGTGTCATCATGTAAATAGTGTGCAATGACTGTGTGTGTCTCTCCTGATGCTAGCCATGTGTACGGCCTAATACTTGTGGACGATAGTAGAGGCCACTCATTGTATGATGACTTTCAAGTGTTTCACATAGTATGTGCATGGAAACGCGGTCACAAAACTACAGCCCACATATGCTGTATCCACATGTCTAATCCATTACTTCATCACATCTCACAGAGAAAAATGCTACATACTATACTTTGCTAGTCCACCAGATTTGCACATGAACACCCACTCATATGCACAAGCAACACCGCCTTGATGCAGAGTATAGTCATGTTGTGATTTACGTAGCCTTACAGTCAGCCACATATATAAGGTCACACCAAGGCATGCATGGTGATCTACCAGAGCATAATCACCTTGACTGTGGATCATGCTAGACACAAGATATGACATTGTCACTTTCCTGTGGGGTATGTCCCTTTGACATGAAATGCAAATGCTCTATCAAACAAATGGCACCACTCATAAATCCCCTTCCATGTAGGTGCAGCCAGTTGCTGCACAATCACAAATTTTCACACAGCCTGATGCCTCCACTGAGGGACACCTCACTGTTTGGCAGTAGGCTGAGCATTCGTAGATGTGGGTGAGCTGACCCCATGGCACAGGTAGTTCCTAGCATGCCTATGGGAAGCTAATACAATGCCAATGGGTGCTATCAATAAATTAGCACACAAGGCACCTCTGGTAAGGTGCCCCATTGTGTTACACTGTGTTTGGGCACAATGCATAGTATGATCTGTGAACAGGATTAACCCACACATATGTAGACTTCAGAACACACATAAGAAACTTATATAAACACTGTCAACAAGTCAAGTCCACTATTCACATACAACACTGCATGTACTGTAACTGTTTTCATTATTCACTCATCCCAAAACACCCAAAAACCATAATTTAGACCTCTTACACCTAAAGAATTGATGCAACACTATTCACTGAGAACTTTTTCTGCCCCCGCGTAAGTGAAAAATGACGCTTTCCCGCCTACGCACGATATAAACTGTGTCTTCTACCTAGTCAGGTCTTTTGTGAAAGCGACGCTTTGAGCAGTAGCATAAAAAAAAGACGATGCATCGGCTGAAAACGTGCTGCATCCACCCAGGAATTGAAGTAATGAATAAGGGGAACTGATGTCATGGATCCTGCATGCTGAAAACCAGGAACTTTACAGTCATTTTTGTGCATATTTGTTGTATATTGTTGTTTATTGTCCTGTGTCCTGCTGGGTGTTTGTCTCTTGGGGTTTAATTATTATAGGGTAGTAGGGTGTTTTTTTGTTGTTGTTGTGTTTTGGTTAGCTAATTGTGGGTGGGATCATGCTGGGGCATAGTTGGTCTCACCCCATGAATGAGCAGGAGTTGGGGGCCTTCCTGTGGCTGGTATGCCATTGCATGCCCAACATGCTGTCTAGTAGGGGCAGAGTCATCCAGGGCTACCCAGTCAAGGTCCGGAAACATAGATGGGACTGTGTACACCTTCAGATGCTGCAATTCCATGGAATGGACCACAAAACCAAGCAATTTAAGCATTGCTGGGTAGATGTGGTCAGCAGGGAGTCTGACCTCCTTGACTACATGGGCATTGAAGTTGGTGGAGCTACCTGTAAGTACACATAATGTGTCTGCTATCCTATGTTTCTAATATACCCATAGACGATTTGTGAACCATGAAGTATGGCTCACAAGACAATTTGACTCAAATCACCCATGCCCCCATGCCAAAAGCAAAATGTTGTGCCTATAGTGCTGAGACAATATGTGCCCCAGTGCTATCTGTGACACTGTGTGGCCCACACTAGTATGTGTGTTAATGTAGGTGACAGAGATGAGTACCAGGGAAGCATGGAACTGGCGTACATTGCAATAGCCTGTCCAGACAACTTATATGATGACGGACTAGGTAGTGAAAGATGTAGTGTAGATGTGCTCCAGAGCTGCTTATTTCACAACAGGCATTTATCATGTACAGTTGTGATGGGCCATCACATAACAAACATCAGACATAAAGGGGATTATTTACAAGGCCCTTGCACTGCTGCCATGTCACTTCTTACAACGTCAGAAGTGATGCACCGACTGCGCAAGAGCCTTGCAAAGAAGCACCATGGTGATGTGCTGATGAACCTCCTTGGCATACCTCCCTTGGTTTGACAAGCATTTATGAGGCCTACTGTGGCTTACACTGCTTAGCTCACCTCTGAATGTGTAAATAGACATAACACTGGTGTTGTACAGCATTTCACAAGTAATAGGTATAGTTCCTTGATGCCCACTAAGACTACGCTGTGTTTTGCCCGGCTTGACAGACTATGCACCTCTGACTGCATTGCAAAGTCCACATGCTGCTTTTGCATAGTCTCATAGAGGTGTTTGTGAGGCCAGAGCTACTGGAGCTGCCTTTGCATATGTAACTCACATAGTACATGACTACAGTATAAGAGCCTAAATATATGTCAGATGGGACCCCACTCCCATGGTACAGTATCCAAGTGTATGCCAGCCTGAATGAAACACATCTCTACCTATACCATTCATGGTAAACTTCTAAAATATAAATATCAGCTTAGGGATGCGTGACATAAGTGTACATTAACATGCACTCAGCAGCACTGCCATGTACAGTAGTCATGTTACTTAGGGAACACTACGCATGAAGTGAGATTACGTATCGTACTCATTTACTGGTGTCAGCATTTAAGAGGGCCTCCATTTAGCATCAACTTACAGAGCATATTATGTGAATTATGTAGGTGCACAGCATCATCCAAGTCAGCTACCATTGTGTAATTTGGTTGTGATGCGGTTCATTACCTGGATCAGTAAAATGGCCAACAGGTGCATGCTTAAGTTCTTCATATGGATGTTCTCCTCAGCCAGCCTTACCAATGTGTATCAACCAGACATTTCAAATGTGTCATCTGAATACTTATAACCTGAAGGGTTAAATAGCCAATAGCTTTGCATATGTACTGTGCTATTGTTGCTTATCAAATATGTGTACTAAGTTTAATGATGTGATATACCTGTTATGTCTTGTAGATGGACCCCCTTCATACACCAAACCGGAGGTGGTGAGCTACACGGGCCCCAACTCCACTGTTGAGTGCCTCCATCAGTTCTAATTGTATAGTGCAAGGAGTGAGTGTGATGTAAGAGGATGTGAGAATTTCCAGAATCAATGCGCATCCTGTTCACAATGGAACTTTTGAAAGAAGATAAATAGGTCATGAAAAGTAGAGGTGACGTGTTGCTTGGCTATCAACTTCTGACTACTGTCAAGGAGAACACTTTGCCAGTCTGGGATGGACCACATGACAGTTGCTTTACAGGGGAGCCATGATCCCAGTGGCAGACAATGGAAATATAAGTGGTAGTGGATACACATCTGAAAATTGGATGTGGATGTGAATGCTACAGAATGCATGTCAGTTGCAAATGCTATGATATTGGGAGCATGTATTGAGCAGTGGCATGGTCCACCATTGAGTAACTACAGGTCAAATATGAGAAGTTTCACATGCCTCTGTATGATGTGAGGTTCAAATCCTGTGGCCATTGTTACCTGTCATACCTGCCAAGGCCTGCTTGGCATATAGTTTATTTTCACAATAGTGTTTTTATAGCGTAGTTTAGGTTAGTGCAGTTATATGTATAGCATAACGCTAGTGATTTTAGGATTTTTTTTAGGGGTGGGTCATTTTATTTAGTGTGTATTGGTCCTGTGGGTTGTTTGTGGGTGGGGTTTGATGTGTTTATATGTAAAAACATTTATTTTTATAAGTTTCATGAAAAAATCCCCCCCAAAATATATGATTTTTTAGGTTTACATTTGTAGGTAGTTAATGTTTAGGTGTAGTTCCTGTTGTCCTTGTGTGAAGACGTGACTTAAGGGGGTGGGAGGGTTGATGTTTATCATGTTGTGCTAAATGTTTAGAGTAAGATAAGTTAAGTTAAGGTAGTTTTATATAGTAGATAGGATAACTATTAGATCCTAAACACTGTATATAGAATAGTGGCTGGGCCTCCCTCCTTCGAGGTCGAGCGGTAGGTAAATTATATCAGAAAGCACAGAGTAAATGAGAAACCCAAGAAGGGCTTCAGATCTCTACCATAGCATGGAGTCAGATAAATAAGTTCAACGGCTCTTTGCTGAAAGCAGCCAATTTAAAACAAATGCAATATTACTCTAAGTTGCTGCTATATTGAACGCCAGATTTTCTGCATAAAATAAACCCTCAGATCTCTGCAAACTGCTTCCGTTGCAATATGGAGGGAGGAGGGAAGGGGACACATATCATCTGTGAGTGCCCGAAGTTAAATATATTATGGAGAATGATTAATCAGTACTGTTTCAATATTTTAAAGGTACCGCAGGTGTTAGATACCCAAACAGTGGTTCTAGGATACTCTCCCGACTCAAAGCTTCTCCACTTCAGAACAAGCAGATATACATTTTGGTTCTGGTAGCCCGGTCGTTGATTCTTCAAAGGTGGAAGTCTAAGGATACCCCGACTTTTCAACAGTTACTCTGTAAACTAGATAGGATTAGGGAATGTGAAAAAAAATATGCTCTAAGATCAGGCTCATATAGGAGGTTTAGGATTTTATGGGAAAATACGAGTTAAGACACAATAGGTGATCGTTATGCTGCTGGGTTAGATATACAATAATCATATTTTTAGAACTATGCTATATGATCTTTATTCTGAAATGGTGTACTATATAAATTTCGTTGTTTTTACTGTATATGGTTTTTATATTTTCAATCATGTGGAAACGTATGATGCTGTAATAATTTATTATTGTATTAAGCATTGATGAACTATCCCTAAATAAAAATATTCAACAATTTTTTTTTTTTATTGTTTGTTACATACAGGTGTATGTCATGATTTACTGTGTGGGAGTTAGCATGTGTGCTCAGGTGAAGTTTTGTAAGTGCACAAGTCTTTGCTTGCAGTGTCTGACAACATCTGTGAGTAGTTTCTTATCTATGGACATCGATCTGTCTGGCTGGCCATGACTTTACATCATCTTACAATGAAACAGTGATGAGCAGTGGACCTGGCAAACATGAATGAATGTTGGCACACTGCTTTTCGTGTGTTCACATACAATGTCTATATGTGGTTTGCTAATGCAACATGATTCAGAGAGATGTTGGGGTCATAATCATTTGCCCCATTAATTGATTTTTGCAATCATACACAATGCCATTAGAGAGGGTTGGCCACATAGACAGTCCACAAATGGTCAAGGTGAACAGGGTAAAGTCAAAATGAGAATAATGACAGCAGATGTTCCCTGGCATGTTGATCAGCACAGGGATCTGGTGAAACTGGCTATGTGGCACAGATGCATGCTACCACAGACGTCTATGCTGGAAAGTGGTACTGTCCACATCTTCCTCCTCTGATGTGTGTGGTGTCTCCTGTGAGGGTGGATCCCATGCCAGCAGCAGCATTCATCTGTGCCAAAACATGAGGCACCACTTCAGCAAGGAGGATTTGCTGGTTTTGCAGAACAGCAGCAATGTCATGGTGATAGGCAGCCATGGCAGCCATGTGGGAGTCTTGCTTCCACTCCATGGACTCCAAGATGGTTCTGATTGCCCCAGAACTTTGGCCACATCACTGGTGCCATTTTGGCAGGGCAGTTGTTGATGCCTCTGCCTCATGACACCAGTGATGTCAGCCAGGGATTGCTGGAGCCCACAGAGTGGCGAGAAGGTGCCTATGATGGCTGCAGTGTTGTTCCTATTGGGACTGAGGCACCCACGGACTCCCTCTAGCGTGGCCGCAACAGTCTCCACCCCCACCCATGATCTGCCAGCTCCCGCTGGACTCCTACTACTGCATGTTGGAAGGTAATGGTTGTGTCCTCTGAGTCCAGGGTTCTGAGAGGGGTAGCAGGTAGTGCCTGTGGGTTGTTAGGCAGGGTATATGAAGATGCCACAATGCTGCTGACCTTCCCCGTGTCCGGAGATGGTGTCCTGTCCCAATGGAGTCTAGGACCACTTGTAGGGTGTCCTTGTCGATGGTTGGTAGGTTGTCATCATCGCCATCATCACTGATGTCCGGGACAGGGTGCTGTCCAGGAGGTAAGTGTTCATCCTCTGCTGAGAGATGTAGAAATGCTATTGGTGATGTCTCCTACAAGTTGACATGGTTAAAGCAGTTGACCAACAAAGTGCATTACCTGACACTTTCTGTTCCTCATTGATGTATAGGACATCTGTTACACAAGGGTATGGATTGCAAATAGCATTGTATTTCCTTTTCAGATGACTGGATCTCAGCATTGCCATCACTAGCATTGCCATCACTACCACTGTGTGCCTTCTCCGAGAGGATGAGCCCTGTCACAGTAGTCAGATTCCAATCACTGATGTTGATGCCATTTACTCATGACCAGAGTTGGTTATCTGCAGAGTGTCACACATCGTTTTAATCAGACCCATGCACTAGTATGTGTACGTTTCCTCTGGCTGTTCCAAACTTGATCCTGGCAGTTGACTTTCTGCTACACAGTGATGGGACCCTGATCATACATTGACTCTCATGTGCCTATGACATCTGCATTAGGCGTGGTCATCTCCAATGGGCTGACATGGCAGGCTGGTATGGAGTGACACGTGTCAGGCAGCATGCCAGATAGTAGTAGTGCTGGGAATTTATTTATTTATTTATTTATAAAGTTTTATATAGCACGAACCTGACCCACGCAGGTATCGGAGCGTTTTACAATATACAATTATTTAACCTTAGAAGGTTGAGGTAGTATACATACATTCGGTATTCGCAATTCAGTACAAAGGAGGTAGATAATAGTACATGGATAGCATAGGTGACTAGTAGTCAACAAAGAATGATCCACGAGGGAATCAGTATGCTTCATAATACACAGTTATCAAACATTAAGTAATTGAAGTAGTAAACATACATTCGATAATCGCTTTTAATACAAAAGAGGTAGGCAGTAATATGAAGATCACATAGGTGACTAGATGTCAACATAGAGTTAAAAGTCTTAGGATGTGAATTTGTTCATTAAAAGCATTTTTACTTCTTTTTGAAGGAGGTAAAGGAAGAGATTCCACGTATCATTGGAGGTAGGGAGTTCCAAATCTTCGGTGCAATCCCTGAGAATGCTCTGCAACCCGTTCTCTTTTTGTGGAAGGATTGTGGCTTCAGTAGTAGTGAACTCGCACTTCGCAATTGTCTGCATCCTCCCGATCGCTCTAGCTTTAAAGCTAAGTAACTGGGGGTATTGCTATACAGTGCTTTATGGGTCATGCAAGCGATCTTTAGGTGAATTCTTGCCTCGTAGGGCAGCCAGTTCAGAGCTTTCAAGGTCGGAGAAATGTGGTTATTTCTTTTAGTTCCTGATACCAGTCTGGCCGCAGCGTTAAGCGATGTCCTCAACGGGGCCAGCTTGTATTTGGGGAGACCACATAGAGTGGTGCATCCATAGTCTAGTCTTGGAAGCACAAGGGCTTGTACTGCCATTTTTAAGTCGGTCTGAGGGAGGAAGGGTTTAAGTTTCCTTAGTATACTCAACTGGTAATTAGCTCCCATGGTGGCATTAGTAATTTGCGCCTGCAAGTTCAGGTGTTTGTCTATGGTGACTCCCAAGTATTTTGCAGAGTCAATGATGTGGGGAGCACAGCCAAAGGAAGTTAGATGTTTCAACCATAAGTCTATCTTGGGTGTGTGATTGGGAGGGGAGATGAGAAGGAATTCCATTTTTTTGGTGTTGAGCATGAGGTGGTTGCCAGTTAGCTAACTTTGAGTATTCTGTAGAATAGCGTTGAGGGAGATAAAGTCATCTGGTGAGGAGATTTTCATATACAGTTGGGTGTCGTCCGCATACAGGTGATATAGAATGTTCGCTGAGTTCTATGCGTTTGCCAGGGGCTCCATGAGTAGATTAAAAAGTATGGGTGAAAGTGCTGATCCCTGTGGAACCCCTATGGTGACCATGGAGGGTTGAGAGAGTGAATGCTTCATCTTGATTCTTTGTGTTCTGTTATTTAGGAAGGAGGTGAACCATTGTAACACTGAGCCCGTAAGGCCCATCCTTCGTTCCAGTAGGGACAATAGATTGTCATGCTTAACCGTATCGAAAGCGGAGGATAAGTCAAGAAGTATCAATAGGCATGATTCGTTGTGGTCTAGCATTTTTAGTATGTCATCCATTATGTGAGTGAGTGCAGATTCCGTGCTGTGACCTTGACGGAAGCCGGATTGGTGTATGTCTAGCAGGTTGTGGTTCTCGATGTGGTTACATAATTGTATTAGTACACATTTCTCCAGCAATTTCGCCAAAGTGGGGATGTTGGATATAGGGCGGTAGTTGTTGAGATCTGAGGGGAGGGAGTCGGATTTCTTTAGTATAGGTGTGACCTGTCCTACTTTAAGACAGTCCGGTAGGGAGCCTTGTCTCAGAGAGGCATTTACAATCTTTGCCCATAGGGGTAGAATAGATGTTTTTATCATTTTGAATAAAGAGGCAAGTAGGGGGTCAGAGAAGTGATTGGAGGGGTTGATTGCTAGAAGAGTGTTATAGATTTCTTGTTCAGGGATGGGAGAGAAGGTGTGCCAAGAGGCATTGTTTTTTGTGGTTTCCATCGGAGTATAAAATGGACCTTGATCTGAGAGTAAAGTTTAGTATCATGAGCAATAGGTTGTGGGAGGGCCTTCTTAGATTGGATGTCGAGTTCAATGGACTTTGTCTTTTCTAGGAAGAAATTGGCAAGCTCATCGCAGTTGGGTGTAGTCGAATCGTTCAGTTCCATAGAGTTAGGCGTGTTGCGCGCTTGTTTTTTGACGATTTCGAATAGTTTTTTGGGGCGGTTGATGGCTTGGTTCAGTTGGGTTTTGAAAAAGTCTGCCTTGGCCTTTAGAATCTTCCTGTTGTATGAATTCCTCATCACTCTAAGGTGGTATAGGTGATCAGCGGAGGGGGCTGATTTCCAAAGTCGCTCAGCTGATCTTAGCTTGTGGCGATCAGAGTTCAGGGTCTCATTGAACCATGGTTTGGAGATTTTGGAGGAAACATTTTTTACTTGGAGGGGCGCTGTAGAGTCAAGGATTTCAAGCATAGTGGAATTGTAAAAGACAGTGAGGTCATGGACGCCAACCATGTCTGTCGTGGGGGTCAGGGCGGAGTTGCATCGGTTTACCAGGGCGATGGGGTTAATATTGTGAATATTCCTTTTCCATTGTTTAGTTTTAGTGGGTTGGCCCCTTTTTGGGATTACCTTGATATTAATAGAGAAGAGAATGTTGTAATGGTCCGTCCAGTCACATGGAGTGATGGATTCTAATGATACAGTGTTCGTTTCGCTATGATGAGGTCTAATGTCTCTCCCTTGTTGTGGGTTGGACTGTCACAGAATTGGGACAGATCCTGATCTGACAGAAAAGATTTAAGACAGCTTACACCATGATCGTTTGAGTTGTTCCAGTGGAGATTGAAGTCACCCAGGAAAATCTGTGGAACTTGTGAGTTGTCGTTGGATGAAATGACTTCCATTAACTCATCGATGAACGTCAGATTATCACCCGGTGGGTGGTAAAATATGTGAAGTTTGCTGGCGAGGCGCTTATCGTCAGAGATGTTGATACAGAGATATTCGCATGAGGATAGATAGATGGAGTCTGCTTGATTAACTGAGATTGTGTTTCGATAAATGCAGGCTAGCCCGCCACCGGGTTTCAAGTTTCTGTCAAGGCGGATTAAGTCGTGACTAGGAGGAACCAGTAGGTCGAGGATGGGAGAGGACGAACTATTTAGCCATGTTTCGGTAAGGACGATAATGTCTAGATCATTCTCGATGATGAGGTTGAAAATGTCAGGAGCATGTTTGCTAGCGGATCTGCAATTAATGAGTGCACACTTCATCTTGCAAGTTGAATGGGAGAGAGTAGTCTGCAATAAGTTGATGTTTCTGAGGTTTTCTCTATTTATGGATCTGTAGTTGTGAGTCGGTTCTCTGGAGATTTTGGAGGAAACATGTACCTATCAAGGGGCATGTTCACATAGAAATGGCACAACACGGTGGTGCTATCACTTTAACTGTGCGACCCTGCGTCATACCACAAAGAAAGGACAGCATTGGATTCACAAGGATAAGGTGCGCCCCATGTGTTTTCCTTTGCGCTGGCACTGATAATGACAGCCAAGCACCACCACAGACGCCCTTGTACCATGGTGCATGGGAGCCTGCGTTTGCAAACAGCTGTTCTTTCTGCAGTGGCACAGGGGTGTGCACAAGGGTGGCACAAATGTCAGTAAATATAGCCCATCCATGCATTTGTGAAATGATGCCGCTCTGCGCAGCTGATTTGTTGACATCAACGCCCTGCACCTTTTGATTTAAATATGGCCCATAGTCCACTGATGTACATAACTTGCATTCACCCGCACACCCAGTCATATATATGTAGATGAGAGGAATTTATGAGGTCCCTACCATGGCAGCTGACATCTGTGTGCACTGAGCCTGCATATCAGGATAGCTGCATACTATGTAGTTTATTCTAGGATAGTATTGACGTGAGTCTTGAAATGTCCCCATATGTAGGTACTGACCATGGCCCACATATCCCCCACCCCTCAAGTGTGCTGTTTCTCCTGTGAGATGCCAATTGAATGCTAGGGGTTTGGAGTCTAGCTTAATGTGCATGGGCCTAGGTGAGACAGAGGGGCATCTTTCATGGACATGTGGTACAGCTTAGCGCTATTAAGAATCTTGAAGCACCAAGGTGTGTGAATAGGAAAGTGCAGGGTTGTCCTGTGTTTAGGACAATGCAACACATCCCTGTGCTTTCCTTTCTGCTGGTGCACTTTCACCTGGCTTATACCAATGCATGTACCCTTGGAACATGACGCAGGGGTGCCTGCTTTAGTGTGCATCCGATGTTTGTGCACCAGCACAGACAGTTAAGACAGGAATGTGTCATATCTTGTAAATGGCACATTGCTGCCTTTTAATTATGAGGTAGGATATCACAACTAGAAGGCTTGCAACACTGCCTTATGCCATCATATGATCAAAATGCCAATGAGCCTTATTTATGTCATGTCTGAGCATAGATGAAGCAGGTGGCTACCGTTTGTCCTGCTGACAGTGCAGAAAAATCCTGGGACATAGCTGCCTGGGCTCCACAATATTACGTAGTTACCCCCATTGGCCCTTGTTGGGACGTACCCTGTTGGTGTTATAGTTGGTCATAGTCAGCAATGTCCTGTCTCGCAACCCCAACCACTGACTCCTCACAGATGACAGTGGACACCTGCTCCTCCGAGGGATCCAGCTCCTCCTGGGTCGCTGGACTACCACCTCCGGACAGCAATGCTGACTGTAGATTGGTTGCCAGTTTCATCTTAGTTTTGCGCTTGGCAAAATGCCAGCGCTTTTTACAGTCCATCACTGCCCTCTTGACTTCAGCAACAATGTTCACCTTGTCCACTAGAGACTGTCATATGGTCTTTTTCTTCCTCAATGACACTTTGGAGCTGACAAAGGACTGGTGTTGGTGTTCTGTCACCTCCACAATGAAGATCTCATTCTCCTACTGACTGAAGTTGCACTTCCTCTTACCCTGGGACTCTGGCTGGTCACACTGGTAGTGTGGTTGGGGGGATTGTTCTCCTGTACTGTGCTGACTCCTGGATGCTCCATAGCTGATTTCAGGTAAGTTTAACTTTTTTTTTACTCCAAGTTGTGTTTTTGTGGGGTTTTTTCCCGCTACGCACTGAAAAATGAAGTAGGCTGGCTAGTGTGTATTTTCTCACCACTAATTGGCCGAACGTCACTGTAGCGTGCATTTTTTATTGACCTTATGCTGACTTCAGCTTCAGTTTTGCAGCTGCTAAATCTTCCTAACCCCATGTAGCGCCGTATTGTAAATACAACACTAACATGCCATTAGGAAGTGTCACACAGCAGCGGTAAAACTTTGATGCTCCGCTGAGGCAAAACAACAGAGCACTATTTCTTGTAAATATACCCCTAGTTTCTTAATGAATTCTGATTGCTATTTTTTTCAACTAAAAATATATGTGCATTTGTCAATATCCTCGAAACAGGATATAAACCAAATCCAATTCTAGTCTCAGTATCTCCACAAAGCAAATCTTTATTGTGATTAAAAAGTGATTCCAAAGTATGATTTCAACATAAGAGATATGTTGAAAATCAGAAATTTTATAAAATTCAGTCAGTTACGAGTTATTTCACAAAATTCAGGCATCCATTACACATGTGCTTGCCTGGTATATATCCAGAACTGATCGCCAATGACAGATAATCCTTTCCGAACAACAAAAGTTGAGGTTTTCCACATGCATCTAAACTGAACATGCACAGTATATCACCACTAGTAGCTGAAAACAGGTTGCCTTTTCAAGAAGAGTGTGAGGAGTCGCGGAACTCCAATATGGCCAACAGCTTATACCGCATCTCGAACAGGGAGAACGCTCCAGCTCTCACAGAACTAAGGTTGGGAGAATGGCCATGGCCCTGGGAAGGACGTAACAAAGGGCGCGAGGACAGAAATAGGAGGGGAAGAACCAGGAAGTGGGCACAAACGTTTGGAACACGGAGGACGATGAGGAGGCAAACGATGGGGAATCGGAAGAGACGACCGCAGTTCCCGAGGAAGGAGTACTGGCCGCAGTGTGCGAGGCTGAGGACGGAGCTGTGGGAGAGCCTGTGAGTCCCAGAGACGCCGGAGCAGAAAGGACCGAAGACGGCCAGCTGTGTTGTGCAGGATACAGCCCCAGCATCTCGAGAGGTGAGACAAATGCTTTTGATGCCCACACCACGGCCTAGGAGGCGGGTCGTGGTCCAAGGCAAGTAGCACAGAACACCCGGGGCTTCTGGTGGAGCTGGTGGGGCACCGGGTCATAACAGGCACCTTGGGGGGACAGAAAACAGTGTGTGTGGGAGTGCATGTGAGCAAAAAGGGGGCAGGAGGAGAGAGAATCCCCCACAATGAGGGTTGCGGCCACAGCTTCCCACCCTGCACAAACACCCCTTGCCTGGTGAAGGTGGCACTCTGGTGTAATTTTTAGAAAGAGTGACCCGTTTTCTAATGCCCTGTTTTTTGGATTATTTTCCTTTTGTTTTCTTTTACTCAATTGGGGAACCCCGGAAGACCTGGATGAAGTGACGCTTCCTGAAAGGAAAAGGAGACCAGTCACCAAGAATGAAACCCATTGAGAGACTGAATGGGACTTATCACCTCTATACCTGTTATTTTTTATATATCCCTTGAGTGTAATAAAATTACGTAATACACACCAGCACAGTGCGTCCTGTCGGTCCCTCCACTACTACAAAGAGAATCTAGGCTCCCAACATTTTTTATGTAAATGACATGTTTATCTGTAAATGGGCCCCAAATGGAACAGCAGCCCATATCCTTGAAAATGAACTTGCCTAATCTGTCTCATTCTACACCCTGCATTCAAGCTGTCTTATGGCACCCCAGCACTTCCCTGCTATATGCACTAATGTCCATGACCAGCCTGCAGGATCACCAACTCCCAGACCCAATTCAAAGCAATCCATGGCGAAACTGCAATATTCACCTCTTCTGTCCATCACACTGTTGGTTCTCCCTTCACCCCACACATCCTACTTATATGGGAGGGGCTGTTGCTGTGCCTGCACATCTTTGCTGTTAATAGTAGGACATCCTATGCCACAAAATCCAGCATTCAACGCATTCGGATGAATTTCACTTTGTTTACATTCATTTACCTTCTCGTTGCATTGAAGCGCTCAGTCTTCTCCAGCATGGTAAATTGGGTGGTTTTTCCTTCCATTGACCAAAGAGTAAAGGAGAGCTCCAACTAGAACAGTTTACTGTAATTTGTAATTATTTTGTTGGCATTTGAGAACAGTATGTTATTGCTGATTACACCAGTGATCAGCAGTACCTCTGTTTTCACTCAATTAAGACAGAGAAAAAAGACATTTTCCAAAGGGATTGTAGTTAAAGTAAAGTATGTGATGTATTTACAGTTTTCAAGTCATCCCTCCAGCTAGATGGTGGTGACTCTTGATGATCTGAAATACATATTTTACAGTAATTGTGATAAAGAGCTACGCTGTTGCACCCCACGTACTACCTAAATCTCACTAATGAACTGACAAGAATGTATTGATGCACCTACGCCCAATGAGTGGTACAATGACCTGAGAAGACTTTGGGCAGCATTTCCAGCACCCCCAAAAGGACTTGTTGCACTCTGCTAATGAAAGTATGAGTCCAGAAATGTGTGTCTAGATTTACACAGCACAGGCTGTACCAACAAGGGTGAAAAATTAATGACTAGTACTGAAGTAAGTGTTATCATGCACTGCATTTACCATGATGCATTTGGGCAAATTGAGTGCTCGGACATGAGGTAGTATGCTCCCACCCTCCTTCATCTTAATCAAGTTGGCATTCATAGTACATGTGGATGTATTGGCTGTGATTACTGACAATTTCTCCTATCCTTTCGAGAGCAAACCTTTGATACTTCCAAAAAGTCTCTGGGATATTTAAGTAGGATGAAATGCTTCCTGTGTGAGGTGAGGCACAGGAGTATTTACCTTGATGGTCAGTCCGCCTCCATAATGGTGAAAAATACTCAGTGGATATCTGCCCATGTGGACTAACTTCAGGGTCCTAGATTCAACAAAATAATGCATTTGTGTGAAACACATTTCCACAATGTTGTCTGGGTATTGTACACCTTGTATGGTAATTTTATGGTCCTGGGAATCTGCAGCTAGTTTTCGAAAAAGGAGGATAAATGTATGGCTTACTGGGTCAGGATATGCCCCTGTAGGAAAGATGCATTAATGAGGTCAGTCAGAGGAGAGGTCAGTTGGTAGTTTGGATGCCTGGATTTGTATTGATTTCTCTATTCCTTGGGTCAGATTCATTGCTTTGAATACGGAGGGAGAGTAGTGGAATCTAGGAAGGACTGAGTTGGGGAACTCTTCTGGATTGGAGGAGTTTTTAGAAAATCTTTATCAGCTTGTTTATTGGGTTTTCTGACTGGTAGATCAGAGTGGCATTGCAGGATTTCTTAGCTCTTTTGTCATTTCTATATTGAAGATGCATGTGTATGTATGAACACAGGGAACTCAAAGCATTAAGAGAGAGTGGGTATCAACGTGGGAGGTAGTATTAAAACAAGGGAGGGAGGTAGTGCATTCAAATGCAGTGGAGCTGAAAACTAGCAAATTGTCCGATGGAAGCAAGCTGGAGCTAGAGCTGGGAATGGGGGCAGGAAACAGTGTTCTAGTAATGGCAAATATGAAGTACTTTTCTGATGTGTATTGTACGTGGGAGGTTATATTAAGTTACATCGAAATCAGGTATTGCTTGGAGTGCTTTAGCCCTTTTCTGAAACGGGGCAGGATGATGCTCTCAGTTTTTAAACTGGATAATGTTCCACACCTTTGTGCTATTTCAGCAGATGAGGTGGCATCTGGGTATATTCTTCCTGCTCTTCCTGACTTCCAGTCTGGTGATGTTATCAAAGCAGATCTTGCAAAGTCCACTAGCTTTTGGTCAGCAGGTACAGTGGGGTTCTATCATTGTCTGACTTAAAGATGATGGAGCAAGTTTCGAAGGTGACCTGGGTGAGTAGAGGAGTTTTATCAGGCAAAGAATAAATAAGCCGAAGTTCCAAAGACATTTGGTGAGGTGGGCTCTGCACAAAGAACACTCTTGGTGTCAATTAAGTCTTGGCTACATTGTACAATACAGCTTGACACCAGCAATAAGTGATGGAACTAAATCCTGAAAGCCCATTCTGATCTTGTCTTCTGGCAGAAACATGTTTTACTCTGTAGCTCAGTCAGTTAATGCCATGTTCTTTAGTCAAACGTGTGATGTCCATCTTGAAGTAGTGGTTGGCATTGATGTAGCAGTCCAAGGATTTAGAGCGGTCAGTGAGTTTTAGTCTGAAGTTATTCATATTATTTAGACATCATGTTGCTGCTTGGTATTGTAGATTGTGACAAACATCCTCAGAGTAGGTTTGCACTTGAGAAAGGCCTTGAAGTTCCAGTCTGCTTGAGTGAAACAGATCTTTAACCAATATAGAAGCCAAACAGGTAACGCTGGTGCTAATCTGCATACTTAAGAATATTGTCGCTTAGTTGACAATTGTGACTCCAATAGAATCCAAGTACAGGGTCAAAAATACTGGATGTGCTATTTTGTGCAAATTATTATGTCACACTAGTAGTAGGGTTTGCACCAAATATGTTCTCAGTTGTAGATCTGTAGTGAAGCGAGTTGCAGGTATCACCATTTGTTGGATAACATTTTGAGTGTGGGTTGGCCAGACACTTCCTTTGGGGTAGAACTGTTTGTGTGAAACATTTTCAAAAGTACCCTGGGTTTCTGGTTGATGTGCATAATTGGGAGTTGGATCTGGGGAACTTTCGTAATGAAAAATCAGCCTCATGTACACAAGATACACCATGATAAGAGGGAGGTATAGCTAGTATAAGATTTGAAGTTCCAGGTTATCTAAATAAAGGTTGTTTTAAAAAACATTAGAACTATACTTGCCGGCCAGCCTATGATTGTGGAATTTGATTTGTTTGTACAATGTGATTTCCTTCTTCTCATTCAGCTTCAATGTAATCTTGTTTTCATTGTTATCAAGCTAAATATGGTCTCTCCCAGGACAGGGATTTCCTTTATAGATGTATTGAAGAATCTTGAAGTTATGAAACTATTGAAGGAAGTGGTTTTCATGTTACTACCACAAAGTTGAAGGGGTCACGAAAATAGACTGTGCAGTGCACAGGTATATGCATAATCAAAGATTTATGAGTGTGCCATTTTTCTCAGCACAAGTAATGTTATCAGGGTACGTCATCGCTACCCCGCATGTTTAATAGGCTTTGAGTTACTTAAACGTGTGTTGCTCAAATGTATGGAGATCTCTAGAGCTAACTGCTGCCTTTAACTATGGTTGTCACTATCTGCGAACAGAAGAAGGGTAAAGGCACTCCGCTGGCATACGAGGATACCACAGAGCTTCTCAGGATTTAGTAACTGCCTTCATCCAGAAGGTTGTGTTCATGAAAATCAAGGAGACAATAAGACAATTTAATATTTGGTCTTAACCCAGATGTACTATACCCAATCAAATATGTATTAATTCGTTCTATAAATAAACTCATCCAAGTGGGGTGGGGAGCAATAATCAGTATACCCTTGCCCTGTTGTAGCCTTGTACTAACCATGCAAAACAAAAGCAATATAGCATAAATCTAAATACTGGGCTAGGGATAGGGGCTGAGTATCTGACCTTCTCTGATCTGCCAAAAGTAGTTATCAAGGTTTGGTGCAGAGGCAAGAAACTAACTCTCTGCAACAATCTTTTAGATCTGTTTAACTATTAGAGCGGCTCAATCCTCCTACTGGCTTGTGATGATTGATCACATTTCCCTGCATCTTAGTGCATGAATGAGCTACGTACATACCTATGAGAAGCAAAACAATAACTGGTGCTCACCAACTGTGAGAAACAAAGGCAAAAACTAAGACCTGACTTCCTTTGGTACGCAACGGAGAATGAACATTTTTAACTTTCAATAAAAACGTGAGTGAGTCTGCCATCAAAACACTGAAATGCATCTCTTTTCTTATTGGAAGTTGTTTGACTTTGGTGAGAAAAGCTCTCATCTCTAAGGTTCCCACAAACAAAGTATCTGGGTGCACACAGACAGAGCATATATAAACTAATACTTATATTAATTAATTTAAGTAGAGAAGCCTCGCTGCTGGGGACTCCCAGTCCTAGGACTTCCTGTCTTGTGTGCTGCAGGTGGGAGAAGGAGCCGAGACCAAAACCACCAAGGTTACAAAGCGCCAGCAGTCGCCCCGCTGCATGTGATGTGCCCGTCGTCCCCTGGAAAAAGCTGGACTGGGCCACCCCTCTTGGTTGGAGGGTTAAGCTGTTTTGCGAGCTGCGGTCTAGACTACTCCCCTTCAGCAACGCTGCAAACTCAATAACAAGCTACTGTTTTCTTTTCATAACTGTGTTTCTCTGCATTTTTGCAGAGGCTACCTGGAAGACACTGTAAGACCCAACATTCCTGCCACATTTTAAGTTTATTATAAAAGTCGATTCACTCTACCAGCGCTATGGCAGAATGGGAACTGCCAGGGGACTGGGACGAAGCTCAAACTTCAACTGCCGCAGTTGGCTCTACTCTGGATACCTTTCAGGCCACAGCAGTTGGGTTGATCTCCAAAGAGATTGATCTGGCGGAGAGACGGCTGTCTTTGGACCCAGGTGAACACTAGACTGCCTCCACCCTACCTCATCCGCCCAGTGTCCCAGTATCATTAATGTTCAAATTGTCTCAGTGGAGAGAGAAACAACTAGGCGGGAAATGACATCCACACAGGAGACAATTGATCCTGATACCTTGCATATTAGCGAAGGGGGCCATACACTAAGAGGAAACGAAAGAGTAAGTGCCTTAATAACGATAGACTGGGGCTCATATAAACATAAAACCAAAGCAGACCTTGTGCAAAGTCTCATCAACTTGGACCCCGTTCATGTTCAGGGCCTGGGGGACAAAATGGTGACGTGAATAGCTTCAACGGGGTCCCGTTGATGGAGAAGATTGACATGTTGCTCAATGCCTGCATTTCCCCATTGGTGGATAAAATTGTCTGTTTGAATCATATCAACACATTCCTGACAGCTGATGGGGGTGGGGGATTGATGGCAGTAAATAAAAACCCCATACCAGTAGGACAGACGATGCTCTGCATACAGGAGCCTCACCTTTTGTGACACTTACTTCATCCATAGGTGAAGCTGCCACTGTGAGCGGCACTCCATCCACCGGGGTTGGGGAATTCCGAAAGGTGCTCCGGAATTTCGTAACTCTAGTCCTGCCACCAAGATAGGAGGGCTGTCCCCAATTGAGGATGCCCCCAATTTACATCAAAATCTTCCACCGGAATGTTGCTCTTATGTAGCTGTCTTGATGAATGTTCCATGTCTGCCTGCAACCCATTTTGAAACGCATAGTCATCTGAAAAACAAGGTTAAAAAATAATTTGGATTTTACCCTCTTGGAGTTCAAGGACATTCCTTTCAAGGGAGCGTTAAGTGGGTTGGTGCCCTAACTAAACAATTCAGCGAGGACTGTGTGGTGATCAATTGCAGGAACCCACATTTAGCTAGTTGCAGTGCTTAATTTGAGTCAGTGGTTTCCGTGCTCAGCACCGGCACTTAATTAGTTTCCGGTGCTGGGCACCAGCACTTAAATGTCAACCACATTTATGACAGTCTGCCACAAGGTGGCACTGTTCATCTAATTTAGAGATGAACAGAGGGTTGTATATAAATACAGTATACATTAAAAATTACTAATACCTACCTCCCCAGCCATTCCATTACTTTTAGGAACCTGGAATAATCTGATCTGTTGCACTTGCAGGCGAGAGAGATGGTTAGTAGGAATCACTGACATAATATCGAAAGACACAATATCGACCTACCACATTATCGACACAAAAATATCGATCACAGTAATATCGACATCCTATACTTATTTAAGAAAATACACTAATATCGACACCAAAATATCGTCAAACATTTACATCGATATCAGTATTATCGAACACAAAAATATAGTTATAAAAATATCTAACATGTTTAAAAAGATACAAGATATCAATAATATCGATAACAACAATATAGACAGCAATAATATCGTTTAAAAAATATATCGACATGTTAAAAACATTTATAAACATACAAAACTTAATCCAAAAAATATATATTTATCAATAAACATACACAACATACAAAAGAAATGCAATACAACCTGTTTTAAAATTATTTAAATATATTATCAGAAAATATACTAAAAACACACAATTAATAACTATATAAATATTATACCTAAATAAAAAGCACATATTATTTAACATCTAACAGAAAATAAATCACATTTAATAGAGTAAAACAGTAAAAAAATAATGCAATATCTGAATCTTAATTAGCGTTTTCCATATATGGAATGCAACAACCAAAACAATTAAAACAATAAATGACAACCAATGAAATACACACACTATTAAAATAAACCAATGAAATTAAACAAACTATTAATTAAACACAATATATAAAGACACAAAAATTAATTAGTATTTTACACCTCAAACCAAAAAGAAACAAGAAGGCGAAACTCTGCCGGATTGGTGCCAGAACACAGGACTTCATGAAATAAAATTCCCTACGCCACAAAGTAAGTAAAATAACATTTATAATCTGATGCTCCGGCTAATCTTCTAAAAGAAATATTTCTTCTAACAAAATAATTAACATATATATTTTAAATCTATATCTCCTCCACAGATAATTCTGAAAACATCCAAACTGCTACAGAACACTGTGAAAAACCGACTTGGAAATAAAGTAAGTATCAAACTAAATTATATAAAACAAATAGCTAAAATACCCAACTAAAGTCCAACTTTATCACAACTCCCCCCACTTCGTACAAAATTTAAAAAAATATTACAATTACTTTTTTTCAACCAACAGAAATATCATCAACAAAACTGAAATAAAACAGCAAAGAAAGCGCATCAGCATTGGAAACAACTTCAAATGTAACATTGTAAGTATATAAATGACAATGTATATATAAATAAATAAAACAGTACAGTAATATTTATAGTAATTTTTATATACATTTTTCTTAGCATTAGAAACATCACAATGACTGAAGGCGCTCAATTCATAACTTCACAAAAAGGAACATTTTTACTATGTTACATGGGGTATGTGTATACCCAAGAAAAACAAACTGGACTGAAAGTAAACTGGAAATGTAGTAAATACTATTCTAATAAGTGTTATGGGAGGGATACAACTAAGGAAACAACTGTTCTGTATGTTAAAGAACATAACCACCCCCCTAACGTTAGTGAAATTGAGGTTAGAAATGCTTTAGACAATATAAAAGAATCTAGCACTAGATCAGAAAAATCTTCCACTGAAATACTTAAAGAAATGCTCCCCAAAATACCACAACATGCTACTGGCCAAATGCCCTCAATATCTTCCCTAAAAAGAACCATAGCTAGAACCAAAAAAGCTACTACCACCACCACACCTGCCCCAAAAACATTTGAAGAAGTAGGAAATTCCCCCAGAACTCTCAATTACACATAATGAAGAACAATTTCTTCTTTATGATAACAAATCAAAGGATAAAAGAATAATTATTTTTGCAATTGCTAATAATTTACTAAAACTCCAACAGTCTGAAACTTGGATGATGGACGGGACTTTTAAAATATGTCCAAAACCAGTCTATCAATTATATACTGTCCATGCACTATACCAAAACACAAACATCCCTTTTTTTCTACGCTTTAATACCAAATAAGCAAAACTCCACCTATACCGAACTACTGTCCAAAATAAAACAGGAAACCAATAATTATTTTCCCCAGAAAATAATCATTGATTTTGAGCAGGCAATGATAAATGCAATACTAAAAACCTACCCTCACACTGCAATTCAGGGTTGCTACTGTCATTTTAATCAATGTATTTGGAGACACCTCCAAAAATCCACACTAATGGGCTCATTAGGATGGCGGATTTTGGCACATCCGCGGTGCTGGCGGAAAACGTCCTTTTCCGCACTCCAGCGGCGGTCCTCGCGTCCACCATATTACAATGGGCAAAGATAGCCCATTTCCCGTCCGCTGCGGAATTTCGGGATCCGCCAGGAATTTCCTTCCGCACCGGTGGCGGAGGGAACCAATAGAGAAAGACCACCATGCGGAGTGACGTTATGACCCCCGGACAAATCACGATGCCTCAAACAGCCCATCAGAACGCAGCGGAGAAACCAGCCACCCGTAGATGGCGGAAGCACTACTGTGGAGATCGAAACTCGAATCCCGGGCACCTCCACGCTTTCCTGACCACTATGGATCCAGCTTTTCAAGCCCTTCCGCTGCTGTACCTCATCCACTACCAGCAGATAAGACGTCGCCGCGGTCAACACCGCAGGTATGTAAATAACACATCTCCGCATACAACCACAACACACAACTCCTGTGCTGAAATACGGTTCCTGTCCACATCAGACACTCTGGTGGAGACAGGAACATATCCCCCAGTGTACTCACACATGTCCTGCCTGCTAGAAATCCACACCTCCGCATCGGGGTTACCCATCAACCGGTAAATCACTGCAATGTCCCGGTTACGTTACCGCAGCGGTGAAGACGCAGGAAAACCTGCGCACAATGTAGTAGGCAGGGCCGGCGCCAGGCATGGGCAGTCTGGTCAGCTTCCCAGGGCTTCACCTTCACCCTACCCACATGGTGGGCTGCATCAGTTGGCCACAGCCCACAGCACACTTCCCACACCCATTTCTGCACATGCTGTGTGTCCCTCTTGTGCCCCCACCCTCAATGCACAATTTAGCAGCCAGGTGTGGCTCGACCTCGCACCTCACACATCAAAGGGCAAGGTAGATTGACTGGTAAGGTTGGGGTGAAGATGAACACCCTGCACAGAAGGTCAGGGGCTGGACAATCCTCCTCATCACACCTGCCTTCCACTCATGTGAATCAAACTGAGTAAATTAAGAAATGAAGACTCACACTGCATATTAACAACCACTGAACTGTTCACACTGCATGTCAAGTCACTCAGAAAGATCCCACACTGACACTCTGCCACATACACATACCATAGGTCAGCAGCAAATGTAGGACAATAAATGGACTAGCCCAAAGTGGAATGCACAGTGCTGGAAAACCATGGAGCAAGCACATAGCATTTATACATCACATGCAAGAGGAGGAACATATCACACTACCCTTAGGCCATCAAATCAGACATGGGTGGCACAGTGATTGTAATTAAACCAAAGTGACATCTGTGCAATATCTCTGGGATACAGCAATGCAAGCTATGCATAGGCACAGGAATGATAGGAAGTGTCAGAAGCCATACAGTGACCAGCCACACATCTGTGGCAACTTACTTGACATGTGTATGCCACCAGCACAACACACATGGCTCATTGTCACACTCCCTGACTGTCAAACCCAAGTAGGAGCTTCACACATACCCCTCATCTACCCATCTCACACCTGCAACACTCAACACCTGTGAGAAACACACATAAAGGTGCAAATAAGGTCATGTGAGTTTCCAGACAACCAATGACACACCCTAGTGTGTATCTACAAATGTCAGACTCACACTCAGAGATGTCTGAACCAATGCTGATCAAAAAACAATAGCCAAACACAAATCTCACAAACAAAATCCACAGAAGTCCAACAAGCCCAGCCATGTGCAGGCAAACAGTGGACAGGCAATGTCACCCTAGACAGGACAGGAATACACAACATTGTCACTCTGGACAAATGCACAGACACCATACCCCAACCCAAACAAGAATTGGATCATCAAATGCCAATCATGAACACTAACTGGGATCAATGGGACAAATCAGCTAACACAGACATAGACACCACATCAGTAATCAAGTGAGCATGGTGTCATAGTGTACCACAGGCATGCACATGCACAATCCTGACAAGTGACAGGTCAAATATAGGCGGACATAGCACTATTGTGCACTCAAAACCAGCTCATGAACAAGAATCCACATTGCTGCATGTGACATACACACAAGAAATGCACACTATACATGCAACACAAACCTGAATGTATTACAATGCACAAACTACTCACACACAATGTCATGCAAATAGAACATCACACACATATTGCACCTGTCAGTAGAAAGAGCCAACACAGGCCAAACCCTGCATCCATCTACAACAAAAATACAACAGATGCACATACCAATTCATCACATAGCAAACTCAGCTGGACATCAGGGGGATGCACACCAGGCAAGTACAAGGCAACATACACTGGCAGCACTGCATGCACAGTAAGCAGTGTGTGAACACCAACCAAACCAGTAGCACACATATCTGAGTGCCCCACCATGAACTCCCACAACACAAATCATCACAGCACACAGATCACATCACACTCAGGAAGGGTAGCAGTACCTCAGCAAACAGACATACAGCTTAGCCATCACTCACAGATGTACAACTCAGGAAAAACCAGATGCAAACAACATGACTAGAGGACTGTGCTGCTCAAACATATGCACTGCACATGAGCAACCATGACTGCAAACAAGTAGAAGAAAATAACACATAACTAATTGTGAAACTGTCCTCAGTGGCACATTGGTCCTGTACACAGATCATCCTCCCACAGTATAGTGTCACACTATGAAGTGATGGGGAGGGTCACACACTGGCAAGGCATGGGGTGGAAGACATGAGATTTAAGTGGTGTGTACATCAGTATTGGACAGGTGAGGAGTGTACAGTCCACAAACACACAGAGGAGTAACTCACAATGTGTAGGCATCAGAAGCACCTATAGGGGATGGTATACCACATACTATACTCGACCCAAAAATGTGTCAAGTGACAGCAATGCATGAGAAAACTCACAAATAATGTCAGTGTGGCTGAGCAGGTCAGCACAGTGAGCACAATCTTAAACAAGACACATGGCTGATCAACAAAACACAACACAGACTTTGCAGTGGCACACTCTGCATACTCACAACTGACAGCGACAACAAGTAGGTATCCCCCAGGAGTGTAAGGACACACCGACACACTGCACAGTGCTCAACCTACAACTCCTACATGTGCCCACAATTTGAAGCACATGTCTGACAATGTAACCTAACAGGCACACATTACCTGGATCATACGTGTGTGTAGTTGACATGTGCAGGGGCACATACACATCAACACTACTGACAATGACAGGCCAATCACACTGTATGACTACTCAAGTGTACACATTCAAATGTACCCATGTGACTATGAAGACAGGCCCACACAAGATGACTACACATCAACACTGCTGTGCACACATCAAGAAAGAGCCCACAGATATGACGGACCCTGGCCACCCCGCAAGTAATCCTGTGGTTAGCATTCACCTCTGTTCTGGTATTGCATCCTAACATGACATGTGTACAATTTAGCAAACCTGAGCATAGGATGATTAGGAGAAGAGTAGATCATCGCAAACAACCATCATTGCACCCGCAAGCCTCAGACTGAAGAAGAACAAAAGTGCCTGTTACCTCTGGAAACCTCTGAAAAAGTAAAACAAGTAATTGCCAATGTGAAAGTGGCATACCGAGCATGTGTCACATGAACCGAAACCCATACATAAAACCTTTTATGTAGCAAGGGCATTGACAAAGCAGACAACATGAGCAACAGTCTTTATTACATAATACCCAGATAGGCATCAAAAGTACAAAACAGCAAGGGTGTTGGCCAGTACAAATTCCTAGTATGCACATATGTGCATGACAAACTGCACAGGAAATGGGCATCAAAAGTACATAACAGCAAGGCCATTGGCCAGTACAAATTCCTAGTATGCACATGTATGCATGAGAAACTGCACAGGACATGGGCATCAAAAGTAACGAACAGCAAGGCCATTGGCTAGTCCATATTTCTAGTCTGCACATGTGTGCATGAGAAACGGCACAGGACATGGGCATCAAAAGTAACAAACAGCAAGGCCATTGGCCAGTCCATATTTCTAGTCCGCACATGTGTGCATGAGAAACTGCGCAGGACATGGGCATCAAAAGTAACAAACAGCAAGGCCATTGGCCAGTCCATATTTCTAGTCCGCACATGTGTGCATGAGAAACTGCACAGGACATGGGCATCAAAAGTAACAGACAGCAAGGCCATTGGAACAGTCCATATTTCCAGTCCACACATGTGTGCATGAGAAACTGCACAGGAAATGGGTAACGCCGTCCACTGCCATGGGAATCACCACAGCTCATGGGCTACATATGGGCAGCCCAGGCACTGCTGTGTGAGAAATGGTGTGGGAAGGGGCACTTGGCTTCAACTTTGGCTTGAAGTTGAACTGGGAGGTGGCTGATTGTTGGGGCCAGTTGGAGGACTGGACCTGGGAGAGAGAGAACCAGCTGAGGTAGAGGCATCAGTGGCTGTGGGAGCCTGAGGGCTGCTTGGACCGGGTGGAGTGGTGACACGGGGAGGTGGAGACATGCTGCGTGGAGGCACAGTGTGTGAGGGTGAATGTTGAGGGCTGGGTCTCAACTTCTTGGGGATTCGATTGCCCACAAGTGTCTTGGCCGAAGTGGGAAGTGAGGTGGGCACAACAGCCTCACTCTCCACCAAAGGTGTATCAGGTGCAGGTGGCTCTCCCTGTGGGGATTTGCTGGATCTGGTGGTATGCTTGGTGTGGCCTTGCCTCTTCCCCTGCATCCCCTGTTGTTGAGGTAAACCCTCCACTTTGCTCTCTTGTTCCAGCTTCACAGGGGTGTGGGTGGGAGTTGACGTTGTGGGTGAATCTGCCTTTGAAATGTGCTTGGGCTTAGTCGTTGCAGGCACCAGGTTCACAGCAGACAGGGCAAGTGTTTGTTTGTCTTTGGGAGCAGGTGTGGGGATGGAAGTGCCCTTGGATGGGGGTGATTTTGATGATTGTGATGTTGATGCCTGCCTCTTGGCCTGATGCCCATGAGTGTCACATGATGGGATTTTGGTTTTGTGCTCCTGTGTGCCTGTTTTGTGTTGTGGGGATGGTGTCTGTGGTCTGGTCCGCTTCGAGTGCTGCTGTTTTGTGCTGCGTGTGGAGGACTTGCTGCCTGAGGGCTCTGGCATGTGGGCACTCTCGTCACCTGGCAGGGTGATTGCTAAAGGGACAGGAGCTGGACTGGGAGCTTGGGACTGCTGAATGGCTGCAGTCACTGTGGAGGACAAAGACTGGACAGTTTGGTGTAGGCCACCCACGTCAGAATGAATGCCCTCCATGAAGGCAACTACCTGTGCCAACTTCTTGTCATGATCCTGGAAGGCATTCAGGAGAGCAGTCTGACCCACACACAGCTGGCACAAAAGGTCTACCGACTCCACACTGAGGGCAGCAGGGGAGACAGGGGCAGGGGCAGCGGTGCCTGGGGGGAAGGAGACTCTACCCTTCCTAGGACTGCGGGCATGGACAGCACTTGTGGGAGTAACCGGGAGGGTGGGCACTGGACGATGTGTGGTGGAAGAAGAGGCAGATTTGGAACTTCCTGTGCCCACCAACATCGAGGAGTCACCGTGGGAGTCTGAAGATGTGGAGGTTGGTGTTTCCGGGTGGGAATCATCCAGGGCACTCCTGTCCTCCTCCGAGGCGCTGGTCACATCAGTGTCAGTGAGCTCATGTGTAGCAGTCGTGCCAGAAGCTTCCCCACTGGTGTCGGTCCCCCGTCCTTCCCTGCCCTCGGTAGATGCTGCAAGAGACAGAGACATAGATTCAGTACAGTGCCATACTCACAAACATCATATGCAGCAAAGCACAAAACTTGGAAATGATACTCCCATGTTGGCCTCCTCCATATACAGTCAGCATGTGCTACATTTATGCAATCATCAGAAGATGCATGGAAACATGCATAATTGATAGTAATGCCCCATGTGGTGTTGACACAGCCAAATAGCTGGCCCTGTGCCTCCTTGTAACCTAACATACTATTCTCTGTAAGCATACCTACGTGCCTGTAGGTGAGATAGATATACATCTAAACATGTTGTCTCTGTCACATATGGAGTCACTTTAAGGGAACACCACAGATACAAACTCCCAAATGTCCTTTTGCAATGGCTACAAGCGCCTGATATCCACCATGTTGTGCTTTGAAGCACAATTACAGTTGCACATGGGTGTCATCTGTGTAGTTGTCACAAATTTTATGTTGTGCACAGCACACACCTATAAATGCACACTAACATGATGCTCACTGCTGTTCACTGCCAGGTGATGTCTATGACACTCATACTGCAGCATATGTCACAAGGCCACATCTCATCTGTCAATGGCAAGGGTCATGGATTTACACATATGAGAAACCACATGTTGTACAAATGCAGAACAGCTGCACTCAACACTGAGGCCACTTAGAAGCCATTGCATCACACAAGAGACATCACAGAGCTTCCCACGGGCTCACGGTTGGGATTCATGCAGTCACTCACACCCAAAGTCACACTTAGCTGAATACTCACCCCCAACTTGCTGCTGATGGGCCCTCAAGCGTCCATCCAGCTCTGGTTGTGTCACTGCCAAGATGCGGCCCATTAGTGGTGTCATGCTCCTGCGCGCCAACCTGCCACTCCAAGGGAGCACCCCCAGTGTCATCTCTGCCACGTTTTTGCTCAGCCGGCAGATGTCATCCCACCTCTTGTGACAGTGTGTGTGCCGTCGGTTGGAGACACCCAGAGCCCGCACCTTGCATGCAATGGCCCTCCATATCGCCTTACGATGGTGGACCTTAAGCTGCAGGCATGGGAGACAAGAAGAGGAAGTTTCAGTGACACTGTGTTATGTACCACTGTGTGTCAGTACAGGAGCATGAAAAAACATAGCACACTAATGTTGAGCAGAGGCCATACAGCATGACACGCAGTACACTTGCATCAAATAATCTCATAGAAATGTATACATGTATGATGATGGACACAGTACATGGCCATTTCATACACATGCAGAGTGCCAGCACAGAAACCAATGTGAAAAAGACCCTCATCTGTGATGCAGTATGTGAGTGAGCAATACATACAATACATTTGAAATGATGTGTCGGGGCAGACTCACTGTGTCCAACACTACACAACCCTCAATGTCCTTGGCCAGTGAATGGCTACATGTGTCATGGTGGTCACATTTAGGGCCATTATCTTACATTCTCACACTCTTCTCACAAGGTGTAGTCCTGTCTTGTGCAATCCTCAGGCCTAAGATAGCTCATTGAGAAATAGGGTGGTGGACAACACATATGTTGCACTCAGTCCATTTAGTGATGGATCCTTGTAAAAATGGGCAGTTTCTGTGCAGGCCAGTGGGACTCACACTGAGGTTAAATGAGGGCCATCAGAGAAATCACATGCATGTACAATATGAGAGGGCAAACAGTGCCTACACATGCGAGACTGAACACATATTGAAATCAATAGAAGGATGACATCACCAAATTACATTTATTTGATGTGTCCTAGGTGAATTACCACCAAGAGTGTTACACTCAGGCAGTTTACTCTTGTGCATAATGCACACATCACCATAGGGGCAATTTGAAAACTGTACACACATTCTTCAGTACCCTCTGGACAAAATACATTTGTAATGTCACCAATGAGCATGTGAAGAATTAATGGACTATGACATCACATAGCACATGCAATGTTTGTTCAGACTTTGAGTGTCTCAAACCAGCAGTGTAACTGTATGGCTGCAAAACCACTGCATGTCACTCCCATCCTTCAATGCAGCCATGGATCAGTGGAAATAAGGCTACACACCCCATTGACATGAAGTCAGCATGCTAGGCAGTGTATCCCACATTTGCATTACCCAGTCTCAGACCAATGTTTGTTTCTTTTTGCTGAAGAAGGGCTGTAGAAATGTCCATGTAGCCATCTTCCCCAAATACTCAAGTGCAATTCTTACTAGGCCATTTATGGAGCATGGTATATGAAAAATAAGGATGCATGCACATTGACTTGCACTCACAGGCACACACTACTGCAGAGCAATATCATGTGAGCACTCTGAGCACTCTCAAACTTTTACTCTGAAACACTTACCAGTACATCTGGCGAACCATACAGCCTCCCATACTGTGCAAGGACCTCGTCCACCAGGACCTCCAGCTCCTCTGTGGCGAAGGGACGGGCCCTGATGTTCTCAGTTCTCGCCATCACTGGGTCCAGAATACAGGAACAGCAGCAGTTGGTGGTGAAGAATGGCAGGCAGCAGTGTCTGAATGCAAGTGAAGTGTGGCTCTCTCACAGACATATATAGGCCCCTGGGGTTGTTTCAGTGGTACTCAGCTGCTGCAATTGGTCTTCCTTGTTAGCAATTTTCAATTGTAACCAAAAACCGGGACAGCGGTGGCGGTGCACGCCTACCGCGAGTTTCAAAATTGTAATTCACTACTGCGATCGCGGTTCCCATTGGCTGCAATGGCATTGGCACAGGCGGTGTCACACTGTGGGGGCCAGGTGGTCGCTACCTCGATTTGGCATCTTTCAATTGTACCCAATGACCGGGCCCGCGGTAGCGGAGCACGCCTACCGCGGGTTTCAAAATTATAATTCACTACCGCGATCGCGGTTCCCATTGGCTGCAATTGGATGGGCATTGGCGGTGTCACTACCGCAATCCTGCATGTATTGTATGTATGTATGTATGTATTTGTATTTGTAAAGCGCGTCATTCATCCAGAGGATATCACGGCGCTGTGCTCGGGCTTCTGGTGTGAGACCGGGTGGTTCATGAGTTTGGTCAGTATTATTTTCCAGAGAACAAGTGAGTCTTGAGTTTTTTCCTGAAGACTAGATAGTCCTCTGTGAGACGGAGTTCTTGTGGTAGGTCATTCCAGTGTTTTGCTGCCAAGTATGAGAAGCTACGACCCCCTGTTCTCGATTTCTTAATGCGTTTTGTTCTGGCTAGAGCTAGGGACCGTGATCTTAAGCACCTAGTGGGTACATAAAATTCAACTTTCCTCTGTAGGATAAAAGGCCCCGTTGATGCAGGGCCTTATGTGTGTAGCTGAGCAACTTGAATTTCGCTCTTTGGCGCATTGGCAGCCAATGAAGTAATTTCAGGCACTCGGACGATGAGCTGAATCTGTCTTTGTTACATACCAGTTTGGCGGCGGCATTTTGCACCACCTGTAATCGTGTAAAAAGGTAGTCAGCCATGCCCACAAATAGCGCATTACCATAATGCAGTCTGCTGGTAAGTAATGCCTGCGTGACAGTTCTCCTACAATCTTGCGGGATCCAAGGAAATAGCCTTCTTAGAAACTTCAACATCGCAAAGCTTCTTCCACACAGAACCCGCACATGGTCCTGCATGGATAGGGTATTATCCATAAGGACCCCCAGATGTTTTGCACATTGCTTTGGAACTGGGGCATCCCCCAGTGTCTGGGGCCACCAAGTGGTATTCCAGACAAGTTTGGCTCCTCCAAAGAGTAAAATTTCAGATTTCCCTGCATTTAATTTAAGACAGTGTTCTGCCATCCAGGTTGCCATCTCCGAGAGACAATTATTCAATTTAAGTCTTGTATTCTCATGCTGTTCTTCAATGGTTATCAGCAGTTGAGTATCATCAGCATAGGAGCAGATACCAAAGCCCCACTTCTCACTGATTTTTGCCAGAGATGACACATAGACATTAAAAAGTGTGGGGCTCAGGGATGCCCCCTGTGGAACACCGTAACTAATGGGTTTTGGTTTAGATGAGAACTCCCCATTTGTACTCTCTGTGTTCTATTATTCAAGAAGGAGCTCAGCCATTGAAGGGCTTTAGCATAAACTCCTTTTCCATGAAGGATTTCCAGTAGGCGATTGTGTGAGACAGTGTCGAACGCCGCCGATAGATCTAATAAAATCAAAGCGGCGGCTTTCCCTTGGTCAACCAAAGATCTTATATTGTCTGACACGGCTAAGAGAGTTGCTTCCATGCTGTTGGTGGCTCTAAAGCCAGTTTGGGAGGGGTCTAATAGATTGTTTGACTCGAGATAGTTCGACAACTGTCTATTAACCAGTTTTTCCATTACTTTGGAGAGGTACGGCAGTTGGGAGATAGGTCGGTAATTTGCCGGATTACGCACGTCTGTTCCTGCTTTCTTCAGAAGGGGGGTTACTACGGCCTGTTTCCATGTTTCTGGAAATACTGCAGTATCCAGAAAGTTATTGAATAGCTGGGTGACGTATGGGCAGATTATTGGTATAATCTGGGCGAAGACAAAGTGGGGACAGGGGTCAAGGGGAGACCCCGACTTAACTTCCCCCATTGTTTTTGCAACTTCTACCTCTGTGAATGGGGAGAAGCTGCCCATGCAGGCAGATGCATAGGAGGGGGGGGTTGAGGTTTCTCGGTTGATTGCTGTCAGTGAGGTGTTGGAGTTGAATGTGGAGTATACTTTACTAATTTTGTCTGAAAAAAACGCGCTGATTTCTTCACAGCCTTCCTCTGAGGGTGGCAAAGTTTGGGATAGGCTCACTGGGTAGCATAGCTCCCTTACTATTTTGTATAGCTCCTTACTTGAGTTGCAATTCTCATTAATTCTACCAGCAAAATATGACTTTTTGGCTTTCTTAATGGCATTATTATAATTCCTCAACTCTGTCTTGTATGCCTGTCTGTCTGTATGTAGTTTAGATTGCCTCCAGTGATGCTCTGTGGTTTGGCACTTTCTTTTGAGTGCCTTGAGTTCGTGTGTATACCACTTTCCTTGTTGAGGTTTGTTCGACACCTTTGATGGCAGTTTAGGTGCAAATAAATCTAGGGTGTTAATGATTTCTTTTTCGAGATAAGTTATTTCCCTATCGGTTTGGAGCATACTTAAGGCCTCTAGATTCTCGGGGCATAAATGGGACCGGAAGGAATCTTCAATTGTAATCAATTACCTTGCCCGCGGTAGTGGAGCACGCCTACCGCGGGTTTCAAAATTGTAATTCACTACCACGATCGCGGTTCCCATTGTCTGCAATGCCATTGGCATTGGCGGTGTCACACCCCGGGGTCCAGGCGGTCACTACCGCAATCCTGCATCTTTCAATTATATCCAATATCCGGGCCCGTGGTAGCGGAGCACGCCTACCGCGGGTTTCAAAATTGTATTGCACTACCGCGATTGCGGTTCCCATTGGCTGCAATGGCATGGGCATTGGCGGTGGCACACCGCGGGGGCCAGGGGGTCGCTACTGCGATTTGGCATCTTTCAATTGTGGCCAATAACCGTGATCGCGGTGGCGGAGCACGCATACCGCACCTATTGACACATTATGCTCTAGCAATGGCAATAGCCAATTTTTATCATTGAACACTTGACCTTCACAATGTATCACAGCACCTGTTTGCAAAATTGAATGCTAGTGTGACATTCAACTAACTGATGCCTACACATGCCATGTCAGTGTACATGATTACACGCTTTGGCATGTACTTACTCACATGTCACCTATGATATTTGTGTGCATGTACACAGATTTGGTGTGTGATGGAGTCTCATATTTGTGCACATGTCAATGTGTGAGATGGCTAATCAACACACAGTAATGAAGGCCTGACCACATAATGTGCCTATTTCACTGTGTACATTACTGTGTTCATTTTGATAGTTGATCAGCTTACACACACTGTGCTCATTGTGTAGAAAAGTTGTGCTCAGTGCGACTTAAGCAAGAAGGTGTGGCAGGTACAGCAGCTACGTAGATGTCAGCAGTGTTGCTGTTTCTAACGTGCTGTGTCAACTACTCCCAGGGCTGGGGACACAATATGTAGGAGTGTACCATTTACCATTCACATAGTCAGAATCTGTTTGTACAACTACATGAGATCAAGGTGTCTCTGCATGTGAGTTGTGCGTTAATCTGTTGTTACAGTCCAGTCATTGTTGGCACTGCGTCAGTCAAGATGTAAGATGTTTGACACATCTCATAGGGGAATTAAATTGACATGTGTCCCCTTTCATATTATGTAGGAGACGACCAAATGTGCATCGGCCGTTCCCAGTGCTGGCGAACATGGAGGATGAGGACATCATAAGGAAATTCCGTCTGGATTGCCTTACCCTTCAAGACCTATGTGGTCAGTTGGAGCCCCATCTGAGGCCTCACAGAACCTATCCGACTGCTTTGACGCCAAAAGTTAAGGTGATGGCGGCCCTGCATCTCTTTGCAACTGGTTCGTTTCAGTACACGGTGGCCATCGCCGGTGGGATGTCTCAAGCTATGTTCAGCATGGTGCTACGTGATGTCCTGTCCGCAATGATGACATACAAGGACCGCTACGTCCACTTCCCAAGGAGACATGAATTGGCAGGTGTGAAGGGTGATTTCTATGATCTTGGACACATACCTAATGTTGTTGACGCCATTGACTGCACACATGTTGGCCTAGTTCCACCACAGGCACGTGAGCACATCTACCCGAACAGGAAACATTTCCATACCATTAATGTGCAAGTGGTATGCCAAGCGGATATGATTATCTCCCATGTCTGTGCCAAATTCCCCAGTTCTGCACATGACTCCTACATACTGCGTAGCAGCATCATCCCACAATTGATGGCAAATCTGCATCCGGAGTGTGCGTGGCTTGTTGGTGAGTACGCAGAGTCAAGTAGTGTACTGTATGTGTGACATGCTGTTCTCAGCTACTGTTTATAATAGTAAATTGCTCCCTGTATCTCACACCTAGGTGACTCTGCGTATCCCAGCCGGCCTTGGTTGCTGAGCCCACTGAGGAATCCAAGGACCCCGGGTGAAGTCCGCTATAATGATGCACATGGGAGGACACGTCGTGTGGTGGAGCGTACTTTTGGGCTTCTGAAGTCTAGGTTCCAGTGTCTGGACAAGAGCGCAGGTACACTACTCTACTCTCCCCAAAAGGTGTGTCAGTTGATAGTTGCATGCTGCATGCTCCACAACCTGGCCTTGCGCAAAGAGATCCCCCTGCTCCTGGATGATGATGAGCAGCAGATGCCCCCCCTGCAAACCCACACATGCCCAGTGACGACAATAGTGGAGAAGAGGAAGATGTTAACCTGCGTCAACAGCTCATCAACAACTACTTCCCTTGAGTGTAAGTGACATTGTACAACAGTGACATTGTCTGTTGTCTTTGATGGTAGTGGCAAGGCATTGATGATCTTTTTGACTGCTGCCTGTTGTTGGCTCTGTGCTAATGGCTGATGTGTGTGGCACAGGGTATTTTTATCCAGGTACCTCATGTCTATGTTGATGTTGTTGCTCATTGTTATGTGTGCTGGTTTATGTACGTTGATGACTAGTGGTGTGTTCTGGCTGTAATGGCATCACCTGATGAGTAAATCTCATTCTCTTGTGTCTTTCTAGGTCCCTTCACCCTCTCAATGCCTCATCACAATCAGCTTGTGGTACATTGGAATCTGAGTTGACATTGTACATACTGTGATAAACATGGAGCTGACACTGAGACATAGGTGTGTAAGGAGTGTTTATTTACAATAAGTATTTGTGACAGAAGTGATTATTTATGAAATTGTGCTAAGTGAATTTATGAGTTGTCAGTGATGGTAAATGAGACAAATAGAGTAGTCACCACATTGATGTAGTCACACAGTCCAACAGACTCCTGCCATCAACATGGCAATGTGGGTAAGGATAGTTAACAAAGTCAATGTCAAGGGGAACACAGGTGCCATCATGGCTGGCTCAGCAACTAGCGCTTGTATGGTGCATTGCCACATGATCCTCCCCTGGTGTTTCTCGGATGGCCCCTTGTGCGTTTGGCAGGGGGGCCTCTGCTGCAGGCTCAGCTGTGTCTGAGGAGTCATTTTGTTGCAGCTCACCCCTCTCTGTGGCCGCAGCTGCGGTGGTGGGAGTATCAGCACGCGGGCCACTGGAGGGGGGTTGAGCTGTCATTTGGGCAGCATGTCTGTCCCTCAGAACACCCACAAGCTGGCCCATGAGGTCCACAAGTTGGCCCATACGCATGTCCATGGACCTCAGCAGCAGGCGGAGCTCACGTACTTCTTCCACAACCTGGCCCATCTGTCCCTGGGTCTGCTCATATGCCCCAAGGACTCTGGCGATGGTGGCCAGGGCTTCGGTCCCAGTGTCCTCCTGTTTTTGTCCCCCAGTTGCCCTCCCACCTGCCCTGCTGACCCAGACCTGTGGCATTGGCACTCGACGCACCCGCAAACTCTCCCTGGCCTCCTCTGATTGAGGCCTCCTCTGATTGGGTGGTGGTGTTGGTAACCACTGAGGCAGGGCGAGTGTTGTAAGCAGCAGTGGTGATAGTGGTGGTTGAGGCCGCACAGGTCGTTGTAGCAGGGGTCAGCGCTGTTCTTGTTGCTGTGGTGGTGGTGGTGGTGGGGACAATGAGGGCCTGAGACATGGTGCGCCCTGGCAGTCTGGATGGGCCAGGTTGTTGCGCCTCATCCAAGAAACGTAGGGAGTCTGCATCCGAGAGTTCATGTTCCGGGGGGGAGACTGGCTCTACAGGTTGGTGTTGTCTTCTGCAGCAGTAGTTGCTTGTGGATCTCCTGTTGAACAGAGGTCAAATTGTCATTGAAGTGCACTCCACAAGCTTGGTGTTAGACATTTGGATGTTACATGTGATACACCACACACTTTACATTGCAATCACTTGGTATGGCTGCAAGATACTGAGCATCATCACATGATGTTGAGGTACATACATTACTTGTCCATGGTGTGACATGTAATTAGAAACCATGTGCCACCTACAGATTGTATGATTACAAGGACATGTCATCATCTAACGACTTGCGGCACATCAACTTTATGTGATGCGTCTTTTTGGTTTGCTGTGCATGGAATCACTTTCAGCTAAGCAAGAACGAGCCATTGTAATGTTATACATACCTTTTTCATATCAGGTACTTTACTTTGTTTTGTCCGATTGACCATGCATGTTTGGTGTTCATATGGGCCTTTATGCTCTGACACCATGGCACTTACACATTGCATTCGGTGCTGTGCATGATTGGGCCCTGAATTTCTTCCACATGTGACTTGGTGAGTCAAAGTTTAATTTCTGTGACAGTTACGTACGCTTAGCTGTCTGCACACTGTATGTGGCTTTTGGATCTATGCCAAGTTGGATGACATGTGAGGGCTGGTGGGGTCATATTGCTCCATGCATTTTGAGAAGGATGGCAGGGTGCATGCACTGTCTACCTACCTGTTCGGTGACACAGTGGAGGGAAATAGCTGCCACATGGTTATGAGTGGGAGGAGTGTACCATCCTGCTCAGCTGCAGGACAAGGGTCCTGGTGGGAGTTGTAGTGCTGGCTTCCCACCCACAAACACCCCTCCCTGTTAAGATGGCTACCTACCTGTAAGTTTGAGGAGAGCATTACAATGGCTGCCACGTGGTTCTGGCTGTGGGGAGTGCTCCATCTTGCTCAGCTGTGGGACAAGGGGGCCTGGTGGGAGATGGAGTGCTGGCTTCCCACCCACACACAATCCTCCCTGTTGAGAAGGCTAACTCCCTGTGAAGTGGCAGAGTAAGGAAATAGGTTACACATGGCCCTTGGATGGGGGAGTGTTCCATCCTGCTCAGAGGTGAGGCAAGAGAGCATGAGAAGGCTACCTACCTGTTTGTTTGAGGAGTGCAATGCAATGGCTGCCACATGGTTCTGGCTGTGGGGAGTGCGCCACACTGCTCAGCTGTGGGACAAGAGGGCCTGGTGGGAGTTGGAGTGCTGACTTCCCACCCACACACAATCCTCCCTGTTGAGAAGGCTAACTCCCTGTGAAGTGGAGCAGAGGAAGGGAATAGGTTACACATGGCTCTTGGATGGGGGAGTGTTCCATCCTGCTCAGGGGTGAGGCAAGAGAACATGAGAAGGCTACCTACCTGTTAATGTGAGGAGTGCAATGCAATGGCTGCCACATGGTTCTGGCTGTGGGAAGTGCTCTATCCTGCTCAGCTGTGGGACAAGGGTGCCTGGTGGGAGTTGCAGTGCTGGCTTCCCACTCACAAACACCTCTCCCTGTTAAGATGGCTACCTACCTGTAAGTTTGAGGAGAGCTATGCAATGGCTGCCACATGGTTCTGGCTGTGGGGAGTGTTCCATCTTGCTCTGCTGTGGGACAAGGGGGCCTGGTGGGAGTTGGAGTGCTGGCTTCCCACCCATACATAATCCTCCGTGTTGAGAAGGCTAACTCACTGTGAAGTGGAGCAGAGGAAGGGAATAAGTTACACATGGCTCTTGGATGGGGGAGTGTTCCATCTTGCTCAGAGGTGAGGCAAGAGAGCACGAGAAGGCTACCTACCTGTTTGTTTGAGGAGTGCAATGCAATGGCTGCCACATGGTTCTGGCTGTGGGGAGTGCTCCACCCTGCTCAGCTGTGGGACAAGGGGGCCTGGTGGGAGTTGGAGTGCTGACTTCCCACCCACACACACAATCCTCCCTGTTGAGAAGGCAAACTCCCTGTGAAGTGGAGCAGAGGAAGGGGATAGGTTACACATGGCTCTTGGATGGGGGAGTGTTCCATCCTGCTCAGGGGTGAGGCAAGAGAGCATGAGAAGGCTATCTACCTGTTAATTTGAGGAGTGCAATGCAATGGCTGCCACATGGTTCTGGCTGTGGGAAGTGCTCTATCCTGCTCAGCTGTGGGACAAGGGTGCCTGGTGGGAGTTGGAGTGCTGGCTTCCCACCCACACACAATCCTCCCTGTTGAGAAGGCTAACTCTCTGTGAAGTGGAGCAGAGGAAGGGAATAGGTTACACATGGCTCTTGGATGGGGGAGTGTTCCATCCTGCTCAGAGGTGAGGCAAGAGAGCATGAGAAGGCTACCTACCTGTTTGTTTGAGGAGTGCAATTCAATGGCTGCCACATGGTTCTGGCTGTGGGGAGTGCCCCACCCTGCTCAGCTGTGGGACAAGGGGGCCTGGTGGGAGTTGCAGTGCTGGCTTCCCACCCACAGACACCCCTCCCTGTTAAGATGGCTACCTACCTGTAAGTTTGAGGAGAGCTATGCAATGGCTGCCACATGGTTCTGGCTGTGGGGAGTGTTCCATCTTGCTCTGCTGTGGGACAAGGGGGCCAGGTGGGTTTTGGAGTGCTGGCTTCCCACCCATACATAATCCTCCCTGTTGAGAAGGCTAACTCACTGTGAAGTGGAGCAGAGGAAGGGAATATGTTACACATGGCTCTTGGATGGGGGAGTGTTCCATCCTGCTCAGGGGTGAGGCAAGAGAGCATGAGAAGGCTACCTACCTGTTAATTTGAGGAGTGCAATGCAATGGCTGCCACATGGTTCTGGCTGTGGGAAATGCTCCATCCTGCTCAGCCGTGGGACAAGGGTGCCTGGTAGGAGTTGCAGTTCTGGCTTCCCACCCACAAACACCCCTCCCTGTTAAGATGGCTACCTACCTGTAAGTTTGAGGAGAGCAATGCAATGGTGGCTGCCACATGGTTCTGGCTGCGGGGAGTGCCCCATCTTGCTCAGCTGTGGGGCAAGGGGGCCTGGTGGGAGTTGGAGTGCTGGCTCCCCACCCACACACAATCCTCCCTGTTGAGAAGGCTAACTCCCTGTGAAGTGGAGCAGAGGAAGGGAATAAGTTACACATGGCTCTTGGATGGGGGAGTGCTCCATCTTGCTGAGCTGAGGGACAAGGGAACCTGGTGGGAGTTGTAGTGCTGGCTGCCTGCCCACATGCCCCCATGGAAATATTGCTAGCTACCTTTGAGGTGATTCAGAGGAAGGAAATGTTAGATCTGTGAGACATGTGTTGGAAAGAGTGTGTTGTACGTAAGTGCATTTGTGTTTAGGAAGTGTAGCTTTCTAGTTATGCAAGACAGTACATAGCAGTGTAATGGGAGACATTTGTTGGTACTTACCAGCCTCCACTCCCCCGGGTATTCCTGTGAGACTCTCTGGATGCAGTGTGGCAAGCACCTTCTCCTCCCGTTCGGTGAATGGTAGTGGTGGAATGGGAGGGCCACCGCCAGTCCTCTGAGCCAGCTCATGGGTCTTGTTGGCACGCTCTTTCACCCTGCCCTTGAGGTCATGCCACCTCCTCTTGATGTCCTTCAGGCTGCGTGGGGTGGTCCCTACTGCATTGACTTTGTTGACTATCCTTGCCCACATTTGATTTTTGTGGCTACTGGTGTATGTTGGACCATGCTTCCAAACAAATGTGGTTCTACTCTGATTATCTCATCTACCATCACTGACAACTCATTGTCAGTGAATTTGGGAATCTTCTTCTGTGACATGGTGTGTGATGTGCAAATGGGTGAAAGGTGCAGGTGTGAAGGTGGTGGTGGTGATGTGTGTGGTGTGTGTGTGGTTGTGATGGTGTGATGTGTGCTGATTTGCCTCTCCTTTGTGCTGTGGGGTTGGGCCCTTCAGTTGTGGAGTTGTGCAAAGGATTCTGGGCAGGGAAGAGGCTGGTTTTATACACAGCTATGTGGGTGGGTCCAAATGGAGTATTCATGCCAGGTGTGTTGTGTGGGTTGACCTGGGATTTGTATTTTTTACTTGCCATGGGGATGTGTCATTGGGGTGTGTTAGGTGTTTTTTGAGGCTGAGCCAGATATACAACCACACTTGGTAGCCTTGTTTTGTGGTTGTTTTCGACCGCCATTACTCTTCCGGCTCGACCGCGGCGGTCGGAATGCAACAGTCCTTCCGCCGGCTCGACCGCGGCGGTCGGAATGCAACAGTCCTTCCGCCGGCTCTCCCATTCATCATTAGTTGCAATTGCGGCGGTCGGAAACAACTGATCGTTCCGCTGGCACCGCCATCGTATCGTAATTTCACTTGCGGTCATTCCGCTGGTCGAGCGGCGGTTTTTGGTCTTTCCGCAGCACATCCTACCGCCGCGGACGGATTTTCGCGGAATCTGTCCCCCGCGGTGGGATTTTTCTGGCGGTGCATCCTAATCTGACCACCGGTTTTGCCGCGGTACATGCGGACAGTTAATTTCCGCCACCACCGCAGTCGGAATGCTTTTCCGACCGCCATCCTAATCGACCCCTATGTGTTGAATATGCAACAAATAGCTCCTTTGCATATCAAATAAAAAAACTTATAGCACTGGCATTCGTCCCAGTTACTGACGTAGCTGAACACTACAACTTATTAATAGAAAGTCCATACTATCAACAAAATGAACAAAAACTAAGTCCCCTCCTTGACTATTTTGAGGATACCTGGGTGGGAAGGCTACACAGATCTGGACACAGAAGGCTACCTAAATACCACATTCCATGGTGGAATGTATATCACAGCACACTAAATAAAGAAGCTAAAACAAACAATGCTGTTGAAGAATGGCATAATGCCTTCCAAGCAACAACAGGCAGAACCCCACCTACTCTACACAAACTACTACTATCTATCCAAAAAGAACAAAGCTATCAACAACTAAGAATCGAACAATCTGTCACACAAATAGGCCCAAACCTTCCCAAACAAACTAGACAAATGTTTGAATACTTGCAATATAAAGTAAGACTATATCCAACAACTAGAGGCCTAGAATACCTAGAAACAATAGCCAAAAGCCTACTTTAACTTAAAAAATCCTCCAATTAGCCAAAAACTCATCAACAAAATCAAAGCAAACAAATAAATATAATGTTTATATTTCCAGAATTATTATTAAATTTTCAAATATATTCATTAATGAACCAAATATATATATTGACAAATTAATTATAGTATAAAATTACTTACTGTTTCCGTTGCTGAAGAAAGGAAATCCCAACTGCTGTAAATCCATCCAGGTATATCGTACTACCAATAGAACAAAAAAATCCCCCCAAAAAATGGAAAAATCCAACTGTTTCAAAAGTAATCCACGGTCCGTAACTCCACAAACGATAAACCATAAAAATCCCCAAAAATGTATTTAAAAAAAGAAACGCTCAAAGAAAACGTGAAAAATTAAGGAAGTGTAAAATAATTATTAGTTTACTAAAACTAATACACACTTCTTTAACTAACAAAAAACGCAGGGTCATATTATCAAGAACGGTGATAACATTATCGCCGCTTTAGCGGCAGGAAACTGCGCTAAAGCGGCGATAAGGGGCTTGATAACATGCCCTATAGAATTCCAAAAGAAGCCCAGGTTCTGGTGTGAAGGACATCAAACCTGGGCTTCTATTGGAATTCTATAGGGCATACTATCAAGCCCCTTATCGCAACTTTAGCGGCAGTTTCCTGCCGCTAAAGCGGCGATAATGTTATCGCTGTTCTTGATAATATGGCCCCCAACCTTTTCCCATCGCCTCTTCATATGAATAAGACCTGTAAAAAAAACGAACAATCCCACCCACACAAACATACACATGAATTTTAATATAATACTAATACAAATATTACTTACATTACATTTAAACACATTTTCACATATTTAGATATTTCTAACCTAGGCCACTAAACAAACTGACGACATATCACTAAAACATAACTTACACATAAAACTCACCAAAACTTCAAAAACCTAACACTATACACACTACCTAGCACTTAACTACCTTCAAATTAACCTAAAAGTAAAGTTTAAATAAAGAAAATTAAACTTACCTTCCCTGATGCGACGCAGCTTCCGACCGCGAGCTTCTCCCCTCAGAAATGACCTAAAACAAACGCGAGCAGTTACAAAATACAAGTTTTAAACAAATATTGCTGCTTTAAACTATTATAACATGATAAATACATTATTAAAATTTTGGGGGGCGTGGCCAAGCGCCGAAGATGGCAGACGTGTTTCACTAGCGCTCCGCGCCCAATTCCCCATTTATCCTGAGCATCCTTTGTTATCGGCGGTTTTACATACCCCGATGTACATCCCATATGCCTACACAGGTTGGCGGCATCTGGGGATGGACTCCCGGGCCCGAACGACACCCTGCAGAGGCCTTGGGTGGTGCGGCCTGTAGTCTCGTGGGAGCCTGGTCCTGACGTGGCGTGCGGGGCGGACGTGCACGTCGGCTGCCTGCTCTGCCCGCGGCGGTCCCTGTGGTGATTTCGGGACTGCCGCGCGTCGCTACCCCTGCATCAGCGGAGCCCTGGAGGGAGTGGGGTGTGGCGTCAGCGGCAGTTGGCGGAGGGACGGAAGACATGTGTGAGTCTCCCCTGAATGGCGCCTGCCCTGCGGGCCTGAGCCGAGGCTGCGAGGACGTCGCTGCTGCCTTCCTGATAGCAGCTGCGGATCACTGGCAGAGGAGGTAGGGTTGCGACTGCGGCACCTGTTTGCTGGCGGGGGATCACGGGGGTCGATCGGGCCTAGGACCCCCGCCGGGGCATGGAGCAAAGGCCTGCCACGTGACTGTGGAGGTGAGCTCTGGGGCCTGTACTGCAGCGTCTAGTGGTGGATGGCCACGGGGGTCGGTCGGGCCTAGGGCCCCCACCGAGGTCTGGCATTCAGAATCCAGAGTGAATGTGGAGGAGGGCACACGCGCTGCTTCCGCTGTCTCAGCCCTGTGGTGGGGGGCCACGGGGGTCGGTCGGGCCTAGGGTCCCCACCTGGTTCTGCGGGAAAACATATTTAGCGGCGGTGGTGTGGGGCATACAGACGGTGGCCACGGCCCTTGACTCGATGTGGAGGGCCACGGGGGTCGGTCGGGCCTAGGGCCCCTCACCTGGATCTGGTGAGAAAATCAGGGGGTGAAACAACTTATACTGCCCCAGTATCTGCGGACTCTAGGTCTACGGATTGCCACGGTGCGGTCCTTTACAGCTCTTCTTCGGGACCTAGGTAAGTGGGGCACATCTATTGTGTAAACTGCCGGTCTGGTGGTGGCTCGTGAGGCAGCCGGGACTGGATGCATGTTGGGCCTCTCTGGACGTGGTACAGGTGTCATCCCCTAGTCGACTACAACAGGGGACCTGATCTCTGCAATTCCCAACGGCCGCTTCTGTTGGAGTGCCTGTTGCTGCGGAGGGCCTGAGCGGTGTGGCTGCGGTGTCCGACCTGGGGGGGGGCCGCGGTGGCCGATCGAGCCCACGGCCACAGTACATATACAGTAACTGTGTGGAGGTGCAGCTCGGTGAGGACTCTACATTTACAGGAAACCCTGGTTTGGTGCCACGCGGCAGCGGGGTTCTGTCTGCCCAATCCATCGGCCGGGGTTTCGCCCGGAGTACATACGCGCTCTGCACGGCGTTGCCTGGGGGCCTCCTGGGCGTGGCCGTTCCTGGTGGTTCCCCACTGTGCCCCCAGTGATCGGGGTTCAGAAATCTCTCCTACACGCCTGTGGGAGCGGAGAGCCCCCCCCTTTTCACCCCAATTATCACTTCTTCACCTGTGACGAGACGTGTGGTCCCTGCGAGAAGTGGAGCAGTGTTCTTGAGGGGCCCGCCGGTTCTCCGGGGCGCGGTGGGCCATCTCCCTGTCTAGATTATTAGCACCCTATGGAGGATACAGTGCTGGACACTGGTGTTACCATTGCACCGGCAGTGGCATCACTTGGAGGGTGGGGGGGAGCTGTAGGCCCTTCGCGTCCTTACCTCACCCTCTATGCGGAGCGCCCAGCAGATTGTCATGGGCCGCCTCCGCAACAACACCAACCGGGATGCACTCCCCGGGGGCCAAGCTGGGGCATCACTCCCGCCGCACGGGTCCACGTCAAAGATGAGCCAGCCCAACATCGCAGCCAAGCTCGACATGGTCCTAGCGGCGGTGGAACGGATCGGCAACGCGTTGGACTTGACCCGCACTTCATTGGAGGGCCGGATGGATACCATCACTTCCGACTTCACGCTTCTCCGGGCTGACCAGCACAAACTCTCCGACAGGGTCCGCGAGATGGAGACCGCACTGGCAGAACTTCAGCCCCAATCCCAGAGCTGCGCGTCCGCACTTCAAGATTTACTGGACCGTGTGTGCCCCCTGGAGGAGAAAGTGGATGACGCTGAGGGGCGATCGCGTCGCAATAATGTCCGCGTGGTTGGTCTGCCGGAGGGTGCGGATGGACTGGACCCTGAGACCTTCACGGCGGCCTGGATGAGAGAGCTGCTGCCCCCTGGATCGCTCTCCCCACAGTTCGTAGTTGACCGGGCCCACAGAATACCTGCCCGCAGGCCTCCCCCCGGGGCCCGTCCCCGCCCCTTCTTGTTCCGTATAATGAACTTCAGAGACAGGGATGTTATCTTACGGGAGCTTGGCAAACACCCCGGCCCTATGGTACAGAACATTACTGTTTCTCTTTTCCCTGACTATACGGCCCAGGTACAGCAGAGACGAGCCACCTTCACTGCGGTGAAGAAACAGCTTCGAGATCTCGACCTCCGCTACTCGCTGCTTTTCCCTGCTCGTTATCAGAGACGGCACTACCCGATTCTTTGACTCCCCTACAGAGGTTTGGGACTGGCTTGAGGAGCATGGGCTGGCAACGGCGCCCAAATCGACAGGGGAAACCCGACCCCGGGAGCGCCCCCGCCGGGGCAGACGCGGGAAACAGAATAAGGACAAGAGACCAACCATAGCCGTCCCGAACCCTGACCAGGTCCAATTGGAGCAACAGGGGGTCCTGAAAACGATGGGGGCCCTCCAATCCACCAGATCTACATCCCCGACTGGCTCCGCTGACTCCTTGCCAGAGACCGGAGACCCCGACTCCACGCCTGAATGGTCCATGGATGCGGACTTCCCCCCTCTCCCAGTCGTCACTCCTCGGATGGCAGATGACATTATTTGAGCCTTGCCCTCATTTGGGCGTGATGTAATGCTAAAACCATGTCATTCTTTCTTTACTCTTTGATGCTCTATTTCCTGCTATATCGGGATAACTAAGGGGGATAGTCTCTATACCTGCTCTTTTGCCTCCCCCTTTCTTGCTCTCATCCGTTGGTTCTCTCCCCGAAGTCGTTCAACAACATTACCTTAGTTGCCATGACATGGCGCAATTTTTTGGGCAGTTCCCCAAGTTGGGGATCCGCTCTGATTCTGTTTCAAGACCTTCAACAGTTGTACATCATTATTTTCTCCCTTTTACACGAGTCGCCGTGCCCACAAACCTGCCGCCTCTACACACACTACCCCCGGGGCGATTCACCACACGCAGGGGGACATTGTACACGGGCAGGGCCCACCGATTTTTATCAACCCAATGACTAATCTTAATGCCGTAACTTGGAATGTTAGGGGTATTCATACACCCTCTATGCGGTATGCCATTTACGCATATTTGCAGTGTTGGGGGACAAGTGTAGCGCTCTTGCAAGAGACTCATCTAACGAGCCTGGAGGCCACTCGCCTCCGCCGCCGCTGGAGTGGTCAGATATACAGTACCAACTATTCTTCTATAGCCAGAGGGGTGGTGATTTGGGTCAAAGCTGGGGTCCCGTGGGAGGAAGAGGAAGTCCTGATTGATCCAATGGGCCGCTATGTAATGGTGAAAGGCAGGCTGAATGGCCAGCCTGTCTTGCTGGGTTCCATATATGCACCCAATATTGCACAAAATACCTTTCTGAATGATCTTTCAGCAGCGCTTCTTCAATGGAAGGAAACCCCGTGGATTCTGGGTGGCGATTTTAACGCGGCATTGGATGTTTCTCTTGAGCGTTCCTTTCCCCCCCTAAATGCGACTACGGCCACTTCCAATACACATTTCCTAAAATCCTGGATGAATAACTGGGCACTCGCAGATACCTGGCGAGAACGTCATCCACACTCCCGAGTCTACTCTTTTTATTCTCTGGTCCATAATCTACATGTACGCCTTGATCACATACTCACATCCACGGCACTACTCCCTCTGAATCAATCTATAGATTATTTAGGTCGGACACATTCAGATCACAATCCGCTGTTGATGCACCTGGCCTGGGAGACGCGATCTCCCTCGACCCCGATCTGGCGGTTACAGACAGCTGCTCTGGAGGATCCTGTCTTCCGGGCCTCGCTAGAGTCGGCAGTGGCCTCCTATTTTGCACTTAACGCGGACTCCACAGATTCAGCTCTAACCGAGTGGGAGGCCTTTAAAGTGGTAATTAGGGGCCATTGTCTGGAGCTGACTTGGAGTGTCCGCAGGCAGCTAGTCACTTCGCTTTCCTCCATTGAGAAGCGACTGCTCCGACTCAAAACGTGGGCCGTCACTTGCCCAGATCAGCAGGGGCGATTGGATGTCGTTCACACTGAACGGCTGGCACTGCTGGAGAGATTGAGGTGCCACAATTATTTAGCACACTCGGCCCACGCTCACTCTGCGGCAGAAAAGGCTGGAAGGTTGTTGGCTTACTTAATCCGGCAAGAACACCCCCAGCGCCCAATACAACTGCTGGTTGATGAACGGGGCCACGAACGACGCACACAGAGTGACATTCATACGCTGATGACTGAACACTACGCTGCACTATATGGCTCCCGTTTGGTGGGAAACGCCAGAAGCGTGAAAGCCTTTTTGGACACGGTGGATCTGCCCACCCTTACAATTGATCAACTTCTTGACTTGGACTCCCCTCTAACGGAAGATGAAATAAGGGATGCGCTGTGCTCCTTGTCCTCCAGCAAAACGCCAGGCCCTAATGGCCTCCCAGCCGAGATCTTTAAGATATATGCAGACTACTTAGTGCCGCATCTACACTCCCTATTTAAGGAGGCAATCTCAGAAGGGATTTTTCCCCCGACCATGCGTACAGCTAACGTGGTATCGCTGTTGAAGCCCGGCAAGGACCCTACATCCCCTGGCTCTTATCGCCCAATTGCGATCCTGAATACGGATTACAAGAGCCTGGACAAAATCTTGGCTAACCGACTAGCTCCGCTCGTCCCTGATTTAGTGCACTCGGACCAGAACGGCTTCGTTCCACAACGCAATGCTGCCTTGAACATACGGCGCTACTTCCGGGTGGCGGGATATGCTCCTGTCGACTGGCCTCGCTCGGGGTGCATAGTGTTAGACCTCGAGAAGGCCTTTGATTTGCTGGCTTGGAGTTTCTTGTTCGCTGATCTGACCCGCTTTGGTGTGGGACCATATTTTCTCTGTATGGTGCGGTTGCTATACCATGAACCCTAGATTCGGGTTCCTACCGGGCCCTATGTCTCTGATCCCATTCAGGTGCGGAGGGGGACACAACAGGGGTGCCCGCTCTCTCCTCTTTTGTTTGCGTTGGCAGTGGAGCTGCTGACGGCCCATATTCATGCCCACGTTGACATGGGAATCACGCTGGGGGACGGAGTACACACCATTTCGCTCTACGCGGATGACCTGTTATTATACGCCCGAGACCTCCATAACATCCCCCCCACACTTGACCTGGCCCTGAGCCACTTTGCACGTGCTTCGGGCTCCGGGTTAATGCAGCAAAATCTATCCTTTCTCCGTTCATAGAGGGGACGCCTGATCCCGGATACGTTCTGGGGGTATTCCGGTAAATTGGTGTGTAGAGCCTTTCCGCTACCCAGGGGTTCGAATATACCGAGCCAAAGCTGACCTCTTCGACGGAAACATACTCCGGGCCACCACAGCGATTCGGTCTCAGATGGGGTTCTGGAAGACCCTTCCTCTGGCGATCTCCGGGAGGATCGCCCTTATTAAAATGGTGGCCCTTCCCCGCCTTCTCTACTATTTTACCACTCTGCCCCTTATTATTTCCATCCCCTTTTTTAAGCAATGGGAAAAGACTGTCAGAAACTTTATATGGGGTGCCTCGCGCCATAGAGTTTCCATGGGGAAATTATATCTGCCCGCCAAGCAGGGGGGTCTAGCGGTACCCAATTTTGAACATTATTATTATTTAGCCTCACAGCTGCAATGGGTTGCTCGGTGGCTGGCATCTCGTCATTTACCCGACACCGCTTCCACTCATCCTCCGCTGGTGCAAGGTGTCCCTTACAGATTTTTCATCCTTGCTCCAAGTTTAGACCTGCCGACACCCTTTTACTCAACGTAGCCTATAGATGCTTTCGGCGGAGTCTCTTCCTCACTAAAGCAACCATCCCCTACGCCCCTGCCATCCCACTGCTGGGAACGCCACGGGGGCACGTACATTACGACGGCAGAGCTACAACACTGGGCCTCAGAGGGAATCCAGGACATTGGGGACCTCTTCCGGGATGGCTCCCTCATCCCATATCAAGAACTCATAATGGACGGGAACGTACACCCCGGGCAGTTTCTTCTGCATCGAGCACTCATAGCTTCCTTAACATCTAAATGGGGTACTCTTGTGCAGGAGCCGCCCATGCATTACACTATGCAATATCTCCACGTGATGGATACAGGGAGACACCTGACACGCTGGTTTGCATCTTCCATCCGACAACACACGGAAACCGATCTCACTAGGCTTAGACATCACTGGGATGAGGCTTTGGGTAGCTCATTCATGGATAGGGAATGGTCCACTGTCCGGTGTAGTCCCACATATGTCCCACGCAATCAACGGTTCAAACAGATTCAATTCTTTGTGCTTCATAGAGCTTACCTTACCCCTGCCCAAGTCAACAGGTACTTCCTCTGCACTGATGCGGCATGCCCCCGTTGCTGGCAGTTAGATTCCGACATTCTCCATATGTTGTGGCATTGCCCGGTTTTAACTGAATACTGGAGCAATGTGTCGACTACCCTGACAGCCTGCACCTCTCGGGCTATTTCATTTCGGTGGGAGGTTTGCATGTTGCACTTATTTAGCAGGAACAAAAAACACAGGGCCACCACTAGGTTTCTGGATCTGGGTCTTATAGCAGCCAAACGCTTAATTACCAAGCGATGGAAATCCCCTCTGCCACCCCACACGGTCACCTGGCGCCGATCCCTGTTTAACTGGGCTGAAGCAGAGGGGATGGCACTCCATCGGGAAGACCTTCTTGGTCTCCGCAAATTTCCTATAGCGCCTCAGTGGGACACCATGGTACTGAAGCTCCGGGAATTGGTCACTAACACAGGGGGCCCACACATACTAGCTGAGGCTGATATCCGCGGCTCATCCTCCACCCATACGGGCACTGAGTAGCACTGACTTCCAAGACACCCTGACCTTTTGGTTATAGAACCTCATTATCGCTGGGTCCTGATGGGTCCAGGCCTCCCCCCCACCCCCTCTTCGTGTGCATTAGATGTGGCGACAGGTCTCCAGCGACTCTCTTACCTTCTCTTGTTTTATGTTGTCCACCTTTTGTTGCACCCTACGTTCACAGTTGATGCAATTTGTACCATGTCTGACTTATCTACACATCAAGCAGTGGTACGACTTTTTGACTCCGCCGCGCCTCCTGATAGACGCGGTCTTTGGACTCCTTGTAGTCATTGTTATGTAATTTACCTGCTACATCCTCTCCTGTTGAGAGCTTGATTCTGTGCTACTGCCAAACATTTATTCACAATGAACGGGCATTGCTCGGATTGCATACCTAAAAATGTGCAAAATGCTAATAAAAAAGATTTAAACAAAAAAAAATACATTATTAAAAATGTTTGTAAAAATACTACAAATTATTACTTATATTTTAAAAATTATGTTATATTTTTTCTACAATGTAAAATTATAATAATAATTATTAGAAAACATTTAATAATTTTAATTATAATTTCATAATTATACATGTTACAATGTTTAACAAAAATATGTACTAAGTGAAATAAATGTTAATAAAATGTATACATGTTAGAAAAACTGTTTATATTAAATAAATCCATGTAATAAATAATATTATTTATATTTCACATATCAATAATATTAATTAAAATCTAATATTATATGTTCAAAAAATGTAATACAATAGCAAAAAATGTTTGTAATAAAAACATGTTAAAACTTATATATTAATGAAAAATTACAATATATGTATCAATGTAATAAATGTTCACAATACAAAATAATGTATACATGTTATTAAAAATGATTATTGTTTAAAAAATTGTTTACAAACAATGTAAAACTACATTATTTTATATTAAAAATGTACATAACTTTAATAAAAAGTTTAATAATGTTTAAAACTTTGCTTGCAAAATTATTATCTATAAAAGTATACATATGTTCCAAATATATAAAGTCTGGAAAATAAAGATTGTATTTATTTTCTCTATGTCTAACAATATATATTAAATGTACTTAATAAAACAAATTTTTATTTTTTCATTACTATATGTTTCACAATAAAGAAAATATCAATTAAAAAATTACATATCTCATTATGTATTTATTAATGTAATAATATTTGGATTTGGATTAAAATATGTATTTTAAATCAATGTACTTTATAAAATATATGTCTTTGTTAAATATATATAATATTTTTTTTTATTAATTCAACCTGTTATTATTTATACACATTCCCACTGTACACTACATTAATTATTTTTGGGGAAAAAACTATCAGCATATATAATGTAGAACTCCCAATTCAATTTATATTAAGTCAAGGAAGGTGCTGGACACTAAACATATATAATTTACTATTCCCAGACCCATTAGTATTAAATCCGGGTAGGTGCTGGACAGAATTAACATATATAATTTACTATTCCCACTCCAGTTAGTATTAAATCAGGGAAGGTGCTGGACTCTAAACATATATAATTTACTATTCGCACTCCAATTAGTATTAAATCAGGGAAGGTGCTGGACACTAAACATATATAATGTATTATTCCCACTCCAGTTAGTATTAAATCAGGGAAGGTGCTGGACTCTAAACATATCTAATTTACTATTCCCACTCCAATTAGTATTAAATCAGGGAAGGTGCTGGACAATAAACATATCTAATTTACTATTCCCACTCCAATTAGTATTAAATCAGGGAAGGTGCTGGACACTAAACATATAAAATGTACTATTCCCACTCCAGTTAGTATTAAATCAGGGTAGGTGCTGGACACTAAACATATATAAATTAATATTCCCACTCCAATTAGTATTAAATCAGGGAAGGTGCTGGACACTAAACATATCTAATTTACTATTCCCACTCCAGTTAGTATTAAATCAGGGCAGTTGCTGGACTCTAAGCATATATAATTTACTATTCCCACTCCAGTTAGTATTAAATCAGGGAAGGTGCTGGACACTAAACATATATAATTTACTGTTCCCACTCCAATTAGTATTAAATCAGGGTAGGTGCTGGACACTAAACATATATAATTTACTATTCCCACTCCAATTAGTATTAAATCAGGGAAGGTGCTGGACACTAAACATATCTAATTTACTATTCCCACTCCAGTTAGTATTAAATCAGGGAAGGTGCTGGACACTAAACATATATAATTTACTATTCCCACTCCAGTTAGTATTAAATCAGGGAAGGTGCTGGACACTAAACATATATAATTTACTATTCCCACTCCAGTTAGTCAAGTCAAGTCAAAGATGCTTTATTCGACATTTTGTCATAAAAGCGTTGCAGATAAAAGATAAAAACAACTAAAATAGTTAAAAACTGGAGTAAAATCAATTTGTGCAAAATAGTATAAAATAGCAGTCAGAAATCCCAATTAGTACCAATCCATTGGTGCAATCAATTTAAACAATCGTATATAAATAGATTTTCAAATAATCTCAATTTATTTCTGGGGGTCATATAAGGGTTTATCAAAGTCCACACAACTTTTAGTCTGAAAGCTTGATCGTAATTGGGTGTATTTACAGTTTCATTTTCCGTCTACAATATTTTGCGAGCGGATACACCACATCCACTTTAGAAATGTTGCCATTGGAATGGCGTACCTTAGTGATGGTCCATGCAAAGGATTCGAAGGGCTGTATTGCACGATCTAGTGCCCATATTCCTGCACATTTGCACCAACCAGGCCTTTTGTGGTCTGGAATATGCAGGGCAAACAAACAGCACGTGTGGCAAGTTTTCTACTTGATCTGTACATATCATGCATTTGTTGGTGGTTGTGGTGGACCATTTAACTGTAAAGCTCCTTAGTGGTAGAGTTCCTATTCTAAATTGGAAATACAATTTCCGATCTAGGGGCTTTGTAATATCGTCCCAATAAGGCTCGAGCTTCGGATGTGGTTTGATTTGTAAATAGAGCCCTGTTAATGAAGAGAGATCGTGACGCCTGCACTGTTCATGTGCAATCCCCTCCCAATACTTTTCATTTAGTGTGTTTTTCGACGGGAACTGGGTGGTAGAGGGACTATCCCACAGATGTGCGAGGGCCAGTTTGCTGAGAAGGCCCTTTAGGTTACGCAACCAACTGATTTTGTGGAATTGATCCATATCAATGATGTCCCTTAGGCCCTCAGAGTACACGGCCAGTTCCGCAGTAGTCCATATCCTACGCCAATAGAATATGGGCCGCAGCCCGGCATAGTCTGCAATAGCATTCCTGCCCAGATCACTCCGTAAAGGAACCGTCGGAGTGCTTTGTGGTAGGCTAGTAATTGCACGCAGGAACTTGTTCTCGGCAATTGTTAGCTGTATCATGTCCTCCAGACACCAGAGCTCAGCACCATAAAGGGCCGAGCTCACCACTTTGCTGTTATAAATTTGAAGGACCGGGCTGAGTGGTTTAGTCAGCGAGGTCTTGAATTCCTTTCGTAGGGCACCCGCTAACTGTCGATGTTTGAGCGCCTTGGCATCGATATGCAATTTCCACCTCATTTCCTTCTGCAGTTTGATGCCTAAGTAAACAAATGTATCAAGCTGCTCAAGGGGAAGCCCATCCATTATTATTTTGCCCTTGAAGGATCTGTGTTGATTGTAAGCCATAAACTTGGTCTTGTCAGCATTAATTTTTAGGCCTCAAATTAAACAAAATTCTTCGTACCGCCGCAATGCATGTTGCAGACCGCTTGGGGTTATGGAAATAATCAAAGTGTCATCTGCAAACATTAAAGTCGCGATCTTTCTGCCAGCTAAAATAGGAGCATCGGTTTGAATAGTAGCGAGAAAATTTGCCACTCCCTTTATAAAAAGGGAGAATAATGTGGGAGCTAACACACATCCCTGACGAACACCCTTACATACCGGGAAGGGATCTGTCTTATTACCATGCACCCGAAGAAGCGGGCAATGAGGCAGAGTAAATCCTGTGCCATCCCCAATTCTTTCAAAACCTCCCATAATTTGGGCCGTGAGACCAGGTCAAAAGCTGATTTCAAATCGACAAAGGCAGCATACATGCTGCCCTTGCCGAGAACTACCGTCCGCCAATATATCGTAACAAAGCGGAAGACCACTCCAGTTAGTATTAAATCAGGGAAGGTGCTGGACACTAAACATATATAATTTACTATTCCCACTCCAATTAGTATTAAAATCAGGGTGGGTGCTGGACACTAAACATATATAATTTACTATTCCCACTCCAATTAGTATTAAATCAGGGAAGGTGCTGGACACTAAACATATATAATTTACTATTCCCACTCCAGTTAGTATTAAATCAGGGAAGGTGCAGGACACTAAACATATATAATTTACTATTCCCACTCCAGTTAGTATTAAATCAGGGTAGGTGCTGGACACTAAGGGGTCCATTAGGATGTCGGGCGGTGCGGAAAAATGCATTTTTCCTCCCGCGAGCAGTGGTACTCACGTCCGCCATATTAGTATGGCCAAACATAGACCATTTCCCGTCCGCCTCCGTGCGACGCGCACCGCCATCAAAGTGCGCCCGCAAGCGCGGCGGTGGGAGCCAATGGAGACATACCACCGTGCGGAATGACGTCCGCTCCGGTCCACAAATTAGGATGCTCCAAACAACCAGTCGCACCGCAGCGGAGAAACCGTCCAATTCTACACGGCGGAATCTCAACAGCGGAGCTCGAAACCAGAGACCTGGCCCACAGCGCCCGGACACGACGCCATGGACCCAGCACTCCACGTTTTCCCGGTGCTGTACCTGATACATCACCAGCAAATCATGGACCGTCGCGGACGCCGTCGCAGGTACGCAATAACACAACCGCACACACAACCACAAAACATAAACCATGGACTGGCACAGGGTCCCTAACCACATCAGATACCCTAGTGGGGATAGGAACACATCCCCAAGTGCACACACACATTACCCACCTGCCACCAATACACCCCTCCGCATCCAGGTCACACATCGACCGCGATCGTGCAGCAATGTCACGGCCACGTCACCTCAGCAGTGAAGACAAGGGAATACATGCGCACAATGCAGAAGGCTGGGCCAGCGCCAGGCATGGGCAGGGCACAAAGACCACAGGGCCACTACTCCACCCTCACACACTAGCCCCCCACTGAAGGGACATGCCATGTGCCACACCTGTGCACCCCCATGCACAACAACAAGCCAGGTGACACCACACCCTGCACCACACACAAATCAAATAGGGACACAGCCACAGCAGGAGTGGCTGCACAGGAACACACAGCACAGAAGCACAGGGCCAGGGCTACACACACACCACCTCAACACGACACCAATGGCAACTAAACTCAGTACAAGCATCAAATGGACACACACACATACAAGGAACAAACATCTCACTGGACACACAGCCTGCCAAGTCACACACACATACCCCACACTGACACACAGACACATACACACACCACATGCCACCAGCAATGGAGCACACAAAACAGGAAAACCAAAGTGAGGTGCACACAAATGGAAGGCCAAGGAGACAACCATCAAGCATGTATACAGCACATGCAAGACAAGGAACATAGAACAACACCCCCAGCCCACCTAATCACAAATGGCTTGCATAGTGATTGAAGTCAAACCACAGACAGCACAGTGCAACAACCCAAGGAGACAGCAAGGCAACACATGTAGAGGCACAAGGATGAAATGAAGGCCCTGAAGTCAAACTGTGAACAGCCACACATATGTATACAAATACTTCACAGGAATACTCCAGCAGCACAACACACAGGGCCCATTGACACACTCCATGACTGTCAAACACTAGTAGGAATCCACACACATACCCCCCCTCACATCTGCAGCACACAACACCAGTTGTAGTGTAGCTCCTATTTCCCTAATAGGCTCTGCGCATTGGAATAATATATCCTATAGGGTTGACATAGGACTGAGGTCAGTATGTCCCTATCGAGTATATTAAACTTAATTACTTGTGCCAGCTAGCTCAGAGGCCACTAGAAACTTCTTGACAACAAGAAGGGAGTAGTTTCTGGCAGCCGCAAAACATGACCACTTTGTTTCTCTTTAGAATCAGAATGTGTCCCAGAGTCGTAGAAACAATAGATAACTATTTCACTCAGCTCAATCGTGCATGCTTAGTTTTCCTCAAAGTTACACAGAGAGAACAGACGGGCGTTTCAATAAAAGATTTATTGAACAGTCTTGTTTCTGGTGTAAGTAAAATGTGCTGTTACAATCACAAGACAGTATGCGAGATAAATAATGTACAGTGTGAGCAGTAGAAATAAATAATACTACGATAGCATTATCTTTTAGCATATATGCATTTACAAAAATAACACAGACTAAAAATGCGAGTACTCATACGATGCGTTTCTAACCTAGTTCTACCCCAATGTACCTAACCTGTCCTAGGTGTAGGGAGAGGTATGAAGTAGGTGAAGTATTCCTTACTATGGTATACTAAGAGTATGTTAAGCCTAGTATGCCTAGTATGCCAAGAGTCCCTCTAGGTTCTAGTCAGCTCCATACCTGAAGAATGAGAGAGGTATGAATCTCTTTGCCAGACTCGAACTCCAACACCCCGCAAGGGAAGTCAGATCACTGGAAGCTGGACTCTCTGCATGCAGGGATGACAGCATCTTCTCAGTGCATCAGGCCGGGAAACGGGCTCCTCTGAAGTCGAGGTCTCCTCTGATTTACAGGGGCTAGGGAAAGTATATTTATACCTGAGAATTACCTCCGAATGTTAGCATTGACGTGAGTCGGACAGCGGAAGACGTCATGAATGAACCCCTAAGGAATAATGGTTCATGCATAATATATGAGTCCTTGAAGAAATCAATAGTTCTGGGCTAGGGAAACTCCCGCAGCCTAAGGGTCTGTTCTTCACGAACTCGTTGTGACGTTAGGGTGGACGGATGTCGGAGACCATGCCTGTATTTGGAGTGCACGGTTTAATGCCTAAATAAGGACTGGGATTTCATGCCTATATAAGGGCAGGGCGAATTGTGCCTATATAAGGACATGATTCTGGAAAGCCCGTTTATGGACACCCTAAGAGGAATACAACACCCACTCCACTTTCGTGTGTACGATAATACTAAAATGCTAAACATTTAAAATGCTAAACATTAAATGGAGTACTGCATATTAAAAAATATTTCTTAAAAGCATTAAAAAACATATTAAAATGCAAAAGGTACTGTACATATCAAGCAATGCTTTTCATTTCAGGCATAAATTTCGAAATTAAATGCAGTTTGAATGAAAATAAGCAGTAATATTTACATATGACAAAAATGATCGATAAGTTGTTCAAAAATCAAAGTCATTTCATGTCACGAAAATTAATGAACTGTTCTAGACACACAAGATGACTAAGTGTCCGTGGAAGTACCGCAAAGTCTGTACTATAAGGCTAGTTCTACTTTAAGCAGATTGAAGTGCCATTTTCGATCGAAAAAATGGGACAAAAGTTCAAATTTGGTAGAGTTCCAAGTTTTTTGAAAATGAAGGCCAAATTGTTACTGCATCTCTGGAACACTGTATGCTGAATCAGAGTCAGTTTACGGGTCTGGTGTAAACATGAGATCATCTATTTCTATAGACAAAACATCATCCACTGTAGTTGGTGTTAGTTGGAACACCTCGTGTAGTAGATTAACTGCACAGAGATGGGAAGCATCGCTTCCAGCATAGGTAGCCGCAGCAATGTTCGCCTCCATTGTTACCTGTGTGCCTGTAGTTCTTTCTCGTATCTCAGCAGCAGCCGGAAGCGTCTGTGAGATCTCAATGAATGCTGACATCAGGATTGGTAGCCTCTGGGGACAACACAGAGCTTGGGCCCTTATCGGGACCAGCAAAGTATCGACATCCGTTGGCGTTGCTGATGGAAATGTTAGACAGGTGTCCAACACGCATTCTTCACCGCATAGCAGGCATCGTAGAACAGGTAAGATGCAATCTTGCCAGATTGGTCTGAATGACAGGAACCACGTGGTATTCAGGTCCCGTAGACGAGTCATGCCCAATAGCTGTACTATTCGCTCACGGCACTTTCTGTTCAAGGAGAGCTTTCTCCATTTCGCTCGGAGTGATGTCTGCGAATAAGCTGGCCATAGCACAATAGCAGGAAGAGAAATAGAATTCCGGCAACAAGTGCTAGAATTAATGGTATGCCACCAAACACCGAATGTGCAAAGTTCGGGATGATTCCAGTATTGCCTGGAAAGGTGCTAACAGACCGGAGCAGATGCTCTTAAATACATGTACAATTCCTGTTGTATCAGACATGTTAAAGATACGTGTTATCATTTCTACTAAATGTATAGGGCAGTTTGTACATATTAAAGTCTGTATCTCAGCCGAAGTCCTTGCTACTTGTAGATCATAGGTTTCTTTGGCCGAGGTCAAAGGCACTGTTTGCTGTAAAAGCATGGCTTTCATTCTGCTCAAAGTATCAAATCTTATAAAAGAGACGTTCAGCGAAGGCCATAGAGGCGACTCCTGACTGTGTCTATTGGGGGAAACAATACTTGCATACAGCAAGTGACCCTGGAGTTGACCGTTACTAGATATGGGATGCCTGGCAACATTCCGCAGCAACTCTGATCATTCAACATGAGGTAACTCCCATTAGAAAGTTGTCCAAACGTTGGATTAATCACAGCAGCTGGTGTACCCTGCTGATGGCAAGACAAATTTGCCACAGAACCATTGCAAGACCCGTGTAAAGAAATGTCCTGACATATAAGGGAACCGCTTAGTGCATGTTTACAGTGTGTACCGCTCAAAAACACTTCACGATCCCGACTCCAACATCTATATGTATACGGTAAATCCCAAGATGTCTTAATGTATTCCTTACCCAACCTTTCATATTTGCCTGCTTGCATTTGTCTGAGGCAATATTGAAACTGAAAAGTAGTCACAGGTAATGTTATTTTGTCATGAATAAGCCATTCTGTAGCTGGTTTTTCTGCCACTGTGAATGGTAACTTTTCCAGTTTTTCAATGCTCAGCACTGTATACCTTGCTCCTCTTTGTGCCAATTCGATCTGTTTATCAGTTAGATTGTAATTTGCAAACAGAGCTGACGTGTTGATAAAACGCCAAGGCACATAGCCCGCTCGCAAAGATTGCAGCGTCCAGCTTTAATAACACAATAGAACGTAACTGAGACTGACCTTGTTGTAACATCGCCAAATCTTGTTCTAGTATGTCGATAGCAGAGGATACAATGCCATCCAATTAATATATTCTGGAGGACAGAGTTGTTAACCCATTGTCGACCACAGAGAGTGTTTTCTCTAAATTAATACGATCAAGTTCACGTATTCGTTCTGCGGCCTCCATCTGTGACACTTTCCATGCTTCATTATAGGCAGCATAAATGCCGGCATATATGAAACATTTTTGACGCGGTTTTCTTGGTCCAAGCAAGAATTCCCTAAGGTCTGCGTCCTCTTTAAGTAAGGATAAGTGTTGTTTCACATCCTGTAGTGTAGACTTATGCAGCCAATCGAGGCATAATTTTCCTACACTGTATGTTGTTACTACCCCCGAATGCTGTCTTTGGACGTATCTTGGGTCTGGCATATGAATAGTAAAGCCCTGTGTTTTATTCAGGAATCTTTCCTGACAGTTATTCGTGTCTGTGGGCCAGATCAACCATTTCTTCCAATCAGGATTAGATCTGTTGAGTTGTAGTATACTGTCAACTGTCACCACTGCCTTTGTATTATTATTACTGGCAGGAGTTGGCACAGAAGGTGTTTTCATCTCTTTAATCTTGGCTAATCCAAGACAAGATGTTTGTTGGACGGTTTCATTCAAAAACAGTATTTGTTCAGGGATGATACAGGCTCTAAATAAAGCTTCTACACCCTGTACTTGCCATTCTTTACTACCCCAGACAGTTTTTGTGTCTATTGTGTCTTTCCATAAGTCGAAACCCTGTCTAGACAGATGGGCAATAAATGCTGCAGAGTATATGTGTTTCGTATTAGTTAACATAATTTTCAGTCCTGTTTTGTTTACATTTGTATAGTAAAACGTTTCTGGGTCAGATGTATTGTAACCTGAAAAATATGGAAACTTGTTAGCAAATGTTTTTGAACTACCTTGTGGTGGTGTAGGACAATGTTCCCATTGGTTAAACATAAACACATTTCTTGGATATGCAGATTTATGCAAATAATGATGACCATAGTGGTTATAACAATACAGTTGTTCATAGTCTGATGAACCCTCTAAATATTCATTTTTTAGAAAATGCAGCAGATTTTTCTAAGTCAAACATTATGTCGTTAACAGTCTCATAGTCCCAATCATCTGAATAGGTACTGGACGAAATTAGATCACTTAGTGACATTTTAAACAAATGTGGAATGTTCAATTGTTCCAGTCGGGTCGAAGATTTCATAATCCGCTTTGTCCCACACTATACCATCCTGTATAGGAACGGCTGTGATGTTCACTGATGACAAGTCTCTTGCTTCACGATGGGAAGATTTATGAGGTTTCAAAAGTACGTTCACGTTTTTTCCTTCAGTGTTCACATGGATGTATCTGCCACTTATAAGCACGCTCACAGTTGTTACCAAAGCTAGCCAGAGCAGGAAAACAAAAAGTCCAGATATAATCCAGAGTTCAATCCATGGAGAAACCAGATAAGTCTTTTTCAAAAAGTGAAGAAAGTCTTGTACTTGCTGCTTGAGTTTGAATGATGCTGGCGTCGTTTCAGGTTCACTCGGATCTTCTGAGAACGTATCAAAGTTAATGAAATAGCCAGAAGCAGTTCTGTCAATTGTTGGAATTGCATCAGGATTTGTAGAAATCACAGGAACCAGTTCATCACTTGCCACGTTGGTGTAGACAGGTGTATTTGGACGAACTGCTACTTGGTGTTCAAGAGGGATGAGTTCCATAGCCTTGGTTAGTCCTCCATCAGTTACAGCTGAATTCTCGATTGTTATCAGTCTTTCAGTGTGAACCTCTTGGATAGTAGCGAGAGGAGTGCGTCTGCTACTAGGTCAGAGTCCATGAGGCCTTCTGTTTAGTATTGGCCACATACTGTGGTTTGATGAGGTCGATGGACACAAATATTTTCTCCTTTCTTCCAGCAAGGGGCGGCAGAAGTACTGTTCTTGTTCCTTGAACTGCTAGAACAGGTACTGGTTGTCTGTAAGAAGGTCCAAATTCCTTCTTGTCCGCGATTTTTTTCTCTGACTAGATCCCCAACTTTTGGAATCCAGACAGGCCTTGCTGGGACAGCCGGTTGTTCCCCAGTGGGTGTTGGCTGCAGGAACACGTTGCTTTGTTTCGTTCTGAATTCATTAAGTTCCTGTAAAACAGCCAAACGATCTTTGATATCAAACGGTTTATTTTCCACCACTGTGCCTACGTGTTCAAGGTCTGGTACCCACATTCTTGTCCCAAATAGGACCTCATATGGAGTGACCCCCCCTAGAGAACTTCTTGGCAGATTGTTCAATGAGCGTTGTACCCCATTTAGGTGTTATAGACTGCTTTATGTCCCGGTTTTTCCTTTCCACAACTGAATTTCCCTCAGGATGGAATGGAGAGGAGTACTGCAATGCAACACCCAGACTGGCCATGGCTTCTTTGTAAGCCCGAGAGCTAAACGCAGGACCCTGGTCAGAATGTAGCGTGCCTATTGCGTATGTGCCGATAAAGACTCGCAAATCTTTTATAACAGTTCGAGCGTCAGCTGAGCGCTGTGGCCATAACCATAGGAACCTAGATTCAGTATTTGTGGGATTGCACCTGTCCAGTAGGACGTAGGCGTGTAGATAGTCTAATGCTGTCCAATAGTGGTGTCTGTACTATGTTGCCGCATTCGCAGCATGGTGTCCGGTGGCTCTCGCGTTGTAATTAACAGTCTAAGCAGTTATTCATGAATATTTGAATTTCTGTATTTATTCCAGGCCACCAGTACATCTCTTTTAACGTTAAAATAGTTTTAGAGATCCCTTGATGTGACAGACCCTCCCCCAAATGTGTTTCATAAATCAAGGCTGCTCTACGTTCCATGTTTGGAATTACCCTATCCCCCACTCCAGGGACTCGAGCAAAAGGAACGTTGTTCGCATCAATTACATAAGAGTACTTGAGTGGAAACTTTTTTGGTAACTCTGCACTGCTGCCCTTGCTTGAAGCATTGACAGCCAACATTATCTCACCGTCTATTTTTGTTTTTTAACGAGTGATCGCAGCTACGGAAGCCGTCTGAACAGCCCCCTTTGCGGCTTCGTCAGCCAATGAATTCCCTGCAACGTGAACGCCATCACGTTGATGACTCAGTGTGTGGATCACGTGAGCCTTTGGTAGTTCGTTTTTCAACTGAACTACTTGTTCCCAAAGCATTTTATGCTTTATTGTGCCACCTTTCGCATCTTTGAAACCATTTTCAAGCCAGTTTTGTATATATTCATTATACGACTGAACACAGTAAAAGGAATCGCACACTATTAGTGTGGGGAATTCTCGATCTGTACTTTCAAGTGCCAGTTTGAATGCTTGTAGTTCAGCTCGCTGAGCTGTACAATCTCCTAGAGATTGAGTTTTTGTGACCATAGGTCTGAAGATGCCATTTCGCATGCGACCTTTAATGATTGCACACGCTGCACTGTAAGCTTGCTTACTCCCTGTTGCGGGCTGTGCGGACCCGTCAGTGTAAATTATGAATTCGTATTGATCAAGAGGCAGAATTTCAGTAGGCAGAGGACATTCTTGTTCATATTGCAGGAATGCTTGTGTTTTTAAATCTGGATCAAAAACATATTCAACATCAGTTGCAGCAAGAGAATTAACCCATTGTATCCATCTTGGATGTAATGCTTTAGCATTTGGAATGCTTGCTTTTGTGACCGCTTCTAAAGCCGGTACTGGGGTTACGACAATAATGCGTTTCCCTTGGGCTAAGGCTCTTTCTTTGCTACAGCGGTTTGAACTGCTGTCAGAATTTTTTCAGTTGAACTGAAGCGCATTTCCGCTTGTGTGTACAAATGTGATTTGTATGCAATTGGTATTTTCTCACCCTCATTGAAGGTGAATCCGCATTGATCCGAAATTATTCGGATCACCAAATTTCGTTGACTTACACATGTTTGTAAGTGATTTGTTGCTAACAAGTTAGCCTGGAGAGAACGCAAGATTTCTGTGTGTTCCTGTGTCCAGTTTCTGATTGAAAAATCAGGTTTGATTAATGCATAGAGAGGTTTAACCCTTTCTGCGTAGTTTAGTATGTATGTTCTGCCAAAATTGAGGAAACCCAGGATGGATTGTAAGTTTTTTAGCGTTTTTGGAGGTTGGAGCAGCGCACATTTCTCTAGAAAGTTAGCTGCCAAGCTCTTGCCTTCACTTGAAAGCTCATATCCCAAAAATAGGACATTGAGATGGGCAATTCGGGACCTTTTAAAGTTGAACTTGTAGCCCTCAGAGGCGAATCCCAGTATAATGGTGCTCACCCTGTTCAAGTGTTTGTCCAGGTCATCGTCTGTCAGATAGATGTCATCGACATAAGACAATGCCTCATTGTCATAAATTTGTAGTAACTCCGTTACCCTCACTGAGAATAAACCTGGGCTGTTCTTGAACCCTTGTAGGAGTCTGACAAAAGTGACGCTGAGTCCCCATTATGGAGAATGCTGTTAAGTACCTGCTTTCAGGTGCTATGTTTTGACAAAAGAAACCATTTGAGATGTCTAATGTTGTTTTATATTTTTTACGCACAATGTTATTCATTAATGCTGTGCTATGTGCATTTTGCACTGCAAAAGTTTTAGAACAAGTGTTTAGGTGTCTGTAATCCAAAACTAGACGATATGTATTGTCTGGTTTGGAGACAGGAAACAAAGGATTGTTCATTGAGGAGGTGCATGTTTCAATCACTCCTTGGTATTCAAGTTGATCTAAGATCTCCTGACCTGTTTTTAGCTTCTTGCTTTATTGGATACTGCCGTTGTGCAGTTGGTTCATGTTTTAGATGTATTTTATGGTGAGGTGAGTCCTCATCCCATCCTACATGATTTTTATATAATGCTGGGGCCTGGGCCACTGCCCATTTCCTGGCATATGTATATCTTAGGTGCATTGGTATATGGTTGGAGAAGGCAGGCATAATAATGTCCTCGCCATGTGGGCACTCCCTGACAAATTGTGGTGGCCAGTCCCTTTCTGCTAGAAGTATGTCATAGCCCTTTGATAGTCTTTCCCAAAAAAGTGCTTTCACCTGTCTAGGTTTATCTCCCTCCATCCGGAGTGTTATGTCATATAACTTTTGTGGAGTACTAACCCTGGTGTCTACAGTCTCAACTGTGATGTACTCATTCAAGTCCACTATCTCCAGAAGTTCCTTCAGGTTCTGGCGAGCTATTGTGACTTCTGCTGCACTGTCCAGCATTGTCTGAGCCCATTCTCCGTTCTTGAGTTGTGTTCTCAGTATTCTTGGCATGTCTGATCTTTAGACCTGCTACTTTCTTTTTGGAGAATTGAGGTTTTACTTTGGTTTTTGGAGCGTGTTTGTCGTCTTTCGATTTCACGCCTTCTTCTCTATGTTCCGATCGTCCTCTTCTTTCCGAAGTCTGTGATGAGATCTGAAAGGGACGAGAGGAACGTGTATCAGTATCTTGATACCTATCAGGTTTTCTCAAATTATCCCTATTCCTGAGGTTATACCTCCTTTCAGAGGGCTCCTTTTGAGGAGACCTACCTCGGGATTGAGAACGTTTCTCGTTTGAATTTTGTTTATTAGTCTCCCACTTCTTTTTAGAAGATGTAGGAGTTTGTTTGATTGAGTCCTTCTCAGGACTGTCAGATAGCTTCGGCTTCACTGGTATTCCACCCAAACTATCTCTGCCTAATTCTGCATAAGATTGTTCAATTATTCTGGGTAGCTCAGTTTGATGTTCTGTAACATCAAATTCCCTTAATTTTTGGCGGATCGCCACTGCTGCTGCCTCCCTTTAATATTAGATAATATTATTGTTGAGACCTGATCGAAATTTTTCAGTAATTTCATACCTAAATTTAGAGCAGGCTCTGCCCCGTATTCGTTTTGAATTTGTTTCAGGACATCAGGTATTACCGCAATTGACGGAATGCCGTGTGTTGTAGTATAGATGGCAGCAAAGACTGAGCCCCAAGTGGTGCAGTGTTCCAGTTGTGGTGTGAACCCCATCGGTAAACTGATTGTCAGTATTCTGTGTTTCTCATAAGGGCTAGTATTTGGAAATACTGCTTCGATTTGAGTAATTTTTTGAGCTATCCAGAAAGGAATTTGCTCACGTTTTGTGGGCATTTTACCCATGACTGCGTATAGAGTCTGTGGTGTAATTTTTAGAGTGTTCCCCTGGTGAGGGGTTTGATTTGGAAGTGTCAATGGTGGTTGGACTGTGAAAGTCCGCATGACATATTGGACCAATTGTCTGTAGATTTTTATTAACTCTGTGATTTGAGTAAGTAGTTCCTCGTTTGACATTTCTTCAATGTCAGGATGAGGTGTGTAGCCGGCTAGAATCGGCCATGTTGCTCCTGGTCTACCTAGTGGACCGAGCCTGGTAATGTTTTTGTGATGTTTTAGGGCGCCTTTAAACCAGAGCTGATGCTCCTGGTATGTTAATGGAATTTCAATATCCTCGAGAGGAATATATTCCTCTGGTGGATCATCTTCTTTGTAGAAGTGAAACATGTGTGTTACTGGATTGGATTCAGGAAATATTACCCATGAATAGAATACCTCTGTCTGAAAGGATTCATGTGCCTCTATCACAAAAACTGCTCTACCGCCTCTTGGTGGCAGGCCATGTTTTATAAGTTTTAGAGTGATGGCTCTTCTTAAGTTTGGAGGGATGTTTATGACACCCTCCTCGGTTTCAATGAAACCTGTAATGTTAAAAGCTGCTGCTTGGGCTGGATCAGCCGCAGCTCCACCGTTTCCGGTCTCAGTGTCGGAGCCAGGCATTTTGTTGTTTAAAAAATGTAGAACAAGTTTCAAGGAAACAAAGATAAGGTGCACAATATTTTTGGAACACTGTATCCTTCAACGTTGAGCAAACCAAACAGCTAATATATAGGGTACTGCCCTATGTAGCCTTGGTGGATATTTAACCCTGCCCACTCCAGACGTCTTTTGGAGTATATGGGTAGGGGTCTCTGAGAAAAAAAGCACGGCTGAGTTACTCAGTATCTAACGTTGAATTACCGCCTTACCAAACCGTTGGGCGCCATGTAGTGTAGCTCCTATTTCCCTAATAGGCTCTGCGCATTGGAATAATATATCCTATAGGGTTGACATAGGACTGAGGTCAGTATGTCCCTATCGAGTATATTAAACTTAATTACTTGTGCCAGCTAGCTCAGAGGCCACTAGAAACTTCTTGACAACAAGAAGGAGTAGTTTCTGGCAGCCGCAAAACATGACCACTTTGTTTCTCTTTAGAATCAGAACGTGTCCCAGAGTCGTAGAAACAATAGATAACTATTTCACTCAGCTCAATCGTGCATGCTTAGTTTTCCTCAAAGTTACACAGAGAGAACAGACAGGCGTTTCAATAAAAGATTTATTGAACAGTCTTGTTTCTGGTGTAAGTAAAATGTGCTGTTACGATCACAAGACAGTATGCGAGATAAATAATGTACAGTGTGAGCAGTAGAAATAAATAATACTGCGATAGCATTATCTTTTAGCATATATGCATTTACATAAATAACACAGACTAAAAATGCGAGTACTCATACAATGCGTCTCTAAGCTAGTTCTACCCCAATGTACCTAACCTGTCCTAGGTGTAGGGAGAGGTATGAAGTAGGTGAAGTATTCCTTACTATGGTATACTAAGAGTATGTTAAGCCTAGTATGCCTAGTATGCCAAGAGTCCCTCTAGGTTCTAGTCAGCTCCATACCTGAAGAATGAGAGAGGTATGAATCTCTTTGCCAGACTCGAACTCCAACACCCCGCAAGGGAAGTCAGATCACTGGAAGCTGGACTCTCTGCGTGCAGGGATGACAGCGTCTTCTCAGTGCGTCAGGCTGGGAAACGGGCTCCTCTGAAGTCGAGGTCTCCTCTGATTTACAGGGGCTAGGGAAGGTATATTTATACCTGAGAATTACCTCAGAATGTTAGCATTGACGTGAGTCGGACAATCCAAACAACAGGCACACACATCCTGGGTGAAACATGTGTGTAGTTGACAATGCAGGGGCACACACATATCAACACTCCAGACAAAGTCAAGAACTTCACACTGCACACTTCTTGACCATCCAAGAGCACACATTGAAAGAAACCCATGGGATTAGGATGACTGCCCATCACAAGATGACCACACACATACACTACTGGGCACACAAAATAAGAACACACATACATAATGTTTCGGGTCTTTTGTCAGCGCCGGGACACTCCTGGGAGTAGCCAGTCCAAGGTGCAGAGCATGTCCATGAGAAGCTGCACAGGCAGGGGGAAAACAGCAAGGCCAGTGGCCATTCCAAGGTGCAGAGCATGTCCATGAGAAGCTGCACAGGCAGGGGCCAAACAGCAAGGACATGATTCTGGAAAGCCCGTTTATGGACACCCTAAGAGGAATACAACACAGTGTCAAACAAACAGAAGGGTGGCAATAATGTCCAGGCAATACAGAGACAAACAGTCACACTCCCTGGGGGTAGCCACAAACATCACATACACACAGGGATGCCAGAACCAATGTCTGCACAAAAACAACAGACAAACACATAACCCAACAGACCCACACACAGAACCACAACAAGAACAGACATGCCCTGTGCAGCAAAAATGTGGAAAGGCAATGGGAGCACAGACACAACAGGAGTGCACAACCCCATCAGTCAGGAACAATGCACACACAACATACCACAACACAGACAAGAAGTGTACCATCACAGATAACCACAGCCACATCAAACAAACAACAGATGCACAGCCAAAAAAAGAACACATAGCAAACACAGCAGGACATAAGTGGATGCATACCAGCCAATGACAAGGCAACATACCCCCACAGCACTGCATGCACAACAAGCAGTGTCTGCACAACAAGCATACCAGCCACACACAGAAATGAGTGACACAACATGAACCCACACAACACCAATCAGCACAGCACAAAGATAACATCACACACAGGAAGTGAAGCAGTACCACAGCAAACACACATACATGCAACACAACACCAACAGATGCACAAGTCTGGCACAGAAAGGTGGAAACAACTTGACCCGGGGACTGGGCAGCACACACAGTTGAAGTGCATATGAGCAAACATGATTGACAAACAGCCCAAGAACATCACACAGAACCCATTGGGGAAATGTCCTGAGTGGCACATTGCCACTGTCCAAAGAACTGCACCACAAAGCACAGTGTAACATATCAAGTGATGGGGAGGCACACACACATGTAAAACAAGGGGACAGCAGACATCCAAGTGAAGTGCCATGGCAGGAGTGTACCATACACAAATAGAGGGAGTGCAGACTCACAATGGGTAGGCATCCCAAGCACAGATAGGGGATGGCAAGACACCACACACAACATCACATACTGGAGGCAAACATGCACCATGTGACAGCAATGCATGAGAAAACACAACCACAATGGCAGGGTCAATCAGCAGGTCTGCACTGTCTCCACAAACAGTAACATGACAGATGGATGAACAACAAAACACAACACTGACTTGACAGACACACACACTGCATACTCACAAGTGACAGAAATAACAAGTAGGAGTCAGCCACAACTGCATGGACACACAAACACACTGCACACTGCACAACATACAACTCACACATGTGCATACAAACACATCCACAGGGAGAAACAATCCAAACAACAGGCACACACATCCTGGGTGAAACATGTGTGTAGTTGACAATGCAGGGGCACACACATATCAACACTCCAGACAAAGTCAAGAACTTCACACTGCACACTTCTTGACCATCCAAGAGCACACATTGAAAGAAACCCATGGGATTAGGATGACTGCCCATCACAAGATGCCCACACACATACACTACTGGGCACACAAAATAAGAACACACATACATGATGAGCCTGGCCAGCATGCCTGCAATCCTCTGGACAGAATCCCATTCTGAGCTGGCAGTGCACCACAACTTGACATGTGTACAACACAGCCAACATGAACAAACAATGACAACTGCATCACACCTCAAATCTAATACATTGCCCACACAAGTATCAGGGTCAGGAAAAACTGAAGTCCCTCACCCCTGCAAAAAATAGAGTAAGTGAGTAAAGAAATTGGCATGGTTGAAGTGGCACACACAGCATGTGGCACAGTAAACCATATACACACAGCAAAAGAACTTTATTCAGTAAGGACACTGACAAAACAGACAACAGGATCAACTGTCTTTATTCACAAATTGCACAGATAGGCAACAAGAGTAGATAATAGCAAGGCACAAAATGCAGGGCATGTCCATGGGAAGCTGCACAGGCAGGGGCAAAACAGCAAGGCCAGTGGCCAGTCCAAGGTGCAGAGCATGTCCATGAGAAGCTGCACAGGCAGGGGCAAAACAGCAAGGCCAGTGGCCATTCCAAGGTGCAGAGCATGTCCATGAGAAGCTGCACAGGCAGGGGCCACACAGCAAGGCCAGTGGCCATTCCAAGGTGCAGAGCATGTCCATGAGAAGCTGCACAGGCAGGGGCAAAACAGCAAGGCCAGTGGCCAGTCCAAGGTGCAGAGCATGTCCATGAGAAGCTGCACAGGCAGGGGCAAAACAGCAAGGCCAGTGGCCAGTCCAAGGTGCAGAGCATGTCCATGAGAAGCTGCACAGGCAGGGGGCACACAGCAGTGCACGACAAGGCCAGTGGGCAGGACAAAGTGCAGAGTGAGTCCATGAGAAGCTGCACAGGCAGGGGGCACACAGCAGTGAACGACAAGGCCAGTGGGCAGGACAAAGTGCAGAGTGAGTCCATGAGAAGCTGCACAGACAGGGGGCACACAGCAGTGCACGACAAGGCCAGTGGGCAGGACAAAGTGCAGAGTGAGTCCATGAGAATCTGCACAGGCAGGGGGAACACAGCAGTGCACGACAAGGCCAGTGGGCAGGACAAAGTGCAGCGTGAGTCCATGAGAAGCTGCACAGGCAGGGGGCACACAGCAGTGCACGACAAGGCCAGTGGGCAGGACAAAGTGCAGAGTGAGTCCATGAGAAGCTGCACAGGCAGGGGGCACACAGCAGTGCACGACAAGGCCAGTGGGCAGGACAAAGTGCAGAGTGAGTCCATGAGAAGCTGCACAGGCAGGGGACACACAGCAGTGCACGACAAGGCCAGTGGGCAGGACAAAGTGCAGAGTGAGTCCATGAGAAGCTGCACAGGCAGGGGGCACACAGCAGTGCACGACAAGGCCAGTGGGCAGGACAAAGTGCAGAGTGAGTCCATGAGAAGCTGCACAGGGAATGTCTGCAACTGTACCCTGACCATGGTCAGCAACACAGTCTGGGGTGTGACGATGTGCAGCACAGGCCACGTTGTGTGAGAGACAGGCGTGTGAGGTCGACCAACACTCAGACTTGGCTGTCAGTCATACTGGGAGCTGGCTGTGTGTCGGGCCCAGTTGGAGCACTTGACTGGGGAGAGGGAGGCACAGCTGAGGTATACCTATCAGTGTTTAGGCAAAACGGAGGGCTGCTTGGACCAGGTGATGTAGTGGCACGTGGAGGTGGAGTCATGCAGACATGAGACACAGTGTGGATGGGAGATTGTGGAGGGGTGCCTTTCCACTTCTTGGGGAGTCGCAATGGCTTCACTGTCTTGGGAACAATGGGAAGTGGCGTGGACACATCAGGCTCACTCAACACCAAGGCTGCAGCAGTTGCAGACGCTGGCCCTCCCTCTGGTGACGTGCTTGAACCTGCGCAGCGCTTTGCATGGACCTGGCTTTGCCCCTCCATCCCCTGCCTACCAGGTGGTCCCCCCACAGTGCCCTCCATTCCCTGCTTCACTGGGCTTGCTATGGGAGTGGAGGTAGTGGGTGAATCGGACTTGCAGCCCTTCTTATGCCTACCCTTGGCACTCACCACCTTCTCAGTGGGCATGGAAATTGAATGTTTGGTTTTGGGAGACGCTTTCGGGACAGGAGAGTCCTTGGCTGGGGATGTCCCTGAGGCACGTGATCCTGACGCCTGCTTCTTGGCTCTTTGTCCCCTGCTGTTGCCTGATGGGCTCTTGTCTGTGTGCACTGGGGTGGCTTTGGTCATCTGTGGGGATGGTGTCTGCGGCCTGGACCGCTTGGGCTTCTGTTGCTGCTGTGTGCTACGTGTGCCGTATCGTGACTTAGAGGTCTGTGGAGCGTGGTCACTGTCGTCCGTCGTGGCCACTGGCATGGGTGTGGACAAAGGGACTTTCGCTGGACTCCCAGATTGTGCCAGTTGAAGGGCTGATGTCACTGCAGTGGACAATGACTGGACAGTCCGGTGCAGCCCACCCACGTCTGAATGTATGCCCTCAATGAATGCAACCATCTGAGCCAATTTACTGTCGTGGTCCATGAATGCATTGAGGAGAGCTGTCTGGCCTACACACAGCTGGCGCAAAAGGTCCACAGACTCAGTACTGATGGCAGCAGGGGGGACCGGGGCAGGGGCTGTGGTGCCGAGGGTGAAGGACACCCTTCCCCTATTAGCGGTGCGAACACGGGCAGCACCAGAGGAAGTGGCTGGGAGGGTGGGCACTGCACGCTGTGTGGTGGAAGATGATGCAGAGTCCCCGTTCCCTGTGCCCGCCAACATGTCTGCGTCACCGCGGGCATCAGATGACGTAGTACTTTGCGTCTCGGGCTGTGATTCCTCCAGCAGACTCCTGTCCCCCTCCGAGGCGCTGGTCACATCTGTCTCATAGAGCTCCTCTGCAGCTGTTGTGCTAGTTTCCCCACCACTGGTGTCCGTCCCATGTTCCTCCGTGACCACGGTAGATGCTGCATGGGAGACAGAGATGTAGGGTCAGTGCAGTGGCAGCAACAGAACAAACATATGCATTACAGACAACCATTAATATGTCTAGATCTACATGTTGCACGCCACCCTGTGCAATTACATCGTTCAAACCCACCTCTGTCATCACAACAGTGCGTGTGCACTATCAAACCAGGACAAAGTGAGCAATGTGATGAACACACAGCACAACATCGTGCATGTGGCTCCGTTACAACAGCAACACAGATAGCTCATACCTGTCTCACACCACCCACAATGCCATTTAAATGCCCCATACCCGTTTCCCAGTGTTAAGTACAGGTAGGACACATGCATGACAGCTGCACCCAGCACCGGCACAAGCTTACACTCACAGGCCACTGCATCACACTACCAACATCACATCGCCCAGCGCTGGCACATGCTGTGCACACATGCAGCCACACACAGCCATAGTCACCCCTAATTGCCTGCTGATGCTCCTTCAATCGTGCATCCAGCTCAGGGTGAGTTACGGCCAAGATGCGGCACATTAGTGGTGTCATGCTGCGCCATGCCATCCGGCCAGTGCGAGGGATCCGCCCCAGTGTCATCTCCGCAACGTTCTTTGCCAGCCGTGAGATGTCGTCCCACCTCTTGTGGCAGTGGGTGCGCCGTCGGTTTGATACCCTCAGAGCACGCACCTTGTTCGCAATGCCCCTCCACACGGCCGTACGCTGGTGCACCTTGAGCTGCAGGCATGGGAGAAAAGAGGGGCAAACATCAGTGACACAGTGTCATGTGACAAAATCACTCAGGACAGTAGGATGATACAGATTAATCACAAATCCACATATCTCACATGCAGAGACAGAAATGCTTTTCACATGGTACATCTGCATGTGAGAATCACACGTAAATGCATGCATGTATAAGGGGGGACACAATACTTGCACATCTCATGTACAAGCAGGATGCCAGCACAGAAGACCATGTGTACTCTTCCCACATCTACTAACCATTTTTAGGTAGAGCAAGACATACGTCACAAAACAACATGTGTATGTGGCGAGACCCACTGTGTCCGACAATGCGCAGGCGTCAACAAACATGCACTGTGAGTAGCCCACTGTGTCATGTATATCACATTGAGGGACATGATCTCACAAACCCACGTCCTTTCTCACAGTGCCAGTCGTGTGCAATCTACAGGGTTGACATGGCACATTGATGGGGAGTCAAATTTGAAAATGAACATGTTACACTCTGTACAGTCAGTGATGTGTTCTTGTTGGATTGGGCGGTGACTGTGCAGGCCAGGTGGGCTCACACTGAGATGGACAACAGGGAAACGCAAAGACATGCACACTAGCAATGACTGGCCTGAATCCTCCATTACCAACTTGCTGCTTCACTGTATGGCTGACAAGAAAAGAAATGTCCCTCAAATCTTGATGTGCAGGCAGGGAGACTTGAGTAGTAGGGTACACACCCCTTCACCCAATGGAATGCAAGTTACTCAATGCATGACACAAACCCACACTCACATGCACATGCTGCATCAGACCGACTACATGTGTGCCCCCCCTGCACTCTCACACCCAGTGTGGAAGACTTACCATGACATATGGGGCACCATATAGCCTTGGGTACTGTGTGAGCACCTCGTCCACCAGGACCTCAAGCTCCTCGCCGGTGAAGGGACTGGCACGGATCTTCTCTGTCCTTGACATCACTGTTGGTTAGAGACAGCAGCGGCAGCAGCAGGTGAGGGTCTCAGGCAGCAGTCCCTGGAGGCAGCAGCAGGTGAGGGTCTCAGGCAGCAGTCCCTGGAGGCAGCAGCAGGTGAGGGTCTCAGGCAGCAGTCCCTGGAGGCAGCAGCAGGTGAGGGTCTCAGGCAGCAGTCCCTGGAGGCAGCAGCAGGTGAGGGTCTCAGGAAGCAGGCTCTGTGAGCAGTGGAAATTCTGGGCACTCTCCCACACATATATAGCCCCCTGGTGTCGTTCCAGTAGTCCTGGGCTGCTGCAATTGGTCTACCAGGTCAGCCTTTACAAATGCATCCAATGACTGGCACCGCGGTGGTGTAGCACGCCTACCGCTATTTTCAAAATTGCATTGAGCTTCCGTGATCGCGGAGCCCATTGGCTGTAATGGCATGGACCATGGCGGGGACACACCGCTGGTGCCAGGCGGTAGTTTCCGCAATTTGGGTGCCATAGACACACATGAGGCACCACCATTTGGGTGGCGGAGCATGCCAACCGCCATTTGGCCATGTCTCTGGGGCTATCAGTACCGCACCTGTGCATTGGGGTGTGTTGCACACACACAGCTGCTGCCAGGCGGTAGTTTCCGCAATTTGGGTGCCATAGACACACATGAGGCACCGCCATTTGGGTGGCGGAGCATGCCAACCGCCATTTGGGCATCACTTGTCTCTCAGTACCACACCTACAGTACACTACACTACACTACACTACAGGACAGTGTTGGTATGGACAATACAATGTGCACACATGTCAATGTGTTGATGTGCATTGTCAATCACAGCATTTTTTTCACAATTGATGATGTTTGTTTTAGCATGTACTCTCATGTTAGATCATGCACACACTCGTCATTGATGCTCAGACTGTGGTCATTGTGTTGTTGAGGTGTGCCAGGTTCAATTGACGCCTGAATGTGTGTCATGTACAGCAGCTAGGTAGAATACCGTGGGGTTGCCTTGTCACACATGTGCAGGATGACAGACTCCCAGGCGTGCCCATGGGGAATGTGGCCATATCCCAATGTCCATTCACTTTGACCGAGGTGTTGTTTGGGGGACTTGCTGTGTGTAATCTGACAAGTGTGTGATTTGTGTAGTTGAAGGGGTCCCTACATGTCAGATGGTCTGTGACTCAATTCATATGACATTCTTTGTTGGCGTTGTGTCAGCCATGATGTGAGATGCTGTGCACATCCCATGATGTATTGTATTACAATGTGTCCACTCTCATCTCAACTAGGGGGAGACCAAATCTGCATCGTCACTTGACAGTGCTGGCAGACATGGAGGATGAGGCGATCATCTGGAAATGCCGTCTGGATAGAGCCACCCTAAAGACCCTTTGTGATTTGTTGGAGCCCCACCTGCAGCCTCGCCGAAAATATCCAACAGCTTTCACCCCAACGTATAAGGTGATGGCGGCACTGCATTTTTTTGCGACTGGATCATTCCAGTACACGGTGGCCGAGGCAGGTGGGATGTCACAACCCATGTTCAGCATGGTGCTGCGGGATGTTCTGTCCGCCATGATGATCTACAAGGACAGATACATCCATTTCCCCAGGGGGCAGAATTGGCAGCTGTAAAGGGAGATTTCTATCCCCTTGGACACATCCCCCATGTAGTTGGTGCCATTGATTGCACCCATGTTGGGCTAGTGCCACCACAGGTCCGTGAGCACATCTACAGGAATCGTAAACATTACCACTCCATAAATGTCCAAGTGGTATGCCTGGCAGATATGATCATCTCACACGTGTGTGCAAAATTTCCAGGCTCGGCCCATGACTCATACATCCAGCGTAGCAGCATTGTACCCCAGCTGATGGCCAATCTGCTTCCTGAGCGTGCATGGATTGTGGGTGAGTATGCCTAGTCATTTGGCGTGCTGTGTGTGTGACCTGCTGTCCTCTGCATCTGCAACATTGCAATGTTTCTTTGTGTGTCACACATAGGTGACTCTGCTTATCCCAACCGTCCTTGGTTGCTGAGCCCACTGCGGAACCCCAGGACACCAGCTGATGTCCGCTACAATGATGCACATGGGAGGACACGTCGTGTGGTGGAGCGTACCTTTGGACTGCTGAAGTCACGTTTCCGCTGCCTGGACAAGACCGGAGGGGCACTGATGTACTCGCCCAGGAAGGTGTCAGATTGTAGTGGCATGCTGCATGCTCCACAACCTAGCCATTCGCAAGGAGATTCCCCTGCTCCTGGATGATGATGAGCAGCCAAGGCCCCCGCCTGCAAACCAACCCGTGTCCAGTGATGATGACAGTGGAGAGGAGGAAGGTGTTGACCTGCGTCAACAGCTCATCACCCGCTACTTCACTTGAAGGTGGGTGACAATGTACAACGTACCCATTGTCTGATGATGTTGCTGTTGTTGTGAGGGTGTAAGTGAGATTTGTGACAACAGCCAGTTGTAGACTCAGTGTTTGCTGTCAATGTTGATGGGACAGTTCATTTCTGAACATCTACAGGATGTGTATGTTGGCACTTGTTGCCCATTGTTATGTGTGCATGTGGGTTGTTCTTATTGTGAAGTGTTGTGTGATGTCTGTGATGCCACACCCAGACTAGTGAATGTTGTTCTGTTGTGTTTTCCTAGGTGCCTTTGACCTCTCCTTGCCTACATACACTCCGTCCCCTGGTACATTGTATTCCTGTTGAAAATTGTACATCCTGGAATAAAGACGGAGCAGGTACAACAACATGTGTGTAAGGATTTGTTTATTTACAAAGTTGACATGTGAGGGGGGGGTACATTGACAGTGAGTTGACAGTCATGGTAAATGAGATAATCGAGTCGTCACCACATAGGTGTGGTGACCCAGTCCAACAGACAGATGCCATTCACAAGGCAGTGTGGGGAAGGACAGTCCAAAAAGTCAATGCAGTGGTGCAGAGGGTTGCCATCATGGCTGGCTGCGTGACTGACGTTTGGCAGGTGCTTTGCCAAAAGATACTCCCAGGGTTTTCTTCGGACGGCCCCTTTTCCGTTTGGCAGGGGGGGCCTCTGCTATAGGGCCAGTGGGGTCTGAGGACTCACCACTCTCTGTGGCCGCAGGGGAGGATGGTGAACTGTCATCCTGTGGACCACCAGTGGGAGGGGGAGGGGGAGGTGTTGTTTGTGGCGCAGGCCTGTCCCTCAGTACCGCCACTAGTTGGCCCAAGAGGTCCACAATTTGTCCCATGCGGGTATCCATGGACCTCATCAGCAGGAGGAGCTCACGTGAATCTTGTTCGGACTGGACCGTTTGTCCCTGGGCCCGTTCATATGCCCCAAGGACTCTGTGGATGTGGTCCAGGGATTCGGTCCCAGGCTGTGATCGTGTGTGGGTGACCCTGCCCCTCCCACCTGCTCTGCTGCCACGGACCGGTTGCCTCTCCACTGTCGGACCACACATCCTCTCCCTGCCCTCCTCAGTTGCTGGGGTGGGGTGGTCATCCTGTGTGACAGGGAGGGTGTTGCAGGCACCACTGGTGGTTGTGGTGGTGGTGGAGGACGCACCGGACGTAACAGCAGGGGACTGCAGATTGGTTGTTGTAGCTGCAGGTGTGGTGGGGGGGACGATGGGGTCCTGGGACCTGTTGCGCCCTGGAACACCAGATGACCCGGCCTCAGTCTCCTCGTCTGAAGATTCCTGGAAGTCAACATCCGAGAGTCGATGTTCCGGGGGGGGGGGAGGGTAGACTGGCCCTGCAGGTTGCTGGTGTCGTCCTCTGCAGTCAATTCTTGGTCACCTGTGGATCAGATGGGAAATGGTCATTGGGGTGCATCACGTAAGATTTGTGTTAGCTGTGTGTCATTCACTGTTAGTACACTACACAGTTGACTGATCATCACATTGTTTCCTATGTGCACTACTGTGCCTCCTGACATGCTGCGGTGGGATATGCATTTCTTGTCCATGGTGTGAGGTTTCGATATGTACCATGAGCCACGTGCATGATTTGTGATTACAGGGACATGTTGACATCTAGGGCCTTGCGCTAAATATGATTTTTGTGCGGACTGTATGTGGATTTTTATGACCTGTCAGCCGTCACATCTGGGCATGTCCTGGCCATTGTCATCTCCTGCATACCTTTGTCTTGTCATGTGCATATCTGGATTGGTACCACATACCATGCTTTCTTACTGTTCATATGGTCGTTGTTACTCTGGCCCCATGGCACTGAACCTGTCATTCATTACTGTGCATGATTGTTCCCAGTCTTTCCTCTACATGTGCATTGGTGTGTCACACTTTCATTGCAGTGACAGTTTCCTTTGCTTAGCTGTGTGCACACTGTGCGTGGCAATATGATCGGTGTGCATATTTGTACATTGAGAGGACTGGTGTTGTCATATGGCACCATTCTTTTTGTGTCAAATGGCTAGGTGCACGTACTGCCTACTTGCCTGTTGTGTGTTAGCATTTGTCCTTGTTTTGTGACACATCTGTGTGTGCGTGGTGGAGGCTTGCATCCTGCTCAGTGGTGGCACAAGACAGAATAATATGTCTGGCTAGCTGTTTGTTTATTTGGAGTGATCCATTATATGCCGCATGCATCTGGGTGGGGTGGGGAGTGCCCCATCCTGCTGAGGTGTGGGACAGGGGGCATGGTGGGAGTAGTAGAACAGGCCTCCCTCCCCACACAGCCCTCCATGGCAAGATGTCTACCTACCTGTAAGTTTGTTTGTTGGGGATGTAATGGTGACACATGCTTCTGGGTGGGGAGTGCTCCATCCTGCTGAGGTGTGGGACAGGGGGCATGGTGGGAGTAGTAGTACAGGCCTCCCTCCCCCACACAGCCCTCCATGGCAAGATGGCTACCTACCTGTAAGTTTGTTTGTTGGGGATGTAATGGTGACACATGCTTCTGGGTGGGGGAGTGCTCCATCCTGCTGAGGTGTGGGACAGGGGCATGGTGGGAGTAGTAGTACAGGCCTCCACCCCAAACAGCCCTCCATGACAAGATGGCTACCTACCTGTTAGTTTGTTTGTTGGGGATGTAATGGCTGACACATGCTTCTGGGTGGGGTGGGGGAGTGCCCCATCCTGCTGAGGTGTGGGACGGGGGCATGGTGGGAGTAGTAGTACAGGCCTCCCTCCCACATACAGCCCTCCATGGCAAGATGGCTACCTACCTGTAAGTTTGTTTGTTGGGGATGTAATGGCTGACACATGCTTCTGGGTGGGGGAGTGCCACATCCTGCTGAGGTGTGGGACAGGGGGCATGGTGGGAGTAGTAGTACAGGCCTCCCTCCCACATACAGCCCTCCATGACAAGATGGCTACCTTCCTGTAAGTTTGTTTGTTGGGGATGTAATGGCTGACACATGCTTCTGGGTGGGGGAGTGCTCCATCCTGCTGAGGTGTGGGACAAGGGGGCATGGTGGGAGTTGCAGTGCAGGCTGCTTGTGCACATGCACCCATGGTAATGTTGCTAGGTACATTGGTGGTGTTTGGGAGGGGGTGGTTGTTGGATCTGTGAGACATGTTTTAGTGAGTGTGTGGTGCAGATGAATGGAATTGGTCCTAGGAGGTGTATCTTTGTAGTTGTGCAAGGCAGTACATAGCAGTGTGGTGGTAGTCATTTGTTTGTACTTACCAGCCTCCACTCCCCCGGGTACTCCTGTGAGAATCTCTGGATGCAGTATGGCAAGCACCTTCTCCTCCCATGGAGTGAATGGTTTTGGTGGTATGGGAGTGCCACCGCCAGTCTTGTCAGCCAGCTGACGGTTCTTGGTCCTCCTCTCTTTGACAACCCTCTTCAAGTCATGCCACCGCTTCATGATTTCCTTTCTGGATCTTGGGATGGTCCCTACTGCATTGACCTTCTGGACTATCCTTGCCCACATTTGAATCCTTGTGGCTAATGGTGTCTGTTGGACCTGGCTACCAAACAGTTGTGGTTCCACTCTGACTATCTCATCTACCATTACCTTCAACTCACTCTCTGTGAATTTGGGCATTTTATGTGTTGACATGGTGTGTGATGTGCAGAGGTGTTGTAGGTGCAGGGGTGTAAGTGGTGGTGGTGGTGGTGATGTGTATGGTGTGTGATGTGCAAAGGGGTTAGGGGTGCAGGTGTGGAAGTGGTGGTGGTGCTGTGTGTGGTGTGAGTGGTGATGGTGTGTAGCTTTGCCTATCCTTTGTTCTCAGGGGTTGGGCCCTTCAGTTGTGGGTTAGTGCAGAGGATTGTGGTCAAGGAAGGGGCCGGTTTTATGCTCTGCTATGTGGGTGTGTCCACATGTGGGAGTGCTCTCAGGTGTGTTGTGTGGGTTGTCCTTGTAATTTTGTTTTTTGTGTGCAATATTGTGTCATTGGGGTGTGTTTTCTGTTTTTGGGTGGCATGGCTACTTTGGTGTGGGCACTTTGTGGCCTTATTGTGGGATTTTTGATTCGTCCGCCAAATTTGTCACGGAGCGTCCGCGGCGTTGGCTTTGCTGCAGCTCTTCTGCATGCTCTCCCATTTATCACTGTTAGCGACCGCGGCGGTCGGAAAGAGCGGAACGTGCCGTGGGACCAGCGGGGATATCCTAATTTGCCGTGCGGTGTCTCCGCTATCCTTGCGGCGGCTTGGTGTTTTTCCGCCTCGGATCCGTCTGCCGCGGACGTGTTTTGGCCATCTCCGCACGGTACGGGTGGTTTTTCTTCCCCCCGTACCGCCGCGGTCGGTGTTTTTGGGCGGTTGATCCTAATTTGGCCGCCGGTTTCTCCACGGTGCCGGCGGGCGGTTGTTTTCCGCTTCCATGGCGGTCGGGGTGATTTTCCAACCGCCATCCTAATGACCCTCTAAGTATATATAAACTACTATTCCCACTCCAATTAGTATTAAATCAGGGAAGGTGCTGGACACTAAACATATCTAATTTACTATTCCCACTCCAGTTAGTATTAAATCAGGGAAGGTGCTGGACTCTAAACATATATAATTTACTATTCCCACTCCAGTTAGTATTAAATCAGGGAAGGTGCTGGACACTAAACATATATAAATTATTATTCCCACTCCAATTATTAAAAAAATCATTGAAGGTGCTAAACACTAAACATATTTAATTAACTATTCCTACTCCAATTACTATTAAATCGGGGTAAATGCTGGACACTAAACATATATAATTTACTATTCCCACTCCAATTAATATTAAATCTGAAAATGTGCTTGGCACTAAACATATTTATTTTAATAATCACAATTACAAAATTGTGCAATATTTAAATAGGTTATTCAATATCAATTTTAAAAATCATATTCATAAAAAATTTAACTCAAAAGAATTAACAATTATTATTAAAAATAAAAATTTACTAACTTTTTACATCTAACTAATAATGTTTAATAATTATAAAATATAAAACATAATTTTATATATAATATTTAATCACAATTGATAATCTTAAATTCAATTTCACATATAAATTAACTTATAGAAATTAATATTTCTTAAATATAAAAAATAGTACAATTTATAAATGTTAAACATATACATTTTAAAATACTTTTTTAAACAAATTAATCAAACCTATCACCTATCAACACAAGATTTAAATATTTTGCAATTTCAACTTTATCATTTATATAAATTACTTTGTGCAAATTTTTTTAATTTTTTTTAAAAAATATACAAAATTCCACACCTTTATTCACTATAAACACAACATAACACTACTAAAAAACAATTTTTGTAAATTTCTAAATAACTTGCTATTTTTTTAAAGATTTTTAAAAAAAATTTAAAACACTCCCCAACCTTTTCCCCTATAAACCGAACATCCCACTGCTAAAACAACAATTTGAAATTAAATTTATAAATTGTACAAATTATTTAAATTTTACAACAATTTTTTGTAAACACTCCCCACCCTTATCCCCTTTAAACCCAACATCCCACTCCTAAAACACCACTTTGAATTTAAATTAAATTTTTTAATTTTAAAACAATTTTTTTAAAACACTACCCACCCTTATCCCCTATAAACCCAACATCCCACTCCTAAAACAACGGGGCATATTAGCAAGACCCACGTTAAAATTATCGCCGTTTTAGCGGTTAGGAAACTGCCGCTAAAACGGCAATAATGGGCTTGCTAATATGCGTTATAGAATTCCAATAGAAGCCCAGGTTAGATGTGCAGGACATCTAACCTGGGCTTCTATTGAATTCCATAACGCATATTAGCAAGTCCATTATCGCCGCTTTAGCGGCAGTTTCCTGCCGCTAAAACGGCGATAATTTTAATGTGGGTCTTGCTAATATGCCCCAACATTTTTAAATTAAATTTACAATTTTTTTATTATTTTAATTTTAAATCAAATTTTTTAAACACTCCCCACCCTTATCCCCTATAAACCCAACATCCCGCTACTAAAACAACAATTTTAAATTAAATTTACAAATTTTCGACATTTTTCTAATTTTGAAACAACATTTTTTAAAACACTCCCCACCCTTATCCCCTATAAACCCAACATCCCGCTCCTAAACATTATATTACAATTAAAAAATTTTATAACATTAATTAACTATTATTATACCAAAAACAAACATATAACAAAAAAATACCATAACAATATTTTAACATAACAATATTTTAACAATCGATATTTCACACAACGATGTTTTTTACAACACAAAAAAATCGATATTTTTACATCGATATACTTAACATCGATATTTAGTACTTTCGATATTCTAAACTCGATATTAATGCATACCGATATAAACAACTCGCTATTATGTCTACTTACCGGTTAGTAGTTGTTTTGGCAGCAATGGCAAGAGCACGCTGCAATGGCCTCCTCGTCAGGGCCTTGGCACTTAGGGGCCGATTCCGATTCGGGCCGGAAATCTCTCCGACCGAGCCGGACCCGGAGAGATTTCCGACCGAATCGGACCCTAGCAGCCCGACCGAATGAGTACGATGCGCACGTATACTATCGGACTCGAGTCGGTCGGACTCCCATTGAAGTCAATGGGAGCCGGTCATACAACGCGTACGCGGGCTCGCATTGACTCAATGGGTGCGAGGCGAACAAGGGCGCCCCCTACAGCGGGTACGCCTCGAAGAAACTCGCGGCGTACATGCACAGGTAGGGGGGGCCCATGGGTCCCCCCTGTGTGCGACTCGCGCAGCTAAGCATACAGGGGGGTCCGACACGGACCCCCAAAGTACGGCTCCGACTGCTTCTTGGAGCCGGACGGCGCAAGTCGGTCGGACTGCTCGTGGCGCGCATCGTACTTGCCCGGTCGGGAAACGTCTCCATTGCGCGGTGCGAGGCGCATCCGTGCGAGTCGGTCGGAGCGGTTGGGACCCGCGAACGAGTCGGTCGGCGAATTTGCACGCGCTCGCATCGTACTCGCTCGGCCAGACGCACGTACGAATCGGTCGGGAAAAAGGGCTCCGAATCGGATCCGGTTCAGCCGGCCGAGATCGGAATCGGCCCCTTATTGTTTTAGAAATTAAGCACTGGTTAGCTGATTTCACACTGTGCTCAGCGGAATGTTCAGAACAAACGCATTACTGTCTTATCGACGCCTCGTCGGGGGTAGTAAGCGCTATATAAATGCAATTACAATTACAATTGGGTTACTTTTAAATGAATCTTTCTCGTCCTCAGCCCACTATGCATGTATTGCATTCCTGGCACCCGAAATCCATAGCCCACATAAATATTTCTGCCACCAACAGGTTTACACTTTTAATGGACCTAGAGGACATTGAATGATTGGCCAGTGACTGCCAGCCACTCGTAGCAGCAACAGGGCAAGATGAGGTTTGCTACAACCTGGAAGGTTTTGCACGTGCAGGGATTCCCTCCAAGGCCCATCAAATTAAGGATACATAAACCCACCTGATATGCTAGAACATTGCTGGTTTCGGTGCTAATTTCACAGACACAATCTGGTGCTACCATATCTCTATATTTGACATTGTGATGTTACAGGATATTAGGTGACATTGTTTGGGATGGGTTTAAAACCTTTTCCATACTAGCTACCCATTCGATTGGAGGTAGAGCACGGGGGTGGGGGGAAGGGGGCTGACCATTATAATATGAATTTCTAAGCGTTTTAAGGTAACTTCAATTGTCTGTAGCTATCCAGGGAAACAATTGCTTTGGATTGTATTACCAAACATATATAACATTTTTTGATTAATTTTTATAATCTCGTGGTGAAGATGGGCTATCAAATCCCAGCCTTATTTGAAGCCATGGAGATCTTAACAGCTAAGGCTAGTCGAACTTCGAAGGAATTGTATGTGATCACTTGAGGAGATTTTAATGCAAAGATAGGGCACGATTTAACACATTGTGATCCTTTATCGGATCCCGATGTTAATCTACCTAGTCAAAAGTTAGACCATAGGGACAAGCTTTCGCTGCATAATCTAATGCTGTTTGACCCTTGCAACCTGGTCGAAATCACAGGTGACTGTAGAGTTACCATCACCCACCTTTGTAAGCTGTGGACCACAAACTATTATAGATTATATCTTCCTCTCCAAGGGCATTGCAGAGTGTGTGGAGGTGGGGGGCAAGGTGGAAAGTGGGTTTAGTGACCATAACCCTAATGAAATAGTTCTATGGTTTCTGGAGGGTCCACAATTACCCGCTAGCAAAGGTGTGTCCAATTTGACCCCCAAGACAGTGGCCTTAGGCTAAGGAGGCAGGCAGTGAATATTAACACCTTGCTGACTAATACAGTTAGCCAATCTTGGTCTGATTCTTTAACAGCAGCTAGTTATTGATTACTCTATAGCTGATACAGTTGAGGCTTTGGAAAATTTTAATCGGGCTATTACATTTTTTAACTGGCCCAGGGAAAAGCAACAAATTAACTAAGATGGGCTGGTTTGACAAAGAATGCAGGGTAGTTAATCAACATCTGTGCCTTGCGCTCAAGCACAAACCTAGGGATAGTACTGCCATAGCCAAAGCAAGGCACAAATACAAATTGAACAACATTACGATGGGGCGACGTACCGCCGCAAACCACTGGCACAGCCGATACTGCCTCTGTATTAATTCCTTTATCAATTATTTTCCATTTTCCACATTTATCTCCAAAAATCGTCCATACATTTATGAATTTTGAAGCTGTTCAAATCCGCATGCAAGGAAATGCATTTTCCAAAGATTCTCATGTTCTAGTTGGGCCATCCGAACCTCTATACAAGAACACGTACAAGCGCAAGTTCATCATAGCAGTTTATTAAAAACCCAATGCATTTCAGGCCACTCGGGCCCTTCGTCAGGGGTAACTGAAAATGACAATAAAACATATATTATTGTTCCATTCCTCCATGCTTTTACAAAAAAGATATTGTTTAATGTTGAATGTATTTCTCATCTCAGTCACTGGCTTTCATTAAATTCAGTAATATAATTTGCAACATTTCCATGAGCAACCTCTTAATATTTCTGGCAGAACTCGATCCCTTCCCTTTGCTTAGTTTCATATAACTCAGTGTCAATCCATTTCTGCCTCCCATCTCGTGAACACTTTCACTCCCCCTCCCATCATTCTCCTCCGTTCATACACCCTCCATTCAGACCCCTCATTTATTAACAACAACAAACTGGTTCAATCTCACCCCCTTCCGATCTCCTCCGTACTAACTCCCCACTTTCTCTCCCTTCACCAAACTCACCCCTGTACTTCCTCCCACTCCACTCTCCCAAATCCTCATCACGCGTCCACACGCACACAGAATCTCCCCTTCCCATTCTACACCACCCATACCGCTTCCTTCTATCTCCCCTGCACGTACCTGCTAACAAACAACCATCTTCCTCTATCTTTCACCGCAGGAATTTCCTGTCTCTTTCAACCACCCGAATTTAAACTTGACATTCAACCCTCCCATCTAAAACCCTCCCACTTTTTCAAACCTGATGTTCACCTGTGACACCTTAATTGCCTGGGTCTACCGCTATACTACAACTCCCATAATACACCCAATTGTTACATGTAACGTTTGCCATACTTAATTGTTGTGATACTCAAATTTAAATGCTATCTGTGCAAGTTAATAACTATTTCAAAGACATTAACATCATAAAGAACATGTGGAAAGTTCGATGTTTTTTTTGCTCATATTTCCATGTTCGTCTGACTCCGATGTTAATAAACATTGCTAGAAGAACAGATAGTCCGCCTTGCATGAGGATAATGACGTAATTTCCAAAAGATTCCTGTTTTCGTGCACTGTATTTTGTGGGTGCAAACCCGATAGGGCAAAAACCATCTGAAACAACACATAAATACCACTGTGCATGCAACGTTGAATTTGGAAGTTTAAATCAAGGAATTAAAATACAAGAGACAGTGTGCAACCCGCATTTATGTGTTGTTACAAATACAAATTGGCCATCAAAAAACAGAAAGCAAAGGAAACTTGGGAAAGCCTGATTAGAACCTGTAAAGAGAGGGACACCAAGGGCTCGGTTCACAAAGATGAACTTACACTTTTGTGTAAGTTTACTACTCTTCAGTATTCACAAAGGTAAAATTAGACCAATTGTCTAACTTTACTACTTTTTCGGTATTTACGAAGGTAAACTAAGACCAAAAGCCTAACTTTACTACTTTTTGGCATTTGACTCCAGGAGTAGCTTTTTGCCCTGCATCTCTAACTGTTGCTTCATTTTAATAATTCGCTTGGGACATTCTATGTGTCCCAGAAAGTTGGCAGTGAACCTGCTTTACTTCATTCATTTAATTATGTGTGTATGTGTATATGTGCATTGTCACCCTAGGCCTCATGGAGCCTGAGTAGGGGAGGAAGGACATTCACAGAACCAGATCTGGGGGAAATCTAGAAGTTTCCCCCACTTCAAGGGCTAGCACCAGGAATAAGTAAGGGACCCTCAGACCAACTCTTCAGTTCACTCCTGTACCTGCAGAGGGCCCCCAGAAGAACTGCCTTGTACTTCAGAGGACTGCCCTGCTGCTTGAGGCCTGCTTTGTACTTCAGAGGACTGCCCTGCTGCTACCAGAGGATTTCCCTGCTGCTTGAAGCCTGCCTAGTACCCTCAGAGGACTGACTTGCTGCTTGAGGCCTGCCTTGCTGTTTGATCCCAGGACTACCAGAGTGCCTTCAGAGGCTAGTTGGCTGGCTGCCTGTTCTGAGCTACAGGGACATACTAAGAGCCAACAACCTTGAACCTGCACCTGGATTCTGTCTGAAGTGAGTCCTGCCCTCTTAGTAGTACCCCACTTGTCCTTGACCCTTGGAAGTGGTGGTAAAAGTGTCACAACAGCTAAAAACAGAAACTTGGGACTTAAAACATTTTCCACCAAAAAGTGGCAGGAGAACTTGCAGGCGACCGGGCCTATCTGCTTGCCAATCTGCCCAATGTGCATCACTAGCCAGCCTGACTTCGCGGTAACTCCTGTTACGTTCATCTCCTCAGCAGCAAATCCTATTCAGCAACTCCCATAAGAAGAGGTATTCAGCCTTGTGGAGATTTTTGACTTGTAAAAAAATGCCAAAGTCGGAATGGAGAAATCTTCACTACGACTTCGTCCAGCGGCTCCCTGATGACAATGCCTCTCCCTGAGACTCCACTGGCTGCCTTGTCCCTCTGAACTGAAAAATAGAAAATATGGCACTAGATACAAGACTTAGGGGTCGATTCCCATCTCGGCCGGAAGCGCACCAAATACGATTCGTCCGGAAAAAATACGAGCCGAACGCGGGTTTCCCGACCGATTCGAACAGTCGTCCGAACGAGCAAGTACGATGCGCATTACTGCTCAGATTCCGACCGAGCCGTACGTACCCATTCCAGCTCCAGTTCCCCGACCGAGCCGGATCCGTAAACGCCGATTCGAGTCGCACGGAAGTAAATACACAGCACCTTCCGGCCGGACTAGTACGTTGCGCACTCCGTACGCGCCGAACTGGTCGCTACGTCCGGCACGTCAGAGCATCCGGGAGAGCTGCACATAAGTTCTGATTCGCACCACAAGACGATCCACGACTACAAGACAAACAAGCCAGCTACGAGTACGAGTCGAAGCCACGATAAACCTGAGCGAGACGAACCAACCATGAATCCCATCGCGCAGGTCCTACCAATACTGTACATCTATTACCAGAACCGGTACGGATGCGTACGGCGCAGACGGTAAGTCAGACACCCACTACACAAACAAACGGCACGTACCCGACATATGTCACACACATAGGGATGCAGAAATGACGTACACTAGCAACAGCCGAATCATAGGGGCGGAATGGCTATCACCAATGCCATACACACCCATAGGGGAATGATGGCTACCACTACCACCACCCCTACTCATGGGGGGCTGGATGCCTGTCACTACTGCCATCCCCACTCATAGGGGGATGGATGCCTACCACTACCCCTACTCATGGGGGCCTGGATGCCTACCACTACCACCACCCCTACTCATGGGGGCCTGAATGCCTACCACTACCACCACCCCTACTCATGGGGGGATGGATGCCTAGCACTAACACCACCCCTACTCATGGGGGGCTGGATGCCTGTCACTACTACCATCCCCACTCATAGGGGGATGGATGCCTACCACTACCACTACCCCCACTCATGGGGGCCTGGATGCCTAGCACTACCACCACCCCTACTCATGGGGGGCTGGATGCCTAGCACTACCACCACCCCTACTCATGGGGGGCTGGATGCCTGTCACTACTATCATCCCCACTCATAGGGGGATGGATGCCTACCACTACCACTACCCCCACTCATGGGGGCCTGGATGCCTAGCACTACCACCACCCCTACTCATGGGGGGCTGGATGCCTACCACTACCACTACCCCCACTCATGGGGGCCTGGATGCCTAGCACTACCACCACCCCTACTCATGGGGGCCTGGATGCCTAGCACTACCACCACCCCTACTCATGGGGGCCTGGATGCCTACCACTACCACCACCCCTACTCATGGGGGCCTGGATGCCTACCACTACCACCACCCCTACTCATGGGGGCCTGGATGCCTACCACTACCACCACTCCTACTCATGGGGGCCTGGATGCCTACCACTACCACCACCCCTACTCATGGGGGCCTGGATGCCTGTCACTACTACCATCCCCACTCATAGGGGGATGGATGCCTGTCACTACTACCATCCCCACTCATAGGGGGATGGATGCCTACCACTACCACTACCCCTACTCATGGGGGCCTGGATGCCTGTCACTACTACCATCCCCACTCATAGGGGAATGGATGCCTAGCACTACCACCACCCCTACTCATGGGGGCCTGGATGCCTAGCACTGCCACCACCCCTACTCATGGGGGCCTGGATGCCTAGCACTACCACCACCACTACTCATGGGGGGCTGGATGCCTGTCACTACTACCATCCGCACTCATAGGGGGATGGATGCCTACCACTACCACTACCCCTACTCATGGGGGCCTGGATGCCTGTCACTACTACCATCCCCACTCATAGGGGGATGGATGCCTAGCACTACCACCACCCCTACTCATGGGGGCCTGGATGCCTAGCACTACCACCACCCCAATTCATGGGGGCCTGGATGCCTAGCACTACCACCACCCCTACTCATGGGGGCCTGGATGCCTAGCACTACCACCACCACTACTCATGGGGGGCTGGATGCCTGTCACTACTACCATCCCCACTCATAGGGGGATGGATGCCTACCACTACCCCTACTCATGGGGGCCTGGATGCCTGTCACTACTACCATCCCCACTCATAGGGGGATGGATACCTAGCACTACCACCACCCCTACTCATGGGGGCCTGGATGCCTAGCACTACCACCACCCCTACTCATGGGGGGCTGGATGCCTACCACTACCACCACCCCTACTCATGGGGGCCTGGATGCCTAGCACTACCACCAGCCCTACTCATGGGGGCCTGCATACCTACCACTACCACCACCCCTACTCATGGGGGCATGGATGCCTACCACTACCACCACCCCTACTCATGGGGGCCTGGATGCCTACCACTACCACCACCCCTACTCATGGGGGCCTGGATGCCTAGCACTACCACCACCCCTACTCATGGGGGCCTGGATGCCTACCACTACCACCACCCCTACTCATGGGAGCCTGGATGCCTAGCACTACCACCACCCCTACTCATGGGGGCCTGGATGCCTAGCACTACCACCACCCCTACTCATGGGGGCCTGGATGCCTAGCACTACCACCACCCCTACTCATGGGGTCCTGGATGCCTACCACTACCACCACCCCTACTCATGGGGGGATGGATGCCTAGCACTACCACCACCCCTACTCATGGGGGCCTGGATGCCTACCACTACCACCACCCCTACTCATGGGGGGATGGATGCCTAGCACTACCACCACCCCTACTCATGGGGGCCTGGATGTCTGTCACTACTACCATCCCCACAGTAATGCATGACACAACCAGCATACTCCAACATAAGGAATGTCAGCAAAAGACATCCCCCCAACATTATGACAAGAGTGTGTAGTCTGTGTCAAATGCATACAACACTGAACATGACATTGAACATACAATGTGACCCCCTATCACATGTGTGTGGCCTTCACAATGCAAGCAGACCATGACCACTGTCGTAATGGGGTCTAAACCCCCATCATCACAGTGACCAAAAGGTAAGTGTGGGGTCCATAGCTGAAGAACATTTTGAACAATGTGGCAATGGGGTCTAAACCCCCATCATCACAGTGACCAAAAGGTAAGTGTGGGGTCCATAGCTGAAGCACATTTTGAACATTGTGGCAATGGGGTCTAAACCCCCATCATCACAGTGACCAAAAGGTAAGTGTGGGGTCCATAGCTGAAGTTGTATTTACCACAAGAGGCTGCCTCTCCTAGTACCCCGCGCCTCTTGTTCCCTACCCTGAGTCCTTTTCAGGGGTATATGTGGATAGATAGATGTCCATAGCTGAAGCACATATTTTGAACATTGTGGCAATGGGGTCTAAACCCCCATCATCACAGTGACCCAAAGTTAAGTGTTGTCATGGAAAAAGCTGCAACTGCCAAACAGCATGGATGATTCCTGGTCACAGAACAACAAACACATCAGTGGCAAAGTAGTGGATGTGTCCCATAGCAACATAGATTGGGTGAGGCAAACAGTGCAGTGCAAATAAAACATACCTTTGGCCATGTGCAGACAAACATCACCCATGGGGGCTGATATTGTCTCCATTTATCAATTACACAATGCCAGAAGTGACCATCATAATGCAGACCCACATATCTGCACTAATGGACATACAAATGTAGAGATTCTGTGGAGACTGTAGATGTGAGGTGAACAAATACCATACCATGGCAGCAATGGGACATACAAACCATGATTATTGTGCTGACTGATGACCTAGGAGTCCCAGGTCCAGCAGGGGAAATCCTCCAAAAACATACAGGCAATGGCACACTAAATATATGCCAATGCAGTGGTGCAGATGCACAAACACAAACAGGCAGCCTCACACTGCATATCAAACACAACAGGTGATGGGGGTGTGTGCCAGTGTCCCCAGGCAACCACACAACACATGAGGAGGCCTGAATTCCAATTACACAGATGTGTATACAGTGCCATACAAAAGTAACTCATGGATCGGATTCCCCTATGTGGGCAATCAGGCATTGTTAGATGAGAGGGAGCACAAATTACACGTCACACAAGCTTGTTTGTAACAGCAACTAACACAGCAAGAGACAGACCCACCACAGCACTACCCCCAGGGACCCCACATTGTGGTGACACTAGCCTGCATGATAATCCCACTGTGATGACAAAGGTAGATGTCGTTCACACTGTGAACCACAGCCATGTGTCCTGAGCAACAAACTACCATCACACCTACACAAGCACAAATCAATCAGCACGGCCTGTCAGCCAAGGCCAATATGGAGGTAGTGGTCTAGCGGTGGGAACTAAGGTGCAGAAACCCATCACACATGGCCAGTCAACAAGACTCGTGAATGTCTGACCCACTGCACAGTACGCGGTACATGGGCATGACGTGAAATCCACCCCAATCAATGGGATCCCAGCCACAGTCACACACCAATGAAAAAGCCAAGGTGACCCACAAAGAACACACGTAGACAACTTCCAACATTGCAGCTCTGACCCAGAGGAGTGGCAGCAGTCACACACACAACGTGTCAAAATGACTGCAAGCTACCACAAACTGTAAATTACATGACTTGTGTAACCAGCAAGTGCCAAGGGCAATCCTGACTGTGTCCCATCTGCATTTGACCACATCCCCAGCCCTGACAACAAAGACAACTAGGGATGACAACCTGATGAACATTAGTTTGCCATGCACCCACATCCCGGAGAAACCAGGTCCAAGATGCTGGATGAACACAGGACAACTCAGCAAGCATCACAAACAGGAACATCCGTAGGGACACAGCCTGTGTAGGAAAAGGGAAGGGAACACACACAGACATGCTTACACAACACACAACACGGGCCCAGGCAATGTCACGGGATTACACACTGCCATGAGGGCACTCCACTCCTGTGGAAGGTCCGCTGTGCCAAACCTTGTCTGTGCACGACTCAAACATGTCAGCAGAACACTCGGTCAGTGAGTCAACAATTACAACACACTGAAGGCTCTGCTCACATCAGCCTGGGTATGGGAGTGTCACTTCAGTCATCTGCATATACCCAAAACACGTGTCAAGCAAGTTGCACTGTATACACAGATGAGTCCTTCAACATTGATGTGCTAAACTGCATGTCCAGTGGAGATGGGCACACAGTCAGGGAAATAGAAACATTGAACAGTGGTAAGCCCACCAGATGTGCATGAGTGTAAGCCACAGATGTTAATTCACAAATGCAAAACGTACATCCCTGTGTCAAATGCTGAACATTACACCCTCAGACTGCAGCAAAGGATGCTATGGATCCAGACTAGATTAGGACACATATCCCATGGACCACATGGAGTCCATCACAGCAACACTTCATTTACCTGATCAGAACACTGTTACAACAGCAAATGCATGATGATACTCATCTACATCATGTACATCAAAAGCAAAACCTCTAGTAAACAAAAAGAGGCTTTATTCTGCCAATGTGAAAGAAAAATTGGAAGTCCAAAAGTAAATAAGGCCAATGGCCAGTCCACATTCACAGTCCGATCAGGGTGACATGTGACAACTTGTCACCCATTGCTTGCCTGCACTGGTACGGACAGGGGACATCCCCCTCGGAGGGGCATACAAGGGGCAGGCCAGGCACCACAGGGACAGGATCAGGGGATGCCAGAAGGAGGCAGTGAAGGGGTAGTGGGTGCAGGAGTGTCACCGGCAACTGCAGTGGAGGTGTCTGACTCAGTGGGGGCCGGCACCACTGTAGGGCACAAGTCAGATGGTGTGGGTGCCGGCACCACTGCAGTGGGCCGGTCAGATGGAGTGGACTGGGTCCCCACTGCAGTGCCCAAGTCAGACGGGGTGGTTGTGGACTTCACTGCAGTGCATGACTCCAAGGGAGTGGAAGGGGGGCAGATGAGGTGGGCAGGACAGAGGGGGGGACCCGGTCTCCACACCAGTGGCACAAACAGGCTGAGAATCTGGGTTGGGGGTGGAAGAGCAAGTGATAGGGGGGAGGGCCTAAGCAGTTTGGGGATGCGGTATCGGTGTGTGGGGGAACCTGGGGCAGGGTGTGGCGGGGGAACCTGTGGAGTGGTGGCCTGGGGATGGAGGAGAGAGACTGTGTGGTGGATCTGCGTGGTGGTGGTGGTGGGGTCTTGCCCTTCCTGGTCCGGGGGGACTTCCTAATGGGGTCCTCAGTCTGCCTGTGCCTGGGAGAGGGTGTCCGGGTCTGAGGGGCACTACCCTCTGTGTGTGGTGGTGGCCTCTTCCGACTGTACGTTGGGTCAGATAGATATGTGGGGAAGAGGCCAAGCTCACAGAGGAAGAGCTTCTGGGAGGGGGGTGTTGCAGGTGAGGCAAGGGAAGGGGTTTTGGAGGGAGAGGTACCTGAGAACTGCGGAGTGCTCGTGGATGCGTGTGTGTGTGTCTGGGCCCCATCCCCTGTGAGTGAGGTATCAGTCCCCTGACTGTGCGTGCGTGTGCGTCTGGATTTTGGCTTGTGTGTCTGTGTGCTGCTTGTGTCTGTGCTGGTGCATGTCTGTGCTGGTGCATGCCTGTGCCGGTGTGTGTGTGCTTGGGACAGGTAGGGTGCTGGGGATTGTGGATGGGGCAGAGGTAGGAGGGGTGAGGGACTGTTGCAGGAGGGACACTGCTGCCGTCAGTGAGGAGGCCATGGACTGATTGGTCCACTGTAGGGCAGACATGCCAGATGAGATGCCCTCCATGAATGACACCAGTTGTGTCAACAGACCCGTGTGTGCATGGAGGACACTCAGCATTGATGTATGCCCTCCATGGATCTGTTTCAGCAAGTCCACAGACTCCACACTCAGGGCAGCAGGGGAGACCGAGGCAGGGGGTGCGGATCCTGGCACGAAGGAGACACGCTCCCCTACGTGGGAGCCTCCACGGACATGTGGGATGGGAGCAGATGGGAGGGTGGAGATGGTGGTGGTGGCGGGGACAGACTTGCTCGATTTTGTCTGTGGTCTGCTGACAACCGCCTCCACAAGGGAGTCCTCACTGGAAGCGCTGTGTTCCTCAGCCGAGGTGGTCGTAGCTGAGGTCTCCTCAGTGTGGCTCCCCTCACCCTCCGTGCCACTGGGTCCCTCGGTCTCCTCTGCAGTGGACCCAGTCTGGCTCTGCCGCTCCTCTTGGTCCATGGAGCTGTCTCCTCCTGTGGCCGTGGATGTATCTGCAAACAATCAGGATGAACAGAGCAACATTAGTCACCTGTACTGACCACACACACCACAGTAAGTACAGCACATCACGGAGCAAGCCCTGCCATCATTTGCTAGACATTACAATAAGTGCTGACACTGATTTCAAGAAGCCCATTGTCTGCCTGACAGTCATTCATGCCACTCATATCCTACCTGTCCATGCACCCATCTGTCTGGTGCCTGTTGGATGCCACTAATCATATGTGCACACATGCACCACATACACAGTTGTTTGACATCCAAGAGAACATATGGAAATGTGTCACTCCAAACACATGCCATCTCCTGCCACTGACTCAGTACATGTGTCAGGAACAGTGATGGGCAGAGTCTCTGTCGATATGCAGGTTTTGCTTCCTTCACCAGACACAATGATGTCCTCATGTCCTGATAGTCAATGCGACAATGGTGTGCATGCAGGACATATCACACTACTGCTGGATCACCCTTTGCAAGTTGAATGTCATGGCACAGGCCTGTCTGGCAAGTCAGTCATAACTGTCTCCTGTCACAGGGGCAGTGCATACACACAACATCAGTCTGCACTGTGTCACAATCATGGAAGGTTTGGGAATGCAAGCCCTGTAGCTGACAGGTGCACATGTGCACCCCTGGCCACCCACATCATGAGAACTAAGATGATCCCACGTCATTCAAATGAGACATTTGAGTGACTGCAAACACAAATCCATACACATGAGCACTTCACCGTCTGATGAGAATGAACCAAAGCTGCCTGCACCTCAATGTTTCATACACCATTGTGCACAGTCAAGGGATCAGAGACCTATGCATTAACCAATGTGCAGATCCTATAGTCACAACTCAGATGGCTGGCCACCCCAAACTGTTAAGCACTCCAGGAGTCCAAAAAGCAAGGCCACACCACGGTGACACAGAGGCAGACACCTGAGTGCACTCTTCACAATGCCCAATATGTATGCTGACACACGGGAGTGGGAGAACAGAGTGCCTTCGATGTCCGGAGTAGGCATTACAGTCCTGGTCCATGTGCAACATGGTATTACCCTGAACACTAGGCAGGTGGCTATGCATGTGTCACACACATGATGGACATACTTCTGAGGCTCCTACCTTGGTCTCTGCTGCAGCATGGGTGTGTGGCACATACCCCAGACATGTGGTGAGTCAGAGCAGCAATTGGAACACATATTAAAGCCATACCCAGAGTACATGTCAGATCACAGGCATTGTGTGAGCAATTGTACCACCCATGCAGCCCACAACAAAGTTCCTGTAACTGATGCTGTCCCCAACTTGAACCACAGGTAACTGCAAGTACACAGTACCCAAGTGACCTAAGTCACAGACTGTAAGGGCCACACCTGTGTATCAGATGAGGAGGGGGCATGACACAAGTGAGGGACATGAGTCCAGGACGACAAGACAGTCGTACTGTGGAAGTGGAACCAGGCTAAAGGAGTGCATAGAGCATGTTAGTCATAGTACCCAGAAAAGGCTAGCACTTACCGCCTCCTTGCTGCTGTCTGGCCTTCAGCTGCCCATCCAGGTCAGGGAAGACCACCGCCAGAATCTGGAGCATGTGGGGGGTCATGGTCCAGTGTCCACCCCTCCTGCGAGGAGGCGACAGCTTCAGCTGGACCCTTGCGATCCTCCGGGTCCAGCCACGAAGGTCCTGCCACCTCTTCTGGCAGTTGCGGATCCGGCGCCTGTAGACCCCCACAGATCATACTGCCCGGGCGATGGTCAGCCAGATCTCCTGCTTCTGGTGGGCATCAACCTGTGAGGATGACAAAGTGAAAAGGCCATTACTACACATGCAACATATCCGTGCATCACACAGTTGGATATACATGTCTCAATCACAGGGGCATATGATGTACACAGGTAGTGCAACTATGGCTATGAACAGTTGTCCAGCAGTTACTAAATGGTATCATTGCCTGGGAATTAAAACCTTGTTGGAATGCACTGTTACTGCACTATACCTGTTCAGTGCATGTAACTACACACTTTGGGGGTTGACAACTACTCAGTGAGCATGCTAGCCACTGGTGTACACACTGTGAGTACTGCTAGTCAGACAACATGCACAATTAGTAAGGCAGTGGACAGCACACTCACCTGCTCCCCTGGTTTCCCATACAGCTTGCTGTACTGTGGAAGGAGGCTGTCCAGCAGGGCCTGGTTCTCCTCAGTGCTGAAGGCTGGGGCTCTGTCAACAGTACGTGCCATTGCAGTAGCCAGAGGATGCAGAGACAGCAGCAGTGGTAGTGGCTGATGTCGTCCTGGAGCATGTAGTGCAGGCAAGTGTGCTCTCAGGGGAACAGCCAGCATTATACGTGTGCTGCAGAGGCAGATACTGTCCCATGTGTCCAAAGTGATAGGTCCAAGTCGTTTGCATCATCTGAATCTGGCCAATCCATGGAATTGCACCACTTATACACGCCTACAGCATCCTTCAAAATTTCAACTTGATGACACCCATGAATTTGCAACATTGTTGTGGGTGGCCAACTGAATTCACTGCATCCGACTCGTACAAGCTTCGAATACGCGTCCGTTACCATGTCAGTACATAGCCAATGCATGCGCACGGATCGGTCCATTGCTGTACGATGCGTATTTCGTAACACAACACGCATCCGTCAACGTCAGATGCAATGGCCAATGCGTGCGCACGGATCGGTCCATTGCTGTACGACGCGTATTTCGAAACACAACACGCATCCGTCCACATCATATGCAATGGCCAATGCATGCGCACGGATCGGTCCATTGCTGTACGACGCGTATTCCGAAACACAACACGCATCCGTCAACATCATCTGCAATGGCCAATGCGTGCGCACGGATCGGTCCATTGCTGTACGACGCATATTTCGAAACACAACACGCATCCGTCCACATCATATGCAATGGCCAATGCATGCGCACGGATCGGTCCATTGCTGTACGACGCGTATTTCGAAACACAACACGCATCCGTCCACATCATATGCAATGGCCAATGCGTGCGCACGGATCGGTCCATTGCTGTACGACGCGTATTTCGAAACACAACACGCATCCGTCCACATCATATGCAATGGCCAATGCGTGCGCATGGATCGGTCCATTGCTGTACGACGCGTATTTCGAAACACAACACGCATCCGTCCACATCATATGCAATGGCCAATGCGTGCGCACGGATCGGTCCATTGCTGTACGACGGGTATTCCGAAACACAACACGCATCCGTCCACATCATATGCAATGGCCAATACGTGCACACGGATCGGTCCATTACTGTACGATGCGTCCCTGTACAAGTCACTCGCATATGTCACCATGGTTGTCACTGGTGAATGTATGCCAGCCACAATTACTTGCCAGGGACTCAGGGGCACACCTACAACACCACAGCCTGTCCACACTGTATCCTAAGGCATGTAAGGCTGCATTACCTGTGTGTGTATGGGGGTCAACATGTGGTTTGTTGGGTGGCACTTGGGGGCAGAAACTCCCAGGCTGTGCACGTGTTCATGGGGACAGAATCCTTTGTGTGTTCAGTTCAGGGCATGTGGCATGGTCACATTTCCTGGTTGTGTATGTGTATGTTATGTCACATACACCCTGAGTCCCATGTGGGATGGTATGTACGTCACAGGGTGACCCATTGCCACAATTGTGATGGCCCTCCACAGTCTGTGTGCATGTTGTGTTTCAGATGTCTCTGATTCCATGTGCACAATGGGAGACAGTCTCCACATCCACGTTGTTTGTGCATCGACTTTGATGTTGTGCGTGTGTGTGTCACAGACGTCCATGTCTGTCCTGCAGAGGCAACGGGGGCCACTACCTGTGGGAGTCATGGTTGTTTTGCTGACGTGTACATGATACGCCATGTCATGCCAGTGTCCATGTGGCAATACAGGGTCCCTGGGAATCTACCTGTCAAAGAGCTGTGATGCCTGGGGCACATCTGTCCTCACTTGTCACTGTGGTGTGTGTTTGGAACGTGACAGCAGTACATGGGTACTGTGACACAGCCTAATGATTTCCCATAGCACAACCTGGAACTTGTTGTCAACACATGTTGAACTGAGATGTTAGATGATGGCCATTTAGGTGCCATATATGTCCATACAGAACGGCACACACATCAAGTACTTGTGTCTCGTAATGATGTATCATGTGATATTGAGTATGGTCAATGCCACATATGTGGGGTGACTGACAATCTTTCTTTGTTCACCTATGTACTGCAGGGCACCAGCTGTCCATAGACCATTCCCTGACCTTGCAACCATGGTTGAACGTGACTGCATCCGACGGTACCGCTTCAACAGGCCGCTGATTGAGGAATTGGCGGGGCGGTTGGCCCCACATTTGCAACCTGGCCGGCCATACCCTACAGCGCTGACCCCCAAGGTAAAGGTGATGGCATCCCTACACTTCTTTGCCACCGGTACCTTTCAACACACTGTGGCGTCTGCTGGTGGGATGTCACAGACCATGTTCAGCCGTGTGCTACGCGATGTTTTGGAGGCAATGTTGACATACTTGAACCAGTACATCTATTTCCCTAAACGTCAACATTCACTGACGTCAAGAGTGACTTCTATGCCCTGGGGAGGATGCCACATGTCATCGGCTCCATTGATGGGACACATGTGGCTTTGGTACCACCACAGGCACATGAGCAGGCATACAGGAACAGGAAACATTACCATTCTATCAATGCTCTGGTGGTATGTCTTGCAGATATGAGCATCTCACATGTGTGTGCATGTTTCCCCGGTTCTGCACACGATGCCTACGTAATGAGGAGTAGTCGCATCCCGAGGATGATGTCACAGATGCAGAACCAGCGTGCCTGGCTTGTCGGTGTGTACGGACTTTGCACCATTGTGTGTGTTCTGCAATGTTGTATTCCACCCTCTTTTCCAACTCAGCTAATGTGTAATTGTCTGTATGTAGGTGACTCCGGATACCCCAACAAGCCGTGGTTGCTGACACCCCTCAGGAACCCTGTGACACCAGCCAGATGCGCTACAATGAGGCACATGGTCGGACCAGGAGAGTGATTGAGCGGACATTTGGTCTCCTGAAGAGCCGCTTACGCTGCCTGGACAAGACAGGAGGGGCCCTCCCATATGCCCCTGCAAAGGTGTGCAAGATTTTCATTGTCTGCTGCATGCTACACAACCTGGCAGTGCGGAAGGAGTTGCCTCTCATCCTGGATGACGATGACCAACATCCGCCTCCTGTGGAGGATCCTGGCCTGGGCCACGATGCCAGTGATGATTATGATGATGAGGGTGATGTCCGCACACAGCTCATCAACAACTTCTTCAGCTGTATGTGAGTATACAGAGATGTTATGTCAATGATTTGAGTTTGCATGATATGTGTTGGTGGTGCTCTGTTGTTGTTTGAGTGTGGCCATGTGCTACTTGACTGGATGCGTGCAGCGATGTGTCCTTACAGGTAGTCTGTACTCCCCAACAGTGTTGACATGCTAACTTGGTTTTGTGTAGGTATCTTGTGACATGTATTGGGCATGAGTATTGCAGTTAGGTCCTGTTCTTCAGTGCTTTTAACTGTGTGTCATGTCTGTCCTTCACAGGGTACTTTCAGAGTTGTTTGGTCAACTCGGATCCCCCGACACCATGATTCAACTTCCAGGGTGGAAGCAGTTGTTTCCCTACAGGTGATGTGCCACACACCCTTGGACTTTATTTCTTCAACACTTGGTGACTGTGTGGCCACTGCCACGTGGGATTACCTTGCATCTGTAGTGGAAACAACATGTTGCAAATGTGTAATAAACCTGTGCTTCACTTTGGGATGTGCGTTGTCTGTTGTCACACATCTGACTGACATTTGCTTACTGCACCTGTGGGCTAGTTAACACAGACTCTGAATAGGTGTGGTGTCTGTGCATTCCACTGTATTTCCTGGCAACATCAGTGTAGGCGATGAGTCAGATGGTCCTGGTGTGTATGTGTTGTGTTGCCCTAGTGGTGTGTCTCCCTCATATGTGTCACGTCACCATGACTCACATGACGGTGTTGAACTTGCTGTAGCAGTTAGCATGCACAGTGTCATTTAGCAGATCATCATCTCCATGACAAAAACCACGTTGGAATCACAACAGAGGCAAGTATGGTGTATTAGTGAGTTTATTTACATACATGTGTGAGGATAGTGCACAGGATGGTGGGTGCTGTACATTGGGATTGGAATCCAAAGTTCCCAGATGAGTTGGAAGTGTTGGTAGCAGAAATGTCCTGAGTAAAGTCCACAGTCATCTGATACATTAGTCCAACTTAAACTCCCCATGTCATGTGGGAGAGTTGGGTTGCATTCGACAGGGTGAACAGTTTGCACACAAAGGAGAATTTCCAGAACAGGTGTTGGGTTCCTGGGGGATGTACGTGGCCATCTGCCTCTCAGTTGTCCTTCCTCGGACGACCCCTATTCTTTCTGGGGGGACCCTCACGTGCAGGCCGCTGCGGTGCAGAGGACTCTCCACCAGAGTCATCCTCCCTCCCTGTGGCAGTTGCAGTTGTTGCGGCACCAGATGTTGTGGGCACACAGGGAGGTGTGGACATGTTGGTGCTAATCTGGCGGAGGCATGTCAATATGTCCCTCTGCACCGCTGTCAGTTCTTCCAATGTGTCCCACTTGAACTCCATGCCAGACATGTGTGTCTCCACACGGAACATGTGGGAGTCCAAGCGGGCATGATGGGCCGCCTGCTGCTGTTGAATGTCCTTGAGGATCCCCACTACCTGGCTGACCTCTCCGGTGCTATTCTGGTACGCATCTGCAATGCGAACCAGTTGTGGGTCATGATGCAGTCCAGACCCCTCTGCAAACAGCGACCTCTGCCTACCACCCCTCCCACCACCCCTGGCCACACTTGCAGGACCTGCGGTGGCACGCACAGGTGACCCTAGGCCCCCTTGGGTGTTGGTACTGGGGTTGTTGTCCATTGCTTCCCGGTGGGCCGGGTCCCTGTGCTGTTGTCATTCAGTGTCCTTGGTCTGTCCGTGTCGGCGGGGGTGGTCTGTGTGTTGGCAGATGTTGGAGGAGTGGGTGCAGGGGGTGAAGATGGTGGTCCTGCTGGTGCTGCATGATGACTCACACCAGAGGGGCCAGGTAGGTCTTCGCCATCCGAGGAGGGCAGAGGCTGTTCCACACCAGAGAGCTCAGGGGCCACCGGAGCCTGGGACAGGGACTCCTCATCATCTGCTGCTGTGTCCCCATCATCACCTGTGTTTGGAAGAGACACACAATGTATGTTATGTTTCTACAGGCATCAATGGTTCAAACACATGACAGTTGTGACTGTACATCTGGATGCGGGCCTGTACATTGCATTGTCCTAAGTTGTCACAGCCAGAGGTTGATATTGGTGTAGCACAGTGTCCTGCCAACCTGAATCATTTCAATGTGAATGTTGAGGTGTGTGCATGACCAGCTCATGTATTGATTGGCTGGACATGGCCATTGCTACTCAAGGGCCATCACGTGCCTGACACAGGTGTGTCATCCTTGTCCACATTTGTCCTTTAACAGGGACATACGTGCAATTCCACTTAGGATATCTTTCAAGATTGGGCCATGTGTGGTTGCATTTTTTGCCAGTCTTTGTGCGTCACATTGGTTTGTCTGGACAACATGGTCACAGTCCGGTATGCCTGGGATCTCTTGGGAGTATCTGTGTTGTTGTCTGGGTTCCTAGTTCACATCTCATTTCATACAAGTGATGTTGTTAACGTAGCTAATGATGTTGTTGCTGAGTTTTGTATGTGCAAACGTGATTAATCTTGTCAATGTCTTCCATGGTGATAAGGATTGGGCACGGCAGCTCTCTGGCTTTTCCATTCTCATGACAGTGATGGCCAGTGGTGTGTGTTGCAGTTCTGCTGCTGTGAGTAGCATGTCTTCTCAAATGCAGTCCAGGTTGGTGCTTGTGTCTACAGTGTCTATGACAGTGAGTGGTGTGTTGTGTGAAGGATGCATATGTTGCCGAACGATGTGGGAGTGGAATGCAGCTCACAACCGCAACTTGTGTGACTGACACCATGGTACAGTGTCCGGTATATTGGTGTGTCCATTGCATTCACTGTCAGATGTCCCCTGTCAATGATGTCTCTGTGACTTCCTGTATGTTTTGTGCTATGTAGTATGTCTGATTCTCCACAGTTGTCATCTGCAAGACACACCTTCACAGCCAGGCCAGTGGGCACCCATGGACACTGCATCCCCTGACAGTGTGTGTAAACACAGAGTTGCAATGGCTGTGAGTGTGTACGTGTTTGGGTTGGCCAGTGCATGGGTGTGAATTGCAGGCACCTCATTTCTCATGCCCATGTGTCAGCCATCTTGCCAGGGCTTTTACTTTGGGAGTGACTGGTCCCACGTGTGCTATGTGTTTTTGCAGAGTAGGTGTGTGTATGGCCAGCATTGGTGGTATTTGGTTGACATCCGGACCTCCTTCTCCCCCCAGCCCAGTTATCCCACCATGAAGCATGCCACCCTTGCAGTGGGTGCAGGTTAACTCTCAGGATGTCAGTCAGTGGTGTCCTGCTGTTGGTTGGTGCACAGTTCCCAGCAGGGCCTTGTGCTCCCCACAACAGAGCACCATTTTCAGACATCTTAGAAGTGGCTTTTCACTCACTCTCTTGTAGAGCACGGTCCCAGGTGTGTTGTTTGGAGTTAGTAGAAGTGGTGTATGTGTAAGGGCCTGCTGGTAGCTGTAGTCGGAGCTGGCACTCCTCCTCCCCCCAGGCCAGACATCCCACCATGAAACATGCTTCCATTGCAGGGAGTGGAAGTTGGCTGTCAGGATGTCAGTCAGTGGTGTCCTGCTGTTGGTTGGTGCCCAGTTCCCAGCAGGGCCTGGTGCTCCCCACAACAGAGCACCATTGTCAGACATCTTAGAAGTGGCTTTTCACTCACTCTCTTGTAGAGCACGGTCCCAGGTGTGTTGTTTGGAGTTAGTAGAAGTGGTGTATGTGTAAGGGCCTGCTGGTAGCAGTAGTCGGAGCTGGCACTCCTCCTCCGCCCAGGCCAGACATCCCACCATGAAACATGCTTCCATTGCAGGGAGTGCAAGTTGGCTTTCAGGATGTCAGTCAGTGGTGTCCTGCTGTTGGTTGGTGCCCAGTTCCCAGCAGGGCCGGGTGCTCCCCACAACAGAGCACCATTGTCAGACATCTTAGAAGTGGCTTTTCACTCCCTGTGAGGTGTGCATGCTTCAGTGTGAGCTTGCCGGGCCATGTGGGTGGGGGATGTTGAGCTGTGACTACCACTCCCATCATGCTATTGCCTACACCCCCCTACCCAGCATGCCCATACTTCCTTCCTTTTGAGTCAACTTCACTGTGTGTGAGTGTGACAGCAATGGCAAGATGGCTGACAGTGTGGTCCTGTTGTTTGTTGGTGCACAGTTCCCAGCAGGGCCTTGTGCTCCCCACAGCTGAGGCCAGTGTCAGACATCTTGGAAGTGGCTTTTCACTCACTCTCTTGTAGAGCACGGTCCCAAGTGTGTTGTTTGGAGTTAGTGGAAGTGGTGTGTGTGTAAGGGCCTGCTGGTAGCTGTAGTCGGAGCTGGCACTCCTCCTCTTCCCAGACCAGACATCCCACCATGAAACGTGCTTCCATTGCAGGGAGTGGAAGTTGGCTGTCAGGATGTCAGTCAGTGGTGTCCTGCTGTTGGTTGGTGCCCAGTTCCCAGCAGGGCCTGGTGCTCCCCACTGCAGAGCACCATTGTCAGACATCTTAGAAGTGGCTTTTCACTCCCTGTGAGGTGTGCATGCTTCAGTGTGAGCTTGCTGGGCCATGTGGGTGGGGGATGTTGAGCTGTGACTACCACTCCCATCATGCTATTGCCTACAGCCCCCTTCCCAGCATGCCCATACTTCCTTCCTTTTGACTCTGCTTCCCTGTGTGGTAGTGTGCCTGTGCTGACAGGATGGCTGACAGTGTTGTCCTGGCGTTTGTTAGGCTACAAGTCCCAAAAGTGTCCCTGTGCTTCACACAGCATAACCCAGTGTGGTAGTTCTTTGTGGGATACTTAATTAGAGTGTGAGGCAATGCATTCTCCCAGGTGAGTTGTGTGGAGTTTGTGTTAAGGGGGTGTGTGAGAAAAGCTGCTGGTAACTATGGTCAGAGCTGTCAGTCCTCCTTCCCACCCAGCCAGATATCCCACCATGGAACGTGCTTCCATTGCAGGGAGTGCAAGTTGGCTTTCAGGATGTCAGGCAGTGGTGTCCTGCTGTTGGTTGGTGCACAGTTCCCAGCAGGGCCTTGTGCTCCCCACAGCAGTACCCAGTGTCAGCCATCTTGTCAGTTCTTTTCCACTCCCTGTGATGTGAGCATGGTTCAGAGTGGTGTTGATGGGCCAATTGTGAGGGTGACCAATATCTGTGACTACAACTCCCATCATGCTATTGGCTACACTCACTTCACCAGCATACACACAATTCCTTCCTTTCAGTGAGCTTCCCTGTGAGGTGGTGTTCTAGTGGTGGCAAAATGTCTGACAGTGTTTGTTGGATAGATTTGTGCCACTGCCTTGCTCTATTTGTTGTTAGGTTTGTACATGTCATGACACAGTTGCATATCACTATGAGATGGCAGGTATTGTGTTTGTCTGACTAGCATACACATCTTGGGCTTTGGTAACGGTGCATGGTTTCACTATCCCCTTGACAGTGATGTGTGTGTATTGTCACACAATATTGGGTATATTGGTTGTGTACTCACCAGGCTCTGGAATGTTTGATAGTCCATGTACGCTCTCTGGTGGTAGGATGGCCCGCACCTTCTCCTCCCAGGACCTGAGGTATACTGGTTTGGCAGGAGGGCCACTGCCGGTGCGATGACTCAAGGCGTAATCCTTCTTCAGTAGGTCCTTGACCCTCCTGCGCACATCATACCACCTGTTCTGGATGTCTTCCTTTGTGCGCGAACATGGTTATTGTGCATTCACCCTGTCGACGATCCTCTCCCACATCTTGGTTTTCTGCGACATGTAGGTCTGTTGGACCAATGTGCCAAACAACTGTGGCTCTACCCTGAGGATTTCATCTACCAGGACTTCCAATTCACTGTCTAGGAACTTTAGATTCTTCTTTGGGTGCATGGTGATGGGTGGTGGTGGGGATTGATGTGTGCAAGTGAGGGTGGGTGAGTGTCAGTTTTGCTGGGTGTATGTGAGGGTGCTAATGGTGTGTGGCTTGTGTGATGGATGAGTTGTGAGTGTGTCTGTGGTTGCTGTCTGATGGTGTTCTGTGCTGGCAGGTCTGTTGAATTTGCAAAGGATCATGGTAGGGATTTGTGGCCTTTATATGGGTGGAGTTGTGGGTGTGTCTTTGTTCCATGGTTTTTTTCCCCTGTATTTATTGACTTTGCCATTGCTTGTTTGGCCCTTTTTTTTTTTTTCCTTTGTAGTTTTTAGGCATGTAGGAGACGTTCTTCTGACCGAGTAGGACGCTGCAGTTGGCTCGTGCGAGCTTCTCCGAGTCTTTCACGCTGTCTTTCTGCTGGGTTTCATGTGCGGAGTACGCGTCGGTCGCGGAGTATTCGGTTGCTTCGGCTCCCTGTTTTCTATGCGTGTCGGTCGTACGGCTTGAGCTCCGTGCGACTCGGTCTGGTTTTACACGCATTGCATTGTACTGCGCGGGTCGGAGTTCGCGGGTACGTTTCTGTCGGGTTCATTCCTGGTGCGTGTCGGTCGGTTCGATTCGCGTAGATTTTCCGCCCAGATAGTTGCTTTCCGTGCGGTTCGGTCGTTCGGCTTGTGTTCCGTATGAGTCAGTCGTAATTCACATGCATTGCATCGTACTACGTGGATCGGGCAGCGCCGGTACGTGTCGGTTGGACTACATTCCCTTACCGAGTCGGTCGGTACGTTTTCCGGCCTGAATCGGAATCGACCCCATAATCATTCCTAGCATCAATGAGAGAAACAGCTTGCACATTACATTCCTATGCAAAAGACCATCAATGGCGAAGTAAGAAGTGATTCTTAAAACAACACAATGCATGAACGGATGTAGCCTACACAGTTAGTCCTACAACCACAGCTGTAAATAAAGCAGGCATAAGACATAAAAGAGAATGAACACCTAGGAAACTGAAAGAAACAGCTGTTTCCTCTTCCATGCAAGATAGCAGGCACAAGGAAGAAAGTGTCAGGTTCTCTGACACTCCTTATACTGTGAACCTTGTGCCCAAATGTAATCAATGTTCCATAGGGGAAATTAAACAAAAGGTAGTAATGCACCTCTTTCGGATGGGTCTCTGCGGCTTTTGACCTTCTCCTCTCTGTGACCTCTAGCCATCTATGTTACTGCCTTCTCAGTCTCTCACCTGAGCCCCACTCTGCCACACTGCCTTTACTACCCTACCCATGTCTCTGTCCAACCCCACCCACATATACTGTTATCCCTTACATTACCCTTGTGCCACAACCTGCACTCTATTATGCTTTGACCTTGAGCTTCTCTGTCTGTGCCTCATGTCTTTTTGGTCTCACTGCAGAAGATTTGCTAATATTTCACACAGTTCTGCGCAGCAACCTTCGTTGCTGCACTGCATGACTGGCAGAGAAAAGGACAGTGTATTTAGACACAACTCCCTTCACAAGTTTATGTTCCCCATTAGCACTACTGTAATAGGTCTCAATTCTTAGTGTGTTTTATCACATTCCTCTCAACGTTTCCACGTCCATCAATTTAATTACTCTTTTGGCTTCCAAGTTCGTTTCATTAGTGATTTATTTCAGGTTGTGCATTCGGTTGTGTCCTCAATCAATAATGCATCTAGGGCCAGATGTACGACCCTCAGTGTTTGCGACTCGCAATTTGCATTTTTTTGCGACTCATAAATTGTGAGTCGCAAACACTGATGTACAACAGTGTCTGAGACACTATTTATGATTCCCAAGTTGGTGGCAAAGGACCTGCCTCATTAATATTCATGAGGCAGGTGCATTTTTCGACCCATAGGGAATGCCCAGCACACACAAGGATGGTGCCCTGCTTGGGTCAGCAGACCACGTCTGTGACTGCTTTTTCAATAAAGCACATTTTTTTTAAATGCTGTCCGTTTTCCTTAAAGGAAAATAGGATGCATTAAAAAAAATATATAATAATTAAACATTTCAGTTTCATTTTTTAAGAGCAGGCAATGGTCCGTGGGACCACTTCCTGCTCTTAAAAAACATTTTCGCTGCCAATCACAAAGGGGAAGGGGTCACCTGGGGACCCCTTCCCATTTGCGACTGTCTTACCACCAATTTGAAATTGATGGTAAATGCGATTGTTATGCAACCATATTTGCGGCTTCCTCCTGCGACTCAGTATTAGGAAGGGACGCCCTTGGCAAGCCCCTTCCTAATAGCGACTCGCAAAACCTATTTTGCGAGTCGGTAACAGGTTACCAACTCGTAAAATAGGTTTGGTACATGCTACAACCCTTTTTAGTGGTCACAAATGAGCCGATTTCACGTTTGCGACCGCTAAAAACAGTTGTACATCTGGCCCCTAGTTCCCTCCTCTCTCCAATGCATTTCTGACCTTGTGCAGTCCTTTATCTGGGGTGTCCTGCAGCACAATCAAAAGCAGATATTAATAACTATAAACAATGTGTTCACTTAATCCAAACACAAAACAAAGAAATATCTCCATGTAAATTCATGTAGCTTATACATTTTTCACAGTTAATTAATAATGTGTTGCCATAATAATTTGGAAAAATAATCACAGTTGCAAATGCAATAAAACATGTAATAAAACATGTGACTTTTATAATCAATTTAGGCCTTATCTTACTTCTCATGAATCAAAAAACTTCGGGCCATATTTTTGACTAGGTTTGCGTCACTCTTGCACCACATAAGATGGTGGAAGAGCAACGCAAACCTTGCATGGCTCCAAAAAATGGAATAACCCAACTCAGCGCAAATTGCTGTGTTGTGTTACTCTGCCCTGGGTAGTTCTCACACAGCTCCCATGGTTTATCAATGCATTTCCAGATTTACAAAACCTTGTAAATCTGGGTATACAAAAAAAAAGATATGCATCCCCAGAGGAGGCGTAACGAGGAGAAATATGTTTATTTCTCCTCTTTTTTTAAAATCTTTCTATGTGTGTTGCATTCTGCAGTACACATAGAAAGAGGAAAAAACCTCTCAGGATTGTTTTTGTGCAGGAAGGTGTAGTGACCGGCTGGTCACTGTTCTAGTGCTTGTTGTGCCAGCCATTCCCCGAGGGCTGGCTTACACTTCACCCCACATCCATCCAACATAGGCGTCACAGGACATGTGACCCTGCTAATCAAAGGGGCGGGGCGCATGTGCTCTGGGCCAGTTCCAGTAACCAGATTCCAGCGCCTGTGTCATCCTTATATGTGCATGGGGGCCTAGGGCCCCACACCATTACATTGGCGACGAGCAGGAGGACCCACATGTGCAGCCGCCTTGATGGTGGATAAGGGGAGAGGATGGCCCATGTTGAGGGCACCACCTAACAGCGGTGACGCCATGGCGGAGCAGGAAATGTCTTTCCCCAGAGACCCGCTGGGTGAGATGTGAGCCATAGGGTCAAAGCCAGATCATCAGAATAGCCTGCGTGGGGAAGTGACACATCTGGTCCGTAGGGCAAAGTGAGGAGAAAGGGCAACAGCAGTGCCATGAGCGTACCGATGCTACGTACCTGCTCAGGTGTCTGCAAGCTGCTGCAGTTGGCTGCCGTGAGTTGAGGGAGTAATGCTGGTCAGCACCTCGGACGCGCAGGAGTGCCTGAAGATGTGAGGCTGTCCCTGACCCAAAGAGAAAATGCCAGTCTGCACCCCCATCTGATGTCTGGGCCGGGAGAGGACTGAGGACAAGCACTGGAGTTTTCCTGACTGCCGCAGCCCGCAAGGCAAGAGAGGCTGCTGCACAGGAGTGGGTGCAAGTGAGGTGCAAGTGAGGTGCAAGTGAGGTGCTTGAGGGTGGCCGTCGGCTGCACCACAAGAGGGCCATGCAGCAGTGTGCAGGAGTAGTGAGAGGCCCACCGACATGGGGTGAGGCCCCTCCCCCACCCCCGAAGAGCCCATGCGGGCAAGAACCTTGCACTCACCATGGGGTGGATGATGCTCCTGAGAGATCAGCTTCTGCCGTTTCTGGAGCTCCCGGTGAGAGAGCAGAGGTGCAGGCTGAATGAAGATGTCCAGCGAAGAGAGCTTGCTATGGCTGCTGTTCTCCTCATAGCCGGGGTGAAGGCGGGGCCACCCCAGCATGAGGTGAGGCTTTTGCATGCCCCGTGGATAAAGTAAATGCGAATTGCTGCCACGGCTCAGCTCCGCATGTCAAGTAGCAGCATGAGGAGGCTCCCGCCAGTGAAGAGACCCGCTGCATGGGTAAAAGAACTTCAGGAGATATGGAGGCTGCAAGTTGGCGGTGAAAGTTGCTCCACCTGGCTATGTCTGTCCCAGGGCAAGGAGGAAAACCTTCCCAGCATGGCGTGATATGCTCAAGCCCCGCACCACATAGGCAGCCCTGCAGGTCGCATAATCCTTCAAGAAAAGGGACATTTGAAGCATTGGTGCTGCAGCAGGAAGTAAGCACCAACTGGGAAACATCCCTGTTGCTGCAGCCACCTGAGAATGGAGGCTGATGTTACCTTCACAGCTGCTGTCCCAGTGCCGGGAGGGAGTGACGCCATAAGGTGAGGAGCAGGGCGCTGCCTGTCTGAAGCGTCCATGAATGAACTCACCTGAGTTGTAGAGAGAGTGCCGACAGGGAAGGAAAGGAAGACTCTGACAGCAGCCAAGCTAGACGGAGATTGTTGCCTAGAGTGTGGAACAGTGGCAGCGCCACCTACAGGTCGCGGGTGGCACCGCGTCCTGCCATGACAAAAATAAAAATATAAAAGTCCTGGGAAGGGACAGTGAGAAGGGAAATGCACAGCTGCACAGTGACAGCTGCTGAGGCCTAAAGTTGATGGGGGAAAGTGCAACTGCCTAAACTGAAGTGGCAGACTCCCCCAAAACTGTATGTGTGGAGGAAGGACTACATCATCAGTCAGCGAGTGTGCGCTGAAGGGAACTGTGAGCGGACAGGCTGCCAGGCCCTGTGAAGTGGAATGCAGTGACACCTAGTGGCCATGGATGGTCAATGCAGCAGTAAGGACACAGGTGGTTACTGCACCCAGAGGGCATGTGTGGTACAGGGCAACAACTCCAGGCAGCAAGTCCCCGAAGGACTGAAGAAAGTGCGCTGCATGTGCACCCAGTGGTGAAAGGATGACACCGCAAGTGGAGGGCTTGAGTGCGCAAGGCGCCAGAAGTAGGAGTATCCTGAAGTGAAGGACTGAGGGCTCACAATCGGATGCGTGCCGAAGACCGATTCAGAGAAGATTGTCCGGGCTGGAGCCCAAGAGTAAGAGCCCGGCAAGGAAGTGGGCTCAAGTTGTCACAGGGGTTGACAGATCCTTCAAAGCCGGCTCGAGTGGAGGCTGCAGAGACAGATCCACATCAGCATAGTATTGAGGCGACAGGAGTGTGTCCTCAAGAGAAAAGACCAGCAAGAGGTCAGAGAAGGTGACCTGCAAGAGGGCAGAGAAGATGACGTGTGAGAGGTCAGAGAAGATGACCTGCGAAAGGTCAGAGAAGATGACCTGCAAGAGGTCAGAGAAGATGACCTGCAAGAGGTCAGAGAGAAGATGATCTGTTAGAGGTCAGAGAAGATGAATATAAGACTTACCTAAAGTCGAAGGAAGAAGACCTAGGAGAGGTCATGAAATGAGGAAGATCCCAACAAGAGGTCTAGTCACTGGATGAAGAGAAAGCATTGTCCTAGGGGTAGGACATGGCCAGGGAGACCCGTGTGAAGTGCTCGTCACATGGAGAGGCCTGATCAGAAAAGATGAAGAGTAAGACAAGATGGGACCAGACCGCGTCGTGAAGTGAAAGAAGAGAAAAAGGAAGAATTGTGGCACGAGGCCACTGCGAAGTGAGTCCAAAGAAAGAGGAAGGAGAAGTGTGTGATAGATATCTGGCACACTGCAAGGCACAGAAGAAGACTGAGTGGAAGAACATCTGAGGAGTGTTGGACATCGGGAGTGCAGCACAGTACCGACATAACAACGGTGGTACCATGAGCAGCTGGCTGTCCAGAAGTCTTCGGTTACACCAAGCAAACCTGGCGCCTGCAGATGAGAGCAAGCTGGACCATTGGTACCATCCACCTTTGGGGTTGCACGGGAGACTGGATGGTGGTTCTGCTGGGACATCAGATATGGGGTCTAGAAGAGGATCCGACCACTCCTCACCAGCAGAGCATGGTGATCCAGAGGCAAGGGCCTCAGGGATTACCGGTGAGAGTGGATCCCGACAGGAGAGATGAGTCTTCAGCAGCTACCCCGCAGGTCCCAGGAGGCACAAAGATCTTGCGGTAAGCTGGTTCCTCCAAAGACCATCCTGTCAATGCTGGTGCACCAGAGTCTGGATGGTAGGAGTAGTCCAATCCAGAAACAACTGCCCTCCAGGTGGATCGAGGGACTTGAAGGTGGGACTCATAGCGCTTCCTCCACGAGCCTAGAGTTTGGCGTTGGAGTGACATGGAGAAGTACACCCAGTCCAGTGGAAGCCTGGTGAAGAGGACCTCGGGCATCCAATGAGAGGGGAATACCAGTATGAGAGGTGCATCCTGGTGAGAGAAGGATGTCAGAAATTACTCCACCATCCTGCAGCTGGAAGCACTGCTGCATCTGCAACAATAAATAGGATGTCATCCGTTGTAGGAGGCTTGATGTTCATGGAGCCAGGTGGTCTTTGTGAAAACGTAACATCCACAGTCTTCACTATCGCTCCACATGCACCATCAGAGCAAACTGTGTATATAGACCTTAGTTGAAAAATTCCATGCATGGAGTCCAGGGAATACATGATCTGCAGTGCACCGCTTAACTGTGCCAATTAGAAGTGGTGATCCTAGCTGTAGTTGTACTATCGTCCTGTTCTGAAAGCAGCCGAAGACACTCCCAGTTTTCTGTTGTTTTATTCTCTCCCACAGGTTGGACTTGTTGTTCCAGTTTTAATAAAGTTTGGGAGGGATGTAGTGACCGGCTGGTCACTGTTCTAGTGTTTGTTGTGCCAGCGACTCCCCAAGGGCTGACTTACACTTCACCCCACACCCATCCAACACAGGCGTCACAGGACATGTGACCCTGCTAATAAAAGGGGCCGGGCCATGTGCCCTGGGCCAGTAACCAGATTCCAGTGTCTGAGTCATCCTTGTATGTGCATGGGGGCATAGGGCCCCACACCATTACAGAAGGTACCCTTTACTGCACAATAACAATCTTGCCCACAACACAGGCACCTTTTGGTGCAAGGGTGCCTGCGTTGGCCCTAGACTGCTGTAACAGCGCCAGCGCAAGGGAAAAGGACAGGAATTGGATAAGTACTGTGCCGTATTGGATAAGTACTGCGCATTCCTCAGACCTGCCAACTCACACAGTGCCATCGTGTGTCATACAATATCGGCTCCTTTCACACAGTCACCCTGTGAGGAGTCGATATCACACGGTGGGCATACAATTAGCTGGAAATCCCTGCAGAGAACAGGTTTCCAGCTAATTGTTTGGAGGTTTAGCTCAGCCACTGTCCATTATGAGGCGTGAAACCTCACCAGGACATCGGCGGCAGCATCTTAAGTTTATTTTTATTTTTGGCGGGTGAGGGAGGAAGGGAAGTGGGGGCGTCGTGGGAGGGGTGCCTCTTGTCTGGAAGGGGGGCTGTGGATTTAGAAGTGACTCGGGCTGTGCTCGGCACTAAGCCCCGCCCCTTCATGGCCATGCCCCCTCCTCACCCCGAAAGAAATTCTCAAGTTGGCAGGTCAGATTCTTGCCCTTTCCCTGTGACACAGGGCAGCGCAGCAAGTGGCTTGCTGCACTGCCCTGCGCCACTGAAGTCATAAATACAGCATTTAGGGGCAGATTTACAAGAAACTAACGCAGCGCTGTATGGCAAGTCATTTTGCTGTGCCGCACTGCGTTTGTTTCGAAGCACAGAGATGCGATATATTCATAACAATATGTTGCATCTCTGTGCTTCCCCCTGCGCTGGCCCACAAACTGCTGCCATGCGCAGGCACAGGCACCCTTGCACCATGGTGCAAGGATACCTGCGTGGTGGGGAGATTGTTTTTGTGCAAGAAGGTGTACCTTCCTGCGCAAAAACAATAATTTGAGGTGATTTCCTCTTCCAATGTGTGCTGTAGAATGCAGCACGCATTGAAAGAGGAAAAAAACAAGGAGAAATTAAAACATTTCTCCTCGTTGCACCTTGCTACGCCACCCCTAGTGTAGGTGGCGTAGCATTCTGACGCATTTCCAGATTTACGATACCTCGTAAATCTGGAAAAGCATCAGTGGACATGGGTGTTGCGTGAGAACACCCACAGCAACACCCATGTCACGCCCCTAACAAGCAAAGTGTTGCGTGAAAAGGGGCGATATTTACAAGCACAGGTAAAGTCACGCAGGTTGGCTTTACCTGTGCTTGTAAGTATCACTCAGCAGGTTGCACCGCCGGTGCGTCACGCAACGTAATGCACCGGTGGTGCAAGGGGCTTGTAAATCTGCCTCCAAGCCTTCTGCCTTTGTGGATATTCCACTGTTTTTACAGCTGTAGCCTATGCAGTGATTGCTCCATGTGATTTGTAGAAGCTCGCCTAAACCTTTTCACCATGTAAAAACCAACCCCATTGGCTTTGTCATGCTTGTTTACTTTCTTGAATGATGGGCTGAAGTTGCTCAAAAGGGGCAAGTTGAAGCGCTATCAAATACCTGAATAGATATAAATAATTGGGAATTCCGATAGCATCATTTGGAACGATGCTGTGATGTCAGCACTGTATATATAAAATTATTAAAATATCCCTCCTTTTAAATACACACAGAATAGACCCGCTCTTTCATTATCGTGAAGTAGAAGGGGAAGGGCGTGTAATAGGGAAGCTAATTGTGAATATAAAATTGCCTGTAGGGAGTTAGATTATATTTAAAAAATGAGGTAAATCTAAAGACAACGTTGTTAATTATTTTCACTCTTTTTGCTTTTACTTAATTTGCTGCTGTGTAAACATCTTTGTACAAAACAAAAGGCATCAATTGCCTTAAATCGTTTCAACTAGGATTAGCGCTTGATACATTTAAAATAAACTTGTTTTAAATTGAGTTTTGTGTGTATTATGTGCCATCTTGTGGTAGAACTTTAGATTGCAGCATATTCATAGCACAGGGTAGTATTTCCATTAAACCGCTACGGAAATTAAAGGACTCGCCTTACTTAGGCCCTCATTACGAGCTGACAGGCAAATTCCAGTAGGCGCTATGTGCACAGTCACACATACCTGAAATCTGTGTTTTGCAGGTTTCATTTGGAAATGAGCAATAATATGTAGAATTTGTATTTAAAGCACTGCATTTGGCATATTTTGACTTTTTTCTCAGATTTTTCCCTCAATAAATTCCGCTACGTTTGATCTACTGAAATCTGTCAGTGGAAAACAGAGAGTGTGATAAATAGTACACAAATCATAATTCCAGTTCCTGTGCAAACTCCTGTTTGCACACACATCGAAATGTAGCCCACAGCTTTTAATCACGTCCTAAGAGGCTGATTATTAGTGCTGCAACTTTTTAGGTCCTAAGCACTTAAAAGACGTTGGTGCCCCCATATATATCTATTTCAAAATATAAACAATAATAAACCGTAAAATAAAATTAATTTTTCTGAAATGAAACAAAACTTACTGTAAGATGAGAAATAATGTTTATTTTTGTATACTTTCACTTTATTTATAGGTCCAGCTGCAACATTTGCATTTTTGCACCATATGATCCATGGTAAATCTGACAATGGAAAAGTTCTGTTGTGCCCCCTTCCCTTAATGCCCTAAGCACATGCTTATTTTGCTTAATGGTTCATCCAGCCCTGCTCATACTCAATAAAATCAAGCGCACCAGAGTTTGGACTTTACCAGGTGAGTTAGAATATCAACTATTTCTTTGCTTATGGCACCAAAATCTGCATTTTCCTGTAATTAAAGGTATTTTTTGACCAGTTAAATTACTACAGGTTTGACCTGCCGAAATTTAACAGGATGTGCAACCTTTATTGTACCTGGTAATTACCAGATGAGATAAACATTTGGGGGCTTATTTACAAGCCCCTTGCGCCACTTTTGCGTCACTTTTCCCATGATAAAAATGATGCAAAAGTGGCGCAAGGGCCTTGTAAATCTGCCCCTACCATTATAATTGTGACTCCTGTGTAAACAGTGTTTTGCACTGTGTCAGAATTTTCTGAGGCTCTTGTAACTAGGGCCATAGTTTTCACTTCATTTAAAGATAATAATTTGATACATTTATCCTGTCATGCTTTCTTAACCTCTGATTAGTATCTTAACACTCAACTAACCGACAGATTTCATGAAAATAGAGCTTTGCAGAAACAATAGATAGAAGGATGCATGTATTTTTGCATAAAATGTTTCCTAGCGCCAATGGCTCACACCAGAGAGGCATGACCCTGGCAGTAACATGTTTGTTGGACAGTTAAGTAGGCACCAGTCTTTGAATGTTATGATGTAAACAAGTTTGGCGCACAATGCATGGATGGATACATTGTCTGGAAAATGTATATAAAATTGGGGTTCAAACCACACCAACTCCCACCTCGCCACTTTATTCCTATTCCACTTTATTCACTGCAGAGTACTTGCAGAGCTACTGTCTACCCAGAGCTGGTGCCTGCATGACAGTCAGTCTCCCAGAGGTGAGGAGGTGTCACGGGAAGATTGCACTTTCTGCCGTAGGAGCTGGTCTTCTGACTCCCGCTGTCCTTAGACATAAAACGGGAGTAAATGTTCACAAAATGGATAGGTTTGTGCCTACAGAAAATTATCTTGAATCTCAGGGTTGATGTGATCCCAGAAATACAAATAGCGTGCAAAAGACACGAGATGGTACGGTCTGTTTTTGTACTCTTCTTCTTCAGTATGCAAAATGAAAGCAAAATAATAATTGCAATCTGGTCCTTTGTAATGTTTATTTTTAGAATACAGGTGAAAGCAGAAAACAGCCGACACGTGTTTTGCCCAGTGGCTAGCAGGCCAGGGCTTCTTCAAACCTGATAAGAGTTATGAACACAAGTGAATAGGGGAAGAAAAAGGAGTATATTGAAGGAAGAGGGTGGAGGCCCGTAGGGAAAGCAGGAGCATGCAAAAACCTAGTCAGTTAGTGAGGGGAAACATAGGATATACAGAGGTGTGAGGTTGAGAGGGATGTAATACATGTAGAAACGTTACAGAGTGAGAGTAGGTACACCCAGTGTTAAAAGCAAGAGGGAATTCGAAAACAATAAAGATATAAAGAGAAACATCAAGTAACCAAAATTAGTATTCATGAGTAACACAAACAAAAATATGATCATATGTGTAGGAAAGTAGTATCTGCTTCTTATGGTTACCCCCACTTTTTGCTGATGTCACACTGTTTTTGACTAGTCTGACTGGGATCCTCCTATCCAGGACCCCAGTCTATCTGCTTTCTCCCTTAAATTGCTATGTATGTACTTTAGGTACACTCCAGATTGGATACTGGGGTACCCTTATCAGTCCCTAGTATATGGTACAACATGTACCCAGGGCATAGGTACCCCAGAGGCCTCCCATGGGCTGAAGCATGTATTATGCCACCCCTGAGAGGCCATTCAAATTGACACGACCAGCCTGCTACCGCAGACTGTGTAAGCTGGTGCTTGCGCCACTTACTTAAGATATAGGTTCACTATATCTATCTAAATCACTACACTTAAAAACCCCTATGGCAGGCCTTATCAATCCTGAATGCAGGGTGCTGAGTTTTATGTGAGAGGGTGCCCCTGCATGAGCAGAGCCCCTCTGCAGCCTTCGGAGACCATTCTCCGGGGTTGTCTGTGATGCAGCCAGACATATATGTTTAAGTGCACTATAACCTCGGGGTAAATGCTAACTTTAAAACGGCTGCTTAGAAACATGTTGTGTTTGGTGTCAAACACCTTGGAATCATACCGCCACACCAGTAACTGGTGTGGGAGGTATGATTCCACCCTTCTAGAACCACTACTGTGGGTCACCGGTCTACCCGGTACCAGCTTTCACGACCTGGGCAGCACAAAATGGATGCTGCCAGCCACAGACAAGCTTCTGCCCTCCTGCTGCTCAGCCAAGCTTGCGCAGAGGAAGGCATGACAATAGGTATCCTGTCACAGGGAGGTGTGACCACCTCCCACACAGGGTTTAGTGTATTGGGGCTGGGTGGGTGCACTCTGAGAGTGCCAGAAAGTCTGCACTGGGGGCACATTTGGTGTCCCTGTGCATTGTCCAGCTCAAACCAGTTCTGGGAGCCATTGGCTCCTGCTCTGGTGCAAAACTGGACAAAGGACATGGGTGTAGCCACCCCTCTGTCCTGCCCCTCCCCTAGGAGGGTCTTCAGAATCTTTCCAACCCCTTCCCATGGGTATAAAGTGGGCAACCTGGCTACAGGACTTTAGATTTTACCTGGACAAGATTATGCTAAGAAGAAACCAAGTACTTCGACTGCCTTCACAACGCTAGATGACTGAAGAATCTCCCTTGGAGTAAAGGAGTTACTCCCCTGCAAACGCAGGCACCTAAACGCATCTGACCAGTTTGCTTCTTCCAAGCTCCTGAGGACTCCGAAGATTTCAGCAACACAGGAGGTGGGTTCCTGAAGGTCCTCGAGGTCGATCTGTCCTCTCAGTGATTCTGAGACCATTATCCCTCGTGGGGAACGTGCCACCTGAACCCCTGCGCACCGCGTACATTTGCAGTTGCATATGCTTAGTGACAATTTCCGAGCTTGTGCATTGGACTCCATGTAGTCCCAACCCCAAGCAGTATTTGCACCAAAGATTTCCGGCTTCCACTCCACGAGTGTCCTGTGGGTTGGTACTTTGCAAACTTGCTTGAGGTCTCCTCGCGATCCCTGGCCTGTTGGCCTGTGGGTCCTGGCGAGGGTCACCTTGTTAATTCTTGGGCTTACCTGGTTGCTCCAGACGTGCCCTGACTCTCCATTGCTTGGAGAGTCCCCTGGACCTTGCTGGTCCTCACCGTAACCTGTTTCCTCTGAACACATGGGTTGCAGTGGCCAAGGCTTGTTGTTGCTCCAGCCGGACATCAACCCCTCAGCTCTCGACATCCTTTGTGGGACAGTTCACCTCCTGACTTTGGTTGTCTTCGGTGTCTCCTGGTCCCCGTGGCTGCAGAGTCAAGGAACCCTTCTTCACTCCTGAAGCACTCAACATCGGTGGGCATTCTATTACTGAGCCCCCTGGTCACCTGAAGTGACCCAGACTCTGTCCCCTCTGCTTTCAGGTTCCTCTTACCTCGAATCCAGGCTTGGATTCCACCGGACATTCTTCGCCCTCCTGGCAGCAGGACTTCTTTGCACTCCTCCATTGAAAACGACAAAGGTTTCCGACACCACTTGACCCCTATGCACCCGGCTCCTCTGGGATAGCTAACACGGGTACTTCAGCACTCACTGGTGGATTGGCCTTAGAGCCTCCTATGTTCCAAAGGGTTTGCTCGAAGTCTTCTTAGAAGTGTCTTTAACTTATAAATTTGCAACCGCGACTTTCCCAAAGAGTTGCACGGAACACGCGGTCGTGTTCCCACACTGCACCCGTCCTCCGTGGGCTCCCTGTGTCACTCCGCTGGGTGGTTCCTTGGGGTCCCAGCGATTCTACGTGCTCTAGGCACTGTGTCTAGTCAAGTCGTAATTGTTATACCATTCTTTTAGTATATGGTTCGGTCTCCCCCTGGAGCCCGCTGTGTATTTTGCTACTTACGAATGTTCTATCATTACAGTATTGTGTGCTTTATGTTCTAATCTCGTGTAGAGATTAGTAGAGAGTGTTATATTAATAAATACATATTTTTATATAACTACTGTGTGGTCATTCAGGAGGTGATATTCTGGTAAAACAAGCTGCTTTACATTCCTTCAAGATTAAGCCTGAAGGCTGCTCTCCACAGCTACCACTAGGATAGCTTTCTAAAGGTTATCTTTGACCTCATACATCATAAGGGTCGTGTGGCCTGGTACAAGGTGCCCACTTTAAATAGTGGAGAGCATATACCAACCCACCTTCTCACATTGGTGTGCAGCGGTTGGGATTCAAGCTTGCTATTGTTTTACCAGATAAATCTCATTGAATGATTAACTGAAAACCACTAAGTATTAGGCACATATAATACTTCAAGATTAGAATAAGTAAGTTCTACTGAACTTGGAGTTGGGTAAGCCAAGGGTCTAGCACACCCTTTCTCCAACTCAAGAGAGTTTAGTCTCCACTAGGTTAGGTAGGTGCCTACACAACAGAACACTAGTATGTATTCTAGAGAAGAAGCCAGTGGCTCTCTGCCAACTAGATACAATGGCATCTCATTCCCAGAATTGAGAGCCATGTGTGCATCTAGGAAGTTGAGGACAGGGAGAACAGCAAACACCCAACGTCTCATTGAGATTTTGCTCTTAGATGACCTTAGAAAGACCCCAGGGTCTGATGAGGTACATAGAGTGGGTGGGGCAGGGAATGAGGCAAGGGCAGGAAGTGAAACTTTCTTTGACCTGGACTCAAACCCTGACCAGGAGAATCAAGATGATTCCAACCTGGACAACCAAGATCTTCCTTCAGGTGGGGGAGAAGGCCCCAGTGGCCCTCTCTTTACTCCACCAGGGAGAGTACATGGTTTACCTAGAAGATCCAGAACTCCCTCTGTGGAGTCTAATCACTCAGGTACTGCTGTAGGGACTTACATCTCAAATAAGAGGGAATCCTCTTATGATAGACAGTGCCAATTTCTGGAGCTTGAGAGAGTCAAGCTTAGGCTCAAGAAAGAGCAATTGGCCCTAGACAGGGAATCCCTAGAGCTCCAAAGAGCAACAAGAAGATTGGGACTAGAGTCCCATGGTGGCAGCAACAGTGTCCCTAGAACTAGAGAGTATTCTCATGATCATAGGAACCTGAACAAGATAGTCCCTCCCTATCAGAGTGGGGATGACATCCACAAATGGATAACTGCACAAGAGAGGGCCTGTAAAGTACAGAGGGTCCCTCAGGAGCAGTGGGCAGCTATCTTGTGGCTCTCCTTTGCTGACAAAGGTAGAGATAAGCTCCTCACTGTTAGAGAAGAGGATGCTGACAATTATTCAGTCCTGAAGAGTGCTCTCATTGATGGGTTTGGCTTAACCACTGAACAGTACAGGATTAAGTTCAGAGACACCGAGAAGGCACAGACTCAGGACTGGTTTGACTTTGTAGATTGTGCTACTAAGGCTCTGGAAGGCTGGTTACTTGACAGTAAGGTGTGTGATTTTAAAGGTTTGTACAATTTAATTATGAGGGAGCAGATCCTTAATAATTGCCAAAATCAGTTGTTGCATCAGTACTTGGTTGATTCTGATATGACCTCTCCCCAAGAATTGGGAAAGAAGGCAGACAAATGGGTCAGAACCAGGGTGAAGCAGAAAACTCAGAATCAAGGTGGTGACCAAAAGAAGCAAGATGCTGAGACCTCAGATAAGGGTGGGGAGAAGGGTAAAGACCAGAAGTCTTCACAAGGGCCCCACAAACCTGCATCTGGGGGGAGTCACAGTCTAACAAGGGAAAAGAAAAAAAGAAACCTTGGTGTCATCTCTGTAGAGAGAAGACCCATTGGACAAAAGATACCAATTCTCCAAAGGCCAAGGAATCTACTCCAGCCACCACTGCCCCTAAGGCAACTGTTCCCCCTAGCTCAGGTCCAAGTGGTGGTATACAGAACAAGGGTATACTAGGGTTAACCCTGGGATCTGAGATGGATTCTGGCCTAGTGAGAATTCCAACTCAGGCTGTTCTAGTATGTGATGGAGGCATGGATATTGCCTCCTTATTTGTCAGTCCCAGTAATCTGGGCAAGTACAGACAGCAGCCTTTGATCAATGGTAAGGAGGCCATGGCATACAGGGACACAGGTGAAAGTGTCACAATGGTGACAAAAGATCTTGTGGCCCCTGAACAGATCATACTTGGTGAGATGTACCAAGTGACCAATGCAAGCAATGTCAGGACAGACCATTCCTTGGCAGTTGTGAATTTTCACCTGGGGAGGGGTAACTGGCCCTAAGAAAGTTGTGGTTAGCTCAGACCTCCCTGTAGAATGCTTGTTGGGCAATGATTTGGAAACTTCAGCTTGGGCTGAAGTGGAACTCAGGACACATGCAGAAATGCTGGCATCCCTGCAGATGCTTTTGCCATGACTAGATCACAGGCAAAAATGTCTTCCACTGAACAGACCCTGGATCCTGGAATAATGGACCATTTGTTTTCCAAGAGAAGGAGCAGTATGGGTAAGGCAGTGTCTTCCCCCCTGCCTCAGAGTAAGGACCAGTCTCTTGAGGGAGATGATCTCAGTCCCTGTGAAGGAACTGTCTCAGAGGAACTTGGACCTGACCAGGTTGAGTTCTTGGGGACAGAGGGCCCTTCCAGGGCAGATCTGAGCCAGGAGCAGCTGAGCTGCCCCTTTCTTGAACCCCTCAGACAGCAAGCTGCTGCTGAGGCTGCTGGGAGTGCCAGTGGGTCCCATAGGATATATTAGGATGATGGACTTTTATACTCAGAGGGTAGAGACCCCAAGCCTGGTGCTACCAGGAGGTTGATTATACCTCTGAAGTTTAGAGGCTTCCTATTGACACTGGCACATGATATCCCATTAGCAGGACACCTAGGCCAAAACAAGACCTGGGACAGAATTGTCCCTCACTTTCATTGGCCTCACATGTCAGAGGACACAAAGGAGTTTTGTCGCTCCTGTGTCGCTTGCCACGCCAGTGGTAAGGAAGGTGGTACTACAAAGGCCCCCCTGATACCACTACCTGTGGTGGGGGTTCCCTTTGAGAGGGTTGGGATTGACATTGTTGGTCCCATGGATCCTCAAACTGCATCTGGGCACAGATTCATACTAGTGGTGGTGGACCATGCCACTACGTATCCAGAGGCAATTCCCCTTAGGACTACCACAGCTCCTGCTGTGGCTAGAGCTCTCCTGGGAATCTTTTCCAGAGTGGGTTTCCCTAAGGAGGTAGTATCAGACAGAGGTACAAACTTTATGTCTGGTTATCTGACTGCTATGTGGAAGGAGTGTGAAGTGAATTACAAATTTACCACACCCTATCACCCACAATGCAATGGGTTAGTTGAGAGATTCAACAAAACCCTCAAGGGCATGACAAAAGGTCTCCCTGAAAAGCTTAGGCGCAGATGGGACATCCTTTTGCCCTGCCTTCTCTTTGCCTACAGAGAGGTTCCTCAGAAGGGGGTTGGCTACAGCCCTTTTGAACTTCTATTTGGACATCCAGTTAGGGGTCCCTTATGTTTGGTTAAGGAGGGATGGGAGTTACCTCTCAAATCACCTAAACAGGACGTAGTGGACTATGTACTTGGTCTCCGCTCCAGGATGGCTGAGTATATGAAGAAGGCATCCAAAAACCTTGAGGCTAGCCAGGAATTTCAAAAAGCCTGGCATGACCAAAAGGCTGTTTAGACTGTATACCAGCCAGGACAGAAGGTATGGGTGTTGGAGCCTGTGGCCCCAGCAGCTCTCCAAGACAAGTGGAGTGGGCCCCATACCATTCTTGAGCAAAAGGGAGAGGTTACCTACCTGGTGGACCTTGGAACTCCCAGGAGCCCCCATAGGGTGCTCCATGTGAACAGGCTCAAGCCATATGTGATCAAAAAAACAAAAAAAACAATTGATTTCTTTCAAGCCATATGTGGACAGGGCAGACATGGGCTTGCTCATGGCTACTGATGAGGGACAGGAGGAAGAGAGTGACCCACTCCCTGACCTCCTCTCACAGAACCCTGATGATGGTTCAGTTGATGGAGTAGCCTTGGCAGGCAGCCTCACTGAACAGCAACAGACTGATTGTAGGAAGGTCCTCAATCAGTACAGACATATGTTTTCACTGACTCCAAGTCAGACTACCTGGTGCACCCATGAGGTGGACACAGGTGACAGTCTGCCTGTTAAAAATAAGATTTACAGGCAACCTGACCATGTCAGGGACTGTATCAGGACTGAAGTCCAGAAGATGATGGAACTGGGAGTAATTGAGCCCTCAGATAGCCCTTGGACTAGTCCAGTAGTCTCAGTACCAAAACCTCACTCCCAGGGTGGTAAGAGAGAGATGAGGTTCTGTGTTGACTACAGGGGACTCAATGCAGTCACTAGGACTGATGCTCATCCAATTCCCAGGGATGATGAACTAATTGATACTTTGGCCTCAGCCAAGTTCTTAAGTACATTTGACCTTACAGCTGGTTACTGGCAAATCAGATTAGCTGAGGATGCTAAACCAAAAACAGCATTTTCAACCCCTAGTGGGCACTACCAATTTGTGGTGATGCCTTTTGGCTTGAAGAATGCACCTGCCACATTTCAAAGGCTGGTGAATATCGTTCTCACAGGTCTGGAAGCCTATAGTGCAGCTTATCTAGATGATATTGCTGTCTTTAGCTCCACCTGGGTTGATCACCTGGTCCACCTGAGAAATGTTCTAGAGGCCCTGCAAAAGGCAGGCCTCACTATCAAGGCCACCAAGTGCCAGATAGGGCAGAGTAAGGTTGTATACCTAGGCCACCTTGTGGGTGGAGGACAGGTTCAACCATTGCAGAGCAAAATCCAAACTTTCATGGATTGGGTTGCTCCAATTACCTAGACTCAGGTCAGAGCTTTCTTGGGCCTGACTGGGTACTACAGGAGGTTTGACAAAGGATATGGCTCCATAGTGACCCCTTTGAATGACTTAACTTCCAAAAGAATGCCTAAGACAGTTCAGTGGACAGTTAGCTGTCAAAAGGCATTTGATGACCTGAAGCAGGCCATGTGCACTGCTCCCATACTGCAAAGTCCTGACTATTCCAAACAATTCATTGTTCAAACTGATGCATCTGAGTTGGGGGTAGGGGCTGTGTTATCACAACTGAATGAAGAGGTTCAGGATCATCCAGTAGCTTTTATAAGCAGAAGGGTGACCCCGAGAGAGAAACGTTGTTCAGCTATTGAGAGGGAAGCCTTTGCTATGGTTTGGGCTCTGAAGAAGTTGAGGCCATACCTGTTTGGCACTCACTTCATTGTTCAGACAGACCATAAGCCCCTCTTATGGCTAAAACAGATGAAGGGTGAAAACCCCAAACTTTTGAGGTGGTCCATTTCCCTACAGGGGATGGACTATACAGTGGAACATAGACCTGGGAGTAACCATGCCAATGCAGATGGACTCTCCAGATATTTCCACTTAGAACATGAAGACTACTGGTCAAAGTTAGTTTAATGTCCTTGCGTTTGGGGGGGTTGTATAGGAAAGTAGTATCTGCTTCTTATGGTTACCCCCACTTTTTTGCTGATGTCACACTGTTTTTGACTAGTCTGACTGGGATCCTGCTATCCAGGACCCCAGTCTATCTGTTTTCTCCCTTAAATTGCTATGTATGTACTTTAGGTACACTCCAGATTGGATGCTGGGGTACCCTTATCAGTCCCTAGTATATGGTACACCATGTACCCAGGGCATAGGTACCCCAGAGGCCTCCCATGGGCTGAAGCATGAATTATTCCACCCCTGAGAGGCCATTCAAATTGACACGACCAGCCTGCTACCGCAGACTGTGTAAGCTGGTGCTTCCACCACTTACTTAAGATATAGGTTCACTATATCTTTCTAAATCACTACACTTAAAAATCTATCAGTCACCCCTATGGCAGGCCTTATCAATCCTGAAGGCAGGGTGCTGGGTTTTATGTGAGAGGGTGCCCCTGCATGAACAGAGCCCCTCTGCAGCCTTCGGAGACCATTCTCCGGGGTTGTCTGTGATGCAGCCAGACATATATGTTTAAGTGCATTATTACCTCACGGTAAATGCTAACTTTAAAACGGCTGCTTAGAAACATGTCGTGTTTGGTGTCAAACACCTTGGAATCATACCTCCACACCAGTTACTGGTGTTGGAGGTATGATTGCACCCTTCTAGAACAACTACTGTGGGTCACCGGTCTACCCGGTACCAGCTTTCACGACCTGGGCAGTACAAAATGGATGCTGCCAGCCACAGACACGCTTCTGCCCTCCTGCTGCTGAGCCAAGCTCGCGCAGAGGAAGGCATGGCAATAGGTATCCGGTCACAGGGAGGTGTGACCACCTCCCAGACAGGGTTTAGTGTATTGGGGCTCGGTGGGTGCACTCTGAGAGTGCCAGAAAGTCTGCACTGGGGGCACATTTGGTGTCCCTGTGCATAGTCCAGCTCAAACCAGTTCTGGGAGCCATTGGCTCCTGCTCTGGCATGAAACTGGACAAAGGACATGGGTGTAGCCACCCCTCTGTCCTGCCCCTCCCCTAGGAGGTTCTCCAGAATCTTTCCAACCCCTTCCCATGGGTATAAAGTGGGCAACCTGGCTACAGGACTTTAGATTTTACCTGGACAAGATTCTGCTAAGAAGAAACCAAGTACTTCGACTGCCTGCACGATGCTGGATGACAGAAGAATCTCCCTTGGAGTAAAGGAGTTACTCCCCTGCAAACGCAGGCACCTAAACGCATCTGACCAGTTTGCTGCTCCCAAGCTCCTGAGGACTCCAAAGATTTCAGCAACACAGGAGGTGGGTTCCTCATAGTCCTCGAGATCGATCTGCCCTCTCAGCAATTCTGAGACCAGTATCCCTTGTGGGGACCGTGCCACTTGAACCCCTGTGCACCGCGTACATTTGCAGTTGCATGTGCTTAGTGACAATTTCCGAGCTTGTGCATTGGACTCTGTGTAGTCCCAACCCCGAGCAGTATTTACACTGAAGATGTCCAGCCTCCACTCCACGAGTGTCCTTTGGCTGATACTTTGCAAACTTGCTTGAGGTCTCCTCGCGATCCCTGGTCCGTTGGCCTGTGGGTCCTGGCGAGAGTCACCTTGTTAATTATTGGGCTTACCTGGTTGCTCCAGACGTGCCCTGACTTTCCATTGCTTGGAGAGTCCCCTGGATCTTGCTGGTCCTCACCGTAACCTGTTACCTCTGACCGCGTGGGTTGCAGTGGCCAAGGCTTGTTGGTGCTCCAGCCGGACATCGACCCCTCAACTCTCGACATCCTTTGTGGGACAGCTCACCTCTGGACTTTGGTTGTCTTCGGCATCTCCTTGTCCCCGTGGCTGCAGAGTCAAGCAACCCTTCTTCACTCCTGAAGCACTCAACATCGGTGGGCATTCGATTACTGAGCCCCCTGGTCACCAGAAGTGACCCAGACTCTGTCCCCTCTGCTTTCAGGTTCCTCTCACCTCGAATCCAGGCTTGGATTCCACCGGACATTCTTTGCCCTCCTGTCAGCAGGGCTTCTTTGCACTCCTCCATTGAAAACGACGAAGGTTTCCGACACCACTTGACCCCTATGCACCCGGCTCCTCTGGGATAGGTAACACGGGTACTTCGGTACTCACTGGTGGATTGGCCTTAGAACCTCCTATGTTCCAAAGGGTTTGCTTGAAGTCCTCTTAGAAGTGTCCTTAACTTATAAATTTGCAACCGTGACTTTCCCATAGAGTTGCACGGAACACGCGATCGTATTCCCACACTGCACCTGTCCTCCGTGGGCTCCCTGTGTCACTCCTCTGGGTGGTTCCTTGGGGTCCCAGCGATTCTACGTGCTCTAGGCACTGTGTCTAGTCAAGTCATGATTGTTATACCATTTTTAGGTCTTGCATAGGCAGCGCATGCGCTGCCTCTACGAGGCATGAAGTAATCAGTATGTTGGGGTGAAGCTCCGCCTATTGGCTGTCATTTCTGTTGCTGCTTCCCATTCGTTTAACTTAGTCATTGCTCTTGTTAGCTGTTTTTTAATTGGCTGTTGATGCGATACTTATTTCCGTTTAGACCGGAAGCAGCAGCGCCTAACTACTGTGTTCGTCCGCGCTCTAAGCGCAATTATACATCGTCCGCTTTTCGGTGTGCACTATATTCTTTTAGGCGGCCACGCGCGCTTTCACTTTCGATGCTGGCAGGATACTTGCGACTTCTCGCAGAGCACCGAGCCAGGCTCTCTCGCAGCTGCCGTTTCCCACCCACCCCCCTAATTTTTGTGGAGTTTCCCTCTTCTCGTGCACCCAGTGACAGAACTTACCACTCAAATCGAGTATGTTTTCTCGCGGGTGCGAGCTCGCACTGAAAACAGTCTACCCCCCCTTCTGGAGAATTCACTTTCCAAGGTTTCCCCTGAGCCCGGATGGACTGCGCAACCCCTCATTTCTCACAACAACCTAAAAGAGGCGCATAAGTCATGCCTTTCTTGAGAAACCCCTTCTGTGGAGATCTGCGTGTGATTATTTTCGAGAAGTGTTGGAAAGTAACATTTGGCAAGTAAATATGACGGAAAGTTCACAGGTAATCATTACCTGTTAACTTTCCGCCATATTGACCAAATTGGGCTTTTTTGTCAGAACGTCCCGCATTACCAGGTAATGCGGGACGTTCTGACAAAAAAAGCCGAGTTTGGTGATTGCTGGTGCCACGTCCTCTTTACGTCACCTATAGGAAAGTACAGCAATAGACTTTAGCGGAAGGGGTGCTTTACGTAGGAAGGGACACTTTATAAATTCCATTCCAGCACCATCGCTATGTAAGCACGGCATAGCGCCGAGCGCACGTGTTCTCTTGGGTACCCCAGCACCAGTGTAAAGCAGCACTCACCAGCACGCGTTGCAGGAAGCCTATCATGGTCTCAAGTATCCCAAGGCCGCCCTCCAGCTGGGCACGCGGTGGGTCGAGGGACACCCCCTTCACCCCGAGCGAGGCTCCGCAGCCGGCTCCCGGCAGCTTGCCTCCCGCATGGCTACAGACGCATGTGTCTACTGCACCTGCCGTTAATGTTTCTCTAAGGTGAGACATTGTTGAAGCCGCGCCGTCACCGCAGGAGTTAAAAGGGCTGGGTCAGCCGGCGAGAAACAGGTTGTGCAGGATGTAAGTTTTAGGATTGCAGAGAAGGCAAAACAAAAGAAAAAACACAGAACACGCTGCCATCGAGCTGGCACCTGGATCAAAGTCAAGGCCTGTCTGTGAAGTCGTCACGGGTGCTTTGATTTAACCAGATACCTCAAAACATCTCAGACGTGTGGCCCTGTGTCCTCTTGGCAGGACTAGGCTAGGTCCAAATCACGAGACCCAGATGTAAGCAGCATAAAAGCTTGCGTCGAGGACCACACCATTAGTTAGTTGGACGCGCTGGGAATGCATAAAACAATATTGTGTGCAGTAGCGCCCTCAGTGTTCTTTGGAATTTAATATTGATGAGGTAAGTGCAATAATAAATGCTTGTTTTTTTTATATGAAACTATGACGCTGTTTCAAAGCGATATAATTACCCAAATTAATGGTACTCAATATACTGATTTCAGAAGGAAGGGAAGCAAAGGTGGGATTGGCTAGCATTGTAACTCGAGATCTGCACAGACGCTAATCACTAGCAGTTAACTCGCCGAGGCACCTCCCTTCTTAGGCCTGGGTCACCTGTGGGGGTGAGGTATTTATTGCACCTGGGAAATTACGACACTTCGGGGTTCAGCGTTTATCAGGTGTGGAGAATTCTGAGGTGTTCTCGTGAAAATTACGAATTACGGGTGGAATTCAGTGAGCCCCAGGACACCCTTTCTTGGGCATTTTCACGCTCTATAAATGTCACTTCTTCCATCACATTGGAACTCACTGTAATTTTTGACCTGAAACATTTGACAGGTTTCACCCGGCAAAAGTCACCAGATGGAAATAACTGCAGTGTTCACCACCACACACATTATAACTGCAATCCCTGTGCAAAAAGACGTTGGAGGAGGGATCCGAGTTTAGCAGCTCACTCGGAATGTGGCCCTTACTCGCGTGCAAACATTGAAACATGGTGAATGTCGTGTTACATAAAAGATGTCCTACAGGTTCTGGTCTTGTCACACCTGGGAATATTTTACTTTGTGACATTGCTGGGTGGGCCCTGTCAAGGAACTAGTTGGAATTCCTCAGTCATGGTCAGGGTATGAGACACTGATCCCAACCCAGCACTGACAACCCCTAGAAAAGTGCGCCTGATGCCGCCCATTTCCAGCTGTAGGGTGACTTCCTTCTCCTACATCCTTCATAAAGTGTGGGAGGACTGCCGCTGCACATCAGAGCCTCCTCGTCACTCCTGGAATTCTACAAGAAGCTGAATGACTGGCTGTCGAGTGGTCCCACTAGGCACCTGGTGTGACTACACTCACACCTGCTCAGCGCTAGGATACCCCCCCTTGGTGATAGTGTTATGTTATGTTATAACATTTGTATAGTGCATGGCTGCCTCAGCAACAGGGCATCCCAGCGCTAGTCTTGACAGAGAGCCAACTGTAGGGAGAGATAGGATGACTGAGCCAGCAGAGCGCCAGATAAACTGAATGTTACCATCGTACACAGTGTGACCACTTCAGATCAATGCCTCTTGCCTTTGTGGAACAGAAATCATAGCATCTAGTAAGGAGCCGTGCATAAAAGAAATCCATTCAGGCATGCTTTTGTTACCATGGTGGCTGCTCTGACACAGCCTGGCACCACCAGTATTATCTTTTGAAATGTAATACTTTCCCTTTACTCAATTACTTGTGGAAAACTCCAGCATGGGCAGAAACCAGCAGCAAAGTACTCATGACCAGTATTCAGGTGAGGACAAGCATTTGCAATGCAATAGGTCTTGCATTTGCGATAGTTTACGCTATTGGCATCGTAAATGACAATACCCTTTATTTATTTGTTTTCAAAACCAATACATAAATAAAAGGCATTGTTATTTACAATGCCAATAGCTCTATCTTTCGCAAATGCGAGACCTATTGCATTGCAAATGCTTGTTCAGTATATGGTTCGGTCTCCCCCTGGAGCCCGCTGTGTATTTTGCTACTTACGAATGTTCTATCATTACAGTATTGTGTGCTTTATGTTCTAATCTTGTGTAGAGATTAGTAAAGAGTGTTATATTAAAGCAGGCGTAAGGAGTGACGCAGCATGGTAGGAATAGGCATTCCTGACCATTGCTGGAGTTGCGTCATGCTTGCGACACGACTCGAGCAATGCGCTGCCCTTACGCCAATTCTATACCTATAACCTGTTGGCTATTTAAGCGAGCTTCTTCCATTCATTGCCTCATTTGCTTACATAACCACAATGTAATCTATGCCAAGTCTATAACTCCTTTTTTTTCATTATGTGAGATATTCGCTTTGACTGCCCTAGAAGCAGCCGGTACAGCTGACATGCCACCGGCAGCCACAAGTAACATTCCAATACTTCCCGTAAAGTTTACCCATTGCTATGGGAACTGACGTCTTCTCTCGTCATCCTGACGGTCGACGTCACTCGGCCGTCACCAGCCTCTGCCTTCCGGCATGAAGTTTACATAATGTGGTCGACCTAGCTGCTGCACTGACGTGCTCCAGACCGCAGGCTATTTCGAGCTGCATCCCGCCTGGGGATGACGTTTCTCTTGATTTCCTTGGTGAGTTGTCATTTCAAGATTATTTATTCTCAGAGAGCTATATGACCGTATGCGTGTGCTCACACGCATTACTTTCTACTCCGTTACTTGACATGTTTAGCATGAGCCCACTCCTCTTCACTTGGGTTGTGCGCTTATCGTCTATTTGATCTCTACCATTTTATCTTGTTCTCTGTTTATATTTGGCACATTTGCTTTTGTTTGATCTATGATTTATAAATATGTTCTCTGAACGTACTTACATTTGTTTCAAGTCATCAGCTTAACTCAATTCTAATCTATATATACCACGTTATATTTTATATTTCACTCATGTTAAACATATGATCATATTTTTGTTTGTGTTACTCATGAATACTAATTTTGGTTACTTGATGTTTCTATTTATATCTTTATTGTTTTCAAATTCCCTCTCGCTTTAAACAATGGGTGTACCTACTCTCACTCTGTAACGTTTCTACATGTATTACATCCCTCTCAACCTCACACCTCTGTATATCCTATGTTTCCCCTCACTACCTGACTCGTTTTTTGCACGCTCCTGCTTTCCCTACGGGCCTACACCCTCTTCCTTCAATGTACACCTTTTTCTTCCCCTATCCACTTGTGTTCATAACTCTTATCAGCCTTGAAGAAGCCCTGGCCTGCTGGCCACTGGACGAAACACGAGTCAGCTGTTTTCTGCTTTCACCTGCATTCTAAAAATAAACATTACAAAGGACCAGATTGCAACAATTATTTTGCTTTCATTTTGCATACTGAAGAAGAAGAAGAGTACAACAACAGACCGTGCCATCTCGTGTCTCTTGCACGCTATTTGTATTTCTGGTATATCACATCAACCCTGAGATTCAAGATAATTTTCTGTAGGCACAAACCTATCCATTTTGTGAACATTTACTCTATATCAGGCGGTCCCTTGGTGAAACCACCGCTTATGGATGTGCCAGAGCCACATTTGGGTCCTGACCACTTGTGCATGAACTCTGGTAGCACCCACCACCTTCTATCCCTAAATAAAACGGGAGTTGGAATACCAAAGCTGGTCTACTTCCCTCTAATTCTAATAGTAGAAAGTGTAGTAAAGTGCAGATCAAGGTCCATGGAAAACAGACTACTATAGATCTTGTCAATGGATACGTAGGTCTAGTATCTGCACCACTTTACTTTCGTGATACTTTACACCTATCAGGGTTACCAATACAGAGAGGTTGGTCCTGATGAAAGCCCCCAGCACCATTTCCAGGGCTACATTAAGGGCTGAAACATGTCAATCTTTCATTTAAAGTAGAAATATTTTCCTTATTTTAAGAGTTATCAAAAATGGGAGGAAGGTACGTATAAGTGATTTATCAAAAAAGATAAACAGTAAAATAATTTTCTCTGCACATCAAAAGTTCTAGGATGGGTGATTTTAACAACCGGAGTGTGTTTTTTGTGGGTTAATGATTCAGTGGTGGATTAATAGTTCTGTGGGTGGTGATTGTTATCCAGGCTCACATGAGCCAAGGAGTTGGGATGTCCATGTGTCCAATTATGCAACACTGGGGTCATTGGTTGTGGTGTAGACATGATGGTATTGCTGGTGGTGGAGGTGGGTACCCCATTTGACTGAGGCCTATGGCTTGGCCCTGCACATGTGACATAGCCTGTATCATCTGCATGGCCAATGCATGTCTCATTGGACCTCCTCCCTTAGAAATCATAGATATTCCTAGTCCAGCTCTGCAATGTTTTGGGTGATTTTTTAATATTTTCCAAAGCACAAGTCTCTTTATCAACCTAGGTACCTCTTCCTATTGAGAGAGTATTGTCTGAATGATCTCCAACATTTGATGACTATTGTTGGACCTAGTCTTCTCTGCAGTGTCACCCTCAAATGTCATGCCTTTGCCTTCCACTTTTGGTGAATTTGTTTTTGTTGGCCTTAGGACTCTGTGCACTTTACCACGGCTAACAAGTGCTAAAGTGTTTGTGCTTGCTCCCTTAAAATATGGTTGCTTTGGCTTATACCTAAGTGCCATATTTAATTTACTTATAAGTCCCTTGTAGATTAGTATAACATATACCCAGGGCCTGTTAATTAAATGGTATCAGTTGGCCTGCAGCACTTATTGTGCCACCCACTTAAGCAGCACCTTAAACATGTCCCAGGTCTGCCATTGCAGCCTGAATCCAGTTTTAAACTGCCATTTTGACTTGGCAGTAAAACCCCCTTGCCAAGTCTTAAACACCCCTTTCCTTATATATATCACCCCTAATTAAGGACCTAAGTAGCACATAGGGTAGAGCGCTGTGTAATTAAAAGGTTTGACATGCATTTATAAGTTTTAAAAGTCCTAGCAGTGAAAAACTCCTAAATTCATTTTTCACTAATGTGAGGCCTACCCCTCCCATAGGATAACATTTGGGATTCCTTATTAATTCAATAATCTGCAGTGTCCAATTGGGAGCTATTAGTTATATCATGTTTGGTGTCTTTGGAACTGAAGTGAAAACCTCTATTTAGTAGTAAAGTCAGGGGGGCAGATTTACAAGAACTGGCGCATCTCCGCATATTAGCAGAGATGCGCCACTTAATTTGCGACACGTAAAATAACCCTTGCGCCACCATGGATGCGTTGCATTTACAATGCGGCGCACCATGGTGCAATGATAGACAGTTGCGTGATGCAGAATTCCAATAGAAGCCAAGGTTCTGGTGTGAAGGACATCAAACCTGGGCTTCTATTGGAATTCTATAGGGCATATTATCAAGCCCCTTATCGCCGCTTTAGCTGCCATTTCCTGCAGCTAAAGCGGCGATATGTTATCGCCCGTTCTTGATAATATGGCCCTGAATCTCTAGTTGGCACAGGCATGCACTCTATGGAAGTAGGGACCACAGTCCTAGTCAGGGTAAGTCACAACACACCCTAAATTATCCTGTGATCACCTTCTGGTAGTGTTGTATTCCGCTTTAGGTGTCCGTATATAGGTTTTCCTGAATCATGTCCTTATATAGGCACAATTCGCCTTGCCCTTATATAGGCATAGAATCCCTGTCCTTATTTAGGCATTAACCGTGCACTCCAAATACAGGCATGGTCACTGACATCCGTCCACCCTAATGTCACAACGAGTTCTTAGAAATCAGATGTTAGAAATGGGGGTCTCTAGTTGGCAAGGGCTTGCACCTTTGTCCAAGTAGGGACCCTTCTTCCTAGTCAGGATAAGGGAGTTACACTCCTAAAATAACCCCTGCTCACCCCCTTGGTAGCTTGGCACGAGCAGTCAGGCTTATTCTAGAGGCAGTGTGTAAAGCATTTGCACAAAACCAACAGTAATACAATGTAAGCACTATAAACGGACACCACCCCAGTTTAGAAAAATATCCAATATTTTTATATACTTAAAACAAGACCAAATACGATAAAAATCCACTATACAGTACTTCAAACATAGTTACTTCTCAAAATGTCTTTAAGTTGCAAAATACGTTGAAAAGCACAGTTCGTGCGAGTCGGTAGCTCGGTCCGAGCCAACCGCGATGCTGAAAACAACAGAGTCTCGCAGTTCCCACTGACCGCATCGGTACGGGCCAGCAACAGCGGGACAGATTCGTTCACAGTACCTTTCTTAGTGCGGCTCACACAGGCGTGCGAGTCGGTCTTGGCATCCGTCGCGGTCGCGATGCAAAATGGAAGCGGTGCAAGGTGCGGTGTCCCTCGATGCGGTGCGGGCAGCAGCTCGGTGACGATCATACAGACGGCGTCGGTGAGACCAAGGCTGGCGGTGCAGGGCGAGTCGGTGCTCGATGCAGTGCTGGCAGGTTGCGGTGCGGGTGACAGAGCTGGTTGTGGCGTTCGTCACGGTCACGGTGCAAGGTGGAAGCGGTGCAAGGTGCGGGGTCCCTCGATGCGGTGCGAGCAGCGGCTCGGTGACGATCGTGCAGACGGCGTCGGTGATACCAAGGCTTGCGGTGCAGGGCGAGTCGGTGCTCGATGCGGTGCTGGCAAGTTGCGATGCGAGCGACAGAGCCGGTTGGCGGGAATTGGCGCTGGCCGAGCCGGACAGCTGTGCGTGACGAGTCGGTCACGGGTGTCGAGCCAGCAGCGACCGAGTCGGTGAGCCCAGGCCAGCCAGGTGAAGCAAGGCGATGCAGGTCGCGGTGTCTCTCGATGCGGTGCAGGCAGCGGCTCGGTGACGGAGTCGGTGAGACCAAGGCTTACAGTGCAGAGCGAGTCTTTGCGGCTTGCGGTGCCTTCGGGACACAAGGCCAGCGACGGAGTCGGTTGACAGAGTCGGTCGCGGTTCCCTCTTCTCTGTGGCACCTGAAACAGCAGTTCCAGGAGCGGTACCCAGAGGTTGGTGAAGTCTTTGCAGTCCCTGAGACTTCTTAACAGGAGGCCAGCTCAGTTCAGGCCCTTGGAGATACTCAGCACAAGTAGAGAAAGTTCAGTCCAGTCCTTTCACTGCCCAAGGCAGAAGCAGCAGCTGCAGGCCTACCCAACAAAGCAACAACACAGCAAAGGGGCAGTACTCCTCCTGGCAGCTCTTCCAGCTCTTCGTCTTGGCAGGTTCCTTGATTCCAGTGAGATCTAAAGTTCTGGGGTTTGGGTCCCCCTTTTTATCCTCAATTTCTCTTTGTTCTCTGAAGGCAGAGAGGCCTTTGCCTAGTCCAAACCAGTTCTGGTCAGTCCTGGAGCACTTTGTTGACAAGTCTCCTTCTTTCCTTTGCAGTGTAGGCCAGGGACATCAGACACACCACAGGAGGTGGAGCCAGCATTGTGGAGGGAAGGCACAGCCCTATTCAGGTCCCAGGTGCAACTCCTCCCACCCATCTACATGTAGATCTTGCTATTCAGCCCTGTGCTGACTCACCCTGTCTCCTGGAATCCCCCAGCCCCTGTCACTCACACTCCAGACAAGGAATACACAACCTAGCAGAGGGAGGCTTGGATGGTTAGACAAGAAAATACCTACTTTCTAAAAGTGGTATTTTCAAACCCAGAATGTTAAAACCAACTTCACTAAAAGATGCATTTTATCATTCTGAGTGCAGGCATACTAAACTCGAATTTCTACCATGTTCCCTGGGTCAGTTAGGATCATAGGATGTAATAATCAAAACTGCCCATTCTGGCCTATGGGGAACAGGTAGCCTTGCAATAGTGAAAAACGAAGTAGGCTGTGTTTCACTATCAGGACATGCCACACACACCAGGGCATGTCCTACCTTTCACATACAATGCACCCTGCCCACAGGGGTACCTTGGGCTTACCTTAGGGGTGACTAACATGTAGAAAAGGGAAGGTTTAGGGACTGGCAAGTGTGTGCACTTGCCAAGTCGACATGGCAGCCCCAGGCTGCGCACAGGCTCTGCAATGGCAGGCCAGAGTTCCACTTTATGGGCTGTTTGCGTGGGTGGCACAATCCAGTGCTGCAGCCCACCAACAGCATTTGATTTATAGGCCCTGGCACTCGCAGTGCACTTTACTAGGGAATGACACATAAATCAAATAGGCCAATCATGGAAACACCAATCCATAACACAATTTACACAGAGAGCATATGCACTTTAGCACTGATTAGCAGTGGTAAAGTGCCTAGAGTCCTAAAACCAACAAAAACAGGGTCAAAAACAGGAGGCCAAAAAGCAAAAAGTCTGGGGGTAAACCTGCTGAAAAAGCCAAGTCTAACACAACCCCCTCCCAGCCTAAAGCCAGGGTAGACTAATCAATCCCCTGATGGACTTCCCTGCTTGGGGCGATAGAACATAGACCTGGCCCACAACAGCGGGGGCACGTACTGGTTCTACGCCTTTCCAAACCCAGTTGGATCCCTCTATCCATACTCTCAGGGCCCACTAAGCTGACCCATGGGGTACCCTTCTCTTCACCTGTGAACCCCATCTGTGCAGCGCCTAGACTTACTTTGCTCACAGATGTGTCCCGACAGGCCGACAGTGCCCACATGGCCAACACCGTGGTGTGGCCCAGTCCACCCCCGGGGTGTGACTCCTGTCCCCCTCCCAGGGGCAACTCTGTTCCCCAGGACAGTAAGCCACAGTGGCTACCGACAGTTGTCAGTGGGGAGACCCAGGCCTTATGCCTCTCAGGGCTCTCTAACCTCTGTGGCGTCAGAGAGTGGGGGGCAGTAGCCCCAGGTACCTGGCACCCTTTGTCCACTCTCTCTCTTGTCAGGCCAGGGATGACATCCTGGCACTGACCCACCGGCCTAGGGTCTGTACCCGGCGGCTGGACAGGAGACTGGGGTAGGCTTTCCCACCCCCGGTCTTCCTCCCAGGGGCTCCGTACCCTCCCACCTGGAGTGGTACCCCCTTCCAGAATTGTCAGGGCACCTGTGGCAGGTGCCTTGCACAGCTCGCCCACCAGTTCAGGGGTGCTATCCTGCAACTGGTACACCAGCCTAGGGTCTGTACCCTGAGGCTGGACACAGGACTGGGGTGGCCTCTCCCACACCCTGTCCTCCTCCCTGGGGCACTGCATCCCCCACCGGGAGCAGTCCCCCTCAACTCCAGAATTGTCAGGCCACCTGTGGCAGGCGTACTGCACAATTCACCCACCAGTTCAGGGGTGCTATCCTGCAACTGGTACACCAGCTCAGGGTCTGTACCCTGAGGCTGAACAAGGGACTGGGGTAGGCTCTCCCACACCCGGTCCTCCTCCCTGGGGCACTGTACCCTCCCACCTGGAGCGGCACCCCCAGAAGACAAACTGGTAGTGGCACAGTTAGCAGTTGCCCCTTCCCCCAGGTCAGGGGGGACACCCTGAACCTGGTCCTCCAACCCAGAGCCTGTACCCTTAGGCTGGACCTGTGCCTGGCAACCCAGGACTTCCGGGGGAGTACACTAACCCCCCCCAAGAAAAACACACCCCTCATGAGTTGTGCCAGAATCCGCCTGGCGCAGGTCTCCAGCCTCCTGTCCACCTGACAGAGCATAAAGACCCCCCAGGCCAGAAGTGGCCTCACCAGGGTCAGTCCTAGGGTGCTCTGACCTCAGAGCTGGCAACCCCTGACCTACTGGTCCTTCCAAAATTGTCAGGGCACCTGTGGCAGGTGTCCTGCCCAACTCACCCACCAGTTCAGGACCTCCCTCCAGCGACTGGTCTCCCAACCTAGGGTCTAAACCCTCAAGTTGAACCGGGGTCAGAGGCGAGGACTCCCTCCCTCTGTACCCCCTTCCAGAGTTCTGCACCCTCCCACCTGGAGTGGTCCCCCTAGAAGACAAACTGGTCAGGACACTGCTTACAGTCGTTCTTCCCTCCAGGTCAGGCAGGACCTGAACCTGGCTTCCCAACCCAGGGACTAAACCCTGCAGCTGAGCACCTGCCCGGCGCACCAGGACTTCCTTGGGAGCACGCATGCCCCCCCTGAGGGTAACACATGACTTATGCGTTGTGTGACAGTCTGCCTGGCGCAGATCTCCTGACCTCTGTCCATCTGACAGTGCACGAAGATCCCCCAGGACAGAAATGGTGTCACCATGGTCACTGCTAGGAGGCTCAGCCCTTCTGGCTGGCCCCTGACCCGCTGGATCTCCCACTGGGGAACACATCCCCCTCTCACCCCTCACTCTGGACTTCTGCACCCTCCACTTAGGAGCAGCACCGCCAGACACCAGAACCACTGGAGCTCCGTTTACAGATGCTCCAGGTTCTCCTGACTCTAGGAGATCCCCCTCAACGGATGGCCTATCAGTACAGCCTAGGCTCCCCACCTGGTGTTCCCTCCTGGAACCATCCAGGCTTTGGGACCGGGTTTCGGGCACCTTGGGCTGCAGCCCCTTCCCACTCCTTCTCCGCGGAGACAGGACGTGAGTCCCTACACCCTTCCCATGACACCGGGACCTAGCTGGGCTACCATGAACCTTTCCCACCACCCTTGGTGGGGAAATACCTAAGCCCCTTCCTTCCGGGTCACCCCCACATGCTTCTCCAGACCCTCTGGAATCCACCAAAAGGTCTGCCTCCAGTGCAAGCTCCCTAGGGTCAGAAAACTTACACTCCACTGGGTGTTGGCATAGCTCTGGAAAACAGGGACTTAAAATATGCTCTCCAACAATTGAATCACACAGCCCCACACAGGTGTTAACCAAACTACCCTTCACCCAACCATCCAGTGCCTCAGACAAGTACCCCACATCATTCTCACAAGACCGGTTAGACAGTGTCTGACTGTTGCTGTCTCTCAACCCATACTCTTCTGGCGGGTCTTCATACTCACTTACCAGGGCTTCTATCATGGGGGAACCCCTCTCCCTGCACCTCTCATCTAGAGTCAGTAGAGTGTCCCTCCCACTACCAGGAAAATGATCCCCTGTGCCAGTTCCCCAATCCACCTCAGGGACACTACGCACCACTGGAGTAACCTCACAATCCTGAACCCCCTGGCGTATGTCAACCCCCTCCTTGAAGCAGGGCCCCAAATCTGTGTGTGTGTGTACCTCCCCCTCAGTACTAGACACTACATTTTTTCTGCCACCATCTGGGCTGGACAAAGCCCTACCGGCTTCCCAATCCAGCTCCAGCTCTCTCATTTTAAGCTCATGATCCAAGATCATCTTCTTTTCCTCCATGGCTATTCTTTTGTCTTCCCTCTCACTTTCCATCCTGAGTTTCTCTAATTCGAACTTCCTTGCTTCCCGCCTGTCCTCCAGCTCCTCTGGGGACAAGCCACTGCTGCCTTGCCTGGAGGGTCCCCCCCTCCCAAAAGCACATCCACCCTAGGAACAGGCTCCTCCACCTCTCCATTGAGATCACCAGACTGCCCACTGGCATGTCTGGCTGCTACCCAGGACCTCAGCGCCTTTTGTAGCTCATCCTTCCTGGTGAGGCCTCTGACCTGGACTTTCAGGTTCTTGCAAATTGATTTTAACTCCTTGACATTGTAGGCTTCCAATCGATCCTCCTCAAAGGCAATTTCTACTGATGCAATTGATGATACTCTAGATTCAGGCATGTTGAAGTAGTAAGTTCGAACTGGCAAGATCACAAATAGGCCAAAAAGAAAAAGAACCTGTATGTGGTACGTAATGGTCTGCGATATGGTAGGAGTGCACACCAATCACTGTAAGTCAAGTGCAAACACAAGTCCTATCCCACCGCTGCCACCAATGTTAGAAATGGGGGTCTCTAGTTGGCAAGGGCTTGCACCTTTGTCCAAGTAGGGACCCTTCTTCCTAGTCAGGATAAGGGAGTTACACTCCTAAAATAACCCCTGCTCACCCCCTTGGTAGCTTGGCACGAGCAGTCAGGCTTATTCTAGAGGCAGTGTGTAAAGCATTTGCACAAAACCAACAGTAATACAATGTAAGCACTATAAACGGACACCACCCCAGTTTAGAAAAATATCCAATATTTTTATATACTTAAAACAAGACCAAATACGATAAAAATCCACTATACAGTACTTCAAAAATAGTTACTTCTCAAAATGTCTTTAAGTTGCAAAATACGTTGAAAAGCACAGTTCGTACGAGTCGGTAGCTCGGTCCGAGCCTACCGCGATGCTGAAAACAACAGAGTCTCGCAGTTCCTGCTGACCGCGTCGGTACGGGCCAGCAACAGCGGGACAGATTCGTTCACAGTACCTTTCTTAGTGCGGCTCACACAGGCGTGCGAGTCGGTCTTGGCATCCGTCGCGATGCAAAATGGAAGCGGTGCAAGGTGCGGTGTCCCTCGATGCGGTGCGAGCAGCGGCTCGGTGACGATCGTGCAGACGGCGTCGGTGAGACCAAGGCTGGCGGTGCAGGGCGAGTCGGTGCTCGATGCGGTGCTGGCAGGTTGCGGTGCGGGTGACAGAGCCGGTTGTGGTGTTCGTCGCGGTCACGGTGCAAGGTAGAAGCGGTGCAAGGTGCGGGGTCCCTCGATGCGATGCGAGCAGCGGCTCGGTGACGATCGTGCAGACGGCGTCGGTGAGACCAAGGCTTGCGGTGCAAGGCGAGTCGGTGCTCGATGCGGTGCTGGCAAGTTGCGATGCGAGAGACAGAGCTGGTTGGCGGGAATTGGCGCTGGCCGAGCCGGACAGCTGTGCGTGACGAGTCGGTCATGGGTGTCGAGCCAGCAGCGACCGTGCCGGTGAGCCCAGGCCAGCCTGGCGAGGCGATGCAGGTCGCGGTGTCTCTCGATGCGGTGCAGGCAGCGGCTCGGTGACGGAGTCGGTGAGACCAATGCTTACGGTGCAGGGCGAGTCGGTGCGGCTTGCGGTGCCTTCGGGACACAAGGCCAGCGACAGAGTCGGTTGACAGAGTCGGTCGCGGTTCCCTCTTCTCTGTGGCACCTGAAACAGCAGTTCCAGGAGCGGTACCCAGAGGTTGGTGAAGTCTTTGCAGTCCCTGAGACTTCTTAACAGGAGGCCAGCTCGGTTCAGGCCCTTGGAGATACTCAGCACATGTAGAGAATGTTCAGTCCAGTCCTTTCACTGCCCAAGGCAGAAGCAGCAGCTGCAGGCCTACCCAACAAAGCAACAACACAGCAAAGGGGCAGTATTCCTCCTGGCAGCTCTTCCAGCTCTTCGTCTTGGCAGGTTCCTTGATTCCAGCGAGATCTAAAGTTCTGGGGTTTGGGTCCCCCTTTTTATCCTCAATTTCTCTTTGTTCTCTGAAGGCAGAGAGGCCTTTGCCTAGTCCAAACCAGTTCTGGTCAGTCCTGGAGCACTTTGTTGACAAGTCTCCTTCTTTCCTTTTGCAGTGTAGGCCAGGGATATCAGACACACCACAGGAGGTGGAGCCAGCATTGTGGAGAGAAGGCACAGCCCTATTCAGGTCCCAGGTGCAACTCCTCCCACCCATCTACATGTAGATCTTGCTATTCAGCCCTGTGCTGACTCACCCTGTCTCCTGGAATCCCCCAGCCCCAGCCCCTGTCACTCACACTCCAGACAAGGAATACACAACCTAGCAGAGGGAGGCTTGGATGGTTAGACAAGAAAATACCTACTTTCTAAAAGTGGTATTTTCAAACCCAGAATGTTAAAACCAACTTCACTAAAAGATGCATTTTATCATTCTGAGTTCAGGCATACTAGACTCGAATTTCTACCATGTTCCCTGGGTCAGTTAGGATCATAGGATGTAATAATCAAAACTGCCCATTCTGGCCTATGGGGAACAGGTAGCCTTGCAATAGTGAAAAACGAAGTAGGCTGTGTTTCACTATCAGGACATGCCACACACACCAGGGCATATCCTACATTTCACATACAATGCACCCTGCCCACAGGGGTACCTTGGGCCTACCTTAGGGGTGACTAACATGTAGAAAAGGGAAGGTTTAGGGACTGGCAAGTGTGTGCACTTGCCAAGTCGACATGGCAGCCCTAGGCTGCGCACAGGCTCTGCAATGGCAGGCCAGAGTTCCACTTTATGGGCTGTTTGCGTGGGTGGCACAATCGAGTGCTGCAGCCCACCAACAGCATTTGATTAATAGGCCCTTACACTCGCAGTGCACTTTACTAGGGACTGACACATAAATCAAATAGGCCAATCATGGAAACACCAATCCATAACACAATTTACACAGAGAGCATATGCACTTTAGCACTGATTAGCAGTGGTAAGGTGCCCAGAGTCCTAAAACCAACAAAAACAGGGTCAAAAACAGGAGGCCAAAAAGCAAAAAGTCTGGGGGTAAACCCGCTGAAAAAGCCAAGTCTAACACCAGACCCTTAAGCTTCGGGAGTTCCCCTAGCACAGGACTATTGATTTCTCCAAGAACTCATCAATTATGTATGAACCGTTATACCTTAAGGGTTCATTCCTGACGTCTTCCTCTGTCCGACTTCATGTCAATGCTAACATTCCTAGACACCTACCAGGTATAAATATACCTTCCCTTGCCCAAGCAAGTTAGAGGAGACCTCGACTTCAGAGGAGCCCGTATCCCGGCCTGACGCACTGAGAAGACGCTGTCATTCCTGCACGCAGACGAATCCAGCTTCCAGTGTTCTGACTCCCTTCGCGGGGTGTTAGAGTTCCAGATCCGACAAGAGATTCCCACCTCTCTCATTCTCAAGGTATGGAGCTGACTAGAACCTAGAGGGACTCTTGGCATACTAGACTTAACATACTCTTAGTCTACCATACTAGAGAATACTCCACCTACTTCTACCTTTCCCTACACCTAGACTAGGTTAGGTACATTGGGGTAGAACTAGCTTAGAGACGCATCGTATGAGTACTCGCATTTTTAGCTCATGTTATTTATATAGGTGAATATATGCTAAAAGATAATGCTAGCGCAGTATTATTTATTTCTACTGCTTACGCTGTACAATATTTATCTTGCATACTGTCTTGTGATCATAACAGCACATATCTCTTACACGAGAAACAAGACTGTTCAATAAAACCCTTTTATTGAAACGCCCGTCTTTCCTTTCTGTGTAACTCTGTAGAAACTAAGCATGCACGATTGAATGAGTGAAACTGTTATCTATTGTTTCCACGATTCTGAGAAATGTTCCGCTTCTAAAGGGAAACAAAGTTGTCATGTTTTTCGGTTGCCAGAAACTACTCCCTTCTTGTTCTCAAGGAGTTTCTAGTGGCCTCTGAGCTAGCTGGCACAGGTAATTAAGTTTAATATAATCGATAGGGACATACCGACTTTAGTCCTATGTCAAACCTATAGGTTATATTATTCCAATGTGCAGAGCCTATTAGGGAAATAGGAACTACACTACAGTAGCTTGGCACAGAGCAGTCAGGCTTAACTTAAGAGGCAATGTGTAAAGTATATGTGCAACACTTAAACCAGTAACACAGTGAAAAAACCACAAAATGATTCCACACCAGATTAGAAAAATAGATTATGATTTTGCAAATAAAACAGGACCAAAACTACAATGTTCCTTGCAGAAAAAGTAAAGATATAAATTTTTAAAGATGCAATGCACGTATTATGCTTAGAATTAAGTAGCACTCATTTAGTTGGTCACGCTCGTCTGGGACAAAGTCAAGAGTTCAGCCCACCTGCGATGTAGTGCAGGCCGGATAATGGACCCACGCAGGGCCCGATTACAAAAGTACCTTAATTCTTGTTGCAGCACGAGATGTGTCACAAAATTTCTCCATGCAACTGCGGCGATATGTCGGGTTTGTGAGCAAAGTATTAGTTCCAAAGAGTGGTGGTTCTGAATGCAATGCGCCAGGTTTCTCCATGCTGTAGAGACAATGCAGCGATCTTCTCCACAGAGTGGCGCTGATGCTTCAGTTCTGGAGCGGTGGTTCAGAGTGTGATGTGGCGATTTCGAGTGCAATGCACCGATCTGGTTCCTGCCACAGCGGCAATGTGTTGATTCTAATCTTGCCGCAAAGGAAGCATAGTTTCCACTGGAGCAAACCCCTAGGTGCACTTTCAAGGGTCCGAGACTGTGGTTTCACCACTTGGCAAGACAGACTCACAAGTAAGCCTGCACGGAGTTCACAGAGTAACTCCGCGAATTGACAAAATAATTCCACCAAGCTATGTGGAGTTCCGCGAGCGGCGGGGTGGGTTACCTCACGCTGTTCACACTGATTTTTAGTGCCGGGTGTTTGTCCCCCACTGTGAAATCTGCACGAACTGCATCTCACACAGTGCAAGTGGGCGCTGCTTTTTTCTGTCGCTCAAGTCGAAGTTCTACTAGAGCGGCAGCTTCCTCAACACGAACTGAACTTTCTCAATGCCAGCGGTAGCGACCATCTGTGATCGCTCGTGTTGAGAAATCTCGCTGGGAAGTGGTCTAGAGTTGAATTTTCCTCGCTCACACTCACCACCTTACCATTGGCAAGCACGAGCTAGGAAAAAACTCAATTTTCAGAACTCCATGAACTCCGCGGAGTGCAAAAAACTCTGCAAACTCTAGGAATGGTGCGGAGTTCACCTCCAAGGCTTACTCACAAGCAGATGAGCCCAAGGGTTGGAATAGGAGGGTTCTACGTTTTTTGTGTCCCTGAGACTTAGTCAACAGGAGGCAAGCCAGCAAGCCTTAGGAGTCACTCTGGGTTAAAGTGATGCATGTCCAGTCCTTCACACCCAGGCAGGGGAACATCAGGCAGCAGGGCAACTCAGCGAGGCAAGAGCACAACACAGCAGAATTCAGCAAAGCAGCAGTCTAACAGAGTGGCAGTCCTTTCAGTAGCACATCAGTTCTTCCTGGATGAGTAGTCACAGGTCCAGAAGTCTACTGCATTCGTGGTATCTGGGGTCTAGAACTTATACTTATACCCAGTTGTACCTTAGAAGTGGGGAAGATTTCAAAGAAAAGCTTTTAAGTGCGCCAGGTCCCTGCCCTTCCTTCTCCGGCTCCAGACTCACTAGAATGGAATATGCAGCTCTTTGTGTGGGGACAGGCACAGCCCTTTAAGGGTCAAGTGTCAGCTTCTCCCTCCCATCCAGCCCAGGAAGGGCCATCAGCCAGGTGATGGGCAATCAGAAAGTGAATGGTCCATCAGGTGCACCTAAACTCCCTTTTCTGAGTGACTATCTCGAAGGAATGTACAAAGCCCATCTGTCACCCATTCCAAACATGTATTGGAGACAGGCAGAAGGCACAAAATGGTTTAAGTAAGGAAAATGTCCACTTTCTAAAAGTGTCATTTTTAGACTTACAACTTAAAATCCGACTTCACCATAATTTGTGATTTTAAATTATGAGTCCAGGGACAACAAACTCGAGATATCCATCTTATCTCAATTGGATGTTGCACTTATAAAATGCAATAAGGTACTCTCAATGTTAGACTATGGGAGAGAGAGGCCTGGGAGTATTGAAGCCAAAATTAGGAGTTTTCGCTACCAAGATATGTAAAGTTTAAAAGTACATGTCCTTCCTTTTAACCACACTGCACCCTGCCCTGTAGGTTATACAGGGCCTACATTAGGGGTGACTTATATGTATAAAAAGGGAAGGTTTAGGCCTGACAAGAGGGTTTACTTGCCAGGTCGACATGGCAGTGTGTCACTGCACATGCAGGCTCTGCAGTGGCAGGCCTGAGACATGGTTATGGGGCTACTCATGTGGGTGGCACAATCAGTGCTTCAGGCCCACTAGTAGCATTTAATTTACAGGCCCTGGGCACACATAGTGCACTTTACTAGGGTTTAAGTAAATTAAATATGCCGATTGGATATGAGCCAATGTTACCATGCTTTGGGGAGAGAGCACATGCACTTTAGCACTGGTTAGCAGTGGTAAATTGCTCATTGTCTTACAGCAGCAAAAACCAGACAGAAAAATGGAGGAATTAGGCAAAAATGGGGGGGAGACCACCCTAAGGCTGTCTAGTCGAACAGTAGCTGCTTGCAGGGGACTTGCAAGCCATAGGAGCTGTCCAGAAGGCAAACTGCTGACTGGCATTGAGGTCTTTTGCAGGTTTTTTCCTGGATGGGAACAACAATCTCTTCCTCCTCCTCCTCTTTCTATTGAGCTGTGGAGTCCACAGATATGACAGCTTGGAAGAGGATAGGGTCCTCCACCACTCCGATGGCTAGAGTACCATCTACCAAATTCCAGATCTGGGCCTAAGTCCCACTTTTCTACAACTGCTGGGAAAGATCCTCTTGCTCACTCTTGAGTGGGAGAAGGCTCTACCAGCCCAATGTGTCATCTTCAGGTCAAAAGAAGAAGTACTAAGACTGTCCTTTATGTTGTGTACTCTTACCGTCCCCCTCCCAGATGATTAATACATATTAAGTGGCCAGGTATTGACAACAATAAACCTAGGTGTATTTTCCATTACTCCAGTGTAATGTGCCATGAGCTTAAAAATGTTGTGTTGCAAATATGTGTAACATTGCGATTACAGCATTATGCCAACTCGTATAAACTATATGTTTGTTTGGGATAATATATCGCCATTCAGGTAATTTTATTGTGCAAAATTTGTCTTCTTTATTTATTTACTTTTTGGTCTGAAGAGGCAGTGACATAGAGACTGTGGATACTATACATACAGTATCAGCTTCCTCTTTCTGTCCTGAGGACTCTATCCTGTGCTTTGTCCAACACTTTGTCATTTTGGATTTAGATTTTTGAGGGAAAGCATCATTTTGCCTCTGTCAGCAATCTCTGCTGCATCTTCCACCCTAAGAATAGTTATTTTTTTGTAAAACATTTGTGTTAGCAGGCACCACTGTTTATGATCCTTTTTTCATTTTGTTTTTTTGCCAACAGTCTTAAGATTGGAGTGGGGACGTGTGGGCAGACCCATGTGGGATTTAGGGAATAACGGCCATTTTTGGATGGTTAATAATAGTTCTTCCTTTTCCTTGTGTTTTTGTGAATTTTGTCCAGATTTATCTTCATACTGTGTTGTGTTGATTTTTGGGGCCTAGTCCGCTATAAGCCTTGAATATGGTTTTATGTATTTTTCGCATTCTCTCTGTTGCTGTGCTAGAGATAGTTGTTATTACAGTAGTGGCTTGTGAAAGGCAGCGGTTATTGTTACCTAGTGCTGTTTGTGTTTGCAGCAATTCTAAAGTTTATTTCTTTCCTTTCTCACTGTTTCCATTTTGTTGTGCTGTTATCATATTTTTTTATGTTGGTTGCATTTTATAATACATTATTGTTGCTGGTTTACTAGACATTAACAGATTGGCCCAGTCATGTTTTGGGTATATATTTGTGTGATCCAGTGCCTGAAATCCTGCACATGTTTGTGGTGGTTGGAGAAGAGGCTCCAGCCAGAGTAGAGCTGCAATGTGCTCTTTGTTCTCCATGCCTCCTTATTTGCTTTAATTGTGGCAACTATCATATTGTGGACCCAGTGTGCATGTTTGTCACAGGTGGACAATTTGCCTTTGTTCTCCTTCTTCGTTACTGGCCATTTTGTGAGTGATCATCATTTTGTGTAGCGTGTGTGTATGTGTTATATGTGGCCATTTTTCTTAGGTCCTCATGTCTTCTTCTTTGCTGGCCATGGAGTGAATGTGGAGCCATTGTGTGTGTCACAGGCAGCTATTTTGTCTTTGTTCTCTATGCCTCCATCTTTACTGGCAATGTGATGAGAGACTACCATTCTCTATGGCAAATGTGTGTTTCATATCATTAATCATTTGATTCTACTTCTAAAAACAATGTTCAAGTAATGTTGATTTTAGAAGCCCATGTAATATTTGTTCATTATTAATTTTTTTCTCATATATTTGTCCTGTTCATTTGTAATTCTGTTTGATTGTAGTATTCTGTAGTACACAGTCATTCTTTTTAATTAATTCATTCATTTTTGGCTGGTACCCTTGCCTCCCATAGGGGCCATAGGGGCTCTGGATGGAGACAAAGGGCCTGATTCACAAAGGTAAAGTTAGACCAAAAGTCTAGCTTAGACCAAAAGTGTAATTTGACTACTTTTCTGTATTCACAAAGGTAAGTTATTACTAGTAACGTTACTAGTAGTAAGTTTACTAGCAGTAAAGTCACTATTAGTAACTTGCCTTTGTGAATAATGAAAAGTAGTAAAGTTAGACTTTTGGTCTAAGTTAGATTTTTGGTCTAACTTTACCTTTGTGAATCATGCCCAATGTATTTTTTTATTTAATCAATTTTTGTTGTCTTAGGATTATAGGGCTATGATGATGATGGTAATGATGACTTGTATTGCAGTGACAAGAATTGCCAAGTCTAACTTTCTTCCTTCTTATTTTTTATTGCCTGCAGGTACACAAGAGGATACTGACTGAGATGGAGAGAATTTTGGGACTTAGCTGACACCAAAATGCAAAGACCTCTCTGCTAAGGGCTTCTGCTCGTGCTGCTGAACAGCAGTGAAGAAGATTGCCACACACAGCAGTGAAGATGGCCCCAAAATAGCTCCAGCCAATAAATTAACAAGTGAGAAGTATAAATCTGTTGTTACCACTGGTATCAAACACTCATCTTTTTTCAAGCAACCTGGCATACCTACTACACCCTCTTCTGAGCAGGAAGACACTGGGAGAAGGCTCCTCTGTTGATGAACAATGGCACCACAATGAAAACTTAAGCAAATGTCTCTCAGCACTGCAGTGACTGCAGTCATGGCTGATAGCAGTGAGTAGAGAATTAAATTGTCCCAACAACAATCTGAATCTTCACAGGGAAATTCAACAGCAACTAAAGTCTGCTGCCCCTAATGTTCCAGAGGTAGGAGCAGAGCAGCAAGTTACGTTTTTTGTACAGCAGGATAATATGCCTGCTTTTCTATTGAACACATCGTCATGACTATCTCATCTGAGGAAAATAGGCACCACTTCCCTAACTTTCACAAGCCTCCCATCACATGATTGCGATGTGAATTGGACACCTCAGCCCTGCCACAGGAAACAAGAGAACAGGAAAGTTACCATAAACTTTTGGAAGTGAGGAAGATGAACCTGTGATTGTTCATGTGGAGTGGGGCACAGAGAAAGGCTAGATTACTTCTATACAACCTGCTCCAATTCATGTAGTACCACCAACACCACCTGCTCCCATCTTTTTAAAAGTCCCAAGACATTCACCAACCACCATCCCTACCACAGCTGCAGCCCACCATAGGAAAAGGCAATCACAACTACATAGCTCACCACAAGATCATTTGGATTTGACTCTATAAAAAAGCTCTCCTCACCAGTTTTGGACTTCTATATACTTTGGCTGCATAAGGACCATATCGCAGATTAAAAAATTTGAGGAAGACCAGTGGGTGGTTGGAAGCCAGATGGGCATTATGGAACTGGGGGCCCACTGGCTAATATAATAACCCAGCATGCAATTTTGTGAGAATAGCACTTCCAAAGGATAGCTGCTGCTGAGAGATAGATATAGTCATTAAGAGAAATTGGGTTATTGGTTGACTGGGGAGTGAGTCCCCCGTTGAAGCAACAATCACAATCCCTTGCAGGGTGAACCACAAAGAGGCTCTAAATTAACCTGTGCTCAGCCCCGGGTAGCTTGGCACAAAAAGCAGTGAGTTTAACTTAAAGGCATTGTGTAAAGTATTTATGCAGCATACAAACACAACACAAGAAAAATCCCATTACATTTTGAAAACTAGAGTATATTTTAATAAGTTATTTGACACCAAAATGAGAAACATCCAATCAGTAGAACCAGACAAATACATTTTAAAGTTTTTTGTGAAAACTAGCATGTAAAAGATCAAAGCGCCAAGAGAGACCGCGACTAAGTAAAAAAATATGACAGATCATGATGGAGCATGGTTCGGATACATAAAGTGGATTGGGCCCAGCCGGCACTTACCTTTGGACTACAAAGAAATTTTGAGAAGTGTCTTAGAAGGTAAAGTTCAGCGGGGCAAGGCTACAAGAGGTGTCCAAGGAGGCAGCATCATCGCCGCAGTGAAGACTTCTACGTTCAAACTTAGTGTCTGAAATGGAAGTCGAAAATCTCCAGCTGGACAAGGCAGAGGGCTCTAGGTGAAGACAGTTGGGGATGAGCCCGAGGTAGATTCAGAAGGAAGGCCCCTAACAGAAGCACACACACCACCTGGCCGTCGGCGCAGGAGAGGGGCCGACCAGGAAGTAAGTAGTCAGGATAGCCTGACTGCAACACAACTGAGACACAGAAGGAGCAGCATGGCACTTTTACACGCACACAAGGAGAGCGACGATGAGGATGTCCGCTGCTCCCCCGAATGCGCCAGTCAAGCAGACCAACCCCTAGAGTGATAGTGTCCAGAGAAGATGGAGAGGCCTTTGCGGCACCTTTCTTCCATCTACTGGCCTTCTGGACCGAAAGGAAGGGCCAGTATGATCGTCTCTAGCTGGAGGAGGTATCTTTCGAACCTGAGGATATGGCCGTTGTAGTGGACTGAATTTGGCATGAAGTGGGGAATCTGAGATGGAACTACCCCAACATGCAGGAATGCCTGAGGCAATGGGAGCAATATATCAGGGAGAAACTGACAGAGCTGCCATGTGACAGAATTTGTCCGCTACTGTAGAAAGATGTATCGGGGACCTCCTATGTGCTATGGGCACAGATGGACAAAGAAGGGCTCAGAAAGAAACTGCCCCCATTGATGGACGGGGCAGATAAGTGAATCTCATGTTTCGAGAAAAACACCACAGGGATACACTTAGTGCTAGGTGACATCAAAAGTCTGCTCAGCAGTCTCATTGGGGAGCAGAGAGACAGAGTGTTTTCTTGAGCACGCATACCCACAGTCACACTGATCAGCGCCGAGCATGAGGGGCCGCATTTAACTAATTTAGACAACAAATATGGATGGCCTTGAGGGAGATATTCCCTGATTGCCTAGACATGGGAGAATTGATGGCAGAAAGCATGAAGCCTACGGAGGCCATAACCAAATTCCTAGATAGAATGAGGGAACGATGGGAACAAGAGACAGGACGGCCCTGGACTGACACGGGTCCCCAGTCTGCATTCTTCTACAACATCCTCAAAAAGGGACTACCCACTGAGATCCAAACTGGACTAGAAAGTGTAGTGGAGTTGGATACCAAACCCTGGCAAGAGATACAGGGCAATATATTGCATTATTGCCCGAGGAAACAGGAAAAGAACAGGGAAAAGCAGGAGCAGGCCCAAAGAGACACCGCTAACTTGGTCCAACATAAATTGAAGAAGACCGCTGCAGAGGGGGCCACATTGGCTGCTAGCGTATAAATGGCACCAGTCTTAAAGGTAGCTCCACCCCGGACCCGAAGGGATATCTGCCCAATCCAAAGTGCAGGTATCAGGGAGGCTGACCACAGCCGAACCCCATGGAATACCACTATTGTCAATGAGCAGGTCACATGATCAATTGATGTTGCCTGAAAGCATACTATAAACAAAAAGGCATAATCCCAGGACAGTCCACACAGCATACCCATCCACAAAATCAAGCCCAGAGCAACGCCATTGCAGCTTCCAATCATCCCCGGGACATCAGGCAACCGGTGCCCCACCACAGAAGGGACTGGATGGTTGGTTGAGTTCATGGCAACAGTCACCGCAGACAGAGAGCTTAGCCCAGCAGGGGCCACAGCCATGGCAGGGAGGGATAACTGTTTGAAGAGGCAACGCCTTTACACAATCATAAAATACGAACACACAGTAGCATAAGATCACCCCCCCCAACAGAATGTATCCTCCTCACACCATCATGCAGATACATTTCCTTACCTTCATTCGCAACAATCGTGTAGGCTGCCAAATACTAGGTTGATCAGGAGGACACGCCAGAATTTGCCATCCCAGTGCCCATAGGGGTCTATGACTCCCTCAGCTGTTGGTCCACCGTGGCAGGGTTAGCTGATCACGCCCCAGGGGGAGGACAGTATGATGAGGGAGCAGGGTGGGCCCCAGCTTAAAATGGGCACCCATGACCACTCACCCAAGTCCATCTATGGGCGGGCTATGTAATTCTCACCCACTTCAAGGTTTGCTACCAAATGGAGACCCTATTTTTGTTGCAAAACCTTTGCAAAACCTGGAGAATGCTCTGGTGTAGGGAGCTGGGTTCCTCAACATGTGTAGGGCAAATATGTCCTCAAAACTCCAAGGGAACGCAATCACATGCCCCCAGTCTGTAGTAGAAAATTCACTGAGTCCATTAACACCACCCACATGGGGCCGAACACGACGAGTCTCAGTGCCACACCCAACACTCACTGAAAAACACAGCAAACAAACCCAATCTCAGTCATTTCCCTGTGGGGCCCTATGGAGGTCCATGAACGACCCTCCAGCCACCTCCAGTATTCCTTGTTAAAAGCAGCAATGCCTCGACCGCAGGTAAACGCCCACTGAAACCAAAAAGAGGCAGCCTAAAAACAGCCCAATATTCTCAAAACTTCCAGAAAAAAGGCATAAACCAATAACCCAACCCCCTTTAGAGAGATTCTCATTGCACACCACGTGCAGAGACCAGAGAAACGACCACATGCCAACAGGCAGAAAACCAAATAATTTAGACTCCTCGGCTTCTCAAAATTTGCATACAGCTCATGCAGGTCAAAAGGATCCCCCAAACCAAGGAAATTAACACACCTTTTTTATGGAGCAGCCCACAGAAGAAAATACTGTCCCCACCGTAACAAGCAGAGAGGGGAGAAAAAGTACAAGCAAAACTAACACAAACTTAAAACTCACCATCCCTTTTAAATACTACCACCATTTTTCAACACCCTGCTCGGTAGCTTCAGGCTCCAGTAAAAGCCATAGAATGTAATTGTATAAAGAAAACCAGAAATTGTTCTAAAAACTGTCTAACGATGTGCTTTTTCCAAGCTAACAAACAACCCAAAGGTCTTATCCTACAGGTTGGCAATATAACCACATGTGCACCATCATTGCCACCTCTTCAGTCGAAGCCTCCAAAAGAAATTCCGATTGCAGCCTCCAAAAGGGACTTCCACAAGTCAACCACTCAAGAGCATAGACTACAAATTGACAGCTGTTTTTTGATAACAAACTTGGGGGCATATTAGCAAGGGCGTTATGGCCACTTTAGCGGCACTTTTTGCCGATAAAGCGGCGATATTTTTATCGCCCTATTAGCTAGCTGTCACTAACAGCTGTTAGCGACAGCTTAATGGCGATGTCAGCGATAATTATCGCTAATGACATGCAAAGTAGGCGTTCCCAACTAAAAGCAACTGCAAACAGTCGCAAACACAACTTCCCCCTATTAGCACTGCCCGCGAAGCGAAAAAAAAACTCGTGCTAACCGCGATTATCGCTGGAATTTAACACCTGCTAAAAACTTGACTTAACCATCTTGTCAATGGGAGGTGGATTATAAGGTTAAGTCCTCACCTGCCTATTAGCAAGCTTTTCATTAGCGCAGTAAATTTATCACTGGGTTTCTCGCGCTATTGCTGGGTTTCGCCACTATCGCTGGATTTTTTATCGCCTTGGAGATAAGCGTTGATAATAACGCGTTATCTCCGCGATGAAATCCAGCGATAGCCGGCGATAAAAAAAAACAGCGCTAAGCGCGCTTTGCGATAATTATCGCAAATCCTTGGTAATATGCCCCCTGTTCTTTTTACTCTTCACCAAGACAAGACACCTCTGGGGGCCCAGATGACAAACATCTCCCCTGAAGGCCATCCTACAGCCGATGAATGTTTTGTAAGTTGTGTACCACTGTATTTTGTACACACTCTGCTGAGCCAGGGTACTTGTGTGCCCAGTTAAATCCCAAAATGTGCCTAGTTCCAGGAAACCCACTTTGACATTCTTGCAATGCATGTGCAGAGACCTCTCACACCTCATGTACACATACACTGTACCCAATGCTAGCATCCCACACACACTACATAGTGTGCTCCGACACAACACATGGTACAAACACATGACCTCTGGGGGCACTCAAAACATGAACAGGTCATGTTACATATACTCACTGATACCCCACACCATAGGTGCAGACAGACTTTACTTACACCAAGAGATAGCCCCAGAGACAGGCAAATGTCTCATTCACCTATACATCTGTAGGATTAGGGCAAAGATACAACCCAGTAGAGGAGAAGCACACTAAACAGCAGTAAACAACTCCTAATATGAGGTCAATCCCACTGCACTGTACATTTTTACTGAACCTAACGATGTTCAAACAGAGTTAGACAGGATGCTCAGATGGGGCACTGTAGGAGAGGACACTGTTTGGCCCTGAGACGTCATAGAAAAGAGGCTCTTATAGGTAGCAAAACCACTGCTCCAGTGTGCAACCAAGTCTGCTCCCACTTCTGTCCGTGGCCCCCAGATGGCCCTTGACTTATTTGGGGCAGCCTTCTTTAATGACAAATGGATCTCCATATGGAATTCCAGTGTTACATAACACTACACCCATGGGTAAATATTAGCATTATGCTACAAATGGTTGTTGATATATGTTGGTATTTAAGGAAATCTCATCCTGTTTGTTTGACTCCCCATGCTGTCTATCTGCTCAACTGTTGCCCTGGAATTAATGAAGGACAGTATGGAAAATCACTCAAAATAAGCACAATTTTCTGTATTTTTCCATTTTTTTAAAATAATTACAGGCAGAAAACATACTGTTTTCTGTCTGTATTTATCTATATAAATAAGTAGAAACAGAAAAGTGGGAGCCTTACTTGCATGTAATAAAAGGGAGGTTTAAGGCTTTGCATGGGGATTTTAATGCCAAGTCGACATGCCAGTTTACAACTGCATTCAGGCTGCAGTGGCAGGGCTGGGACATGTTTTAAGGTGCTACTTCACTGGGTGGAAGAGACTTATAAGTAAATTAAATATGCCGATTAGGTGAATATCAATCAGACAATGTTTTGGGGGGGTCATCAAAAGCACTTTAGAAATGGTTAGCGGTGGTAAAGTGCACAGAGTCCTAAGGCCAACAAAAAAATAAATTTCAGCACAAAAAATGGAGGTAAGTAGGCAAAAGGTTTGGGTGAAGATCACCCTAAGGCTGATAGGTCTAACAGACATAAGCAAGTGTTGGTGAGGAATAGTAATAAGATGTCACCATCAACCTTGTGGTTGTTAGTGTGCAGTACTCAAGAGCAGCAACCTCAGCATGGCACATGGAAAATAAAAAGATAGTGGATCCAAAGCAACCAAGCAGTCTTCCTGCTACCCATAGGGAACTTGAGGTAGTGGTATACTCAGAAAGAGAACAACTACCACAACAACCCACTATCAAATCTATGTTCACAAGCAGTTGCCATACCACTGAATCCCTGAGCTAGTCCATTTTTACTATGGAAATATTAAATATTAGTGCTTGACCTCTTCCCATTTCATTGGAGGAAGGAGAGGGGTTTCTTGAATGTGTATAAGATGAAAGGCTCCAAGTCAGACCTATTTTTAAACTGTTGATGTCCCAGTGCTGCACTATCAAGTGATGGAATTGGCTAGAGAAGCAAAGGAGAAGAGCACTGTTCAGTCAATCCACCTTAACACAATATTTGGTCCAGTTGTCAACCCATTGATTACATGTGCATCACTTCACACCATTTCTCTGTCAAGGGGGTTACACAGAGGCTAATTGTTGGTCTCTAAATTGCTTATGCTTTTCAAGGCATTCAGCAGCATGCAACGGTTGCAATATTCTCCATGAAGAAATTATATTCAGCTGTCAACATTATTGAAGAATTTAAAAATATCCAAGCCTACCAATCGATTGAACCCACAGGTCTCAGAATTGGATATGTTGCCACTGACAATAGCAGTATTCTTGTCAAAGCCATGGCTGAGGGAGTCCTATGTTTAGCTCAGTGCATCAACTTAATTTTGCAAGAGTTCCCTAAAAAAACAATATTTAGTAACCAAAATACTGGACACCTGTCATAGGATTTGCATTGATTTCAGTAATTCGTTCAGTAGGCTGGCAATAAATTATCTTGCATGTTCTGGAGTCAGTGTATAGCCATTGTGGGTGTTTAGTGCAGCTGCAGCGATTGTTACGGTCAGAAGGACCAGTTTCTCTCCCCAAAACATTGAGAGATAACAATGACTAAAATGAATAAATGTTTCATATCTGTGAGAAATTGGCTGACAGGGGTAAGTACCCACTTCAGGTAATAACCACAACCCCTGTCAGAGTGAACCCTCAAAGTCACTGAGCTCAACACCCTGATAGCTATGGCACAAAGCAGGCAGTCTTAACTTAGAGGCAATGTGCAAAGTATTTATGCAGTTCTGAACAGTAAGAAAAGTTAAAATGCAAAACAATAACTATGTTAAATGTAATTAAAAATATAGAACAACATTTAATCAACAAAATGACACCAAAATTACAAAAATCCAGTCATGATTTTCTAAATTTTAAGTAAAAATAGCACCACAAATCACAAAGTGCCAACAATAGTCAGTGGCCTCCTTCCATTAACCACTCAACCTGTCCATTGCCAAACCTGAACCTAGCCTAACCCCTGTCCTAAAATGTCAATTTTACCTAACGCTCCCTTGCTCTCTAACCCATTACCAAGTATTGCATTGGTAATGGGTCAGAGGTGATATTGTGTTGCGGGACTCTGGAGTAGGGCCACTAGACTATTATTATGTGCCAGTAGGTTAGCTCTATTAATGTTGCATGATCTGGTATGATAAATTGTCCAGCATTAATTTAAAGCACTAAAGAGTGTGATGGCAATGTATGTAACTTTAATTGTTTAACATTTTCCCAATACGTTACCATGCAGAGATCTCTGCCAGGCTGTAGAGTCTTCCTTTGGTAAAGTATAAGGAACATTTTAAAAATGTATTTCACTTGAAAATAAATATGAAACATGTTTTTATGTTAAAATATTACAAATGTTTTTATGTTAAATAATAATGTAAATTCCTTATATGTATTTACTTTACTCAGAAGGCTCTAGAAAATACTAAGAGTACTTGTTTATTCAAAACAATAATTAAATCAAAAAAGGAGAGAAGAGAAGGTGAGGAGAGGAGAGGTTTATGTCACAGCAAGAAAAAAGGGAAGAGAAGGCGGGAAATACAAACTAGAGAGGAGAAAGTAGTCAAGAAAACAGAAGGGGCTATAAACAGGAAACAAAAGGATATGTGTGTGGTGTATGGGCACTTACTAAAGAAGAAAAAAGGGGAAGTTAGGATACATGAAAAATGAAAAAAAGGAAAATACGGTTTGACAGAAGGCCATGCTGCATAATAATATAGGTGATAATAATAAATAAAATTCAAGAGGGGTAAATAATTATACATATGCCAGAGGGAATGTACTCTGGTGTGGTGGCAGAAGAGACTTCCTTCCTTCGCCGGGGTCTCTTCATCTTTGGTATTTCTGAAAGAGTAAAGAAAAAGAAAAAAAGATTATTAGTGTTCTATCTACATCAATATTAAATTGCATGTTAATACTTTACTGGAAAACAAATAGTGTTTGAGAACCAACCCAAGATTTTCCCCTTTAACCTCCATCCTAAAACAGTATTGTGCTAATTAGTAATAAATTATAACTACAGATGATATTGCTCTTCCGTTACCTTCATACATTTTCATCATCGTCATACTAAAGCAATGCATAAGCAATTCTTAATTTAAAGTAGGCCTGGGTAGAACTTAAATTATGGCCGAGTAATTGGAGTAATTTTGTGTTACTCTTATGCAACTATGCCCACTTGCATAATTAAGAGTAATTTGGAGAAAAAATTAGAGGGAGCGCAAGTGACCATTTGCTCTGATGTTTATGTTCTGTTGCATTTAAGACTATTTTCTTATCGCAAAATGCATCTTCACGTCCATTGTGGATGCAAGGGTGCATTTTGTGCTAAGTAGCTAGTGCTAAATTCTGGCAGTAAGTTGGGAATAAATTCTATCCCAAGTGCACACTTAGGGGCCGATTCTGATGCCGGTTGGAAAAGCTTCCCGACCGAATCGGTTGGGAAATGGTGTCCGACCCACTCGGATCGGGAAAGTCCGACCGGCGGAGTAGGATGCATCCGGATGCTTCCAGATACGATTTGGTTGAACTCCCATTGACTTCAATGGGAACATTTGTTCCTAACCGCATCAGAATTGGGCCCTCGGTCGGGAAGACACGTTCCCGATCCGATTTGGAAGGAGCAAATGCCGTTAGGAGGCCTTCCTAACCGCATCAGAATCAGGCCCTAGGTCGGGAAGCTTTTCCAACCCGCATCAGAATCGGGCCCTAAGTGAGTGGCTGCTCTCTATTCATATTCTGCTGCATTTTGTGGTACATTTTGTTGCAAAATGCTTCCTTGTTTACATTTTGGATGTGAGGGGGCATGCTTGCACTAAGAAAATAGCGCTCATTGCAGAACTACTTCTCTCACATAATTCCACATAATCGTGTAGAATCTTTGGGTAACTATGATTACACACATGAAATTCCACAAGAGGCTTGGGTGGAAGAAATTAAGAAGGAAGCTAGATAAAGGTGGCCTGCCACTTCCTGATGTACTGTTATTCTTTCCAATTCAAAAACTGCAGAATACTTCTTTCAAGCCTTGATGACTCATGTAGAGAGAAGCTACACTCCCCCATGACAGGCACTTTAGTGCAGGTTGGCTTTCAAAATACATTTAACACCACAACATTTTTCATAAAAGTGAGACTGAAAGTGCTGTGAGTCTCCTTAGAGCTATGGTACAACCTAAGGAAAATATTACTAATTGAATATTACTCAACATATTCCTCAATATGGATTTCTCCAGTTTCTTCTGCTTCCTGGAGGATAAACTTAGGCTTCCAATAATAAATGCAGGTTTAAAATACTGACGACAATTGTAGGAAGGGTGGGATCCCATTTCGTGGGACACACTCACTGTGGTAACAAAAAGCTCGATCTCAAGGTTTAAATGTCTCCAGTTGGTATTCTGGTGGTCAGCCCAGATACGGAATACAGGCAAGAGCTGGGATCATAAAAAGTGAATACAAGACCTACATCCACTAAGAAAGAGATATTAATTTGGTACTGGGAGCTAATGTTACGTTATTTTGATTTGTGGAGCGTGCTAATCACTTGTCAGGGTATGAAGAGGCTAGACCAGGAGTAAGGTGAGAGATCCCCACATGGTCATTCGAATAGCTGGGTCTTCAATTTCTTGCGGAACTTAAGAGGTGAGTAGGAGGCCCTGATTTGCTGTGGGAGTTTGTTCCAAGATTTGGTGTAACGTAGGGGAACGCCCACCCTCCTGCTGTGCTTTTGTGAATGCCGGGGCATGCATGAGTGAGAGTGAGACTGAGCGTAGGTTTCTGGCTGGCTGGTGGAAGTGTATTTGGCTGTCCAGGTATGCTGGTCCGGTGTTGTGCAAGGCTTTGTATGTACATGTGAGGAGTGTGTACTGCATGCGTTTGTGAATGGGGAGCCAGAGGAGCTCTCTGAGGTGAGGTGAGATGTGGGTACAGCGTAGGAGGTTGAGGATGAGTATTGCCGCAGTGTTCTGTATTGTCTGTAGTCTCTCTGTGAGCTGCTTGGAGATTCTGGTGTAGAGTGCATTGCCGTAGTTGAGTCTGCTAGTGATGAGTTCTTGCATGACCGTTCATCTTGGGTTCTGTGCCATCCAATTGAAGATCTTTCAGAGCATGCACAGAATGTCAAAGCAGGCAGTGCTCACTGCACTGACTTGTGCCCTCATGTTGAGCTTGTCATCCAGGGTGATTCCAAAGTAACTGGAATGGACACCTTGTGTTGGTGTTGTCTCTAGCTCAGTTTGCCACCAAGTGGCGTCCCATGCAGAGGTCCTGTATCTGAAAAGCAGGACTTTTGTCTTGTCAGAGTTAATTTTCAGGCAGTTGGTTATTATCCATTCTGCTGCCATGCTCATGCAGTTGTTGAAGTTGGTTCTGGTGGTATTATTCTGTCAAGTAGAGGATGAGTTGGGTGTCATCAGCATAGGAGATGATGTTTATGTCTTGAGATGGTGTTGACGAGAGGTGTAATGTAGACGCTGAAAAGGGTAGGGCTGCAGGACAGTCCCCAAAGGACTCTGTAGATCAGGTTCTTGGACTCTGATGTGAAGGGTGGCAGCCTGACTTTTTGAGGTTTTCCTGAAAGGAAGGAGCAGAGCCATTTGAGTTCGGGTCCTTGGGTGCCAATTTCATGGAGTCTTCTAATGAGTATGCTGTGGGAGACTGTGTCAAATGCTGCAGAGAGGTTGAGCAGGATGAGGGCCGCTTTCTCTCCTTGGGTCTAGGATGGTCAGATGTTGTCTGCAGCTGCGATGAGGGTGGTTTTGGTGCTGTGTTTTTTTTACGAAACCTGTTTGGGTAAAGTCCAGCAGGTGATGTAGTTCAAGGTGGGTTGTGAGTTGCTTGTTGATGACCTTCTCTATCACTTTGGCTAGGTAGGGGAGCAGGGAGATCGGATTTAAGTTACTCATTTGGCTCGGGTCAGTGTTTCTTAAAGAGGTCATTGACCACGGCATGCTTCCAGTCTTAAGAGAATGTGGCAGATGTGATGGAGGTGTGGATGTTGTGGGCGAGGGAAGTGCTCATCGGTGTCGTCAATGCAGAGGACAAGAACCTGAAGATCCCACAACATCCAATGTTGGAGTAGCTGAAGTTATGGCAAGTATCTTTGAATGTTCTTAATTGGATTGCAAAATTCAGCAAAGGGAGAGTACTCAGCTGTAAAAGGTGTGAAAAGATAATAATGAACATGTATTCGCAACTTGCCCTGCCCTTGAGAAATTTTGGGAAGACGTAAGTGCTGTATTGTCAGAAATTGTTTCTTTAATGATTAAAAAACTCCTCTATTTGATTTTCTTTGGAACTGATCTCCAGTTTCAAGAATGTATATCTTTGTTCAAAAGAGGCTACTTTTTTACATGATGCTTCTCTCAAGGTGAAATATTTAGGTAAACTGGCTGCAACCCAGTCCTACTAAGGCTTACAGATTTCTGGAATCCGTAGAAAAAGTATGCAAATTGTATTTGGAATCTTATGCCAGTAGAAAAGTAAATGATGGTCATGGTATCTATGATGGGCACAAACAATTAAATCCGGGAAAGGTCCTTTGATTATGCCAATATCAGCTGATATTATACAGTGCACAGTTATCCCCTAGTGGACCATTCAGCAGAATTAATACTCAACTGGTCAAGGGCAGTCTTGTTAGTAAAAAACAGGCATTTGCAATGCAATAGGTCTCGCATTCACGCAAGTTTGAGCTATTGGCATTGTAAATGACTATGCCTTTTATTTATGTTTTGAGTTTTAAAACATAAATAAAAGGCATTGTCATTTACAATAATAATATCTTAAACTCTCGCAAATACGAGACCTATTGCATTGCAATAAAAGGCCTTCTCGACCGCTTATTAGATTTTAAATATCAGCGGAAGAGACCGGCATGCGATGTCTTCAAAGTAGTGATAAATAGTGCAGTGAAGAAGACAGACACAAAGTGTGAAGTGAGAGTTACATATGATCCGAGCTATAAACAATAACAAAGCGCACCAACGCCTTTTGCTCTGTGATTACACTGTCGCCGGGCAGGAGGAAGAGCGGGAGGGGGGCTATTTCCTGCCCTCTCTGTGATTTGAATGTGAAGTGTGGTATTGCGTAATGTCGTTGCTATCTTTGATCTAATAAAAAACACTCCAGCTGTAGTAGGGCCCTGGCTTCACAGTACTATACAAACAAATCCATCTCATGAAACAAATACACTAACACCTCTTTTCACTCCTCCTCAAAAACAAAACATGTCACGCACACCAACACAAGAAAATCTCCCAAGCGCAACACCTCATAATACTTACCATCACAAAATACAAACATACACCCATCTTTCAAACTACACAAAGGAACAAACTCCAATGCCAAGCTTTCTCTATTCCACCACACCTAACACACATACAGCAACACAGCAACTCTCTTCCAACGGTCTCTCATCCATTGGACAATTTAGAACTTTACTACATGACCCACATGCTGCACCACCACCCCTGACTCATACAACTTCCACCCAAAATACACACAAACAATATAAGCAACATGCCACACCTCACAACTTCGCTACTCCATGTCTACTGCACAACAATGTTACACCACAAAAACAACACAGCGCACCAACTCACTCTCAAACACCATCTTCACCACCTACACATGCAGACCCATCAAAATGCCTTCTTAGCCTGCTGGACGAGGACCACATTACAGAACAGCTCTACGATTGCTATCCTAATACAGGTAATACCAACACTAAAACACACCTGCTACAAACCTACACAAAACAAAGTCTCCCTGTCACCAAAGCACATTCTTTAAACTGTCTTCTAATAAATGCTCGATCGCTCTCTAAAAACAAACATCACATCTACGACCTTCTCACTGACGCAAAACGAGACATACTGTTCATAGCTGAATCATGGTTGGGAGATGATATGGCTCCAGTCCTGCATGAAGCCATTCCTCAAGGCTAGCAAACGATCACCCACAATCGTATAGGCAAAAAAGGAGGTGGCCTAGCTGTTGTGTTCAGGCAAACATTACATATCACTGAAGTTGACGACATCTTCATAAAGAATTGTGAGGTACTTCTAACCAGATGCAATCCTACACCGTCTTCCTCCTGTAACTTCCTGCTCCTTTACAGACTTCCACCTAGCAAGGCGACATTCCCAGACACACTTCTAGACACAGTTTCAAACCTGATAACAATACACTCTAATCTATGCATTCTTGGTGACCTCAACATTTGGTTTGACAAACCCAATATGGCCCATCTGAAAACAATAATCATTGGCCTAGACGCACTGAACCTGCATCAGATCATCCACAAACCCACACACATCGATGGACACATCATAGATATAATTTATGCTAATACCGAACTAGTTAACTTTCAAACTATAACTCCAGTCACATGTTCAGACCACCATTTGCTTGCTTTCCAACATAAAACAACACTATGCGACTCACCTAAAGCTACTTTACATGCATCCACCTATCGACCATGGAACAAACTCAATTTGGAACACTTAGAAACACAACTAACATCCAGTACAGATCTGGAAACAATAAATTCTGTTAAAAAACGATATGAGTGGCTACAGGAAGCTTTTGACATCCTGATACCACTCAAAACCACACAACAGTACAAAAGAAAAAAAAGCACCTTGGAGAAATATAGAGATGAAAGACATAAAACAACAAATTAGAAAGCTGCAACGTGCCTAGCTCAAAACAAACGCAAAACAAGACAAACTTCACCTACAGAAAATTAACAGATTATACAAGTCAGCTATCAAAAAAGCAAAGAAAAGGTACTATTCAGACAGAATTCAAAATGCTAAATGTGCAAATAAAGAATTCTATAAAATACTCAATGAATTTCGTAAACCAAATTGCCTAGATGGAACTCATCGCGTTACTCAAGATTTCACAGACAAACTGGCAAATCATTACACGGACAAAGCAGACACGTTAAACTCATACTTAAAACAGAGACAAAGCACCAGCACTAACCCTTTTACAAAACAACAATCCAAGAATACTCTAACCCAGCCCTTCAGTTCCTTCCAACACATCTCACACAATGAATTTATGGACCTGGTCAAAGCAAGCAGGCCTGCTGGCAGCCCTTCTGACCCGTGTCCACTGCAAACTTTCAAGACAATTCTTTTAACAACCTCTGCTACCACTTCAGTAAGAAGAATCATCAACGATTCCTTAACTACCGGAATATTTCCAGAAGAACTCAAAAAGTCATACATGCGGCCTTTACTGAAGAAAACAAACTTGGACCCACTGAACCCTGATAACTACAGACCCATTACAAATGGACCTTTCCTGGGCAAACTGAGAGAAAGAGCAGCGTTGGCCCAGATGTCACAATTCATTGAAGAGAATGCCATACTTTCAGACTTCCAAACAGGATTCCATCCGGGAAGAGGCACAAAATATGCCCTCCTTGCCATCTGGGATGACCTGAAGAACACAGTTGACCGCAACGGGGTTGCTGCACTACTCCTCTTGGACCTCTCGGTTGCCTTTGACACGGTTGACCATGACACTCTGAAACAAAGACTCTACGAAGCTGGCAGAGAGGGGACTGCTCTAGACTGGATCGCGTCCTACCTTCGAAACAGAACTAATGTCATACATACCCCACCTTTCTCGTCTAAACCATACTCCACAAAAGTAGGGGTCCCTCAAGGCTCTATCCTCTTGCCCATGCTTTTCAACATCTACATGAAGTCATTACCAGTACTGATCAATCAATTTCACCTCACGTGCTATAACTATGCAGATGACACACAAATACTCCTTCAACTGGAATGCCCCAAAGACATTGGAAACTCGCCAATTTTCAGTTGCCTCAGAGCCGTGGATCAATGGATGACTTGGAGCCATCTCAAATGGAATGCTTCCAAAATGGAAATACTCACGTGTGGCGATTGGAAACATGACCCACTTGCCGCCTGGCCTGACAAACTGGGATCACCACCTAAAGTATCGAAGGAAATAAGAAACCTCGGAATGACCATGGACTCCAAGTTATCGATGAATGCCCAAGTGGACAAACTAGCAAGATCAAGCTTTGTCACTATAAAAACTCTGCGACGAATCTTCCCCATTTGGGATTTCCACACAAGGTCCAAGCCACCATATCCCTTGTTCTGTCCAAACTCGATTACACCAATAGCCTCTACCAAGGATCACCTTTAATGACCATGAAACGACTACAACGGATTCAGAACTCGGCTACCAGACTACTCTTGCATATCAAACCACGAGACCACATCTCACCTGCCTTGAAAGCCCTGCATTGGTTACCGGTTGCCAGAAGATCCACGTTCAAGCTGCTTTGTATCACCCACAAAGCGATACATGGAATGGGACTGCTCTTCATCAGGAATAAAATCACCAAACACATTCAACAAAGGAACCTCCGCTCAAGAGTGGCACCTCGCCTCAAAATACCAAGATACAAGAAAAAAAACATGGGTGGCACATCCTTCTCTGTTCAAGCAGCCAAACTATGGAACTCTTTAACCCCCAACATAAGATCCATGGACAACCACTTCAGAAAACTACTCAAGAATTGGCTCTTCCCCACATAAGCACCATACGCAAACAGAAACATTCAGCATATCCCTCTGTATATAAGCATTTATTTGTACCATAGATATGTACCTATCTTTGTGTATTGCTTTGTATCAACATGTAGAATAATTATGTTGTTAAAAAATAAATAAAATACATTTTTAAGTACAACAACACTTGAAAACCAGAGTTTGTCTAATGCATATTTAATCACCATATACTTCTTACTTCCTTTATGCATCTATATACCTTCCATGTAGTTGGATCTATATATTTATTACTTTTCTCCTAAAAAAGCATTTTCAATGCACTACCCTATTTCTCATCCTATACTTCTATCAATATCTTTAATCTACATACACTTACCTCCTTTATGCATCTATATACTTTCCATGTACGTATGGATCTATATATTTATTGCTTTCTAATTCATTATATCCAATGCACTACCCTATTTCTCACCCTTCACATCTCTCAATATATCTTCTACCCCAACTTCCTGACTCATCTCAAACTTCTTTCTACTACTCTTTAATGCACTACCCTATTTCTCACCCTATACCTCTATCAATATATCCTCTACATCCACTCTCATTTATCCCAAACCCCTTACCACTACTATGATCCCCAAAATAACTGTTTCTAGACTCTCCCCTACTCTACCCCTCCTTGCATCATTGACACCTCTTTTACTATACCAATCCCCCAAAACAAGCCTTTCTAAACTTTTCCCTGTGACTCTTCCCCTCCACATCCCTTTTTACTTATCCCAAGCCTCCTCCTACTGCTATGACCTCCAAAACAAACAGAAAAGAAAGTCTAAATCCTTCACTCTTCTATCCGTCTACTATCCTTTTAAATCAAAATAACAAACTAACATGTTCACTTCTCAAATTTCATATTCACTATACTAATTCACCACTAATCATTTATGGGTTCCAGCGTAGCATGCTACTCGCTGAAAAAGCGCTTCAACACCTCATCAGGGGTAGCACGCACTATATAAATGCAAACCTTTTTATCTCTTCTATCCCTTTGCGACCCTTCTCTATCCAAATAACTGAATAACATATCAACCACTCAAATTACTTTCATATTTCACTATGCAAATTTTCAACACTAATCCTTTATGGGTTCCGGAGTAGCGTGCTACTCGCCAAAAAAGCGCTTCAACACCCCATCAGGGGTAACAAGCGCTATAGAAATGCAAACCTTTTTCCCTCTTCCATCCCTCCCCTACACTTCTCAATCCAAATAATTATCTAACATAATCACCACTTAAATTACTTTCATATTTCACTATACTAATCCAACACTAATCCTTTATGGGTTCAGGAGTAGCATGCTACTCGCCAAAAAAGCGCTTCAACACCCCATCAGGGTTAACAAGCGCTATATAAATGCAAACCTTTTTTCCTCTTCTATCCCTCCGCTATCCTTCTCACTCCAAATAACTGACTAATATCCACCACTCAAATTACTTTCATCTTTCACTATACTAATTCACCACTAATCCTTTATGGGTTTCCGGAGTAGCGTGCTACTCGCCAAAAAAGTGCTTCAACACCCCATCAGGGGTAACAAGAGCTATAAAAATACAAACCTTTTTTCCCTCTGCTATCCTTCCGCTATCCTTCTGAATCCAAATAACTGACCAACCTATCCACCACTCAAATTACTTTCATATTTCACTATACTAATTCAACACTAATCCTTTATTGGTTTCGGAGTAGCGTGCTACTCGCTGAAAATGCACTTCGATGACTCGTCAGGGGTAGTAAGCGCTATATAAATGCAATTACAATACAATACAATACCTCCTGGTGTAGGGCAGGCTGTGCTTTATGGCAGACATGGAGGGAGGGAGGGATGGTCTTGGCTGCAGCTCGGGCCTCATGCAGTGCCCCTGCTATTACTAGTGAGCGAGAGGTGCTGAGGTGGTGGTATTGGTATTGGTGGTGGTGGTAAGGTTGTGGTGGTATTGGAAGTATTGGTGGTGGTGGGATTGGTATAGGTGGTATTGGTGGTGGTGGTATTGGTGGTCTTAGTGGTGGTGGTATTGGTGGTGGTGGCATTGATGGTATTGGAGGTGGTGGTATTGGTGGTGGTGGTATTGGTGGCGGTATTGGTAATGGTGGTGGTGGTACTGGTATTGGTGGTGGTGGTACTGGTATTGGTGGAGGTGGTATTGGTGGTATTGTTGGTATTGGATGTATTGGTGGTGGTGGTGGTATTGGTGGTGGTATTGGTGGTGGGGTATTGGTGGTAGTGGTATTGGTGGTGGTGGTGGTGGTGGTATTGGTGGTGGTATTGGTGGTGGTGGTGGTGGTGGTATTGGTGGTGATGGTGGTGGTATTGGTGGCGGTGGTATTGGTGGTACTGGTGGTATTGGTGGTGGTGGTATAGGTGGTGGTATTGGTGGTGGTGGTGTTGGTATTGGTATCGGTGGTGGTATTGGTGGTGGTGATGGTATTGGTGGTGGCATTGGCATTGGTGGTGGGGGTGGCACTGGTGGTGGTATTGGTGGTGGTGGTGGTATTGGTGGTGGTGGTGGTGGTATCGGTGGTGATGCTATTGGTGGGATTATGGTGGTGGTGGTATTGGTGGTAGTGGTATTGATATTGGTGGTGCTGATATTGGTGGTGGTGGTGGTTGTATTGGTGGTATTGGTGGTGGTGGTATTGGTATTGGTGATGGTGGTGGTATTGGTGGTGGGAGTTGTATTAGTGGTGGTATTGGTGGCGGTAGTATTGGTGGTGGTGGTGTTATTGGTGGTGGTGGTGGTATTAGTGGTATTGGTGGTGGTATTGGTGATGGTGGTATTGGTGGTGGTGGTGGTGGTATTGGTGGTGGTGGTGGCGGTATTGGTGGTGATGGTATTGGTGGTGGTGGTATTGGTGGTATTGGTGGTGGTTCTGGTGGTATTGGTGGTGGTGATATTGGTGGTGGTGGTATCGGTGGTGGTGGTATTGGTGGTGTTGTTGTTGTTATTAAAACAGGCTTTTGAAAACAACCAGTCAGGTGGCTTTAGTGCAGATGACATGTAACACAGATGTGCTGTTGTCAGCTTCAGCCCATTAGCACACGATTATGCGCTACCTGGAATTCACATGACTTAATTTGCTAATCATTTCTAAATCCATTTTACTTGGGGTTGATACAGACACAAGATAATGCCGGGTTAAAGTGATTGAAAGCAGGCTCCCGTGTTACAGAGGCGGCCGTGCTGCTTAAAAAAACACAAGCGGTTTCAGCTGAAGCAGCGCATGTCCGGCCTGCAGTCAGAGAAAAGCAATAAAGTAAAGAGTGCTTACAGACTAAATAACAGGACCCGTGTAGCAACCGAAGTAAAGGGGCCAGTAGCCATGGGAGGTTACAAATGAAGGCAAGGCCATACTAAGGAGGGACTAACAAGCCTATTAACGAATCCGAAAGCAGCATTTAAGAAAAACAATGACACAAGCCAATGAAAAATATGGGTGGAGAGTGGGCGCAGCTTCTCTCTCATACTCTACTACAGCAGTCTCGCAGAGCAAAAAGTGCTTTTGTGCTGCCGCTAGGCTCAACCTAAAAAACAAGATTATTCTGACAACAAACGAGGACTAAAAATAATAATAAAATGTAGAAGCATTTGCATACAATTAGACTTTTCTGGCTTTGGTATTATTGTAAAGTCTGATGAGTTTTTTTTCACCACTTTCCAAAGTTTAAAAAAAAAAATTTAAAATAATTGGCTATCAATGTTTACACCATATTGCTCCATAAAAAGATTTTTCCAAGTGCTTGTAAAGAAGTTTTCTTTTACCTTTTTTATTCATTCTGATTGGCAATTTAATCTTCATGCTAGCCTATACCCAACTCCCTTCTTTCTTAATGTTTCATGATTTATTTCATCCCCATGCCTGTGTCTTTTCCCAGCACCAAAACACCTCTTGCCAGCATTCCAATTCCACCTCATGTCAAAGATGTGCATGCACGGAGATATGTTTGCACCTCATCAAGATTTGATTGCACGAGACAGAAGGTTAAAGTTGGGCATTTATCAAACCTTCAAACTACTAATTTCTTATTTTAAGCCAGAATCACACTGTTCTCATCTTTGTCTCAAGATACAAAGAGGACACGGCTGAAATTGCACTATGAATGATCTGGGCCTATGCCTGTTATAGGGGAGAGGCAGTCTAAGGAATTTATATGCATGCTGTTCACCTTTAAGTCCTTTGATGACAACAAAATGTGGTGCACGTGCAGTTCACACAGTGAATGAAGTTTATTTTGCATTGTTGGGCTGTGGCTATGAGATTTTGTGTTTTTTTGAAAGCCAATTGAAGATCACAAAGCATTGATTTTTGTCAACTATTTGGGCATTTGTTTATTTGTAAGGAGCGAAAGCACTGTGCACTTGGGAGGTATGTGTGAGTGTTGCATTAGGAACTTATCTTTGTGTTATGTGCAGCGTGCACTGTTCTAGTATTTTTCTACCTTGAGAGAAAGAACGAGTGTCGCTCTTTATGTTTCAATTAAATGTGGTCACAGCGGGTTGTACTGTTGATGATGCCAAGTGTCTAGCCTTGTTTCTGCACCCTATGTTCCAAGTTTCATTTTGACATGGAGGCAGTAGGAATTGGTGTTGAATTTGGTAATAATGGGGCTGTGTCATAAATGTGTTATGCGTCAGTGGATAGGCTCAGAATGAGTCCTTGCACCTGTTTTGCTGACATAGTAATGTGTGAAGTACATATTAAGAAATATAGAGATGGGGTTGCTTATTCATTTTTCTTAGCTGAAGTTTGCAACGCTCATATTGTAACTTGTAAATTTTCCTTAATTAATGCAGTCAAAATAATGTTTGAAAAATGGGTGATGTGGACAGGAAATTATGAGATGGAGTTGGATTAAATGGGGAAAACAAAGGAACACAGGTAGGCAGGAGTAGGCTGGAGTCAGAGTTCTATTTCCCTAAGTCAAAATTGCAATGTGCGTGCATCATATGTCATGCTGTTTTGCGCTATTTTTTTTAACCCTATTTACAGCTTTTGCATCAGTTTTATATATGAGCTGTAGGGAGCCACATTTTTTGTAATTATGCATAATTTTGTTTAAATTCATGTCATTTTGGGGGAATTTAACACAATCACGCTAATGGTAATTACATGAATTTCACACACCACTACACAACACTCTTGCCTTCCTTGAGCAAGCGTCCATGTCACTGTACTCTTGAAGCAGATACATCATTGGGCATATTTATTGAATAGTGGCGCAGTGCAGCACAGCAAGTCACCTTGCTGTGCTGCACTGTGTCACTGGGAATGGGCAGGAATGCGCCATATTTAAGGCATTCGGCGCATTCCTAACATTTCCCCCTGCGCTGGCATATAATGTGCTGTCTAGCGCCAATGCACACACCCTTGCACCATGGTGCAAGTGTGCCTGCGTTGCATCCTGGGTTGTTTTTACGTAGGAAGGGACACCTTAAACAATCCTGAGCGGAATGCTCCTCTTTCTATGTATGCTGCAGAATGGAGCACACTTAGAAAGTGGAAGCAATGAGGAGAAATACAGATATTTCTCCTTGTTACGCCTCACCTTGGGAGGCGTATCTTTTTAGCGCATTCCCAGGTTTACAAGGTCTTGTAAATCTGAGAATGTGTCAAGAAACCATAGGAGTTGTGTGGAAACACCTATGCATCACCCATGGAGTGCATACCCAGGGCAGAATAATGCAACACAACGATTTGTGCTGCGTTGTGTTACTCCAGATTTTTAGAGCTACTTAAAGCCACACAAAGTGGCTCTGCATGGCTTAAAAATCTGACATAAGGTAGGGGTCGCTCTTGCACCACGCTTTGTGGTACAAGAGAGGCGCAAATGTTAATGGCCCTAAATTTAGACAGGAATGTGTACTGAGCCTCTGGAGCGGGGCTGAATGGCAAACAGGTTCTAAGCCAATTTTGGTTCAGCTAGTATGTTTTTGGTAGTAGTACGTATTCCTCATTTCTGAGCCACTCCACATTGTTTCTCCCACATTTACCAAAAAAGTGTGTTTGGAGCTCTTTCACCTAAGTGGGACTGTCCAAACGAAACAAATAGGTGGAGGTCTCCAGATGTAAGTTTGTGAACAGCATTTTGTTGTATGTGAGTGGTACAACTGTTGTACTACTTTGCATACTACAAAATGAAGATTGTGACTAGACGACAGTGAATTATTTTCTAGCATTTACCCAGACACATATGTGAAATAATACTTTGATCACACCGAGGCCTCGCTTAACAAACACAATGAAAACAGCTTTGGGGTATTTATTTACTTTTCGATATATAAAGCACCCACCCCTCTGGGATTACAAGGCACACTTTGGGAGTGCCTTATTAATATGCAAAAATATGTTGTACATACTGAGTGAACGTTTGCCAAACATGTGACAGTGCAGTGCTTTTAAACTGCAGTCCACCCAGAGAACAGTGGTGCTCCTGGCAGACATATACTTTTGTTTTATATGTGGGTGGTATAAATAAATACTTCAGCCCAATTATGACATTTAACTTCCGCACCACTTGTGCAATTTCTGTGATAGCGTAAAATGGAGAGTTAAATATACCAGTTCGATGAAACCAATATTACAGTACTATCCTATTGGCAGAGCATACACACTGTGGCACTGTTAGGCAGTGTCAAATTGCATACAGTCTTAACACCAGCAAATATAGGGTCCAGTAAAAGTGAAAAATTAGGAGAGACTATGCAGAAATGACAACTTTCCTCCACATGCTGCCCCTTGCCGATGACCAGTGTAGACTATTCAATCTTCTGATGGAATTCCCTCCTCAGGAGATAAAACAAAGACAATTTGGCTCCTTTGTAGTGGCACTTGTTTTATGCCCTCATATGTACCACTGTATAACTTCCTGCCCTAGCCACTGAACCTGCCCATAGGATACCCTTCTTCTCATTGGCAGACCCCATTTGAAATAGGACTAATCATAGATACATCCCTGCATGCATACAGTACCACCATGGCTAACCAGGTTATGTGGCCCATTCTGCCTCCTGTGTAATAAAAGGGGGGCAAATTATTCTAAGGGACACCTCTCTCACTAAAATATTAATACAAGCAGGGCCTGTTACAGACAACAAACAGAGGAAATCATTATGAGAATAATAAAGCACTAATCCTCATGCTCTTAATGAATGGAGGATCACGATAGAACAATTGCATATCTGGTTTCTAAAGTACACTTCCTGCAACCAGTTTGGAAACAGAGAGCCAAATAATGTGAAAACCCAAATATTTCAGGATGAGAAAATGGAATGACACAACCCAGATTCGTAAATAGTTGAATAACATATGGGTTACATAAAATATTAGAAAACACCTTAAGGGAGCACCCAACAGAATCGGTAGTTATGTCACAAATGACCCGTATAGTCCATCATTGGTGTTACGATGAGTATGCACATCTATCTAAATTTGGAATGGCATTTTTAATTTCCCAACTGTTAAAACTGAGTATTCGCTGCTGGAGGAGTCTTATAGTACCGATGGACGATAATGTTAGGAAATGAATTATTAATTTGGGAAAGCACAACCCTTACCATATTAATAAATACACCCTGGGTATGTCTCAACACTGAATGCTCATCCCATGTTAGCTGTGGCACAAGCAGGAGAAAATTCCCCAGAAAAATGCTTGTTAATTTCAAGCAGTACCAACAATTTTACGGTCAAGGAAACACCAATCAATCTAGAAAAATACAGAAAAATGTAATCGGCAAAAAGACATAAAATGATTACAATAAGATAAGTGGAACCAGGTTTATGAAAAAGCAAAGCACCTTTGAGGAACATCAATACATGAGCCATGGGGATCTAGATGCGATTTCAGTACAACCGTGATGGAACCGAGGGTCGATATATCCAGGGGGTCATTGATTGGACGTAGTCACTTTTCTTGAGCTCAAAGTCTTTTAGTGGGGCATGGTCCAGCACTTGAGTTGGGGAGGGTCCCTCAGAGTCGGATATGTCACTATTGAGCCTTTGCTGAAGTCACAGGCAACTAGCAAGACAAAGTTGGATATTGTGACCACAAGGTCGCTTGGCCTCTAGGATAGTTTTTTATCCGCCTCACTGTGGTCCAAGGTTTTACTTCCTGACTTATTCTGATTTTTTGTTCTCAGACTCCTACAGTAGGACAAGGTTGGTGAAGCTGGTGAGGGCCCATGAGGCAGGACAGGACTACTGCAAGATCCATCCGAACCCATTTTAGCATGGCAAAATGCTCATAGCATGAGGAACCTGGTTTTCCTCCATGACTACAGCATAACCTCCCTGGGCTAGCCTCACTCCTGCAACCCTCAGGTCCTCAGGGCAGGCTTCTAGGCATCAGATCTCTCTCCATCCAGAGCTCCTGCAGAGGCCATTCCTCAGTTCTCAGCTAGGCCCTGTTGGAGTCAGGAGTTCTGCTATTTGCACTCCTGGAGCAGGCAGATAGGAGGACAACCACTTGGTCCTTGAAGAGTAGTTCCAATCTTGGGCTTGGAGCAGAAGTCAGGAGTCCTTCACTCGTTTTCTTCCAGCAGAATGTTCTTTCTTCGAGTATTGCTGGTGGAAAGCGCCAATCTTATCCTCTGCACTAGACAGTGCTTCGAGTATCAGGAGCACTACTGTTCTCTGGCTGGGCTACAGTTTAAAACCACTGCAGAGACACATGGAAAGGACAATACTTTTGCAATATAGGAAAACGCATCCACCTATAGGCATAAATATGAAATCCAGTCGAACCTTTCTAGTGGTAACTTTACAATAGTAATTTCTGTCATAAACATATCTGACCTCTCGTATCAGGAGGTGGATTCTGTTAAATCTTGTTACTGGAATGATATTTCCTTCCGCAATTTGTGTATACTCTCCGAGGGGAGATGTCTCCCCAGGCATCGGTGCAACTCTATTTGTTGTGGATTGAATAGTTCCTACAGCAACTTTCTACTTTGTAATTTCACTTGCATTTAATAATATGCCACCCCTTTGGCTAACGTGTATTACAGATGATGGAGCGAGGTAAATGAAAACATTTTGGAACCCCCTAACATACAAGATAATAAATTAATGGTATTAATTGTTTGTCCAACTAATCAACATTTTACATCTTTTCGTAAACATTTTTGGTAAAACTGCAATTTATGTGCAAAATTAACCCATTTACATTTGTCAACGTGAACTAGCACTAACATAATGGTTTACGTACTAATTAGAGTGATATTGCATGTTTTGTGCTATGTAGTAAAATTGTAGTGTGGCAAAAGAAAGCGGATGGTAAGTAAACATGGCTTTACATGTCGCTTTTGCTAGGTAACACCTAATTGGGGTACTTAGAATGACGGGTGGGAAACACAAAGGCTTATTTTCTCTATTTTAATTATGATTGTGTTTGTTTTCATAATAGTTCTTTCGGGCCTGCTAGGCCGTGCTGTAAAAATGGCTGCTGAGGTAGATGAGCTTAATGCGCAGATGCAAAGTTGGCTTCCAAGCGGAAGAAAAACCGCAGGAACATGTCACGTGGGTATGAGTCGAGCCCAGAGTGAGAAGTGTCAAGGACGGGACAAACTTAACCTGCAGTGTATGCCAAGAAAGACTCCGTGAGAAACAAGGGACAAGTAACAGTGAATTAACAATGGACTGTTTAAAATAAGTTGCAATGAAAGAAGAAACATTTAACGGATTGTCAATCAGATTGTTATTAACCTAAAGCCGTGTGAAAGGACAAAATCATAAACAAATTCAGAACCGGTTTGAACAAGGAGGGCAATGGGATGATTCTTGCCACCCCTCCAATGGACCAATTAGCTTGATGCTCGCCCCCAAAGATTGTAACTTTATGTTTAGTAAGCTAGTAGTAGGGTATAAGAGGACCTGCTCTTAAGTAGGAGGAGGGCTATTCTTACATTTTTGAGCACTGAGCGTTGATGCTGAAGAACTGCTGCTATCATCTATAGGCCATTTTTTCTAAATAGAAATTTTCATTTTGAACTCTAAACTTGACTGGGAAGGAACGAGACCGATGCGGGAAACCTGTATAGGAGGTCCGTCGAGGAGGCCTGTTTAGCGGGACAGACAGTCAGTTTGGGAATTCTATGCTGTGATCTGCTTTGGTAAACTTTTATTCTTCATCTAAATGGGGTATGCATAAATTTCTTTCTAAAAACGTATTCCGTATAATGATATTGAAATGTATTAAAACGATTAATAAATTTGAATTTTATTCATGCATTTAAAGAAAGTAGATAAAACTTTATTATAATTAAAACTATGAGTCTGTGGTTCTTGTAGCTCAATAAAAGTGTAATCTTTAATAAGTTTTAAAGTGATTGAGCTGGTCTTAATCACCATCAACTTATTCTTACTAGTTGGTCCATCGACCAAAGAGCGGAATACCTTGATGTCTCAGAACTGACTGGATTGAACTGATTATATATAATGTTTGAGAATATATCTTGTCAATTTCAATAAGGTATCCCGTTCCTCCAGCAGTTTAATCCTTCTCCTCGGTGGAAGTGGATGTAATCCAGGGAAATATTGAGTGAGTGAATGTTTATGCGGTGTTATGGGCCCCACCGTCATATGGTATAATTGTTAAAGAGTGATTTACCTGGATGTCATGTCCAAAGGGAGAAGAATTTATATTAGCCGCGCTGGATCACAGACATGAATTCCTATTGAGCTCATGTGACATCAATACAATGCAAGACAAGCACATTAACTGTGTCGATACTTGTTTGAAAATACTTATTATACAAAATGTTTAACAGCATATGCAACCATAGGTAATGCAGGGCTGTGACAGTCCAGAGGGCTACAAATTGAATATTCCTATATTTAAAGTATGGACAGTGTTGGTGGACCCAGGAGAGACTGGCATTGTCAAGATTGCATTCTTTTCCAAAAAGATGAATGATTGAATGAATGTACAAATGTATGAATGAATGAACGAATGAATGCATGAAATTATATTTATAGAGAGCACGTTCACACAAGGAATTTTTGTGCTAAAAAACAAAAACACTCAAAGAGATACATGGTGAGAAAAGGAACAAATCACAGAAAAGGTGCGTTTTATGCACTTTCTTATAAAATGCTTACCCAGCAATAGATGTGATCCTTAGAGCAAAGACAAAGCCCCCTCACCAATTTTAGATTTTTTTACATGAGTACTTAAAAAAAGTTTCAGTGTATTAGGGCGCAGAGCCGTTGCTGACGTGTAAAGCTTGAAATTATTACTAAGAGAGATTTCTCCAAGCTATATAACACCTAATGCATTACGCATAAGGCCTTGAATATCACCTTCTGTTTAATTGGCAACCAGTGCAAGACATTTTGGCCCATAATAAGCTATCTTGTCGTTTTTTAGCAATAATAGTGAACATAAAGTGTGTAAAACTGTTCACAATTGCAATTTGTTCTTTACTCCCATGAGAAGTGTAGCTTGTTTCAGAGCATAACCTCCTTGCTGATTGAACATTTGGGTAAGTCTCTTTTGTCTCCCAGAGTTTTGCATTTTGCAAAGTGGTTGTGGTCACTAAAAAGGCATTTTAATTCAATATAATATTATCTCAAAACTAACAACGAACACAGAATGACATTTTGTATTCTTTCTTTTTTATTAAACAACAGTGTAGATGAAGCAGTGTATGACTAAACGTATATTTACAAGCCACCCGAAACAAACATTGCCACCCGTGCTATTCCTTGTTAACTAAACGGTCAATGGGATTCGTGAAAGTATCCCCTCCAGAGGGCAGATATAGAACGCTCTTTCTCCTGGTTAGGGGGCGTTGGACAAATCATACATGCTATGTGTGTAGATAGAATTGTGCTGCCCCTCGAGAAAAAGAGGACACAGTGTACATGCTTCAAGTGCAGCTAGAATTCTGGGTCTGCACTCTCTGGGTCTGTATTGGTGCTTAATTGCCTAGGCTTTGAGGAAACTCACCCTCACAGTGGCACTAGAGATGCTTCCCGGTTAGGGTCCAGTTAAAGATGGGTGAGAAAGACCGCCCCTCTCTAATTGTGTTCTGAGTAACTTGAAATCCAAGCACATACATATGCACTTTGTCCATGCAATTTACAACTGGGCATACTTTACATTTTGGGACTCAGGACAAGAGTCCGCACTCATCAATATAGACTCCATATATCTCAATGCAACATGTGTGCTTTATCCTAAAGCACATATCTTACATATCCCTGCTGGAAGCTTTCCCTCAATGAATAGTGTTGAGTGGCCTCGAGGGAAGGAGACAGTGGTTGCTCCCACTGAACTTTCCCAAAGGAGAACTTTTTTTTGGTTGCCCTAAAGGACATGAGCTGCTTAACAAAATGTTTTCTGTTTAGGAATGGGAAGGTAGGAACAGATGTTTGTGAACTCTTATCTGAAGTAGAGAGATATTGTTACTATTTCACCAGGATCTGCTGAGGCTGTCAGTATAAATTGATTTGGGCTAGGGCACATGCCTTTTTTACTGGTCCTTCTGGTTGGAGATGTGGCTATTCGCTCTCTTGTCAAAAATCCTCTTGGTGTCCATTAACTTTTATCTTTCCTTTGCACTTTTTGTGTGTTGTGTGACTCTACTACACTTGGTATGATTCTTGCCTAAAATGGTTGTCCAACGCTTCGTGAGTGAGGCCATTTTTTAGCTGTCCTTTAAGAAGTTGCTGTGAATTGTGCTTCTGAGACCTCATAGTAGTGCACTCAGTCTGGTTTCTGGTATACAATCTGAAGCGAGCCTAGAGAGCAGTTTTTCCAAAAACATGAACCATTTTGGTTGCCTGGCCATCTTCATCTGTTCAGCTCAGACTCAGTTTGGATGTCTGATTCTGGGCTTTCCACATCACATCGCTATAAACATCTATCCTTCTTCTCCACCATTCAGACGAGAAAGCCCTAGAATAGAAAATTCCCATGCAAATATTCCTTACAAAGGCTGTTTGGGACTGTAAAATTTTAATGCATCACACCTTTGATGTCCAAAATATTGTATAAGTACCAGCTCTTTGGATCTTGCACTATTCAATCAGCTAGAGGTTTCAATGTTGCTCTTGAGCAATTTCAAAGAGAAGGATGAGGTTCAAAAACCGGGCCTTCTCACTTTACTTATTCCTCAAGGGTGAGACGAACCATAAGACCAAGGAGCAGTCGCGGCCGGCATGACTCCCATGCAGGGAGGGGGTCGCGGGGGGAGGGGGGTGTTAATTTAATCAAATTAAAAAAAAAACCTTACCTTCGCCTCCGGTCCCGTGTCGCGTCTCCTGCTCTCTCTCTGCTCACAGGAAGCAGAAGCAGGCAGCCTCCCTCTCCTCCCCTAAGCCAATCACAACGCTGCAATGGCAGCGTTGTGATTGGCTAGGACGCCGTCCGTACAGCCGTCTGTGGGGAGGCTGTTTTGTCCATGCAGGCTGCATGGAGCCTACATGGAGAAAACGGGAGATTGCTCATGACTGGTTTGGTCGGCCCTGGGGCTGACCAAACAGTCAGCGCCCATAACATTGGGCTAGCCACTCCTCCCCGACCCAACCACCCACCCGCCACCAACCAAACCCTTCTTTTGCTTTCTCGGAGTGCGAGAAGCAGAAACATAAAATGGTATTTATACCATTTTATGTTTCTGCTTCTCGCAGTGCAAGAAAGCAGTGGGGTGACGCTCCTCCGCCCTCGTGGAGGAGCCACCCCTCCCAAGGAGAAGCCTTGTGGCTGTGCTCTGCCTGGAAGACATTTAGCTGAACTGTCTGAGAGGACTGGACCAGGTAATCTTGAGAAGAAGCTCCAGCCTTTGCTGATTCAGTCTTGCGTCGACGATGACTCAAGGTGACAGTCTGCTAAAGGAGTCATATAAACCTCAAGCCCAACCTGATCTGCGCTGAATCTGAGAAGCCAATTCATTACCTCTATTACAAAAGGATGGATGACAAGTAAAATACAGTGAAAGGCTATTTCTGCATGAGTGAGCGCCACCACTACAGCCACCACTACAACCACAATCCACATCTTGTTTATCAGACATCTATGTCAAAGGCCTAAGGGAATTCAGACGTAATGGGTCCCTATTCTGACATCTTTTCTTTAAGTGTTTTGGAAACCCCTGTACTGCAGATCTCCAAAATTGGGAAAAAGTTTCCCTTTTAGAACTTTTCTTTTAGGGTCGGAAGGCAGATCAGTGCAAGGCTCATTCAAGGAGGTGCTGTAGAATAGAGACTCAGAACTCTGCAGTGAAAAAACCAAAGCTTACTACGTTTTTTGTCAAGCCAGGGCTTTAACTTTTAGAAATGGAAAGTACTGTATAACGTACAAAACTAAATATTACCGACAAAATGATAAACATGTAAAAGATGGCATATGGAAGTGCTTGTGGAGAGACCCTTTAAGGGGCTACACAAACTATAGGGGCTACACAAATAAGAGTCACGGACGTCAAATAACCCACCAGTGGCGGCTCGCCGAGGGAGTGCTGCGGGGCGGTGGGGCGGGGTGGGGGAGGAGCAGGGTGGGGGGTAGTGGATACCGACATTCGGCGGAACGGAGTAAGGTAAGTAAATAAATAAATGAAACAATTTACCTTGCGCGCGCTGCAACGCCAACTCGGCGATGCAGCGCGCGCAAAGTAAATTTTTTATTTATTTATTTATTTACCTTACTCCGTTCCGCCGTATGTCGGAGTCCACTACCCCCCCCCACCCTGCCCCTCCCCCACCCCACCGCCCCGCAGCACTCCCTCGGCGAGCCGCCACTGTAACCCACTGCGTCTATACTAAACTCCTGGAGACACCTTTAATGGTTTGTGCACCAGCATTATCTAACTACCAGATTCACAATTTTCCACTAGCTGCCTAACACAAATATGGAGAATGCATCAATATAATGCCAGTCCTATTGGCGTTGACAAGGCTAGCACCATATAATTCAAAAGCAAAACATTTCAAGACGGTTAGTCCAAATATGCATTTATTTTAGCTTTCATTGTCATCGTGACATTCCTATTGCCTTTCACAATCACATAACCCTAACCAGATCCGAGCAGCGAACATTTTTAACAATGTTCCTATTTCAATCTAACAAGGTTTTCCAGCAACAATAGATGAAGTAAAACAACGGCCAAGGATCTGGACATAGAGGTCTGGTTTGCATATAAATTGCTTGTGCCAGCAGTACTTGCAAAATGGAAAATCTGTTTCTGTGGTCATTCCTTCTGTGCTCTAGAAGACCTAGGGGGACCTTACACCATTTGCTTTGGGGGACTGTGTTAGAGAGGGCTACTGTTCTGCTGGTAGTCCTCAAAGCAGGATGTTACCCTTGCGTTGCACCATCAGGTATGATATGCAAATTAATTAATTTGAGCTTGTGTAGCTTTTAGTAGGTGTGATTTTCAGCCTCAATGAGTTAAGCTGAAGTGGAATATTTCTCTTTTCTATTTGGTAGTTCTACTTTAAAGCTCCCACCAGTGCAGGAAGTGATCTAGTGTGAATGCTCCTTCTTTTTCTGGTACAGAAGAGCACAACACGGTAGACCATGTGGAAGCCCCACAGCCTGTGCAATCAGGCCTATCCTTTGCCTGAAATGATTTACAAAAAAGAGGCGTAGACTCTAAATACCGCACCTATCTAACTGTAGGGTACATTATTAATGAGTGGTGCTCTGATCAAGGGAAAACAGCCTCCTGGGTCCCCATAAGTGGAAATAATCCACACACTTGTACATCAAATAGATCAGCACTCACTATTTATTGTTATATCAAATATTGTTTTTTCTAGTCAGAACATGATTAGTCAATTACAACTATCAATTTTCTAGTAATTTACACCCATGATTCATAAATTCATTCAAAGTCGTTCAGGCTTGTCGTGTGTTGATAAATTCTTTTATTGAAAATATGCAAGATATTCACACCAGCGTAGTGTCCTTTGCCTGAATAGCATGCTGCCTCTTGGCGGCAGCTGGGCAGCCTGTTCCTTTCAGTGGCGGCTGGTGAACTATGAAAGTGGTAGGGCGTAAATAACTAAGTGTAACATAGGTCATGTGGGTAAGTAAAGGAAACAAGTCTGACTTCCCTGGGGAGAATTTTTGTTGAAGAAAAGGTGTATTTTGCAGTATAATTTTCACATATTAACAGAAATAATAAAAGAGGCTTATAAACCACACATTTACACTCAAAAGAGTGTTGTGCTGCTATTTGCAGTCTGCCTCTCTCTACATTTCTTCCCCATTCTTCTTCTCTGTAGTTTGTCTCTATCTCTTCACTGCTATAATATTTTCTGATGTCTGTCTATTCTATGCTTTCTCAGTCTACCTATTGTATCTTTCCTCTCAGCAGTTTGTCTTTCTGCTAAACTTTCTCTTTTGCCTGTCTCTTAATCTTAACTCTGCTATCCCTCTTTTCTGCAGAACCTTCATTTCTTTCTTGTGTCTTTCCTCTGCTACTGTTCCTCCCTCACTGCAGTGTTTCACTGTTTTGTCTCTGTTATCGTTCCTCTCTGCTGTCTGTCTCTCCTATGTTAATCAACATTTATGCTGTTCCTTGATATTGCTCTGCTATCCTCAGTCTTTCGTGTTCTGACCTTCCTCTTTGCCGTCTCCCTTATCCTCTTTCTCCTGTCTCCACTCAATCCTTTCTCAATGTAATCTACCTCTGTGCTGCTCACTAACCTTTCCTCAATTACCATTCCTCCCAGCTGTCACTCCACTGCTATTCTTTCTCTATGATGTGCTTGATTTCTTTAACAATCCTTCAACATCTTTCTGAAGCGTCTTAGGAGGCAGCTTTGAAGCACTACATGTTTTCACTGTTTGGGAACATTGTCACTTAGTGTGAGTGAAAAAACTGTGTAACTCAAACGATGTCTTACTTGTAAACGTTATTCAGTGAGTGATGAGCAAGGCAAGTGAATAAAAACAGTGACAGAAGAATTGAGGGCGTATAATCAAGTGAAAATTTCACTACCATTCTTCGAACACAAAGTTAACCTCACCAAGTAATTGCTCTATAAATCCTTTTCACCTATTTCACATCAAGTGTTAAAACTCATTAGATCATTCTTTCCATTTCAAGGTGAAGACGTAGGATGATTAATGCTAAAAAAAACAATATCACCTGTCAGTATAATGTGCTAATCACCTAACAAAAAATAATTTCACACAGTCAATGAAATCACCTGCCACTGTTACCGAGCATGCACAGCAAGAAAGATCATGCTCTGGCTTACTGCTGGCAGGGACCAGTGTTTCAGGCTCTAGTCTGTCACCTCACCATGCTCTCTTGTCGTGTAGTTCCTATATTACCCATACCGGACCTGCGCGTTCAGATAACATAAACTGTGGGGTTGGTGGCAGACTAACTCTGAGCACCCCCACGAGAATGTTAGCCTGTTTGCATAAGCTAGCTCACAGTGCCACTAGTGCCTCCTCTTATCGGGGAGAGAATAGTTTCTGGCAACCTTAGAACATGACAACCCTGATCCCTCAGGATCGTGGAAACAATGTACTACTTTTCGCTCAGTAACTCGTGCTCACTTATCTCGTCTCAGAGATGCACAGAATAAACAGCCTGGGCGTTTCAATAAGGGTTTATTGAACAGTCGTTATTCTTGTGTAGAATATATGAGCTGAAACAACCATTAGACAGTAGCAGAGATATATGACTAGCAGTACTATGAATATAAATGGATAGTACAGTTCTACCATCTTGCACTACGCATGAATAAATACATTAATATAAAATGCATTGATAAAAGAGAGTGCGTACTCCTACGATGCCTATCTAGATGTACCTAGCATGTGAGTAGGTGTGAAGCCAAGAATCCCTCTAGGATTTAGTTGAACCCCATTACCTGCAGTGAGAATGTAGGAGCCCCTCTTGGTCTCGAGCTGGACACCCCGCGAGGGATGTTCAGACCACTGTCAGCTGGAGCGTCTGCATGCAGGAGCCTCAGCGTCTCTGGTCAGTGTGTCGGCCTGGAAGTCTGAGTTGCCTCTTCCTAACACTAGCAAGAGGTGCTATATTTATACAGAAAGTATCTAGAGCTCCTTTGTCCCTTGTTGCTTGTATTAGCCATTGTTGGATTTGAGGATGACGTATGGGATGAACCGTGTACGTAGATGTGGGGAGGAAGGTGGTGTAGCCCCAGCCTGGTTTCTAAGAACCCTTATGAATATTCAGTCTATTGATGGAGTTATAGGACTCTATTGTTCAGGAAAACCCTCCTTCTGCACCCAGGACTAAAACTAGGTAAAGGTTCAATCCTAAACGGCTCGTTACAGTGTAGTGTAGGGGAGGTAATGTAGGTGAAGGGGTATGATGTTACCTGGGCCTATATTAGGGTACCTATATGAAACATAACACTCTCCTGGGATCTAGGCACCAGTGTATGGGGGCAGGCCTCCTTTCTGAAGGCTACCCTGGGATCACGTGTACCGACTGAGGAAAGCAGCACATGTCCTCCCTGCACCCCTCACCAGTCATTATTAATACACACAGAGGCCGGCCATTCCATCAGTAGTTCTTAAACTACACATACACTTAGAAGTGTCAGAAGTCCGATGTGCGGCACTGCATGTCACAGCATTATTACTGTCACTAGCACTTATCTTTGAGGATTCGGAACTTGGGGGGCCCCTCCATTATTATGGGCTGTGAAACAAAACCACAGTATCAGTGACTGAGACAGAAGCAGCGCCTTGTACACATTATGTCTGCACAGAGTTCTATAGCGCTGCAATGCCCTGTATACTAAACTGTGTGGAGTCCCAATACCTTCGTCTTCCCCTTACACTGTTGGTTCTATAATTTCACATAATTACCAAAACCAGACTCAAGGCGCTCTGGCAACAAACTACTACCATAATTAACAAAAAGGAGAGAAAAGGTTTTATATATAGCAAAGGGAATACTCCTAGTCCCCTGAAGGTATTTCTATCAAACAAAAGAAGGAATTTACCCTGAAGACATAAAATGCCCACGTGGTATAGAGGAGGACACACAAAAGGAAAAAGGAGAAAAGTTTTCTTTTTCTAAGAAGACCCCTCACTCACCAACCTAGTTGGTGATATGCTTCATCATTGGGGTCCCACCCGAATAGCCGAATGCTAGCCGGGTGTGCTTCAACACCTGATTACAGTGGAGCAGGTTGATCACAACAGTGGTGCAGGTGAGTGAAAAAGAGTGAATTTAAAAATTGTCTTAATTTAACTCCCTAAAATACTTTAATATGGAGCAACAAGACAATATTAAAAGCAATGTGAGATGCCTAACTCGGCTAGATTGACCTGTGGTATCTTTGTGGTGATAAAAAGTGATTGTGGTCTACATGTTTCAACCTATTGGTGATATTACCAGGTTTTCTTCAGGACCTAACTCTGTGACCCGAGTGGTATACACGCGCTAAGGTGTACCCTGCCCTGGGTCAGTCAAATATCACACCATTTACTCACAGTATGGCGGCCTCTCATCAATCTGTGAAAGGGAATAATCTGAAAGAGAAATAAACAATCACACGTAGTTCGAATGAATTACGTGTGCCTTGACTTAAGGTCGTTCAATGTGATCCTCTCATGTATGGCTCATAATCGAGTCGTTCAAATAAACGTGGTACGCACTGTGTTTCAAGCATTCCATGCACGGCATACCATGCGTTTGTGAAACAAAGATAAATGGTGTCTGCCATCCATCATTGACCCGGGGTGAGAAATAACCCCATTTAGGCATTACAACCCACACACAACATTGTGAACGGTGGGTGTCATGTCGCTCAATTCCCAAAATGAGCGTGTACTAAAGTGCGAGCTTTATTAAAATGCATGCATGCATGCTTTGTGTTCAATGACTGCCGGAAAAAAGGGGAGATATTAGGCTTACTAAAGACTGGATTCAGTCGTGCCTCATGGAAGCCGGGGTATGGCGCTGGCTTTAGTCACACTCTATGGAGGTAAGCAAAAACGAGACATTGCGGTATTCACATGGCACATACCTTATGAACGGTCCGTTGAGCAGCGGAGCCCACCCGCATATTGATTGGTCTACTTACTCCGTCAAACCATGCCGCCCGCCTGAATGCCTATTCAGATAACCCTTCACGGCGACCCGCGGATCTCTGTGTGCGCACATCATCGGCATTTAACCCGGACCGGCTCTGGGGTACTTCCGGGTACGTCACGTGTGACGCCATCACGAGATCACGTCTGCGCGTGACAACGTCAGTCTGGGCGTGGCCAAGCGCTGAGTTGTGCGGTTTGATAGAGCGATTGTGGGAAATGTTCTAGGCAGTGTAATAAACATTATGTAGATTATAATGTATGCAATGGGGCAATAGATACCAATGGTATTATTGCTAGAAAAACTGTAGAACGTGGGGGAAGAAAGGTCAATTCAACGAGTCCTACCCATAGAGGAAAGCATAACTAACAATACCACCGGTAGTGGTGTTACCATAATTATAATAACTCAGTGGTCAAGCATTGATCGTTCTGTTTAATAATTGAATGGACCCCTCGTGATAGGCCAGAATGGCACTACCGTGGATAGGAACGGTATCAAGATTACCGCACAAAAGTGGTACATAAAATCAGGTTATGATATTAAATGCCTGAAATAATGTGGTAAAGAAATGCAGTGCAACTGAGGGGTGTGCAACAAAGTCAACTCCCTGTTGTTAGATCAATCCATCGCAGAACACCCTCATGGAGGCTATTTACACAGGGATTCTGAGTAGAGTCATGTACTATTTTTAGCTCCGGTTTCTCAAAGCCCAGCAGGTAGCAATCAGTGACCTTAATGAGGTTCTAGTGGTTGATATGATGGTCAAGCGATTTATTATCTGATGGTTCAGATTTTTCAGGACGTTATCTTTGTTGTACTGAGTTCCACAGGATGTTATCGTTTAACCCATTTTTGTGTGTGGACAGTCTATATATCCAACGCTGCTCTTTCTCAAATAGGCGTTGTTGGATCTGTTCTCCAGTTTTGATTTGCTCAATAATTGTCCACCTCATATCATTGGTTGTATGGTTCACTTGAAGAAAGTGTTCTGTCAGCCTTGTTGTCACTTTCTGGCACCTGATATTGCTGCGATGTTCACAGATTCTTTGTTTTATTTTTCTGCTGGTCATGCCTACATATTGGAGGCCACACAGGCATGTTATCAGATACACTACGTTTACGCTGATGCAATTCATATGTGCCCGTTGTGTCCACACTTTTCCAGGTTCCAGTGTGAGTGTTTTTGCTGTACTGGTAAGGTGGCACACGCTACAGTTCCCGCACGGGAAATGGCCCACGATGTTAGGTAGGCCCCATGCGTTCAGAACAGTGTGTGCGTTATCCTGTTCTTTCTTCCTTGGGTGTGTGCTCACCAGGAATCTTTCAAACTCCTTGCTTTTTTTAAAGAGAATAGCGGTTTCTCCCAGTGCAGGTTGCCTGTCCTGAGGATGCCCCAATGTTTATTAATGGAGCGTGTCACTTGGTTTGAAGCCGTGCTGTAGGTAGTGACACACGTTAGTGTTGATCATCAAAACAGCATTGAGACTTTCTGAGACCATGCTGGTTGAAATACAACTTACAGAAAGCCATATTAAGACCACCATCACTGGCTATAAGAAAAAACTAGATGAGCTCAACAAAGAGATCAATGAATACAAGGACAACCTAACCCAACAGAAGGTTCAGAAATTCCAGAAGGACCTCAAACGGTTTTCATACGTTAAAACCTATCCGTACTCAGATCTAGATTTCATACCCCCTGTGAGGACAGAGAGAGATTCAGACCTGTCCAGCAATGATTCCTCAGCCAGCAGTGGTTCCGGCACAGGTAGTCGAAGGTCCAGACAAAGAGGGAAGAACAGACCCCAGAACACTTGGCCCACATACAACGCACAGATGATGGGGGGATTTCAAGGCCCCTTTAATCCACAACACCATTACCCAATGTATGGATGGCAACCACCATTCCCACAACCCTTATTCCCACAAAACACGTTCAGGCCGCCTTTTTTAGGCTGGGGCAGAAGGGGAAGGGGCAGAAGAAAGGGAACGAGCCAGGTACATTGGGAGGAGGAGAACTCCGTGGGCAGCAACACACGGAGCAAAACAAGGGAGCCTCAGGCGGGGACAAGCAACAGCAGGGCTTAGTCACCAACCTAGCCTCCAGACCCCTTTCTATGGCAGAAGAAAAAGTCCTTAATAAAGGACTGGGTTTTGTCCCGACATCTAAATTAGACAAATTCAATCTTCATTGCGAGCTATCCGGTTTCTTTCGAAAACTAAAGCTAAAAGCTTTCTTCGAAAAACAAGGCGAAAGATCATCAAATGAAGATCAATGTGAAACGGCCTCACGCCTAAAATCGACATTCATACCCCCCACATACCATCCCCGTGGAGGTACTAACGTTCGAACAAGCCGTTTTAACGACATTGAAAAATTGGAAATTAAATAACCCTTCTTCAACATGAGTAAGGAAGAAAATCTCGCCCTGGAAAATCTGAAGAGGTGTGATGACATAGTCATAAAACAAGCGGACAAAGGGGGAGGAGTTGTTGTGCAGGCCAAAACGGCCTACCAAACGGAATGCCGCAGACACTCTCCGACGAGAGGAACTATCTTCCTTTGACATCTAACCCAACTCTGGAACTACGACAAGAAATCAGATTCCTGGTTGACTACGCTGACTCCAGGAGGCTTATATCAAAACATGAGGCCGATTTTCTAACCAACAGTGAGGGCAAGGTCCCTAACTTTTACACTTTGCCAAAGATGCATAACAACAAAAATCCTCCACCCGGCAGACCCATCGTCTCCGGAATAGGGTCTCTATTAGAACCCCTGTCACGTTTCTGTGACTTTTTTGTAAAAACTCTGGTACAGAGCACTGAGACTTACTTGCAAGACACCAAAAGTTTACTCAATCTGCTGAAGGTCATGACAGTAGATGAGACAACGATCCTGGTAAGCTTTGACATCGAAAGCCTCTATACCAGCATCCCTCAAGATGACACCTTGGAAGTGCTTAAAAAAGCACTGGATGAGGCGGACTGGGCATACAGGACACCCAAACACTTCATTCTGGAGTGCGCGAGATTGGCCTTGAAGAGAAATTACTTTGAATTTGAGGGAGCTCTGTACCTACAAATTGGCTGTACTTCGATGGGGAGCACCTTTGCCCCTAGTGTGGCCGGGCTCTACGTCTTTGAATTTGAAAACACATTTATACTGAATGACCTTAACCCTTTTGCTTCACATATCATGTTCTGAAAGAGATACATCGACGATGTCCTTGTCATTTGGCAAGGACCTAACGATGTTCTAACAGATTTCATCTCATGGATTAACACCTACGATCGAAACTTGAAGTTCACCCACACTAGGGACCCCAATAGTATGGTGTTCGTCGACGTTGTGATTACCAAAGAGAATGGATGCCTGGAAACAAGGACACATCACAAACCTACTGCCAAAAACAATTTGCTCAGATACGAGAGCTTCCATCCTAGGACATTGAGGGAAAATCTGCCCTACGGTCAATTCCTTAGGTTGCGCCGCAATTGCAGCAAAACCACAGACTACCGCACCCAAGCAGTGGACCTCACGAAAAAACTGATAGATAGAGGGTACCCTGAGAAAATACTGGACAAATGCCAGAAAAGAGCTCGCAACCAACCAAGGGAGGCCCTGCTAGAAGACAAGAGAATCACAGAGGAGGAAGTACCACTAACGTGTGTCACTACCTACAGCACGGCTTCAAACCAAGTGACACGCTCCATTAATAAACATTGGGGCATCCTCAGGACAGGCAACCTGCACTGGGAGAAACCGCTATTCTCTTTCAAAAAAGGAAGGAGTTTGAAAGATTCCCTGGTGAGCACACGCCCAAGGAAGAAAGAACAGGATAACGCACACACTGTTCTGAACGCATGGAGCCTACCTAACATCGTGGGCCATTTCCCGTGCAGGAACTGTAGCGTGTGCCACCATACCAGTACAACAAAAACACTCACACTGGAACCTGGAAAAGTGTGGACACAACGGGCACATACGAATTGCAACAGCGTAAACGTAGTGTATCTGATAATATGCCCGTGTGGCCTCCAATATGTAGGCATGACCAGCAGAGAAATAAAACAAAGAATCTGTGAACATCGCAGCACCATCAGGTGCCAGAAAGTGACAACAAAGCTGACAGAACACTTTCTTCAAGTGAACCATACAACCAATGATATGAGGTGGACAATTATTGAGCAAATCAAAACTGGGGAACAGATCCAACAACGCCTTTTTGAGAAAGAGCAGCGTTGGATATATAGACTGTCCACACACAAAAATGGGTTAAACGATAACATCCCGTGGAACTCAGTACAACAAAGATAACGTCCTGAAAAATCCGAACCATCAGATAATAAATCGCTTGACCATCATATCAACCACTAGAACCTCATTAAGGTCACTGATTACTACCTGCTGGGCTTTGAGAAACCGGAGCTAAAAATAGTGCATGACTCTACTCAGAATCCCTGTGTAAATAGCCTCCATGAGGGTGTTCTGCGATGGATTGATCTAACAACAGGGAGTTGACTTTGTTGCACACCCCTCAGTTGCACTGCATTTCTTTACCACATTATTTCAGGCATTTAATATCATAACCTGATTTTATGGACCACTTTTGTGTGGTAATCTTGATACCGTTCCTATCCACGGTAGTGCCATTCTGGCCTATCACGAGGGGTCCATTCAATTATTAAACAGAACGATCCATGCTTGACCACTGAGTTTGTATAATTATGGTAACACCACTACCAGTGGTATTGTTAGTTATGCTTGCCGCTATGGGTAGGACTCGTTGAATTGACCTTTCTTCCCCCACGTTCCACAGTTTTTCTAGCAATAATACCATTGGTATCTATTGCCCCATTGCATACAATATAATCTACATAATGTTTATTACACTGCCTAGAACATTTCCCACGATCGCTCTATCAAACCGCACAACTCAGCGCTTGGCCACGCCCCGACTGACATCGTCACGCGCAGACGTGATCTCGTGATTGCGTCACACGTGACGTACCCGGAAGTACCCCGGAGCCAGTCCGGGTTAAATGCCGATGATGTGCGCACACGGAGATCCTCGGGTCGCCGTGAAGGGTTATCTGAATAGGCATACAGGCGGGCGGCATGGTTTGACGGAGTAAGTAGACCAATCAATATGCGGGTGGGCTCCGCTGCTCAACGAACCGTTCATAAGGCATGTGCCGTGTGAATACCGCAATGTCTCATTTTTGCTTACCTCCATAGAGTGTGACTAAAGCCAGCGCCATATCCCGGCCTCCGTGAGGCATGACTGAATCCAGTCTTTAGTAAGCCTAATATCTCCCCTTTTTTCCGGCAGTCATTGAACACTAAGCATGCATGCATGCATTTTAATAAAGCTCGCACTTTAATACACGCTCATTTTGGGAATTGAGCGACATGACACCCACCGTTCACAATGTTGTGTGTGGGTTGTAATGCCTAAATGGGGTGATTTCTCGCCCCGGGTCAATGATGGATGGCAGACACCATTTTCTTTGTTTCACAAACGCATGGTATGCCGTGCATGGAATGCTTGAAACACAGTGCGTACCACATTTATTTGAACGACTCGATTATGAGCCATACATGAGAGGATCACATTGAACAACCGAAAGTCAAGGCACACGTAATTGATTCGAACAAGCTCTCCACTCTGATTGACGTGTAGGGTTAGCAATACCAGGCTTGTTTTCAAAATTCCCTGGGCTAACTTTACCTCAAAGCCATCAGGGTGTGGAGACGACGCCTTGCAGCTAGGTCTTTGCCGAGCTGATGACATCACAGCCTTCAGGGCTGTGAGGTTGTCAGCCCGGCAAACAGCTAGGGTTGTTTGAGCCCGCCCGGGGAGCAAGCAAGCAGAGTCACGTGACAGTGTCCACAAATGGTCACTGTACAATGGCGGCGAAGTCAGTGAATGGGGCAGACAGTGCCCGGTGTTCTAGTAGAAACTAGTAAGTAGACCGCTACAATTCAAAATACCAAAGGAGGTATTTTTTTTAATTAAAACAAAATATGAGCATTGTACATATTGTAGAAAGTAACGGGGGCGGAGCCCCGATGCCCTCAAAGGGGCCAAGGGAGACCTACGGATATATCTCCCTTGGCCCCTTTTTCCAGGAGAGGACTAATCCTTCCAAATGGGCATTTTGTTGTGGGCGAGGCATTCAACGGCCTCCTGGTCAGCGGAGAAATTAGATTGGCTAAGAAGTGTAGTTTAACATTTTTCAGTGTTACCATGCCTCCCTTGTGTGTCCAGTGTGTGTGTGTGTGTGTTTGCCGTAGGCCATCAATGATTTGTCTTTTTTTCTCCATGCCATGTGGCTGGGGAACATTTTGTGGAGTCTGTCTCCATAGGCCTGAATGTGTTCTCTTTGTTCCCCATGCATCCTTGCTCAGTGTTGTTGTTTGACCATGTGTCAGTGGCTGGCAGCTATTTTGTGCATCCAGCCATTGTGTTTTTGCCATAGTCTTGCGTGCGTTCTTTGTTACCCATGCCTCCTTGTTCAGTGTCGTTGTTTGACCATGTGGCACTGACTTGCAGCCATTTTGTGCATTTAGCCAGTGTCCCTTTGCCATAGGCTTGCATGTGTTCTTTGTTCCCCATGACTCCTTGCTCACTGTTGTTGTTTGACCATGTGGCACTGGCTGGCAGCCATTTTGTGCATCCAGCCAATGTGCTTTTGCCATAGGTGTGCATGTGTTCTTTGTTTTCAAAACCTTCTTGCTCAGTGTCCTTGTTTGATCATGTGGCAGTGGCTGGCAGCCTTTTTGTGCATCCAGCCAGTCTGTGTTTGCCATAGGCTCGTATGTGTTCTTTCATCCCATGCCTCCTTGATCAGTGTTGTTGTTTGACCATGTGGTGCTGTTTGGCAGCCATTTTGTGCATTCAGCTGGTGTGACGTTGCCATAGGCTTGAATGTGTTCTTTGTTCTCCATGCCTCCTTGCTCAGTGTTGTTGTTTGACCATGTGGCTCTGGCTGGCAGCTATTTTGTGCATCCAGCCACTGTGCCGTTGCAATAGGATTGCAAGGATGGTTGTGAGCTATCAATTTAATAATATGCTTGAAGATCATTGTAGTACATATATATTAAGATAACAGTGCTTATATAATATTACATGCATTTTTTGCATTTGTTCTTTTCATTTTGCACCTGAAATAGGTTTCTTTTCATCCTCCCGTATAAACATTGGCAATTATTGTTCTTTTATTATAATTTCTACTTTATCTTTTTTATTTTTATTTGATTTTTTATTATTGATTTTAATCTTTTTATTTAACTTGTTTTTATTTTTTTTCATTTAAATTTTTTTACTTTTATTTTTAATTTTTTTCAATTTATTTATTTTCGTATTTAATTTTTTGGGCTAATTAAGTATTTTGTGTCCATTTTGCCTCAGTCGATCCATCGATCCATCCACCCATCCATCCACCATAGGCGCACAGCCGCGTAACAGCATTCAGTTTCTTTAGGTATATGTCTATTTCCTCCTGGACACTCTGACTGCAGTGCACTTTAGACACATCAGCATCATTCATTTGTGTAATGATGATTAATACATTTCCCCCTGGACCACGTTGCCTGCCATAGGTGCACACTAAACTCCATTTTTTTAAAGATTACTATTCCATATACCTATGCAGTTCAGTGAGTGCCACAGGTGTCTCCTTTAGAATATATGGCCATAAAGGAAAGAGCTCTATCATTCTGTATAATGTGTGTTATTCTGAGGGGAATTACATTTTATGGTATGGTGGTGTGGTTTGACTTGAAAGGGTTTATTACCTAAGTAACCAATCACACTAATATTGCTTTTGTCTGTACTAATTCAAACTGCAACAATGCCACGTTTCACTAAATGTTTTTCTTGCTTGTTTGTTTTTAGGTGCACAAGAGAAGAGACATCACCCGCAGTACTGCCAAACAGAAGGCCTGTGCAGTGACACACGTCAGTCCTCCAATCTCTTTCACTTGTGCAGCTCAGTGCAACTGCCAACTGGGAGCTTTAAGAAGGCCTCAAAGAAAGATACTACCAAGAAAATGGTCAGAGAGAAGAAGCAGCTTCGCACCAGTGACGTGTCTGCCCAAACCTTTTTTGGACCACATTGTGTGCCTGCTACACTGGCCACCGGAGAGCAAGCTGAGAATAGCACTCCTGCATCAACAGCAGCACCCCCAACCTAAGCCCAAGACCATGTCTGTCAGTGAGGCAGCCACTGAAATCATGGCGACGCGGACAAGCAGTGACACTGAATTTGATATGTCTCTTTCGCAAAGTAGTGCCCAATTGTTTCAGGAAACAGAGCAAAGTGGACAGCAGCTGCATCCAGCAATAGTACATCTTACTGATATTGGAGCAGAACAGGAGGTTAAGCTTCCTTCCGAGCAAGAACCTCCTCTTTTAGAATCATTGGCTCCCCGATCTCCAGCAAGGAAAAGGAAGGGTACTACTCCACCATCTTCTCCAAGCAACACTTCTGATGGAGATGATAGGGACATGGAGTGGACCCCAGCAGAGTCCAGGAGACACCAGGAGAGGCAAGAGAAAGAAAAGTTCCTGAAAGAGGAGTCCAACATTTCTATTCAACCTGCTCCAAGGGATGGGGCATAGGTAGCACCGCCATCTCCCATCTTTGCAAAGCCCCAGCAGAGACCTGCACTAGTAACCACTACCTCAGTAGAAGTATCACTGCAGAGATGCAATCGAAGACACGCCCACCTACCTCCAATTCTTCTTCAGGATTTGGCAGTGGCACAGTAAAAAAGTACTCTTCCCCAGTTTGGGAGTTTTTTATGGTTAGCAAAAAGGGGGAGGACATTGCAGTATGCACCATTTGCCACACAAATGTTCGTCAAGGTAAGCCTGGAACATAGTATGGTACTGGTGGCCAAACAACCCATGCGAAAAAACACGACGCAATCCGGTGGGAGGAGAACCTTGAAAAAATTGCTGAACATGGTCGTTGTGGTGAAGGTGAGGAGAGTCAGGGAACATCAACTACAAGTCCAATCATGGTGGGAGATGACGATGATGAGGAAGAATAGGGTGACATCCTCACGAAAAGCAGCCCTGTCCCCAGCAGTGTGCCAGCAGAATCACCCACCTCAGCGACTTCACAATGGCACATGACTCCGAGTCAGATGGAGACACCACGGCATACAGTGACTGCCCCACCACAACGCATAGTGAGACTTCCACCACCTTCTTCTCAAAAGTCGCCTGCGTCAGTGACTCCAGAAATGAAGAAAAAAATACAGGCCACTATTACGAGCATGTTCAGGCAGGAGGAGCCCTACGACCGCAACCTCCCAACGGCACGTTTGTACAATGGGATGCTTGCAAAAAAGTTAGCTCTAGACTCCCCCCTTTTTCTTTTGTGGAAGGAGTTGGATTCTTATAATTTGTGGCAGCCATCTGCCCGAAATGGAAGGTTCCAAGTTAGACCTATTTTGCCAGAGTTGCTGTTCCAGCTGCATCATGATGTGCTGCAAATGGTTGGACAAGCTTTGCAGCGAAGTGTTACTTACACTATCCACCTGACGACAGACATGTGGACCAGTCGTCAGGTGGATGATTACATGTGCATCACTGCACACTTGATTTGAAAGCAAAAGTTATCTACAGGTCTTGGTCCTGAAGAAAGTTTTAAGAGTATTCGGCGGCATCCAACAGTGGCCATGTTTGCCATGGAGAAATCACATGTACCTGTAAATATCTGGGATGCATTTAACAGCAAGGTGTGTGAGTGGCTGTGACCCAGAGGTCTCAGATTTGGATTTGTTGTCACGGACAATGGCAGTAACATAGTCAAGGTCATGTCAGACGGTGGATATTTCGGGGTCCTGAGTTTGACCCATTGCATCAGCCTGCTAGTGCAGGACTTTCACAACAAAAAAGAAAATAGTCAGCAACATACTGGCCACCTGCAGAAGAATCTGCTCTCATTTCAGCAATTCTTTTAAAGCCCGAAAGCAGTTGCAGATTATTCAGGGTGCTAATAGAGCACCAGCTAAAGTCCAGATACAGGCGGTGCCAAGATGTTGGAACTTGACCTATTACCTCTTGCAACGTCTGTTTGAACAGTACAAACAGATCCATGACTATGTCATTCAAAGAGGAGGGGATGCAGTTGGGAATGCAATGACCATGGATGCGGACAAATGGGGCCTATTCACATGCCTTCCACAGATGCTACTCCCTTTTGAGGTTTTCACACAGGAAGTTAGCAAGGAGGACAGTATGATGGGCCATGCAATCCCGTTGTTGAATCTAATACACGACTAGCTAAAGAAGGTGTCTGGAAGGTTTGCCCCCTCAGGTGTGAATGAAAACACAGAAGCGCATGCCTTGGTTCAGAGCTTGCTCTTTCGATTGGCTTCCAACGCAAGGTTGCAAGAGAACATCATCTCGTCCAAAGAGTACATCTGTGCCACACTACTTGATCTACGGTACAAACAAATTCTGCTCAATTTTTCTGAAGGTGATGTTTCAAAATGCAAGAGGTGGATTGTTGAGGAAGCCGGAGACCTGGAAGAAGAATGGCTAGAACTGAGAGCCCCACCCGCAGTTATGGGGTGCTGCCTTCAATGTCCAGAGAGGGCAGTCTTGTCTCACAGCAGCCAAAAACTCCATCAACCAGAACAACAGCAACACCAGCAACAGAAGGACCGGACCCAACCTCTTCATTGTATTGGTTTCCATTGGCAGGGCTTAAGTCCAGTGCAGAGGCGATGGTAAAAGAGGGTGAGCAAGTGGCAGCACCAATGACTATCCAGAGGATGTTCCAGGAGTATCCGGATGATCCAAAAGAGGTCTATGTGGATCAAAACACATTGATGTATTGGTATGGGAAGATGTGCCAATGGTCAGAGCTCAGCAGGCTAGCAATAAAGTATCTGGCTTGTGCTGTCCCCATTGTGTCTGCTGAGCATGTGCTCAGTATAGCTGGTGCAGTTGTTACACTGAGAAGGACCAGACTCACACCTCAAAACAGGACGATTGGTCAGAATCAAGTGTGTTTCTGGGTGAACCACCTGAGTTTGAGGATGAACTCTATTTCCCAGACTGAGCATGCCAGTGCCACCATGGAACTTTTTTAATATTTCTCGTTGAGCTTCTTTCTTTGCAAAATAAAATGCTAGAGAACATTATGTTTGTGTCAGATTTATATGCTGCCCCATAATTTTTTAGTCATATATACTGTCACAATTCGCTCCCTGCGCTCTCGTGCCCACCACCAGGGGGCCGAATTGTGGGACTTTCCAGTGTTCTAATAAGCTACCAGAACCTCCCCTTCATGCATATACTGACTTCCAGTCATTTGGACACTACTTGGAAATTGCCATCCATTCCCAATCCATGCCGGGTTTTGTGGAAGCCAGCCTGCTCATGCCTGAAACTCCATTACCTAGAATTCCCTGCTCACTGCTTCGCCTCCAGCCCTGCAGGCCAAGGATGGGTGGAGGAATTCAAGTCACCTGTGGCTAGCTGCTGCTAGCCTGCTCACACCTGATGCATGTAATTACTGTGAGCTCTTTTAAGCCCCAGCTCCTTTCAGTCCAAGGTTGGTCATTGTAGCTGTGTTACGGCGAGACCGATCCTAGTCTTCTGCGCTTTGGATATGCCTTGATTCCTGAGCTATAGTTATTCCTGGTTCCTGAGTTGCAGCTATTCCTTGTTCCTGATTATCAGTGCTCTCTTTATTCCTGAGCTATAGCTATACTTGTTCTTGAACTAGCACTGCGTTCAGTGTTTCTTTGATTCCTGTTCCTGAGCTGTAGCTATCCTTGTTTCTGAATTAGCAACTGCCTGTAGTGTTACCTTGATTCCTGTTCCTGAGGTATAGCATTCCTTGTTCCTATATTAGCACTGTCTTCAGTGCTACCTTGACTCCGCATCCTTAGCTATTCCTTGTCTCCTTAATTCCTGAACTAGTACTATTTAATGTACCATTAAGGTCCACTCTACTGTACTTCCTTTGTCCCTCTTCCTGCTTTTCTTCCCTTTACCTCTGTTTCGGTCCATAGTTTGCTGTCTTCCTATTTTACTGTCTTGCTTCTAGTTTCCTTGTATGTATGTTTGTTACTTGCTTTCTGCCAAGTGTGTCATTGTTTCCCTTCTTTCCTGTTAAGCACTCCTCCTTGCTAGGTCCTTGTTTATTATGGCTGTGTATTTAGTTCTACGCCCTTGCTGTTACTGCCTTGCATGTTCCTATTTGATCTCCAGGATTCGTGGGCATGGCTGACAACCTAGGTGGTGTTTCTTGTCTACTGTGACTATTGTCTTTGAGTTACATTTATAACATCACCATAGGTATCAGCTCCACAGACCCTGCCTTTCATGTATATCCTATATGTGGGTATTTGCAGTCAATATCTGTAACAGCAATTGTGGGTGAGGAACTTACTGTACTGAGCTCAAGTCTTACCGCGTGGAGCTCCCAAGTGCTTCACTCCACATTCTCTTTATTGTTAATGTTGTTATATATATCTGTATTGCACGTCCATCCTGGGTGTAGTTATTCTGAATTCTAAATCGCCTCTTGAGTGCCTATCCTTTCTGAGTCTTAGCCATCTTGTTCGCTTGTGTAGGCTTCCCCTTTGGATACCTTTTCTTCTCTGACTTCCTGTGTGATTCTGGGCAGTGCTGTACCCCTCTTTCTGCTTAAGTTTTCTACCCAGTCACCAGTCCTTGCCTAAGTCCCTGACTGTGTCCCAGACATAGTACCGGACAGTCCCTGACATATATTGCTGGATTGCAGTTGGACCAGTTTGCAGTGAAGAAGCCTCACAATTCCTTCATGACATTGGAGACAATGCCTGCCTCTGTCACATGCCTATCCCTTTTTGCATCACTTAGCAGGTCTGCCCCAGAAGATCGTTGATTTACTACCAATAACAAATTCCAATGTGTTGCCTGCATCAAAGATGCAATTGTGTACCTACTACCTAACCTAGCTGTGCCTGAATTAGAAGAGGTAACAACAATCGCAAAAGTGAGTGAGTGATTGTGAGTGATAATTGATGATTTGTGTGGTGGCAGACAGTGAGGGAGGGTGTTCAACTGTAATTTGGGTACTTGCTTGAGATGATTTGCAATGATCCTTCTTCCCCCCCAGGAGAGCTGCCCCAGACGATCATTTGATTTACGAGCCTGCCAAATTCCAATCCATTGCTTGCATCAGATAGGAGATAGTGTACCTTTTACTGTGCTTGGATTGGAACAGGTAACCATTGCACCAACCAGTGACTATTGAGGGATTGTGAGTGATGATTTATGATTCTTATGGTGGCAGACATAGGGTAAGGATGTTCAACTGTAATTTGGGAATTTGCTTGAGATGATTTGCAATGTTTGGGGCCTGAATGATGGGTGAAATTTTGTTTTCCTGGAGGTAGTTGGCCTTTACAAACTTACCTAGTGAAAATGTACCTGTACTGTCCACTCCTATGATCCTTCTGTTTTTTCATCACCTAGGACGGCTGGCCCAGATGACCATTTGATTTACAAGATGGCCAAATTCCAATCTGTTGCTTGCCTCAAAGAGGAGATATTGTACCTACCACCATGCTTTGATAGGAACAGGTAACCATTGCACCAATGAGTGATTGTGAGTGATGATTGACGTGGTGGCAGACAGTGAGGGAGGGTGTTCAACTGTAATTTGGGAACTTGCTTGAGATGATTTGCAATGTTTGATGATCATTTTTTCCTGGAGGGGATTCGCCCTTTCACACTTAGCCAGATTTACTTGCAGAGTCCACTCTTTTTTTCCTGTTCATCAGAGACCAGAACAGTCTCTTTAGTTAACAAATAAAACCCCATACAAAATACTGCAATTCTGTTTCTCTACTTGTTCTTCAACAGCAGTGCACTACTCGTCTATTTTGCTCGGGTCGTGACTAGGACGGAGTTCCTCGGAGTGAGGAGGAGGATGAAAGAACTCATGGCGGGACTACCTCATCAACAGCTATAATGAAGAAGTTATCTACGTCAAAGGGAAAGCATGACTCTGAGACCTAGTGCTCCGCTATGTTGAATGGAGAGAGGTGCGTTGATTTGTGAAATGTTGCTGAGTGTGTGTTGCACTGGTGGTAAAAGTGAAACTCGAAGTCCTCTTGTTTTTTTTGCTCTGCCTCTGAGTCTTCTTGGTACACTCCTAATGAAGCTTATCTTCCTTCTGTCCTTCTCCTTGACTCTAAAATACAGTTTCTGTTTTACAATCCTCAGGCCTTCTTTTCTCCTGCATGAACGAAAGGCGAAAGCTGAGCTCAACACTCGTGCTTACCTACCGGATCAGTCCAGACAGGCTCTCAAGAGTGATGGACATTCCTGAGAAGAATGCAGATGCACCACCTAATTTTGCAAAACAGTATCATTTTTCTTTTAACAATCATATTTGGAGAACTGGGTGGATGGGTTCAGTCCTCCATAATTTTATTTGTGTGTATAAAAAGAGGGGCCGAGACCCCAGACTTTTAGATCACTTCTGGGAAATCAAGAGGAACCTTTGCCAAGGAGAAGAGCCGGATAAGCTGAGGAGGAATACTGCCCCTGTGCTGTTTGCTGTCTGGGGTTGGCCTGCAGTGGCTGCTTGCTGCCAAGGAAAGGAGAAAAAGGACTTTGCTGTTTGCTTTGTCACCTGCCTGAAGAAAAGATCTCCAAGGGCTTGAAACTGAGCTTGCCTCCTGTTCTGAAGTCTCAGGGACACAAAGACTTCACCACCAGCTACCCTGAATTCCCTTTCTGGGAATTCCAACCCTCAAAGAGGTGCCTACTGTTCCAACCTAGAAAACAGAACATTTAGTTATCTGATAATTTGGATCTCTGGGGCAGAAGGACTGTTTGCAATGTATTTAATTGTACTGTGTCATACTCATTCCTTCCACAACAGATTGATGCCAATGATATGCTGCTTATCGCTCAGATGAATGTTCTCCTTGTGTAGTGTTTGTCTTTATCAAACCTTTCCCCAAATCCCCTTTCCCATCTGTTAGAAATGGGGGTCTCTAGTTGGCAGAGGTAGGTACCTTTGTCCAAATAGGGACCCTTGTTTCTAGTCAGGGTAAGGGGGATACACTCCTAAAATAACCCCTGCTCACCCCCTTGGTAGCTTGGCACGAGCAGACAGGCTTATCTCAGAGGCAGTGTGTAAAGCATTTGTGAACACATACAGTAATACAGTGAGAACACTACAAATGGACACCACACCAGTTTAGAAAAATAAGTAATCTTTATCTAAACCAAAACAAGACCGAACGACAAAAATACACAAACAGTAATAAAAATATGACTTTCAGATGGTAGAAATAGTTAATTTCAAAGCAAATTGCAGATGCAACACTTTTCATACAAAGTACCTGGGATGCGTCACGCAAACAAACAAAACGGGCCGCAGGAAAGGTGATGCGTCAGTTCCTTATACTCAGGGAAGGTGATGCGTTGGTTCCTTGCTACGGGGGAGCTGATGCGTCGGTTCCTTAATGCTGCGCAGGGGAGGTGATGCATCGGTTCCTTACCGGAGAGGAGGTGATGCATCGGTTTCTTACTGCATGGGGAGGTGATGTGTCGGTTTCTTACTGCGTCCCCCAATGATGCGACAAACTTGGAGCCGCAATGCGGCGATCTGGGACGATGCGTGTGTTCTTCCAGCTCCCAGCGGAAAACAGTCTCTAGAGGTCCAAAGCAACAGTAGGCACCTCTTTGAGGGTTGGAATTCCCAGAAAGGGAATTCAGGGTAGCTGGTGGTGAAGTCTTTGTGTCCCTGAGACTTCAGAACAGGAGGCAAGCTCAGTTTCAAGCCCTTGGAGATCTTTTCTTCAGGCAGGTGACAAAGCAAACAGCAAAGTCCTTTTTCTCCTTTCCTTGGCAGCAAGCAGCCACTGCAGGCCAACCCCAGACAGCAAACAGCACAGGGGCAGTATTCCTCCTCAGCTTATCCGGCTCTTCTCCTTGGCAAAGGTTCCTCTTGATTTCCCAGAAGTGATCTAAAAGTCTGTGGTCTCGGCCCCTCTTTTTATACACACAAATCTTTTGTTCTCTGAAGGCAGAGAGTGTCTGTACCCAGCCAAAACCAGTTCTGTGGGGCCCTTTGCAAGTGCACAACAACATCCATTGTCAGTGTGAGCCCTGGCTCCAGACACATCACAGGGGGGCGGAGCCGTCATTGTGGAAGGCAGGCACAGCCCTATTCAGGTGAAGGTGCTACTCCTCCCACCACTCCAAATGCAGCCCAAGCCTATTCAGCCCAGCCCTGACTCATCAGACTTCTGGAGCCGCTGCCCCTCTCCAGCCCCTGTGATCCAAAAGCCAGACATGCAATACACAAACCTAGCAGAGGCACACTGGATGGTTAGGCAAGAAAATACCTACTTTCTAAAAGTGGAATTTTCAAACACAGAATGTAAAAATCACCCTCACTAAAAGATGCACTTTAAGATTCTGAGTTCAGGAATACTAAACTATACTTTTCTATCTTGTTCCTAGGGTCAGTTATGTTTATAAGATGTTATAAACAAACTCCCCATTCTTTCCTATGGGAACAGATAGCCTTGCAATAGTGAAAAACGAAATTGGAAGTATTTCACTATCAGGACTTGCCACACACATCAGGGCATGTCCTACCTATCATATACAATGCACCCTGCCCACAGGGGTGCCATGGGCCTACCTTATGGGTGACTAATATGTAGAAAAGGGAAGGTTTATGGACTGGCAAGTGTGTGCACTTGCCAAGTCGACATGGCAGTCCCAGACTGCACACAGGCTCTGCAATGGCAGGCCTAGGTCACATTTTACAAGCTGCTTCTGTGGGTGGCACAATCAGTGCTGCAAGCCCACCAGAAACATTTGATTTACAGGCCCTGGGCACACACAGTGAACTGTAGTAGGGTCTGACTAGTAAATCAAATAGCCAATCATGGATACACCAATACATAACAATAATTTTCAGGGAGAGCATATGCACTTTAGCACTGATCAGCAGTGGTAAAGTGCCCAGAGTCATAAAACCACCAACAACAGGTCAGAAAAAATACAGGAGGAAGGCAAAAAGTTCTGGGATGACCCTGAAAAAAGGGCCAAGTACAACACCATCCATTCATCAAACCCCTAAACCTCTTCCACCAGGCTGTGTGATTTATTGAGGTGTTGCTTAATTTACACCATCAATAGATCACACACTTGGTGGGGCGGATGTGGTGAAAGCAACACCAACTCACTGCAGGATCTTTTATTACCTAAGCAATAGCACACACTGGCCCCATTTACCCACTGCACATAAAAGTTATCCTTATTTTAGATATAGAACGAAGAACATCAGTCGTCAGCATCATCATTCAGGTCTTGTGTTGCATAACAGTAAATGCCTAACCTTGTCCACTGCAGACTTTGAGTCCAGTTTTCATGACTCGAAGATTTTGTATCTTTAGTTGTCCTCACATAGTAGCTCCCCATTGATCAGAAGTTACTATTGCTACTTTTTGTTATTTTATCACTATCAGGGATTCTTTTTTGTGTCATGTATTAGTCTAATCTCAATTCTTTGTAAAGCTTTGATATAATTTATTGCCCACTAACTCAGTGTTTATATTTCCATTCAGTTGCCTGCGATGGATAATCCTTCTGATTAATCCTACAGTTGGAGCTCACCTGGGTGGGAGTAGGAACTTGCTTGTGAAGTTGTGATGCCTTCCCTGTCATTGCTACATCTGTATTCAGGTAAGACAACTATGGAGTGAAGCAAACTAGTTATGTTAGTAAGTAAGTAACTTACTGCTACTGCAAGTAATCGTTTATCTAGGGTGTTGTAGACAATATAGGTCTTGGAAGCAACTCCCTTAATGGTCAAGATAGTTACAGAGGTATAACTAACTATAACTAAGCGGTATACACTCCTACAAGCAGATAAAAACGCTGTGTAAAAACTAAAGGCAGCAGTGCAATTTAAAAGTAAAACACACAAAAACGACTTCAGGCATAATTTTTGATGAAATATAATAATTTTCCATGTTATTTTTTTTTTACAAAGAAACCCACCCTCTCTACCTACAACAGGCCCACCACTCTCCCCAAACACCATGACCCAACCACCAATGTCCAAAAATGTCCAACAAATAAAAAAAAAGGTCCCAACTTCCTTCCCACCCTCTCTACCCACAACAAGTCCCTCTCACCAAAATCATTTTTTTTTAAAAAGGACTAAAAGAGGGCACGGTCCATTTGGGTCCGGGGCTGGTCCAGGCGTTGCTCCATCCTGACAAGCCGGCTCTTCATAGTGCCCAGCTGCTGCAGGATGTGGCTCAGCAATGGCTTGGCAGAGCAGAAGAGGGAGGTAGCAGTTGTTGTCAGGGCCCCTGTCAACTGGCAGTGGCACTGGCGATGGGATGGCCGGAGGGTGGATCCTGAGGGTGGCTTAACGCTGCCTTGTAAATAAGGTGAAGTCCCTATCGCCATGGAAACGTCACAAAAAGTGAAGTTCCCATGCCGATAGGGGCTTGTACATATGCCCCATGGTGTTGGTTGGGAAATGCGATGGGATCTCGTGCTTTCCAGCCATGCTGCACTGTCATGGAAACTTTTGGTATACTGTATAAATGAATTACACAGCACAACATTGGGGGGGATCCATGACCATGGCCAATCTCTTGTTAACTCTTAGAGCATAAGCAAGAAAAAGAAAACCTTCTCAACAATCATACATAGTGAATATTATTTATAATGCTAGCTCACTTGGGCCTGTAATCTTCATGGTAGAGAGTAGAGTACCAAAAATGTGCTCTCAGTCTTACCACACAATATATATGTGGGAGAGGGAAAGACTACCATCAAAGCAGAAGATAAGTGAACTAGAGACTAGCAGAGACAGGAAAAGGTCAACTATCAAAATAAAAACAAGAAATAAGGAAACAAAAATGCAGGGATAACAGGAATGAAACTAAAATTGAATAGGGGAGTTGAAAAAAAAGAGACAGTGTAAAAAAATAAACAAGACAAAATGTAAAAGTAGCATAGTGGGCAGATGAAAAGAGAGCTAATCCATTGTGCTTTGCACGTGTGGGTTCACATCCCGTCTTCGTTGCAAAGAGAAAGTAAGATGGCAGGTAAGGATGTCTTTATTTCTCACCAGCAACACCAGGCTCCAAGCAATAACTCCCATCCTGGAACCCAGCACCAACATTCCGACACCCCAAGATTCTACCCTAACCCCACAACAATCATAAAACCCAACATTATGGAAATGCTAATAATAAATAATAGGTCTTACTGGGGTTAGCAGAGCCCTCGGCTTCGGTGCTGGTGGTGGGCACCTCCTCCTGACCAGTTACTCCCGGACCCGCCTCCGCAATGCCCCTCTTCTTGCCCTTGGGTGCTGATGTAAGAATTGAAGAACATAAATAAAATAGATTAGTGAGTCAGTTAAACTCTACCAAATTTTTATGACAGGCAAATGCAGTCATGTAGTACGTATCTAAACAGATGTCCTATAGTACTAGTTTTGAGTCTATCAACTATCGTTGAATTGTCCATACTAATCCTAAAATCCCTATTCCAAATTTCTTTAACAAAAACTACATTTGGAACTAATGCATTGCAATGAATGATCTTTGATTCTATTCTCATTTCTCAACCCCCTTGATGGACCAACTCAGTCAAACTTTCTTGCAATGCATAGATGCATATTACACATCACCATGAAATAGCTTGGAACTGTACAAGCTACATTAAGAAAGTCCCAAAGAACACTAACTCACTGATATAACTGATTCACTATGGTGACAGGAGGACAGAAGAGTCTGCAATGGCTTCTTAATTAATCAGCTAAAGCAATGATGTGCACGATTAGATAGCGCTGAGCACCTGCCTAGCTGAAACTGGATGACATAATAATAATATTCTTAATGTTAACCAAACGTAACTTACCTCTGAGTGTGAGCAACATGCTATTTGGGAATTTTTTTTAGCATTGCAGAACATAAACACACAAATAATTAATAGTATTCACTGAGCCCCAGGTTCTTGACACCGAGCAGGTCCTGCTCCCGGTTAAGAATATCTGCCCAGTGGTGCGTCAGCTGCTGGAGGGAGAACTGTACCTGGCTCGTGCACCGCACACACCGGCGCATCCTCCCCCAGCGCAGCTGACGCTCCCCCAGGTGGTATCCACTGTCGCGTCTGCTGCCTGCTGCCAGCATGGAGGGCGGTGGCACTGCACAAAAATAACTAGTGCTGCCACCTCCTTCTCACTGAAGATAGCCCGTGACTGCACACCTGGGCGGTGGCACCGCCCGCAAAGTAGGTGGCTGCTGCTGGCTGTTCAGGGAGGGCTGGTGCCTCCGCTCCCCTGGTTGCCATCCTCTGCCATGGTGCTGGGTAGGGTAAAGAAAAGAAACAGGAGAAGGAAGGAAGGAAAGAAGAAATAAGGAAGTAAAGAGAAAAATAAACAAAAATACAAAAAGTCATGAAAAAATTAAATACAGAGACACAAAAACACAAACTAGTACAAAAATACAAACGAGGGGTAGATTAATTAGGAGGGCAGAGAATTACAAAGATTAAAGAGGGATTAAAAACAGGCCCAGCACCATAAACAGAGTAAGAAAACAAGATGGCCGTACCATGCGAACCGCGTGGTGCCATTCACGCGCAATGGATGGAAAATGCAATGCGAACTGGCACTCCAGGACACTCTGCCTGCCTGCGGAACTCCACAGAGCATGGCGGAGATTGTTAACCACTCTGTGGAGTTCTGTGTAGCGTGGCTCCGCAACCTCTGCCCAGGCCTAATAATTATACAAAATTTCAGGAAAATTATGTCAAATTATGCGGAATAACACCAAATGCCAAACCAGCACTTAGCTATGTAGTTTAGCTTGAAAAGCATAAATGCATCTATTTTGGACGTGAGGGTACATTTCACACACAAAATAACACAAACAAATAAGCAGCACAGAAAGCAGCTAATTGCGTTCTGGTCTTTCGCGTTGTTCTTGTGCTCTTGCGCTAATTTTGTGAGGCGAATTGCGTGTAAATACACAACATGGCATAACAGTGTCATTTCAGGAACTCCATGTAGCAAGCATAATGTGAAATGATGTGTTACAGGAACATAACAGAAATTTCTCCCTGGCCTATTTGGAAACCACAGAAATATTAAGAAAGTCATGTCAATTGCAAATTCAAAATTATATTTAAAGCAGTTTTCAACCCAAAGTATACATGCAATTAAGCAGTACAGAAGTATACTTCAATTAAAAAGAAAGGGGTATTTCCTTTTGGATTCCTATTTAAAGAATGAGACCTACACAGGCCTGTGCACAAATACAAGGTTTCATGAGACAACAGATTTCCTTGCTGAAATGCCACACATGTTTATGTGTTGATGTGTAACCATTTGTGAGATATTGGTCACTAAATTAACCTGTGCTTAACCCTGGGTAGCTTGGCACAAATCTAGTCACGCTTAATTTAGAGACAATGTGTACATTATTTATGCAACACTCAAACAGTAATAAAGTGAAAAAACAATACATGAAAAATCCCTCACTAATTTAGAAAAATAGAGTATATTTTAATAAATTATGTGACACCAAAAACATCAAAAGTCCGATCAGTAGAACCGAAGTTATACATTTTTAATGAAAAAAAAAATGAGTTCCTAAAAGAGAAAATTGGCATCTGCTAACATCTAGTTGCGTGAGACTAGGTGAAAGTAGAAAAAAATGACTGACCGCGATGGAGCATGGGTTGTATACAAAAAGTGGATTGGGCCCAGTCAGCTTTAACCTTCGGACTTAGAAGAATTTTCAAGAAAAATATTCAGAGAGTGTAAGGTTCAGCAGGGCAAGGCTGCAGGCGGTGTCTGAGGAGGGAGCGTTGTCATCAGCGTTGTCATAAGGGAGCTCCTGGACAAAGTCACAGTGACAATTCCTACGTTCAAATGTAGTCACCTTTTTGGAAGGCAAAACTTTCCAGTGGGATAAGGTAGTCAAAGACAGTTCAAGAATTGCTGAAAAGGACTTACTGCTGCAGAGACGAACGTAGCAGGAGGAGCCACACAGTTAGGCTAACCAGCATTGCACCTTGGGCGTATTTGCGAGCAGGTTGGTCCCGGTCTTCCCTCAGTTCTTAGAACAGTTTTTAGTCCTAAGTTTTGGATTTTGGCTATCTGGGCACCTTTAGCAACACAACCAAGGGTCCAGAACTGGAGGGACACCACTTGGGTATTCAGGATTTCTCAGGCTGGTGTCGTGTAGTTCCTATAAACCTATATAGAATCTGCGCTTTTAGACAACATAGACTGTGGGATTGGTGTTCAGACTGATTCCAGACACCCCCACCGAGTATGTTCGCCTGTATACCATCTAGCTCACAGTGCCACTAGAAACTCCTCTTACCAAGGAGAGAATAGTTCTTGGTAACTATCGTACATGACAACTCTGTCCCATCAGGGATCGTGGAAACAGTACAGTACTTTTAGCTCAGTCACTCGTGCTCACTTAGTTTCAGAGAGATACACATAATAAACCGTGGGGACGTTTTCAATAAGCATTTATTGAACCAGCGTCATTCTAGTGTACAATAGGTGTGCTGAAACAACCATTAGACAGAAACAGATATAAATGATTATAAGCACCAACAGAGTAAAAGGATGATAGATTTCTACCATAGTGCTAAAACGATGAATTCAGGCAGGTATAAAAATACATGACAGTAATAATGCATACTCCTACGATGCAACCCTAACTAGATGTACCTAAGTGTACCTACCATGTATGTAGGTGTAGAGCCAAGAATCCCTCTCGGATAAAGTCAACCCCATTACCTGAAGTGAGGGACTGCGGGACCCCGTCTTGGTCTCGAGATGGACACCCTGCGAGGGATGTCAGACCACTGCGAGCTGGAGTGTCTGCATGCAGGAACCTCAGCGTCTTGTGTCAGTGTGTCAGCATGGAAGTCCTTTTTCTCCTCTCCCTGCCTCAGCAAAGATATGGTGTATATATACTCAAAGTGGTACCCTCAGGGGTTCTACCTTGCTGTGACATGTCAGACTTAGGATGACAGAAGGAATGACCCTTATACATAGTTAGTATGCAGTAGATGGTAGTCCTGCTGAGTTTCCAAGAATCCTCATGAATAATGGATGAAGCTAGTTTTCAGAGAATACCCCACGTCCTGTAAGCAGTACTGTAACTAGGTAAAAGGTTAGTCCCAAGAACCGTTATGTGGTGTAACAGTAGGGGAGAATATAGGTGAAAGGTTAGGTGGTTCCCTGAGCCTATATTGGGGTACCTATATGAAACATAACACCCACTCCTCATCCGACTGGACGACATACTATAATTTTAACATACTTCTAGGCATTTGTATGCAAACAACTAATTAGTCCAAAACATTAGTGCGTTTTTAAAAAATATTTTAAAAAATGCTAAAAAATGCAAAAATCGTATTTTAAGCGGTAGAAGTTTTACTAAAATATGTTCCAATATATAGTTCGAACAACTATGAGTGTCTGAAAGCCATGCATTTCAGCAAGAAAAATGTCTATTGTTTAAAAATTCCAAATTTGGTTGTTTTGAAAAAGGCCAAATTTTCCCAGCACACGATGAGCCAAATGTTAATGTGTCCTGGCTGGGAGACGCAACTTCACTGTTGCTTGCATCGCAGACGACGATCCCTGCAACACCTCACAGATCAGGTAAATCGAGCACAGATGATCTTCTGCACTATCCACAGCCGATGCTGGGGAAGCCTGTGTGACATCCAAGGCCTGAGTACTTGTTGTTGAGCCAGTATCCGTTCCAACAGGAGCTGAAGCATCCTGTGGGAGCTCTAAGAATGCAGACATCAACATTGGAATAAGCTGAGGACACAGCAGAACATGGGCCGTTATCGGGTCCAGTAAAGCATCAACGTCCGGTGGCACAACCGATGGAAGTGTTAGACAGAGATCCAACACGCATTCTTGTCCACAGAGCAGGCATCGGAGGTCAGGCAGAACACAGTCAATACAGACTGGTCTAAGTGAAAGGAACCAAGACTAGCTCAGTTCGCGAAGGCGAGGTTTGCCCAGATGGAGTACCATGTAATCACGGTATTGGCACTGCAAGAGCATTTTTTCCATCCCCTTGGTGACTGGGACGTCCATTGCGTAGCAGAAAAATGACAATCCGGATACCTGCTATTAGGAACAGGATCAGCGGAAGCCCTCAAAAAATGTTTCCAAACACGGAGTGTATGAAGTTGGGAATAACTCTGAGTCCAGAACCTATGGTCTTAAATAGGTGTACTATACCCGTCATATCAGACCTGTTAAAGATACATTGTACCATTTCTCTGAAAAGGAAAGGGCAGTTCGTTTGTACTAGTGACAGTATCTCAGCTGAGGACCTTGCGACCTGAGGATCATAAATCTTTCGGGCAGAGGTTAAAGGCACAGTTTTCTGTAAAAGCATTGCTTTCATCCGGCTCAGAATATCAAACTGTATAAAGGAAACATTCAACGAAGGCCATAACGGCGCCTCCCTGAGTGTGTGGGTCGGTGGAAGCAATACTTGCATACAACAAGTAACCCTGGAGTTTACAGTGACAAGGTATGCGATGCCCGGAAGCATCCCACAACAACCTTGATCATTCACCATCAAGTAACTCCCATTTGAAAGCAATCTGAACACTGGATTAATCGCGGCAGCTGGGGACCCTTTCAAATGACAGGATAAGTTTGCAACTGAACCGTTACAGGCCCCGTGAAGCATGATATCCTAGCATATGAAAGATCCAGTTAAAGAGTTCTCGCAGTTTGTACCGCTTAGAAACACTTCCATGACCCCACTCCTGCATCGAAATCTGTATGGCAATTCCCAAGATTCCTTGATGAATTCGCTACCCATTGCTTCATATCTGCCTGCTTGTTGTTGTTCTAGGCAATACTGAAACTGGAAAGTTGTGACCGGTAATGTTATATGGCCATGGATTAACTATTTTGTGGATGGTGACTCTGCCACAGTAAAAGGTAATTGGTCCAGTTTTTCAATACGCAGCATTGTATATTTTGCTCCAATTTGTGCCATTGTTACCTGCTTCTTAGTTAGATTGTATGCAGAGAATAAGGACGTACTGTTGATAAATCGCCAAGGCACATAACCAGCGCACAATGATTGCAGCTTCTAGCTTAACAACATAATAGAACGTAGTTGAGACTGTCCGTGCTGTAGTGTGGACAGATCCTGGTCTAGTATATCTATAGCAGACGATACAATGTTGCCCAGTGAATAAATCCTGGATTTTAAAGTAGTCATACCCTTATTGACTATAGCTAATGCCTTTTCTAGGTTAATTCTATCTACTTCACGGAGTCTCTCTGCGGCTTCTTGTTGAGAGTTTATCCAGATTTCATTATAGACAGCATATAAGAAACTTTTCTGACGTGGTTTTCGGGGACCTAATAAAAAATACCTTAGATCCTCCTCATCTGAGAGTAAGCATAAGTGCTGTTTCACCTGGGACAGTGTCGAGATTTTTAGCCAATTGAGGTATAACTTCCCAACACTGTATGATGTCACCACCCCCCGGGTGTTCTCTTTGTACATAGCGTTGGTCCGGCCAATGGATACTAAACCCTTCGGTTGTACCCCTGAATCTTGATTGACATCTGTTTGTGTCTGTGGGCCAAACTAACCATCCCTTCCAATTGGGGTCTGATGAATTGTACTGTATGATGTCATCTATTGTATCCCCTCCATGTGATGTACAATTCATGTGTGATGGTGTTGGAATCCAAGGTGTGTTCAAATCCTTGTTCTTGGCTAGTCCAAGACAGGAAGTCTGTTGCACAGTTTCATTCAGAAATATTATCTGCTGTGGAGTGAGGCATGCTCGAAATAGTGCTTCTGTTCCCTGTATCTGCCACTCCTTTGAACCCCAGACTGATTTAATGTCTATAGTGTCCTTCCATAACTCGAAACCCTGTTCAGACAGTTGAAATAAAGGATGCAGAATAAATCTGTTTGGAATTAGTTAGCATATTTTTCTGTGCAGTTGTTGACGCAACCTTATAGTAATATGAGGTCGGGTCAGAAGTGTTAAACCCTGAAAAATAAGAAAAGTTTTGTGCAAACGTTTTTGAACTACCTTTTGGTGGTGTCAGGCAATGTTCCCATTGGTGGTATGCAAAAACATTTTGTGGGATTCTGGATTTGTGTAAAATGTGATGACCATATTGGTGGTAACAGTACATGTGCTATAGTCTGATGTGTCTTCTAACATTTGAATGCTTGAAAATGCAGCGGATTGTTCTAAATCAGACAACATATTATTTACAGTTTCAAAATCCCAATCGTCATTAAATGTACTGGAGGTAATGATATCACTTAAAGAAATTTTAAATACATTTGGTATTTTCAAAAGTTCTGTGGGACCAAATACATCATAATCAACCTTGTCCCAAACTATACCGTCAGGAATTGGAACAGCTATATTGTTCATGAAGGACAGGTCTCTTTGTTCACGATGAGATGATGTATGAGGTTTCAGGACCAAGTTCACATTTGATACTGCAGAGCATTCTGGGAGATAGTTTCCATTCATGAGTAAGCAAAAGACAGTCACTAGGCAAATCCAGAACAGAAAAAACAGTACTCCAGTTATTATCCAGAGCTTGAGCCAAGGTGATACTAGGTAAGTCTTTTTCAGAAAAGTGTAGAAATCATGAAGTTGCTGCTTACGGGAAACTGGAAATGGCGTTGTTTCAGGTTCACTGGGATCCAGAGAGAAGGTATCAAAGTCGATAAAGTAGCCAGATGCAGTTAGATCTATTTTTGGTAGCTCAGCAGGTTTTTTTGAACTGGCAGACGTCTCTTGTAGAGGTATATTGATGTAGACATCGGTGTTAGGCCGAATTGAAATTTGTCTTTCATTTGTGTTTTGAAGTTCTCTTTCAACAGGAACGAGTTCCATTTCATTGTTGGAAAGTCCAGTGCTTGGTATTGGTAACTCTTCAAATATAATGAGTCTTTCTGTCTGAACTTCCTGTATGGTAGCGAGAGGAGCCCAAGAGGCCTACTATTCAGTATTGGCCACATAGTGTGGTTTGATCAGATCAATGGAGACAAATCTCTTTTTTTTTTTGTCTTCAAGAGGCGGAAGAGGTACTGTTCTTGTTCCTTCGACAGCCAAGACAGGGACTGGCTTTCTGTATGATGGCCCAAATTTGTTTTTGCCCACAATCTTTTCTCTGACCAGATCCCCGACTTTTGGGATCCAGGCAGGTCTTGCCGTGACTGATTTGACTTCCCCAGTGGTGGTGCATTTTACTTGCACGTTGCTTTGTAGTGCCGGGAATTCATTGAGATCCTGTAAAACAGCCAAACGTTTATTGATGTCAAATGGTTTTTCATCCGCCACTGTGCTTTCACAATCGAGATCAGGTACCCACATTCTCGTCCAAAATAGGACCTTGTAAGGGGTGACACCTCGTTAAGGGCTCTTTGGACCCTGTATAAGTGATTGACCCACCTACCACCCAAACTTAATACTCTTGCTGTTAAAGATTGCTTTAAGTCTTGGTTTTTCCTCTCCACGAACTAATTTCCCTCTGAATGGTAGAAAAGTCTAAAAGTGGGGCTGCAGTCAGAATGTAATGTGCCAACTGTGTATGTCCCTATAAAGACTGCCAAATCTTTTATAACAGTTTAAGCATGTACCTCCTTTCGGAGGGCTCCTGTTGAGGAGACCCACCCCTGGATTGTGATCTATTCTCTCTATTCTTTTGATTTTTATTGTTATTATCCCATTTCTTCTTGAGAGAATTGGGTGCTTGCTTGGTGCTATCCTTTTCAGGACCACCCATGAGTTGAGGTTTTGTTGCTCTAGCTCCCAAACCATCTCTACCTAATTCTGCATTGGTGTCTTCGATAATTTTAGGTAATTCACGTCCCTGTTGTAAAGGAGTGAAATCCCTCAGGCGTTGGCATATTGCCACTGCTGCTGCCTCCCCTTTTATGTTAGCTAATATAATAGCTGACACCTGGGCAAAATTTCCTAACAATTTCATCCCTAAGTTCAGAGCGGGTTCTGCTCCACACTCATTCTGTATTTGTCGTAATACATCTGATATTACGGCTAATGAAGGGATACCATGAGTTCTGGTATATATGGCAGAGAAAACTGTACCCCATGTGGTACAATCCTCTATCTGGGGAGCTATCCCCATTGACAAGCAGATTGTTAGCATTCTGTGTTTTTCTTGAGGGCTTGTGTGTGGAAATACTGCCTCTAGCTGTGTTATTTTTTGAGCTATCCAGAATGGCATTTGCTCACGTCTAGTGGGCATTTTACCCATAATGGCGTGAATTTGTCCTGCTTGTGTAGCCCTTGCTGGCTGAAGTGTGAGTGTTCTCATCACGAACTGTGCCAGGTTTCTGTAAAGTTTTATTATTTCTTTATGAAGTGGACATAAGTCTGCTACTGGCATTGTGTCAATGTCTGGATGTGGTGTGTATGCCGCTAGGACTGGCCAAGTTGCTCTATCTCTTCTGAGCGGACCGAGTCCCACTTTTTCATTGGTGTGTCGGAGGGTGCCTTTAAACCAGTTTATGTGCTCCTGGTAGGTGAGCGGAACTTCAATGTCCTCATACGGATAGTATTCATTTGGTGTTTCATCTTCAAAGTAAGAATTAAATGTATGCTTGTGGGAATTTTACCCATGACTAGAATACCTCTGTTCTATATGGTTCATATGCTTCAATCACAAATGTGACTGTCCCACCCCTAGCTGTGACTCCATAGTCTGCTAGTTTTAAAGTAAGGGCAGTTCTAACATTTTCTGAAATGTTGATTTCCCCTTCCCGTTCTTCCTCCCTAGCTGCAGCACGTCAGCCATTATTTTGAAGAAGGAAAAAGTTTCAAGGAGACTGAGATAAGGTTTTATGCACAATAGGAACTATTTGTCCTTCAAGCTTGATAAACCTACAGCCAATATATAGGATATCCCTACTCAGCTGTGGCGGATAGTTCCCTTCCCACTCCAGATGTCTCTGGGAAAATGTGAGTAGGGGTCTCTGAGAACAGCACGACTGAACTAATCAGATTTTATCATTAAATAAGTACCAAACCAATGTTGGCAGCGCCATGTCGTGTAGTTCCTATAAACCTATATAGGATCTGCGCGTTTAGACAATATAGACTGTGGGATTGGTGTTCAGACTGGATACGCTAGCGCGGGTGAGGTTTGCAGAAGGTTCTGTGGCGCTCTACAGAAGGTCAAAGCGTACTCGCTGGGATGATGGAAGGCTGCACGAGCAAACACTCTGAAGGTGGTAAAACGAATGACAACAAATAATAAGGGATAATACTGATATGATTGGGAGAGAAAATCTAACGAAGACAAGGAACTATTTGGGGAAACTGGGACGGAATTACAACCGGTTAAAAGATAACACTAACCATACCAACAAAACAGCCCTGTGGAAGTCGCGGCCACCTGCCATAGGCGACAAAACACATGTTGGCTAAAAAGCGGCTAAAAAAAGAACTAAACAAGAACATATGAGAATAAACCTAACAAATGCAAAGAAAGACAAGAATTGTTGATATCTGTTATTTATGTAATACATGTTGACATTAGCGTGCGCTGGGGAAACCAATTTTTTGGTGTTCAAATTGATTCCAGACACCCCCACCGAGTATGTCCCCCTGTATACCAGCTAGCTCACAGTGCCACAAGAAACCCCTCTTACCAAGGAGAGAATAGTTCTTGGCAACTATCGAACATGACAACTCTGTCCCATCAGGGATCGTGGAAACAGTACAGTACTTTTCGCTCAGTCACTCGTGCCCACTTTGTTTCAGAGAGATACACAGACTAAACGGTGGGGACGTTTTCAATAAGCATTTATTGAACCAGCATAATTCTAGTGAAGAATAGGTGTGCTGAAACAACCATTAGAGAGAAACAGATATAAATGATTATAAGCACCAACAGAGTAAAAGGATGGTAGATTTCTACCATAGTGCTAAAACAATGAATACAGGCAGGTAAAAAAATACATGACAGTAATAATGCATACTACTACGATGCGACCCTAACTAGATGTACCTAAGTGTACTTAGCATGTATGTAGGTGTATAGTCAAGAAACCCTCTAGGATAAAGTCAATACCATTATCTGAAGTGAGAGACTGTGGGACCCCGTCTTGGTCTCAAGACGGACACCCCGCAAGGGATGTCAGACCACTGCGAGCTGGAGTGTCTGCATGCAGGAACCTCAACATCTTGTGTCAGCATGGAAGTCCTTTTTCTCCTCTCCCTGCCTCAGCAAAGATATGGTGTATATATACCCAAAGTGGTACCCTCAGGGGTTCTACCTTGCTGTGTCCTGTCAGACTAAGGATGATGGAAGGAATGTCCCGTATACATAGCTATTATGCAGGAGATGGTAGTCCTGCTGACTTTCCAAGAATCCTCATACATAATGGATGAAGCTAGTTTTCAGGAAAAACCCCATGTCCTGTAAGCACTACCGTAACTAGGTAAAAGGTCAGTCCCAAGAACCGTTATGTAGTGTAACAGTAGGGGAGAATATAGGTGAAAGGTTAGGTGGTTCCCAAGCCTATATTGTGGTACCTATATGAAACATAACACTGGGTCCAGGTGCGGGTTCAAGAATGGAGGAGCCTTTTATGTCCCTGTGGAGCAAACTCACCCTTGAAGTCACTCTGGTAGCCTTGGGTTCAGGTGGAGATGCAGTTCTCAAACAGCAGGGATGGCCTTGAAGCCGTCCTTGTAGGTACAGCAAAGCAGTCTTGCAGACTGCACAACAGGTCCCCTCTGAGAGTCCTTCCACAGGTCCCGAAAGTGAACTGAAGAGTCGGTCTGAGGGCACTATTTTTATATCTGTTGCCTCAGTTGAAGTTGTTAGATGTTTCTAGAGGATTACCTTTGAAGTGCTTGGAATTTCCTGACTCCCCTGCCATGGCTCCAAGCTGGCTGCAGAGACAATGTGGAGGTTACAAGCCCTTTGTTTGAAGGCAGAGCGCAGCCTATTCAGTTGCAAGTGGGGTTGAGCCCAGCTCCGCACCCTATCCTGCCAGCAGACTGGCCCCTTCAGGACAATTAATTTGTGTATTGTGAGTGTCTGGGAGGAATTCACAAAGTCTGTTAATTACTCCCTGTCATGTGACCCAGGGGAGGCTGTGGGCACCAAATGGCTAACGGCAAGAAAATGCCATCTTTCTAAAAGTGGGATTGTCAAAATGTTAAGTAAAAATCCGACTTACCATTAAAGAGGATTTTCATTACGATTTCATAGATACCAAACATGAGCTTTTTACCTGGTCGCAATCAAACGTTAGCACTTGTTAAATATAATAAGGCAATCCAATCCAATGTTATCCTATGGGACTGGTAGGCCTCACAGTAGTGAAAAACAAATGTGAGACTTTTTCACTACCAGGACATGTAAAACGTAAAATTACATGGCCAACCTTTTAATTACAATGCACTCTGCCCTATGAGCTACATAGGACCTACCTTAGGGGTGACATATGCAATAAAAGGGTAGATTAAAGCTTGGCAAGGGGGTATATTGCCAAGTCGAATCGGAAGTTTAAAACTGCATTCAGGCTCCATTGGCAGACCTGGGCCATGTTTTAAGCGGCTACTTAAGTGGGTGGCACAATATATGCTGCAGGCCCAGTTGTAGCATTTAGTTTGCAGGCGCTGTGTATATGGTATACCACTCTATAAGGGACTTATAGGGTAAATTAAATATGCCAATCAGGTGCAAAGTAATTTAACCATGTTTAGGGGAGTGAGCACAAGCACTTTAGCAGTGGTTAGCAGTGGTAAAGTGCACAGAGCCCTCAGGGCCAACAAAGACGAATTTCATCCAAAAAGGGAGGTAAGTAGGCAAAATGTTAGGAGGAAGACCACCCTAATCCAGATCCAAAATCAGTGTAAGAATTGTTTCCTCTGCTGTTCAGCAATGTGCTTTATTTTCAAAATGCATGTACTGGCTGTTGCAGCTCAAGTCCATTTAAATAGAAGCTTCCAATGGGTGAGACTCAATTAAGGAGGTTCACCCTCTGCACTGATCTAAAAACCAGGAGGTTCATAAAATTAAAAAAACTGTTTTAATGGGTCAAAGCTCACTCTCTCATTCTGAATATTTGCACTACATGCCTTGTGGTAAGCAGCTGGGCCCATGAGCATGACTCAAGGACATCAGGGAGTCTGGATTGAAGGCATTTGGATATCAGTCTAGTGGGGCTGATAGTTTGCCACTACACTGAGAGTGGTTAATTTTTTCTGTTGCTCAAGTTGACCTGAACTTTGAGTTTTCTGCTCAATTGTCCCCTATTGCATTTCATATGTCCAGGTATTTGTGTGCATATGTTTCACTTATGAACACATACTTTATTTATCAAGTACAACATATAACATTTGCTTTATTATTGGTTTATGGTGCATTAATTATTCATATATATATGAATTAAAGTGTTTTATAATGTGTGATAGAATTTAGTACATGTGCAACAGAATACATATGCTAATTCTTACATTTTATATCACTCATAAGTAGGTCTTGTCTTTTCCAATTAATCAAAAAAGATTATCCAAGCCTGTTATAGGCGCATATTAGGGAGAGAGACATTTTCAGGTGTTCGTGGGAGATTTTTGCAAGCTGTGTAAGAAACTTAGAAAGGCAGTTTGGTGCTAAGAACATTTTGGTAGGAGCTAGAAGAGATGATTATCAAATTAGTGAAGACCATCACAATATTACAGTCCTACTTTGTTTACTACACTTCCACTGTTGTTTTTTCTTTTTATAGCTACATCTATCTCATATAATATGCACTAGATTAGGGCATTCATTATTAATAAAGTATTTTAAATATTGAGGGCCCAATTCACAAAGGTAAACTTAGACCTTAAGTCTACGTTCACCTTTATGAATTGGGCCCTTAGACTGCAGGTCTAAACTTAGACTTCAGGTGTAAGTTTACCTTTGTGAATCGGGTCCAGACTGTGGATATCATGTGTGTGTCCATCTATGGTGAAAAGAGTTTTGGAACTCAACAATTCAACAAATAATCTTGGTGTCTCACAGGACTGATTGTTGCCACGTATGCACTATCCTCAAGTATTCTATAGTTGGTTTGTGGGTTACAGTTTGCCAGATTTCCTGGCTCAGGTTGGTAAGTTGGATCTGGCTGTACTTTGCCAGAGGCTTTAGGGTTTATTTGTAAAATAACAGAAGGTCTCTTGAGCCTGAAGTTCCTTTACCTCGACTTTGCATTCTTGAAATAAATCATTGATTTTTCCGTACACCTCCAAACAGCTCCTTACAAAATCCTCACAATAGAAAACTTCAACTTCTTGTTTGACAGATGTGAGATGCATCTAGAGAAATACATGTTAGTTGATAAATATGCATGCAGAAACTTGCCAGGAAGCTGAAAAATTAATGTTGATGTTGTGTCGTGAGGTGTAATAAGGTGGGACAATTTATGCAAGAAGCACATCAGTACGTAGAGAATATAATTTTGCCTACATCCATGCTTTTTGGTGACCAGGAATAGTATTGTAAAATTAGGTAGTCATTTTGGGACCCTTCTGAGGAGCATGTTGTTTTGTTGATCGCTCAATAATTGGTAGAGTGTTTTTCCAGTGCAAGAAGTACTGTTCTCAGAGGGACCTGCCCATTTGAAATTAATGTGGTGGATTCTCACTACATGATGACCAGAAATTCCTAACAAGAAATCAAATTCTGCATGTATGTGTGAAATACTTTTAACTTTATTCTATATGTCTATAGATGTCAGTGCCATACTATTAATGTATGTTTCCTTTGTTCTTGCTTCTACAAGTTTAGGTTCACCCTTGACACCTATGTTTGTCTGAAATTAACATACTTACATAGGGAATGTTGCCACAGTCCAGTGGAACTGAGACAAAGTGGTTCACAAGCATTAAATAAATATATATTGAGGGTTTCAGTCTGGACTGCACTGTGGATGGTATGAAGAAAGAAGAAAAAGAACAATTTCTCATTGAAGGTCCAGTTGAAAATGAATGTTCTTTGACCAACACATTTGTTGATGGAGTGAGTGTGGGACAGCAACACATTGGTCTAAATGCAATATCATGCCAATAGCTGTTAACTTTAGAGTTGGAGTTGGTTCTGTACCCGAGTATGCACCCCAGGTACATAAATAATATTTTTTTCTACACCACCCTTTACCAAAAGTCAAATATATATATATTGAGAGGTAGATTAGCCAATCCCCTAAACTGTGGTTAAGGTTGAGGAGAAATATTTACATATTGCTTTTAATTGAGGTACTGAAATCAGAGCATGGTCTCCTAAGGGCAGCAAACCACAACATCACTTGATTAAAAATGTGTGAGATCTGTTTGAGGGAACGACTTCCTTCGTGTCTACTTAAATGACCTAACTAAATTTAGAGCTTGGCTTCTATGAAGTGACTTTAGGCAGTCTTTTTACAGTGGTACTGCCAGAGGGCTACAGGATGCAAGATTCCATCTGGGCGCTGCAAATACAGCACTCCTTAGGAGGATAGTGCACGTTAACTTTTCGCACTATTCCTGCCCAAACATCTTCCATATTACCACACACACTCTAATTAAAAAACATATTTGGTGCTACGTTAGTGGCCTCCCAGCCTATATGACTGACAAGGTCATATGTACAGTTTCCTGCAACTTACACCCTCCCCTGACACAACCAGACTATCGGAAACGTGTACAAAAAGAAAAAACACGAAACAGGCCTTCTCCATTTTACGCACCCACTACCTGAAACATCATCCTCGCAACTACGAGGCCTTCTCTTTCCCTGTTCAATCCCCGAGTCAGCTGAAGACTCACATCTTCAGATGACATATATTCTGATGCCATAAAGAGTTCCCTGAATGTTTCCTGAACGTCACAGTTGTCTTTTTGTCCCTGGTCTAAATGTTACGCTGCCTCAGGCTAAGTTTGCACTGCAAAAACACTATTTCACAGCAACACCCCCCCCCCACACACACACACACACACACACCATATATGCTCCTAAAACATGTAATACTGAAATAAAATGAACAATGCAAGGACTTTTTTTCATGTGCTGGCTCTTTGTGTCATACATTTCAACTACAGTAACATGCTGCCAACTTTTCTTTGCCTGAAATCCACCCCTAAATTTGCCCCAAAGGTGTCTGACATGCATGCACTAGAAAGGTGAATAAAATGTGACACAAATGTACGGAGACCTACAGCAAGAAAAGCAAATGGAGAACGGGCAAAGCATTCCAGACACTCCAAAAGATATCCATGTGAGAAATACACAGGACAGCCGGCATCATGGTTTACAGTTTTGAATTCTTTTATTTTTACACAAAGTTGTAATAAACGGAAATCTGGATTTTAGCCCAGATTCCATATTTTACGCTTTTGGTGCGGCGCTGAACACCGCCATTGATACCTTCGCTCCCATGACAACCAAACAGACACAAAGATAAAGGCCAAATCTTAATTTAATGATTTATTAAAAGCTTGGAAGCCCTTGTCAGAATGCTGGAGCGTACCCTTATTAAAATTATCAGGCAAAAGAGTTCTAGAGTGAATGGCAAGTGTCCAAAACTCATTGTTGAACCAGCGTTGCAACAATTTAGTGCCATTTTTTGGTAGTTATAGAATTTTCCATCCTCTGGTAGTCGAAAAATAACTTCCAGTTTTAAACACTTAGGGGCATATTATCAAGAAACGGCGTTAAAATTATCGCCGCTTTAGCGGCAGAAAACTGCCGCTAAAGCGGCGATAATGGGCTTGATAATATGCCCTGGAGAATTCCAATAGAAGCCCATGTTCTGGTGTCAACATGGGCTTCTATTGGAATTCTCCAGGGCATATTATCAAGCCCATTATCGCCGCTTTAGCGGCAGTTTTCTGCCGCTAAAGCGGCGATAATTTTAACGCCGTTCTTGATAATATGCCCCTTAGGTCCTTCGGTTCGAAATACCCCTCAGTGCAATACACCGTTGGCCCAGTACTCCCTGCAGGTAAACCACAAATTACCACAGAGTGGTACCATATGTAAAAGCAGGGTGGCGCCGGAGCGACAATGTTATTTGGCGATCCTCACCCACCCCCATATGATCTCCTCCTCATATTCCCTCACTACCACCGGGCAAAAGTGCCCCTCATGTCTCCATAGTGCCTCTCGGAAATACATTTCATTTGTTTTAAAGCGCTGGTAATCCTGGTAAGGCTTTTCTAATCCTCTCAGCTATCCACATAAAATACAGATATGTTCTTTGCAGCAGACATATCAACCCTCTGCGCTACTTTATGGCGAGTCAAAACTGTAACTAGACAAAACTGCGATCTGTCTCTCTCTAGCAGGAAAAATTAATCACAAGAGTTATTGTGGCATTTGTATTGCTGCCTGAAAGCTGGATGCACAAGGAACTCTGCAGCAGGTGCCTAGTACATTATTGCTAAACACAGCACCCCTCCTGAGGTCAGTGTCCCCCTTCCAGATCAGCATCCAGTGTGGCCACACCAGTATCAGCCCCCTAAAGCTGGCCCTGTAAAAAAACACCAGTTGCCACACAGCACGTTTTGGTTGTGGGTCCCTTTCTACAAAAATCATTCAGAGAAAACTATTTATTTAAATGGTGTTGTACATGATTCTAATCTTTTAAAGCCTGATTAACAAAAGTAAGCTTACACTTTTATGTAAGCTTAAAACTTTTAGATATTCACAAACTAAGTGCAGAGTTTTATGACTCAGCACTCCTTTTTCTTACAAGGGAAGGGTTCTCCGCCCGAGTTTCCAGGTATAGGGTAATCCACACACATAAGTATTGGGAGTGCAAAGTTGTAAAACTCTGCACATTGTTTGTAAAAAAGTGCAAGTTTACCTTTGTGAAACAGGCCCAGGGCCGGACTGGCTACCGGGCGTTTTGGACTGCTGCCGAGCTGGGGGCTGATGTCACTGCGGTGGGGGCTAATTTCGTTGATGGAGACCTGCGTGTGCTTCGAAATTAACAAAGCAAAACGAATTTCGTTCAGCACACGCAGGTCCCCATCAACGAAATCAGCCCCCAGCTCGGCAGCATTCCAAAACGCCCGGTAGCCAGTCCGGCCCTGAACAGGCCCCACGAGTTTAATTTTACTAATAATAATTTTACAACTGCGGAGCCTCCGCACTTGTGGCGGAGACTCATCACATAAAAAGATAGGCCTGTTCTAACTTTTTATGTGTGGAGTTTCCGCTCAAGGATCCTCATTTACAAGTCCATTGCACTGCCACTGCGTCACTTTTTTTGATGCACCGGTGGCACAGTTTGCCTTCACATAGTTACAAGGCCACATAAAGTCACTCTGCTTTACTTTTCATGGCCTTGAAAATATGGGCCCCCTTCATGCATTACTCTGCATGAAAGAGGTGTTCCATGGGGGTTGCTATGAGTGTTCCCAGGCAGCATCCATGGAATCTGACACATTCCCAGATTTCCAAAGTTTTGTAAAGCTGGGAATGTGTCAGAATCCTACGCCTAGGAGTGGCGCAATGAGGAGAAATACTTTTATTTCTCCTCCTTATTTCCTCTTTCTATGTGTGCTACATTTTGCAACAGGCATAGAAAGAGGAATATGCCATCAATGATTGTTTTTGAGCAGGAAGGGATACCTTCCTGCACAAAAACAATCATACCCACAACGCAGGCACCCTTGCAACAAGACTCAAGGGTGCCTGCGCTGGTGCAAGGCAGGCAATTACCACAGGGGAAAGCCCACGGATGTGTAGTAGTGTTGTTAATACGTCGCATCCCTGTGCTTTGAAAATTTGGCAGCTCGGCTCAGCAAAATGGCTTGCTGCGCCGCACTGCATCATTTTTTGTAAATGAGGTTCTAACTGCGGTGTCCCCGCAGTCATAAAATTACTGTTAGTGAAATTAAACTCGTAGTTTGTGAATACCAAAAAATAGTAAATTTACACAAAGGTGTAAGTTTACCTTTGCGAATCAGGATTTTAGAGGGGAAACACAGCATAGTCTATCCCTACAGCCACCATTTGAGACTGTATGTAATGTAATGTCAGGTCAAAGGTCCGGGAGGACTTTTGGCCTCAGCTGTGAGGTCAGCATACAAGTGATACTTAAAACCTTGCAATGGCATTAGTAGCTGAAAATCATCTCTAAATGTGAATTTTACCATGTTACAGTATTTTGATCAGCATCTGCCTCAATGTTTAAATGGAGAAAATTTGCTTTAGAGTCTTTTTCCATAGCACAATTGGTACTTTCATTCTTTTATGCAAATATGTAACTAATGTGAATAGTCAGAACAAGACTTTCCACACTTCCAACTCGGTTTTTTTCTTATTCTCGGATATAAAGCTAGCAACTGTTCAGTCTCCTATAACTTAATGCCACATAGGAGGCAGGGCTTTGCCGTCATCCAAAAATAGCCACGGCTCCTTGATTTCCTGATAGACTCATGTCCCAGGATTTGTGCTACAATGATGGCAAATTGAGATGAACTCCATCTGCACGAGATGAAACCAAAGTAATTAGCCCAGAAAAAAGGAATCACTAATCAAAAAGCATTTGCAATGCAATAGGTCTCGCATTTACTTGAGTTGGAGCTATTGTCATTGTAAATGACAATGCCTTTTATTTATGTTTTGGTTATTAAAACATAAATAAAAGGCATTGTCATTTACAATGCCAATAGCTTAAACTCGCGTAAATGCGGGACCTATTGCATTGCAAATGCTTGTTTTTAAAGTTATGAGGCTGATAAGGGGTTGACGCTCCTCCGCCATAGCGAAGGAGCCACCGCTGTAAATAGCCCTGTGTCCTCAAAAGGACTTGCACGCTGTCAACTAGGAAGTTGTGTGTTTTTAACGGGTTGAATACACACCTGTTAAAACTCCCAGGCACTTGGAAGTCAACATATCGGTTTTTTAGGGTTGGAGCTTAAAAAAGCCATTTATGGTTCATGTAATTAGCGGTTGTATTTGGAGTAATTTTTTAGTGTGAGATCCTAGGTACACAACTCTGAACCAACCATTATCACCTTCGAACCTGCCATAATCGAGTATTCAGATGAGAACGAAACCTGGCCATTTTCGAAATAAAAACCCATCACACTGGCACCGATTCACAAAAAGTTTGGAAAAAGTCAGAAATTTGTGCATTGTAGATTTAAGCATTCAATTTCTGCCAACTTCCAAATTTTAAAGGATTCGCAAAAATCCCCAGGGATATCTGTGGAAAATCTATGCAAATCATAGATTTCCAAGTATACTTCTTGACTAAAGTTATTGCTGTGGAATGTCCGCCCTTTAATTAATCCGCTTGAGTCTGTGCAGTGGATTTGAACAACAGTATTATTTTTGTCTCTGCAGAGACAATATATTTCCCTTTGAATAAACCCATTCCCTTTTACATGCAGGAAATCTGGTGTGATCCCTTCTCTTGCAAATTCTGAAATTATCTCACTCCTGTCTTTTGCAAAAGTAATTTACGTGAGCATCCAGGGTTGAAAAAGACTTGCAAAACTTTTGTGAATATCTAAAAACTTGCAAGTTTACAAGTGTTCACTGTATTTTGCACGTGCACGCCCCATCAGACACACCCTTTCTCCACACCAGCCCTAAATTTACTACTACGTACAAACTACCATACTACCCTCCATCTACAGGGGTTAAAGCATACAGACCTGATTCAGGATCTGTGCCTCTAGAAGACGTTTTGGCTCACATAACATTCACTTAGGAATGCAAGAGAGTATTTTTTTCTCTTTTGTGACTCTGGCCCGGAGTGTTATCTTGAGTTAACATTTACACACATCAGCCTGGAGCAATCCATAGTTTTCCATTGCTTTGTCACCATTTCACACTCTGCCACCCCGGAACTAGAGGCCCATAAGTCTGTCCTCCTCTTGTGGACTGCGTTTTACTTTCACTGAGATCGTTTTACAAACCACAACGGAAACATTTTGTAATTACAATTTACATAACTGGCAAAGCTGCATGGTTGCACGAAGTAATTAAATACGCATTCACTACATCAATCAATCTTCTACTTTCTGATTTTCTACAGCGCCAAGGGGCAATTAGCACTTTACAAGTCCCCATAGATAGATATACATATAAAGGCACATTCTTCTAAAAGACGCAACAAGAACAGTTGATTGACAGAATGCTGAACAATGTCATACATTGACCCCAGTACAGAGATCTGGGCCTAAATCCATTGTTTTGTTGCTCCCCATGCCATTCCAGTCCAGCCCAAACTGCCAAGCCAGGTCCTCCTGGACTGGACACAAGCAACCTAGGACCAGTTTCAGGGTGTCTTTTGCTTTCTTGCCTTAAGTACGCCGGATATGCCTAGACGTGGGTCCCTGGCTTACTGTGCCACTGGATTCAAGCTAGCCTAGCTGATAGGGGTGAAGCCCCGAAACTGGTCCCAGGATGTTTGTTTCATGTCCAGGGAGGACCTGGCTTGGCAGTTCAGGCTGGATTGTTCCCATGAGGCCCAGGGTCAAGACTGATTTGCATATGGCTGGGTCCAAACTGGGGTGGCATGGTGAGCAGAAGAATGATGGATTTAACCCATCATCTGTGTATCTTTTGCTTTCTTCTAAAAGAAGCAGCTGCCACCTAATTAGTTCAGCGCTTCTCTAAGCAGAAGGCACCCCGCTTAAATAGCACATACTTTTCCAAGGCTTAAAATGTGTCATTTCTTTCTAACACATGGTCCACGTTTGTGTCTCTACCATAGTTAATGGAATGACATTGGAATCTGAACGTCTTGCAAATCCGGAAAGTAACTGTGTTCCAAAAACATGCTCCAAAGTATCTGTGCTTTTACCAACCACAACATAAACGTCTCGTTCGTTTTCTATTACAAAGTCTGATAGCTGAATTCATCAGCATTATGGGACAGTATCAGAAGAGTAATAATGTTAAACAAATAGGGCAATGGCGAAGGGGGTGAACTTGCTCCTCATCTTGGAATAAACATGGCTTCATCCCCCAGCCGGAGCTGGAAGTCCTCCCAAGCCGGGTTAAAGGGGTCTCCTCCGTGCTCGTCCTCCGGCTCGCTGGGGGCCCTCGAGTCTGCCCCTGAGCCTCCTCTCCACAGCCGGGGTGAGCCCCGGGTCCTGTTGAACCCCCCCATGGTGAACTCCTGCTCAGCGCACAGCGACTCGAAGTCCCCCCGTTCCAGGCGCCTGAGCGGTTGGCGTCACAGGAGAGGAAGAGGGCGCGGACCTGGGACACCTCGCTCTCTCCTTCCATCCAGCAGGGGCTGGGACGAGGGTGCCTAATGTGGCAGCGGTGGGTAGTAGCGAGACAGCTGGCACCAAGCTCACTCTGATACCTGTTAGACAGCTGTGTCACAAAGGGGGAGGGGGTCCAGACCTCATGAGGGCCCATGGGCACTGGATAGGGTCACAGAAATGGTGGGGAACAGAGACTCTGGCACCACGAAGCAGGGCATCACACCAACAGCTGTGGGACGCAGGAAGCCACAAGGGAGAGAAAAGAATAACAAGTCGGTTCTGTCGGGTGAAAACAATCACTTTGATCTATGTACTCTATATTTAAAGAAATATCACAATATATTCTGCCACAAATGTAAAGAAATTACAAACAAGGCAATAGAACCTTTAGGATAGAAACACACCAGAAGAAACATTTTCTTTGCCAAAGAACGTTCACTTTTTTAGTTATTTGTTTGCTTTTTTACTCATTTACCAAATAAATTAGATATGGCTGTCATAAACACAATTCAAATAGAGCGATACAATTGTGAATATAGTGAGAAATGAGTGACATAAAGTGACAAGTGAAATCAATGGTGCACTATATACATGACAAACAGAGGTGAAGTTTGATTCAAGATTTTTGTCCTGTCCTTAGTTATTTCACATGAATACAAGACCCAATAATAATTTCAAAGTAGGGTCAAGGAGACCGTGTGGACAAGTGTAGTAATAACATTGACGTTTCGACCCTGGAGAAAGTGCAGATTGTAATGCGTCAAGGACGGGTCTTCCTCAGGACATTAAAAAGACGGAGCAGACAGCCTATAAAAATTAATTAAAAGAAGGGGGGGGAGTCAGGTGTGTTCGAGTAGTCTGCCATGCAGGTCTCCTTGACCCTACTTTGAAATTATTATTGGGTCTTGTATTCATGTGAAAAACTAAGGACAGGACAAAAAATAATAACAATGCCCTGCAACTGCATCATTTTGTAGATGTGTGCATGCTCTATTATGCCATTTCCTTTTATATACTGATTCCAGATGGATCAGTGAATACAAAAAAAGAAGTAAAGTAACACAAAAGTGCATTTAAGGCAGATGGGCTAGTCCTCTGTCAAAAATAAAATAAAAAAATGATCAGGGTGGAGGAGGGGGCAGCAATGGGAGCAGGAGGGTGTGAGGGGTACAGCAACGAGAGCAGGTGGGGGAGGTGGAAGCAACAGGGAGCGGGCAGGTGAGAGGGGGAAACAGTACTTCAGGGAGAAGCACACAAGTGAGAAGCAATTCCAGTGGGGAGGGGCATATGAGGGCGAGCGCATCACAGAGGGGTCCGGGGAAAGAACACTGGTGAGAGAGTGCAACACAGAGCGTGGTGGAGTGGGGGAAAGCGAAGTACACAAGGGGGCAGTTTGAAAACACATGCACACTCTTGGAGTGCTTCACTTGTACCAGTTACCCCCCCTTCCACCCAGAGTGTAATTCTAATCATGAGATTAAAAAAATCAATAAAAAAAATCACATGGATTGAACGTTAGAAACTCCATGACTGAGGAAAGCAAGACACCCTTTGCACCCTTTACATATAACTCGTTTCATCGTCAGACACCAACCCACCTCCAGAAGATCGAAAGAATGCCTGCTTTATAACAATCAAGTACTAAATGGTTTGATACCAATACCAATACCCAAAATGTAAGCCACCCCCTCACTCCACACCTTTACGGCCCTGTAACCAGTCTTAATCTTTTTGTCTGCTAGTCATTATTTTACAGAAGCCATCGGATCAACCTGGCTACATCTGAAAACCAAAGCAGACTTCAAAGAAAGGAAAAGGCCCCTTGTTGGGGGATTGTTCGAGATGCAGGACTGGGTAAGAGCTGCTTTTTTTATACACAAAATGGCCCCAGTAGGTGTGCTAGTCTCATGAGTTAAATGGAGTCTAAAGAAAGAAGACTACAACTCCCAGAATTCATTTAGTTTCACGCGAAGGTTAGGGACTGGAAATAGCCTCCGCCATGGTGTGCCTTTTGCACCTGCGGCTCAGATTAAGCCATTTGCACATCGGCAAAGCATTCCAAGAACCGTTTTAGGGCGGCCACACACAATTCTTAAAGCGTGGGACAGGGTCGACTTTCGGGATGAAGGACAGTGCAATGCTCCTGAATCAACGACATTATTTTGCTTATCACTTCAAACGCTCGATTCGACCGCCTCCTCCTAATAGGGTACCTACCAATGAGTTGAAAAATCTCCATCTTTAAAGCAAACCACCGCTTAAACAAATGTGTTGCTCTGACAGGGTATCCTGTCCTCTTCACATAAGAAAAAAAACACCCCCTGGTACTCGTTTTAAGATGGAGCACACCTGGGAGCAAGGAACAATCAGCAAACACTCAATGAGTAGTCATTTCTGAATGGCCCAAACGACTTACTGTTAACCAATGGGCTCTTATGCATTTTGTTTAACCATACTGGTTAAAAAAAATCCGATCCGATGAAAGTTTAAGACAAGCATTTGCAATGCAATAGGACTCGCATTTACGCGAGACCTATTGCATTGCATCACGGACAACAGGAGGGGTGGGGAGGCACGGACAACGGGAGTTCAGGCGGGGGGAGGGGGGAGAAGGCACGGACAACGGGAGTGCGGGCGGAGGAGAGGGTGAGAAGGCACGGAAAAAAATAGTGCTCACAGTCTAAATAACATGTACCGTACCGTGTAACACTCGAAGTAAAGGGGCCAGTAGCCATGGGAGGGTACACATGACGACATGGCCATAATAATGAGGGACTCACAAGCCTCATAATCAATCAGAAGACAGCATTTACGAAGGAAAAAGACACAAACCAATGAAAAAATAGGCGGGGCAGTGGGCGGGGCTTCCCTCACGTAGTGAACTACAGCAGATCTTCACCAGAGCAGCGCTTGCACGCTGACTCTAGGCTCGACCTAAAAAAGGATTGAAAGATGGCTGCCCATGCCAGCAAATGCATGGTTGGCCAAATTATCACTCTTTGTTATTATTTAGCATTACAGGATAGCCAACACATTGAAAGTAATGAGATGGCCTTCTTGGAATGGACTGGAAAAGAATGTAAAAAAAATAGAATAATAAAGTTCAACAAAGCAGTGCCAATGCAAGATGCAGTGTGCTGCAACCGGTAGACAGCCCAGGCAGGAGTTTGTGGGAAGCTGCCAGTCCGGTCCAAAAAAGAAAAACAGATACAGTTTGTAAAATTGAAAAAATATATTTTTTTAAACAAAGGGCATGTTAGCTTAGAACCTCTGGCACTAAATAGGAGTACCTTTATGGTATATGCGCATATTTTGCATTGGAAAATTGCTGTCACTCACTGTGAGGGCTGCCAATAGTGCTCTGTGGTGGGTGTTTAGGCTAAAAGTGAATGACAATTTACCTGATGAATAATTAAAGACTGCTGACTCAAAGTCCCTCTATGTATGTATATTTTATTTGGATTTCTTTGATAGAAAAAGAATGGCCTGGTGAGACATCTAGAGCTATCTCAAATACCAGAACTAAAAATATGAGAGGTGATACTACAATAACCAATAGGCAAAACACTTTCCCAAGCACCCTACTACAAGAAAAACAAAGACGAACATTTTAGCAACAACCAGGAAACAGCACTGTTGGATTAGGCCCTCTCTGCAGGGTCACCCCCCAATCTTTTTGCCTTCACCTTTCCTAGTTTTTTATTTTGCTTTTGTTAGCTTTAGAATTCTGTGCACTTTATGACTGATAACCAGTTAAAGTGACTGTGTTCTCTTCCTAAAACATGGTAAAATTGGCCTTCACCTGATTGGCGCATTTAGTTTACTTATAAGATCCTAGAATATGGTTCTAATGTACCCAGGGCCTGCACATTAAATGCAATCAATGGGCCTCCAGCACTCATCGTGCAACCCACTAAAGTAGCTCTTTAAAACATGCAGCCTGTAGCTGGAGTACATTTACTTCTGTTTGGGTTCTTTTTGGCTGTAGTGACTTTAGAACCGAAGTTTATGAATAGCAATGTACTTATTCTTTTGTGGGTGGCTGCAAGTTCCTCCCTAAATCCCTTCCAAACCTCTCTAAACATCTCCTTACTCCTTACCTAAACACATAACATTTAGTAATAAGTATGACCCTTTGTCCAGTGACTGCCCTGGTCCCTCCCACATTTAGTCTCTGATTATGATGGCTGTTGGACGAGCATCCGACCGCCATCCTGTCAGGAACAGGACCACCTGACTAGCTGTTGGCAGTCCCACCATAGGTATTAGGATGCGACCGCCTTCAAGGGATTTGTAGGGGGACACCATGGGTGCCCCCCAGGGCCCATATCTGAGGGCCAGGGGAAAGGGGGCCCCACTACGGGCCCCCAAGTCCCTTTCCGCCTGCCTTTTCATGGTGGGTTAACTGCCATGAAACGACAGGCAGAAAGGGAGATTGTAATCCCTACGGCGGTGCCTCAGCAGGCACCGTCATCATTGTAGGGATTGTAGTCCCTCCGACGGTCCGACGGGCTACTTGAGCCTGTCGGGTATGTGGTGGTCGGTCTCTCTGACCGCCCACCATCCACCCGCCATTGTAAGGTGGGGCGGACCTGCAGGGTCCGATGGCGGTGGGACTGTCACCGATGGCCAGACGGTGGTGGTTCCACCATCATCGCAATCGGGCCCTTAGTACTAAGTAGTACACTTACATTTGTTAGGATCTCCCCATAGTAAAGATAGGAGAGGTGGAAGTAGAGATTTACACTCAGTTTGTGAATAGCATATTGTAGTTACTTTAGTAGTACCATTGTAGTACTACTAAACATACTACAAAGTGCAGTTTGTGAATAGGCCCCTATGTGTGCAGGTTTTATGCACAGGAGATACAAATATATATACTCTTCTTTGTATAGTTATTAGTCTCTATGATTCCATAATAGAGTTGTCTGTTATGCTGTGCAATAAAATGCATCTTTCAGTGTTGCGTCCCTCATCCTTTCTGTTTGACTTGCCAAGTATGTGCTCTGTTATCAAATTCCTGTTATCAACCATCATTGGTCACAACCTCTGTTGGACCCGGGCATTTCTGAAGGATATATATATATATATATATATTTATATAGATCAACAATTTGCCTTTCAGCTTCTGAGGCAGCACTCGACAGCATACCTGCCTTCCGGCACTTTCAATCAACTTGCCTCTGTGCTCCGATATTAATGAAATGCCGACGCGTTTCAAGGCTCACCGGCCCCTTCTTCACAGGCTTGGTTCAAACAGTGCAGTGACAGCCCCTTTTTTAAAAAAAGCATCCGCTTCTTTTATTGGTTGCAGCATGCTTAGTGCATATGACAATACAAGTGTATGCTGGGAATGGAAGTCCATTAGGGCAACATAAATTTTTACCTTGAGTAGGTTCCATGCACTGTTCGTATTAAAACACTCTTTTATTAATATATATATATATTATCTACTGGAGGTCGCCAGTAGATAGTTATAGTTAGGACCTATTTTCCATAGGAAATCTGCAACATTCTATTTGAAATAACTTTGGCGCCTGTTGACGAATCTTCGCGAAATTTTCAAAACTCGTGGCCCGCTCCGGTCCGCTCCTATCCTGAAAGTCTCGGGGTGATTCGTCAAATGGGGGCCGAGAAAAAAGGGGGGTCCCAAAACGTGTTTTCCCCATGCAATTTTCCATAGGAACCTTTCATCGCAGCTACAGCCCGAACTGCTGAACGGAATTACACCAAATTTGGCAAAAAGGTAGCCCTTGGTTCAGAGTCATGCCTTTTGGTTAAATGGTGTAAATCCGTTCAGTAGTTCCTGAGAAATTTGAAAAAGAAAACACATATATATCTGGACGGAGCCTAACCACACATGTCATCGTGAGATCTGATTGGCTGTCAGCACTTCATCCTGGAATTGCTGGCAGCCATCTTGGGACCAATATAAATGATAGTACCCCATTGAAATGCATTGTAGTGAATCGAAGATTTTGAGGGTTACCAAAAGGAGAACTATAAAGGGTGATAACAGACTTTAGTTACATTAGAATTCATTTGTTGATGCTACCATACTAATTTCAGGAATTGTGGTGTGTTCTAAGGTGATTTTACCCTGTGAAAAACCTTCTGCTGGGATATCATGAATCATGTTTGAGAGAAAACTATTTTCACATGCTTGTCCCATACAGTTTTGGAAGGTGCTCCAGAAGCTAAAATGAGAGCATATTTTCTGTAAATTCACATTATCTTTCTCAGTCATGTGAGAATGAAGTCTGACATTCTCAGTAAAACATGTACATCCAACAAGGGCAGAGACTGTCAGTTGATTCCTTTGTGTTCTACTGCAGCTTGCCAGAGTGTTCTAAAGAACAACTAGAGTGCTAACAGCCTTACTTATGACAAAAGTATGGCACACCTGAAGCCATCTTGATTGGAATAAACTGGTAACTCTTAAAACATTTAATTTAAAAAGGAACAAAATGAGGGGGTTCATTTTGTCATAGAAATTATGGTTAGTGCTGTAGAAAGAAAAATTAGGACATGTTTTAAGTGAGATCGCAAATATCTTCCTGTTATATTTCAACAGGAACAGCCTGTCAGTTGATGCCTTTGTGTTCTACTGCAGCTTCCCAGAGTGTTCTAAAGAACAACTAGAGAGCTAACAGTCTTACTTATGACAAAAGTATGGCACACCTGAAGCCATCTTGATTGGAATAAACTGGTAACACTTAAAACATTTAATTTAAAAAGGAACAAAATGAGGGGGTTCATTTTGCCATAGAAATTATGGTTAGTGCTGTAGAAAGAAAAATTAGGACATGTTTTAAGTGAGATCTCAAATATCTTCCTGTTATATTTCAACAGGAGCAGCCTGTCAGTTGATGCCTTTGTGTTCTACTGTAGCTTCCCAGAGTGTTGTAAAGAACAACTAGAGTGCTAAAAGCCTTAATTATGACAAAAGTATGGCACACCTGAAGCCATCTTGATTGGAATAAACTGGTAACACTTAAAACATTTAATTTAAAAAGGAACAAAATGATGGGGTTCATTTTGTCATAGAAATTATGGTTAGTGCTGTAGAAAGAAAAATTAGGACGTTTTAAGTGAGATCTCAAATATCTTCCTGTTACATTTCAACAGGAGCAGCCTGTCAGTTGATGCCTTTGTGTTCTACTGCAGCTTCCCAGAGTGTTCTAAAGAACAACTAGAGCGCTAACAGTCTTACTTATGACAAAAGTATGGCACACCTGAAGCCATCTTGATTGGAATAAACTGGTAACACTTAAAACATTTAATTTAAAAAGGAACAAAAAGAGGGGGTTCATTTTGCCATAGAAATTATGGTTAGTGCTGCAGAAGAAAATTTAGGGCATGTTTTAAGTGAGATCTCAAATCCTCTTCTATTTCATTAGAAAATTCTGACATGCAGACTGAAACAATCACTTTCAATACCAGCAGTAGACTTCCAGTTAACTCCCTGGTGAGCAGTAGCTTTACTACAGTGATCTAATGAACAACTAGAGTGCTAACATTCTGAATTTATGACAAATGTGTGACACATCTGAATGCCTTCTTGATGGAATCAAAGTAAAAAACTGAAAGCATTTCCTACTGAGGAGACTGCAGTAAATGACGAAATTAGGAAACTTCATAACAAATAATTCTCCCAAGATAGCCACCAGAGAAAAAAAGAGCCCAAATGTAGCACAAATATCACCTAGATGTAGCCCACATATAGCCCAATGACAGAAGTGTGCAAAACACTTTTTATTTTTAGTTTTTCTGCAGTTTTATATAGTGCAAACTGGTCAGGTATTGGAGTGTTACATCTTACTTGGACCCCTTATTGCGTATTTTGCACAAAGTACATGAGATTGATCTTGCGAAACATTGAACTTTACGATTCTGTTAACCTGAAGTTGCTCTGAACCGGGCTTTGTAACACCCGTTTTTACCTACTGGTTTTAATTAATTCTCACTGTATTGTATTAGGAAAGAGGATTTACTGTTTTTATGTACACTTTTATGATCTATGTTTCTAAATCAGATCAAATAAAGTTTAATGAATTCTATGGCAGGATGGAGGCGAGGATTATGTATATCTTTCCTCACTTTATTTGCATAGCAGTTCAAAGAAAACGTAACACAACAATCATTAAACAAAAGACTACCCAACCCATGAACCATTAGGGGGGTAGTCTACAAGGCAACTATAGTCCAATCATATCACAGTCCATCGTTTATAATATCGTGACGTCCCTTCCGCTTCCTCTTTCTTCACTGCTCGTCAGTTAAGTGCATTCCTTACATTCTTGGCTTAATCTGACGTTGTTGCTGTTTGTATAGCGGTTTCTTGTGCACGTTATTAGCATTATTGCCTTGGTATTGTTTCATATTCCCTGCGCAGCAGGCTCTTGCCCGAGCGCGTTCTCCCCCTCGCAGTTTCTCCCGCTGTGTGCTCTGCGCGCGGTGAGATCCTGTCAGGCGCGTCTGGTCCGAGCGAGGCAGCTCCGTGGAGCGCTCCCGCTGGTCTTTACGCACGTTTGGGAATCCGGTCACTCCTTTAGTGTCCGCTTGATTACCGACCAACCCTCGCCTAATTTTGACACCGCTACGCGGTGATTTCCCCACATGGCCACGTTAGTGACCAGCACCACCTGGTGGTGGTAATTGGTATTGCGCCTCAGTCTATTCATATAACAGCTTCGGGGAAAGCCCAGCTGTTGGAGCACCGGCGAGGGGGCTGTCTTAAGGATTTTAAGGGCATTTGTTCTGTGCTCACACCCTCTGCTATCATGTCTTCTCCAGAAGACCATTTTTACTCCTCCTACCAGGAAGTGGAGGAGGAATGGCGCCCCAACTTCTCCCTCCAGCAGTGGACCAAGCCCTCTCTCTGGCTATTTCTAGGGCGCTGGCTCCTCTTAGGGATCAGGTTGATAAGCTGGCGAAAAGCATCCCTGGGGTGTTCAGTGACGCAGATCTGGTGGTGGCGGGTCCAAGTAGCTCCCAGATGGGGAATAAAAGGGCCGTTAAGCATAACGCGGGGCACTTGGAAGGATTTGATAAACTTACGGAGACCTTCCTCAAGAGTGCGCGAACGCTAAAACATGCACCCTGCCGGGAGGAGGAGGGGCCTGGTGAAAATTGCGACAGTGTCACCACTATTGTAGACCCCGACGGCGGGTTTCCCTTAGAGGGAGAGGGTGTATCGGAGGACGATTTTTCCTCTGATGAGGATAAGGACTCGGGGCGTCCCTGGCGTCCAGAGTCCCACTCCTCTCAGTCCCCGGTTGGGGACGGGGTCCACTCGGACATGTTCGAGCCTACCCAAATTTACCATCCTAGGTCGGCAGAGTGGACATCTGATGCCAAAGTGGCAGAGTATGTGGTGGGGAAAATCCATCAACCCCTTGAAAGGGAGGTCAGGAATAGGATGAGGGGAGAATGCCCCAGGCCCTCACTGAAGGGGAAGGTGGCACACACGCCTGAAATTGATGAGAAACTATGTACCTTTTTCTCCAAGTATATGAGGGATCCCAAGAAAGGAATTGATAGGTCTTGGACGTGGTAGGGCCCTTGACCCAAATTATTCAATTGACGGAGCGTTCCAAAGAGTCAGGATCCCCTTTGTCCACGGATATTGTGGCTGGTTGGGCGCACTACCCTAAACCCTAAAACACTACCCCCTCCACTACCCAAACACCACTGCACTACCCTAAACCCTAAAACACTACCCCCAGCACGACACCCTACACTACCCAAACATAACTGCAGTACCCTAAACCCTAAAACACTACCACCAGCACGACTCCCTACACTACCCAAACACCACTGCACTACCCTAAACCCTAAAACACTACCCCCAGCACGACTCCCTACACTACCCAAACACCACTGCACTACACTAAACCATAAATATACCCCCAGCATGACCTCCCACACTACACAAACACCACTGCACTACCCTAAACCCTAAAACACTACCCCCAGCACGGCCCCCTACACTACCCAAACACCACTGCACTACCCTAAACCCTAAAACACTAACCCCAGCATGACCCCCTACACTACCCAAACACCACTGCACTACCCTATACCCTAAAACACAACCCCCTACACTACACAAACACCACTGCACTACCCTAAACCCTAAAACACTACCCACAGCATGACCCCCTTCACTACACAAACACCACTGCACTGCCCTAAACCCTAAAACACTACCCCAGCACTACCCTGTACACTACCCAAACACCACTGCACTAACATAAACCCTAAAACACTACCCCCAGCACAACCCCCTACACTACACAAACACCACTGCACTACCCTAAACCCTAAAACACTACCCCCAGCACGACTCCCTACACTACCCAAACACCACTGCACTACCCTAAACCCTAAATCTACCCCCAGCACAACCCCCTACACTACCCAAACACCACTGCACTACCCTAAACCATAAAACACTACCCCCAGCATGACCCCCTACACTACACAAACACCACTGCACTACCCTAAACCCTAAAACACTACCACCAGCATGACCCCCTACACTACTCAAACACCACTGCACTACCCTAAACCCTAAAACACTACCCCTGCACTACCCCCTACACTACCCATACCCACTGCACTACCCTAAACCCTAAAATACTACCCCCAGCATGACCACCTACACTACTGCACTACCCTAAACCCTAAAACACTACCCCCAGCACGACCCCCTACACTACCCAAACACCACTGCACTACCCTAAACCCTAAAACACTACCCCCAGCATGACCCCCTACACCACCCAAACACCACTGCACTACCCTAAACCCTAGAAAAGAAACCCCCACCCCATGCCCAATCCCCCTTACCTCTCACTCCTCATGGTTCCTCTCTCCTCGTGGTTCCTGCTTCACGTCATCTCTGAGGGGCGGTGCACGTCGTTGTGAGGAAACGGAACAGCCTCTGTTTCCTTACAACGACATGGATCGTCTACATGTTTTTTAGAATGCATGGTCATTTACCATACATACCTTTACAACAAAATTCGTTGTAAAGGCATGCGTGGTAAATGACCATGCGTTCTAAAAAAATGCGTAGTAATGACTTCGCGATGTACAACGCATGTGTGGTAATGCATGCGTTGTAATGGTATCGCAAAGTAAAAAAGTTGTTGTAACGGCTGTTTACCGATCGAAGCTGGCCCCTGTTCTTCAGTGAGACGATTATTTGATTAATTAGGAGGAAGGAATGTGGTTATTTTTACCGAAAAGTGCATTCCCGGCTGTTGTATTGTGAAAGTGTCAGCGTGGCCTGGTTTCACTTCCGGTGAGAGAGTGGAAGAGTCTGTTTGGATCTAAAGGAGTTCTGTTGTTGGACGGGGCCGGCGCAACATGTCATCAGAAAACATAGCTAATGGAAAGCGTCCTCCCTGAAGTGTGGAGCAGTGCCATGAGAGGTCAACGAGTGTGCGTCCCACCGCAGTATGACCGTACCGCGTGACCCATGTGCCGCCTCCAGGGTACGGGAGGCAGAAGCGGCATCGCAGGTCCTCTTGAAGACCGTTGTAGCACTAATTCTACATTTTGGTACTAGGGCATTTTAACTTCGTTGTTCCTGCCAGATACAAAGAGAAGATCCTGTGTTATTCAGTGCCCTCGTTACCTTTTTTGTGGGTTGTGGTGCTTGTCACTTCGCTGCCCCGCTGGTGCACACGACTGGGCACCCCACCTCGTGTGCCATCTGCAGGGCCTCTGCCCTCGGATCACTGGTTTCGGTTTCTGGAGTGGCAACATAAACAGTTGCTCCCAAAGGACTAGCCTGAACACTTAGGTGAATATCCCCTGCACCAGCATTCCACGGAAATTCTTTCCTAGCTCTCCCACATCAACGAGCACGGCTCCGCTCGCGACACCGTATGACATCATCGGAGCCATAAGAGGACCTCGTCGGCGTGCTGACGTCAGTTCCACCCATTTTTTCCGTGCCACCGAGGCAAACAGGGGACCGAGACATTTTCACATGTATACATAGTATAATAAATATATATATATTCACTGAAAAAACCATAGGTTTCAGGCACGTTATAGTTAGAAATTAGCATTTAAAAAACCTTAGAAATTCACTGAAAAAACCATAGGTTTCAGGCACGTTATAGTTAGAAATTAGCATTTAAAAAACCTTAGAAATTCACTGAAAAAACCATAGGTTTCAGGGGCGTTATAGATAGTTGGACATTTCACTCGTACAAAACCATAGAAATTCCCCCGTTATAGTTAGTTCAGCTAACTATAACTCGCGCGCTCACGCAATGCACAGCTGATGACGTCACATATTATATCACTCATGACATGGTCAGTGACATCACTCATGACATCACTGATGACATCTCAAATGACATCACTGATGACATCACTGATGATATCATCCAGTGAATGTGTGTTTTTCTGAAAATTAAATATGTTTTATATATGTATATCTCAAGGTCGATGGAAGAATAAATGGGTATATAAGTGTCTAAATGGATGATTTAGTTTTGTAAAATTGATTGTATATCTGACTAAGTGTATCTTAGTGAATACATGGGTTAGTGAGTAATGTTTAAATATGAAAATATCTGTATCAGTCTCTCACTTTGTGTATAAGTGGCTGCATGGGTTGGTGAGTAGCTACATGAGTGTCTATATGGGTTATTAGTTGGTTTTTTAGAATCAGTATGAGTGTCTGAGTGTCTGTATGGTTCGGTGGGGGTATTACTTAGTGCATAGATGCATGAATGAGTGACTCACTGTTTGTATGTGTTGAAGACAGCATGTGTGCAGGACTGTATAGGTGGATGAGTATGTGTATGGGTGTGTTAGTGAGTGAATGACTGTCTCAATAGTGTCTTTATGAGTAACTACATATGTTTTAAACTAGTATATGTGAGTATTGGTGTATATAAGTGAGTATATGTGAGAGTGAGAGATTGGAAGAGTTCCTGTACAAATAAGTAGGTGTTTCTATAAGTGATTGTTTAAGAGAGTAAGTATGTGTAAGTTTCTGTAGAAGTAAGTGTGGTAGTGTGTGTATAACTGTATATGCAAGTAAATGTATGTTTGATACTTTGTTTGCATGTGTGACTGTGTGTGAGTAACTCTATGGATGAGTGGCGGTGTGTAACAGGATGTATAGGTGTATGAGTACATATGATGAGTGAGTACATGTATGAGTGACTGTATAGGGACTGTTGGTGAATGAGTGGATGTGTGTGTAGATCTTGGAATTACTGAATAGGTGTGTTGTAACTGGTATTGGTATGTCCATTGTTTTGAAAATGTTAGTTTGTATTTTTGAGTGTGTGTATCAAAGGTTATATTAGGGTGAGAGGAGGTCTGCCACTCTATCACAAGGATGATGTCATCAGTGATGTCATCAGTGATGTCATTTGAGATGTCATGAGTGATGTCATGAGTGATGTCACTGACCATGTCATGAGTGATGTAATATGTGACGTCATCAGCAGTGCATTGCGGGCGCACGAGTTATAGTTAGCTGAACTAACTATAACGGGGAATTTCTATGGTTTTGTACGAGTGAAATGTCCAACAAACTATAACGCCCCTGAAACCTATGGTTTTTTCAGTGAATATATATATATATATATATATATATATTGAAACAAATTTCGAAAAAGAGATGGGATATATTAGGGCAGGTCCCCATTCTGGAAGAAAAGATAGGAACAGCTCCGTCCGTTACATACCAAAAAAATCTCTCTCTTAGACACATGTTGGTACACAGTCATCTCTCACCACGAGAATCCAATTGGCTGAAACAGGCAAAGGGCTTCCGCCACTGCAGAGGATGCAAAGCCTGCAAACATAGTGAAAATGTCCAGGAAGTAACTCTCCGAAGAGTAAACAAAAAATGGCAAATTCCCAAACTAATCAACTGTGGAACTGATTTTGTTGTGTATGCCATAACCTGTCCATATAGCAAGTGGTACATAGGCTTCACTACCTTTCCAGTCAAAAAGCGTATTCTTGAACACTGGAGAGCTATTTCCAACAAAGATTATAGCTACAGCACTGCCAAACATTTCCACGAAAAACACAATGGCGACTGGACACAGGTGAAATATTTCAGCCTGGACACAGTTCCCAAACATCAAAGAGGAGGAAATCGCCTCTCTGCACAACGTAGACTTGAATCACGCATGATCTTACAAGCTGGCTCTGTCTTTCCACATGGAATGAACAATGGCGAAGAGTTATACTCATATTTATAGCTTAGGATTAGGCGCTTCCAGCCATAAGTTGAGAAATTGATTTTAATACAGCACAAAGAACCAGCATTTGGTTCTAGAAGAGACTATCTTGACTTCAATAGTTGTATATATCTGCAAGTGACATAAGAAATATATAGGAAATTTCGGTCTAGTATTTTGAGACACTGTTAAATTAATATTGATGTTAAAGTGGTTACATTTTTACTCATTTATGTTTGAGAACAGGGCCACAGTGATACGACTTGTATGAACTCAAGATTGCCAGACAATCTCCCTCCAGGTGGAGGACGGTGAACACCTGGGGAACGGGACACTCAGGTGCTGAAACCCAATGATGATTCATCCCACTTAACCAAATCAGCGGACAACCAAGCTATACCGCTATCGTGAAAGTGCAGCTGAGAGTCTTCATCGTAATTTTTCCAAGAGACTCTGGAAAAACGAACCTTGTGATGAATTCATTTTGATTATTTATGAGCTCAAGATTAGCTACACATAGAGAGTTAATGTGCACGGGAGGACGGAACTGTTCTGTGCAACAATCACCTCTCCTTATTGAGAATAGTCTACAGGGGTAGGATGACGTATCTTCTATGAAATTAATTGAGGACATTTTTGATTGAATTGGTAAACTAATTTGCTACTATAGCAATACGTCTCCTGGCATATCAACAAATGAATTTGGATACCGGTAATTAGCATAATAGCATAAACAATGTATACAATCATGGGATACTATACCACAATTGTTTTAAACACAAACCACACAAAATCAAATGTTTTAACATCATAACAAACTGATAATCAGAGGGATATTTGTACAATTCTTTTCCATATACCATGTCACTTTGATCAGATTAGCAATGCGAATCTAAGCACATGATACATAATGAAAATGTTATAAATTTAATTTGACAATTCTTTAATTTACACTAACAGATTGAAATGTGTCAAAGAAAATATCTTGGAATGAAGACTCTTCTCTATGTTATTTTACCGTTGCGTCCTGCGTGACGCACAACTACTTTAAAAACTTGGCAAAAAAGTCGTGGCCATGTGACAAAGACCCCGTGTGTGGTAGAAACGTGTCTTGTTTTTCTGTCGCGAATAAATACCTGCTTCTTGATCTGGAGTGGCTCGCGACTTTCGTCGTAGTGGGAGATTGTTGATCGTTGTTATATATATATATATATATATAACCTACTGGCGGTCGCCAGTAGGTAGTTATAGTTAGAAACTAGTTTCCATAGGAAAAGCATTTTTTGATGTGCTTATAACTTTGGCGTCGTTTGCCGAATCTTTACGAAATTTTCCAAAAAGTTCCTCTTTTCAGGTGAGCTCCTATCCTGAAAGTTTGGGGGTGATTCGTGAAGGGGGGGCTGAGAAAAAAGGGGGGTCCCAAAACGTGTTTTCTCCATGCAATTTCCATAGGAAACTTTAGACAAGGCTACAGGTCAAACTGCTGAACGGAATTACACCAAATTTGGCAGGGAGAAAGGTCTTGGTCCAGAAAGCACACTTTTGTTTAAATGGGGTAAGTCCGTTCAGTAGTTTTAGAGAAATATCAAAATTTACAGATATCGATATTTGAGAATTCTGACATCTGATTGGCTGAGGCGTTACGAGCACGAGCGTGCGGCTCATTGGTTGCGAACTGTTGAAACTAGGAAGTGTTGGCAGCCATTTTGTGACTGACTTGAAAGGCGTAGGGCGAAACAAAAGAGAAAAATTGTATAAGAGGGTATAGTAGGAACACTGTGGTCTTAGTTTAAGCAGTCTGTACGGTGCAGAGGCAGGGAGTTTGAATGTTGCGTAGGCCGTGGAAATCACGTCCGCAGTCGTGGAAATCATGTCCGCAGAACAACGGTGCGCGGTATTGCGGCAAGGTTGCGTAGGCTCTGGAAATCCCGTCGGGAAAATAACAATGCGCCGTATTGCAGCCTTCCGTTAATATAATGCGCAGTAATGTTTATTTATAATGCGGTGTTCACTTTTATCACGGACAGTGTCACTTTCTTACACGAAAATGAATATTATGTGGGAGCGCGTGTTCAGTTTGTGTGTCTGGAACAAAATTAACGTTTAATTGGCTGAGGTGTTCCATCAACGAGCTCAATGTTCATTGGCTGCGAACCATTGAAAGTAGAAGTGTTGCCAGCCATTTCCTCCCCGTCCGCGGAGTAGCAGGGACATCAGATTGGCTGACATGTTCCAAGCAGGACCTTCCCAAGCCTAATGTTCATTGGCTGCGAACCATTGAAAGTATAAGTGTCAGCAGCCATTTCCTCCCCGTCCGCGGAGTAGCAGGGACATCTGATTGGCTGACGTGTTCCAAGCAGGAACTTCCCAAGCTTAATGTTCATTGGCTGCGAACCATTGAAAGTATGTGTTGCCATCCATTTCCTCCCCGTCCGCGGAGTAGCAGGGACATCTGATTGGCTGACGTGTTCCAAGCAGGACCTTCCCAAGCCTAATGTTCATTGGCTGCGAACCATTGAAAGTATAAGTGTCAGCAGCCATTTCCTCCCCGTCCGCGGAGTAGCAGGGACATCTGATTGGCTGACGTGTTCCAAGCAGGACCTTCCCAAGCTTAATGTTCATTGGCTGCGAACCATTGAAAGTATGTGTTGCCATCCATTTCCTCCCCGTCCGCGGAGTAGCAGGGACATCTGATTGGCTGACGTGTTCCAAGCAGGACCTTCCCAAGCTTAATGTTCATTGGCTGCGAACCATTGAAAGTACAAGTGTTGCCAGCTATTCCCTCCCCCTCTGCGGAACACCATGGACATTTTATTGGCTAAACTGTTCCTAGTACAAGTTTGCTCATTATTGGCTGGGAACGGTTCACTGTTGTGAACCATTTTGTGACGCACTTCAATGGAGTACGGGAACAGAAAGTAGTAGCGGGGAGGGTAGGAACACTATCAACTCTGTACAGTGGTCATAAGGTGGTGGAGAGGGATTGTGAAGGTAAAAATAGTTTTTTATATATTTTAAGGGCCATTTATACAATTGGCGTGGGGTGCACAAATCACGGCGGGAAAATAACAAAGTGTGTTGCGTTCTTTTTTTTATTAAGATTGCGGGTGGGATACTTCCAGGAGCACTGTTTAGTTATAATGTGGTGTTTACTTTTCTAACGGGGAGCTGTGGTTGTGCAGCAAAAAATTCAGTCTAGGTTTGAAATCGTTTTTATTAAGCAATTACAAATATACTTTGTTCGGAAACTGAAGCTGTATATATCAAAGGGGTGACAAATAAAAACGCAATTCATAAAATATCCCTTAAGCTTGGGCACACCCTCCATTTTTTTTTCTGCTATAGTTTGTAAAAGTGTTGCCCCATATTCTTGATAATATAAGAGGGCATGAGTTACTTTTAGATAAAGTAGAAAAGAAGTGCTACAAGAAACATCATCTCAGGTCACAAGAACAATAACAAGTAAAAAACAGTTAAACACAAATCACTTTATATTACATAGAAATGTACGCTTTATCATTTTTTATAATTTCTATTATTGTAGAATTCGGGAAAGTTCGGTCGTAGTGCTTAGATCACGTACTCCTTTAAGAATATATAGGATAGTAGTATAATAATATACACTACTGGTCGTATATATTCTATAGGGAGAAGGTGAATAGGAACCGCAACAGACAAAAATAGAAATAGTAAAAAAACATTCAGAAATGTAGGGTTTATCAAAGGTATTCAGTAAGAAAGTATCTATGGAAACGATTTTTTTTTAAACTGCAATTTCCAAAAATATTGTCACTGTAAAAATATCTGATCAAGTAAGTTATAAAGGTCAGTAAACTGTATTTCAGATGGTTTACTCCTGGCGGCGAGAAATCTCCAATTCCTGTTGTGTGGAAATATCACACTCTTACAATATACACAGTGTCACTGATGGCACACAAAAAGGAAAATGAAAATGAAGTCATCAATACAAAACAAGATCAATAACTAAATACTTTCCAGCGATGAGTATGTTGAGAGCTTCTTTTCTCCGGGACTTCGAAATCCTTCATCTTCGCGCCAACGGGTCATAAAGTGCTCTGAGATCACAATGACTGTTAATATTATAATATACATATTCACAGTATATGATCCCAAGAAAGAAACAGAGTAAGAATGAGAAGGTGCTGACGTTAAATATAAATCTTTAGTCTTCCCGTCGACGGGTCATAAACTCCACTGAGGTCAGTATAAATGTTCATATTACAATATACATACTCACACTATATGATCTCAACTGAGAAATAGACTAAAAACCAGAAGCTGCTGACGTTACATATAAATCTTTAGTCTTCGCGCCAACGGGTCACAAACTCCTCTGAGATCATAATGTGTGGTTATTATAATATACATACTCACACTATATGATGTCAAGGGGAAATAGTCTACAAACTAGAAGCTGCTGACGTTACATATAAATCTTTAGTCTTCGCGCCGACGGGTCACCAACACTTCTGAGGTCAAGTACAGTGTCAATATTATAATATACAAAGTCACACTATATGAGCTCAAAGGAGCCAGAACAGGAACAATGTTTGCTGTATTCTGTCTGTTTCTGAAAACAAGCTGCTGATGTTACATATAAATGGCAAAAACAACCAATAACACTTTTTTCTAAATACAAGTGTTTAAAGATTGACAAATAGCTACGTATTATAAATATCTAGTATTGCATAATCAAACAACTTACAACTCAGGATTATGTTTTGTGGCCACAAAAGAAGAATACGACTGTAGAAAAGAGCACCTGCATCACTGAATGGAGACGCGTAAATAACTCGCAAAAACGAAACTAATCTATCAACGGGTGTGGTTTATATACTTTTTGGTTATTCAGTAGTCTATGGAAGGAAGATGCGGCTCCGCCCATTTAGATGTCACGTTTTACAGTTGACACGTGCTCACGTTTTAACTGTTTCACTTGTGCACATGTTGGGAAAAGTTACAAAATGTGAAGCGGAAAAAGTTTCGATTTCGAACCTAACACGTATAAGGTCCATCAGTGATGTCATCAGTGATGTCATCAGTGATGTCACTGACCATGCCATGAATGATGTAATATGTGACGTCATGAGCAGTGCATTGCGGGGGCGCGAGTTATAGTTAGCTGAACTAACTATAACAGTGGAATTTCTATGGTTTTGTACGAGTGAAATGTCCAGCTAACTATAACGCCCCTGAAACCTATGGTTTTTTCAGTGAATTTCAAAGGTTTTTTAAATGCTAATTTCTAACTATAACGTCTGTGAAACCTATGGTTTTTTCAGTGAATATATATATGTGGCATTTTGACTTGAAGCAACTAATATAGTGAGAAAATTCCTGTTTATTTTTGTACTTGATTAGTGAATTAACATCAGATTGCCTGTTCCACGATTTTAAGGTTTGTTCCCTTACCCTTGTCCTGAGGAGGCCAAGATGTAAATGAAGGCCAAAACGCGTCCACGTCGACAGTTTATGACAAGAGGAGTCCAACTGGAATTGACAAAAAATTCTTATAATTGAAAGCACATTTGAAATGAGGTCTTTAGAGGTGTGGTAACCTCTTGTGCATAGAAGACTACCTCACAGTGTATTACCTTGATTCAGTCTGTAAACACTGATTAGTTTCCAATCAAGTGGGTAGAAGGAACGAATGAATTTGGTTTATGTCGATCTGTGATGTATATGTTGTCTGTATATATATATGTTTGTATGTTTTAAAAGAGAAACAAAAATAATGATTATTTTTTCAAAAATGTGTCTGTGGTTTGTTTTGAATAAAGGCCTATATGAATTAAAGACGATGAACTGTTAATAGGGTAATATGAAGTTCCCTATGATTTAGTGGATATAGATATTTCTTCCTCCTTGCCGTTTCCTTTTTTCTACTTTTTGTAGTTCTTTACCCAGGTATAGGAGGGTAACTTGGGTAAACCCCAACATATTTTTGGACTGTTCCCATTGGGCACAGGGTCAAGACTGATTGGCATATGGCTGGGTTCAAACTGGAATGGCATGGGGAGCAAACAACGATGGATTTAGGCTCAGATCTCTGTACTGGGGTGAATGTATGGCATTGTTCTGCATTCTGTCCATCAATTGTTCTTTTTGCTGGCCCATTAGTAGCATTTAATCTACAGACCCTAGGCCAATGTTACAATGTTTTAGGGAAAGGGCACATGTACTTTAGCACTGGTTAGCAGTGGTAAAGTACCCAGAATACTAAGGCCAAAAAAAACGAATTCAGAAAAAAGGGGAGGAGGAGGAGGACAAACAGTTTGGAGGTGACCCTGCAGAAAGGCCCAGGTCCAACAGAGGTTGTGACCAAGGGTGGTTGATGACAGGAATATGATAACAGATCACATACTCGTCAGGTCAAACAAAAAGGATGTGGGAAACAACACTGAAAGATGCATTTTATCACAGAGCATAACAGACAACTCCATTATGGAATCATGAAGACTAATACCTATACAAATAAGAGAATATACATTTATATCTTCTGTGCATAAAACCTGCACACATAGGGGCCTATTCACAACCTGCACTTTGTAGTACGTTTAGTAGTACTACAATGGTATTACTCAAGTAACTACAATATGCTATTCACAACCCAACAAGAATGAATCTCTACCTACACCTCTCCTATCTTTTCTATGGGGATATCCTAACAAATGTAAGTCTACTACTTAGTTCTAAATGTGGAAGGTACCAGGGCAGTCGCTGGACAAAGGGGCATACTTATTACTAAATGGAACGTGTTTAGGGAGGAGTAAGGACATGTTTAGAGAGGTTTGGAAGGGATTTAGAGAGGAACTTGCAGCCACCCACAAAAGAATAAGTACATTGCTTTTCAAAAACTTCACTTCTAAAGTCACTACAGCCAAAAAGAACCCAGACAGTAGTTAATGTACTCCAGCTCAGAGTTAGAGAAAGTCCAGCATCACACATGGCCAACTGCTGGTACTGCTAAGCCTTTCTGTAGAAAATAATGAAGGTAGAGAAATAAAATAAAATCCCATAGGAAATAATGTTAAATTTAAATTTAAATTAGTCAAAAATATAAACACACCTAAATTAAAGTATTGAAATATTGTAATAATTTTTTTTAAAAAGTCACATTAATTAAAAAAATATTTATTTAAATTACTTTTAATAATTTCTATGTATCACCTTTAATATTTATTGATACATTAAAACAAATACTTGATTTATTTCAAGTGGGATTTTTCTAATTTAAACTTCAGAAAAATAATGTTCATTTATTGTATTTAAAATAATGTAATATTGAATTGAAAATTTAGTTAATGGCTGTGGTATGTTTTATTTTGTACAATTTACATTAATATTTAACCTATAAATATTTTTACTAATTTTGTCAAATTTAAAACATTTTTTTACTATTACTTTAAAATAAAACATTAAATACGTTTTATTTTACAGATTTATGGTAAATTGCATTTTTTCTAATATTTATAACTACTTTAAATAATTTTATTTAAATTAACATTATTTGCTATGGGGTTTTATTTTAATTCCTTACTTCCATCATATTATATAAGAGTTCCATTACCAGTTGTTGACCATGTGTGGTGCTGGGCTTTCTACTATTTTTTGTTGTTATTTTTATTTTTAGTAGTAACTTACTCTCAGATTTTGTGAATAAGTAAAAACATAATAAACTTAGTCAAAAGTGTGAATTAAACAAAAGTGTAGGTTACCTTTGTCAGTCAGGCCCTACATATTTAGATTTACCTTTGTGACTAGCCCCATAGTTCTTTTCCAGTGGTGGAAGGGTGTTTACAGAATTATAGAATTTAAAGCCGTAGATCACTCATGAATAGAGGAGAATGTGAGAGAAAAAACAGGTACCAGGAAACAGAATTTAAATGTTGGTTGAATACATAAAATAAATAACAAAAGATAACAGCAAGTTTCTCAGACTCCAAAGCATATTTAAGCAGTGAACTGGTGAAAGAGTAGTAAGGGACTCTGGAAGATAAAGTAACAAGATAATAAAAAAAGACAGTGAGAATGTCTGGGAACTGACCCTGGTTAGGTACATTCTATATGATTTAATCACTATACAAGCAGCATATGTGATAACACTCGAGACAGAGGAAAAGCCAGAATATGCAATAACACTAGGTAGCCGTTTGCGATTATGAAAGAGAGGTGAATTATGGAATGCCAGCACTAAGGAAGCAGAACAGCAAAGGTATTAAACAAAACAACAAAAATATGAGGTAAGGCCTCTAATCTTAGAAAGATAATCCCCCGGGGCGCGGGGATCGAGCGCAACGTTAAAATTAAGGCGTGCCTCATCAATTGCAGATCGCTGCCCAAGCATGCGGAGGATGTCTGGTCAATTTTAATTGAGGCTATTTGGGATGCTATGTTCTTAACGGAAACCTGGTTAAACACGGACGCGATGTCTACTATTGCACTAGCTACCCCACCAGGTTTCAAACTGTGCTACGCCAATCGAGAGGGTGGAAAAAGGGGAGGTGGGGTGGCTATTATTTTTAAAGACTCTTGGGAGCTTGTGTCCTCGGCCCCTCTCCTTGTTCAGGGCATCGAGGGGCTTAATTTTTGTATACAAATTAACCCCTCGTTTGCCATAGCGGGCATTCTGATCTATAGACCACCTGATTGTGTAACGACTGCATCACAGGCTCTGTGCAATTATGTTGCTCAAAAATCGGTACTGTATTCCAATTTTATAGTCCTGGGAGATTTTAATCTGCATGTGGACGACTCGAACTGTCCACAAGCAATGCAACTGGTCACCTCCTTAGCAGGTGCCAATCTTGTACAACAAGTGTCTTTCCCGACCCACAAAGCGGGACACACCTTGGATTTAGTCTTCACCAATATTACTACCATTGATATAGAGACCTCATTCCCGCTGGTCTGGTCAGACCACTATCTGATCCCCTTCTCATTTACTCTGCCAATATCTGGTCAAGCTAAAAACTCGCGTTTTATTCAAAAAAGAAATTGGAAGAATCTGTCCGAAGCTTCATTAAGCCCGATTCTGCAGGACAATTACCCCCGCCTATCCTCTGACCCCAATGTAGATGCAGCTGCTATACATCAATGGATTGCCACTGCGGTGGAGTCAGTTGCGCCGGTCACAGTAGTAAAATCTACCAGATTGTCCCCTTCTGCTCCCTGGTTCTCCGATGCCCTCAAAGAGTTAAAAAGTAGGTGCAAAAAATTAGAACGCCGGTGGAGGCTACACTACTGTGACCTAGCTAAGGTAACCTACAAAAAAGCTTTAAAAGATTTTCATAAATCCCTAAAAGCAGCCAGGCGGGACTATATTGTGACACGCATCCATAATGCGGACCACGCCAGTACAGAGGTTTTTAAAGTAGTTCAAACCTTTCTCAAACCCAAGGCAATACAGACTGAAATAATCCCGTCCCTAGTCTTATGTGAAAAAATTGCAAGTCATTTTGATACTAAAATCCTAAAGGTCTACGACTCCTTTTCACCCCCGGAGGCAAATGAGAAATCGGATCTCCCACAGGGCATGGGTGAGGTTTTCCCATTCACCAACTTCACACCGATTTCGCCTCAGGATGCGCTAGTTGAAATCCAAAAATGCCGCTCTGGCGCCCCTGATGATCCTTGCCCTCCCAAATTGTGGAAAATGTTGGCCCCCTGTTTGTTGGGAGGTATACTTCATATTTGGAACACCTCTCTAGATACAGGCATCTTCCATGATCAATGGAAGCATGCTACACTTCTCCCTTTGCGAAAGAAACCAAATGGAGACCCAGGCGACCTTAGCAATCTTAGGCCCATCTCTCTGCTCCCCGCCCCAGGAAAAATGCTCGAGAAGTTGGTCCAGCGCCAACTGACCACTTTTATTGAGCAGAATAGTACTTTGCACGACACACAATCGGGTTTCCGGGCTGGTTTCAGTACGGACACCGCTCTCCTTGAGGTGGCAGAGTCGGTAAGATGGTCATTGGATTCAGGAGCATCAGCTCTGCTGGTGCTCCTGGATCTGTCCACCGCGTTCGACACGGTCGACCACTCCATATTGACCCAGAGACTACAAGGGGTGGGCTTTGGTGGGAAAGTGCTGTCCTGGTTGACATCCTACCTGAGCGGGCGTACTCAGCGAGTTGCCCTTCAACCGTTTGAATCTAACCCAAAACAGCTCTGGTGCGGCGTCCCCCAGGGCTCAGCATTGAGCCCTCTGCTTTTTAACCTATACTTAACTCCACTGTTTTCCCTGATTGCCAACTGGGGTGTGAAGGCAATTTCCTACGCTGACGACACCCAGTTGGTCTTTCCGTTTAAAGAGCGGTCGACAGAGGCCTTCAAGAACTTCAAGGGCTGTCTGTGCGATATAGCTCTATGGATGAACTCAAATAAATTGAAACTTAACGCTGGGAAGACAGAGGTTCTGTTCTTTGGGAAAGGCCCAGTGCCAGACTTTGATTTATGGTGGCCATCAGAAATGGGCCCACCTCCATCACCTGCCACACGCATCCGTAATTTAGGGGTGAGATGGGAGGCGGACCTCTCTTTCTCAGCCCAAATACAGCAGGTCTCTGCAACTTGTTTCAGTAAATTAAAAAACCTTAGGAAAGTGTTACACTTCCTACCGGAAGATTGCCGTAAATCAGTAGTCCACGCCACAGTTACATCTAGGCTGGACTACATAAATAGCTTATATCTTGGTCTCCCCAATTATGCCTTCTGTCGCCTTCAGATGATACAGAATGCGGCTGCGAGACTGGTTCGTCGCATACCTTTTCGACACCATGTCTCTCCGCACCTACAGAAGCTTCACTGGCTTCCAGTGGAGAGGAGAATAAAGTTTAAAGCCTTGACACTGGCCTACCGGGCCCTCTACGGAAAATGCCCTGGTTATCTGAAAGACAGACTGTGCCTTTATAAACAAAATCGTACGCTGCGTTCCAACTCCCACAATCTGATATGCACCCCACGCTTTGCGAAATCACGCTTGGGCGGTAGAGCATTTAACGGTTAGAATGGCTTCTCTGTGGAATGCTCTACCAGGGTTCCTGTGACAGGCCAAGTCAGAAGCCTGTTTCAGAAAGGCCCTGAAAACATGGCTCTTTTTGGCAGACTAATAGGGTTTGTTGGACCCCGGTGCTTACTCCGGTCGCAATTACCTGCTGCTTCCAGCGCCGGGACACCCCTGTTTGGGGTAGCTATCGCGCTTTATAAGTTTCAGTATTATTATTATTATTATTATCTGGCTTACTTTGCAAACCTCTACCGTGCAGATGATTCTGAAGATGTACACAAGTTATTTCTAGTCAAAGTTACTATCTCAAGTCTCAGGGCAGTAGACCATGTTAAATTAAGGTAAGAAAAATCAGAAAAAAACACAAAGCGAAATGGAAAAAACTGGTGACACAATAGAGAATTCAACTCGAATGTGATGCTTTAAATAACGAGATTCAGTAGAAACCCTATACAATGTGAGAGATATGCACCCAATTTTTGTATTAACATAGATTTGAAAATTGTGGGTAAAGTCCTAACATATAGTATGAAGGCAGTGATGCATACCATAATTAAACAGACAATGGAAACGTTTGTACCTCTTTGATTACAGAGAGAATCCATGAGGACACATCATGTATAATATGAAATTCACAAAATTGATAGATCCTGATTCCCTGAAATGAACCAAGAGAGCTCCACCTCCCCAGCTGACCTAAATGAGTTAGATTTACGCTTGACACTGACTTCTTGTTCAAAGAACACATTGCAAAGAAAACCAATATATAATTGTAGTAGCCTTTTTCTTCTGTACAAGGTTAGTCTCTTCCTACCTGAAACCAACTTGAGAACAGTCGTCCAAGTCTTAGTCCACTAGAATGAGGGAAGCAGCCTATTTGAAGCTGGGCCTGTCATGACACACTAGTCTCTCACTCATTCGATCAAATTTCTAAAGATGATGCTCGATTAAATCACTCCTCCCTAAAGGAACTATACTGGCTTGCCCTTCAGGACTCCATCATCTTCAATAACAGCTGCAATATATACACCAGAACTGGCACCTTGGCTAACCTGACTGAGATAATAACTCAAGCACACACTAGAAACCAGGACATTGCCAGACTTGAAGCTTCAAAAAGAGAAAACCAGAAGGCAGACCTTTTTTATTTATAACCCTGGGATCTGAAATAACACCCTATCAACATCAGAACCAGTCCAACCCTTCACCGCTTTATAACAGATCTGATGAGTCATCTCTTCATAAAATATTTCATATTTACACAATAAACATTGCTAGTTAAGCTTTACTATAACAATACCATTACATATATACTTACATACATAAAACAAACAATTGATGTCAGTGGAGGCAGAGGAAGTATATCACATATTTGATTGGAAGGACCTGCTCTGTACAGTAGGAAGGTTTGGCATTGGGTTTACTTTATTGATAATAACAAAATCCTACACTGCAAACACACAGCTCATGAACTATGCATGCAAAAATCATAGGGGAACATGTCAGGGATTCCTTATGTCACTGCTCTTCTTTATAAGGTCTCTGGAAACACTTGAACGACTGGCAAGCCCTATGTAGAACATTTAAAGCACTTTAAGGATGCAGACCACAGCAAAAGCAATTACAAAATTTCCTTTCAACAACAATTGTTGCTGACACTGGGGACTATTAGGGACCCTGAGACCAGCAGCGGGGAACTAATAAGAATAACAGGCCAACAACTTCAAATACGTAGGAACAGCTTCCAGCACAAGGGAAATAAAATGAACAAAAGCTTAAAAAATATAATTTACAATCAGAACTCACTGCTAATTTTACTATGGAACACTGTCCAAACTATCCAAATAGTTGTTACACCAAGGTTTAATTACTTAATTATGCATTTATTTGTAATGGGTACAAATGATGCAATTTACAATAGCAATCTAGAAGTAAGAGAACACAAAATACAAAGAAAATGAATGATAAATTATGGAAATTGAGGAGAGAGTTACTTAATTCATAAGACCAATGACCTGCCTGCAAATTTAAGGGCACGTCTACAGAGAGATTAAACAAAGACTGAAAGCTTCAAAGCAGCAAGCAGAAACAAAAGGAGATGGGGGTCAGGCTACGATGCATGACAAGATCCATCAAACCTTTTCAAACTTTTATACCACTTCCTTGGAACAACATAAGAACCCTAGACAGTTGCCACTAGAAGAAGAGGCTGACAGCATCTCATCTGGAGATTATTCATAAAAACGATAAAGGATATCAGCCAAATCTGGATACCTCAATATGTGGAGCAACCATGGAAGTTTGGTTGACAATTCACATCGTGCTAAAGCTTAACACCAAACTACGAGAAGAAGGCCCAATTTGGAATGAATCAGGGTTACAAATTGGCTTCCACGTTGTTCAAAGGCACATGGCATGAGAAGTGAATATATGGGCTAAATGACGTAATAGGTGAAGGATAGGAAACGTCATTCCACAGACTACACTGACAGCCCTCAGTTGTAGAAATGTGTGCATTGCTTAGAAGAAAAGTTATGGTCACTAGGAAAGATACAATTTACACTTATTTTACACCACCATGACAACCTGTGGAAATTGCATAAAACACCTACTGGTTTAATTATTCGGTTGGTGAGGTGGGTATGATGGTGGAAGGTAGGTTGGTAGCAGCCGCGGCCGCTGGAGGTAAGAGCGGTAGGGCAAGGTGAGCGGGGATTCCCAGAGACGACCACGAGGGAAAATTAAATAAATAATACATTTTCCCTCGTGGTCGTCTCTCGAAATCCCCCCTCACCTGGCCCCACCGCTCTTACCTGCAGCGTCCGTGGCTGGTTGGTAGGTATTGGCAGCTAGGCTGCCCATCCCAGCACCATCACTCTCCCTTTCACCAACAGAAAAAAGTGGACTGAGTTGATGGGCATGGCAAGAGAGGAGCTGTGGGCAGTAATAGTTCCCGTGTCCAGTCCCTTCCTTAGTCCCACCTACTTGCTGTTTTCTTTGATGAACCTGAGAGGGTCTAGGAAATTCCTCCCAGGATCATCCAATATGTGTGTGATGTCACTAGCGATGTTGCCTGCAAAATTATGACGCAGCCGGAAAATGAGCACCGGGCACCTCATTTAGGAGTTCGCCAGTGTGAGCACATAGCATATATAAACATCATAACGTATGTTTGCATCATGAGGGCAGCCAACGGGTTAAAATGATTTTTAATTTAATTCATGCTTTATTGGAAGGATCATCAAGGTAGTTAATATTTCCGTTGTTGATATTTCATTCATGCAAAAAAACAAAGATTCGATTTGGTAACTAGATTTAGAAATGTATGTTCATTTTAATGCCCTAAACAAAACAGAGTTTATCAAAAAAGCGTTTCTTTGCAAAAAAAGTGTGTATTAATGGAAATTATACTTTCGATTCTAAGAAAATTTAGCTTTACAAACACAGTACCACTACTGCAAGTACTGTTCCCCCAAATCGCCAGTTTTTTTTTATTTTATTACAGACACATTCCTGCTATTCTACATTGTGTAAAATATTTTTTTTCCTGCGGTCCCAATGGTGTTTCTGTGGAAGAAGTGCACTTTCCTGAAAGCTTACGCAGCAGTCTAGTGGAAACTTGATTCAATAGCATACTTTTTTAAACTTTCTATATGTGACAGTGTCAGCAAATTATTTACAATATCAGTAATGACATTACCAGCTGGAGCAGAACCGCATCTGCAGAAGGTTGAGAAGAGAGGAAATGGGAGACAGCCTTATAAATGGATCCGAAGAGAGTGAAGAATACGTTCATAAGAAAAGGCTGACTGAGCCAAGTCACTCAACAAGAGACAAAAGCGAACATTGCTTGTGTCAGCCTCTATTAGGCTAATGTGTAAATGTGTCAATACTTTCATGCCCCACTTCGGAATTGTCCCTACTCAAATCTTTACCAGTCTAGATTGGAAGCTGTCACATAGATTGTGGAGTTTAGTGTTAATAATTTTTGCATTTATGTATTTATTGCGAGTTTGTCTCTACCATAATGTACAACAGAAATAGATATGGGTGAACAACAACATGACAGAAGGTAGGTGTAAAAACTGGGTTGTGTGTGTGGGGCTAGTAAATGTGACATGCGTGACAACAACAGCGGGAACCTCACTCAGGGTTCTATTCAACCACTTTGATGTTCGTGGGTGCCCTCATCTCATATAGGTATATATATATATGCCAAGTTCATTGAGAGCAACTTTCAAGATGGAGAGATTTTTATTCAGGTTCTTTTTGCAAGTGAGTGGAGAGGTCAAATCTTTGAGTTCAGTGGTAGAGGATTCCAGTGGTAGAGTACAGGGGTTGAGAATGACACGAATGTGGAGGTGACATTGCAGGGTTAGAACTTAATCAATATAGGTGAGCAAATTAGACAGTATTATTGGAGTATCTCTACAAATTATGGTTCTTGGGGACCTGTTACAGTCACTATGTTCAGAGGCTTAGGGAAGCAAAGAACCGGCGTATTTCTACTTTCATGAAGTCCTGGAGGTGAGAAACAGTTTTTCACCCAAGCCAAGATTTACGGAAATAGCACGATCCAGAATTGCAGGAGATCTTAACTCCAAATAAAACGAGGAGCAAACAAGGGACATGTTGAATATTCAATGATTTTCCTGGGTGTAATGTGTAATGAAAGTAAAATTACTAGGCCTGGGAGAAATTCTAATTGTGCTGGAATAATCGGAGTAATTTCATTATTACGCATTACTCTTGTAATGTGAAATTACCATAATTACCCAATTAAGCCATCTTGAGTAATTAAGAGTAATGTGGGGCAAAAATCCTAAGGCATGAGGACAGGAACAAGGAACTAAGAGAGAGTGAGTGGCTGCAGGCTACTGCTGTTTATGTCCTTTAGTATGTAGTGCTATTTTCTTAGAACAAAATTAATCCTCACGCACATTTTGGACACAAGGATGCATTTTGATCTAAGTAAATATCGCTAAATGCTGGTTTTTGTGTCTCATGTAATTATGCATAATAACGAATGATTTTGCGGTAATTAAGAGTAATTCCACTAGAAAGAATTACGCTAGTTACTCCCATCAATTTACATGGCCTAGTCTTCGGTGGTTCTCCTTGAATTGAAATTTGTACTAGATAATGTATATTGGGGCATATTCTCAAGGACTTATCGGCACTTTAGCGCCGCAAAAGTTGCGATACATTTGTCGCCCTATTCTCAAGCTGGTGCAAACTGCCAAAATCGCCAGTTTTCCAGCGATAGCTGCTGAAAAAAACATTGCCACGGATGAGAGCGACAACTAACGCTAATGATATGCAGAGTAGGGGTTCCCGTGCAAAAACACATGAAAACACCACTTCGCGATATTCCCAACGACCAGCCAGATCCGCGATGCGATCCAAAAACAGGCGATAAGGCGCGTTAGCAGCAGGGATTTAACACCTGCCTTTGACTGGTGTTAAGCAGGACGACAACCTGCAGTATAAAAGGGAGCTCAGCCCAGAGCCACATCTGAAGACCAACACATGTCATGGAGCTACTGATCATGCAGCTCGGAGACCCAAGAGGTCCACAACACCCACCGCCACCACCCCCAGGCCCCCACCCCCTGGTCCCCCCCGGACTACCACCCAGGCAGCGCAGAACAAGACAGCTGACCTTCCGAAAACGGCATGGCCCCTCAGTCACACAATTGCAGAATGTGGGGAGAGGTGGGAACCAAGAATGTGTGAAGGAGGCAAGACACCCATGAATAAGAATGTACACAATGCCAAGTGTGGCGGTGATGTGCTGGACAGACATCAGTATGCAGAGGACAGACATGTCCCTGGGGACAGATACTGCTGGTGTTTGTGGTGTTGTGGACAGTGGACGCAACCATGTTACCTCAGGCAGTGGGGAAGACCTCGGTCATGTAGCTGTGTCCCCCCCCCTGTAAGCGTAAGCGGAGTGGGCTGGGCCGGCGTACCCCAGTCCAGCGTTGGGGTGTGAAGTATTCGCCCGGGGCTCTGGGCGTGGTTCAGTTCTGGCCTGGACAAGGAAGTAACTAATGCGTGTGTCTCTGTTGTAGTGTCTGCGCCACCCGGCCCGCAATCGACAATGTTGCAATGTAGCATGCACCCGGAGGGCCGGCTCGCACGAACGGAGCAATGAAGGAGCGCAAGACCGCTCGGGGTCTTGGCTCATACATGCCAAGTGTTGTGTGTATCTGTATTGCCGCAGCATGTGCAAAATGCCTAGCCTTGATCGCAGCACGAGTTCAGCCAGGCATGGACTCTACATCTGTGTCCGCCCTATCCTTATCATAGGCCTACACTGACGTGGCCGCCCACCTTCAACGGCCAACATCACAGTGTCGTTGTCAGGCTTGTGGACATGCGCAGACAGGCATGACAATGGTTTGCCGTAGGAGTGCAAGTGATGCAACCGCGCAGTGCACACAAGTAAATAGGCTCGGGGGGAGGGAGGAGCAGCTGTGAGGCAATGTAACACACGATGATGCCGCTCATTTGCCACATGCAAGTCATGTCAAACATGAATCCCAAAGTCGCACGCATCCCACCCCACCCCCAACAAGCCACATCACATTTCCTGAATGCAAGCAGATGACGAACTAACATTAGGGATGAAAGCTCCATTGTCTTAACTATCAGGCGGAAGCACATCTGCACCTCCGACCTCGGAATTGCATGTGCCCGGCACCCCCTGACAGATGCTATAGCAGCTGATGACGACTCCCACACTACGCACAGCCCGACGAAAGACCAACGTATACACACCCCACACACAGAAGTCCTTGCTCGAAGTTATCTTGCATGGAATGGCCTTCACACTTACTCCCACACCATCCCAGGCAGACAACCGTTGCACACTGAAACAACTCAATGATCCGAGCTGTGGCATCTCATCCACAGAACTGGCGCAGGTCAGAACAGTGTCGCTTCAACCAGAGCCACTGACCCAATGGCAGAACATCCCGGACACATGCACAACCCCTGTCACGTGGAACTGTACCGTGTACGTATGCTGCATTTACTGGGGACACTGCCATTGGCAGTGCTGCGGATCAGTTACCGGCTAAGCTTCCGCCTTGCCAACGTCACCTGCGTCCAGCCTGTGTTGCGTTGTCGATCGTGCATATTCGAGTGGTCCATGGATGTCTGCCTATCCAACAGGACGTTGGCTGAACTGGATTTTGACATGTGTGTGCGCCCCCTGTTGGCCCATGACCAGGAGTGTCACCGTGATACCCGTTTATGGGATGCCTTGATACTTGTCATACATGCTGGCAGCTGGACCTGGGAGATTGCACAACTCCTCGTGTGCAGTGACCACATTGAATCGCTCCCCTATTGGGCTGAAGTGCTAATTGGTGAAAGGGGTGGACGCAGCACATATGTCCGGACCTGCTAATGGATTGCCTCGCCGTCCTGTTTGATGAAGTCGACAACGACCTCATGTTGGAAATGATAGCCTACGAAGCTGCAATCGCTTTCATGGACAAGTAACTACGTACCTGCAGCCACGACAGATTGGAACCCATTGCACATGTCCCGACACCTTGTTGCATCTTGGAGATCTGGTCACATATCCCACGACAACAGTGGACATGGCTGCATTCGCCTGGACTCCGAATACATGAGCGGACAACAACTCGGGTTAACACACACCTGTGAAAGGTGAGGCACTCCCCCAGAGTGGACAGCGGCGCTTGGCAACGTTCCTCCTTCTGACATACTGCTGCATTGGTCTGCATGTTGTGGCACTTATCTTGCCCGTGCTGACACGCATATGCTAATAAAGTCTAAGCACCTTCACTTGTATTCAACTGTGATGAGTGTTGATTTGAATGACAATGTGTGTCTCACTGCCTATCTGGGTCACGGCCATACATGCGCATTGATAGCATTACCCAGGGAGTACCTTTTTGTGGAATCACTGTCCCTACATTCATCCATACTTTCATACTTGATTGATCATAGCCATGACACATCTGTGTGAATTAGAATGTTTTATTCGCATTCAGTGGCGTGTTGAAGCTGGACCAGTACAGGGCCATGCAAACCCCACTTAACATTGTTGCCCCGTGGGGGGGGCCAGCCAGAGTCCTTTAGGGATTGACAAGTTCATCGGAAGAGGAAGACTTCAGTCCGCAGTGTGATTGCTGTGTCATTGGTAACCAAACCAGATATGGCAGTCCATGTCGTGGTCCAAGGTGAGTGTCGCAGAGTGTATCGGTGAACAGTGGAAGGTGTTATTCCAGGGCATGATGCAGAGGAAAGAACCAAGCTGATACAGGCCAAATGGCTGGGATTAATGCTACCACTTCATTCTTACCACGAAGCCAGGTTCATCATCATCTTTGTCCTCTGATGTGTCAGGTGCCTCACATGTGGGGGGTGGTGTTTAGTCTGCATCAGTGTGTGGCACTGACACTTAGGGGGCGGAGATGTGGATGGAGTAGCAGCAGCAGCATTCATCCGCACCAGGCCTTGTGGCGGCAATGCCATGACAGGGATCTGCAGGGCATGGAAGATCCCAGCTACATCAAGCTGGTGTGCAGCCGTGGCAAACATTCTTTCCGCCTGCATCCGCTCCAAGCTCTCCGTCATTCTCCTTATGTGTCCCAACTCCCGGCTGACATCGCTGGAGCCACTCTGACTAGACAGTTGTTCTTGGCTCAGAGTCATGACTCCAGCGATGTCAGCCATGGATTGTTGGAGGGCATGGAGCGGACAGTGTGTGTTCGTTAGGGACTGTAAGTCATCCCTGATGGGACTTAGGAATCCCACGTATGGCATCTAGTTTGGCTGCCATGAGCTCGAACCCCACCCGCAGCTGACCAGCCATCTTCTCCTGACACCCTAACACTGTGTTGGAATGCCATGTGTTGGTCGTGGGGGTCCTGGGAGCCAGCCGTGGTGGTGGGTGCTTCCTGCTGTGTGGTCTTTGCAGGGGGTGGGGTCTCCTCGATGCACCTGGGCTGCCCTGCTCCTGGAGTTGGGGTGCCGAAGCTGTCCATAGGCTGTTGGAGGGCGTCAGTGTTGATGTTGGGGAGGTCCTCTTCATCATCAGTGCTGAGTTGTTGGTTTTGCTCTGGCGGAGGTGTTGATTCTCCCTCTGCAATGTGAATGGGAGGTGCAGATTGACATTGTGTTCACATGTATGTTCACGCATTGTACAAGTTTACTGATAGACTGCATGACAATGTCCATTGTGAATGTTTGTGCGGAGATGCCTATTTGATGCGGGACAGTTGACATTTCTACACCATCTGGGATGTGAGGTTGTACTTGTGCATTATCATCTCACAGTTTCCTGCTATGCCAAATGCGAATGGCAATTTTCGGCAGACATGCAGCAGCAGTTGTGTCCTTTGTTCTGTTATGAAAGTGTTGCAGTTTGTACCACATTGTTGTCAATGTTGAGGTGCTCTGATTCTTATGTGTGTGTGCTGAATTGTGGGTGTATTGCCCCTTCAGCTCTGATTTGGCTGGCCCTTATCCCTTTCAGGCTGTGTGCCTTTCACTTCTCTGCTTATACAGTGCTGAGATATTACAGACTTGGGTAAATTGGGCTCTTGGTCGGAGTTGTGACTCTTGGGCACGGTTTGTCCGCAGGTGTGCTATACTTAATTGTGCATGTGTGTCATTGTGCCCCGGTCCCTGGTCGTTACTCACCCTGTTGCTGTTGGCTCAGGTCATGTTGTGCAGTGTCCGGTCCACCAACTCCTGCCACCGTCTCCCCAATGATGACTCGGGTCACCTTTTCCTCCATCTCATCCAGCTCCTGGTGTGTCGCTGGACTCCCACCTCCAGTCTGCATTGCTGCTTTCAGGTTGGCTGCGATTTTCAGCTTGGTTTTGCGCTTCTTATCAGTCCAGAGCTTCTTGCAGTCATCCACTTCCCTTCTCTTCACTCCGACTGCATTCACCTTGGCCAAGATGGACTGCCACTTTGTATTTTTAGTTGCCAATGTCACAGTGGAGGTGATGAACAGTTGGTGGTGGTGTTCTGTCACCTCCGTAATGAGGATCTGGTTTTCCTGCGTACTGAAACGCGGGTTCCTCTTATTCTTCTCCTTGCCCTTCCCTGTCCCCGAGTTCCCAGGCTGGTCCTCCGTGGGGCTTGTGGGGTTCTGGTTGGCCTCTGTACTTGCTCCGGCTACCTCCATGGTGCTTCGCAGTTGTTTGTGTTTTATTAGTGATTTTTGTTGCCGCTTTTATAGTGATTTTTCCCGCCTGACTTGTGGGACTTGCAGGCCTGGCGCTGCTTATCGCTGGATTTTTTATCGCAGTTGGGCCCATCGCAACTTTTTTCACATTCAAGTTTAGATTTTTATAGCCGTTCCGGGAAATTTATCGTGGACATTTGTTGTGTTGTCGGGAAACTATCGCATGTTACCGCCGTATTGGGAATACAACGTTAACACAGAGTTAATTTCCCGCGATAGACGGCGATGTGAAAAATTGCGTTAACCTATTTTGGCGATGATTATCGCACGTTCTTGAGAATATCCCCCATTGAGTACAAATCTCATACAAAGTTGAGCCGGTTTGACTTTGTGATATTGTGTAATGTATAGCTCAAAATGTCTTTTTAAATATGAATGAACCTTGTAACATAATTGTAGGAAAGTGGAATAATAGGTGGTATGGTTGGGTAGCCTTACCATGTAATATTATCACAATACCCCAAAGATGGTCCTTGGATTCAAACTAATAAATCCTTAGCTCAGTCCTAGTGAAGTGGCAAAGAGCAGTCAGGCTTGACTAGAGGAACATGTGTTAAGAAGTGCAGAGTACCAACATGGATGATAAGTAATAGACACAACTCAAGAAAAATCCAAAACCAATTTATAGAAATAGAGTGTATTTGTATATTAATTTAGACACCAAAGTGAATGGGGACCAGCAATGTACTGCTCCTGTGCCACCTACTAACTTCAAATATTTGTTTGCACAGAGCATTACTTACAATTTGTCTTTGTTCTTTTTGTTTTTCTCAATATAGCTATTTCTGCTGGCCCACCCTTACCACCCATTAGGCATGAGATAGTGGCCCATCTGCGGCGGCAGGGGCTGGACCTTATCCAGCGAGAATATTGGTGGCTGGTAGTCCTGGAAGAAGAAGAGGCAGAAACAGCTCCCTCTCAGCTGGCCCCAGTGCAGTTGGTCACCCTCAGCCTCCAGCGTCCCGGCCATCCCTTCGCCGGAATTGCTGCCAGTTGACAGGGCCCTGACAGCAACTGCTGCTGTCCTCTCCCACACTGACAGGCCATTGCTGCGGCACATCCTGCAGCAGCTGGACTCTAGGGAGAGCTGCTCGTCAGGATGGAGCAGCGCCTGGACCAGCTCCGGACACAAATGGACAATACCCCGTTTTAGTCCTTTTTAAAAAAAATTGTTTTGGTGGGAGGGACTTGTGGTTTGAGCGGGTGGAAAGGGAGTTGGAACCGGATTAGTTTGTTGGACCTTTTTGGACATTGGTGGTTGGGTCAAAATATTTGGGGAGAGGTGTGGGCCTGTTGTAGGTGGAGAGGGTGGGTTTGTTTGTTAAAAAAAAAAGGGGAAAATTATTATATTTCATCAAAATTTATGACTGAAGTAGTTTATTTGTGCTTTACTTTTACTTTGCACTGCTGCCTTTAGTTTTTACGCAGCCTGTTTATCTGCTTGTAGGAGTGCATACCACTTAGTTATAGTTAGATATACCTCTGTAACCATCTTGACCTTTAGGGGGATGGTGCTATAACCTATATTGTCTACAACAATGTAGATAAACGATTACTTGCAGTAGCAGTTAGTTACTTACTTACTGACTTAACTAGTTCACTTCACTCCATAGTTGTCTTACCTGAATATAGATGAAGCAATAACAGGGAAGGAATCACAACTTCACAAGCGAGTTCCCGCTCTGACTCAGGTGAGCTCCAACTATAGGATTAATCGGAAGGATTATCAATCGCAGGCAACTAAATGGAAATAAATACACTGAGTTAGTGGGTTATAAATTATATCAAAGCTTTACAAAGAATTGAGACCAGACTACTACATGACACAACAAAAAAATTCCTGATAGTAATAAAATAACAAAAACATAGCAATAGTAACTTCTGAGCAATGGGGAGCTACTATTTAATTGAAACTAAAGTTGCAAAATCCTTGAGTCATGAAAACTGGACTCAAAGTCTGGAGTGGACAAGGTTATGCAGTTACGGCTGCACAACACAAGGCCTGAATGATGATGCTGACAACAGATGTTCTGCGTTCTATATACCTAAAATATGGATCACTTTTATGCGTGGGTGGGCAATGGGGCCATTGTGGTCTATTGGTTAGCTAATAGAAGATCCTGCAGTGAGCTGATGTTACTTTCACCCCATCCACCCCACCAAGTGTGCGATCCATTGATGGTGTAAACTGAGCCTCACCTCAATATATCACACAGCCTGGGGGAAGACGGCTACAGGTTTGATGAATGGATGGGAATGGGGATTTGGGGAAAGGTTTGACAAAGTCAAATACACTACATGTAGGAAAGTGCATCTTTTGACATGGCAAGCCCCCACTTTTTACTTGATAGCTGATATGATTTTGAATTGTAAGTTCACTGGGTCCCTGCTAACTAGGTTCCCAGTGCCAGATCTCTTTCCCGAAACTGTACCATGATTGCCACAACTTCAGCTACCCCTGTAAGTCCCTAGTGAATGGTACCCCTGGTACCTAGGACATGGGTACGGCAGAGGGTTGACTGGGGCTGTAGCACAAATTGTGCCACCCCAGAGACCCTCATGAAGACTATGCAAACTGCCATTGCAGAGTGTGTCTCTTGGTGCAGAGCAAAATGAAGAGTTGACATGGGACGTGGTAATTCACCCCTACTACAGGCCTTACAACCCTAAGACAGGGTGCACTATATCCCATGTGTGGACATATCTGCATGAGCAGATATGACCCTGCAATATCTAAGCCATTCTTGAATTTTGTAAGTGCAAAGGGAAGCCATAAATAGTACACGGGCTGGCTACTTGTTATTACGAGTTTCCTAGCTCCATGATGGGTTCACTATACCCTAAGATGTTTGGTACCAAACATCTTGTCTTAATAAATCCTCACTGCTGCCAATGCTGTATTTTTTAATAAATGCACACAGGAGATTCTTCAGAGCGTCCCGTGAAATTCTACCAAGCACTGGTGTGGTCTCTGACTAGTCATAGCGAGCCTGCCACCACCAGACATGTTTCTAACCTCACAGGGTGAAAGCCGGCTCTCTCAGAGGCCAGAAACAAAACCTGCTCTGGGCAGAGGTGCTTCACACCTCCTCTAGGCCGGAATGGCCTTCCAGAGCGGGAAGCTTCAAAGGCAATGGTGCCTTTGAAGTACAGCCCAGGCTTCCCCAGATAGTGGGGGATGACTGCCCCCCTGTCCTGCACCACATTTGGCAGGATGACAGGTCGGAAAATTAGCTAGATGAGGAGAAGTGTCCACATTCAGCTAGCACCACCCCTAAGGTGTGTCAGGCAATGTGAACTCCTCTCCTGAAAATCCACCATCTTGGAATGGTGGGAAACCAACTTATCAGGGCTAGGATAGTGCCCATTCCCACAGGAAGTGGTCACTTAGAGGGTGTAGCCAACCTAAAAGCAGGTAGCCCATTAACTACTACCTGTCTCCCACTGTAACGCCTCTAATTTTTGCATTTAGGTAGCATCCCTGGACCTTGAACAGTGTATTCAATGAACAAGAAAAAGACACAGACAAAGAAGAGCTGCTGCCCAAGAACTGAATCCCTGCTGCAGAGAAAATTGGTGCCAAACCCTGCCTGCTGTTCCAAGGACTTGACAATCGTGAATGTGCAGTCTCGTCTTGGAGCTGTGAAGAGTCCAAAAAGCCTGGAACTCCTCCAGCCTTTGAGAAATCAACAAGAACTTCCCTTGGAGTGAAGGTATCACACCCCTGCACACCGCAGGCACTGATCCCGCTAAGTCTGGTTTGTCAACATGCTTCTCCCTGTTGACTCTGATGCCGCACCCACTCCAAAAGAGGTACATCAGGTCCAGAGGGTCAGATATGTCTCCCCACAAAGGTTGGAGACAGTAGAACCTACCGGAGCCACACTGTATCAATACCTAGGGTACCAGTCCCCCTTCAACAAACAGTGAGATGAAGAGTCCGTGCTGGACTCCAACTACCCCAGAAGCAAGCACCTATTGAGGGACTTTGATACCCCTGAGTCCCACGTCGTGAGTGGCCCAGCTGTACCGACATCGTCTCTCCAAGTTGCCTGCTCCTGACCACGAGGACCTCTCGACGCCCAGCGCCTGGCTGACCTAACTGCTCTGCACCTGGCCTGACCAGCCCCGGTAACGATGATCCAGCTGTGCTTCTGTGGTCCTTGCTACCTCCTCCCTTGAGTGGGACCCACCAGACTTATCTTTAAGTCCTTCTGTGCTGAGTCTTTCCAGGTGGCCCTCGTTGTCGCAGCAATAGTCATCATTACACAAACAAATTATGCTGATGTATCTAAAGTGCACAGCAGCCAGGGTGTCCAGGAGGAAATGCAATTATATACCTAAAAAAACGGAATGCCGTTGTGTGGCTGTGCATCTATAGTGGCTGGATGGATGGATGGATGGATGGATGGATTGATCGATTGATCAACTGAGGCAAAATGGAAAAATAATAATGAAAAGAAAAATGTAAATAAAAAAAAATGAAAATTAAAGAAAATTAAAATTTAAAAAACATTAACATAAAGAAAAGTAAAAAAAATAAAAATAAGTGAAATTAAAAAATGTAATAAAAAATGTATATTAAAACAAAAATGAATAATTGATCAAATAAAGATTATAATTAAAAGAAAAATTGGATAGTTGCAGATGTTTATATGGGAATATGAAAAGGAACCTATTGGAGGTGCAAAATAAAAAAAATTCAAGAAATGCATGTACTATTATATAAGCACTCTTCATCTAAATCATATTCTTAATATGCATACTAGAATGATCCTTAAGCATGTTATTAAACTGATATATCAAATCCATTCATGCAAGCCTATGGCAAAGGGACACTAGCTGGATGCTCAAAATGGCTGTCAGCCGGTGCCACATGGTCAAACAACAACACTGAGCAAGGAGGCATGGGGAACAAAGAGCACTTGAAAGCCTATAGCAAAAGCGCACTGGCTGGATGCAGAAAATGGCTGCCAGCCAGTGTCACATGGTCAAACAACAACACTGAGAAAGGAGGCTTGAGGAACAAAGAACACATGCACGCCTATGGCAAAAGCACACTGGCTGGATGCACAAAATGGCTGCCAGCCAGTGCCACATGGTCAAACAACAACACTGAGAAAGGAGGCATGGGGAACAAAGAGAACACATTCAGGCCTATGGACACAGACTCCACAAAATGGCCCCTGGCCACATGGGAAGGAGAACAAAAACAAATCAAAGATGGTGTAGGAAAGTAGGATCTGCTTTTATGGTTACACCCGCATTTTGCCTAGTGATATGCTGATTCCGGCTAGTCTGACTGGGATCCTGCTAATCAGGACCACAGTCTCTCTGCTTTCTCCCTTAAATTGTTATGGTAAGTACTTAGGTACATCCCAGATTGGATACTGGGGTACCCTTATAAGTCCCTAGTATATGGTACTAAGGTACCCAGGACATAGGTACCCCAGGTGTCCCCCATGGGCTGAAGCATGTATTATGCCACCCATGGGAGACCATTCAAACTGTCACTACAGGCCTGCCATTGCAGCCTGTGTAAGCTGGGGCTAATCCCACTTACGAACGATATAGGTTCCCTATATCTATGGTCACTGCACTTAAAACCTATAAGTCACCCCTACAGCAGGCCTTTCCGATCCTGAAGGCAGGGTGCTCGGTTCTAAGTGTGAGGGTGCCCCTGCATGAGCAAGACACCCCTACAGCCTTCGGAGTCCATTCTCCTGGGTTGTAAGTGAGACAGCCATATAACATATAGAGGAGCACTGCGTCATTACGTGATGACCATCTCGAAACTGGCTGTAACTAACCCTATCATGTTTGGTATCAAACATATTGGAATCATACCAAGCACTGTAAAGGCCCTCCGTTAGGCCCTCAGTGCTCCCGGTACCAGGCTTCTAGACCTGGACAGCACAACATGGCTGCTGCCGACCAGAGACACGATTCTGCCCTCCAGCTGCAGAGCCAAGCTCGAGCAGGGGGAGGCAGAAAAATAGGTATCCTGTCACAGGGAGGTGTGACCACCTCCCAGACAGGGTTTAGTGTATTGGGGCTGGGTGGGAGTGCTTGCCATCGCCACTCAGTCTGCTTGCATAGTCCAGTTCAAACCAGCTCAGGGAGCCGTTGGCTCTGGCGCAAAACTGGAAAAAGGACATGGGAGTATCCTCCCCACTGTCCAACCCCTCCCCTGGGAGGGAACCCTGAATCATCCCAACCTTTTCCTTAGGGTACTTTAGGGCTTACCTGAGGGTGGGTCCCTAGATTTGTCATGGGAAACAATTCAATTCAGACACCTCTTCAAACTTTGACTGTCTGGGCACTCTGGACTTTGCTGGATTGCCCTCTGGGCATCAAGGCTGCAACCGGGAAGACTCCTGCTGCTCCTGATCTCGTTGCCCTGCTTGTCTGCTGCAACGTCCATGCCTGTGCTCCATACAGGAAACCTTCCAAGGCCTGTGGGCATCCAGGATACCTGAAGGAATCTCCCTTGAAGTGAAGGAGTCACTTCCCTGCATCTGCAGGCACTGCAACTAAGTTGACCGGTCTGCTGATCCTGGGCTCCCACAGACTTTGAAAGGCTCAGCAACACAGGTGGTGGTTCTCTACATCCCTCGAGGCCTGCCCTGTCCTCTCACCAAGTTTGAGGCCAGTATCCCTAGTCGGAACCGCAGGAACCGAAACCCTGTGCACCGCGTCGACTTGCCGTTGCAAAGGCTTGTCGGCTTCCTTCCATCAAGATCTTCGGGCTCCAAGTAGCCCCAGCCTCAAGCATCTCAAGCATCTCCTTTGACCAGAATCTTTGACCACACCACATTGCATGCACTGTGGGCCTGCTTCTTTGGTAAGCTGCTCGAGCTCCTCTTGCGACTCCAGTGCCTCTGGCCTGTGGGTCCTGTCGAGGGTCACCTTTGAATTCTTTGGGCTCCCCTAATTGCTCAGGGCCTGCCCTGACTCCCCTGCTTGTGGTGAGTCTCCTGGACCTTGCTGGTCCTGATATTGCACCTTTTTCAACTTCCACATTGGTTGCAGTTGTCAAGGCTTGTTGGTGCTCCCACCGGACACAGACCACTCAACTCTCAACATCTGATATGGGGCAGCTTGTGTACGGCTCCTGGTCTTCCACAGCGATGCCTGGTCCACACAGCTGCAGTTCCAAGGTCACCGTCAGCTCTCCTGCAACACCAGACATCGGTGGGCATTTGTCTTCTGTGCCTCCTGATCACTCCTGAGTAGCATATACTCTGTCCCCTCTGCTTGTATGTTCTTCACATCTTGAATCCACCTTTGGGTTCCACCATACACTTTCACCTTCCCCAGCAGCAGCATTTTCCTGAAGTCTCCCATTGAGTTCAACGACGGTTTCTGATGCCACTTCACACCTATGCACCCGGCTTCCCTGGTGCAGGTAACTTGGTTCCAAGGGTATCCACGGGTGGGGTGGCTCTCCAACCTCTTGCCTTCTATGGGCTTTCTTCAGGGTCCACTGGGAAGGGTCCTCTTTCTTTAAAATTGCAACCGCGACTTACACGTTGATTTGTACGGAGAACGCAGTTGTGTTTGAACACTGCACACGACCTCAATGGGGCTCCTAGATACTCAACTTGGGTGGTTCCTTGGGTACCCAGCACTTCTACATCCTCTGACTATTATCTTGACTCGAGTCATGGTTCGCATACCACTATTTTAGTATATGGTTTAGTCTCCCCCTGGGGACCACTGTGTATTCTGTGCTACTTACCTGTTTCTATTGCAAAGTATTGTGTGCATTGTGTATATCTCCGGCTAGGAGATATCTGTATGTGTTAGTGAGTGTCTTATAATAAATACATATTTTTATAAATACACTTTGTGGTTCTTTTTCACTTAATCTATACCAATAAGATTATGTTCTGGTAAAACAAGCTGCTTTATACTCCTTCTGGACTAAGCCTGAAGGCTGCTCTCCACAGCTACCACTTAGAGAGCTTTCTAAAGTTGTCTAAAAAACCACTAAAATCACCATAAGGGTTGTCTGGATCAGTGCAAGGTGTCCACTTACATAAGTGTACATCATATACTGAGCCAGCCTCTCACATTGGTGTGGAACGGTTGGGATTCAAGCCTGCATTGTTTTACCAGATAATCTTGGTGTGGATTAATTGAAAAACCATTACTAATATTAGGCACATATAATACAAGCTTAGAATAAGGAAGTTCTACTGAACTTAGGATTGGTTAGTTAAGGGTCTAGCACAACCCTTTCTCCAACCTCAGAGAGTTTAGTTCCCACTAGGTTAGGTAGGTGCAACACCTCACTACACCTAGTATGTCTTCTAAAAGAAAAGCCAGTGGCTCTCTGCCTTCTAGATACAGTGACCTCACGTTCCAGGAACTGAGGGGCATATTACCAAGGGCAGTATCGCCACTTTAGCGGCACTTTTTGCCGATAAAGCAGCGATATTTTTATCGCCCTATTAGCAAGCTGTCACTAACAGCTGTTAGTGACAGCTTAATGGCGATAGCGGCCGTTTTGTTGCCGCTTTGCATGTCAGCGATAATTATCGCTAATGACATGCAAAGTAGGCGTTCCCAACTAAAAGCGACTGCAAACAGTCGCAAACACAACTTCCCCCTATTAGCAATGCCCGCGAAGCAATAAAAAAAGTTGCGCTAACCGCGATTATCGCTGGAATTTAACACCTGATAAAAACTTGACTTAACCATCTTGTCAATGGGAGGTGGATTGTAAGGTTAAGTCCTCACCTGCCTATTAGCAAGCTTTTCATTAGCGCAGTGAATTTATCGCTGGATTTCTTGCGCTATTGCTGGGTTTTGCCGCTATCGCTGGATTTTTTATCGCCTTGGAGATAAGCGTTGATAATAACGCGTTATCTCCGCGATGAAATCCAGCGATAGCCGGCGATAAAAAAAAACAACGCTAAGCGCGCTTTGCGATAATTATCGCAAATCCTTGGTAATATGCCCCTGAGGGTCCTGTGTTCCTCTAGGACGCTTATGGCAGGGAAAGGCCCTAATACTCAGCGCCTCCTAGAGGTGTTACTGTTGGATAACATACAGAAAGCTAGTGGGTCAGATGAACAGGACAGAGTGGGTGGGCAGGGGACAGAAGATGGGTCAGGAGGGAACTCCTTTGTTGACCTTAATTCTGACCCTGACCAGGAGGAGTCTCATGACTCCAACCTGGAGAACTCAGATCCCCAGAGGATAGTGCAGATGGCACAGAGGGTGCCCCCAGAAGTGAGTCTCCCTTTGTTCCTCCTGGGAGGGTCCAGAGTAGACCAAGGAGGTCTAGGTCCTCCTCTAGAGAATCCAATTCTTCAGGACATTCTACAGGGACACCAAATCTAATAGGGGGGACAACTCTTTGGACAGGTGGTACCAACTGCTTGAACTTGAGAAAGCAAGACTTAGGCTCAGGCAAGATCAGTTGGCCCTTGACAAAGAGTCCCTAGAAATCCAGAAATCTAGGAAGAAATTGGAACTAGAGTCCCATGGTGGCAGCAACAGTGTCCCTAGAATCATAGAAACTTCTTTTGACCATTGGAACCTGAACAAGATAGTCCCTCCTTACCAGGAGGGGGATGATATCCATAAATGGATCACTGCTTTGGAGAGGGCCTGTATAGTTCAGAGGGTCCCTCGAGAGCAGTGGGCAGCTATCTTGTGGCTCTCCTTTGCTAACAAAGGCAGAGATAAGCTACTCACTGTTAGAGAAGAGGATGCTGACAATTACTCAGTACTGAAGAGTGCTCTCATAGATGGGTTTGGCTTAACCACTGAACAGTATAGGATTAAGTTCAGACAGACCCAGAAGGCACACACCCAGGACTGGGTAGATTTTGTGGACAGTGCTATTAAGGCTCTGGAAGGCTGGCTTCATGGAAGCAAGGTACAGGACTACCAAGGATTGTACAATTTGATTATGAAGGAGCAGATCCTTAATAATTGTCAGAACCCGCTTTTGCACCAGTACCTGGTGGACTCTGATCTGACCTCTCCCCAAGAATTGGGAAAGAAGGCAGACAAATTGGTTCACACCAGGGTTAAGCAGAAACCCCATGGTAATGGAGGTGAGCAGAAGAAGCAAGATTCTTCTAAATCTCAGGATAAGGGTGGGGACAAGGCTAAAGATAAGAAAGAGTCTTCTCAAGGACCCCAAAGACCTGCATCAGGAGGTGAGTCCCAAAATTCCAGGAAAGGCAAAAATAAACCTTGGTGTTACTTCTGTAAGGTGATTGTCCAAAGGCCAAGGAAACTACTCCAACAACCACTGGCCCTAAGGCACCTGCTCCCACTAGCACAAGTACAAGTGGTAGTACAGCAAGCAAGGGATTAGTGGGGTTAACCATGGGTACTGAGATGGGTTCTGACTTAGTTAGGACTCCAGCTCAGGCTGTTTTGGTCTGTGATGGTGGCATGGATCTTGCCATCTTACTGATAAGTCCCACTAATTTGGGCAAGTATAGGCAACAGCCTTTAATCAATGGAAAAGAAGCAATGGCTTATAGGGACACAGGGGCCAATGTCACTATGGTGACAAAGAAACGTGTGTCTCCTGAGCAGATCATACTTGGACAAATGTTGGCAGTTGCGAACTTCAGCTGGGGAGGGGTAACTGGACTGAGGGTTGTGGTATCTCCAGACCTACCTGGAGATTGTTTGTTGGTCAATGATCTAGAAACTTCAGCCTGGTCTGAAGTGGAGTTCAGGACTCATGCAGAGATGATGGGCATCTCTGCCAGTGTGTTAGCTGTCACCAGGGCTCAGGCCAAACAGCTCACCACTGAAAAAGCACTAGATGGACCAGGTGCTTCCCAAGAGAAGGAGCAGGAAGGTTAAGGAATTGCCCTCCTCACAAACTCACAGTGAAGATCAGTCTCCTGAGGAAGATTATCTTAGCCCCTGTGAAGGAACTGTCCCAGAGGAGCTTGGGCCTGACCAGGCAGAGTTCTTGGGGGCAGGGGGCCCTTCCAGGACAGATTTGAGTTTGGAGCAGCAGTCCTGCCCCTCTCTTGAACCCTTCAGACAGCAAGCTACTGCTGAGGAAGCAAGGAATATCACTGGGTCCAGTAGGATCTATTGAGAGGATGGACCTCTATACTCTGAGGGTGCCACCAGGAGGTTGGTAATACCCCAGAAGTTCAGAGGTTTTCTACTCTCCCTAGCACATGATATTCTTCTTGCAGGACACTTAGGGCAAAGCAAGACTTGGGACAGGCTTGTCCCTCACTTTCACTGGCCCCATATGTCCGAAGACACAAAGGAGTTTTGTCGCTCCTGTGCCAATTGCCAAGCCAGTGGTAAGTCAGGTGGCACAACAAAGGCCCCCTTAATCCCACTTCCAGTGGTTGGGGTTCCCTTTGAGAGGGTAGGGACTGACATTGTTGGTCCCTTGAATCCTCCAACTGCATCTGGGCACAGTTATATACTAGTGGTGGTGGACCATGTCACTTGGTACCCAGAGGCCATTCCCATTAGAACTACTACAGTGCCTGTAATGGCCAGGGCCCTCCTGGGAATATTTTCCAGGGTGGGCTTCCCTAAGCAGGTTTTAACTGACAGAGGTACCAACTTCATGTCAAGTTACATCACTGTAATATGGAAAGAGTGTGAGTAAACTATAAGTTTACCACACACTCCCATCCACAATGCAATGGGCTGGTTGAAAGGTTCAACAAGACCCTCAAGGCTATGATCATGGGACTCCCAGAAAGCTTAGGTGAAAATGGGATGTCCTACTACCCTGCCTTCTCTTTGCCTACAGAGAGGCTCGTCAGAAGGGGGTTGGCTACAGCCCATTTGAACTTCTGTTTGGACATCCAGTTAGGGGTCCCTTGTGTCTAGTGAAGGAAGGTTGGGAGCAACCTCTCAAACCTCCTAAACAGGACATTATGGACTAGGTCCTTGGCCTGTGTTCACGCATAGCTGAGTACACGAAGAAGGCCAGCCAAAACCTGGAGGCCAGCCAAGAACTTCAAAACGCTTGGCGTGACCAAAAGGCTGTCTTGACTGTTTAGGCCAGAAAGTTTAGGTGTTGGAGCCTGTGGGTACTTCATGTGAATCGCCTAAAACCTTTTTGTTGACAGGGCTAACATGGGCTTGCTCATGGCAACTGATGAGGGACAGGAGGAAGATAGTGACCCTCTCCCTGATCTCCTCTCTCAGAAACCTGATGATGGATCAGTAGATGGAGTACTCTTGGCAGGCAGCCTCACTGATCAACAGCAGACTGATTGCAGTCTGCCTGTGAAGAATAAAATCTACAGACAGCCTGACCATGTCAGGAACTGCATCAGGACAGAGGTCCAAAAGATGCTGGAATTGGGGTCATTGAGCCTTCTGATAGCCCTTGGGCTAGTTCAGTAGGCCTTGTGCCAACACCTCACACCAAGGGTGGAAAAAGAGAGATGAGGTTTTGTGTAGACCACAGAGGCCTCAATGCAGTCACTAGGACTGATGCTCATCCAATTCCCAGTGCAGATGAACTCATAGATACTTTGGCCTCAGCCAAGTTTCTGAGCACCTTTGACCTGACAGCTGGGTACTGGCAAATCAGACTAGCTGAGGATGCCAAGCCAAAAACAACATTCTCAACCCCTAGTGGGCATTATCAATTTATTGTGATGCCCTTTGGTCTGAAGAATGCACCTGCCACATTTCAGAGGCTGGTGAATAAAGTCTTAACAGGTCTGGAAGCCTATAGTGCAGCATATCTAGATTATATAGCTGTCTTTAGCTCCACCTGGAAAGATCACCTGGTCCACCTCCAAAATGTTCTAGAGGTCATGCAAAATACAGGCCTCACTATCAAGGCCACCCTCTCCCTTATCTCCTCTTTCAGAAACCTGATGATGGACCAGTAGATGGAGTACTATTGGCAGGCAGCCTCACTGATCAACAACAGACTGATTGCAGGCAAGTCCTCAATCAGTACAGACATATGTTCTCCCTGACACCCAGTCAAACTACCCGGTGTACCCATGAAGTGGACACAGGTGACAGTCTGCCTGTGAAGAATAAAATCTACAGACAGCCTCACCATGTCAGGGACTGCATCAGGACAGAGGTCCAAAAGATGCTAGAATTGGGGTCATTGAGCCTTCTGATAGCCCCTGGGCTAGTCCAGTAGGCCTTGTGCCAAAACCTCACACCAAGGGTGAAAAAAGAGAGATGAGGTTTTGTGTAGACCACAGAGGCCTCAATGCAGTCACTAGGACTGATGCTCATCCAATTCCAAGGGCAGATGAACTCATAGATACTTTGGCCTCAGACAAGTTTCTGAGCTCATTTGACCTGACAGCTGGCTACTAGCAAATAAGACTAGCTGTGGATGCCAAGCCAAAAACAGCATTCTGAACCCCTAGTGGGCATTATCAATTTATTGTGATGCCCTTTGGTCTGAAGAATGCACCTGCCACATTTCAGAGGCTGGTGAATAAATTCAAACAGGTCTGGAAGCCTATAGTGCAGCATATCTAGATGATATAGCTGTCTTTAGCTCCAACTGGGAAGATCACCTGGTCCACCTCAAAAATGTTCTAGAGGCCCTGCAAAAGGCAGACCTTACTATCAAGGCCACCAAGGACCAGATAGGGCAGAGCAAGGTTGTATACTTGGGCCACCTGGTAGGTGGAGGCCAGGTTCAACCATTGGAGAACAACATCCTTACCATTGTGGACTGGGTTGCTCCCACTACCCAGACTCAGGTCAGAGCTTTCTTGGGCCTGACTGGGTACTACCGAAGATTTGTGAAGGTATATGGGTCCATTGTGACTCCCCTGAATGTTCTGACATCTAAGAAAATGCCCAAGAAAGTTCAGTGGGCAGTTAGCTGTCAGAAGGCATTTGATGACATCAAGCAGGCCATGTGCACTGCTTCCATTCTGCAGAGTCCTGACTACTCTAAGCAATTCATTGTCCAAACAGTTGCATCTGAGTTGGGGGTAGGGGCTGTGTTGTCACAACTTAATGCAGAGGGCCAGGATCAACCAGTAGCTTTTATCAGCAGAAGGTTGACACCCAGAGAGAAACATTGGTCAGCTATAGAGAGGGAGGCCTTTGCTGTGGTCTGAGCCCTGAAGAAGTTGAGGCCATACCTGTTTGACACTCACTTCATTGTTCAGACAGACCACAAGCCCCTCTTATGTCTTAAACAGATGAAGGGTGAAAACCCCAAACTTTTGAGGTGGTCCATTTCCCTACAGTGGATAGACTATACAGTGGAACATAGACCTGGGAGTAACCATGCCAATGCAGATGGACTCTCCAGATATTTCCACTTAGAAAATGAAGACTCAACTGTGCAAGGTTAGTCTCATCTCCTTACGTTTGGGGGGGGTTGCGTAGGAAAGTAGGATCTGCTTTTATGGTTACGCCCACTTTTTGCCTGGTGCTATGCTGTTTCTGACCAGTCTGACTGGGATCCTGCTAATCAGGACACCAGTCTCTCTGCTTTCTCCCTTAAATTGTTATGGCAAGTACTTAGGTACATCCCAGATTGCATACTGGGGTACCCTTATAAGTCCCTAGTATACGGTACTAAGGTACCCAGGGCATAGGTACCCCAGGGGTCCCCCATGGGCTGAAGCATGTATTATACCACCCATGGGAGACCATTCAAACTGTCACTACAGGCCTGCAATTGCAGACTGTGCATGCTGGGGCTAACCCCACTTACAAAAGATATAGGTTCCCTATATATATGGTCACTGCACTTAAAACCTATAAGTCACCCCTACAGTAGGCCTTTCCAATCCTGAAGGCAGGGTGCTCGGTTCTAAGTGTGAGGGTGCCCCTGCTTGAGCAGGACACCCCTACAGCCTTCGGAGTCCATTCTCCCGGGTTGTATGTGAGACAGCCATATAACATATGGGGAGATGAGTTGGCCTAACGGCTAGGGTGGTCGACCTCGAATCTGGGGAACTGGGTTCGAGTCTCGGCAATGACGCTGAACATCCTGTGATTCTGGGCAAATCACTTACTCTCCACGTGCCTGACAAAAAAAAAAATGAATGTGTCCTCATGTAACACAACTGGTGCTATGTAAAGCGCTCTGATACCCGATTCCTTCGGGTCAAGTTCGCGCTATATAAAACTCTGTAAAAAAAATAAAACATATAGAGGGGCACCGCGTCATTACCCAATGACCATCTCGAAACTGGCTGTAACAAACCCTATCATGTTTGGTATCAAACATGTTGAAATCATACCTCCCACACCATAAACGGTGTGGGAGGTATGATTCCAAGCACTATAAAGGCCCTACTTTAGACCCTCAGTGCTCCCGGTACCAGTCTTCTAGACCCGGACAGCACAACATGGTTGCTGCCGACCAGAGACACGATTCTGCCCTCCTGCTGCTGAGCCAAGCTCGAGCAGGGGGAGGCAGAACAATAGGTATCGTGTCACCGGGAGGTGTGACTACCTCCCAGACAGGGTTTAGTGTATTGGGGCCAGGTGGGAGCACTTGCCAGCGCCACTCAGTCTGCTTGAAGGGCACATTTGGTGTCCTCCTTGCATAGTCCAGTTCAAACCAGCTCAGGGAGCCGTTGGCTCCAGCTCTGGCGCAAAACTGGACAAAGGACTTGGGAGTATCCTCCATGCTGTCCAACCCATCCCCTGGGAGGGAACCCTCAATCGTCCCAGCTCTTTCCTTAGGGTACTTAATGGCTTACCTGAGGGTGGGTCCCTAGATTAGCCGTGGGACATGATTCAGTTCAGACACCACTTCAAACTTTGACCGTCTGGACACTCTGGACTTCGCTGGAGTTCGCTCTGGGCATCAAGGCTGCAACCGGGAAGACTCCTGCTGCTCCTGATCTCATCGCCCTACTTGTCTGCTGCAACATCCGTGCCTGTGCTCCATACAGGAAACTGTAATGAATCATCCAGGGCATTGATGATGGAATTAGAGTGGTAATTCTGTGGGGTTCTAAGAAACAGCAGTTGCTGTTGGCACTCTGCTCGAGGTTACTGTATGAAGAAGACATACTTGAAATAAAGGAATTTGAAAACTACTTCACTTGACTATGCAGTTACTACAGATTTTGGCAACGAGCGACTCACTAGGCTGCGCAGGGGACAGCTACCAGTCAGTAACCTCCACCCCTGGAAAAGCGCTGTAACCTGGAACAGTGCTGAGAAAAAGCTATACTTCAAATTGTGAGTTTCTCTGCATATTACCCTGTGGGCATAAGTACTCTGTTCTGTATTTAAGGGCTGGAAACAAGAAAACCGCAACTGGGTTGGAGTTGCCCTAAACTGAGGGACTGGAGTTACCCATAATTGTATTTATGGCAGACTATTCAATGTTGACCGTCCAAGTCTGATCTTGAGCACCTGGGCCTTGGGATTGCCTTGTTACCCTCATTTTGACCCTTTTTTCTGCCTATTACCTGAAACACATTGCCGCTCGAGCGCGGCCCTGAGAGCTGCCGCGAGCGCTCGAGTGTTCACGTGGCCTTCATTTCAACTGCTCAAGCGCTCGAGTTTTCACATGGCCTTCATTTCAACTGCTCGAGTGCCGCCCTGCAAGCTTCCATCACGTTGTGGCAGCGGCTTTTATCCCGAGCCGGCCGTGATTCCCCACTGTCAGACTTTCTGTGTTGTGTCCGCACCTTTCATTTCGGGGGTCATTTATCTGCTCATAGCTGCACTACCTCCCACGCAGCAGCTCAAGAAGGGGCGCTCTCCGCCTGCCGCCTTTAATTGTTCACTGCTGCTCGTGCGTTCTTCACCAAGCAAAACACGAGCAGGATTACCGTCGATCTGCCATCTCTTTTGCGATCTCTGTTTCTTGTATCCTGATTCCAACAGCTTCTTCATGCATCATATCTACAGCAACCTCTTCACGTTCACGTGTCACTCTTACATAGACATAGAAAGAGGACTACGCGCACAGAAGAGTACAGAGGAATACAAATTGCATAGAAGGAGGACTACAGATTGCATAGAAAGAAGATTGAGGATCATATTTTTGGAACAGTTTGAACTTGAACATGTGTTTTTCAATTTATGATTAAATGCATTGTTATTATTTTAGGTAATTGTTTTAACTTGTTATTTTAATTTATTGTTTCAATTTTTTATGGTAATTAATTATTTTACTTTGTTGTTTTTTCTGTAAAGGAAAAAAAGAAATGGCAGAACAAAGTATGTCTGCTCCTCCAAGTTTTTTTACCACACCCTGGGGAACCTGTCATTCCATGGAAGAGGTGAAAAAATATTTTTTCACCTACATGCTAGCCATTGGTGGAGATAAGTATGGTCCCTTAAGAAGGCAAGCAATATTGCTTCATCATTTAGGGGCGGAGGGACGCAGGATTTATGATGCTCTACCAGAAGTGTCTTTGGGAATGGGAGATGGACAGCCTATAAATGTATATGAAATTTCTATTCAAATGTTAGAAAAACACTTCACACCTAAAGTGAGCGTAGTTTTTGAGAGACACAAATTTTTCTCAAGAATACAGGGTCACGATGAAGATGTTATGAGTTATGTTGCTGCGTTGCGTGGGTTAGCAGTAACATGTGAATTCCAAAATCTATCTGAGAGTCTTATTCAAGATCAGTGTGATGTACAAATAACAGGAAAGTAAAGGAAAGACTCCTATTCTTGGACCCTACATTAGAGGAGTCTATACAAATTGCTAGAAGTATGGAACACACTGAAGTATGGATGAAGGAGATTGACATGAGAAAATTAAGTGTTAAAGCTTTTGAGAAAGAATCATCCTTGATTGACATTAAGGAGGTTAAATTGAACCCTAAACCCAAACCTACACAAGCAATGGAAAGCAGAGTGAATGAAAAGAGGAAGATAATGTGTTACAGGTGTGGGGCTCTGGGGCACTTTGCATCCAGTTTTGCGTGTGCTGCAAGAAGTATGACATGTAGGGCATGTGGAAAGAAAGGTCACCTAGCAAAGGTCTGCAGATCAAAGGGGAGGGTGCAAGATTCTAGTGTAAAGGTAGTAGAGGTACTTGAGGAAATACAACATGAGATTATATCAACTATAAATGAGGTTGGGTGTTCTACGGTACAAGAACCGGTACAAGAAAATGGTAATTCGCAAGGAGTGAAAATGGAGAGCTCTGAACCATTAGAAAAACCTCACTGCACCATTTTCTTGGGTACTGCACAGGTTACAGTGTTGGCAGATTCAGGAAGTCTTTTTACCTTGATTTCCAAAGAAACGTATGTGAATGTTGTCAAGGGGAAGGTTTAGGATATGTTGCCAGCAGATGTGAAAGCAGTGGGGTATGGTGGAAGGAGAATCAATATCATTGGTGTGAGGTGGATGAATATATTTTTTAAGAATAACAGTGTACATGGGAGAATTTAAGTGACTGAGGAGGGATCAAACCTTTTGGGGTGGCGTCATCAACATGATTTAAACCTTATTTTGGACCCAAATGCTAATGAACCTGTGATGACTATAGAACTTGGGAATGTGAGTCTTCCGCTCAAACATGATGCTGACACGAAAAGGGGTGAAGAGTTAGTTCAATCTTTTCCACATGTATTTACTGACAAATTGGGTAAGCTGGAAGGTTACTCATGAATTGAGCATTCATGAGGATAAGGTTTTGCGATGTAGTCGCATTGTGCCTCCAAGGATGTTGAGGCTTAGAATTATGAAGATTGTTCATGAAGGCCATTTGTGAAGGAAGTTTAACAAAGAAAAGGTTGAGACAGTCTTTTTGGTGGCCAAATATGGACAAGGAAGTTGAGAAAGTAGTCAGTGATTGTATTGCCTGTGGCAATAGCGACAAATGCAAGGTGGTTAGACAGCCGTCGTTGGGATGTGTAGAACTTCCTACTCGTCCATGGGCAAGAGTGGCTTTGGATTTTGTTGGTCCTGTGGATAAGCTGGGTGTAAGAGACAGGTTTTTGGCAGTTCTTGTGGATTACCCCAGCAAGTGGTTTGTGGTTAAGTCCATGAGAGAAATCACAAGTCAGAGTGTGGTGGAATGTTTGAAGGGAGTGTACTTGGAAGAAGGGATTCCCAGGGTACTAGTTTCTGATAATGGTGTGCAACTGGTTTCTACAGTCATGACGAGTTTCCTTGAGGGTCTTGGCACTAAACATGAAAGAGTGGCATTGTTTAGGCCACAGGCCAATGGATTAGTAGAGAGGGTCATTAGAATCATTAAAGAGAATATCCAGTTATCTTTGGCCAATGGTCTTGCATGGAGGAATAAATTGGACAAGATGGTGTCACAATATGGTGTCACAATAGTGTCATATACAGATGACACGCAGCTAGTGGTCACCCTGGCTCCGAATTCGGAACTAGCAGCCAGCAGCTTTGCAGACTGCTTAAAAGATCTAGCCTCGTGGATGACAGACAATTGCCTGAGACTAAATGGTAATAAGACAGAAATACTGATAGTAGGGAACACTCCATCCATTTGGTCCTCGGCCTGGTGGCCAACAATCTTAGGCCCAGTTCCCATCCCTAAGACTGAGGTGAAAAACTTGGGAGTCTGGATAGACTCCACACTCTCCTTTGAGACCCAAATCAAGAGAGTTGCAGGCAGGTGCTTCAGAATCCTGAAGACTCTAAGGTAAACTCTAGACATTCTCCCTAATTCGGCTAGATAAACCCTGACCCACGCTCTCGTTACAGGAAGACTAGATTACAGAAATGTGCTGTATCTGGGTGCAACCACAAAGGGACTCCATAAGTTGCAGTGCATCCAGAATGCAGCAGCTCACTTGGTATTGAATCTGCCGAGAAGGGCATCCTCAAAGAAAGCACTGGACTCACTTCATTGGCTGCCCATCCAGAAACGGATCACATTCAAGGCACTATGTTTCTGCCACCGTACCTTGCAGGGTAAAGGCCCAATAAACCTGCAGGATCTTATGACCCCCTACAACCCAGAACGGCATCTTAGAACCACCAGGACCCACCTGGTGAAAGTCCCAAGGATAAAGAAAGCACAAATGGGTGTGCGCTCTTTTGGCTACCTGGCAGCAAAAAGCTGGAACGCCCTACCCCTGTTCCTACGTGAGGAACCATCAGAAAGCCTCTTCCGCAAAAAATTAAAAATATGGCTCTTTAAACTATAAGTAGTCTTTAGCTCCCCTTGTTCTCAGATGTGCTGATTTCCAGAGTTGCCAGATAGTGCGAATAGCGCGGGGACACACCAGTGGGTGAAACCAGGCGCTCTATAAATGCAGAAATAAATAAATGGTCTGGGCCCATAGAGTCACGCCACATTCTGCGACGGGCGTGTCTCCATTTGTGGCTCTCAAGGGAAGGGAGCCTGCAATGAAGGAATCACCTGTGTGGTTGTGTAAAAAAGACCAGGTGTGGGTAGATCGTGACTGCATGTCTGCAAGAGTGATGGAGTTACAGAGGCGGAATAAGATAATTTATGACAACAGAAAAGGGGTTGAGGGGCTAGATGTGAATTGTGGTGACTGGGTGGTTGTGAGGAAGTCTGGTCACGTAAGGAAAGGAGAAAGTAAGTTTTACCAACCTCAAAAAGTGGTTAAAGTAAAGAATTCTGTTGTTCAATTGAGCGATGGAAGAATTTGGAGTAAAGGCAGCCTGTTTAAGGTCAAATGCCCTGTCGATGCTACTCATTTATAACCACCTTTGTATCTCAAATGTTTATTATTATTTTCTGTACACATTATTCTATGTTTTCCCTTGTTTTTGAATTTGCTTCATCTGCTATATTTTCATTGTGCTGTGATAAGGGGGGAGATGTGTGGAGATGTCCTATGTAATGAATCCTCCAGGGCATTGATGATGTAATTAGAATGGTAATTCCGTGCGGTTCTAAGAAACAGCAGTTGCTGATGGCACTCTATTGGAGGTTACTGCATGAAGAAGACATACTTGAAATAAAGTAATTGGAAAACTACTTCACTTGACTACGCAGTTACTACAGAGACCTTCCAAGGCCTGTGGGCATACAAGACACCTGAAAGAATCTCCCTTGAAGTGAAGGCGTCACTTCCCTGCATCTGCAGGCACCGCAACTAAGTTGACCAGTCTGCTGATGCTGGGCTCCCATGGACTCTGAAAGGCTCAGCAACACAGGTGGTGGTTCTCCACATCCCTCGAGGCTTGCCCTGTCCTCTCACCAGTATCCCTCGTCAGAGCCGCAGGAACCGAACCCCTGTGCACCGCGTCGACTTGCCGTCGCAAAGGCTTGTTGGCTTCCTTCCATCAAGATCTTCGAGCCCCAAGTAGCTCCAACCTCAAGCATCTCCAGTGACCAGAATCTTCAACCACACCGTGGGCCTGCTTGCACCGTGGGCCTGCACCGTGCTTGCACCGTGGGCCTGCTTCTTTGATAAGCTGCTCGAGGTCCTCTTGCTACTCCAGTGCCTCCAGCCTGTGGGTCCTGTCGAGGGTCACCTTTGAATTCTTTGGACTCCCCTGATTACTCGGGCCTGCCCTGACTTCCCTGCTTGTAGTGAGTCTCCTGGACCTTGCTGGTCCTGACATTGCACCTTTTTAAACTTCCACATTGGTTGCAGTTGACAAGGCTTATTGGTCCTCCCGCTGGACAACGACCCCTCAACTCTTGACATCAGCCATGGGACAGCTCATGTACGGCTCCTGGTCTTCCAAAGAATTGCCTGGTCCACACAGCTGCAGTTCCAAAGTCACTGTCAGCTCTTCTACAACATCCAACATCGGTGGGCTTCGTCTTCTGTGCCTCCTGGTCGCTCCTGAGTGGCATAGACTCTGTCCCCTCTGCTTGTAGGTTCTTCACATCTTGAATCCACCTTTGGGTTCCACCGTACACTTTCACCTTCTCCAGAAGCGGCATTTTCTTGAAGTCTCCCATTGAGTTTGACGACGGTTTCTGACGCCACTTCACACCTATGCACCCGGCTTCCCTGGTACATGTAACCTGGTTTCATGGGTATCCATGGGTGGGGTGACTCTCCAACCTCTTGTCTTCCACAGGGCTTCTTCATGGTCCACTGGGAAGGGTCCTCTTTCTTTAAAATTGCAACCACAACTTACACGTTGATTTGCACGGAGAACGCAGTCATGTTCCTACACTGCACACGACCTCCGTGGGGCTCCTAGATACTCACCCTGGGTGGTTCCTTGGGTCCCCGGCACTTCTACGTCCTCTGACTATTGCCTTGACTCGAGTCGTGGTTCGCATACCACTATTTTAGTACATGGTTTGGTCTCTCCCTGGGGACCACTGTGTATTCTGTGCTACTTACCTGTTTCTATTGCAAAGTATTGTGTGCATTGTGTAAATCTCCGGCTAGGATATATCTGTATGTGTTAGTGAGTGTATTTTAATAAATACATACTTTTATAAAATACACTGTGTGGTTCTTTTTCACTTAATCTATACCAATAAGATTGTGTTCTGGTAAAACAAGCTGCTTTACACTCCTGGACTAAGCCTGAAGGCTGCTCTCCACAGCTACCACTTAGAGAGCTTTCTAAGGTTGTCTAATACCACTAAAATCACCATAAGAGTTGTCTGGATCAGTGAAAGGTGTCCACTTACATAGGTGTACATCATATACTGAGCCAACCTCTCACAGATGGCCTATGGCAAACAAAGTAGAAAGAAAGTGTGGACTACGCACACCAATGAGTGTTTCAGGATGTGAATTTGTAGCGTGTTTCAGCAGGTATCACCCTCTGATTAGGGGTGTGAATGAATAATGAAAAAGAAGCGCCACCTGTGTAGGGGCGTCCTCTGAGCACAGCAAAGCCCCTGTAGGGTGAGAAACTTTAGTACCAACGATAATTGAAGTAAAAATCCAATGATTCAAGGTGTTCGAACAGTTCATTGTGTTTAAATTTAATGATATGCTTAAATGACACAATCTTCAGTTTAGTCAAAACAATCCATGTTCATGCGATCCATGCATATGCAAAACCCAATGCATTTCGGGCCATCGGGCCCTTCATCAGGGGCCAAGATTATCGCTGAGAACAATGTCGCGTCTAGTCAATGCATTGACTAGACGCGACATTGTTCTCAGCGATAATCTTGGCCCCTGATGAAGGGCCCGATGGCCCGAAATGCATTGGGTTTTGCATATATATGGATCGCATGAACATGGATTGTTTTGACTAAACTGAAGATTGTGTCATTTAAGCATATCATTAAGTTTAAACACAATGAACTGTTCGAACACCTTGAATCATTGGATTTTTACTTCAATTATCGTTGGTACTAAAGTTCTCTCACCCCACAGGGGCTTTGCTGTGCTCAGAGGGACGCCCCTACACAGGTGGCGCTTCTTTTTCACTATGGCAAACAAACACATACACACACACACACACACTGGCTAGACAAAAGAGGCATGGTAACACTGAAGAAAACACTACCATTAATTCAGCAATGCCTAAAACGAAAATTAACCGAGCTACAAAACTTTTACAACACACATCCTCCCAAGGCATCAACTATTACTCCACATATACACTTTTTGTACACAAAAAAATGTGAAATCCCAAAAAATCACCACATTTTTAATTTCATCCATTGCCATCCCAGCCCTAAATAATGTTTTAAAACAACATATACCAGAGAAACAGTTGTTTCATGCACCGATGACTAGCACTGACCTGGGTCTACTGGATGGCCCCTTGGCAGACTAGGCCACATAGTAAAATAAATAAACATTGCAAATTTAACAAACATGAAGAAAATATACTTAACTGTGCAACATTGCTCCTTTAGAAAAGAAGAAAAATTAAATGCAAAAATATAACTAGGCACCTACTGAAAAACTGCAGGCCACCCACAATAACTTTGAAAAATCAAATAGAAGTACAAACAAATACTGGTGCCTGCCCTCTATCAAATAACCAACACTCTTATACAAGAGTTTTTGAACTGACTTGTGAAATCTCAAATACAAAGTCCTTAAATCCAGTGGTATTTATGCAGCAGACAAGGAGAGTGATCCTTCAGCTCCAAATCCAAATGAAAAGTGACCAGGAGATGGACAAAGCACTGGGAGGAGTATGCTGGACAGGAACACTAAGTTGGAGTCTCTGGGGCACTTCCTTCCAGTTGAATTTCTTTTTTTTTAAAAAGGCTTCTCGCCCAAAAATAACTCCAACGGCCCTTTTGAGAAGAAAAGCCACTCATAAAGCTTCTCAGCTGCTTCTCGAGCACAAAAGCTACACAAACGTTGCGTTTGCGACCGTGATCGGCACTACATTGACACCATAGCGGCCGGAAGCCATGCGAGCGAGCTGAGACAATTGTGGTGCTCGCTAGCAAGTTCCAAAACAAATTTTGAGCGCACAAATGGAAAAAAACTCTATTTCACACCTGGGAAGGCGGAATTCAGGTACTTCGTGCTCCTCTGTGGAGTGCAGCGTTCCCGAATTCCGCAAACTCCATGAGCGGAGCATAGTTTACCACCCGGGCCTACAAATATGAGATTGAAGGCCATCTAATGGGAGCGTTTTCACATAGATTTTAAAAGGAAATATGACTAAGTGATCTATACATTAAAGTCCTTATTGTACCCTTGGAGGAGGAAAGGGGTGGGTTTCCTCATCAAAGGCCCTGGCAGTGGCTAGCGCCAACAAGATGATAGTTTACCAACCTCTTCCCGTGCCAGCATTCAGCTGTTCCGCTGTCATTTCAGGGTTTGGTGGCTGAATTGTCTACTCTATTCTAAAATGGCCTGGTGGGGTAGAAGAATGGTGGTGGTATGGCAGGGCCCCTGCCATCTCAATACTGGCTGTAGACCCCTGCCTTCGCATGGCTCAAAACTTCCTGCAGCTTGCCCTAACAGTGTGCCACACATGCACTGTTGACCGTGGAAATTCCTGGTGTTCCTGTCAGCCCAGGGACGAAGAAGGTGGCTCCAGTGACCACTGGACAGCGAGATTAACTGGAAAACCTAAGGATTACTTTGCCTGAGATACGTGCAAGCTTTGATGCAGTAAAATCCTGGGGATTCTCTTTTGGATGCCGATCAAGCGTGCATGACAAAAGGGCATCACCATTTGTACTACAAGTGTGCATAGTGTCAGCTCCTTATGCATGTATTTGTGCACTCTTTATGGAAGGTCTTGTTTGGGGTTACCAGTGTGTCTTGGGAGCATCGGGCCCTGGGGAATCCTCGGAAATACTGTTGCTGCTCTGATTGCAAACACAATTATAGAATGGAACCTCCAAGGACTACCCAACAGCCATGTGGGTCTGTAGAACAGCGAAGAGGAGGGAACAAGCACATGCTCTAGGATGGTAATAGCCATCAGCATCCAGCCGCCCTGCAGCCATGTACAAACTGCCTTTGTAATCAAGGGAAAGTACTGCTGGCGGGCTGGGCTGGTGGGTTGCAGTCAATGTGAAGTTTTGCCAGCGGTGGTGCCTCGGTCTTCGTTTTAATGAGAGTCCCCAGCAACGTACGCAATGTGTTACACTTGGCTTCTTACTCTTTGGTTAGAAAGAACTCTGGCACCGATTGCTCCAAAATTCAATTTGACTTACAATAGGCCTGTAATGGTCTTTTATTGTTTATTGGGAATAGGTTGGTTGTACTTTTAAATGTTAGCATGGTATTCACTTCTTATTACTCAACCATCAACAATGTAGCACATACTTATAATGTGAATAATCAAAGCTTGGTAGCTCCTGGCGAAAGTGTAATTGTTTTAAACACAAAAATAGTTTCAATTTAACATCTAATAAACGTGCTTGGCGTTCAGGAGCGATTTAATCTAGCAGCTTCTTCACATTTCCATGCAAAGTTTACAACTATTTTCATTTCCAAAATGTAATCCTGAAGTATCTTATTTTATTATTCCCTAAAAACATCGCTGTGTACTTTGCTGTCGCTTTTTCCAACATCTTCAATATTTGGTCGTGTGGTGACCTCAACCGATATGTAAGCGGCTGAGCATAGCCAATGTCATCGTGTTGAGGCTTCGTGGAGAAAGATGTTCCCTTGGGCACATCATGGTTCATTCTGACAGAGAGACGGGATACGAGTTACGACATAATCTGAACAAAGTCGAACTGGAACAAGGTGACCAGCCAGAGACAATGTGAAGTTCGGGACAGGGGTTTTCATTTACGTGCATCCTTACTGTGTCTCAGTCCGATGGGGTGAAAGGTACATCCAGTTCTTTTTCTGTATTCTCCTTTTGCATTCCACATTGTGATTCTGACGAATGCCTTATAAATCTACCTAAACGCGCCGGTATGACCGCTGCTGCTCTACTCCCATCCGCGTTAAATTCATGAATTTTGTTCGTCGACATTTTGTCAGAGTTCATCACTCTTACGTGCCCGCCATGCCAAACTTTGAGTTACAAAGTAGACAAACGAAGGACTTTTCCAATAAAATAATGTTATGGTTTTTGCTTTTTAAATAGTGAAGTGTATTGCAGAAGGTTAGCTAGGTAGCTCTGTACCAAACTTTGTTGGTTGGACGGCTTAGCTTCTCTATCCTATTTCTGCCTGACATCACATAACTGGTTCAAACGTCCCCAAGACAGTGTGCAGCATTGCTATCACTTCCCTTTTAAGGTCGAGCATTGGAGACCTCTTGTATATACTTTAGTATATACTTATATGTGTATGTACTTTGTCGGCTCTGGAGATCAGCCCTAGGACTTGTCTGCTTCCGCTTAGGGACTTTTTTTTCTGTTCAACTGCCTCTATTTAACTGTCTTGATAGAAAACGACCAGTAGAGGTCAGTAAAATACCAGAATTGCTTTCTGCTGAGGGACTTTCTTTTTAAAATTTTTCTGGCAACTGCCTCTATTTAACTTTCTTGATAGAAAACAACCAGTAGAGGTCAGTAAAATACCAGAATCACTTTAGCATTCTCTAGATTCCAGTCCATTGAAATTGTCTTCCACGAGCACCCGTAGACAATAATAATTTTTTCAAATCTTGTATTTTCAGTGATATGACCACCGAAGGCCCTGATTTTATATAAAAAACAGAGCTTTGGACTATACCATTTACCGCTGAAAGGCAATATTTCTTTCCATGTGTTCCCATACCTGGCGTGTCACGCAGTTTGGTGCTTACTTTCCCTCCATGTTAAAGAACAGTAGATGTTTCAGCACCCAGGCTAATGTGCTGCATAGCTAAATACATATAAGGTCCCAAAGGCGAGACCGATTGCATTGCAAATGCTTGTTTCTATCGTGACTGAAACTTTCATGTATTTTTCTCTCTGGGAGGAGTTTCAGGCACCTGCCAGTCTCCAAATCGGTACTGGTAAGGGCTTACGCATTTGATGAACTCTGAGATGAAAGGTCCTAAAAGAGTTTCCCCACCCTGTAGTTTCAAGGGGATTGTTGGGGACAGCTTATTATTGTTTTGGGGTGCTTTCTTTAAGCCAGGGGCGGTACATACTAGTGTAAATGTGTAAAGTAATTCCACTGTTTTAAGGCATATTAGGAACCATTTGTGGTTTTTGTGGGGCTAAACATAATCTTTGCAAATATTATGGACAGTGGTTGCTGCCATAACCCGTGGCAAACATTAGAACAAATGTGCATGTTTTCGCACCTGTTGTCAAGAGTAAGAATGGAGTTTAACATATGGACTCACCTGCCTCACTCCTTTGCTGCTCTTCTTTGAGGAGCTGTTGGAGGGGGACCTGAGCAGCCGAGCACAGAGCCGTAGAGCTGCAGCAGATCACGGAGATGCAGACGCGGCCGCACTTTTTTACCCACGAGGAAACCGGGGCCGGGGTCAGGCACTAGAGCGCAGCCGGCACACAACCGGGCACACAGAACACACGGACACAGCAGGCACAGCTGGAGAGGCTGGGGAGGACACACTACCTCGGCGGCGCGGCATGGTCCAGAGGGGGCCAACAACTCCATGAACTCCACAAACTCCAGGGCATCGCCTTTGCCCCTCCCAGCACTCCTACATCTTACCCCGCCTCTCTCGGAGACCGGGACCGGGCCGAACTGTACTCTCTGGACTCTCTGGGATCCCGTGTTCCCACACCCCGCCCTCCTGCACTCCTGTATTGCCACGAAATTGCAAAGGCGGCTTTGTCAGCAGAACAGGTGCGGGTAAGTGCGGGAGCAGGTGTGGGTGGGAGCAGGAGGGCGGGCAAGTGCGACCGCTGGTAGTATTGGTTGAGGAGAGTGAGTGGTGGGTAGCCCCACGGAGGCGGCCCGACCAGGTTTGGGTGCAGCTTGTGGTGGCATCCTGCACCCCACTTGCCCTCAATACCAACAACATTACCAGAACTGTTTGTACGTGCGGCTACTTTTTCTTTTCCTATTGCCAGCTAATTAGGCTTCCCGCAGGATGCAACAAGCCTGTGGGGTGTTTTGCCGCTTACTGTTGCTGGTCAGTGGGTTTGGGCGATCCCTGATCCTTCGGCTGGCTTTCGCTCTGCCTGCAGCAGACTGGGGATAAACCCCGGAGGGCAGAGGGCGGCAGTGGAAGCTGTGGGAGGCGTGAGCTGGGGCTGGGCCCCAAAGACTTGAGGAGTTGAGGAGCCAAGGAAACACAGTCTGGAGGTGCTGGAGACCCCCTCAAGACCTGCCGTAGCTTGACCAGGCCTGGAACCAGGAGGGGAGTAGAGGAAATTTCCCCAATAGCACGGGCCCCTTGCCTTGCCTGGAAATCCATCTAAGGGGGCCAAGTGTACGCCTAAGCCCCAGGTTAGTAACTTGGGGCGCTAAGTACTGTGACTTGGGTTCCAGGGTTCAAGACAAGCACTACTAGGTCACGTGAGGCCAGGAGGTAGGAGAATTTTAAGACAGAGTTATGACCGCAAAGAAATTGCGCTCAGGAAGATTGTTATACATAAGAGCGTGCAAAAAAACCAAAGATAATCCTTTAAGGAATAATTCAATACAGATAAATACCTTGAAAGGATTCAACGCCATCTCTGCCTTCCTTAAGAAAAAAGAGGGAAGCCTAAATAAAGTGGGGATGATGGAGATTAAATCTGAAGCTCTTCCTGGAGAGGACAAAGCAGATTCCGGAAACTCACCTCCAGTAAAATCAATTAACCTGCCTCCCGAAATTGGTGAGACGCGGCTTGGGGATGAATCATGTTCTGTATTAGAGAGCGGAAGACTTTCTGTTGGCAAATCTCACCATCCACTCCCTTGGTAACAGAGCCACTCAGTCCGAAGGTGGAATGTGCCTTGTCCCAAAAGAGGGAGACCCTCCGATGGAAGACTTTACTCTCCCAGATCTCAACATTAATATGAATCTGACTCCAAAGGTCCTTCAGTCTCCCAACCCCGTGTCTTTCAGGCCTCATAATCCTGATATTTTGCCTCCCCCAAATTTGCGGGATTTTCCTCAGGGTCTCCCCATTAAGATGCAGTTGTTTAGTAGCACACCCAGCGGAACAAGTATACTAAAGTCAAGGGCGTCTGTTACTCCTGATTTGTCCTGAAGTTTTCATCCCTTAAACAATAATCCAGAGGAAAAAATGTAGATGTCCGAATCTTTACTTTGTCTGGGAATTGTCTTGTCTTCTATCTTAGCCTTAATGGAAAAATCAATAAGTAATTGTGACTATATAATGGATTCACTTATGTCTTTGACTAAATTCATAATCTCTGAACGAAGACCCCCGTCTGGTAAGCTCCACTCTGGTAAGGGAACTTTTTCCTTACCAGCTTTGGAGGATAACTCCAATCAATTTAAATCTACTCAAACACTTTCTGTCTCTTGTGCTAAAGGGCGGGACCTTGGTACTCAGGCTGGTATGCCTTTTCTTAGTAATAAGTATAAAGGCAAAGAAAATGCAGACATATTTAATGAATTACAGCCTCCTTCTCTACAGCAGCTTTTTGAATCTGAGGACTCTGTCCCTGTATCTGCATCTTTGCCCTGTCAGCCCGCTGAGAAGGAAAATTTAAATACAGTAGGAAAAGTTTTCCCCATTTTTTTAAAAACAGGTGCTAAAAAATCGGAACATTCTGTAATAGGGGAATCAAAAGCTGATTTTCCACCACCCGAGGAAAAAGATACCAAGAGCAAGAGTCAACTGTAAGGGAAAAAGAGAGGCCCCCCTAGGGTACTTTAAGGTCTGAGAGGAGGGGGGAAGGGCACAACAAACTGGTATAAAGACCTCTATCCTGACCTATATACTTTACAGAGACCAAATTAGGTTCAAACTTACATGTATCCCAGAAAAGTTTATATATTGACACTACACAAGATTATTACTTATTACTTTTTATTCATTCAAAAAGGTTTTTTCTTTCTTTTATAGACATTGTAAGAACATATTTTGTCATTTTTCTCATTTTAGATACAATTCAACAATAAAACTTTATACAAACAGACAAAAAGTATATTTTTTTGTGTTTTTATACAAACAAAAGTGTCAATATATAAACTTTTCTGGGATACATGTAAGTTTGAACCTAATTTGGTCTCTGTAAAGTATATAGGTCAGGATAGAGGTCTTTGTACCACCAAGAGCAAAAGTAAAATTGTCTGCATGAAGAAGAAGGAAAAAACGACGAAGGATAAACAAACAAGCATTTGCAATGCATAGGTCTTGCATTCACGCTAGTTTGAGCTATTGGCATTGTAAGTTGTGGTGGTATTGGTGGTGTTGTTGGTGGTGGTGTTGGTGGTGGGGGTAATGGTGGTGCTAATGGTGGTGGTGGTATTGGTGGTGATATTGGTGGTGGTATTGGTGGTATTGTTGGTGGTATTGGTGTTGGTGATATTGGTGGCGGTGTTGGTAGTGGTATTGGTGGTGGTAATATTGGTGGTGGTGGTATTGGTGGTGTTGGTAATGGTGGTGGTATTGGTGGTGGTATTGGTAGTGGTGGTGGTATTGGTGGTGGTATTTGTGGTGGTGGTATTGGTGGTGGTGATATTGATGGTGGCATTAGTGGTGGTGGTTATTGGTGGTGGTATTGGTGGTGGTATTGGTGGTGGTATTGGTGGTGGTATTAGTGGTGGTATTGGTGGAGGTATTGGTGATGGAGGTATTGGTGGTGGTGGTATTGGTGGTGGTGGTATTAGTGGTGGTGGTATTAGTGGTGGTATTGGTGGTGGTGGTATTGGTGGTGATGGTATTGGTGGTGGTATTGGTGGTGGTGATATTGGTGGTGGTGGTATTAGTGGTGGTATTGGTGGTGGTGGTATTGGTGGTGGTGGTATTGGTGGTTGTATTGGTATTGGTGGTGGAGGTGGTATTGGTGGTGGTATTGGTGGAGGTGGTGGTATTGGTGGTGATGGTGTTGGTGGTGTTGGTATTGGTGGTGTTGGTATTGGTGGTGTTATTGGTGGTGGTGGTATTGGTGGTGGTATTGTTGGTATTGGTGGTGGTATTGGTGGTGGTGGTGGTATTGGTGTTGGTGGTAGTGGTGGCTTTGGCGGTGGTGGTATTGGTGGTGGTGCTATTGGTGGTGGTGCTATTGGTGGTGTTGGTGGTATTGGTGGTGGTATTGGTATTGGGGGTGGTATTGGTATTGGTGGTGGTGGTATTGGTACTGGTGGTGGTGATATTGGTTGTGGTGGTGGTATTGGTGGTGGCATTGGTGGTATTGGTGCTGGTGGTGTTGGTGTTGGTGGTGTTGGTGGTAGTGGTGGTATTGGTGGTGGTGGTATTGGTGGTGGTATTGGTGGTGGTGGTATTGGTGGTGGTGTTGGTGGTGGTGGTATTGGTGGTGGTATTGGTTGTGGTAGAGGTGGTGGTATTGGTGGTGGTGGTATTGGTGGTGGGTGTATTGGTGGTAGTGGCATTGGTGGTGGTGGTATTGGTGGTGGTGGTATTGGTGGTGGTATTGGTGGTGGGTGGTGGTAGTGGTATTGGTGGTGGTAGTGGTATTGGTGGTGTTGATGATGGTGGTGGTATTGGTGGTGGTATTGGCGGTGGTGGTGGTATTGGTGGTGGTGGTTGTATTGGCGGTGGTGGTGGTATTGGTGGTGGTATTGGTGGTGGTATTGGTGGCGGTATTGGTGGTGGTATTGGTGGAGGTGGTGGTACTGATGGTGGTGGTATTGGTGGTGGTATTGGTAGTGGTGGTATTGGTGGTGGTGTTGGTGTTGTTGTGAATAAAACAGGCTTTTGAAAACAACCCGTCAGGTGGCTTTAATACAGATGACATGTAACACAGATGTGCTGTTGTCAGCTTCAGGCCATTAGCACACGATTATGTGCTACGTTGAATTCACACGACTTAATTCGCTAATCATTACTAAATCCATTTTACTGCGCAGGGGGTTGAAACAGACACAAGATAATGCCGGGTTAAAATTATTGAAAGCGGGCGCCCGTGTTACGGGGGCGGCCGTGCTGCTTAAAAAAACACAAGCGGTTTCATCTGAAGCAGCGCATGTCCAGCCTGTCGTAAGAGAAACTCAATAAAGTAAATAGTGCCTACAGACTAAATAACAGGTCCTGTGTAACAACTGAAGTAAAAGGGCGAGTCCCCATGGGAGGGTACAAATGAAGACAAGGCTGTACTAAGGAAGGACTAACAAGCCTATTAACGAATCCGAAGGCCGCATTTACGAGAGACAATGACCCAAGCCAATGAAAAATATGGGAGGAGAGCGGGCGCGGCTTCTCTCCCATACTCTACTACAGCAGTCTCGCAGAGCGAGCAGCGCATGCGCGCTGCCACCAGGCTCGACCTAAAAAAGAGCAAAACGTCTATGCTTTGACCCTAATTTAATTTTAAATCTGTCATTGAATTCTGATTTGAACCCCATAAAAAAGGAAGAAGGACAAGTTGAACTTAATTCAAGGGGACCTCGATCACCCTTATTGAATCCTTGTGCCCCAATTCCAACCTCATAAGAAGTAATTGTACTAGATCCAAGCTCTCCGTCAATAGCACAGAGTAATTTGAATCCCAATGCCACGTTATTTGCCTCCTCTTTAGGTAGTAATGTTATTTATAAACCTATTGGAACTGTTCCCGAGGTTGCTGGCCAAGTTAATCACTTAGTTTTTGTTCCTTTTACTATAGATTTTTCTTTTATTTTTGATCATGAGCCATTTAAGAACAGATCCTTTCTATTGAGCTGCTTTGCTGAAATTCCTGACCTCCAAATGATCCAGAGTAATGATCTAGCCCTGGTTCAGGGTAAAAAACATGACAATTCTAGGGGAGCTAGAGTGACGTTTGGTTCCAAAGCGATTTCCTATTTGATAATGTCAAACAGTGATAAATTACGATGCTGTGGTATCGATGTTCTCGTACCTGAAAAGGAGTTAACTTTAAAAAAGCGATTTATAATCGGCAGACTATCATCCATTCAGCTCCCCCTACAAGAGAGAGAGAGAGTATATTGCAGGTTTCCCTTGGTAAGGAGGGAAGGAAAGTTTCGCTCCTTACAGAGAAAAAGAATAATTATGAAATGTCTGTAGATGAGGATGAAAATAAATGGAGTTGGGTAGCAGGGGCCTTTAATACAAATAGATCTTTGGGTTTAAAACACGGGAATTCTTCCTAGCAAGGGTCTTAAATTGATATTTTGGGAAGCAGCCGGCTTCAGCACGAATAAAAACAAACTTTTATTCTTGAAAGAACAGAGTGCTGATATAATCTGCATACAAGAGTCTTGGATCACAAAGAACTGGTCCATTGAAGATTATATAGTGCTGAGCCGTACTGCACTCCCAGTGAACAGAGGACATGCTAAGGGAGGTATTGCTATATTGCTTAGATTAAGTTTTAGATGGATATATAAAATAATCTCCCATGCCTCCAACTTAATTCAGGCGATTAAGCAAGACCTTAAGGAAGACCAATACCATTGAGATTCCCTGCTGATTGTAAATGCATATTTACCTCCTGACGCATCTAACTCTCATTTAGTAAAAGATCTATTTGTTTTCATCTCCACTATTATGGAAAGTGAAGATTGTAGGCATCTAATGCTGGTTGGTGATTTGAATGCCAAAGTTTCTTTCTACAGCATAAGGTTATTTGCTAATGTCTCAAAAAATGAAGCCTTAAACATCCCCCCAGCTCAGTTCCCGAATAATAGTCAGACTGATAAAAGAGGAGCACTACTACTTGAGGGTTTGAGAAGTTTAGATCTTTTAATTGCAAATGGGAGGTTAGAAATTATATACCAGCAAACTATACCCATAAGGCACCTACTGGGAGAACTATTATTGATTACTTAATTGTCTCAGCAGATTTTATTTTTTGTAAGCTCTCAAGTATGGAAGTTTTGGAAAACGCTCTTAGCGATCACATGGTGATCTGCTCTACATTTGAGTTGACCTGTGCTAAGGTAGGCTCTTGGAATTTTAAGGATAGTTCATTAGGTTTTAATACAACAAATGGTAGAATCCATTGGAATACCCTAGCTACCTCTAAACTTAAAGAGATTCTGATAGGAGATCAGCAGCATTTAATAATGGCCGATTGTTACTCTCCTCAAACCAAATTTTTCGAAGCCTTTTGTCACAATACAAGTACTTTGGCATCGTTATGTAAATCCTTGCATGTTCTAGCTAAACGGAGATTGCATTTTAATCCATTGCTTCCTATAAATAGGGAAATAAATAAATTAGTGAGGGCCCAGTTCCTGAATTTTTCTCTCGAACAAAGTAAATTAATAAATCTCCTAAAGAGGAAAAGACAGAGAAAATAATGTTCCCTAAAGCAAATAAAGGAAGATCGTGAATGGGTACAGTTAAAAGAGGCAGCTGCAAAAAATAACTCTAAAAGGTATTGGGAAATAATCGCTGATTGTTGAGGTACAAGAGTAAAACCTCTCCCCATTCCTATAAAAGAAGAAGATTGGAAATTACATCTGGTAGAACTTTATTCTGCAAATCCGAATTCTTCTTGTTCTGCCTTCACTCTACCCTATTTTTTCAAAATCTCTGAATCCAGCTATGCACCCTCATTGGGTTAAGTGGTAGGACTTATTAAAAAAATGAGAGCCTCAGGAGCAGTGGGTCCTGATGAAATCCCTATGACAGTAATTAAAAAGGAACCTCTGTTGTGGGCTACGTACCTGACTCCGCTGTTTGATTTTTGCTATTCTCAGGGGGAGACGCCTCCATCTTGGTCCGGTAGTATTCTAATCCCTCTATATAAAAAGGGCCATAGACATCATCCGGGTAACTACCGGCAAATAGCTTTACTAGACGCGCTGGGGAAAATATTTGCACATAGTATTCTTGACCATCTTACTGAATGGGAGGTGGAGGAGAAGGTTCTTCCTATAGAACAAGCAGGTTTTAGGAAAAATCACTCCACCTTGGATAATATCTTCATGTTGAAATTAATTGAGGAGAACTACACGATTTTTCGTAGGTCAAATGTATATGTGGCCTTTATAGATTTCTCAACAGCCTTTGATAAGGTAGACCGGCCCTTACTGTGGAAAAAATTACATAAAATGGGAGTGCCTTCCCCCCTGTTATCATTAATTATTGCTCTACATTCACGAACATGGTGCCAGGTGCTAATTGGAGGAAATCAAGGCTTATCAACTGTAATATCCACGGAAAATGGCCTGAAACAAGGCTGTTTATTAGCACCGCTACTCTTTTCTTTATATGAGGCAGACCTTCCTGAATCCTTTAATCATTTAGAGGGAGATGCACCAAAGATAGGCGCCCGTCTTTTTGCATGCCTTATGTATGCAGATAATATAGCAGTGATGGATCTAACCCCCAATGGGCTGAGTAAAAAACTCATATCAATAAGGAAATATTCGATGCCATAATTTTTGAAGATCAATGTTTCTAAAAGTAAAGTTTTGATTATGAAATGTAATAGAAGCAGAAAATTATGTAATTTTAATTGGAAAATTGGTCCTGAAAAGCTGGAGCTGGTAGATTCTTTCCTCTATTTAGGGAAAGTAATAACGGGCAATACAAAGAATAAGCCTCATATTGAACATACCTCTTGTAAAGCAGTATCACATGCATTTGCCTGCGTATTTTTTATAGTGCAATGGGCCGAAGACATTTTTTTACAGCTGCTTGCGGTTTTTAAAGCAAAAATACCTCCTACTATGCTATATGCAATTAAATCTATCCCAGTAAAAGATTGGAGTTTCCTAGATAAGATTGAAGGCCAGATTTTACGCAAAATATGTAATTTTAATACACTGGTCTTAACACCTGCTATTAGATTGGAATTTGGCTTGATAAGCTCTTTTACTCAAGGTTTAGCCAGGATATTGCGCTGGGGATATCAGTTAAAGAATAGTGAGTCATGCACATTAAGAGGTTTCATGTGTCAAGAAATTTGTGGAGGAACTATAGGTAAATGTTCCTTTTCACGTGACTTCTCCCTGGCACTGAATGTTTTCTGTGCACAGGAAGAGTCAGTGATTTCCCTCCCGCTTCTAGAATTTAAATCTTTTTTAAAAACTACAAGTCGTAAGATTAGCTATAATAGAGATGTCAAATTCCGTAATTCAAAAGAACGGCTAAAGATAATAGCCATGTTGAATACCCCGAGAATTCCCCAGAAATACGTATCTTGGAACTTAGAACTTAGAACATGGCATTCGACGTTGGCTTATTCTATGCCACATGAATCTCTTACCTTTGAATGACTTAATAGAAAATTGGTCCCACTCCGCGAAAAACGAAAAAATTGCAACCTAAGTAATTTGGGCACTCCGAATCTGGATCATGTCTTGTTTGTTTGCCCAGCTTTGGTTTCGTCTTGTTATCATTGGTTTCGACCAATGTTCATACAAAACTGTATCAAAAATGTAACATCAGCTCGTGAATTTCTTTTTTATCTAAAGAATGAAGCAGTGTGTGTAAAATTCTTTAATTTCTTCAAGGAGTTTATGAACATATTTTAACTTTCACTATATCTTACTTAAGCAGGCTTTCTTTTCAGATACATGGCTCTCTTCCCAATCATGCTTTTAAGTTTTGGGCCTCTGTATCTTGAAGGTTAAAGGAATTTTAGCACTATTTTTAGATTGTATTTTTGCACATGTTATGGCTGCTATTTAACTGCTCTTTGCACAAAACTGGGATATATTGCGCTTCTAACTCTTGCTGCTATCTAATTTGATCTTCTTAAGAAGCTGCTATTGTACAAGGCTGAATAATATTACAGAAATTTGCACATGTAATTGCTGCTATTTAAATGCGTTTTTGCACAAAAATATTAATATAGTTAGCTTTCAGGTATTTGCTGTTAAAGGAAAATGTATTGTTTATACAAATATGCTGGTTGTTTAGAATATTTTCCTGTTTTAACCTGTAGCTGCTACGTGATGCACTTTATTTATAATTGGATCTATTAAGAAGCTGCTATCGTTTAGTATGGAGTCAAACTTGAGCTATTTGTTCTGGTGAAGGATTTATTAATAGTTTAGTAATTTGCTTGTCTGTTTTAATGATGATAACCCCTAGTTTTCATCTCGCTCTTTGGGGCAATCAATTACATCCATCTGCTTGTGGACATTTTCATCTATACCATGTGAGGGAGAACTTAGGACTGGCTATGAAGGGTTTAGATATTTTACAATGGACTAAGAAATAAACTGAGCTTATATTTTACAATATCTATTGTGTAATATTGGTATGTATATTTTATGTGGCCCTCATTGGAGAACCAAATCTTTAATAAATATTGAATTGAATTGAATTGGGGGACCATATATTTTCACACTAACACAGTCCAGTGGAAGTTACATTTGGAACTCAACTCACAAGAAGAGCCCCCACAGTACATTCTGAAGAGAGAAACTTCCTAGATAGACGCTTCTCTGAGGAGGAAAATTGTGTTTGAACTATAAGAACACACTCGATACTGATTGGCAGTGAGCCTAATTGCCTTGCTTTAGGAATATAAACTGTAGCTGATCAGCAGAACTCTGAATATTTTTGGACGTGGACCTTTGTAGACTGTGTGCTTGTTGGCCTGTCCAGAATTTGAAGCTGCAGTCTCCCCACTTGCTCCTTGCTCTAGGCCTGCTGAAGAGCTGTTGGACTATCCTCTTACTGTTCCTCGATTTAACTGCTTCAAGCCCATTGCCATCAAAATGGCACCAGGCATGTGCCCTAAATGCTTAAGCTAGGGTCGGACTAGGACAAAAAAAAAGTGGTCTCCATTAGCGAACCAGATTGCTTCAATTCTGAACTTTTAAAGACAGGCTGTGTGGGTATTTTGCAAGATAAATGAGACTGCATGCATTTGTGTTTGCTACAGACAATGTTTGTGACAATATCAGGAAAATCAACAGTAAAAACCGTCCCACGTTGCCATAAAACAGGCCCACATACTGCTAAAAAATGGCTCACACACTGATCTGTCAGACCAGGCCATCGGGCACAGCCTGATTGCCCTACAGGTCAGTCCCACCCTGCCTGAAGCTCAATCTTCCCCCCACTAAAGACTGAAAGTGAGCTGCCCTAAAACTGTCTCAAAGACAGCAGATGTTGGCAAACATCTGCTGAAGCCGCACAAACCCTTCAACATAGACAGAGGCGGACTACTGAGAAATTGCTTGGTGCAAGGGCAACATTACATGGTGAGCACACACTTCTCTGTACAACCTGTATTAAATTCTAGGATTTTTGTTTGTAGTTTAAGTGATCAAGCACCTAATTATCTACCCAGCTTCTCAGATACAGAGATACACTCAGTGTTGCCTATGATGCCTTTGTGTCTTTGCGCTTGCCCACCCCTTGTTGGGCAAGCACATTCCACCCTTAGTTTGCCCTTATCCTTATCCAAAACAGGCGATGTGCCCCAAAGACTTCAGCAAATGCCAGTTTGAACGTTGGGATGCATTTCTATTTTTTTGCAGGTTTCAGTTGCCGTTTAGCTGAATCAGTATTGCTTTTGCTTGTTTCTGTGGGTTTCACACATTTACAAACCTCTACATCTGTGAACCATCAATGTTACTAACTCCTTGTAAGCTAACTGTTTTGCTAAGAATATTTCTTCTCACTTTGTGTTTTAATCACTGTTTCGCAAACATTAGCCATTTGCAAATGATGTTAGATCATGTTGTTGTTTCAGTCCTGTGTTATGTTGCTTCTGTCTCTGCTCACTCCAGATGTTTTCTGATCTTCACAAATATTAGTGCTTCACAAAATGTACCTCATAAGGTCCACTTATGTCACCACAATATACAGGAGTAAGAAGTGTGCCCCATGATGAAGCAAGCTACCTAATGGTGGATAAAAGTGCAGCAACAGTGTAAGGAATAACCTTGAAATATCAGTAGAAAATAATAATTTAAGAGACAGTCACAAGAATGACATTTTTTTGCAGTGAGCTTTAATTTTATTGATTTACTAGAAACAAAGGGGTATAGTTACAAGAATTGCCGCTAGGCAAAGTTAGCGTTGCGTAGCAGCAATTTTCTTACCGCTGTGTATGGCCAAAAACTATTGCCCTGGTACCAACGTATTTACAATACGTTGCTACATGGCGATAGCAACAGCTCGCGGTGGCAATTGTTGCTGCAAACACTAGTGTCACGGCGATAAAAATCTTGCCGCTAGCGTGAAAAAAGTGACGACCAGCCAATTAGCGGCCAGAAAACTCATGTTAGTTAGCCTCACATCACTTTTTCCACGTTTCACAGGAAAAATAACCCACAAAAAGCCAGCGAAATACAAAACAAATGAACTACCTGGAAGCAAAATGGAGCAGGCTGGACCCAGTTCAACAGGAGACAACAACCCCCTAATCCCCCTAACCCCTGTAAGAGCCAGGATGACCAGCCAGAGTCCCATGGGAAGACGAAGAGGAAAAAAAGATCCAGTCAGGAGGAAAATGAGATCCTGATTGTGGAGGTGACAGAGAACCAACACCAGCTCTTCGTCAGCTCCAGGGTGTCATTGGGGACCAAAAATGCCATTTTGCAGTCCATTGTGACCAAGGTGAATGCAGTAGCAGAAGTCAAGAGAATGGAGACTGACTGCAAGAAGTGCTGGCATAATGCCAAGCGCAAGACTAAGCAGAAACTGGCCAGCAATCGACAGGCAGCACTGCAGACCGGAGGTGGGAGTCCAGCGCGGCAGGAGCAGCTCGATGCCTTGGAGGAACAGGTGTCCGTGGTCATCTGCGAGTAGTCGGTGGTTGGAGTCGAGGGACAGGACAGTGCCAGATACATAGATACTTGGGGGTACATTCATTCACATGTCCCTTGAGCTGTTGGCATCATTAACAAATACATAGAAAGACACATAATGGTTCTGTAAGGGACTTGTAATCCAGCACACATGCATATAAATATTGACAAGTGACCACTCATGTGTCCCCTAACTCTGGACTATATTAACAAGCAAAGGGGCATATACACTAGAGAAGTGTCGGAGTGTGGCGTTAGCCTCCTTGGCTTAACACCACGCTCAGCCAACTCTGAAACGCAGAGCTGTACCATATTTACAACAATATGATGCAGCCCTGTGTTTCTCCCTGCGCTGGTCCAAAAGTTAGCAGCCTAGTGCCAACGCAGGCACCCTTGCACCAGAGTGCAAGGGTGTCTGTGTTGAGGGGAAGATTGTTAATGTCCAGGAATCTCTCCCTCCATGGACATAAACAACCAATGGCCCTTTGCTGTACCTATGTGTGCTGCACACCGCAGCACACATGGAAACAGCAAAAACGAGGAGAAATGAATCATTTATACTTGATTAGCCTGTTTAAGCTCCTGTTTTCCCTGGCCTCAATTTTGGCGTTGACTCCCATTTACTCTGCCCTTGTAAATAGGAGCCATTGTAAAAAAAAAAAGGGTTCTGAGGAGGAACGCCCACTGCCATACCCATTGCCCTCCCCTTCCACACTAAGTACAGCGTGAAAGGGTGCCTCATATACAAGGCAGTGTTAAGCTACCTTCAGTGGCTTAACGCTGCATTCTAAATAAGGTGAAGCACATATTGCCACAGGAAAGTCACACAAAGTGACGTTCCTGTGGTGATACCAGCTTGTAAATATTCCCCAAAGTCACTGAGCGTTGGGTCAGCCCACTTGTCTCAACGCAGCCCTCAGCCACTTTCCAAATGCAGCACTGCACTGTATGTACAACAATATTGCTCAGTCCTGTGTCACAACATGCACTGCTGATCAATGTAGTTCTGCAAGAGTGTCTGCGTTGGGGCTAGTCAGCTACATTTATTGCATGTGCATGCTGAAATTCCATGCCTCAAAGTAATGTAGTAAATAAGCCTGAGCACCGCTTCACAGAAGTGGCTGAGCGCCGTGTCAATCCAAGAAGACTAACGCTGCATTAAAGGTTAGTAGATATGACCCCAGGTACATAATGAAAGCATGCCTCCTTAACAAGGTTTGGCCAATCCACATCAAGTGGGTCAACACTGCCCTGTAAATTTTGAGAAGCATGCTTTTCCTCAGTAAACCTTAAATTGATGATAGTCCTGTTGCAACAGTGCCTTGGAAATATGCCACAAGCAATTGCAATGGCTTAACTGCTATTTTTATCTGTGTAGCTGAATGAAGCACACATATCCACATCTAAAGCGGTTGAAGAGCACTTTCTAAAGTAGAGTCACCCATGTTGCCCACAGCAAAAGATGCACTGCCATTGCAAGCACCTTGTGTCAATGCTGTGCACATTCAGATTGTAAAAAATTAACATACTGGAGTGCCAAAGTGCTGTATACCTTTGAGTAAAAGGGATATGCATTTCAAAGTACAGTGTAAGGCCTCAGCATTGTAGGAATGTGTACCATAAAATCACAACATGCCTGTTCTGTTTGCAACGCTCCTACAACCACACATTCCCTGTCACGTGCAAGATAAGTGTAGTTTGATAATGGGCCTCATTCACAATGTGGCACTAATGCATGTAATTTAGCTACACGTTGCCTTTACTTTATTCCCCAAAATGCAGTCATCCACATCAAAGTATCTTCTTGCGTTGTTTAGTTTGCAGTATGTCATTGTCATCATGGTCCTGGGTTTGGAGGTCCAAGACACATTGACATGCATGGAAACTGGCCCTTAGGTAAAGTTAACAGTGGCAGTGAACAAATGCATAGCTATTAATACCTGTAAACACCCTTCCAGTAACAAATGCATTTGATTACCCTGACCACAACAGTATGTATCATCTATGTGCCCATCCCTGTGAAGTCCAAAAAAGGTCTGCAGTGCAACAATGCACCAATCTTAGAAGCCTGCCTCAAAGTCCTATGTCATCATGCTTGCAAACGTTTACCATTGCCACTGTACCAAAGTGCAAGGGTGTCTGGATAGAGGGAATGATTTTCACTGATCAGGAAGGTGGTCCTCCCTGCACATCAACATCCATGAATTGGACTGTCAATGTGAGTAGACCACCTTAAAACACATAGATACTTCTCAGAGTAGGGGAATTCAAGCCCATCTACTTGTCATCTAAAGTGGACATCACTGTATCCCTGATCTCAAGTGCTTGAATGTCCTCCTCATCATGCCACACTACAAAATAGGTAGCAGTGCCAACAACAATGGGTGATGCAGTCAAATCTCCACCTCCAAACCTAGTGACTAACCCATACGCAAACTTGACTGAGTAAGGGTGACTTAACCACAATGCAGTGTTAAGACACATGAAGTAGATCAAATCGGCATTGTCAATAAGGTGAATTAACCAGCACCATCAGAACCTTTGAACAGATGAGGTAACAGGTGCAGTAGGGGCCTCGAAATATGCCCCTCACTGTTGACATACAGGGAAACTGTCCTATGGTCAACCTAAATGTTACATAAGTGACGTTGTAAAGTGAATTACAAAGCTGTGTGTACTAGGTGTAGCATGTAAGAATAGAGACTGGAAATTATCATGCACTCATATTGTCAACTGCTAAAATGCTTGCCCAAAGTGGACATACACATATGACAGTATCCACCCTTCACATTGCAGAGGAAGAAACATCACCTCCTGGTCAGCAGCCTGTCCCACTCTTCAGTGATGAAGATGAAGAAGCCATCAACCAGGATACCCTCCAAGAGCTGCTCCAATCCATAGGCAGCCATTCTCCGGAAGCAGGGCCATCCAGCAACATCGTTCCCTCTCCACCTGCCGCCCAAAAGATCCAGCAGGCAGCACTTAGCACCACAGCTGTCAACCTGGACTCTGAGGACCCACTGTTAAATTTTCAACGGAGTGCGGTAGGAGTCCAGTGTGAGATGGCTGAGCAAGTGCGGGTGGGGTTGGAGAGCCTGGCAGCCAAACTGGATGGGATCTGTGGGTGCCTCAGTCCCATTAGGGACCACCTAGAAGCCACAGTCTGCTCCATGCCCTCCAGCATTCCATGGGTGATATCGCTGGTGTCCTTAGTCAGAGACAACAACAACTGTCCTGTCAAAGTGGCACCAGCGATGTTGCCGAACAGTTGGGGGAAATGCATAAGATCATGGAGAACATGGAGCGGAAGCAGGATTCACACATGGCTGCCATGGCTTCCTACCATTGAGACGTTGCTAAAGTCCTGCAAGCCCTGCAGCTCATCATCACTGCAGTGATGCCTCATCTGTTGTCACAGATGAATGCTGCTGCACCTACACCATCCACATCTTCCACCCCTGATGTGTCTGTGCCTCCCAGTGCTGCTGCCAATCCACCATCACCCTCACGGGAGGCACATGACACATCAGAGGTGGAAGATGTGGATGAAGCAACATTCCTAAGGAGAAGGCAGCGGTAGCATTCATCTGTGTCAAATGGCTAGTTTCTGTTTAGCCTTGTGCTTACCATCATGCCTCGGAACATCATCTGTCACTGTCCTCACGTTGACTCTGCTACATTCTCCTTGGACATTTACTGAACTGCCAATGTGGCCCTTGATCCCTAATGACACTACAATTAGCCTCCTGACTGAAGTTTTTTTCTTCCTCAACATGCATCTGGACATGTTCCCCCCCAAGGACTCTGTCTGGCCCTCCACTGGCTATGTACACAATGTGGGGGTTGGTGTCAAATGAACGGGGCCAGTCGCTCAACTCCTGAAATGCACTTGTAAATGAAAGCATTTAAGTTACAAAGATGTGTGTTGACTGTGACCATTCAAGTTCAGCAATGCGTAAGCAGTGTAGCCAGCACAAAAGATACTGAGTGCCTTTTCTGAAATTGGGCCTGTGAGCCTGTGTCCCTGATAGGCAGTGAGATGACAGGACATGTGTGAACTTGCCAATGCCTCAGATCTCCAAGACAACATTGTTGCTGCAACATAACTTTTCCCTACGTTTAGGATGGGAATAGGGACTTGGAACAATACTCAAGTCAGTGTCAAGCCACATGAAGTGGCTCAACCTTGCCTTGCAAACAAGGCAGACTTTGAACCTATACTTATTGTCAATGGGTTGGACAATGGTTGTTGTGACGGGTGTCATGCCATGACACATGTAAAGACAGATCCCTCACATATTTCCTAAGATGACAAAGCAATCTTGCTGTAAGAAGAGGAATGGTGTAGGATAAATAATGTTAAAGTATGTTTCTGTGTTAAATCTTAGCGCTGTTGTGGTGTAACACCCATCACAACACCCATTGCCCAACACTTGCATGCAAAGTATAGCGTAATGTTGTCCCTAATGTACACGGCAGTGTCAATACACGTAAAGTGGCTTTACGCTGCTTTTTAAATAAAACAAAGCACATATCCTCAGCACTACTTCATCGAAAGTGAAGCTGGGGTTGGGGACAGAGGTTAGCAAAGATGCCCCTAAGTACCAAACAACATACCCACATCATGGAAACAATGCTGTGTGAGCGCAATGCCTCCATTGCATCATGTGTCATTTCTAATCTTCAATTTTGTATAGATGAAAACTTATTCTTCAAACCATCCCTATGCAATCTCAAAACTGAACTTTGCTAGCCTACATATCATGCGAGTTTGTCACTCACATTCAAACAGCAGTAATATAGTAGCCTGTCCCTTGGAGATGTCGTTATTCCTTTCGTAGACATTCTACTGAATTGTGTGGGGAATGAATATGATGTAACCAACTACCAACTCGCAAGTTCATTGAATCACATTAAGCATCAGTGACACCACAAACCACTAACCACTAGAAATTTGTTATAAACATACACACTTAACCTAATACTAATGACCTATCCTAATCTACACTAATCTAACTTATGCTAATTGATATGTACACTAAATTAACTACCTTACTTAATACTATACACATAACAACATATACTAAACATCAACCCACTTCCCACCTTAAGGCACATCTGGAGACGGGACAAAGACAGTTTAATCTAGACATGAACTAACTAAACATACATCCTACACAAATATATATATATATAAATTTTTATTATTAAACAAGTCAAAAATACATCAGCCCCCCACCCAAAGGAAAAGAAAATTTAACTCAAAACACTATGTAAAATACATGAAAATACTAAAACCTATTGACACCTGACACTAATCTATACCTACTCTAAAACTACACTTACCACAACCTAATAAACTACAGTACAAAAAATTATAAAAACTGGCTTAAGGGACTAGGGGGACTGTACGAGGGGGACGGGTGACATATTTAGGGGCTAGTTAGGGGAGCCCCAGGGCCCACTTAATATCCTGGAGGTGTGTCTTTATTTCGTCAATGTCCTGTTCAATATGGGTCACACATGCATTTAGGTTTAAAAGTAACCTACGGGTCCTGTGTGTGAAGCTGGGATTCTGTCTCTGTTGTGATTATGTGCCTTGCTGAGCAGGTTGTGAGGGTGCACCTGGGTGTGGAGATGAGGTGGTTGCAGCTGGTTGGGTCGGTGGTGGTTGTTGTTGGAGCAGCAGATGGCTGTGGATGTGTGCCACCACATTGGACACCTGAAGGGCCTGGCATTGGATATGTGTGCATGCGTCGAGTAGATGAGGCAGGCAGGCCACCACGTTTCTGTCCACTTTTCTTGCTGGAGTCTGAAATGCACTTCTACCGTCCTGATGCCCTCTCTTCCTGGTACCTCCTTCCCATACCATTATAGCCCTTTGCCACACGACGTATGTGCATATAACGTTCCTTCCGCAGAAGGAACTGCCTCACTTCATCAGGTGACATGTTGTCTGTAGAAAAATGAAAACATGACAAAATTTGAGATTCAAGACAAATAACAGCTTTCAGCATGTATCTCCCAGACACAGGTGTCCAAAAACATGAAGTAAACACTCTTATCAAATGTTAGGTACGTCCGTCATGACCTGACAAGTTCAATGTAATTTAAAAACCATATCGCAACCTGATAGTGACACCGACATGTCGATTTATGGTATGGTAAAGATAAGGGGTTGGAGGAGCTCCTCCAACCCCTTATCTTTATCATAATTCTTCTGTCAAGGGGGAAGCACCCACAGGAAATATGTCTTTTGATTCTATCACAAACATCACGGAAAACAGGGCAACAACTAAGGTGTATACTACAGATCAAGCTACGGAAATATATTCCCTCATACAAGACATTAAAACAGCAGATACACACGGAGGCTCCATTACCCAGCAACTAAGACAATTGTAATACATCACCAGACGGCAACTAAACCAGAAACTTCACGCCTCAACATTAGTCCAATATCAGAAAGCTAAACGTATACCAAGAGGACTTCGTCTATCTATCAAACCGATGTTATTCCGTTTTCATCTAAATTTTTCATTTATGGATAAATGGTATTCCATTCTGAACAAGTGTTCATTGGATCTCATATTATTAATAATAGAGGAATTGTCTAAGACCATACCCGAACTAGAAGAGGAAATATTTAATTTCAAAAGTGAATTAGAACTCAGGATGGAAAACAACGCTTGGCAATTACAACTTGAAGTGCTCAACCAGAAGTTGGAAAAATACAGTAAAGAATTACAGGAAGGAAAGCTACGCAAGTACAAAAGAGATACGATAGATTATAAACTCAACGAAGTTTATACGTGAGCCGAGATTTACGCCCGCCGGAGATTTGACCAGAAGAAAACTACAACGTCATCTGAGGAGAGCATTGTCTCTGACATAGAAGCATCAACTAGCAGAACATCAGCTCAAACGGTGATCACCCAACTACAGAATACAGGACCAGCGACAGAACCTGGTCAATCACCTCACTCTTCACTTTCAGTACCTTTTTTGTCACAGTCCCCAGATCAGGGCCAACCACCAGCCTCAATAGGTCGGAGCACACAAGCATCATCCAAAAAACCAGGAGAGGACAAAGAAAAAAGCGGCAAGTCACTACACTTCAACATCGTGAAGGAACTCTCCAACCCCAGCTCCAACACCAACGTCATCCAGCCGTCGCAAGACCTGTGCGACTCACTGGCCACCTCCTTCCACCGCAAAATCGCCGACATCCACAACAGCTTCAACACCACGACCGCCCCGGCAACCACCGAGACCACTGCCCCCACAACCACCAACCGCCTGCTCTCCTGGACCAACATCAACGACGAGGACACCAGCGAGATCATGAACACCATCCACTCCGGTTCACCGCTAGACCCGTGCCCTCACCACATCTTCAACAAAGCCAGTACAGCCATCGCGCCCCATCTCCGGAAAATAATCAACATCTCCTTCGAGACAGCAACCTTCCCGGAAAGCTGGAAGCACGCCGAGATAACCGCCTTACTCAAGAAACCCAAGGCAGACCCCAAGGACCTCAAGAACTTCCGACCCATCTCTCTGCTCCCGTTCCCCGCGAAGGTCACCGAGAAAATCGTCAACAAACAACTGACCCGCTACCTCGAGGAGAACAACATCCTGGACCCTTCCCAGTCCGGCTTCCGCAGCAACCACAGCACCGAAACCGCCCTCATCGCCGCCACCGATGACATCAGGACCCTGCTAGACAACGGAGAAACAGCAGCCCTCATCCTCCTGGACCTATCAGCCGCCTTCGACACGGTCTGCCACCACACACTACGAACACGCCTTCACGACGCCGGGATCCAAGAGAAGGCCCTGGACTGGACCACATCCTTCCTTTCCGGCAGAACACAAAGCGTCCGCCTCGCCCCTTCCGATCCAAGGCCACCAAGATCATCTGCGGCGTACCCCAAGGCTCCTCCCTCAGCCCAACGCTGTTCAACATCTACATGGCACCCCTCGCCCACGTCGCCCGACAGCACAACCTCAACATCATCTCCTACGCCGACGACACCCAGCTGATCCTCTCCCTCACCAAAGACCCTCACACCGCCAAAGCCCACCTCCACGAAGGAATGAAGGCCGTCGCCGAATGGATGAGGACCAGCCGCCTGAAGCTGAACTCGGACAAGACGGAGGTCCTCATCCTTGGTTCCAACCCTTCAGCCTGGGACGACTCCTGGTGGCCAACATCACTGGGAACAGCCCCGCCACCCACCGACCACGTACGCAACCTAGGGGTCATCCTCGACCCCACCCTCTCCATGACTAAGCAGGTCAACGCCGTTTCCTCATCCTGCTTCAACATCCTCCGAATGCTCCGCAGGATCTTCAAGTGGATCCCCACCGAAACAAGAAAAACAGTCACCCAGGCCTTCGTCACCAGCAGGCTGGACTACGGAAACGCCCTCTACGCAGGAACGACGGCTAAGCTCCTGAGACGGCTGCAACGCATCCAGAACGCCTCTGCACGTCTTATCCTCGACATCCCCCGACGCAGCCACATCACACCCCACCTGAGAGACCTGCACTGGCTCCCTGTCAACAAGAGGATAACCTTCAAGCTCCTCACCCACGCACACAAAGCACTCCACAACTCCGGACCAGCCTACCTCAACAGACGACTCAGCTTCTACACTCCCACCCGCCAGCTCCGCTCGACCAGCCTCGCCCTCGCCACAGTCCCCCGCATCCGGAAAACGACCGCCGGCGGCAGATCCTTCTCCCACCTCGCCGCCAAGACCTGGAACACCCTCCCCACCAACCTCCGACAGACCCAAGACCTACTGGCCTTCAGAAGACTCCTCAAGACCTGGCTCTTCGATCAGTAGCAGCACCACCCTCCTCTTCCCCCAGGGCCTTGAGACCCTCGCGGGTATGTAGTGCGCTTTATAAGTGACATGATTGATTGATTGATTGATTGATTGGAAAGACAGTGGCTTAGTGATCAATATCTCTTCGATGCAATTGACTCACCAACAAATCAGTATATTGGGCAGGGGGGTGACATTTGTTCCAACCAACAAAACAACCCAATTGGAAGTCAAAGCCAATTTTTTCAGATTAATGAGAACACTTAGACTACGCCACTACTTTACCAACATAGGCACTACAGATAAGGAGCCTGAGGAATTCACATCCACCATTTTCAAACCTAAGAGTACCTTTTTGCCACCAGTTTCACATAAGATGCTTGACACATTTGAAATCTTAGTGCATAAAGATCTTAAGCACTTGAACTACAAAGGCAACAGAGGCAACAATTTCACGACTCATGATAAAAAGGCTATTAAAGCCTTAGCAAATAATCCTGAAATTACCTTGCAACCAGCTGATAAGGGAGGAGCAATAGTTGTAATGGACACCTCATTTTATCAAGCAAAGGTCAACGCACACGTCAATGATGACAACACATATCTCAAATTAACTTATGATCCCACATCTCAACTGCAAGGTATACTGGAGAGCATATTGCAAAATGCACTGGACCAAGACTGGATCAATGCACAAACCAAAACATTCCTTACCACCAGCAATCCCCGAAGACCAAAGCTATATATGATACCAAAACTTCACAAGGATGCGTTAAATCCTCCATTCCGCCCTATAGTCTCGGGGTGCGGATCAATTTTTGACCCACTTGGTACATTTTTGGATTTTTATCTTCAGCAATTTGTACAAGGATGGCAATCATATCTCAAAGACACCACTCATTTTTTGCAGAAACTACAAGAGGTTGAAGTGGAGAGCATGGATACTATATTACTATGTACCATTGACGTTGCAGCTTTGTATACGTCCATACCACACGAAGCAGGTCTAGAACCAGTGGAATGGGCCCTACTCCAGATGGGAGATATAGGCATGGAAAAGATTTTCATTCTTCAACTGTTAAAATTCAGTTTACATCACAGTTACTTCTCATGGCAAGGACAATTTTTTGCTCAACTCACGGGGACCTCCATGGGTTTTTCGGGGGCCCCATCATATGCTAATACTTTTATGGCACTATTTGAGCATGAAAACATCATGACCAACTCTGTCTGGTGGAACAAGATCAAGTTGTATTGTCGGTACATAGACGATATTTTAATTATTTGGACAGACACTAGGGAAGAGCTAATGACAATGATTGACACGTTGAATACCATCAATCCCAGGATCCAATTCACTTATAATATTGAAGACCAGAGTATCCATTTCTTGGATGTATTAGTGAGCAAATCAGCCTCACACACAAATTTTGACACTCAAGTTTACAGTAAACTGACTGACCGGAAGAATGCACTGGCGTACACCAGTTTTCACCCACGGAGTTTGATTGAAAACCTGCCTTACTCACAATTTATAAGGATTAAAAGGATCTGCTCGGATCCCAATATCTGCACACAGAAACTTCTTGAATACAAACAACGGTACCAAGAACGCGATTATCCAGAAGAAATATTGCAAGATTGCCTAAGACGTGTTCAGACCAAGGAACGCCCAGACTTATTAAAAAAGCAGGACAGTCCGGACGAAAGGAGAATTGTGTTTGTGTCTAAATTTTCAACTTCCTCGAATGCAATTAAAAAAATCATCAATAATAGATGGGAATTATTGGATAATGAGACAGATTTCAATGGCATCTTTCGGAACAAACCCCTATATGCGTACACCAGGGGCAGAAACTTACGCACAATTTTATCCACTCCCGAACAACAAGTCAGACAAGAGGAAACTCAAGGCACTAAGAAATGCAATAACTGCATACATTGCAATATGTTATAACAGGCAATACCTTAACACATCCATCCACTGGTTAAAAAGGTACAATTACGACATACAAGTGATTGCAACATGAATAATGTGGTCTACTGCATTAAGTGTCCTTGCGGCAAAGCTTATGTAGGGAAGACGGAGCGCAAAATTAAGGTTCGGATTACGGAACACAAAAGTAAGATTAGAACTAGAAGTACAACATCAAGTTTAGCACTCCACTGGGAGGAGGCTAAACATACCATATCACAACTTAGGTTCCAAATCATAGAAAAGGTGATATTTCGACCAGGGATTGATAACACCAAGAAATTACTACAAAGAGAAATCTATTGGATTAAGTACCTGGATACCATGATACCGACAGGTCTTAATGACCGTTTAGATATGAGTTGTTTTCTATAAATTGAATCAGTGACAGGGATAGACTTCACATTGACGCTAGGATCAGACAGCACATTCATACAGACACATCATTCAACATATCACCTAACCAGGATATACACCAACATGCATGGTGGCGGGACACACATCTAAGGAGGCATAGGTCGGTTTCTCTTTCCCGTCCTTTTTATTACATCAGCACTTAAGACGTGTGTTACAAACTTTCAGTTTATTTGAAGATAGGTCATTCATACAGAATGGCCCTGAAAGTCTCAGCAACATGTATTTTTTCCTAAAGGCTTGCCATTCATGCTTTCGCCCCTATTTATTTCACCGAGTCGCAGTCCTTGATTTAAGGCTGACTTAGCAGTTTCGCGTTTTTGTTTACCATGTGGGAGTCGTATAGAGATTCCTCTTTCTGATTACAGGATCACCTTGTTTTAGATCCTCAGCAGTGCATAACTGAATATCCCATAACATTTTTTCTACTTTTTTTCACCTCTTTGTATACATTCATTCTTTATTTCATTCGCAAGACTTATTCTTTGATACCGGATGGACTTCCCAGTGATTTCACTGGCTATTTACTCGTACAGTTCATATACTGCCATCAACATATCACCAGTTAGAGGCTTCGTAATTCCCACGTTAAGATGGCGGTTCCAGTCAGGCTAGCATAGTCCTATTTTCATTTTCATTTATTCCTTTGACAACATAATATCCGTCAGGTACCGTGGTACACGACGAACACAGGAAGCAGGCAGTAGCGAGTTACAATGGAACGGCGGTCCCGTCGGTAAGCTACCACACGGAGGTGGTCTTTGTTTCAGAGAATTCGGCAGTCAGTTTTGCATTCTAAGTCCGTGTTGAAACCACACTAGATACTCACTAATAAGTCAGGTAAGCGCGGGTCTATCGCGTTGGTATAACAGCATCATTTCCCGTTTTCATCATTGTATGTTAAGTTGAGATATTTTTCTGTTTTCTTCAGCCTCGGATTCTTGGTGTTTTAACGGCATCCAACCTAAGGAGCTTACATTTTTAACCTTCAGGTGAGCGAGTGCAGACTATTATGCACTTCATATATTAGTACTCTTGGGTTCAGCAGTTCACACGGATTTTCTCTTCACACAGAGCAGGTCAAAGGTGCACCACGTTAGAGCGCTACAGAGTTCATCTACGAGGTATTTGATTATTCATTAGAGCTCCCTTGAAGCTTCAATTGCACACTGGGTGTTCATGCACTAAATCACTTACCATTCTTTGATACATGTTTTGAATAACACACACCTACTTTAGACATGCTGGGCTAGACATGGTGTTTTTATTCTTGGACACAAAGGTGTCTCACGAGTAGGAATAAAGATTCAGAACACAGGTGACTGGGTAATGTTGCTAAAGTGAAATCATAGAAATATTTGTTTATGAGCTCATAAGAGTATTCTTTTTCTTTGTACATTGGCCCCTGAGGAAGGGACTGAAACGTCCCGAAATGCATCGGGCATTTAAATGAATGTTGTATTACAGTTCTTATGAGCTATGAAGCTAATAGTAGAATTGTTAACATAACAACCAAAAATTGTATTTTGAATTGAATGTTCATTTATGTTCATGTTTTTGTTGTGGTTATGACAATGTCTAAGACATGATAAATAATAATTGCATTCATGTAAAAATGATTATTAGTATTGAGTAATATTTCAGAAGGAAACTTTTGCACTAAATTTAAGGGTTTGACTATAACCCAGTAAACAGTGCACAGTGCACACAAGTTACCATACTTGTAATAGCATTTGATTTATGGTATGGGACATAGCAAGGGCAGCGTGGAGTGACAACAGTGGTACATTAGCAGGCACAGACTCTGAATGACTCCAACAGGGGAAGGTCCTCAAGGAGAAAGCTTTACATGCCCATTGCAGAGCCAGGCCATGACACTTACACAAAGATTCTCGAAATGGTTCAGCACTCAACTATTCATTTAAATATGTTTATGACACATTTAGTCCATATTATACATAGATGAAGAGTCGGACAGTTTCATATCAGACAACAAATGTAGGAGTCGTTCCTTCTTCTTTAAAATCCTTTTATTCTTTATTCCTTATCTTCTCTTTAAAATCACAGCGTAAAGTTGGTAGCCAACGCGTTTCGTCCTCCTGGGACTTCTTCAGGGCTACAAAATATGTACAAAAGATAGACTTATTTACAGCACGTACAAAAATTAAAAACTAAATCTATTTACACTGTACATGAAACCAGACTTAGCATGGTGTGTCAATTCGATTACCTTACACTATATATTCCATTATTTTAACATTCGTTGTCCTAACAATTCTAACCTAAATTGTTTGACCAAAGTCAATATTTGCTCTACATATATTAATGTTTACACAGGGAGAAAACAATGATATGTACAATGGGCCACACTGTTCATTGTTAGTATTCAATTTGCAGTAATTGGTAAACAGTGACACTAAAAGGGAGGCTCACCAAGTATATTCTTATTTACAGTTCTCACTGAGGGGATTTTACAGTGATGTTTCTTTGTACAAGGAGTAAAATACTCCCACACCAATGTCAAAAACACCAGAATTACGAGAAGTTCCTTATGACTTATATTGAACATTGGTCTAACATAGCTAATTGGTACGAATATAATGTCCAAATGCTCTATCATACCTCAACAGGCGAGCGGTCTTCTCGCGTGGTCTTTCTAGTTGTTCCATATGACATGAGAATAAAGTGTGTAATATGTCTGTAACAAATGTAAAAATAAGAATCTCACCACAATGCCAATAAATACATGGGTCTATAACCACATTATTTCACATCACAACCCTATAACTCTTTCTTACGAAATGCGGGACCCATGACACAGTGAACAGGCTTATCTGAATTGAGACACCACAATAAGTGTAAAAAATGTATCCTTGCTCAAAAAATATGTATATACTCCAATAACAGTGATATAACGACATGAGACAGCGTTTCCAAGCTCCAAAAGCATTCAAATCGGTATCTTATAGAATGTACATGCTCATCCCCAATAGTCAATGGACCAAAAACTAACATCCAATCTCAATTGTGAAAAACAGGTTAATGGTTTGCTCCTCAAGAGCAAAGGAAGTCGGTTTAGAACTTGGCTAAGCATCATGTTAAAATGGCTCCAGATGCCCCAGACCCCATTATATACAATTCATTGAGTATCACTATACTACGTATGTGTAGCCTGAGCAGTTGAATATTACGGTATTCGCCCATAGAGACAGTTGAGCGCCATGTTGAAATGGCTTTAGAGACATAGAAATTAGTCTCATAGGGCGCAGCATATATAACCATTCATCTTATAAATGGATACAACAACGAAGCACGCACAGCAACGGTGTGACAATATATTACAGCATAAACAAGCATCCAGCTGATGTGGCCAGCCTAAACGAAAACGTCATTTTTAGTACCAATGGAAATCATTTTTGAACAGAGTTGATACCCAAAAAGCAGTCAGGTGCCATATTGGAATGGCTTGAAAGGCATTATAATTTCTCTCGTAAGGTGCAGCGACACACCACTCCTACGTATAAGTGGCTCAACAAGAGATAAAACCACGGCAACAATTTTTACATAATATGTTGCCCCATAATCATGCATCAAATAAATGCGGGCTGCCTTACAAAAAGCAATCATTTTATGACAGTCGTCCACAATATCAACACAAAACTTTGTACTCACTATGAAGCGCCATATTAGTTATGTGTAAATGTCACGTTTACTGGTATGGATCGACAGGTAGACTCAAAGCAAAGGACATGCGCGCACAATTTAATCAGAACAGAGCATATTATAAGTTGTTGAAGGTCATGTGAGGGATTTGGACGTGGATGTCCCATGACACGAAAAAGTAGAAAATACATGGTTAACTAGAGACACATGTGACGACAACAAAGTACGGAGTATAGTAGCTCCAACGAGTCACAGCATGACGTCCGGTTCCGTGAAAAGAACTGGCGCCATTTCAGTGGCTTTTTTTATATTGAATAATTAATCTACTCCACCTGGGCGCTGTTCCAAGCACAAAGAACGGACTAACATAAATACGGACGCCATATTTGAAAGGCTCTGATTTAAAATATTTGTATGGCGTAATGATCACAAGTAGGGAACCAATCCTTAAGTAGCAGTCAATGTGAAGAGTGCCCCGACATTATGAATCTAGCTGCTTGTTAGGAATAAACCTCCTTATCCCAAACAATTGTACTGGAAAACCACCAGCACTCAGACGTTAGTACAAACCCAAGAAACAGATTATGACAGAAACGGGTGCCATATTGAAATGGCTCAAATTGCATATTTTTACTTATAAATCAAACCCAGAGTCAATTGTGAAAACCTCACACAGCAGTCATAAGAGAAAACGTAGCACTACATCATAGTCCAAATACGTAAAGAAAGAAAATTCCCGTTTGTTTACAGTCTTAAAAGGAGAGAACACACAGCAACATAAGTCACAATGGGTTCAAATAATTTAAAGGACACCATATGTGACTAATGAAGGCCATATTGGAATGGCTTCAAACGCATAGGAGTATGTTTAGTAGAGCTCGGTAAAGGCAGTCAGCCTTTGAGTGAAATAACCCACAACACAGTATAGGCGCAAACCAATTAAACACATGTGGTGATCTTATAAACATTACCTGAAGTGTAATTTCGCCAGTGAAATCAGTCATAACCATGGACAACGTCTTTGTCAGGTGCAAAGACAATGTAAGGTCTGGCAAAGAAAATGTCTCCTTGTCTGTATAACAAAATATGTCAGTATCTAGGTAAATAACAGTCTGCACAGTTATAGAAAATGGTGAAATTCATTATTGATATTCAACCCAAAGGTCACATTGCGGAGGCGACATATCCATCTTGCTTCAGCCTGTCTCAAGCGGGTGGTTTTTTCACCACCCCTGTCATTGCCTTTCACATGATCTATTTCATGAAAAGTGATTTGAGTATCGTCTGGATGATTGGCGTATATATGGGTTGCTACGGGATATCTGTCATCTTTTTTCTTGATTCCTCTGACATGTTCTTGTATACGAGTTTTAAGACTGCGTATACTGCTGCCTATGTATATTTTTTTGCATGCACATCTAATCATATACACTGTGTAGGTAGTATTGCAGTTGATAAAGGAGGTGATCCTAAATTCTTTTGAGTTATTATATTGGAATCGTACCTGCCTATTGGCCCCTACGTTACACACACAACAGTTGCCGCATACATAAAAGCCATTTGGTCTCTCTGGTATCCATGTGTTCATTGCAACACCTGTTTCTTTAACATAGCTTCGGCATAACAGATTTTTTAAAGTCTTGCCCCTTCAATACATTACTCTTGGCTTGTTGGGAACGATGCCAGTCGGCAGAGTGTTGGATTTTAAAGGTGCCAATTTTTTATTAAGATGTTATATATAATGACCACTGAATGAACTATATTCAGCTATGAAGGCCACTTCTGTTCCATAAGTGGTATTGCACTTTTTACTAGTAGACGTTGTCATTGCTTCCTTTCTGTCCAGTTTAGTTATTTTCTTCTCAGCATTGTCCAGACAGGTTGCCGTATATCCCCTCTCACTGAAATCTTTTTTGATTTTTTTTTATGTTCTTCCTGAAATTGTGATCCTGGCTGCAGTTACGTCTGGCTCTTATCATTTCGCCAAACGGTATGGCCTCAATTGTGGATTTAGGGTGACAGCTAGTGGCATGGAGTACACTATTGCAAGAAGTTTGTTTTCTGTGGATGTCACTCTGTATTGTGTTTGCATCTATATATAAACTGAGATCCAAAAACTCTATCTGCTGCTTGGAATGGTTGATAGTTAACTTAACATTGAATTTATTGCTGTTGAGGTAGGTGTTATATTTCTCCAACTCATCATTGCCACCATTCCAAATCATAAAAACATCATCGATGTATCGACCATAAAAGATAATGTTACCAATCCAGTCCTTCGCGCCAGAACCCCAGGTATGCTCCATCTCAAACAACCCCATAAAAAGGTTCGCGTAAGATGGGGCAAACCTGGAGCCCATGGCAGTCCCCTGCCTCTGCAGATCCCAAACACTGTTGTGCAAAAAAACATTTTGTGTTAGAATCAATTCAGACATTTCCAGGAGCATTTGTGTATGCTCTAGGTGTATTGCATTACGTTTATAAAGGTAATGTGTTAGTGCTCTAAGGCCACAGCTCTTCTGAATACAGGTATAGAGACTCTCTACGTCCATAGTAATAAAGGTGAGATCGTCACTGTCCCATTTAAAATCGTCAAACTTGCACAGTAATTCCCTACTATCCTTTAAATATGAAGGGAGATTTTGGACAAACGGTTGCAGGAATGTGTCAACCTACTCAGCAATGCGCTCAGTAGGTCCCCTGTTGCCCGATATTATCGGTCTCCCTGGTGAAAACGGCCTCCCTTGTGTATTTTTGGCAATATATAAATACACAGATGTCTAGAATTCTGTGCAAGAAGGTACCTATATTCCAAATCTGTAATAAGGCATGATTCATGCCAGTCCGTTAATCTGGCATTGATATTTTTCTCTATCCTGACTATTGGATTAGTGCTGAGCCTCTCATAGCAACCAATATCACCCAACTGGTGATTTATCTCCATTAGGTAGTCGTCAAGGTCCATTAGAACGATGTTCCCACCCTTGTCTGCTTCACGAACCACCAAACTGGGGTAATCTCTAATAAACTGTAGAAAATTTCTGTCCTTTTGAGTCATGTTACAATGGTGTTTACATTGCTTATTGTTTGCATGTGTGTCTTCAAGATTACATAACTCATATGTTACTTTCTGAAAAAATTCATCAATTACAGTATCACAACTGTTAGATGGTACAAATTTGGATTTGTTCCATAGCCCACTGTCTACTGTAACATCCTCTTGTATATTTAGATCACGTGCAAAATGTACTAAATCTCCTATATCGTCTTCGTCATGCATTGTTGTTAGTAGATGCATCACATTCAAGTCACATATAGAAAATTTTGAATCTAGCATGGTATCAAATACTGGTTGTTGCACAGTGGGATGTTCTGCAAAAAAATGTTTTTATTTTAATTTTCGTACAAACTTGAACAGATCCAAATGTACATTTTCAAAGTTTGATTTCTCTGTAGGACAGAAATTTAAACCTCTGCATAAGACAGACATTTCATGTTCACTCAAAAGTCTGGATGATAAATTAATAACACCCAATGTGCTCACATTTGTTACATCCTCAGTACTTCCCATAATATGGTGCACATTCTCAGCTATTTCTTGATCTGGGTGTTCTCCATTCTGGCTTTTACCCCTGCCCTTGTATTTTTTGCCACCGCTCCTTGTTTGTCGTTGTAATTTTTCTTTTTGTTGCTGTTAGAACTGGGGGTCTCTAGTTGGCAATGGTTTGCACCTTTGTCCAAATAGGGACCCTTGCTTCTAGTCAGGGTAAGGGGGCTACACTCCTAAAATAACCCCTGCTCAACCCTGTGGTAGCTTGGCACGAGCAGGCTGGCTTATCTCAGAGGCAGTGTGTAAAGCATTTGTGAACACATACAGTAATACAGTGAAAACACTACAGATGGACACCACACAGGTTTTATAAAAATAAGTATTCTTTATATAGACTTAACACAGGACCCAAACGACAAAAATCCACAATACTGTAATCACAAATAGACATAAAAATGGTAGAAATTGCTTAGTTCAAAGTTGATGGTAAATGCAACACGTTTCTCACAAAGTACATTAAATGCGTAACGCAAAACAAACAAAAGGGTCGCAGGAAGGGTGATGCGTCGGTTCCTTGCTTCGGGGGAGGCGATGCTTCTGTTCCTCAGTGCTTGCGCAAAGTAGGCGATGCGTCTGTTCCTTACCGGAGAGGAGGTGATGCGTCGATCCCTTACGGCGTTCCGGTTACGATGCGACAAGATGGCGCTTCGATGCGTTGCGACAGTCCGGTGCGATGCGAGAAGATGGCGCTCTTGATGCGATGCGACGATGTGAAGGCGATGCCTGCACCCCGCGGCCGTGCGGCGAACTCTGTAACTTCTGAGCCGCGACAGGCCCTGCGACACGCTTCTCCGGTGATGCGACGACGACCCTTGCGATGGCGACACGCTTCTTCGGTGATGCGACGGAGACACGCTTCTTCGGTGATGCGACGGCGACCCTTGCGGTGGCGACACGCTTCTCCAATGATGCAACAGCTGCAACGGCGTCACGCTTCTTCTCGTTGAGACGCGCTTCCAGCTCCCAACGATACGCAGGCTTCTGCAGACAGAATTCCCAGCAAGGAAATTCAGGGGGGAGCTGGTAGTGAAGTCTTGTGTCCCTGAGACTTCAGCAGGAGGCAAGCACAGTTCAAGCCCTTGAAGATTCTTCTTCAAGATGATGAAAGTTCAATAAAAGTTCTTTCCCCTTTCCTTGGCAATAAAGTAACCACTGCAGGCTAACCCCAGAAGATAGCACACTGGCACAGGGGCAGTCAAATCCTTCAGCTTCCTTGGTTTCTTCTCCTTGGCAAAGGTCCGTCTTGATTCCCAGAAGTGATCTAAAGTCTTGGGGTCTGGGCCCCATTATTTATACTAGTAAATCCTTTGTCCTCTGAAGGCAGAGGGTGCCTGTACCTAGCCAAAACCAGTTCTGTGCAGCTTCCTGGCAGGCGGTGGAGACAGCATTGTTGAAAGCAGACCTGGCCCAGGTAGTTGAAAGGAAATCTCCTCCCCCTACTCTCTATTCTATGAGGGCTCAGGGGAGTGAAAGGAAATCCCCGCCCCCTACTCTCTATTCAGCCAAGGTTCTATTCAGCCCAGCCCTGACCCATCAGACTGCTGGAGCCCAAGCCCTCCTTTCACTCACAAACCAGACATGCAATACACAAGCTAGCAGAGGCAGGCTGGATGGTTAGGCAAGAAAATACCCACTTTCTAAAAGTGGTATTTTCAAACACAGAATGTTAAAACCAACTTCACTAAAAGATGTATTTTATCATTGAGTTCAGGCATACTAAATTCATTTTTCTACCATGTTCCCTGGGTCAGTTAGGATTATAAGATGTTATAATCAAACTGCCCATTCTGGCCTATGGGGACAGGTAGCCTTGCAATAGTGAAAAACTAAATTGGCTATAATTCACTATCAGGACATGCCAAACACATCAGGGCATGTCCTACCTCTTACTTACAATGCACCCTGCCCTCGGGCCTACCTTAGGGGTGGCTAACATGTAGAAAAGGGAAGGTTTAGGGACTGGTAAGTGGGTGCACTTACCAAGTCGACATGGCAGTACTAGACTGCACACAGGCTCTGCAATGGCAGGCCTGAGACACTTTACAAGCTGCTTCTGTGGGTGGCACAACCAGTGCTGCAAGCCCACCAGCAGCATTTGATTTACAGGCCCTGGGCACACATAGTGCACTATACTAGGGTCTGACAAGTAAATCAAACAAGCCAATCAGGGAGTCACTAATCCATTACAATACTTTACAATAGGGAGCACTTGCACTGTGGCACTGGATAGCAGTGGCACAGTGTCCAAAGCATCTAAAACCAGCAAAACATATCAAAAACAGAGGAGACAACAACAAAAAATGGGAGGGAGACTCACGCCAATGGTACCAGGTCTAACAGTTGCCCAGCCTATACCGCTGGACTTCCCGTAAAAAAACGGAGGGTGGATTGGAAATAACCCCCATATTTGTCCTCTCCCCAGGATCACTTTCTCTGGAGGACAGTGATGTACTACTGGAAGAAATACTAGAGTCCCTAGCATCATTGGGCTGATTCGGTACTACCTTAGTACTAATGTCGTCATATTTTTTGGCGAAGGTGAATATGCGACCTCTTTCATAATTGCCCTGATCCCTTTGTATTTTTTGCTGTTTTTTGTCTTTGAGGTAAATTTGGTAATTGGTTAATTCTTTCTTCAAGATAGCCTGATTTTTTTTGTATGGCTTCTGTTAAATTTGTGTCATTTATCTCCTTCTCTAGCTTTGATATTTCTTCTCTGATTTTCCTGACCTTCTGTTCAGAATTCTTTATCAATATGTCCATCATTTTATACGAGGCCATATATAGGCCCTCCTCCCATTCTTCTAGCAGGTCTGAGTCAAGATCTTCGTAATTAGGGAATATGAGAATCCGCAGACCTCTCGGTATCCTCTTGTTTTCAATATACTAAGGTGGCCCCGTCCCACCATTTAGCCAATTCTTGTTTCTTGAGCCTCTCTAGATGCATACATTTATTCCTCAAACCATCATTTTTGGACACTTTTACAGCTGATTGTACAGTATTGCCGTCCTTTTTCTCAAATAAGTCTCCAATCATTTCCTCCCTGTTATCATCAAAATCCATTATTCAAATTCAGGTATCTTATTTATGTAACGGTTCTGGAAGGCCCAAATACAAATCACACAACACACTGAAGGGTCAAGGCACACTAGTCCTGCACTCGTCAACACGAAGTGACAAAAGTAATTGTAAGCTATGCAGTGGTGCAAAGTCACCAGAGATGTGACCCCCCCTACAACCTCTAAACAGGAAAATGGTTTTCAAAGCAAAATTCTCGAAATGGTTCAGCACTCAACTATTCAGTTAAATATGTTTTATGACACATTTAGTCCATATTATACATAGATGAAGAGTCGGACAGTTTCATTTCAGACAACAAATGTAGGAGTAGTTCCTTCTTCTTTAAAATCCTTTTATTCTTTATTCTTTATCTTTTCTTTAAAATCACAGCGTAAAGTTGGTAGCCAACGCGTTTCGTCCTCCTGGGACTTCTTCAAGGCTACAAAATATGTACAAAAGATAGACATATTTACAGTACGTACAAAAATTAAAAACTAAATCTATTTACACTGTACATGAAACCAGACGTAGCATGGCGTGTCAATTCGATTACTTTACACTATATAATCCAGTAGACAGTAGGATGCACTGTTTGCAATAATGGCAGACAACTAAGCACCAAAGTGGTACTCATGTAGAACAGTATGACAAATCAAATTTCATCAATTTAACACCAGGTTGGAGGTGTCAACATAGCTACACATCCAGGAGTCATGATGTATACATCTACTAGAAACATCTGAGTAAACGTAGCTCACAAATCGGATGATTGGAAGGCAACAGGGCATATGTTCCTTGAAGTCTCGGAGCGCGATGATAGCCTGCTCAGCACCACTCTGTGCTATGCCACGATGGAAATGCAGGGCTGCAGCATTTTGACATCATATTTTTGCAGCTCTGCATTTCCACTGGTGCCAGTGTAAAACTCTTCATGCTAGCGCCAAGGCAGGCACCGTTGCACAATAGTGCAAGGGTGTCTGAATTGAGCAGGAGATAGTTTATGTGATGGAAGGCTCACCTTCATGCACATGAACAATCAATGGTCTTTAGCTTTTTCCATGTGTGCCACACAATGCTGCACACATCAGAGCATTTCATATGATGAGAAAATGATCGCTTCACAGTCCAGAGCATGTCTGAGAACATGTTTTTCATGGTCTTACCTATTACGCACTCCCCCATATTCACCCTGCCCTTGTGGAAATGGTTCTGCGTACAAAAGAATGGGCTTAGCGGTGTAACATTGCCTACCCCTTTCACCCTAAATGTCGAGTGAAAGGGTGTCTAACGCATGAGTTGCCCTTAAGCAATGTTGAGTGGATTAACGCTGGCTTGTAACTAAGGCTAAGTCAGTCTTGCCAAGACAATGTTGAGCAAGGTAACGTTGCGGTGGTGACAGGGGCCTTGAAATTTGCATCAACCTGGAAAAGATTCACAAGTTCTGAAGCAAGATGGTAACTCAGTTCCGGAACATATTTTGGTGACCTAACTATGTTTTACAGTTGTATTGATTCATTCAGACAAGTTGTGATTGTGGCTCATGCCACTCATCCATTTTTGTCACATACCCAAGCTCTCAGTTTGGGTATGAGACTACCTCTTTGAAGTACTACCTGTAAATGACAACTGTTGCTCAAATTAACTGTCCATCTGTGACAGCCACCTCAGGGCTGGGTGTACATGGGTTCCATGTCTGGTCATACCCATCAACAACATCACTCAAATGTTTCCTCTTCAGAATGTACACTGTGAAACCCAGCTGCATTGGCTGGAGTGACATACACATTTTGCATTCATGGCCTAAGTAAAAGTGTTACCTTAACTTCACAAGATTCACAGGCTAAATTAGTCAATACAGACTAAACCAATCAGATATCATGTTGCTGTGCCCATGCAACATGATCCAAAGCTGACATTTATACATGATACTATACCAAGAAGACATATTCACTTTCTGAATTGGATGAGAATACACACATGAAATCACGATACTACGCAAATTGATGGCCCATTGTGTGACAGTCCATTTAGCATTCATCTTGGCATGAGTACCCACAACCACAGCTTCCAACAAAATTTGAGAAGTAGTGAAACAGTGGATACCATGGGAGAAAACATCATATGAAAAGGATTGTACATAGGCACCCTTTGTAAAGAATGCTGTGTGGTATTGTCTATACAATTTATTTTCCAATATGCTACATGTTGCAAATGAATTTCAGCAACAAATGTGCCATGATCAGGGGGAAACACTTATTATCATTTACAACAGTGTCGACTTGCAATGACTGGCACCAAAGCTGGTCCCCTTGCACAATTCTGGCAGAGTGCATAAATGTTTGGGATGCTGCCTAATATGCTCTATGATAGGGAAAACTATGTAATAAGTGGTATAGTTGCTAGTACGGTGCAGGGATGGATTGAAGGAACTGAGGATGTGCAACCTAAAGCCAAGAAGGCTAATGCTGGTATCCATCAGTAACTGATGATTATGTACATAATTCTCAACTTGATGCTGCCTCATCACACTAGAGGTGAGGTCCAGCTGCTGCACAGCCAGACTCTGTTCAACAAAATACAGGACCATTGACATATTTCTGTCATCACATACAATCAAAAAGTATGAGCAAGGCACTCACCAGTGGTGTGTGGGTCCATGAAGGCATCCACATCTCCCTGAGTGATCAATGGTCTTCCAGCTGTGACAAAAGGATAATGACAACATTTTATATATTACACATTACATTTCACAAGTCTCCTGTACATCATTGAAGTCATCTTTATTCAAATTTAAGAACTGTAACAGTTATGTCTGTGTTCGCGTTGCATACATGAAGGGATGTGCTTTGCTGTCTGATACACAACACATGACGATTGCAGCCTTGGGGAATACAGGGCAATCCTGCCAGTATACATGATCATATTGTGACTACAACTTGATGGACACATTCACATGTCACTATTTTCCTCCACAACGTCAATATACTTGACGTTGTATAGTCAAATGGGCCTAGATTTTTTAACACAGGTGTGTCAGGATAATTGACATGTTAATATCCCGCAATGTGTATCAGACAGCTTCTCAGCCAGAAAGTTGTGTGAAGTGTTCCTACGGGAATGTGCGTTGCAATGGGCAGTACACCATGACACCCATTTTATCTTGCAATGGAGCATATTTAAAAGGGGGGGCATAGATATGGTCCTCTGCCTACATTGGGAACAGTTGGTTAATACTCTGAGCCTTGCACTACGGGGATAGACAACTGATTCCATCTGCTCGTGTGTTTTTACATGTGTGCTGTGTTGTGTAGCTCACATAGGCCCTTCAGGCACAATGTGAGTCCTCAGAGACAAATGTCTTTGGCCACTGTCTATGTATGCTGCATTGTGCTGTGTTAGACTTGGCATCTTATGGCGTGTTTCCCCTGTCTTTTTGCTTTCTGACCTCCCGGTTTTGACTGGTTTAGTGTCTCTGTGCACTTTCTCACTGCTGTTCAGTGTTAAAGTGCAAGTGCTCCTGTTGTAAATTGTTGTTATGGATTGGTGATTGAATGATTGGTTATTTGATTTACTAGTCAGCCCCTAGTACAGTGCACTGTGTGTGCCCAGGGCCTGTAAATAAAATGCTGCTAGTGGGCTTGTAGCACTGGTTGTGCCACCCACACAAGCAGCCCTTCAAAGGTAATTCAGACCTGCCACTGCAGTGACTGTGTGCAGTCTAGTACTGCCATGTCGACTTGGCAAGTGCACCCACTTGCAAGGCCCTAACCTTCCCGATTCTTACATGCGAGTCACCCCTAAGGTAGGCCCAATGTACCCCTGTGGGCAGGGCGCAGTGTATGTGAAACATGCCCTGATGTGTGTGGCATGTCCTGATAGTGAAAGACTGCCAATTTCGTTTTTCACTATTGAAAGGCTATCTGGTCCATAGGAAAGCATGGGAGTTAATTTATAACATCTTATAAATATAACTTCCCAATGGGACCAGATAGGAAAATAAAGTTTAGTATGCCTGAACTCAGAATCTAAAGATGCATCTTTTAGTAAAGGTGATTTTTACATTCTGTGTTTGAAAATACCACTTTTAGAAAGTAGGTATTTTTTTGCTTAGCCATCCTGTGTGCCTCTGCTGGGATGTGTATTGATATTGACTGTCTGGCTTTGGAGTGACAGGGGCTGGGGATGTGCAGTGGCTCCAGAGAGTCTGGATGAGTCAGGGCTGGGCTGAATAGACCTGGGCTGCATTTAGAGTAGTGGGAGGAGATTTCCTTGCACCTGAATGGGCCTGGTCTGCTGTAGACAATGCTGTCCTGCTGGGCCAGAGAGGACCAAACTGCTTTGGACTAAGCACAGGCACTCTCTGCCTGAGAGGACAAAGGAATTTGGAGTATAAATATTGGGGCACAGACCCCAGAACTTTAGAACTCTTTTGGACCAAGAAGACTGCCAAGAAGAAGAGCTGGAGAAGCTGTGAGGAGGAACTACCACTTTGCTGAGTGCTTTGCTATGTTGGCCTGCAGTGGCTGCTTCTGTCTTGGGCAGTTATAGGACTGGACTGAACTTTCTACAACTTCTTTATTGAGTTTCTCCAAGGGCTTGAGGTAGAGCTTGCCCCCTGTTCAAGAAGTCTCAGGAACAGCAAAGACTACAAGTTCTTCTGTCATCAGCACTGGGGACTGTGTGTTTTGTGCTGCAACAGAAGAAAAAGCAACCCGACACCGTCTACGATGCCACTGCCGACTCTGTGTCCTGAAGGCACCGCAGAGGGCTCTGCCGCACCGCAACCCTGGTCTCACCGACGACGCCACCCGCCGCCACTGAGCCGCTGCTTGCACAGTGACCTGTGGGCCCCACACTTCACACCACCTCGCTTCACGACGCCACCTTGGTATCCCCGACGATGCCGCTCCATGCCGACATCGAGACCGCTGCTTGCACCGTGGTTCGCGGGCACCGCTCATAAGTTACACGATGCACCGTCCTCATCCCACACCACAGCCACGGCCTACCGATGCCGGCACCATCGACTCCAGTTCATCAGCTGACGACAGCGCTTCAGCAACGACAACGACGCTGCTTGCACCGTGACCTGCCAGCAACACGACGAGCACTGCATCACTTTGTACCGCAGGCCTAGTCTCACAGACGCTGCTGGATAACCATCACGAGCCGCTGCCTGCACCGCGACCTGAGGACACCGCACGCCACACCGCTGCACTTTGCACCACAGCCCCAACACCTGCCGACGCCGGCGCTCCCAACTTCAAACGTGAGGAGTTCGATCTGCAGTGCATCTGACTTCAAGGGCCCGACAACTCCAAAACTGACTTCCGGAACCGTCACCTGCAGGCGCCGGCTCTTCGGGGTTCATCAAGAGATCGCCGACGACCTACATTTCTAAAGGTACTGTTTTGCGGGTCTTCCCGACACCGTACCTGGCCCGCGACGCCGCGGTCAGCCAGAACTGTTTGGATTTGTTGTTCACAACGCCGTGATAGCCCCAGAGGGAGCTATCGACTTCAAGGAACTGTATTTCAAGTCTATTTCGATTACTGCAGATTTCCGAGAACTGTATGGTGGATGTTTATCGTTTTTGGTCTTGCTTTAGATATATAAAAATATTGGATATTTTTCTAAACTGGTGTGGAGTCCTTTTGTAGTGTCTTCACTGTGTTACTGTTGGTTATGTGCAAATTCTTAACACACTGCCTCTAAGATAAGCCTGACTGCTCGTGCCAAGCTACCAAGAAGGTGAGCAGGGGTTATTTTAGGAATGTAACTCCCTTATCCTGACTAGAAGGAAGGGTCCCTATTTGGACAAAGGTGCAAACTCTTGCCAACTAGAGAACTCCATTTCTAACACGCAGCACACATGGAAACGTGATACAGCACTTACTGATTGTTCATGTGCTGGAGGATACACATTCATGCACATGGTCAGTCATTGCCATTAATGCCGGCACACTTGCACAATGCTGCAAGTGTGGTTGTTTTTAGGTATTGCCAAATGGGATGGCATCATCCTGGTGCAGATATTACATTGTGTTACTGACTGCAGTTGTTGAACAATACAACACACTGTGATCTCAAACAACTTTTGTCATGTACTTACCACCTTGCCTGCCAACGATGAGTACCAGGTGATCCAGTAGGCCTCCCTCACGCCCGACACATTCCTGCCATTGGTGCTTCCTCTGTTAGGTTTGAAAATCTCATTCTCATTATACACTTGTTCTATGTTATACTAGGTTAGCAGTGTGCAGCTAAATTAGACACCATTTGTATTCATGTTATGCAACCCACTGAGTTATCCCTGCAATGTGCGAGCTTCAGTTAGCAAGTGTGACTCCATTTTGAATTTCGCAATCCCTATTAGGCTGTGCCTGTACTAGGCCTCATTATTCGTATTGCTTGCTTCAGCAGAACACTGTATTCAGCTATTATTTTCCCTTCTGTTCAAGGTTGCCTTCTGACTTGCTAATGAATAGGCCATTCTGCCCTCGCATACCTATCCTTGTGTGTAACTCTGCTCCCACGTTAGGAGACGCCGAAATCCAGCACGGCAACCTGGAGATAGTGATAGCGTGTACCCATCTAGCAGGTGGTAGCCCATCCTTCTGTGCCTCCTTTGTTCATGTTCAGCCCAAGCCGGTAACTTTCCATTGTGGGCGTGGTTGGGAGGCCCTTGGGAGGAATGACTATGCGTGGCAGTATGTTGGGGGGGTCAGTCCCTCGGCAGACATCTTAGGGTGCAGGTCAGATTGGACTCCTTTGCAGAGTATTGGTAATAAACAACTGTTTTGTATTCTCTACTGTCTGACCGACTCTTCATTTTGTGGAAGGCGATTAGGAGGTTGTAGAAAACCTGGGTGGCCCTTTGCGGGTAACTTCCTTCAGTTGGCACTCGAACAGGGACTCCGCAAGGTGACCCGACTCGCCCGTAATTGGGTTGTAGGGTCGGGGTGGCGTCCGGTCGGTCGGGCTGATCGGGGATCCCCACACGATAAGAGCCCGGTTCTCTTTGCTCTCTCTGATCGGGCGACTCCTCGTCTAGTGGTCACCGGCCGGGGTCCTGAGAAGGCGGAACCTTGGATTTGACCGTTTGGTCCGAAGAGTCGGCAGTGGAGAATAATATTGCTCGACCTGAGTGCACCAGGTGAGTGACTTGAATTCTTGGAAAATGTGGCGCCATGGTTGAACAGCACGAGCCTACGGGCTGTGTCTGGTACAGTCTCCGGACTGTCTTGTCTTGCACTTGGTGGGTTTGCGGACCCTTGAAAAGACACAGAGTGTTTGGGAACGGTCTACCAGGCCAACTGGAAATTCGGCCCATTCTTGAAAAGGTTTGGGGCTGTTTGTGAACAATCTGCCAGGCCAACTGGAAATTCAGCTTACTCTTGAAAAGGTCTGGGGCTAGAGCCTGTCTTCTTGTCTTGGTTCAGTCTGCGGACTGTCTTGTGCGGTTTTGGACCGCTTTGATTTGGTTCTTGGACCATTTGTTGGTTGGTGTTCTATTTGTCCATTGGGGACAGTGTATGTGTCTTATATTAAGATGCCTTGTCTAAGTAAGTTAGGGTGTTTTGGATGTCGGTGTTGTTCCACCGAAGCTCGATTGGAAGAAAGGCAGCCGCCGCCTCCAGAGGGTACCCCAAATTTTGATGTATACGTCAAGCATGGCATTGGCCCTACTATGTTGAGCACGTTGTAGAATAAATATACGAGGGACAATGTTGAGTTACAGTGGCCGCTTACTGGCACATTTGATGAACAAAATTTGAATTACTTGCAGGACAAATTGTTCGCCAAAAGGAGCAGGCAGTCGATGTTTGATTCTCTGAGGACATGGCAGAAGAAAGCGAAGCAACGACGTATAAGGGCAGAGCAGCAAGCTCGGAGGGAACAAACGCAAACAATAACGCAGAAAGCAGTAGCGTATGAAAGAGAAAAGATCGAGAAAGGCATAGAGTGTGCAGATAGGAAGTTTCGATTGCAGAGTGATAAATGTTATGTTGCTAGAGAAGAAGGTGACGTTTTTGTTGAGGAGCTATTGGATTCTCGACCCCCACCTCCTTATGCCCCCGAGCAGATATATCCCATAATCCCAACACCTCAGTCTTCGGCCTCTGGTTCTGCTATTCCTACTCTTCCTGTCTCTGGCTCTACTGCTTCGGCCCCATCCCCACCTGCTTCTTCCCCATCTTCGCAAGTTACAGGTGCGGGAGCCGTCAGTTCCACTATTCTGCTTCCCAGCTGCGCACCTGTGGTCACGCCTCCTCTTACTCCTGCAACACCGTCTTTGTGTGCGATGGTACCCGTTTCTTCCTCAGCTCTTTCCCCTTTGAGTGTGTTGCCTCAGGCATTGCGAAATGCCGAGACGCCTGTGCGTGTAGTGCATGAAGTGAATTGGGCAAACAAAGCTATACCAAAGGGGATGATGGACGGAGCGTTTGAGATAATCAAACACTCACCCCCAGTCAACTGATCTGGGTTTAATCCATCATCATTCTTTAGCTCACTCCACCACCCCAGTTCAGACATGGCCATATGCAAATCAGTCTGACCCTGTGCCTCATGGGAACAGTCCAGCCCGAACTGCCACGCCATGTCTTCCCTGGACCGGAAACAAGCATCCTGGGACCGGTTTCGGGTTATAGCCCTCATCAGCCAGGCTATCTTGAATCCAGTGGCAAAGTGAGCATATGACCATGTCTGACTGCCTGTTGTTCAAGTTCATGTGTCTTGCAAGCCCATTAAACTGGTGCAGACATCACAGCAATGTGTGATGTAACATTCTCATATGTAGTCACACATACCACCAATGCTAAAAATTATGACTACCACTGATGTATGCATTTTCTAACACATGACTAGGTATGGATAGGCTTCAATGTGAGGAACAAGTGCACGTTAACAGCTCTGGATCACTGATATCAAGACATATCAGATTACCTAGTCACCTACACAACACAAATCACATCCCATAGCCATATGGTGTTGTTAGGCATGCTAAATCCTGCAACATAGTGCATTTGCTGATCAACTAGCACTTTGAGGGAAAAATGTGGCTGCTTTGCCACGTAATCGATAATATTTTTCATACTGCCATGGAAAACACTCACAAAATACATGTATCTACAAGGAAAGATTCCCACTTACCCCTTTGCAACTAAAATGTCATCGCAAAGTACAAAAACAGGCCGCAAACTCCCAGGAAGTGATGTCAGTCTGCATCCTGTTCCATGGAGGAGTACTGTACACTTTCACTTTCTCTTTCAACCACACTGTTAGTGTCTGTTGAGAGTTGTGGAGGTGTTGAGAGATGTCTGCTGGTGTTGGTGTGTTAGAGAGTGGTTCTGTGCCTAGTCTACTGTCCCTACTGTCCCTGTTGAGTCTTGTGTCTTTGTCCTTAACATGTTTTTTGCCTCTTCGTTATTATCTTGTTGGGTGTTTGTCTTAGGGGTATATAGGGGTGGAGTGAGCTAAAGAATGATGATGGATTAAACCCAGATCAGTTGACTGGGGATGAGTGTTTGATTAGCTCAAGCGCTTCGTCCAACATCCCCTTTGGTATCGCTTTGTTCGCCCTAAGTTGGCAGGGTATGCCCAGACGTGAGTCCCTTGCTCACTTTGCCACTGGATTCAAGCTAGCCTGGCTGATGACTGCTGAATAGCCAGAAACCTGTCCCAGGATGCTTGTTTCCAGTCCAGGGAAGACATGGCTTGGCAGTTCGGGCTGGACTGTTCCCATGAGGCACAGGGTCAGACTGATTTGCATATGGCCATGTCTGAACTGGGGTGGTGGAGTGAGCTAAAGAATGATGATGGATTAAACCCAGATCAGTTGACTGGGGGTGAGTGTTTGATTAGCTCAAGCGCTCTGTCCATCATCCCCTTTGGTATCGCTGTGAATTGGGCAGCAGCATGTGTACGCATGGATAAAGTGCTGGTGCGCTCTGCTGTGGGTGATGAGGAAAAGAGAATGGTGGCTGACCAGGCTGCACAGTGGGCCCGGAATCCGATTTATAGTGTGGAAGATGTGTGGAGCGTGATGAAGGATTATGAGCCGTTTATACAGCAACAGGCTCTTAAGCATATGTCAGCTACGCTGATAGGATTGTGGGAACAGTGTTTCAAGGGTATTGCACCGCAGATAATTTATAACATTCGGGATAGGGTATATACTACAGATATGGCCCCAAATGAGGTTTTCAGTAATGTGATGACATTGGTGGGTTATCGGGGTAAATTGCTCCAGAAGGTCCCGACGACAGCGTCACAGTTCCCCATGAGGGAAGTTCATCCCATTTACCACCCCGAAATACCAGAGTTGCGAGATGGGAATAATATTGTTACTTGCCCACGAATGGCGGCCCATTTCCAGGCACAATGGATCTACACTCCTTGGAAGAGGAGTGAGGTAATATCCCTAAAAGGACAGTTGCCGGACCCTCGGAAAAATCTAACTGCGTACTATAAAGAATTGACAGAGGCGGCCTCCTCCACAGTGATGACATTAGCTGATATAGAGTTGTTTTTCGGTCTGTTGGTACCGGTAGACATATGGAGACAGGTGCATATGCAGGATCATGTGGTGGAATTGGGTGGAACATGGGATGAGATCAGGGCATGGGATAAGGAGCGCAAGCCCGGCGAGAAACCGAAGGCGGAGTTATTAGCCTTGCCGGGGCGTATTATCACTTACATGCATTCCCTTATCCCGCCAAGACGGGTGGATTGGGACAAGTTGACTGCGTGTCGTCAGAAGAAGGATGAAAGTGTGTCCAATTTCTTTACTAGGTTTGAGGGGGGGTTTCTGGATTTTAGTGGCCAAGATCTGTCACTGGAGGGTGATGTTCGTTTGTTTGTCACCAGGTTTGTTACTAATTTGCTTCCCGAGATTGCAACTAGGTTGCAGGCTTCGGAGAGTACTTGGACCAACCATCCCCGTCAGTAATCTTGAGTATGGCACAGTATTATGAGCATAGAGAGAATAAGGACAAAGAGAAGGTGGAGAAAAAGTCAAAGGAGTTGAAGACAAGGGTGTTGATGCAGCAAGTGGTGAGGGGAAACGTAAGAGGAAGGGGTTTGGGTCCGGCCCAGCGGGGGTCCCGGTCTGACCGGAACAGTACGCCGGGTGTGCCCATGGGGTACAACCAATGTGCGTACTGTAAAAAGGAGGGGCATTGGCGAAGTGAGTGTCCGGAGTTACTGCAGAAAGTTGAGGCCCCATGAGGTAGGGGTTTTAGAGGATGTGGTAGAGGGGGAGGGGGCCGAAGAGAGGGACAGTTTGAGGATACATGGTATGCTCAGCAGAGCAATAACTATTTTGACGAACCCCGGGGAAGGCTGTACTATCATGACGACTATGACATGGACGAAGTGAGGGGATGTCCCACAGCTAGGACAGCCAGGGACAGGGTAAGGGACTGGTTCCAGTGCCTGTAGATCAGCGGGGACCTTATGTCACTGCGGATTTGCAGGGCACGCCCAAGATGTTCTTACTTGACACGGGTGCTATGAATAGCTCTGTTTCTCGTTCGCTGGTCCCAGGGGCAGCTCTGTCTGGCCAAAACAATGTTTCGGTAGGTTTATCAGGCATGCCGGTTGTTAGCCCCATTTCTAAACCTCTTGCTCTGACTATTGGTCCCTTTACAGTGGATTCACCGTTTCTGTTAACGACAATTTGTGGGGACAATTTGATGGGGTTGGATTTGTTGAAGAGATTGCATGCCACCATCTTTTGTTCTCCAGATGGTGTTTACATGACGGTTGGGCCACAAGTGGCTCGGGCCAAACAATGCTTTACAAAGGACGCACCCCTCCCCGCTGAATTCAAAGAGGTGCCCCGTAATTTATGGGCAGCAGGAGACACGGATGTGGGGTTACTCCAGATCCCGCCTGTCTCTATTCAGATTAAAGACAATAATGTCTTGCCACGTATTCCCCAGTACCAGATTTCACAAGCAGGAGAAAAGGCCTTGTTGCAAATAATACAGGATTTGATTGAGTCTGGCGTGGTTGAGGAGACAGTGGCAAATGTGAGCAATAGCCCTATCCTTCCGATTCTCAAGAAGACACCATTGGACTCTTCTGATGCTCATCCTGATGTTTATCGCTTTGTAATTGACCTCAGAGAGGTCAATAAAATCGTATTACCCCAATATCCTGTAGTCCCAGACATCACCACGATATTGACAATGATTCCCCCATCGGCAAAGTTCTTTTCCTTGATTGATCTGAAGAATGCTTTCATTAGCATTCCTATTCATACAGATAGCAGATATCTGTTTGGATTCGCCCTAGCCGGCAGGTGCTTTAGACTCTGTCGGGCTCCTCAAGGCTATACAGAAAGTCCTAGTATCTATAGTCAAGACTTAAAAACTCAATTGGATTCTTTGGTACTTCCCACTGGTAATGTGCTATTGCAGTACGTGGACGACCTCCTTGTGGCCTCTGATACTGAGGATGGCTGTAGAGATACCATTGTTAAATTGTTGTTACATTTGGGGGGCCATGGCCATAAGGTGTCCCTTTCCAAATTTTAATATTGTCAACAGGAGGTCACCTACTTAGGTCACCTACTGTCGAAGGAGGGTTGCAGACTAACACCTGAGCGCATAGCTGCTATCACTAATATGCCTGTTCCTAAGACTCAACGTGAAGTACGCGCATTTATTGGTATTACCTCGTATTGTCGACACTGGATCCCCAATTATTCCTTACTAACAAAACCCCTCCTTTACCTGACCACCAAAGAAGTGCATGAACCCCTGCCTTGGACATCCGCATGCCAGCAAGCTTTTGAGCAATTAAAGGTTGCGCTTTGCTCTGCTCCTGTGCTTGGTACTCCTGATTACCAGAAGCCTTTTGTGCTATACGTACATGAGGCGGACGGTTGCACGCTTTCTGTTTTAACACAGGGTTTTGGTGGTAAGCAAAGACCCTGTGCTTATTTTTCTGCGATGCTGGATAACGTAGCCAGAGGGATCCCGAGCTGCCTGAGAGCTGCAGCGACAGTGGCAGTTTCTATCAGACAATTGGTGGGGCTCGTTCTTGATACTGCTCTCACGGTAATGGTACCCCATGCTGTGGATACGATTTTGAATAAGACAAAGACACAGCACCTTACTAGTGCACGTCTGACTGGCTATGAACTAACTTTGTTTGCTCCGCACATTACCGTCAAAAGATGTGCCACTCTGAACGCAGCCACGTTACTACCCCTCCCTTCGATGAGTAATGACACAGGCGTACATGATTGTGTGTACAGAACGGAAGAGGAGATGAAAGGACGGGTAGACCTGACTGATGTTCCCCTATCTGAACCCCAAGGGGAACTATATGTCGATGGCTCTTGTTTCAAACTACCAGATGGCACCACCACTGCAGCATATGCAATTACAACGTTACACACTATAGTTGAGACATCCCGTGTCCCATACCAATCAGCCCAAGCTGCGGAGCTGGTTGCCCTTCTTCAGGCTTGTGAGTTGAGTGAGGGACTGGCTGTCAATATTTATACTGACAGCCAGTACGCATTTGGGGTCGACAATAATTTTGGACGCCTCTGGGCGGAGAGAGGGTTCTTAACATCACATGGATTACAAATACAGAATGGCCCATTGATACATAGACTCTTGTCAGCCCTAACACTTCCCAAAAGGTTAGCAATAATAAAATGTAATGCCCACAAAGCAATAACAGATGATGTTGGGATAGGAAATGCGTTTGCAGATCAAACAGCTAAAGAGGCAGCGAGATCAAAGATTAAAAAGATGTTTGTGGCTGGTCCTGCTAGGTGGGTCCCAGACAATGGAATGTTCGAGGACACACTAGAAAACATTAAAGAGATACAGAGCAAGGCGACCCTAGACGAATTGGCAATATGGCAGGAGAGTACAGGGCGTCTGGATGAGGATGGGTGCTGGACTGATAAGTCAGAGAAACAACTATGGATGTTACCTAATGCCTATGTATTTCCTGTGGTTACTATGGCCCATGGCCCAGCCCACATTAGCACCAGGGGAATATGTATGGTGTTGGACCCAGTGTGGCAGAATACCAATATTTCCAAAGCAGCCACTCATTTAGTAAAACATTGTATGATTTGCATGACACATAATCCTGGGAAAGGTACTCCTACATCCTCTGGTAACTTTGCACCACCTTCCTTCCCTTTCGAGGTTCTCCACATGGATTTCATCGAAATGGAACGAGTCAACAATCTGAAGTGTGTGTTGGTAGTGATTTGTGCATTTAGTAAATGAATTGAAGCTTACCCCACTAAAGACAATACGGCTATGGCGACGGCGAAGGCACTCATAAAAGAGTTCTTCCCGCGCTTCCGATTGCTGCGTATGATCTGGAGTGACAATGGAAGTCACTTCAATTCCAAAGTCATCCAACTGGTGTGCGAAGGTCTGCACATCAAGCAAAAGTTTCATGCAGCTAACCATCCCCAGTCAGCAGGTCTAGTTGAGAAATATAACGGCACTCTCAAGCTGAAGTTAGCAAAAATGCAGGAAAGCACAGGTTTGTGATGGCCAGATGCGTTGCCCCTGGCCTTGTTATCCACCAGGGTGACGGCACACTCTAGGACAGGGTTGTCACCGTATGAGGTAGTGTTTGGTCGCCCTGCCAATATCTGGGGCGTTCCAAGGCCAAAGCGCTTCTCTGAGATAGAGCACCCCTTGCTTATAGACTATCTGTATGAGTTAACTAAAGATCTTCGTTCTCTTCATCAACAGATTCAGGAGACACTGCAGCCGGTACCAGAGGGGCCAGGCATCAGCTACAGCCCGGAGATTACGTCCTCGTCAAGAACTTCCAGAGGAAGAGCTGCCTGGAGCCCCGCTGGAAGGGCCCCCTATTGGTCCTCCTTGCCACTAGAATGGCGGTGAAACTCGACAGCCGGAAAAACTGGGTGCATGGTACACACTGCAAGAGGGTTCCTCTCCCACTTCCCTACGACAAGTGGGTGCTCGCCGGCATGGCTGACCAGAAAGGGGAAAGGGTGCACCGCTTTGTTCCCTTCTCTGACGCCCGGCTAAGGTGGGCGCCGACGGAAGCAGAGAGTGACGCCGCCGGGCTTGAGGTGGTCCCTCCGGAGATAAGGGCAGCCCTGGTTTCTGCCCCATCTGATCCACTGGCACCTGAGTACCCATGCCCTTCTGAGCCTGAGTTTCACCCCCTTTTTTGTTGATGAAACAGTGCCTGGAGTTGACAGGTATAACTTGCGCCCCCAAAAGAAGGACAGTGCGCCAGAGGGATAGTCCAGGAGTTAGGGAAGGACTTGAGATTAGGGTGTAGGTACTATGTCTGCAGTGCCTGCGTCAGATTAGGGTGAACAACACTGGTGCACTGCCTGAGACACTGGACAGGATCATTGACGGTACTTGCCCAGGAGGGAGGGTGCCCTATCCTCCAAGAAGAAGGATTTGTTTCCAGCAAGGGCCTTGATCGCGCGGCTCCCTTGAGGGAGTACTTCGGAGCACAATCGTTGATGAACGATAGGAGCCTGCCAGCGAGGTTCTAAAAGGTCACTGGGTAAACAGTGCCCCTCTGGTCGGTTGTATTCTTGTGGCTCCAGTTCATAAGGCTCTTCTCATGTTCCCATTTGGCCGTGCTGTCATGGAGGAAGAACAGCCCCTAGCGGCACAACCACCAGGGAAGAGTAGTCCTGTGTGGTCTAGCCGGTCTATTAAGAGTAAGATAGTTGTGGTAGTGTTCATCCTCATAGTAATGATAACACTGTTTGGAGTAGTATGGTATTTAGAAGAACAGCATCCTGTGCCCACTTTGATAGGGACTACCCCGTCTCCACCTGAGCATCTGTTCGTTACGTTGGCCCCACATAAAGAGAGGCATAGACAGACAAGTGTAAAAAATGTTTTCCTGCAAATGCTTCATCAGGTACATAATACAACAAATGCCACGAATTGTTGGGTGTGTGGGTTACTCCCTCAGTTATGCACAAGAACGATTTACTGGTGTCTTTACCCTGTCGTACCTGAGTAGTTGTGAGGCATGGTTCCTGTTGCTTTCCATGGTGTATATACATTACCACACTGATGCTATGAATATGACGGAGTCTGATTATGAAGCAGTATTGGAATATATAGTGGTACACCAGGGTTATACACCTGGAACAGGGGGAAAGGAGGGTACCTAGTCAACAATAGAAACCCTTCCCCCAACTCAATACTTTGAAATTTGGTAATATATCCAGAATAACATGCCCCACAGACTTATAGTTTAAATCATTTATTATCAAAACATATATATCATTTTTTTTATATAAAATATTTTTTATGTAATGTCACAAGTTCATGTACAAACATTATACATATGGATAAAAACAATCATCAATATCGTACATAAATTAAAGCAGAGCCCCAAAGACATAATGAAGAACCATACATGCTCTGTACATGTCTCCAAAGTTAACAAACTTAAAAACATAACCATATAGTGTGAGAACAAAACAATTATACATACAACAGCAATAAACATACATACAAAAGTGCATACAACGTATAAGGACAAAAGAAATGCGCCAACACATGTTTCGGAAGTACCATGTACTCAAACCATCCTTCATCAGGGCGCTGAATTCATAATTTGTTCAGTGGTCAAAAAACCATCTGTTACTCGAACACTAAAAATCTTTTTATGTAGTGCAGTGGGCTCTGTACAATATAAACACACAGGTTTTCCAAAGAAGCTCTAATTCAGAAAAGATATGGCTCAAGAGAATGATGAAGATCCCAGAGCTCAGGAACTGATTTGCCACTAGTGGTCCAAGATGGCCAGAAGGTGACTGAAGACTAAGATGACTAACTCGTGTGAAGTCATCAATTTTTAACAGTTGAAACGCCCCGGGTCCCTGCAAAGGCAGCCATGGGTTCATATCCCTAGAAGACTCATATCCCTGGAAGACTCGTCCCCCGCTCTCCACCATCCGTGGCAAAAATAACTTTACGAGCCAGAGGAAGCCCCCCCAATGCCTCCTCGGACATCCTGCCCTACCTACCCTGACCCCACATCTCCAAAAATACTACTAACAACACTAATATGAATAAAAATCCAAATTAATACCCGAAATACCAGTGAAAACTACAAATATACCCCTAAGACAAACACCCGACAAGATAATAACTAAGAGGCAAAAAACACGTTAAGGACAAAGACACAAGACTCAACAGGGACAGTAGGGACAGTAGACTAGGCACAGAACCACTCTCTAACACACCAACACCAGCAGACATCTCTCAACACCTCCACAACTCTCAACAGACACTAACAGTGTGGTTGAAAGAGAAAGTGAAAGTGTACAGTACTCCTCCATGGAACAGGATGCAGACTGACATCACTTCCTGGGCGTTTGCGGCCTGTTTTTGTACTTTGCGACGACATTATAGTTGCAAAGGGGTAAGTAGGAATCTTTCCTTGTAGATACATGTATTTTGTGAGTGTTTTCCATGGCAGTATGAAAAATATTATCGATTACATGACAAAGCGGCCACATTTTTCCCTCAAAGTGCTAGTTGATCAGCAAATGCACTATGTTGCAGGATTTAGCATGCCTAACAACACCATATGGCTATGGGATGTGATTTGTGTTGTGTAGGTGACTAGGTAATCTGATATGTCTTGATATCAGTGATCCACTGCTCAGCAAAGCCTGCCCTTCGCTCTCTCCACTGGCTCCCAGTACAGGAGAGAATACATTTCAAGGCCCTCTGCATTGCCCACAAAGGTTTGCAGGACAGAGGCCCGCCTATTATAAAACACCTGGTCAAATCATATAAGGCCAATCGATGTCTGCGCTCAGATGAGCTTCACTTGACAGAGGTCCCCAGAATTAAGAAGGCCAGAACAGGTGGTCGCCGTTTCTCCTACAATGCTTCTAAGTTATGGAACGCACTCCCTCTTCCTATTCGTAAAGAGGTGAACCATCTGACCTTCCGAAAATCCTTGAAAACCTGGCTATTCCCATAATTTCTCCTTCCTCCCCTCCCCCCTAGTTTCCTCCGCAGCGCTGGGATGCCTCCGGGTAGCCATGCGCTATACAAAAGTTCTTAACATAACATAACATAACATCCAGAGCTGTTAACGTGCACTTGTTCCTCACATTGAAGCCTATCCATACCTAGTCATGTGTTAGAAAATTCATACATCAGTGGTAGTCATAATTTTTAGCATTGGTGGTATGTGTGACTACATATGAGAATGTTACATCACACATTGCTGTGATGTCTGCACCAGTTTAATGGGCTTGCAAGACACATGAACTTGAACAACAGGCAGTCAGACATGGCCATATGCTCACTTTGCCACTGGATTCAAGATAGCCTGGCTGATGAGGGTTATGAACCCGAAACCGGTCCCAGGATGCTTGTTTCCGGTCCAGGGAAGACATGGCGTGGCAGTTCGGGCTGGACTGTTCCCATGAGGCACAGGGTCAGACTGATTTGCATATGGCCATGTCTGAACTGGGGTGGCGGAGTGAGCTAAAGAATGATGATGGATTAAACCCAGATCAGCTGACTGGGGGTGAGTGCTTGCAATGTTCAACACTCCGTCCATCATCCCCTTTGGTTTTGCTAAGTTCGCCCTAAGTTGGCAGGGTATGCCCAGACGTGGGTCCCTTGCTCACTTTGCCACTGGATTCAAGATAGCCTGGCTGATGAGGGTTATGAACCCAAAACCGGTCCCAGGATGCTTGTTTCCGGTCCAGGGAAAACATGGCTTGGCAGTTCGGGCTGGACTGTTCCCATGAGGCACAGGGTCAGACTGATTTGCATATGGCCATGTCTGAACTGGGGTGGCGGAGTGAGCTAAAGAATGATGATGGATTAAACCCAGATCAGCTGACGGGGGTGAGTGCTTGCAATGTTCAACACTCCGTCCATCATCCCCTTTGGTTTTGCGTAGTGGTAATTAATCTCTACATTACACACATCATGCAATTGGCATTTGTAAACTTGTAGGGCCTGATTCACAGAACTAACTTACGTCAAAAACGTAAAGTTAGTACTTTTTGGTATTCACAGAATACACTTACTCATTTTGGTATTCACAGAATGAACTTACTCATTTCGGTATTCACAGAAGTTAGTAGTCCTAACTTTAGGACTCCTAAATGCCTTCTGTGAATACCGAAAGTCTTAATACTCCTAAACTGAGAAAAATCCTAACTTTAAGACTTTCGGTATTCACAGAAGGCATTTAGGAGTCCTAAAGTTAGGAGTCCTAACTTTACTACTCCTAAACTGAGAAAAATCCTAACTTTAAGATTTTCGGTATTCACAGAAGGCATTTAGGAGTCCTAAAGTTAGGACTACTAACTTCTGTGATTACCGAAATGAGTAAGTTCATTCTGTGAATACCAAAATGAGTAAGTGTATTCTGTGAATACCAAAAAGTACTAACTTTACGTTTTTGACGTAAGTTAGTTCTGTGAATCAGGCCCGTAGTGGCCATCCAGGGAGGGGTGATGCAACTTCATTGGGCTACCGTGTTTTTGTGGTCCGTCATACACAATACAATGTCCAATCCTAATGTCATTGGTTGTATGTTACTTGCATGTTTTGGCAGTACTTATTGGTTTCCCTCTTGCACTTAACTCATGTGTATGTCTGTTCTCTGTCTTGGGGGTGTCAACACAGAGTAAGTGTTATTTGATGAGGATATAGCCAGTTCTCCACCTTCATTGCCATGACCCACTCATGTGCATGTTACTTCAACACTTTATTGCCATTGAATTGCCATGTCTATAGTCCTACATACAGATTGTTGATTGCTGATGCCTTGCCAGTTGTCCCATGGCTAACCTATGTGTCATTGTTTGTGCGTATGAACTATAGCATCGTTAGATCAGTGCACTGTTGATGGATGAACCATGCACAGTGTTAGTGATGCATGACATGTGCTTATTTGTCATTACAGTGACACATGTATCAGCTAGGGAGGTAGTATCACTTGCTAATGTTGAATCAATGGGTATGCTTGGTGTTGGAAGCATTCCCTGCACTGTATTGATACATCCACTAGTCTGGCTCTACTATCCTTTGAATCTTCATCCTCCACACCCGCAAGTTGATCCAATCCACAATTGTCATGTATCTTTGTGACTTTTGTCAGTTACCTTTTTTCCTGTGGCACAGAATACACAGATATGGTGTGTTTCAAGTTTATTATGGCATTAGAGCTGTGTGGCCCCAGCTACAATGATGCATCAGACACACATTGTATGTTGTACCATGCCCTTGTGTGAAAACAGACCTGATTGTGCTCCTGAGAACACACAACACACACTTTTTAATTCTCAATGAGAAACCATACACAGTCAGGAGTTCAGATGCCCAATACATTGTCCCATTCCCAGTCTTTTTTTTTGTTGGTGGCATATCCCCTGCTAGGTGAGTGATCTGTGTGACACTGTTGTTTTGTTAACATGACTTTACATGATTGTTCCCCTTCTGATGTCACAAATTAAGCATACAAGACATTGTTGTAGTGATATTTTATTTTGCGAAATCACAAGGTGGAACCTTTTGTGGAAAGAAATGTTTGTGACAAGACATTTGTTAATAGGGATTAGGAAAAAAAGTTCTGAATGATGGCATCCCTCCTTACTGATGCAGCTGCAGAAGCTGTGGTGTGTCTTGCATCGCCTTCTTCATCCTGCCCATCCTACGGATTGTCCAGCTCCTCCTTGTCCTCTGGCAGAGGTGTGTTGGTCCGTACACAGATATTGTGCAAAATGCAACACACCAGTATTATTTTGCAGACCAGTTCAGGACTGTACAGGAGTCTTCCCCCCGAAATGTCAAGGCACTGGAACCTGGATTTAAGGACTCCGAAGGTCCGTTCCACGATGGCCCTTGTGCGTCCCAGTGCTACATTGTAGTCTCTCTGGGCCTGTGTGTGGGGCACTTTGATGGGGGTCATCACCCATGGTGACAGTGCATATTCTTGATCAGCTGAAACAGAAAATGGAGAGAAGTGTCCATTAGTATTTTAGCCCGATTTGTTTGCAGAGTAGGCTTTTTAATTTTTTGGCCATTGTGCAGCTTTGTACTTTCTACTTCATCATGTTGTGGTACATACAAATGCCCTACATCGCTAATATTGAATTGCCTATAATTTACAGCCTACACATCACCATGATGATATTGGCCAGGACCTCTATATTACCTCCATGTTGTAACTGTCAGGATGTATGGGTAACGCAGAACACCTTGGGGGTTATTTATGAGCCCCTTGTGCCACCGGTATGTCACTTTACCACATATTGAAAATGACGCACTGGTGGCACAAGGGGCTTGTAAAGAAACCCCATTGACTTTTTGCACATTACTATGTATGTGCATCAGCAAGATCCATCATTGTGAGTTATTGTACTGAGGGTAGCTGGCACCGGAAGTACTTGAATGCTAAATGTTGTACTCATTGTGGGTTATTTACATCCCCCTTGCACCCCAGGTGGGTCACTGTTTGAGACGCAGAAACACTGCTACCTTGTGCACTCTAATTACTGGTACATGCCAAGACAACACATATGTCTATTTATGTCCTTGGGCATATGGTAACTTTGAATCCGCTTGAAAGCGTGTTGGGGGCAGGCCATGGATATTGATGTGTGTGTTCCCACACAAAACACATTTATTTGGCTACATTTGTGCATCTGGTATTATTTTTACACCTGGAAAGGCACCAGATTGATACACCTCACCAGGGGAGGCGTAGGGATGCGCAACATGGAGTGACATATACATTTCTCTTATTTGTATGCTCTTTCTATGAATGCTACATTTGGACACAACCCAGAGTAAGGGTAATTCCACGTTTGTGATTGTTTGTGTGCAATTAGTTGTCCCTACATGTAGAAATACTTTCCTCCCCATGACGCAGGCACACTTGTAGCATGGTGCATCGGTGCCTGTGTTGGGCATGTCAGCTAATTGTGCACCAGTGCAGAGGATAGCAGAGTGATCTGTCATCTTGTTGTACATATGACATGTTTTTGTTTCAGAATTAATCCAGCATGGCAAAAGCATATGTCTTGTGGCACATGCTGCATTTATTACTTGCAATTTTTGGCTGATGAGTTCTGCAAGATCTGTATTCCTAGAGTGACTTAGTGGTTTGTGAGAGTATTTCTAGCCTACTCGCTTGTTGGGACTACTTACATATATGTTGTTCTTTGGCATTAGGTGTTTGTGTATAGTAGTTGGTCCAGTTAAAATGTATGCAGAATTCTATTTGCTACATGTGCATTCTCACATAGTTGAGCTACATGATGGGTGACTTGAGGTGTGTGGTGTGTTAAGTTTGTACTTACCAACGAGCAGTCCATTTCCATAGATGCCATTCTGGAACCGCTGGTTGATGACAGATTGGCGGAAGATGTAGGAGTCATGCACACTGCCTGGATACTTGGCGGCAACATTGATGAACACTCCAAGATGGTCAACAATTGCCTGCACATTCATCGAGTATGTGTTCTTCCTGTTGCGGTCTATGTGTGCAGTGTCCGCAGGAGGCACAAATTGCCCCCAACACATGCAGAAAACCAGCAATGGCATAGAAGCCTTGCTTGCTGGAGAGTAGTTCTTGCACAGTGTTGGGAAAGTGTAGATGATGCGGCGTCAGGCTGATGATGGCATCGAAGACAGTGGGGAGGATCCTTGAGAAGGATGCCTGGGAGATTCCAGCCACTGTGGCAGTGGTGGGTTGAAAGGTGCCTGAGGCCAACATGTGCAGCACAGCACGTAGCTTGGTCTGCTACAGCTTGGTCTTGGACCTTTTTAGCCTGTAATGGGCTATCACCTCCTCTGGGTGGAGGTGTATGAGGGTGAGCCTTTGGCAGTAGACCCGCTCTCTGCTGCGCCGCTGCCTCTGTGGTGGTGGTGGTCTTCTTGGGGCTCCAAGTCGCAAGAGTAGTACCTCCATGGCGTCGTAGAGATTGCCAATGAGGGTCTGGGATTGTCTTCCTTATATACAGGTGTGCTTATACCATTTTTAAGACCAGGTAAGTCTTGGTGTTAGAAAACTGCCGCTAACTGGACTTAGCGGCAGTTTTATGGGGGTTATCGGCGTACGGAAATTTCATTGTAAATATCGCGAAGTATTTTCAGCTGCAGTTTTTTCACAGGAACGCCTACCTTGCATCTCATTTTCGTTAAGTCCCACTAGCAGAAGTGGCGATTATGAAAATTCACATTTACGTTGGAAAAGTGCCGCTAACTGCAGTTAGTGGCAACTTGTAAATAAGGCGATAAAAAAATGTCACCATAATGTCAAAAACTTGATGCTACGGCGGCGTTAATTTCTTGTAAATATGCCCCAAAGTTCCCTATAGTTTTCCCTGGTGTATTCTTGTGCATTGTAGATGTCTTGTTAGGGAAGCAATGCCCTGGGAACAATTCCTCATTTCACATGTTTTTTAAGTAGATTGCCTTGTAGAGTCTGGCCTCAATGGATTCACAATATATATATTTGAGAATGTCTTTTCTCTTGAACCTCTACAGGAGACTATAAATGTCAACTAAGACTACAATGTTAAGGCTTCTTTAAACATGGGTGTGTGAAAAGAAGATGCCTACTCAAATAAAAACAAATAAAACAAGCATAATTGAAGAATGAAGACAACAAGTATAGCAGTCCAAACGCCCAAAGTCAACATTTACTTCCGTAGCCTTGAGATTTTGAGGAAACCTGACATTTTTCTGAATCAAAGAGCATTCCAGAAGTACTCCTGGGAATTTGGATGGTCACATATCCTCAGGAATATCTTTGCAATTATTCTGTGAGTTCCAAGCTATTTACATGTGAAAGCCTTTTTGCCTGATTAAATGTAAACGGTGTACATTTATTCCTCTGGGGTGGGCATCGGAACTCTGCACAGGGAAAGAAAGGCTTTGCATCTTGGTTTTAGGTAGAGAGGGCACTGTGGGATTGTTTGCAGTAGGGCACAGGAGATGTAAATACTTTGCAGATATTAATAGAACGTTTTAATTTTATTCTCACCAGGTAAACGTGTTTTTCCACTGGAAATACCCTTTCCCAACTCTACTACCAATTTTGTGACTGTTGTCTCACCATTCTGTTCCTTGATACAGATTCACTCCTGCCCTTTACAGAAGAGTATCTCTAAAGATATCTAGATTGGAAGGTTTTTTGCAAAGTTTTTTCAAATACCCATACACTTTCACCAATATGGGTATTTCCATATTTTGCAAAGCATTCCATCCCTACAAGTAGATTTTTTCACACATATAATTACATCCCACTGCTGTAATATAGGTATGTAAATCACATTGGGTCATATGTATCATGCATTTTAACAGTCGCAAATGGCCCGGAAAAATACATTTTGGTATGCATAAACTCTAATTTGTGATTCAGTAACATGTTATCAAATGGCAATTTGAAATTGCAAATACATTCCGATTCAATATTAGGAAGGGGCATGCTTAGGGCGTCCTTTCCTAATTCTGAATTGCAGCGGTATGTAAGAATGTTTTGCGACCAAAATGCAGTTGCAAAACATTCGCATTTTACCACCTCTTCAAGTAGGTGGTGACCCATTCGCAAATGAGAAGAGGTCCCCAAGAAACCCCTTCCCCTTTGGGAATGCTAGCGAAAATATTTTTTTCAGAGCAGAAAATGGTCCCACGAACCACTGCCTGCTCTTAAAAAATGAAAAGAAAAGTTTTCATTTTTCTTTTTTAAACGCAACCCATTTTCCTTTAAGGAAAACGTGCTGCATTTATTTTAAAAGATTGCGTTATTTAAAAGCAATCATGGAAGTGGTGGTCTGCTGACCCCAGCAGGCCAACATCCCCATGATTTTAGCGCTTCCTAATGGGTCGCATATTGCAACCTCCCTCATTAATTTTTATGAGGTAGGTTGATTTGCGACCCACTAGGAATCGCTAAATGAATCTCTATGAGTTTCACACATTAGGAATAGCGATTACCTAATTGCGATTAACAGAGAATCACAACTAGGTAATCGCTATTCCCAATATTGATACATCTGGCCCTTTGTGCATGTAAAATCACATATTTACTTAGTTTTACAAGACATCTGTGCATGAAAGTTCAGTTTTGGGGCAACCACAAAGCCCTTGCTTACCTCAAAAACAAGAAAACAAATAATATTGCTACATAATGGAGGATATGTAAAAGTTACGTAGGAAAATGCCCCTTTAACATGCATAAAATAAATACTTAAATTTAGCTGCCAGCAGAGAAGGAGGTGCCCACCACTTTTAAGCACCTATGTAGTCAGCACGTCACCTGCTGATCAGGATGCATATGAGTGTACTGGACTGCAACCCAGCTGAAGCCAGGGCAAAGTGCACACTTATCTATGAATGGAGGGGATGTTGGAAATTACCATGGTTTACATGGTGTACCCCCAGATGTTTGTCCTTACTGTTTTTGCTGGCTTTAGGACTTTATGCTCTTTACCCCTGCTAACCAATGGTAAAGTGAAAATGCTTCTCCTTTCAACATGATGAAAGTGTCATACTCCTGATTGGTATATTAAACTTACCTATAAGTCCCTAGTATATGGTAAAGAGTGTACCCAGGGTCTGTAAGTGAAATGTCACTAGTGGACAGCAGCACCCGTAGTGCCTACCACTGCAGTGCAGTGCAAACATTACTGCAGGCCTACCATTAGTAGCCTGGTGTGGTATTTACTGTATCCTGCTTCTTGTGCTGTGACACGATGCTATGTCACAAGACATGTCATGAGTTTCCAGAACCTGGGGGGTGGATTGAAAAAAGAGATGTGAAGAGAGGCTGGAAGGCGCTAGAGCTGTTGGTGTTGGCTGAAGTGATTTCCTTGGACCTAAATAAAGAAGAACTACATCTGCTATTGAAGCGTTTGATCTTCTTTACACCTGGCTGTGCAGTTTCAAACTGCAAATTCGATCTGTCAAAATAACCTCTTCTGACAGGTCAAAACCTTTCTTATTAATATTAGGAAGTCACCCTAGTTAGTCCTTATTGCCCATAAGACAGGGTGCATGGTATTTAAAAGTAGGCGATGAAAAAGTTTAATGTTACACATGTCCTTACATTGAAAAATCCTTAAAAGCTATTTCACTGTAGCAAGGTAGTCTGTCAAAATGAAAGCATTGGGAGACAATACTAAATGTTAATAATGTTATCTCCAACTAGGAAACATCTACAGATTTCATTTTTGGGCATTTTGAAATATTTATTAAAAGCCCAATTCACTGGTGAAGTAAGAAGTTTTTAAAATATTATGGAAAAGGTACTTTTAAAAAGCTGCCTTTCTCTTGCCTAAAGCCTCTGGAGGCCCATTTGCATGGGCTCTAACTGTCACCTGGCAGCTGAATAGCTCCATTGATGAGATGTGAAAACTGCTCCCAGAGCAGGAAAAAGGATTTTGGTGTAGGGTGGGGTGTCTGTTCCTCTGCCAGGATGACCATCCGGGCTGTGCCCAGGAGCTTAGTTAACTTCAAAGGGGTCTACCTTGTCACAGTCAAATGTTAATTGACACCTGGGCAGCTTTGTTATCCCAGTCAGACAGGAATTAATCCCACTAGGAGGGATGCTGACCCAAGAACTAGTTTAAAGTGACCAGAGAGGAGGGGCTACTCATTTCCCCTGCCACACATCTGGGGTGGGCATCGGGGCTCTGCAGAGGGAAAGAAAGATCCTGTCACCTTGATTTTAGGCAGAGAGGGCACTGTGAGATTGTTTGTGGTAGGGCACACAGGAGATGCTGCAAAGGTGGGTAGGGCTACCCATTGAATTCTTTACTCTGCATGTTTAGGGAGTGGCTATGAGTTTCCCCCCCAGCAACACCACACGCTGTGACAGGCATAAAAGCGATATCCCCAGTACCCTCTACAGAACACTTTCTGGACCTGTGGAAGAAAAGAAGAGTACTGGGCCTGCTGTCTGTGACCTGAGAAGAGCATAGAAGACTGGAACTGCTTTCCCTCTTGTTCCCATGAAAAAAGAAGTGCACTCCAAGGGTCATAAACCTGACCTTCGGTTTAAACTACAGAGACAAAAAAGCTACAAGAGGACATTGTAGGCCTAGGAGCCCCCACCTTTGGGCTGTACTACCTCGCAGCTCACCTGCAGTGGCTAACCCACTGGGTATCCGGGTCTTGTCTTGATAATACCAGCACCCTGAGCCAACTCCTCCTTGTCCCAGGAGATGGTTTAGAGCTTATAAGCTCCTGGAGCTCACCGTCAAACTGACCCCCCACCCCCTGTTTCTTACAGGTAGCCATGAAGTGTCTCGCAAGAGGATTTCAGGTTACTAAGGCCTCCCCTCCTTACGCTCCTGTGTTCCCTCCCTTGAGCCTCTCTGTGTGGTGGGAGCAATAGACTAAATGGGAAATGAGACATTGGGACCTGCTGGGGGACCTTTTTCGAGAAGGTCAGCTTTTGACCTTTGCTGAACTGGTTGAGCAAGTTGGTCTCCAAGAGGGGCAATTCATCACCTGCAGCTGAGCTTGTCAAGTCCTTGGTGACCTTGTTATGCAAGGGAATCAAAACCAGCCACTAGCCAACTTACTAGCACCCTACACACAATGTGAATGGGGCAGAGACTCATTACCTGGCTGTATAGGGCCTTAGTGACTTATTTTTAGACCTCCTTGCAACCTCTCAGGGAAACATGCAATGCAGAAATTGTTAGAGCCTTCCACCATAAAGAGTGGTCAAGGGTCCTCAAGTACCCCCAGAAGGTCTCCTGGGACACTTGCTTTAAATTGATCCAGTTCTATTTCTAACATAGTTTACCTCTCCCCATCAAGATACTCAGGGCCATATGTACAAGGACTGGCGAAAACTATCACTAACGTTAGTTAGCGGCAGTTTTCGTACCGCTGTGTACCGCTGATAACTATTGCCATGTTAGCGACGTGTGTACAAGCTGTCGCTACATGGCGATAGCTTCAGGGATCGGCGGCGAAAACTGCCACTAACATTAGCGTGATGGCGATAGGAATTCCGGCGTTAGCGGGCGATAACCAACAAAAGGCCCATTAGCGGCAACAAAACGCACGTTAGTCAGCCCAACGTGAGTTTTTTTTTTGCCTCTATTAGAAGAAATAGCCTATCAGTCGATCTCCAATAGAAAATAGGCAAAAAAAACAATGAAATGCAGAATGGAGCAGCCAGGGCCAAGTGCAGCACACATCAACAACCCCCTCAAGCCACCCAACAACCAGGATGACCAGGATGAGAGCCTGGATGCCTTGCAGGACCTGCGCCTGGAGCCTGGATGCCTCGCTGGACTTGTGCCTGGAGCCTGGATGCCTCGCTCGACCTGCACCTGGAGCCTGGATGCCTCGCTGGACCTGTGTCTGGAGCCTGGAGTGGGATGCGGAGGAGCTATGGAGTCGATGAGCCGTGGCGGTAGACATTGAGGCGCGGCGATCGCCTGTACCTGGTGATGAAGTCTGGCAGGTCGCATGGAGACAAGTTGCTGACCTGTGTGAGAAGACCGCCTTGAGTCCCTTGGAGCTGTAAATGGTAGAGGCGCTCCTGCGCACCAACATAGGGAGGTCTGCATTGCATACTACGATCCACCGCTACACTGGGGTGCACGGAGGGGATTACCAATGGTGGGCGGCGCCTCTCTGCATCACAGGCCGGATTTTGTTGCGCTGGCCAGACGCTGTGGAGGGTGAGGCCCCTGAGCTGTGCCGAACTTGTGTGGCGGGAGGGCTGCAACTTCATGCATAAGGGGGCCCTGCTGCATCAACTGCATCAGGAGGTTCACCAGCAGACTTGTCAGTGACTGCTGTACCCAGGCTTGTGAAATCCCACCTGGCTGAGGCTCCTGCTGGCTGAGTCACAGATTTGGAGCGAGTGCAGCGGATTGCGCCACGGTGTCAATGTCCAGGTAAGGAGAAGGTGAGACGCGTAGCGGAGGAGGCCCGGGGGTCGAGTCTCCCAGGCCTAGCACCTGTAGATGACGCACCCCCAGTGGCGGCTCATCCGCTATAGCAGAAGAGCGTCACTCCACTGCTTTCAAGCAGTGCAAGAAGAGGAAAAATCATCACATGATGATAACTTCCTGATGTAATCGTGCTATGTTTCTTTTGCGGGCGGGCGGGAGGGTGGGTAGGGCTGCTCCACTCACGGAGCAGGGCAGGGGCACTCAAGTGCGCAATGACTGTTGGTCGGCCCGCTCAGGCTGCCCAAAGCAGTCATGCGCACTGTCCTGTTCGCAATGCAGGCTGCATTACAGCCTGCATGGAGAACATGCCCACCCCTCCAGCCCCTGGCTGAATGCCTTGTCCCGGCGCCAATGACCAATACCAACGCCGCATTGCAGCATTGTGATTGGCTTAGGGGAAGGAGCCTGGCTGCCTACTTCCTGTTCCTGGAAGCAGACTCAGGAGAGCAGGAGCAACAAAGACACGGGACCCGGCCTCAAGGTAAGATTTCTCTCATTTAAATATTTACAACACCTGCTCACACACACACCCCCGCGTCCATGCCCCATCCAGTGTCCATTCCGACGTTTCCCACCTCCCTGCTGTCCAGTCCCCCCCGCAGCACTTCTTAATGGCGGCTGATGTGCGGCCATGCGCAGCGGGCATACCACTGGTGTGCCAAAGGTATATATGAAGTTACGACGCATGCCATTACATCGCATTCCATTATAATGCATACTAATACTAGGCATATTGCAACAGTAGGGAAGGTGTTGGATAGCGGAGATGTAAATATTACTATTCCCACTTCACTGAGTGCAACCCTAAAACTAACCCTTGCACCCCAAAGCAAACCCTGAACCCTAAAATTCATCTTTGAGCCCCCGTAAACACACCCTAAAAATCATATTTGACCCAAATGCACACCCCAATTTCCATATTTAACCCCACAACACACCCCAAATTTCAAATTTTACTCCATAATACACCCCAAATTTCATCTCCGACACCTGAAACCCATACCCATCCTAAAACTTAAAAATATCCCATTACTGACCTCACAATGCGTTGCAATGGAATGCAATGAAAAGGCACCTGCGTTGTTGGGGTTGCGTTGTAAAGGCATTACAATGTAATGCCTGCGTTGTAATGGATGTCTCCCATGCCAAATGCAAGCCCATCTGCATCCGTCTGCCCCTGGAATGCGCTCAGCACCAAGCACCACTCCACTGCTACGACGCCAACACCCTCCTCGCCGTCAACACTGGATGCCACATCGCCTGCCAGGACCAACCTCTGTTCCGGACTGGACATCGCCATCACCATCACTGACGGCTACTAAATCACCCGCAAGGACCACCCCGACCGTACAGGAGGAGGCATTGCCATCACCTACAGAAGCACACTCCGACTGACCATGCACTCTAATGACCCAACGGTGACCATGGAACACCTCAACTTCCAGATCTGGACCAACCCCAAGCCCATACTCTGCGGCACCCTCATCTGCAGGCCCCCTGGCCTTGGACCCCAATTCTCCGATACCATTGTAGACCTCCTTTCACCCCAGTCTCTCCCATCCACCGACGACATCCTACTCGGTGAACTCAAGTTTCACCTGGACAACCCCAGTGACCAGAACACCAACCCCTCCTGGGGAAGCTCCCCAACATCAGACTCAAGCAGCTAGTCACCGCAGCAAGCCACATAGCAGGACACATGGTCAACCACGTCTCCTCCGCCAGCAGGAACTTCAACTGCAGCCACACCACCGGACTCTCCTCGACCGACCATCATTGTATACATTACATCTTCACCATGCCCACCGTACACCACTGCCATCATCGCCCCCCCTCGCAGCTGGATCAAAGCCACCAAAGAACATCTCGTCAACTCTCTCAGCACCACCACTCCGCCAATGCTTACAGACGACGACACCGCAGCGCGCAACCGCCACCGATGGATCTCCAACTGCGCCGACACCCTGGCACCCCTCAAGAATGGCACTGCGTCAGTACCTTATGCCTGCCTGATGGCAGGCGTAAGGGTGACGCACTGCCACACGGATAGGCTGGCCCCATGCATTGCTGGAGTTTCGTCATGGTTGTGACACGACTGCAGCAATGCGTGACTTTAGTGCAGACAGATACATCAGGATTCCAGACGTATCTGTCATTACTTGCGTCATGGAGCGCTGTCCAGTGAATACAGCGCATCAATGGTGTCGCAAGAAGGGGGTAGTGAAAAGTGTTGCAACGCTGTCTTGTCGCAGCGCTGCAACACTTTTCATGACTGAGGCCCAGGAATGCGCACTATCTTATTGATGGTGCGCATTCCTGCCCTGTAGTTTTGTTGCAGGGCAGCGCAGCAACATTGCTTGCAGCGCTGTCCAGAACCAAAACCAGCTGAAAAGAGGCCCCAAGTGTTATCTCCAATTTTAAGACCAGCTATTTTCTGGTCTTAAAAAACTACCTCTAACTGCAGTTAGCAGCAGCTTTTTGGTCCTCCAAAGTTCAGGAATCCCCTTGTAAATATCGCGAAGTGGGGTTAGCTGCCGTTTTTGCATGGGAACGCCTCCCTTGCATGTCATTATCGCTAACAGAAGTGGCGATCTTTAAAATGGGCGTTTTCTCCGGAAAACTGCCGCTAACAGAGGTTAGCGGCAGCTTGTTCATAAGGCGATAAAAATCTTGCTGCAAAACCGTCAGAAAAGTGCTTCTAAGGCGGCGTTAACTCTTTGTACATATGCCCCTCAGATTCTTCCCAGATGCCCAGGATATCTGTGCCCATTGTAATGCCCCCGTGACAGATATTAAACATGTTCTGTGGGATTGCCCTCTGCTGAATCTCTACTGGGCTGAGGTGACCCAGAAGCTCTCAGCCGTCACATGCATTACTGGTATAGACACTCAGGAAGTGGGGGCTCTGTACCTTTATAGGAGTTCTAAAAAATGAAGAACTGTCTCCTGTTGAATAGACTTAGTCCTGCTACCTCCAACTTCTCCTGCTAAACTCCCTCCCTGGGCCTCCATCCTACCCCGCACTGTCAGGCTCGTGCATTGAAAAATTAGCCCTAGAGTCCACACCCTCTGGTTCTGTCTGAATTGTGGGGAGATCCAACTATTGGCTCCCTAGAGAGCCTCAGGAGCCACCCATTGCAGCCAGATTTTTGTATATAATTTCTTCCGCCCTGGATGGTCTACCTTCCGCATTGTCCTTCACCTCACTTTGGGGACCCTCGGACCATCTTTACTCCCAAGTTCCTTCACACCCATCTTCCTGTCCTACCTGCCAGGGTATTGTTTTCCCTTCCCCCACGTCCACTCCCTCGACAAAGTTAGCCACAGTTTGACTAATTCATGCACAGATCATCTGTTGATGTTGTATGTTTTTGACAGCATGGACTTACCCAACCCACTGGATCATCTGAGATGTGCCCGGGTTGGATGGGTGTTGGTTATTTTCTTGCTCTGCCTAATAAAAATTAATTTAAAAAAAGCTACAAGAGGCCTTTTTCTGAAACTGCCCAGTTGACCAGTTCAAACTGGACCCACTCTTGGCCCACAAGTAATGCCGCCAAGGTCCTGGACCCTTGACTGGTGCCAAAGTGTATTCCTCCTATTATCTCCTGAAACCTGAGACTTCGAAACTTTCTGGATTCAAGAACATCTGGAGGGCTGGTACAAACCTGCTTAGTCGATCCGACGAAGGTACATTGCCACAGGGCCAAAGATTCAGATTGCTCCAGTTGGAGCGTTTTGGCAGCAGCAAATCTGTTTCACTGGGACTTCGCAGAGAAGGTATCTGGCCTTGTAGAGCACTCTTTGGCTACAGCGTTAAAGCTTGTCCCGCTGGAAGAATATGAGCTCCAAAAAAGTGATGATGGAAGAAACCTTCACTGGGTGAAAGCACCAAAAGCATCCAGCCGGCAAGGAGATTTTCATGGGTGCTAAATAAATATTTCTCCCACTCAGAGCTTTACCACTAAAGGTTAATTTTCCAACTGAGTCAAACCTGGTTTGTGAATCTGACCTGTGCTTCATCGCGGTCGGCCTTAACTTGCAAATAGGTATCGGTCAAGCGCAAAAAGATGACCATTGCGGTGTTTAACACTTTTTGGCGCTATTTTTATATTTAAACTTTAAAAATTCATGTTTCTTATGTTGGATTTGTGTTGTTTTGATGTCAATTTACTCTATTTTTCTCGTGTTTTGTCTTGACTATATTTCTTTACACATTGCCTCTGATTTAAGCCTGTCTGCTCTGAATAAAGCTGGTTACATCGCATGTTTTTACAACGCATGCGATTACAACGACCACGTTGTTACATATCAGTACCATTACAACGCAAGTCGTTACAACGACTTCCTCTAGGGGGCGCGCTGGACTTAGGAATAGTATAATTTACTATTCCAACTCCAGTGTGTGCAACAGTAGGGAAGGTGTTGGAATAGTAAATTATACTATTCCTTAGTTTAGAGCGCCCCCTAGAGCAAGTCGTTGTAATGACTTGCGTTGTAACGGTACTGCGATGTAACATCGCGGTCGTTGTAAATCGCATGCGTTGTAACGCATGCGATGTGATGGCTGTTTCCCGTCTGCTCTGTACCATAGCTACTGTCATGTAGTTCCTATAAACCTATATAGGATCTGCGCGTTTAGACAACATACACTGTAGGATTGGTGTCCGGACTGATTCTAGACACCCCCAGTGGGTATGTTAGCCTGTGTACCAGCTAGCTCACAGTGCCACTAGAAACCCCTCTTACCAAGGAGAGAATAGTTCCTGGCAACTTTCGAACATGACAACCCTGGTCCCTCAGGATCGCGGAAACAGTGTATTACTTTTCGCTCAGTCACTCGTGCTCACTTCGTCTCAGAGATACACTAAATAAACGGTGGGGACATTTTTCAATAAGCATTTTTTGAACCAGCGTCATTCTAGTGTAAAATAGGTGTGCTGAAACAACCACTAGACAGTAACAGATATAAACGATTATAAGCACCAACAGAATAAAAGGATGGTAGATATCTACCATCGTGCTAAAACAGTGAATACAGGCAAGTATATAAAATACATGACAGTAATAAATGCGTACTCCTACGATGCGACCCTAACTAGATGTACCTAAGTGTACCTAGCATGTATGTGGGTGTTAAGCCAAGAATCCCTCTAGGATAAAGTCAACCCCATTACCTGAAGTGAGAGACTGTGGGACCCCGTCTTGGTCTCGAGATGGACACCCCCCAAGGGATGTCAGACCACTGCGAGCTGGAGTGTCTGCTTGCAGGAACCTCAGCGTCTCACGTTAGTGTGTCGGCATGGAAGTCCTTTTCTCCTCTGACTACCTCAGCAAGATTTGGGGGTATATTCACAAGAACGTGTGATAACCACCGCAAGAGTAGCGTAACGCAACTTTCAATAACGCAGCCTATCACTGGAAAATAACCCCGTGTCAACGTGGAATCCACAACAAGGCGGTACCATGCGATAGTCACCACATAACGCGTCAAATGACAGCGTGAAAATCAACACCACACCGAAAAAATGCGAAATGCGAGAAATCATGCGATGAGGCCAATCGCGGTACAGAAATCAGCGAACACCAGCCACAGGCCTGTAAATCCTACATGGCCGGCGGGAAAAAGCACCATAAAAGAAAGAAAAAAAAAAAGCCCAAAAACAATTCAAACTGCGTAGCAACATGGATGCACCCGGACCGAGTGCAGAGGACAAGCCCAACACCACAAGCCCTACGGAGGACCAGCCAGGAACCCCGCTTCCGGGGAAGGGCAAGGACAAGAGGAAGACCAGGTACAGTCCGCAGGAAGACCAGATCATCGTCACGGGGGTGACCGAACACCATCAACAACTGTTCGGCACCTCCACTGCGGCACTGGCAACCCAAACCGAAATATGGCAGGCCATCGTCACCAACGTCAATGCAGTCGGAGTGTCCAGGAGGTCACTGGAGGAGGTCAAGATGCGCTGGCATGATGTGGAAAGGCAGACCAAACATAAGCTCGCCGCCAACAGGGAGGCAGCAACAGCGACTGGAGGTGGGAGTCCTCCGACACCGAAGGAGCTGGATGAGCTGGAGCAAATGGTGGCCACAGTCAGCAGTGAGGAGATGGTGGCAGGATTGGGGGGCCTGGACACAGCATGATACGACCTGACTCAACACCAACAGGGTGAGTAACCACTAGGGCGGGGGGACCGGGGGAGATGGGCACAATGGCACACATGCACAATTACGCGCAGCACACAGCACACCCACAATGACCGTGGAACATGTCCCTGAATGCCTTGGCACACATAGAAACGCCAAGCAGGCCCCCATCCACAAAGTGCACAGAGGGGCCCCCCCTATCACCAACATCACAACCTACAAGTGCACATGTGCTGAATCCAGCAAAGCAGCGGCTCCGTGACCCACACTGACTGCAAGTAACACTGCATGTCCGATAGCATGGCAGCTGCCCCAAAAAAATGACATGGCCCACGAAGCGACATGGAGGTAGCCAAGTGCGGACCACATCCGTAAAGGAGCAGGTCACATTCCGACGTGTCCACGTGCACCCACAACCCATGCCTTACAATACACGCAGCAGACGAACAATGCACCAGGCCACAAAAACAGTCCGCGAGCACACATGACCCAAGTCAAAAGCAAATCAGGCCCCGAAAAGCACACAATTCAAAGGCACCCCGCCTCAAAGGGAGAAGGCTACAAGAAATCAGAGCTGCAGGGGCAACTCCCCCACAATGCAGCACACACACATAGCAATCACAGGACATCCGCAATGAAGGCAATGTGGTACAAAGTGCAACACCAGCACCACAGGACGGAGCCCACAACAGGTTCCGCTCGTGAGTAGTAACTGTCCACCCACATCTGGCATTGCCTAACACTGTGTGATGATAATGTACGGGTACTACCACACATCCGTCATGTACTCGAAAAACACACTGACTGCCATCAAATAGCCAGCTCCACCAAAACAGTCACAATGTACATTGGCATGCAGTCTGAATGTGAACATCTGCAAATCATCACCATACATGTGAAACTCTGTTAACCTGCATCTCCCCTTTACATTGCAGAGGGACAAACAACACCCCCTGCAGAGCACACCACACATCCCACCATTGATGATGAAGAGGACAACCTGCACACATGTCAAGACACCCTCCAACGGATGCTGGACAGCCTCTGCACCCCACCCCCAGGAGCAGGCCAAGCCATCTGCCTCGAGGTGACCCCACCACCTGCACAGACCACACAGCAGGAAACACACACCACCACGGCTGTCTCCCAGGACCCCCCCCGACCAATACATGGAATTTCAACGGCGTGTGTTGGGTTGCCAGGTGGAGTTGGCTCATCAGCTGCGGGTGGATTTCGAGCTCGTGGCAGCCAAACTCGATGCCATACGTGGGTGTCTGAGTCCCATCAGGGACCACGTACAGTCCCTATCGGACACCCCCTGTACGCACCATGCTTCTCCACAGACCGTGGCTAACCTCGCTGGTGCCACGAGTCCAATGCAGGAACTGTCTGGTCAGACAGGCACCAGCCAAGACAGCACAGAGTTGGCACAGATGTGGAGGGCAATGGACACCATGGAGCAGACGCAGGCTGGAAGGATGTCTGCCATGGCTGGACACCAGCGAGTAGTGGCTGGGAACAGCAACGCCCTGCAGTACTCCAACTTGCCACTGCTGCCACTGAGCCGTTCCCAGATGACTGCAGCGGGAACACAGACACACACAGCTCCGACCCCTGATGTGTCCGTGGCACATTGTGATGCTGCACCATCACCTACACAGTCTGATGTGTCAGGGGCACACAGCGATGCAGCCATCACCCCGCCACACACACCGGACACACCGGACACAGAACGTGTATCAGGGGAGTGAGAAGAGGATGGGAACTACTGTGTGAGGAAGGAGGCAGTAGCATCCATCACCGCCATATGGCCTGTCCCTGCCTGGTCATGACCTATGCATCATGCCCTGGGAAATACCTCCTACTGACCTCCGGAACACCCTGCGACATTCACCCGGACCCCGACACGGACTGCCATTTCTTCACCGCTGGCCAATCACACAGAAAACCTGCTGCGGACTGCACTCTCCCTCTTCCCAATCACTGTGCAATCCCCAAAGGACTCGGGTTGGCCCACCACTGGGCTTCCATGTGATGTGGGCTTGGATGGCCAGGTTCAGCCCCAGCTCTGTCAATCACCTGAATGTGAATAAAACATTCTAAATCACACAGATGTGTCATCACTATGTTCACTCACGTATGGAAGTATGGCTGGATGTGGGGACGCTGATTGCACATGAAGGTACACCCCGGTAACTGACATCTATGCGCATGTCTATCCCTTAGACACATGGCCAATTGGATGACTGTGAAGGTGAGTACTAGCTGTGTCCCCATTGCACATCAACAGCAATCTCACAACACCCCAACGTAGGCACACGTCCATGTGTTGAATAGGGCCGTGTGTAGGACTGACCAAAACGGTGGCAGGCCAGGAGTGGTTTCCCACACCACATGTGACAGCAGAACTTCACATCGCATACCGACTTACACACATCTGTGTGGACACATTCTGTTGTGATGTATGTCATTGCTCCACATGGTCAGAGGTTGGACACCATACACACATAGCTGGAGTCATGTGAGTGCACATGTCATCCAGCACCTATCCAAAAACAATGTCTGGCTCACACAGGCGGAGCTTGCCAAAGGGACACACCCCCATTGCACATGCATCAGTCAGTTCCTCCCTGTGTTAGGACGAGGCTCATTGTGGCACACGAGTGGACAATCTAGACAACACACCTCACAGTTAGACACCAGTGGAGTGGCAAAGGCTTCATTGGCATGTGCATGTCAGTACGGACGAGGCAACGGCCACGACAGGCAGGGACATGCTTGAGACACTTACACGCAGCATGGGTACATGTCGAGGTTCAGAAAATGTTGGGGATGAAATGGGCAACATTCATCACGGATGGCAAAGCTCACAGCCGACCTTGCCTTGCTGGATGAGTCATGTGTTGTTTGGCGTCTGCCAATTGCCCCGTGTGGGGGGCACGACTCACTGCACGTGGGATCTGCATGTTGCTCTGCCTCCGGTGTGCGCCGATTGTCTGCTCTGCTGACAGTGATCAGGTGTGAGGGTCCGACAGGTTCACATGTCATGCTCCATTGCCATGTGTGTGCTCTCCCCCAGCAGTATGTCCGAATTGGCAACGTTGCCAAACGACGCTGTGTTGCTCCGACCATGGACCTGCGTCACCTTGCACAGGTGTGTGTACACATGCGTTATTCCACGCACATGCATCCAGAGCCCGACCGAAGGCAGACGTGTCCTCTGTTGCGGTGGGATATGTGAGCAATCCCCACGATGCAACAAGTTGTTGGGCCATGTGCTGTGGGTGGCAATCGGATGTGGCTTCAGGAACGTAGTTACTCGTCCATGAATGCCCGTGCAGCTTCATGTGCAATGTGTTCCAATAGTGCGTCGTTGTCGTGTTCAAGGAACACCAGGGTGAGCCAATCCATTAGGTGGTCCGGGCAGGTGTGCTCAGCCCACGCTGTCTCACCGATCCGCAACACAGCCCAATAGGGGAGCACCTCGATGTGGTCACTGCACACGAGAAATTGTGCAATCTCCCATGCACAGCTACCAATACATACGCAGTATGTCAAGGCATCCAATGCACGGCTGTCTGGGTTACACTCCTGTTCGTGATCCAACAGGGGGCGCAGACACAAGTCATAGTCCAATTCATCAACAGTTGTGTTGGATAGGCAGACATCCATGGGACACTCGAATGTGCATGTTCGGCAGTGGAACCAGGGCTGGACGCAGGTGACGTGGGTAATGCGGAAGCTGAGCCTGTAACTGATCCGCAGCACTGCCAGTGGCAGTGCGCCCAGTAAATGCAGCATACGTGCACAGTACTGTTCCACGTGACGGGGGTTGTGCATGTGCCCGGTATGGCCTGTCATTGCGTTGGTGCGTCTCGTGAACAGGCACTCTTCTGAACTGCTTTGGAAAAGACACACCTAGGCAAGGTGATATTTAACACATAACAGATATTTCAATTCCAGACATGCATTAAGACAACATTATTACCAGAAACCAACAGTTTTGGGAAATATTTCATTTTATTCACTTTTTTTCCTTTTTTTTAAATAGTAAAAAAATATCTATATATATCTTATTTTTGATTTATAAAAATATATCATTCTTGATTATATTTGGCAATTGTCATATTTCTATACTCGTTTTTGTACATAGCAACCTTATTTTCACATTGGTTATATAATTCGTAGAGATCTTGAGTGACATATTTGTACCTGTTTTGTATTGTGAAAAGCGGGGCTTAGGAACCTATAATGAACCTTTGAAATAAAAATAACATCTAAAAGTTCTAAAGTAAGTAAAACATTCCATTTAGTGAGAAAACTGTATGTTTGTTTCAGCACAAGGATAAAAAGAAAAAAACGGCAATTTCAGGAGGGCCATTACAAGCACATGCAGTTGAAAATAATAATAAAAATGCAGAGAATGACATATTAAAACAAAACATCAAGGTCAGTATAATACACTATTTACAATATTACTATAGATGCCCATAACAAATAGTTAATTTGTAAATAAGCAATTTCTGCCACTGCCTTATTTCTTTGCTAGACTGAGTTGTCGTTTCAATTCTTTGTAGATGTCTTATCCTTTTAGAAATAATGCCGAGAGTAATGAGCAAGGTTTGATCTAATATTGCGTAAAAAGTAGGACCATTTCGAGATGGGTAAATTCATCTTGTGCATATTGGGCAAGAAAAGTGGTTTAACACATTTACCATAAAAAGTAAAGGGTTATCTAATGTTAACACAAAAATGGAATTTAAATAGGACGAGGTTGAAAGCTGTGTTGTATTTAATCCAAACATCTTTACATTTTGATTTTAGTATATTGGAAATACATAAAAGGCACAGCTTCTCTGGCCTTTTATGGGGGGAGAAAGGAAAAAAGATTCGTCCACAACCCATTCGTAGGAGATAGGAATCTCAATAGCGGAGCAGGTATGACGTAGGGTTTATACTCTATTAGAAATAAACTGCGATTGGGGAAAAATAAGTGCGTGCATATAATAACTACTTTTTATACATTTTATGCAGTAATATAACAGGAAAGCTGCAGATAAACATCCTTAATTTTGCCAAAAAAAAGACGAGTAGGACATAGAGCTATAGATTGCCCTCGAAGGTAGGCACATTTAAATCTTGTCCAGTCAGTACATCACTAATGAAAGGCTAACCAGGGATGGTGAGCATGTCACTTTTTGATTTTATATTAGTTTTCTGTTTTTTTTTAAAAATCTTTCACTTGCGCATGTAACTCTGAGGAACATCAAAGAGGACCCTTTTTCCAATTTTTATTCTTTTAAACTAACTTAGGTGTTTGGGGATCTATTCTTGGGCCAATTGTAGGGCCATCACTTTCAAACTTTTGAGCACCGGTTTCTCTTAACTAAAGAAATTACACCGAACAGATAGACCATTGGAATGCATCTCCAAAATAAATCAATTTAGTATAATTCACCTTGTCAATACATAGTAATATATATAGCAGGTAAATTAATTCCGGACAAATTGTTGTCTATTTCTTATACAGTAACCACTGTGACGGAGTCCTGATGAAGGCTTCGGCCGAAACGCGCTTTGTTTGTCAACAAGCCGCCAGTATTATAACAGCATAAAGAAGGACGATGTTAATATTGATTGTTCAACTAAGGGTTAAAGAAGACTGTCAATCTTTGGTGTATTGTCAAATTGAGGAACAATGATATTTTGATGTATTTATGATTATAAATGTGAAAATAAGGTTGCTATGTACAAAAACGAATATAGAAATATGACAATTGCCGAATATAATCAAGAATGATGTATTTTTATAAATCAAAAATAAGATATATATAGATATTTTTTTACTATTTAAAAAAAGGAAAAAAAGTGAATAAAATGAAATATTTCCCAAAACTGTTGGTTTCTGGTAATAATGTTGTCTTAATGCATGTCTGGAATTGAAATATCTGTTATGTGTTAAATATCACCTTGCCTAGGTGTGTCTTTTCCAAAGTTTATTTCCCTGTCCAGGCTTTTTATCCTAGATACAGGGGCCCCTTGTCTTTACAAATTTGTACTCTTCTGAACTGCGGCAGTTGTGTGGAGGATTTGCCACAGCTCTGAGCAATGATTTGAATGTGTGTGCAACGTTGTGGGTTGCTGTTTCCGTGAGTGTCAAGGGCATCCCATGCAGGGGTACCACAGGCAGGGGCTTCTGTGTGTGGGCTGCGGATGAGTCGGATGATTCATTTGAGGAATTTGTGGTGTGGGAGTAGTCCCCATCTGCCATTGCATCTCTGTCAGGGTGTTCCAGGCGCATTCTGGACCAAGGTCAGAGGTGCAGGTGTCCTCCCGCATTCTGCATTGGGACAATGGTGCTTTCATCCCTGATGTTTGTCTGACTGCTACTTGCGTTTTCGGAATGTGATGTGTCTTTGGCGCTGAGATTGGGACATGGACTTGGGCTCATGGTGTACAGATGGCGATGCACACACACATGTTGGCATGTGGAGCCAGGTGCCCGAGCGGCCTTGCGCTGCTTGTGCTATCTCACTCCGTCTCTCTCCCTCGCTCTCTCCCTCTCTTTCCTTTGTTGGGCGCATGGCACACCTTCTTCTCTTGGATTTGGTCTTCCCGGCTGTGTGCTAAGGATTGTCCAGTGAGGAGCAGCTAGGACTCATCCTAAGGGTTGTTTCTGCTTTTGTTTGTATGGTGTTTTGTGTTGGTGATTGCATTGCTGTATGACTGATTCTCCATTTTCTGGCCACGCATGTATGTTTATTTTCCTGCTTGTGCGACATCAGGCAAAATGTTTGTTTTTGGATTCGTGGTGTTGGTGTGCAATTTCTTAGTCCGGGGTTGGGGGTGGTCCCGGGGGGAGGAGGGGGTGTTGCGGGCCTGGGTGTGGTGTTGGTGGGTGTTGTGGCCCTCTTGGGTGTCTGGGCCCGCATGATGAGTGGCTCCATGGCATCTGTTGCCCTTCGGATGTGGCCCTGGGCTGTGCTCCCTTTTGTGGTGCTGGCTGCCGTCCGACTTTACACCAGGTCAGAGCAGGTGTAGATTTCCTGGTGCTAACGCGCCTTATCGCGGATGTGGCTGGTCGTTGTGAATGTTGAGGTGTGCTGTTGTCTCGGCTTTTGTCACGGGAACGCCTACTCTGCATCTCATTAGCGATATTTGCGGGGGTCCTCTGTGGCGATGTTTTTTGCGGCTGCTATCGCAGGTAAACTGGTGCTGTGGGCTAACACCGGCTTGTGAATGGGGAGGTAAATTTATCACAACTTTGGCTGCGATAAAGTGCCGTTAATTCGGCGATAGCTCCTTCTGAATATGCTCCTCAGTGTTTATATACCCAAAGTGGTACACTTACGGGTTCTACCTTGCTGTGTCATGTTGGACTTAGGATGACGGAAGAAATGACCCTTGTACACAGTTATTATGCAGGAGATGGTACTCCTGCTGAGTTTACAAGAACCTTCATGCATAATGGAGGAGGCTAGTTTTCAGGAAAAACCCCACGTTCTGTATGCAGTACCGTAACAGGGCAAAAGGTCAGTCCCAAGAACCGTTATGTAGTGTAATGATAGGGGAGAATATAGGTGAAAGGTTAAGATGCTACCTGAACCTATATTGGGGTACCTATATGAAACATAACACCCACTCTTCATCCGACTGGAGGACATACTAAAAATTCTAACGTACGGCTAAATGTTGTACGCAAACTAATAATAAGTCCATTAAAAATAGTGCTTAAAAACGTAAAATTTCAAAAAAATGCTAAAATAGAAAAAATATTGCAAGCTATAGAAGTCTGTACTAAATATCTTCGTATATATAGTCCAAACAATTAGTGACTGAAAACCATGCAGTTTAGAAAATGTGTCTTGTTTAAAAATTCCAAATTTGGTTGTTTAGAAAGAGGCCAAATTTTTCCCAGCACACGATGAGCCAAATGTTTATGTGTCCTGGCTTGCGAGACGCAACATCACTGTTGCTTGCCATCGCAGACGACGATCCGTGCAACACCTCACAGATTAGGTCAATCGAGCACAGATGTTATTCTGCACTATCCACAGCCGATGCTGGGGTAGCCTGTGTGCCATCCAATGCCTGAGTAGTTGTTGAGGAGCTGGTATCCGTTCCAACAGGAGCTGAAGCATCCTGTGGGGGCTCTAAGAATCAACAGACATCAACATGGGAATACGCTGAGGACACAGCAGGACATGGGCCATTATCGGGTCCAGTAAAGCATCAATGTCCGCTGGCGCAACCAATGGAGTTGTTAAACAGAGATCTAACCTGCATTCCTGTCCGCAGAACAGACATCCAAGGACAGGCAAAACACATTCGATCCAGACTGGTCTAAATGACAGGAACCAAGACTCGCTTAGTTCTCGAAGACGAGGTGTGCCCAGATGGATTACCATGCGATCCTGGTATCGGCACTCCAAGAGCGTTCTTTCCATCTCCTTGGTGACTGGGGCATCCATTGCGTAGCAGAGAAGCAGGATCAGAGGAAGTCTTCCAAAAATGCTTCCGAATACAGAGTGTATGAAGTTGGGAATGAGTCCGAGGATTGTCTGAAAGGTGCTTAACAGTCCAGAACCTATGGTCTTAAATGGTTGGACCAAACCCGTCGTATCAGACATGTTAAAGATACATTGTACCATTTCCGTGAAATGTAAAGGGCAGTTTGTCCGTACTAGTGCCTGTATGTCAGCCGAGGACCTTGCAACCTGGAGATCATACGTTTCTCAAGCAGAGGTTAAAGGCACAGTTTGCTGTAAAAGCATGGCTTTCATTCGGCTCAGAGTATCAAACTGTATAAAGGAAACATTCAACGAAGGCCATAATGGTGCTCCCTGACTGTATGGGTCGGTGGAAACAATACTTGCATACAGCAAGTAACCCTGGAGCTTACAGTGACGAGATATGCGCTGCCCGGGAGCATCCCACAACAACCTTGATCATTCAGCATCAAATAACTCCCATTCGAAAGCAACTTGAAAACTGGATTAATCACGACAGCTGGGGAACCTTTCAAGTGACAGGATAAGTTAGCAACCGAACAATTACAGGCCCCGTGCAGCATGATATCCTGGCATATGAGAGATCCACTTAAAGAGTTCTTGCAGTCGGTACCGCTAAGAAACACTTCCATGTCCCCATTCCTACATCGAAATCTGTATGGTAATTCCCAAGATTCCTTGATGAATTACCTACCCATCGCTTCCTATCTGCCTGCCTGTTGTTGTTTAAGGCAATACTGAAACTGGAAAGTTGTGACCCGCAGTGTTATATGGCCATGGATTAACCATTCTGTAGATGGTGACTCTGCCACAGTAAAAGGTAACTTGTCCAGTTTTAAATACGCAGCATTGTATATTTTGCTCCCCTTTGTGCCATTGTTATCTGTTTCTCAATTAGATTTTATGCAGAAAATAGGGACGTCCTGTTGATAAATAGCCAAGGCATATAACCAGCACGCAATGATTGCAGCGTCCAGCTTAAAAGCATAATAGAACGTGACTGGGATTGTCCGTGATGTAGTATGGACAAGTCTTGTTCTAGTATATCTATAGCAGAAGATACAATGTTGCCCAGTGAATAAATCCTGGATGTTAATGTAGTCATACCATTGTCAACTACACTTAGCGCCTTTTCTAGGTTAATTCTATCTATTTCACGAAGTCTCTCTGCAGCTTCTTGTTGAGAGATTTTCCACATTTCATTATAGACAGCGTAATAGAAACGTTTCTGACGTGGCTTTCGGGGACCTAACAAAAAATCCCTTAGATCCACCTCATCTGAGAGTAGGGAGAAGTGCTTTCTCACCTGGGACAGTGTTGAGGTTTTAGCCAATCGAGGCACAACTTCCCAACACTGTATGATGTCACTACCCCCGGATGTTCTCTTTGTACATAGCGTTGGTCCGGCCTATGGATACTAAACCCTTCGGTTGTACCCCTGAATCTTGATTGACATCTGTTTGTGTCTGTGGACCAAACTAACCATCCCTTCCAATCAGGGTCTGAAGTATTGTACTGCATGATGTCATGTATTGTATCCCACTCACGTGATGTAACACTGATATGTGAAGGTGTGGGAATCCAAGGTGTGTTCAAATCCTTGTTCTTGGCTAGTCCAAGACAGGAAGTCTGTTGCACAGTGTCATTCAGAAATATTATCTGCTGTGGAATGAGGCATGCTCTAAATAGTGCTTCTGTTCCCTGAACTTGCCATTCCTTAGAACCCCAGACTGATTTTATGTCTATAGTCTCCTTCCATAAGTCGAAACCCTGTTCAGACAGTTGGGAAATAAAGGATGCAGAATAAATCTGTTTAGTGTTAGTCAGCATATTTTTCTGTGCAGGTGTAGGGGCAACCTTATAGTAGTATGAGGTCGAGGCAGAAGTGTTAAACCCTGAAAAATACGACATTTTCTGTGCAAATGTATTCAAACTACCTTTTGGTGGTGTCGGGCAATGTTCCCATTGGTGGTATGTGAAGATATTTCGTGGGATACTGGATGTGTGTAAAAAGTGATGACCATAATGATGGTAACAGTACATATTGTCAAAATCAGATGTGTCCCCTAACAATTCATTGCTTGAAAATGCAGCGGATTTTTTTAAATCAGACAACATATTATTTATAGTTTCAAAGTCCCAATCATCAGAAAATGTACTGGAGGTAATGATATAATTTAGAGAAATTTTAAATAAATGTGGTATTTTCAAAAGTTCAGTAGAGCCAAATACATCATAATCAACCTTGTCCCAAACTATACCATCAGGAATTGGAACAGCTGTAATGTTCACGGAAAATAGGTCTCTTTGTTCACGATGAGATGATGTACGAGGTTTCAGAACCATATTAAAATTTGATACTGCAGAGCGTTCTAGGAGATATTTTCCATTTATGAGTAAGCAAAAGACAGTCACTAGGCCAATCTAGAACAGAAAAAACAATATTCCAGTTATGATCCAGAGCTGGAGCCAAGGTGAAACTAAGTAAGTCTTTTTCAGAAAAGTGTAGAATTCACGAATTTGTTGCTTACGGGAAACTGGAGCGGGCGTTGTCTCAGGTTCACTGTGATCAAAAGAGAAGGTATCAAAATCGATGAAGTAGCCAGATGCAGTTCGATCTATGTATGGTAGCTCTGCAGGTTTTGTTGAACCGGCAGGTGTCTCTTGTCGAGGCATATTGATGTAGACATCGGAATTAGGCCGAATTGAAATTTTTGTTTCATTTGTGCTTTGAAGTTCAGTTTCCAGAGGAACGAGTTCCATTTCATTGTTGGAAATTCCATCACTTTGTATTGGTGACTCTTCGAATGTTATGAGTCTTTCCGTCTGAACTTCCTGTATGGTAGCGAGAGGAGAGCGTCGGCTACCCAGGAGCCCACGAGGCCTACTATTCAGTATCGGCCATATAGTGTGGTTTGATCAGATCAAAGGAGACAAATCTCTTTTCTTTTTTTCCGGCAAGAGGCAGAAGAAGTATTGTTCTTGTTTCTTCGACAGCCAGGACAGGTACAGGCTTTCTGTATGATGGCCCAAATTCTTTTTTGTCCTCGATCTTTTCTCTGACCAGAACCCTGACTTTTGGGATCCAGACAGGTTTGCCGTGACTGATTTGACTTCCCCAATGGCGGTGCGTTTTACTTGCACGTTGCTTAGTAGTGCCTGGGATTCATTCAGATCCAGTAAAACAGCCAAACCTTTATTGATGTCAAATGGTTTTTCATCTGCCACTGTGCTTTCATAATTGAGATCAGGTACCCACATTCTTGTCCCAAATAGGACCTCTTAAGGAGTGACACCCCCTAGAGAACTTCTTGGCATGTTATTAAGGGCTTGTTGGACCCGTATAAGTGAATGACCGAACTACCACCCAACCTAATACTCTTGCTGTTAAAGATTGATTTAAGTCTCGGTTTTTCCTCTCCATGACCGAATTTCCCTCGGGATGGTACGGAGAGGAGTCCTGCAATGCTACACTCAAACATTCCATGGCTTCCTTGTAAGCCATAGGGGGCTAAACGCGGGGCCACGGTCAGAATGTAATGTGCCAACTGCATATGTCCCTATAAAGACTCGCAAATCTTTTATAACAGTTCAAGTGTCAGGCCATACCCATAGGAATCTAGAGCATGAATCCACTGCCACCAAGATATACTTGTAAGCCACATCCGATTGTAGGGGGCTGCAGTGGTCCAAATAGACACAAGCGAGTGGTCTGTCCGATATTAGTAAAGGTGTCTGTGCTGGACGCGCCATGGAGGAACCCTTCATCTGCTGGCAGATGTCGCAATTTAGGACAAAATTCTTAGTTAAACCAGGCCACCAATAGCGTTGTTTCAGCAAAGAAACCATTGCGGTAATCCCTGCATGTGCAGAACCTAGACCTTCGTGTGCAGGTAGTATTAAGCCTAATCTGCGATCCATGTTTGGTATTACTCTATCCCCCACTCCTGGAATCTTAGCATACGTAGTGTTGTTTGCATCTAACTTGTAGGAGTACTTGGGTGGAAAACCTTTCGGTAAGGCTGGACTGTTTTTGCGTGAAGCAATAACAGCTACCATTATCTGTCCGTCTATTCTCGTTTTTGAATGAGTGATTGCAGCTACGGCAGCAGTTCGTTCTGCCCCCTTTGCGGCTTCATCAGCCAATGAATTCCCTTCAACGTGAATGCCATCACATTGGTGACTTAGCGTGTGTATCACGTGGGCTCTTGGTAGTTCGTTTTCAACTCGGCTATCTGTTCCCATAACATTGTATGCTTAATTGTGCCACCTTTTGAGTCTTTAAACCCATTTTGACCCCAGTAGTGAAGATAGTTTTTGTATGGCTGGACACAATAAAAAGAATCGCACACAATCAGTGTGGGGAATTCTCGGTCCGTATTTATTAGTGCCAGTAACAGGGCTTTTAATTTTGCTAGCTGTGCCGTGCAGTCTCCTAGAGCACAAGATTATTAGGGTTTGCCCAAATAACCCTCCACTTTCTGGGCAAGCAAATATCGCACAATACAAAAAGTGATGTGGAGGGATGAATACGCTCAAAGTAAACTTAGGGTACGTCAAATTAATACTATTCCTTGGTACACAGTCCCATCTTATCTATCTATGTCTCAACAAACCATGTTTCTCCATTAGATCAACATAAAAAGACAATACACAAGGTGTACAAAAATACATAAATAATCACAAACAAACAACAATTGTTTCCTAACCCCCGATATTACAATGAAAGTGTTCGCTTTCTAATTCAATGCAATCCACTGTGAGGTAATCCTCTACACACTTGAGGTACCACTTACACCTCTACACCCTTTTAATAGTGTGCACATCCATTTTTAACACAATTGTTGTTTGTTTGTGATTATTTATGTATTTTTGTACACCTTGTGTATTGTCTTTTTATGTTGATCTAATGGAGAAACAATTAAAAAGAAATGAATAATTGTTTCAACCAGGAATGAACGATGGTATGTGGTATGTTGAGACGTAGATAAATAAGATGGGACTGTGTACCAAGGAATAGGAGTAATTTGACGTACCTTATGTTTACTTTGTGCAGTCTCCTAGAGTCTGTGTTTTCTTACTGCCGGGATGGAACTTGCTATCCTGCATACAACCTTTTACAATAGCTCAAGCAGCGCTGTATTGTTGTTTACTTCCTACGGCCGGCTGAGCAGATCCGTCAGTGTAAATGATATATTCATACTGATCTAGAGGCATTATTTCATTTGGCAGAGGATATTCTTGTTCATATTGCAGGAATGCTTGAGTTTTTAGACTAGGGTCATATCTGTATTCTACATCCGTTGCAGTGAGAGAATTAGCCCATTGTATCCATCTTGGATGTAAGGCTTTAGCATTAGGAATGCTTGCCTTTGTAGCAGCCTCTAAGGCTGGCACCGGAGTTACGACAATTATTCGTTTCCCCTGAGCCAGTGCTCTTTCTCTCACTACAGCGGTCTGTACTGCTGCCAGGATTTTTTCTGTCGAAGTAAAGCGCATTTCAGCGTTTGAATAAAGTGATTTGTATGCTAAGGGTACTGTTTCTCCTTCATTGAAGGTTCGGTAAGTGTAGCCAGATTGACCCACTATAACACGGATTATTAAATTGCGGACATCCACGCGTGTCTGCAAGTGTTTTGATGCTATCATGTCAGCTTGTAGGGAACGAAGGATATAAGTGTGTTCCTGTGTCCAATGCCTAACTGAAAAATCAGGTCTTATTAAGTCGTAGAAAGGTTTGACTTTTTCTGTGTAATCTAAAATGTATGTTCTGCCAAAATGTAAAAATCCCAATATGGATTGTAAGTTCTTCAGCGAATTTGGAGGTTGGAGCAGCGCACACTTTTCTAAAAAGTTAGCTGCAAGCCTTTTTCCTTCACTTGATAGCTCACATCCCAAAAATAGGACATTGAAGTGGGCTACTTTCGATTTTTTTAAAGTTGATTTTGTAGCCCTCAACGGCGAACCCCAGAATTATGTTGCTCACCCTGGTCAAGTGATCCTTTAAATGATCATCCGTCAGATAAATATCATCTACATAGGACAATGCTTCTTCATCCAAATTTTAAAGTAACTCTGTTAACCTTGCGGAAAACAACCTGTGGCTATTCTTATACCCTTGGGGGAGTCGACAAAATTGACGCTGGGAACCTAGCGCGGAAAATGCTGTTAAATACCTGCTTTCAGGCGCTATATTTTGGCAGAAAATTCCATTTGAGATATCTAGTGTTGTTTTGTATTTTTTCCGCAGAATGTTATTCATTAATGCAGCACTATGTGCATTCTGTACTGCAAATGTTTTTGTGCATGTGTTCAGATGTCTGTAGTCTAAAACTAGATGGTATGAATTATCGGGTTTCATTAAGGGAAACAAAGGATTATTCATTGGAGAGGTGCAAGTTTCAATTACACCATGATATTCAAGTTGACCTAAGATCTCCCTGACCTGTTTTTTCACTTCTTGTTTTACCGGGTACTGTCTCTGTGGGGTTGGAGTAGTTTTTTACTGGGATTATTACATGATGTGGTGACTCAACATCCCACCCAACATGGTTGCAATATAATGCTGGAGTAAGGGCTACTGCCCACTCCTGCGTGTATGTATGTTTTAAGTTAATTGGAACGAGTTTGGAAAAGGACGGTAAGATTACCGTTTCTCCCTTGTGGCAATCCATAACAATTTCAGGCGGCCAATCTCTTTCAGCCAAAAGGATGTCATAGCCGTAAGTCAGGTTCTCCCAAAAGAGACCTTTAATTTTTCTGGGTTTTTCCCCCTCCATTTGGAGTGTTATCTCATGTAACCTATGTGGGACACTTACCCTTGTATCAGGTGTTTCCACCGTGATATGCTCATTCAACTCCGCTGCTACCAGAAATTCCATCAGGTTCTGGCGAGCTATTGGGCATGTCTAACGTTGAGACCTGCTACTTTCTTCTTTTTAAATTGAGGTTTTGATTTTGGCTTCTCTTTTTTCTTGGAAGTATAATCTGATGTGCGTGGCATGTCTCTGGACTTTGTACACTCTTCTTGTCTGTATTCTGACCATCCTTCTCTCTCGGAGTTTCTTAGTGAACCCTGAAAGGAACGAGAGGAACGTGTATCAGTATCCTGATACCTGTCAGGTTTTTTAATGTTATCTCCATTCCTAAGGTTGTATCTCCTTTCGGAGGGCTCCTGTTGAGGAGCCCACTCCTGGATTGAGATCTATTCTTTTGTTTTTTATTGTTATCCCATTTCTTCTTTGAAGAATCAGGTGCTTGCTTGATGTTATCCTTTCAGGACCTCCCATCAGTTGAGGTTTTGTTGCTCTATCTCCGAAACTATCACTACCTAATTCAACATAGGTGTCTTCAAAAATTTTAGGTAATTCATATTCCTGTTGCAAAGGAGTGAAATCCATTAGGCATTGACGTATTGCCACTGCTGCTGCATCCCCTTTAACATTAGCTAGTATGATAGCTGATACCTGGGCAAAATTACCTAATAATTTCATCCCTAAGTTCAGAGCAGGTTCTGCTCCATACTCATTCTGTATTTGTCTTAATGCATCTGGCATTACTGCTAATGATGGGATACCATGTGTTCTGGCATATCTGGCAGCAAAAACTGTACCCCAAGTGGTACAATCCTCCTTTTGGAGAGCAAGCCACATTGGCAAGCAGATTGTTAACATTCTGTGTTTTTCTTGAGGGCTTGTTTGTGGAAATACTGCCTATAGCTGTGTTATTTTCTGAGCTATGTCATTTGCTCACGATTAGTGGTCATTTTACCCATAACTGTATGTCACGTTTGTGGTGTAATTTTAGTTATAGATCCATGAATTTGTCCTGTTTGTGTAGCCCTAGTTGGCTGGAGTGTCAGTGTTCTCATCACGAACTGTGTCAGGTTTCTGTAAAGTTTTATTATTTCTTTATGAAGTAGACGTAAGTCTGCCACTGGCATTGAGTCAATATCTGGATGTGGTGTATAAGCTGCTAGGACAGGCTAAGTGGCTCCATCTCTTCCGAGCGGACCATGTCTTACTTTGTCTTTTGTGTGGGGGAGAGCGCCTTTAAACCAGTTTATGTGCTCCTGGTAGGTGAGTGGAACTTCAAAGTCCTCATACGGACAGTATTCATTTGGTGGTTCATCTTCAGTGTAAGAATGAAATGTATTTGATTGTGCATCTGCTTGTGGGAATTTAACTCAAGAATAGAATACCTCTGTTCTATATGATTCGTGTGCCTCAATCACAAATGTTACTGTCCCACCCCTAACTGTGACTCCGTAGTCTGCTAGTTTTAGAGTAATGGGCATTTCTAACATTTTCTGAAATGTCGATTTTATTTTTCTCTTCTTCTTCCCTGGCTCTAGCAGGTTGTGCTCGCACAGCGGTGTCTTCCTCAGCCATTGTTTTTGAAAGAAGAAATTTCAAGGAAACTGAGATAAAGTTTTATGCACAATAGGAACTGTTTGTCCTTCAAGCTTGATAAACCTGCAGCCAATTTGTAGGATATGCCTACTCAGCTGTGGCGGATAGTTCCCTTCCCACTCCAGACGTCTCTGGTGAAATGTGAGTAGGGGTCTCTGAGAATAGCACGACTGAACTACTCAGATTTTACTGTTAAATAAGTACCAAACCAACGTTGGCGGCGCCATGTCATGTAGTTCCTATAAACCTATATAGGATCTGTGCATTTAGACAACATACACTGTAGGATTGGTGTCAGGACTGATTCTAGACACCCCCACTGGGTATGTTAGCCTGTGTACCAGCTAGCTCAAGTACCATAGAAACCCCTCTTACCAAGGAGAGAATAGTTCTTGGCAACTATCGAACATGACAACCCTTATCCCTCAGGATCATGGAAACAGTGTATTACTTTTCGCTCAGTCACTCGTGCTCACTTCATCTCAGAGAGATACACAGAATAAACGGTGGGGACCTTTTTTCAATAAGCATTTATTGAACCAGCGTCATTCTAGTGTAAAATAGGTGTGCTGAAACAACCACTAGACAGTAACAGATATAAATGATTATAAGCACTAACAGAGTAAATTGATGGTAGATTTCTACCATCGTGCTAAAACAATGAATACAGGAAAATACATAAAATACATGACAGTAGTAAATGCGTACTCCTATGATGCAACCCTAACTAGATGTACCTAAGTGTACCTAGCATGTATGTGGGTGTAAAGCCAAGAATCCCTCTAGAATAAAGTCAAACCTATTATCTGAAGTGAGGGACTGTGGGACCCCGTCTTGGTCTCGAGATGGACACCCCGCAAGGTATGTCAGACCACTGCGAGCTGGAGTGTCTGCGTGCAGGAACCTCAGCGTCTTGCGCCAGTGTGTCGGCATGGAAGTCCTTTTCTCCTCTGACTACCTCAGCAAGATATGGTGTTTATATACCCAAAGTGGTACCCTCAGGGGTTCTACCTTGCTGTGTCATGTTGGACTTAGGATGACGGAAGGAATGACCCTTATACATAGTTATTATGCAGGAGATGGTAGTCCTGCTGAGTTTCCAAGACTCCTCATGCATAATGGATGAGGCTAGTTTTCAGGGAAATCCCCACTTCCTGTATGCAGTACCGTAACTAGTCAAAAGGTCAGTCCCAAGAACCGTTATGTAGTGTAATGGTAGGGGAGAATATAGGTGAAAGGTTAAGTTGCTACCTGAGCCTATATTGGGGTACCTATATGAAACATAACACTACCAGTGCATTGAAATCAGGTTTATTTCGTGACTTTAGTGGTTTATCATGACAAGTGGTGTGGTTATTACTTGAGGTGGGTACTCATCCTCCTCAACTAATACCCTGATTTGTTACAGGGAGCAGCAAGTATGGTGAAGAAATCTAATCAGTTTCTCTTCTTTCTGTGTCCTGGAAAAAGGAAGGCATTGTATGACCTAGGTTACTTCCAAATAACATTATGGGTAGGTGCTCGCTAAATGTTCATAATTTTCTTTCACATAATTAAATGAAATCCTGCAAAAAGTATGTGAAATTACATGAAATGCAAAATGTGTATTTCGCGCTACACTTTACGACGAAATGCATCCTTGCATCCATTATAGATGTGTAGACCATTTCACACAAAATAAAATAGTGCAAAAAACACAAGTTCCCCAAACAAAAGTCACTCCTCTTCTGATTTTTCACATTGTTTCAATGCTCCCATGCTAACATGTTGCATGTTGTGGCATAAAGGTGTATTTTGGGAAAATGTGCATAAGAAGTGCAAAGCGAAATTCATAAAATTACGTGAGACTTTGCCAGAAGTGCCACCAGAGCCTAATTGTGAGACACAATTTTCTATACTTATTGCATTTTTTGCTTTTGTCCTCCCGGTGTGCTGCAGATATTGATTCTGATATATTTTTCGCCTTATGTGATCGTAGGGAAGGCCTTTCCGCCTGCCTGCACACTGCCCGACCGCCGGCCATCAAAATCTGGCGGGCGGAAAAGCTGCTTAGGATGGCGGGGAGTCTGCCACAACAGCCTGTCTGTGGTGGTCTTCCCGCCATCCAAATCAGCCCCTTTGATAGGATATGTATAACACAACTGTCGGTTGGGTCTCGACCCTGTTATCTACTTTCCTAAGTTTTTTCCTTGACCAGTTGCTTCAAGACATTTTTAACAATCCATGCTATGTCCCCCGGGGTCTCCCACAGGTTCATGTTAATATCAACGTTGGTGTGCAGGGACTTTTTAATTTCAGATAGCCACAGTATTTTGTGCGCTTGGTCTATCAACATGCAATCCCTTATAATGTCCTTAGTTAACATGGCTTCATTTTTGGACCAGACTGAGTGCCAAAGCAACAAGGGTCTTGCTTCTTTTATTGCTGTTATGGGCTGTAGGCCAATTCTAGATGGATAATGGTACTAGAGGTTGATTTGGAACCGCTCCCAGCCTTCTTAAGAATTTATCTTCTTGAATTTGCAAGGTTGTATTGTCCCCTAAGCCCCAAATTCCCACCCTATATGTTGCAGCAGAAATTGTTTATCATATCTGGTATTCGCTTAGATCCAAGCTTGGCGGCAAATCTGAAAATAGCCTTGTTGTTCCTAACCTTACTAGTAACGCAGGGTTCTATTTGTGGTTTTCCCACTTTTCTGGAAATCTGAGGCCTAGGCAATGAAAAATTTCCTAGCAATCGTAACGGAAAGTTTCAATTCTATTAAGGACTCGGAGGCGGGGATTATGCCTTCTCTCTTCACTTTATTCAACAGCAGCCATTCAAAACAACAAGACTACATTTCCCATGAACCCTAGGGAAATCTGTAGTCAAACAAAATGTCCAATCTGGAACAGTCCTGGATCCTCCAATCAGGTCACTCCAGCGTCCACATAGTCTGCCCTCACTGGCCCTTGCTCCTCTTTCTTTGTGCGAAGTCAGCCGGTAACCAATCTTCAATTGTCTTGTTTATTCGCATCCGAACCTACGAGGACAAAGGTATTATCAATTCGCGAAAGGAATCTGATGTAACCAGTTATACTACAATGAGGCAGACGTAACATAGAACCGTAAATCCACGGACGGAGCAGATCAAAATGCGATCTAAGAACAACAAGCCAGCCATAAAACCGCAACATTGGCATTAAATAATGACGAATAAGCCATATTTCCAAAGAAAAACAGAAAACAAACTGATTTACTTACTGTAGTATGGGGTGGGACATCCTCTAGTGATCCCCTAGGGTGGGATAATCCTCGCCTCCGAGTCCTTAATAGAATTGAAACTTTCCGTTACGATAGCTAGGACATTTTTCATTCTATGTCAGGACTGGAGGCGAGGATTATGCTAGTTCAAAGCTTGCTCACCAAGAGGTGAGCCATGTCCAGCACTGGCTTGAAGTTGAACCTCTTAAAGGTAGAGTCCGAAGACCAGTCCGCCGCGTTAAGGATATCTTCCAAACGGGCACCCAAGCCAAATGCCTTCGAGGCCATTGCTCCTCGAACTGAGTGAGCTCCAAAATCCTTGAGGCTTATGCCTGCCTCCTGCATAACCCACCTAACCCACCGGGCAATGGTAGGAGAGTAGACAGCCTTGAAAGGTTTGCGGAGAGCAATGAGAAGTTGGCGTTCCCCTGGAGGCCTGAATTCTTCTGTCATCTCTTCATAAGCTTTCAAACAGCGGACTACGCACAACTTGGGAGAGTCCGGGAACTCTGGGTAAGAGATCACTCTGGTATGACACTTAGTCCATCTATGCAATGTAAAGGTCACTCCAGATGGGGTAAACATCCTGTAAGTGATGTCCAGAGCTCTAACATCAGACACGCGTCTACAAGAAATCAGACAAAGTAACATCGCCAGCTTAGCTGACAGCTCTTTCCTTGACAAGAACCAGTTAGGTTGCCAGGACAAAAACAAGTTAAGAACCTGGTTCACGTCCCATAATGCTGAGTATCGGGGTTCTGGGGGTAAGGAGAGCCGAATGCCCCAAAGAAGCTTGCAGACCAGAGGATGTTCCCGAATAGGGGTATTATTAAGTGGCAAATGTCCAGCTGATATAGCTGAACGAAAAGTGTTGATAGACCTGTAGGCCAAGCCACTAGAGGCTAAATGGGCCAACAAATTCAGGACGTAAACCACATCTGCGTCCAAGGGATTGGTATTCCGTCACATACACCAATGGGACCATCTGCCCCAAGCAGATCTGTAGCGTTTGACAGTACTGTCTGCCCACGCTCTAGACATGAGTTCCTCAGCCTTTGCAGAAAGGCCTGGGACTTCCCAGCGACTCCGGTAATCCGCCATGACACAAGCCGCAACGAGTTCTGCAGGACTAGAGGATGAGGAACTCGGTTGGGGTTCAGAAGAAGATTTGGAAAAAGGGGGAGTAGGATTGGAGAATCCCAGGAAAGTTCCAGAAGAACTGGAAACCACACTTGAGATCTCCAAAGGGGGGAGAGGACCACTAGCTCCGCCCCTTGCCTCCTGACCTGTGCCGTCACCCGAGTGATCATTGCAAAGGGGGGAAACGCGTACCCCCTCTCTAGACTCCAATCCTGGAGGAAGGCATCCGTGGACACTGCCAGGGGGTCCGGCCTCCAGCTGTAGAAACGGGGAAGTTGGTGGTCGAGCCTCGAGGCAAACAGGTCTATTGAAAACGGCCCCCAAAGGTTGTTCAACCTCAGAAAAACGTCTGTGTCCTACTTCCACAAACTTGAATCCATGAAGTTGCGAAAATGGAAATCTGCTACCAGATTCTCCCGCCCGGGGAGGTACTCCGCTGTCACCGACACATGGTGATCCAGACAGTATTGCCAGAAGCTGGCGGCAAAATCGGAGAGGGCTTTGGACCTCGTTCCTCACAAATGGTTGATATAGCGGACTGCGGAAACGTTGTCCATTTTCAGAAGAACTGAGGACTGAATTGACTCTCTAAGCCAACAGCGCACTGCGAAGGAGCCTGCCAAGAGTTCCAGCCAATTGATATGTAATCTGCGTTCGTCTGGAGACCACAATCCTCCTGTGGAAAAACCGCCGCACCTGGCTCCCCACGGTGCTGGCGTCTGACTCTATGACTAAGTCTGGAGCAGAGCCAAAGATTGCCCGACCGTTCCAGGCTTCCATGTGTTGGAGCAACCATTGGATCTCCTCCCGGGCTTCCTCTGAAAATATCACCTTGTGGGAGTAGGGACACCCCTTCCGCAGGTAGAGTGCTTTGAGTCGTTGCAATGCTCGATAATGAAGGGGTCCCGGAAAAATCGCTTGGATAGAGGCTGAGAGCAGTCCCACTATCCGAGCTAAATCTCTGAGGGATACTTGGCTCCTGGCGAGTGTGCGCCTCAACTCGTGGCGGATCTTTGCGATCTTTCTTGTTGGGAGGCTGAGCGTAGAAGACCTTGAGTCGGTCACGAAACCTAGAAACGTCAGACATTGTGAAGGGGAGAGCATCGACTTTGCTTCGTTGATGACAAACCCCAGACCCTGGAGGAGATTCACTGTCATCTGGAGATGCTGATGAAGTTGTCGGGGACACGCATCCATAAGGAGAAGATCGTCGAGGTAAACGATCATCCGAATGCCCCGAGCTCTCAACCACTCCACCACTGGCTTGAGGACCTTGGTAAAACACCAAGGGGCTGATGCCAGGCCGAACGGGAGGGAGGCAAACTTGAAAGTCTGACCTAGCCAAATGAACTGGAGGAAACGACGGTGGAGGGGGGAGATCGGAACCACCAGGTACACGTCCTTCAGATCTAGATGAACCATCCAGTCTGAAGGACGAAGAACATCCCGGAGGAGATGGATGCCCTCCATCTTGAAGTGGCGATAGATTAGCCACTCGTTGAGTTCGCTTAGATTGATCACAGGGCGATTGCCCCCATCGGTCTTGTCCACCAGAAATAAGTTGCTGACAAAACCCCTTGAATGAAGCGAAGCTGGAACGACCGCCCCTTTGGCTAGGAGGGAAGTTACCTCCTCGTCTACCAAGGCAGAGTCCTGTTGGGAAAACTGGATAGGACGGGGTCTGACCCGCTGGCAGGGATCCCCAAGATGCTCTATGTGGAAGCCCTGAATGGTTTGTAAAACCCATGGGTCCCCCGTGACAGAAGTCCATGCCTGGAAAAAATTCCCCAGCCTCCCCCCTATTCTTAAGTGGGAAGAAGGGAGTACACTCACCAGGGGAAGAGGCTGCAGCTCCTCGGTAACCTCGTCCTTTGCCGCGGCGACCCCTTGTAGGGTAGAAGTTGCCAAAACGGGACTGGTCCTGGTATTGGCCTTTGTTGGAGCCTTTGCCCTCTAGGCTGTTGTTTGGGAGCGAAGCCGGTCGAGCGGCCCCTACCTCGACCGGCCCCTCGGAAAACCCGGGGAAAAACCTTCTTGATGGTGGTCTGTGCCTTATCAAGGGAGGTGAAAGTATTTACAAATTTTCCCAGTTCTTTAATGAACGGGCCGGCAAAAAGACCTCCCTGGGCCACTGGCCCAGCCTCATAATCAGCTAGATCCCCGAGTTTGGGGTCCACTTTGATAAGCAAAGAGCGGCAGCGCTCTGTGGATATAGCACAATTCGCGTTGCCTAAGAACACGATGGCCCTCTGCGCCCATCCGGAAAGGGAGTCAGGGGAGATAAGGGAACCTGACGACTTGGCTTCTTCAGCCATGTCAAGAATTTTCATCAGTGGGCCTAAGACGTCCAGGAGTTTATCCTGACAAGCCCGCCAGGATCTGTCTGTACCCTTCTTGGGGTCCCTCATGAACTTTTGGAGAAAAGTCGCCATGCGGGCATCAATTTCAGGGGTTAGGGCGACTTTGCCTTCTAAGGAAGGACGTGGGCATTCTGCCCGGAGGCAGTTGAGCCTCCTTCTCCAAGGGCTTCCTGATACGCATGGCCACGTACTCTGCCACCTTATCTGCTGGGGCCCAGTCAGAGGAGCTGGGTGAATTATGTCATCTGGGTCAAACATATCCGACACGTCAGTAGGTGGTGCAGACTGGTGGGTTCTGGAAGGGCCGGGCTCCTCGTCAGTATACCCTGCAGCGCCCTGGGGAAGAGGAATGGCATCCCCTGGTGGCAAACTTGGCTGGGTAGCCAAAAAGGCTTGTTTAAGTCGGTCAAAGGCACTGGAGTCCATCCCTGCATCGCGAACGCGTTTGGCTGGGGGAGGGGAGGGATCTGGAGCCGCCATTTGCGGTGTGGGGACCATAGGGCCCAGTTGAGGCGCAGGGAGCATAGGGAGGCTGGATAGGCGCGCAAGCGCTTGGTCAATATTCTGTGTCAGCCGTTCCTCTAGTGGGGTCATAGCTTCACCCACTGCTCTGTAGATTGAAGCATCCACCGCTTTCTAAAACTCATCATCCCACTGGAGGTCAGTCAGGGCATTTTCCCCTCCCTGGGAGTCATCCTCATACTCAAATTCCATGGTGGAATGAGGGCAAAAACACGTACTAGTGATGAGTTTTAAATTGTACAGTCTGGGGGGCAGACCTGACTGAGGGAAAAAAAAACTCAGTCTATTATGGGCTGGGTGTCAGCCTGCACTGAGGGCGAAAAACTCGCAATTTTAATCAAAGGGCGAACCCTGGGCACGTGCGTCTGGTGTGTCCTGAAATACACAACTCTCCAACTGGCCTGGGACAAGTGCCCACAGAGCGATAGGATGCTCTATACAGACCCAAACAGGCGTGATAGAAACTAATACTGACTCCGCTTTAAAGTGCCAAGCGGAGCATGGAAACCCGGATCGGCCTGGAATAAAAATAGCAATGGCCCAATCACGCTATCAATACACCTCTGCGAGGCGTCCACCTCAGGCCAGTGCTCGCAACTGCGGCGTGTCGCACAAACCCTCCAGGATTTGAATGTGTGCGCCTTAGCGAGAAGCCTCTCACGCCCCCTGACGGTGGGAGGTCTGCGAGCGCACCAGATGAGCCCCTGCGGCTCAACTCAGCGGAACGCGGCGCTCGTCCCAAGCAACAGTAACAAAGCAATAAGCGGAGGCGGGAGTGGCGGTCTCGCAAGTATTGCCCAAGCGAGAAACCGCCGCGCCGCAGAGCAAATGCGCACTTGAAGCCGGCAAAAATAACCCCTCTCAGAGCGAGGAGTAACCAAGCTTCAAAGCGGGCAGATTACAGAAACCAAGCATAAAGCAGCAGGTCACACGATGTGTAAACCACAAAAAGGATAGTCACTCAATAAACCAAGTAATGAGAGAAACCACTTATCTCGGCTGCGCAGCAGCGAAGAAAGAGGAAGGGCCAGTGAGGGCAGACTATGTGGACGCTGGAGTGACCTGATTGGAGGATCCAGGACTGTTCCAGATTGGACATTTTGTTTGACTACAGATTTCCCTAGGGTTCATGGGAAATGTAGTCTTGTTGTTTTGAATGGCTGCTGTTGAATAAAGTGAAGAGAGAAGGCATAATCCTCGCCTCCAGTCCTGACATAGAATTAAAGTGCTTTGTGCTTGTGATCCTATCTCCCCTTAAAAAGAAGGATAGGATCTCCCTTTTTTACTGGAGAATGACATAATGAATGTCTTGCCCTGATTTATCTTCAAATCACTTCCTTCCATAACTTAGCTAAAATAATTAATACGGCTAGCTGGGGTTAATGCTAATACAACGGCATTGTCGGCATATAGCAAGATTGGTACCAATATGGCCACTGCTCTAGGGGAATCAGTTCCAAGTAGTTGGAGTCAGCATACATATAAAACAGCATACCAATTTCTGATGGAAATTCATGCAATAAAGACCAGCTTTGCCATTGCGTCCTTTCTTGCCTATGTGACCAAAACTAGGAAATTATTAAGGGCTACAGGATACTTGATGGCATCCACTAGTAATATGTGCACTTTGGCCCCATTTATCTCTAATGTATATTTTGCACTATTAAGATGTATATTGCAATTTTATAGAATTTTTATCTCTACTTTATTTTTATTGCAGTTTTTAACTAATACGTTTTGATGGACCTGTCGCACAAGTGGCTTTTTGTTATTTTATGTGCTTTTATGGTCATATTTTTATGCACCTAATAAAGTTTTTTTAATCAAATTGTTTTTTTCTTGCATTTTGAGGTGAATAGAATGAATTGGATTTTGGATTCAGGGTGGGAAAATTATTCTTCAGTTTCAGGTTGGTATGTTGAGTAGGACTGCTCTTAAGGTTGAGAGTGTCTGTTAATGTTGAGGTTTTCAACAAAATTTACATGTCATCTGTATGTTGGTGGATACAAATGCTTGAATCATTGCCGATTGCAGCTGGCTTCTTTTATTCTAGATAAGAGATATTGGGTCACATGTATCAAACGATTTTGCATTCGCAAACAATGCAAATCAGTAATTTCGGCCATTTGCAAATGCAAAATAGCCTTTCAAGATTTATGAAAGGCTTTGTATTCGAAGTTTTAGGTAACCGCAAAAATAGCGATTACCTAAAATTGTGACTACAAATGGGGAATAGCAATTTGCGATTCCCTTAGCACATGTACCAAGTATTTTCTAATTGCAAGCTGTGGATTTAGAAAAATGCTTTTACTACCGACTCCAAGTCGATGGTAACCATGTGCAAATTTTGAAAAATGCACAAAAATGCATTTTTCTAAGTGCTATGTAAGTGCATGTAGTGCGCACATACCCCAAGGACATGTGTGTGCTTTACATGCGCACATTTGTTTTTGGGGTGCTTCAGGGGTGCCTTAGATCCCCGGCCTCCCTTGGCTTTGCATTACCTAATTTGTGATCACCAATTAGTTAATCACAAATTAGCTAATGCAAAACCATTCGCAACTATTGGCCTTTAGGCCCATAGTAACGAATGGAGTAGTATTACCTAATAGTGATAACCTATTTACCGAATCGGTATTTTGGTAATATTAAGGAATCGTGAGATTTTTGGTTATTCTTTACATAAATAGCATTTTGTGTTTACCAATTAGCGATTCGTTAAAAATTGCTATTTGGTAATCATAAAATACTTTTTTGGTACATGTTGACCATAGAGGCGTTCTCTGATGTTGCTAAGTGGAAGCAGTGGTGTAACATTAGCCCCCGCAGCCCCTGCGGTGTGGGGGGCACCAAGCTCCAAGAGGGTCCCTCCGGCACTGTGCATGGGTGGCAGGCCCCTGGCCTGAGAGCTCCTGACTGGGTCTGGGGTGGTAGGGGGCCCACCATGTTCTTTGCACTAAGTGGAAGACAAAGCAAAGTTACGGGAATCACCGAGTGCCCCTTTCTTTTATAGCTGCTGACATTCAGAAGGAGTCTTAACTATCTATTCTCCACTACATTAGAGTGTAAAACAGTTTGTGAGTGGCTTTGATTGAAACTTGGATGTCGTCCACCCTAGTTTATGGAGGAGCAAGTGAGCTGTAGGTTACTGTTGTATTAATGTGCAGTGTTTCAGTGTTGGTGATGAGTGGAAAAACAACAAGAAATGCATAAGGCTAGATGTTTCTCAAACCTGAAACTTTTTCAGGAATCATCAAATATCTCACACTCGCATGTGCGCGACATACACACGGACAGGTGCGCGCGCACACACACACACACAAAAATATATATGAACACGTATACTCTTGCATATAATCCCTATGCAAATTTCTGAATGAGAAACATCGTGATGGTGCAAATCTCAGTTAAACTCAGACACATTTGTTACTTAAATGTGCCTCCGGTTTAATGATTTTATCAAACTATTCAAGGAAGCTCTTAAACAAATGGTATTCGAGGACTTCTCTATTTACTATTCGCAAAAAGGACAGGATCTAATTTCTGGTACCTCGTTTACAGCTGTAAACTATATTATGGCATTCTTGCCCCGCTTTATTTTACAACGTGCAGTGTGTCATCTGCAGAGGAATTGGCTTTTGAAGAAGCCTGAATCCCGGTGTCTCCGCTAAGTAGTGATGCACTTTTAGGGTCATTAAGAAGCAGAAAGATTCTCTTTTATCATATCCTGAACACCAACGCCAATTAAAGAAGAAAGCAAGCAGCACAATTCTGAAGTGAAATAAAAATGAAGGAACAACCACATTTTACAGGATAGCATCAAATACGGAGATTTCTTTTAAAACAAAAGCATGCCTGATCTTAATTATATCTAATTTTATTAAGTAATGTGTTTTGTAAATATTATGAAACCATTTGTAGAATGTGTAGATGTTACTCCTCTAGAGAGATTAGGTTTTTTTATGGTTGTTGACTGTAATTCAGAAGGAAAAAGTATGTTAACATGGGTGTCTGTGGTTCTAATGATCACTTTATCCATATTTTTTCTATCATTCCTGGTGCATAATATTTGTTTCTATTAACTGACCAATTTTCTTACCAATTACATTGTGTGAACATCTCATTTACTGTGTATGGTTGTGTATGGTTGCAAGCGAAAGACCATTATTCTCAATCACCGGTTCACAATTACTTAAATGCTGTCAGTGGGCTAAAAGATTCTTGTAGTGTTAAACAATTAGATTTTCTTATAATGCTTTATTCCCAGCATCGTCTAAGCAGCATTATTTAGATGAATTACTGTCGACTAGAGCCCATACTTTAATTTATATTGGAGTGGGTTCAGCGAGCTCTCTGCGGAACAGAGGTTAGCAGGGTGGATGATGAGGGAAATGTAGACAAGCAGCGGTAAAGGAAATACGTCTGGCTTGCTTTAGGTGTATAAGTTCTGTGTTATAATGGTTGTATGATGTATGATATATGTGGGTGCAAAAAAAAAATAAACATACAGACATCCATATTCATACAGAAAAGACTTAGATGCTCATTAAATTACACATAATCTTCGCACACATAGATACGCATGCAGTCAGACAATACATATACGGGCACATGAGGACACAGGTGGATGTTTGTTGGATGCACGAATTCATTGATGGCTTTCTTGTGGTATAGAAGGATATATAGATTGCTGGGCGGCTTTGGGAGTATAAATTGTTAGAGAGGTGGAAAGATGAATCTGTGTGGATGTATATCGGAATAGATGAAAGGTTGGGTGAATGGAAGAACATTTGGTTGAAGGTTAATGGATGAATGTTATGGATGCTAGTAGAGAGATGTGCACTTGGGTGAGGGTGGGTGATCAGTGCATCGGAGATGGATGAATGATGGATAGCTGTGGGTAGATGTGTGTGTGAAGGGTGGATGACTGTGAGTAGAAGGATAAATAGATGAGTGAATGGGTCAAGAGGTCAGAACATGAGGATGGTTTGACAGCTGGGTGCCTGGATGTGACTCACAAAATAACTCATGTATGAATACAACAAGAATTAGCCTGTGATCTAACAAAATTCTACCATATAACTTTAAAAGTAATAATCATTAACAATTTTATTTTTTCTGAGATCTAGTGACCCTACATAAAATAATATGCATCTGCACAAGGCTTTTATCTGTAAACAGGCCCAACCACTAACAGAAGTTAGCACCTCATTTTTGTCACGGCCAGGGCCTCATGAAACTTGCACCAAATGCGCAACAGTAAATGTGTCCAACGAAGCGTGGGTGGAGAACACATAGGACCTTTTGAATGTAGTTAAGGCCAAGATTGAACAACCACTCAGAATCCAAACAACCATAGATTCAAAACAGAGTTAAATATTGCTGGTTTTAGGAACGCCTTGTGCCAGGAAAGCTGCTTGCGGATCACCTACCTATATCGATGAAGGATCGAGCCCACTGACCAAGCGGTCATCAGGCCAGAGAACTCTAGCATTACAGGTTGTTCAAAATGAAAGTTACTCAATAATGAAGATGTTGTATCCCTAGCATCAACCCAGTATCAAGTCATGAAAAGGGCTATGTCAAAAAGAAATTGTAGACCAGTCTGTGTTTCAATATCAGAAGGCCCACTTTTTTCCAGCAGTTCTTTCAATGCTGAATTTATGGAGCTAGGGTAAGCATAATGTGTGAAGTTTTATCCTACAAGCTTGAATAACCTACAGCCAATACATAGGTATAACTACTCAGATGAGACGGATTTTCCTACCACCAGGGACTTCTCTGGTTTGGTAGAGAGTAGGAGTCTCTCAGAAAGCACAACTGAAATACCGTTAAATAAGGACCCAACCAACATTGGCGGTGCCATGTTGTGTAGTTTCCACTGATCCGTAGGACCTCCACGTATGCAGACAACATAAACTTTGTGTGAAGTGCCTAGACAGTTGGCCTAGAGACCAGATGACTCACAGTGCCACCACAGGCCCCCCTAAACCAACCAGGGAGCAAATGGTTTCTGGCAACCACAGAACATGACAGCTCTGACCCTTCAGGGATTGTGGTAACAGATCAAGAACCTTTCCGCTCAGTCACTCGTGCTTACTTGTTCTCAGAGAAATATACAGAGAATACACAGTGGGAAGTTTTCAATATATTTATTGAACCAACATTATTCTTGTATAAAATACATGTACTGCTGATAATCAGTAGACAGAAGCAAATGAAAGTGATTACAAGCACCAAAAGAGTAAATACCGGATATACTACCACCATGCTACTAAGACAGTATATATCACCTACTGGCGGTCGCCATTAGGTAGTTATAGTTAGGACCTTGTTTCTATTCAAAAAGCGTTTTTTCTTTTGCCAATATCTTTGGCGCCGTTTGACACATCTTCGCGAAATTTTCAAAACGAATTGTTCACTCAAGTCAGCTCCTGTCTTGAAAGTTTCGGGGTGATTCGTCAAGTGGGGGCCGAGAAAAAAGGGGGTCCCAAAACGCGTTTTCCCCAAGTTCATTTTCATAGGAACTTTAGACACGGCTACAGCCCGAACTGCTGAACGGAATTACACCAAATTTGGCAGAACGGTAGCTTTTGGTTCAGAAAGCGTGCTTTTTTAAAAATGGTGTAAATCCGTTCAGTAGTTGCTGAGAAATTCAAAAAATAAAAATATTGATATCTTCGCGAACCCTCCCGAGCACGAGCTTCATTGTTATTGGCTGCCAACACTCCAAACCGGGAAGTGTTGGCAGCCATCTTAGAAAACAGTAAAATAAAAGATAAAAAACAAGAAAAGGGGGCAGGGTAGAAACACCCTGACCCCCTAGGCCTGCTCAGGGGGTCCCACAAGGACCCCCAGGGCCCAAAAAAAGCATTGTTTTTATATTTTTGGCCAAGTTAGCGCTGGGAGCGCGAATCCGGCCGAATTTCTTTTTTTTAAATGAAGCGCGGGCTCCAGCACTTCATTTCAATGAGCCCCTGGGTGGGCCAGGTCCCGGGGGCAATGTTTCATTAATGTGCGGGGGCCTCGCGGGCCCCTGCAGCCCCGAGGACCGCCACCTCCCCGGGGCTTAATTTATTATGCGTGGGGGGCACGTGGCCCCCGTGCAGCCCCAGGGACAGCCACCTCCCCGGGGCTTTCTTATTCAAATGCGTGGGGGGGCTCCTCCCCCCCTACACTGCCCCGGGGACCTCCACCTCCCCGGGGCATTCATAATTATAAGACGGGGGGCCTCGCTGGCCCCCCAAGCCCCGGGGACTGCCACCTCCCTGGGGATTCAATAATTTAAATTAGTATGGGGGGGTTCCTGCCCCTCCCCACACTGCCCTGGGGACCACCACTTCCCCCGGGCACACTTTATTTAAATGTGGGGGTCCGTTGTGGACCCCCGGGGACCCCCACCTCCCCGGTGCTTTAATCAGTTGGAGCTCTAGATGGCCCTGGGGACCACCACCCCACAGGGCCGGCTCCTGCAATGTCCCTGCAGTGCCCACCCCTACCTGCACCACTCTGGAAATGCACCTCCTGGCACGTTCTAAGTTGGGGGATTAAGTCCCCTTGAATCTTGAGGGTCCCTGGGGGCCAACTAGCCCATCAGGTACCTCCAGTAAGCCCCACACAGTGGGTTTGCTGAGAGGTGGTCCGAGGCCATGCCCCTTTTTACACCACTCTGCAAACTTGCCTCTTGGAGCACTGCTAGTGGGGCGATGAGGTCCTCTTGTGTCCTGAGGACCTCAGGACTAAAGGGGACTCCATCCCACAAGCAGTAGTGCGCCAGGAGGCGCGTTGGCAGAGTGGTGTAAAAAGGGGACATGGCCTCAGACCACTCTCAGCAATCCAGCTGTATGGGGCTTAGTAGAGATAACAGGAGGGCTAGTTGGCCCCGAGGGACCCTCAGGAGGCAAGGGGACTTCATCCCCTAACCAAGAGCGTGCCAGGAGGTGCGTTTGCAGAGTGGTGGAGAAAGGGGGCGTGGCCTGTGTCCACCTCTCAGCAATCCCACTATCTGGGGCTTACTGGATGTATCAGGTAGGCTAGTTGGCCCCTAAGGACACCCAGCAGTGAAGGAGACTTTAGTTCCCATCGAAGAGCGCGCCAGGGAGTGCGTTTGCAGACTGGTGGTCAAAGGGGGCTTGGCCTGCTATGAGTACTTACCAATGCTGCTGTGTGGGACTTACTGGAGGTAGTAGGAGAGGTTGTTGGCCCCCAAGGTTGTCCTTGGGGGCCAACTACCCCTCCTGTTTCCTCCAGTAAGTCCCACACAGTGGGATTGCTAAGAGGTCTTCGGAGGCCACGCCCTCCCTTTCTCCACCACTCTGCAAACATGCCTCTTGGCACACTACGGGTTGGGGGATGAAGTCCACTTTACTCCTGAGGGACTTTGGGGGCCAAGAAGCTCTCCTGGTACCTCCTGTAAGTCCTACGCAGCGGAATTCCTGAGCGCTGGTTGGAGGCCCAGCCCCCTTTCTCCACCACTCTGCAAACGCGACTACCAGTTGAAGAAGCATTTGCAATGTAATAGGTTTCGCATTTACGAGAGTTAGAGCTATTGGCGTTGTAAATGTAACAGTGTTTTATTAATGTTTCTTGGAGTGGAATGGATGTAGGTTGTGTGTAGTAGAATTATGTGGTATGTTGTGCAGTGAAATTATGTGGATAGAAAGTATGTGGTATTTCGTGTATAGGAATTATGTAGAGTGGGATTATGTGTTATGGAGAGTAATTGTGTGGTATGATAGTCTGTGTTGTGGAGTGGTAACCTCAGGTTTAGTCTTCTTCGTTTCCATAGAAGCTAAACTATAAACTCAATGAGACAAAAAAAAGAAGGAACCACTGAGGAGCACTTCTGGACCTAGTCAGAGGTATGAGCAGGGCCACTGGAATTATGCGACGGTTTGGCTGCACCGACTTTTGCACAGTTATACATTTTTCGCATTTGCCACATAATCCATCATCTGCTGCATGATCTGCAGATTTTAACAAAAAAAACCTTGTTTCTAGCTCAAACGGCTCAAAGGTTACCAACAATGCAGCGACAAGTGTTACAGCATGGTGGAAGGCCCTTTGCAAACCTAGAATGGTCACCTGTTACTTATTGCTAAATGTGGGTATTAAATTGGTACTAATGGTGTGTAAACCACTTTTGCTTTTTTCTGCGCCTCTCTTGCCTCTTTCTGCATTTCTGTTGCTTCTTTCTGCACCTTTCTTTTTCTGTACTTCTTGTGCCTCGTTCTGCTCATCTCTTGTACTTTCTGCACCTCTCTTGCCTCTTTCTGCACCTCTGTTGTTTCTTTCTGCACCTCACTTGCTTCTTTCTGTACCCCTCTTGCCTCTTTCTGCACCCTTCTTCCCTCTTTCTGCACCTCTTTTGCCTCTTTCTTTCTGTACCCCATTCCCTCTTTCTGCACCCCTCCTGACTATTTCTGCACCTCTCTTGCCTCTTTCTGCACTTCTCTTGCCTCTTTCTGCACCTCTGTTGCTTCTTTCTGCACTTCTGTTGCCTCTTTCTGCACCCCTCTTGCAACATTCTGCACCTCTGTTGCTTCTTTCAGCACTTCTCTTACTTCTTTCTGCACCTCTGTTGCTTCTTTCTGCACCCCTCTTGCCACTTTCTGTACCTCTATTGCTTCTTTCTGCACTTCTCTTGCCTCTTTCTACACCCTTCGCGCCTCTTTCAGCACCTCTGTTGCTTCTTTCTGCACCTCTCTTCCTTCTTTCTGCACCCCTCCTGCCTCTTTCTGTACCCCTCTTGCCTCTTTGTGTACCTCTCCTACCTCTTTCTGCACCCCTCTTGCCTCTTTCTGGACCTCTGTTGGTTCTTTCTGCCCTGCTCTTGCTTCTTTTTGCACCTCTTTTGCAAATTTTTGCATCCCTCTTGCCTCTTTCTGCACCCCTCATCTGTATTTCTCCACCTCTCTTGCCTCCTTCTGCACTTCACTTGCCTCTTTCTGCACTTCTCTTGCTTCTTTCTGCACCCGTCTTCCCTTTTTCTGCACATCTCTTGCCTCTTTCTGCACCTCTCTTGTCTCTTTCTGCACATCTCTTGGTTCTTTCTGCACTGCTCTTGCCTCTTTCTGCACAGCTCTTGCCTCTTTCTGCACCTCTTCTGCTTCTTTCTGCACTTCTCTCTCATCTTTCTGCACCCCTCTTGCCTCTTTCTGCACCTCTGTTGCTTCTTTCTGCACTGCTCTTGCTTCTCTCTGCATTTCTCTTGCCTCTTTCTGCACCCCTCTTCCCACAATTCTCTTGCCTCTGTCTGCACCCCTGTTACCTCTTTCCGCTCCTCTTTTGTCTGTTTCTGCAATTCTATTGCCTCTTTGTGCACTTCTCTTGCCTCCTTCTGCACTTCTGTTGCCTCTTTCTGCACCTCTCCTACCTCTTTCTGCACCCCTCTTGCCTCTGTTTGTACCTCTGTTGGTTCTTTCTGCACTGCTCTTGCTTCTTTCTGCACCTCTTTTGCAAATTTCTGCATCCCTCTTGCCTCTTTCTGCACCCCTCTTCCCTATTTCCCCACCTCTCTTGCTTCTTTCTGCACTTCTCTTGCTTCTTTCTGCACCTCTCTTGCAAATTTCTGCACCTCTCTTGCCTCTTTCTGCACCCATGTTCTCTCTTTCTGCACCTCTCGTTTTTTTTCTGCAATTCTCTTGCTCCTTTCTGTACTACTCTCGCCTGTTTCTATATTCAAATGGGAAGTGCAAGCTGTCAAGTTTAAAGGTCTGCCTGCTCTCATGACTGAGGTATATGTCTTCTTGCACATGTATTCTCAAATGTGTTATACATCTGAAGATGGTAGCTTAAAAGCGGGTAGCTTCTCTTATAGGTGGCCAAATCTTGTTAGTTCTGCTCTGTCATTCGGTTGCACAGGCAGACATGTCTTATGTATATATGGGTTATAGAGTCCTTCAAATATACTATTGAATACCCATGTGCCCTGTATTGTAAGCAGAAAGATATGCATACACCTTTTTTTTACACAAATTTACAGAGTATGCTGTTTGAAACACAGGTATTGAAGTGTTTGTATGTTTATTTTCATTTAACATGTCACTAGGTAAAAGCAGACACACATGCATACCTTCACAAACTTGGTCAGACTTACAACAGTGATATGCTCAGGATTGCTGTTTTATATTTGGTAGGCCTAACATTCTGAGCAGTCGATTAATAGTGAACCTTCAAGAAAAAAGTGAGGTTTGAGACATCTTTGGAGAAGGATTAGTGATTAGGGTACTTTGTATGAGTCTGTTGTAAGGTACAGTCAAAGTAGGCCTCTTTCTGCACTTCTGTTGGTTCTTTCTGCACATCTCTTGCTTCTTTATTCACCGTTCTGTTCTTCTGTTGCCTCTTTCTGCATTTCTTTTGCTTCTTTCTGCACCTTTCTTCCTCTTTCTGCACCTCTCTTGCCTCTTTCTGCACTTCACTTGCTTCTTTCTGCGCCTTTTTTCCTCTTTCTGCACATGTCCTACCTATGTAGGCATAGTTAGAAATTAGCATTTAAAAAACCTTAGAAATTCACTGAAAAACCATAGGTTTCAGGGACTTTATACTTAGAAATTATAATTTAAAAAACCATAGAAATTCACAGAAAAAACCATAGGTTTCAAGGACGTTATAGTTCAAAATTATCATTTAAAAAACCATAGAAATTCACTGAAAAAACCACAGGTTTCAGGGGTGTTAGAGTTAGTTGGACATATTACATCACTCATGACATGGTCAGTGACATCACTGATGACATCACTGATGACATCTCAAATGACATCACTGATGATATCACTGATGACATCATCCACGTGATAATCTGATGCACCTCCTCACACCCTAATATAACCTTTGATACACCCACTCTAAAATACAGACTACCATTCTCGAAACCATGGACACACAATACCAATTACTACATACCCACTCACTGATTCCTAGGTCTACACACACATCTACTCACTCACCCATACAGTCACTCATACATGCAGTCATTCATCAATACAGCCACTATCATATGCACTCATATACCTATACAGACACTCACACACCGCCACTCACCCATAGAGTTACTCACACAGCTAGTCAGTCATGCAAAGAATCAATCACACTCCCATTTACTCACCTATACAGTTATATACACACAACACCTCACTTATTCATACACATACTAACACATACCTACTCTCTTATACAATCACTGACACAAGCACACACTCATCCACACAGCCACTCTCAGAATCACTCACTCTCACATATAGTCATTTATATACTCCAACACTCACATATACTGCCTTTCACATATATAGTTACTCACACATGTACCACTGAGACATCCATTCACTCACCAACACAGCCATACACACACTCACCCACCCATACAGCCCCTCACAGACACACTCTTGACCCCATACACCCAGTGAATCACCCACTCACACATCCATGCAGGGAGTCACACACACACACACCCCACCCACCCACACAGACACTCAGGCACCCATACAGATACTCAAACAACCAATCAATAACCCATATAGACACTCTAGCTACTCACCAACCCATGCAGCCGCTTACACACCAACAGACAGACTGATACAGATATTCACACAGTTTAGTCACTAACCCATGCATTCAGTAAGACATGTTTAATTACTCACTTATACAGTCAGTCACGCACCTACTAAATCATCCATTCAGACAGTCATACACCCACTCATTCTTCAATACACCTTGCTCTATATATATATATAAAACATATTTAAACTTTACAGAAACACACAGTCACTGGATGATGCCATCAGTGATGTCATCAGTGATGTAATTTGAGATGTCATCAGTGATGTCATCAGTGATGTCACTGACCATGTCATGAGTGATGTAATATGTAATGTCATCAGCAGTGCATTGCGATGGCACGAGTTATACTTAGCTCAACTAACTATAAGGGCCAAATTTCTCTGGTTTTGTACGAGTGAAATGTCCAACTAACTGTAACGTCCCTGAAACCTGTGTTTTTTTCAGTGAATTTCTATAGTTTTTTAAATGCTAATTTCTAACTATGACATCCCTGAAACCTATGGTTTTTTTCAGTAAATATAAATATATATATATATATATATATATATATATATATGCATATAATACAAGGCAGTAATCCTGTGTACTCCTACTATGCAATCCCTACTCTATGTATGTCTAGAGTGTGTGTAGGTGTAGAGCCAAGAATCCCCCCACATGATGATTCAACCCCATTACCTGCCAGAAGAGAATGTAGGATCCCTTCCTGACCATGAACTGGACACCCCTCAAGGAGATGTCAGACCGCTGCATGGTGAAGTCTCAGCATGCAGGGACCCTCGGTGTCAGCTGAAGTGCCTCCTTTCTTAATCCTCTGAGATGCTTTTTATTTGTAATAAAAAGCATCTTTGAGATGTACGTATAGATTAGCAATGTTATTGATATGTAGCTAGCCCTGTCGCCCCGTGGATGAAGATAGAACGACATTTGTACATCATGCGTAAAAGGCATTGTACTTGTTGTTTGAGGCACTGTGATGATACTACGTAAAGCCAGATGTGTAAACAGAAGTAGTTTCAGAGAAACTAATCCAACATTGCCACACACGCGAATATGTGCAAATGATCACAGCGATAATGTTATAGTGCAGAAAAGAGGACAATGTAAGAAAATGTGCAACTGTGTTACATGGGCTTAACTTGGGCACATAACACCAAACCCAACAACAAAAAAGCTAGGATAACAAAGTATACATCATTGCAATTTACGAGGGATCAATAGAAAATTTGGGCAAGGTTCCAAGTTAGATTTCTGTGCAAGAGGTTGATGAACCTAAAGCACACTAGAATACCAACATCAGAAATTGTCAGAAGCATCAGGAAAATTATTTTCTGGCATTCAAGTTGTCCCAGTAAGAGAGAGGAAAGTATTAGGGGAGGTAGAAGATGTGCAAATCTGAATACTGACACCCAATCTGCCTCCTACCGCAGACTTATTAGCTCTACCTATGATACTAAGAAACAGAAGGTGCACACCCACTGCTATGGATTCGGCAGACTTGTGGAAATCAGAGCTAAAAACCTATCCAAGGTCAAGAAGAACGTAAATGAGGGAAGCACTATGTCTACCAACTTAGCACAGAAGCAGTAAGAAAATTGTTAGCAAAGCAGCAACCAGGGCTGCCACTCTCCAGAATGCAGATAAGTGACTTTTACAAAGGTACCTGTGCTAAGTTTAGAAGGGGCCCATTGGAAATGGGACAATGCCACTAAAGACATTGAGTCAGCAACCTTAATCCTAGGTTCAGGTACTAGCTCATTTCAATTGCATGAGGTTGATTTGGATGGGGTTTTAATATAAAGGGAAAGAAGGCTTAGAGGCAGGAGAAGAATGAATAGGAGGGCACATGTTCAAGGTAAAGTTGGAGCAAGGCACTACACCAACCTCAGCTGGCTTAAGCACAGCTCGCCTCCACTTGGCATTTAGAAATGCAGGGCATAGTGTCCCAATACATGACAAACCAAGTAAAGGGCTGGGGCCTAGGGTAGGGTAGATACCCTTACATAGATTCCCTACTGAGCTGCTCCTAAAAGCAATAATAAATAAAGGAACACAGGGGCATATTTACAAGGAGCTATTACCACTGCAGCATCAATTCTTTGACACTGCAGCGACTTTTTTTGGTGCCATATTTACAAAGTGACGCGAGAGGCGTTTAGCGCCACTTTTTCAACTCATGCCCCTATTTTTCTTAGCGCAAGATCCAGTTGCGGCAGTTAGCGCTAATGATATGCAAGGTAGGCGTTCTCCCTGAAAAAGTCTTGGAAAACTGATGCAGCCGTATTTACAACGAGTTTGGAAAGTGACACTAATTTGGCAAAAGAGGGGCAGATTTTTACCGCTACGGAAAAACAGGTGTTAAAATGACATATGTCCTCTGGTATAAAAGCAGAACATACTCTAATCACTCTGGCAAGCTTAATGGTACCATGGATCTACTCCTACTGCAGCTCCGAGCACCAAGAAGATGACCACCATGACTACCACCTCCTACACCATCACCACCATTATCACCATCTCCACAAGGCAGCGCAGGAGAAGGGAGCGGACATACCACCAGATGAGTACCCTCATTGATCTCAAGGAGGTGGAGGTCATTCCTCATTTTAGGCTCAGGAGGGAGTCCACTGTCTGCCTCCTGCACCAGATTGCACCAAGGCTGCAGCCAACATCACAGTGGTGTACCAACATCCTTCTGCAGGCTAAGCTACTGGATGTCCTACACATGTTGGCATCAGGAACTTTCCAACCCACCACAGCCAGAGTGGCAGGAGTATCCCAGGCATCATTCTCTAAATTTCTTCCCTCTGTCCTGGATGCCATCATAAGCCTCACACCCCAGTACCTCTTCTTTCCCAACACAATGCAGAACCAACAGGAAAACAAGCAAGGCTTGTAGGAAAGTAGTATCTGCTTCTTATGGTTACCCCCACTTTTTGCTGATGTATCACTGTTTTTGGCCTAGTCTGACTGGGATCCTGCTATCCAGGACCCCAGTCTATCTGCTTTCTCCATTAAATTGCTAAGTATGTACTTTAGGTACACTCCAGATTGGATACTGGGGTACCCTTATCAGTCCCTAGTATATGGTACACCATGTTCCCAGGGTATAGGTACCCCAGAGGCCTACCAGGGGCTGAAGCATGTATTATGCCACCCCTGAGAGGCCATTCAAAGTGACACGACCAGCCTGCTACAGCAGACTGTGTAAGCTGGTGCTTGCACCACTTACTTAAGATATAGGTTCACTATATCTATCTAAATCACTACACTTAAATACCTATCAGTCACCCCAATGGCAGGCCTTAACAATCCTGAAGGCAGGGTGCTGGGTTTTACGTGAGAGGGTGCCCCTGCATGAGCCGAGCCCCTCTGCAGCCTTTGGAGACCATTCTCCGGGGCTGTCTGTGATGAAGCCAGACATATATGTTTAAGTGCATTATAACCTAGCGGTAAATGCTAACTTTAAAACGGCTGCTTAGAAACATGTCGTGTTTGGTGTCAAACACCTTGGAATCATACCTCCACACCAGTAACTGGTGTGGGGAGGTATGATTCCACCCTCCTAGAGGGACATCCGTGGGTCACCGGTCTACCCGGTACCAGTTTTCTCGACCTGGGCAGCACAAAATGGACGCTGCCAGCCACAGACACGATTCTGCTCTCCTGCTGCTGAGCCAAGCTCGAGCAGAGGAAGTCATGACAATAGGCATCCTGTCACAGGGAGGTGTAACCACCTCCCAGACAGGATTTAGTGTATTGGGGCTGGATGGGTGCACTCTGAGAGTGCCAGAAAGTCTGCACTGGGGGCACATTTGGTGTCCCTGTGCATAGTCCTGCTCAAACCAGTTCTGGGATCCATTGGCTCCTGCTCTGGCACGATACTGAACAAAGGACATGGGTGTAGCCACCCCTCTGTCCTGCCCCTCCCCTAGGAGGGTCCACAGAATCTTTCCAACCCCTTCCCATGGGTATAAAGCGGGCTACCTGGCTACAGGACTTTAGATTTTACCTGGACAAGATTTGCTAAGAAGAAACCAAGTACTTTGACTGCCTGCACGATGCTGGACGACTGAAGATTCTCCCTTGGAGTAAAGGAGTTACTCCCCTGCAAAATCAGGCACCTAAATGCATCTGACTGGTTTGCTTCCCCCAAGCTCCTGAGGACTCCGAAGATTTCAGCAACACAGAAGGTGGGTTCCTGAGATCGTAGAGGTTGATCTGCCCCCTCAGCAATTCTGAGACCAGTATCCCTCGTGGGGACCATGCAACTCGAACCCCTGTGCACTGCGTACATTTGCAGTTGCATATGCTTAGTGACAATTCCCGAGCTTGTGCATTGGACTCCTTGTAGTCCTGACCCCGAGCAGTATTTGCACTGAAGATTTCTGGCCTACACTCCTCGAGTGTCCTCTGGGCTGGTACTTTGCAAACTTGCTTGAGGTCTCCTTGCGATCCTGGGTCTGTTGGCCTGTGGGTCCTGGCGAGGGTCACCTTCTTTGTTCTTGGACAAAGAGAGTGGAATCAGCACACATCAAATTTAAGTATTGTTTAAAGTTCAAATGATATCAATTGTCCATGATGACTTGAAGAAATTGCCAAGTGCGGATTTTTCTTTGTAATCAAAAATATTTTCTTTATTGATAAATAGGTTCAGTCATTAAAATCCAATATTCACACATTTCATTGAGCCATTTAGCCAACGCGTTTCGTCTCGAGAGAGACTTCTTCAGGGCTCTAAATAGTATAGATGTATTATATCCAAAATCCAATAATAATGAAAAGACTCATAGGATCAAGTTTCACAATAATAATCTCAGATCGATTATGATAAAGTTAACATCATTATTAAGCGGCAGGGTGGCCAGCAACAATCGTCTCAGCATGTGTTTCTGGTTTCCAAGCACCATCGCCAAGCTAGCTAGCCATTTGAAGTAACAGGTGCGGGCTCTTGCCTCAACCCTCTCTGCGTGCTTTGTTCTTTGTTTGTTCTTGGGCTTACCTGGTTGCTCCAGACGTGCCCTGACTCCCCATTGCTTGGAGAGTCCCCTGGACCTTGCGGGTCCACACCGTAACCTGTTTCTTTTGACGGTGTGGGTTGCCTTTGCCAAGGCTTGTTGGTGCCCCAGCCGGACACCGACCCCTCAGCACTCGACATCCTTTGTGGGACAGCTCACCTCCAGACTTTGGTTGTCCTCGACATCTCCTGGTCCCCGTGGCTGCAGAGTCAAGCAACCCCTCTTCACTCCTGAAGCACCCGACATCGGTGGGCATTCGACTACCGAGCCCCCGGTCACCTGAAGTGACCCAGACTCTGTCCCCTCTGCTTTCAGGTTCCTCTCATCTCGAATCCAGGCTTGGATTCCACCGGACGCTCTTCGCCCTCCTGGCAGCAGGACTTCTTTGCAGCTCTCCATTGAAAACGACGAAGGTTTCCGACACCACTTGACCCCTATGCACCCGGCTCCTCTGGGATAGGTAACACGAGTACTATGGTACTCACTGGTGGGTTGGCCTTAGAAACTCCTAAGTTCCAAAGGGTTTGCTCGAAGTCCTCTTAGAAGTGTCCTTAACTTGTAAATTTGCAACCGCGACTTTCCCATAGAGTTGCACGGAACACTGCACCCGTCCTCCGTGGGCTCCCTGTGTCACTCCCCTCAGTGGTTCCTTGGGGTCCCAGTGATTCTACGTGCTCTAGGCACTGTGTCTAGTCAAGTCGTGATTGTTATACCATTTGTTTAGTATATGGTTCGGTCTCCCCCTGGAGCCCGCTGTGTATTTTGCTACTTACGAATGTTCTATTGTTACATTATTGTGTACTTCATGTTCTAATCTTGTGTAGAGATTAGTAGAGAGTGTTATATTAATAAATACATATTTTTATATAACTACTGTGTGGTTCTCCTTTCATTTGGTCATTCAGAAGGTGATATTCTGGTAAAACAAGCTGCTTTACATTCCTTCAAGATTAGGCCTGAAGGCTGCTCTCCACAGTTACCACTAGGATAGCTTTCTAAAGGTTATCTTTGACCTCCTACATCATAAGGGTCATGTGGCCTGGTACAAGGTGCCCACTTTAACTAGTGGACAGCATATAGCAACCCACCTTCTCACAAGGCTTTTATGCCATTGCAGGATTTTCACATGTGTTGGGGGCAATGGACTGCACCCATGTGCAACTTGTGCCTCCAGCATCTCCATCACACATGTACTGCAACAGGAAGCTCACACAAGTCATATTTCCTTTATTTCCGTTAAATAAAACCATATAAGGTGCAATATAAATATTTTAAATGGTAATTTATTAAAACGTGCAATTTCATTGTTCAACACTATTTCTAAGTAAAACCTTGTTGTGAGGGGAATTTCGGTCCAACAATACAATACTCATCATTCATTTTTTGGATCCGTAATATTATAAAACTAATAAAAGAGATTTGAATAAAACATCCCAAAAATTAATATGATTTACAAGAAAGACAAGAGAACACCTAGATAAAAGGGTACCAAACCAGTCATAAAAACAATTGGGGCAGTGCATTAAGTATACATGAAGGTGCTATTTTAAGAAGCATTCAACCTAATGTACCATATTGCCGACAGGTCTCTAGCAAGGAAGCACACACATTTCATGAACCAGCAGGCAATTGTGGATCATATGGGCCTCTTTATCAATGTCCTCACAAATGGCAGTGCTCATGATTGCTTTATTTCCATCATTCCACCATCAATGAGCGCTTTCAGAATGGGACATATGGGAATGGCCTACTGGTTGGTAAGTACTTCTCAAGCACATCAAAGACCACATGGCAGTCAAATATGTTTGAATACATTGACATATTAGTCTTTGGCTGAATGAGACATAGTTGGTGTGGGCCTACATACTTTCACCATACTACATGACATATGCGCCTCACAATCCTACAAGTCGCACATCTCGCGACCACCTACGCCACTGTGGGCCACATGTCCAAGTGAACTGCGCTGCTGGAGCATCACTGGTCATGATACTCTGGTGGAGCAGCTCTCCAATTCATATCAATGAGGCAATGCAAAGTCTGTCTGCATGCCCTTGCATGGCAGTAAGATATGCAGTAAGGTATGTAAGATATGCAGTAAGGCAAGCCAGAGCAAAGTGCAGCATTGATGCACCCTACGTTAAGGATGTGTTCCATTGGCCTTGTGGTGGCTTTTCCCATGCAATACCAATGAAGGGTTCACACATTTGCCCATATCCAAGGATCAGGGACCCTGGGACTGTTTGCAAATAGTGCACCTCCCAAAGGGGGGGAGGGGCGTGAAATGAGGATACATAATCACAAGCCTCTTTGTCATGTACCATTACTATGTGTCCTGCAATCCACAGGACACATAGACTGAGGAAATTGCAAAGATTGTTTGCTTTTGATGCAGGAATGTGTCACTGAAAACCATTGTCATTTGAGGACACAACACTGACACATGTGCACTATGGTGCAAGGCGGGTTGTTGGCCCTAGTAACTGATATGTGATAGTGTGTATGCGGACGAACCATGAATGTGCTGTACGTTAGGAATATGGCACATTTAGATGCAGGTTAGCTCAGGTAGATGATATCCAGTGCTGCCCTGTGGCAGCAACTGCTAAATGAGGCCCTTTGTGTGCATTTATGTGTTTGAAAGAGCCTCACTAATGCAACACTATGTGAAATGCTGTGTCCAAACACAGTGTTGAAGTAAGGGATTCCCTCCCCTTAGTCTGTGTGTCTACAGGTAAATCCTATGGTCATGAGACATGTGATGTATTCCAGCCCTGTGACACTGAGAAATTCAGTCATATTTTAACTTCACAAAATCATATCCACCATGGTACATGACAATACTCATCATATACACACTCTATCAGTCCTCCAAGGCTCCAGACTGTGCAGCAAGGTACAGCCTCATGCACAAACTACATCTCCCATGACAGCCAACAACAGTCATCTTGGGAATAATGTGCCTGTCTTGAAGCAATGCTACACATTTCCTGCCAGCCAAACACCAAACCCTGGACACAGACTCATGTGGAAAATATGTCCTATGCAGTCCCCAAGCAGTGTGGCACTGTAGTGTGGTTAGTCTACCAGTTGCATTGTACAGCGCGAGACTTCTGCATACCTCAAACCCCTTGTGTACTGTCAATATATTGGGCATAGTGTTCTGCCATGTGTACACTATCATGTCCCACATTAATATCCACTCACTATCCTTTCCATAACAGTACACATTGAACAACATTAACTTCAACTCTCACAGCCAAATATGTGTGACTGAAGTACGCATATCACCAGCTCCATCTACAGGTTATAAACTCAGACATGTATCAGTTCAGAACTGTCAAAAGTAGTCAATAACAGACACAATAGATGAGTGTCAGAGATGTGTCTACTCAATGGCTAACTGACTCTCCTTACTGGTGAAAAATCATCACCTTCATGGCATTGGCACTCCCAAGTATGACAAATAGTAAGTGAATCACAGAGTACAGAACATCTGTATTTGTAGTGCAGTGTCAGTCATTTCCAATTCCTATTTACATGTATGCCACACAATGTCATAGCACGTCCCTTACAGTAGGCATTCAGAACACATAACAGAATGTACATGAATGTTGGGCTATCCCTTGTCAGGACTCTTAACTAATTGTACCCCTCCTGTATTTGCCAGGGGCTGTGATTTATGCAGCCTTACTGTCATGAATATGTAGAAGGTGATGCCAAGGCATGCATGGTGATCTAGCATAGCACCATCAGCATCAGTGAGAATCATGTGACTCACAAATGATGGCTCTGTTACTCTCCTGTGGGGTATGACTCTTGAATATGAAACCTAAACTCAACCAATCATCTGGCGGCATACATACCTCCCCTTCCAGGTGGTTGCAGCCAAATGCAGCACTCGCCTGCAAGGGAAAATGTAACCATCCCAAGTATCCCCACAGCCTACTACCTGAACTGTGGTACACAGCACAGATTGGCAGCAGCCTGCGTTGTCGTAGATGTGGGTGCACTGACCCCATGGCAGTGCTAGTTTGTGGCATCCCTGGGGGAAGCTAAAGCAATGCTATTGGGGGCTAATAACAATGTAGCATGCAGGGCACCTCTAGTAAGGTGTTCCCTTGTGCTACCAGAGGGATTGGGCCCTAAGGCTGGTATCAGGCCAAAAAGCATGAACTCACACATGTGTACACTGGCAACACACATAATAAATACATGCAATGATAGTTAGCAGGACAACTTCACTATTCACACCCAACACAGCAATTCCTGTAAATGATTACATGGATTGCACATCCCAATACACACAAAAACACACATTGCCCTATTGCATAAAAAAAAATTATGTGGCTTTTGCTCCCACCATGTCAGCCGAAAATTACGCTTCTCAGTCGACGAGTCTGGATGACCCCATGGTGCCATTGTTATGCCTTGTGTGAAATGGACGCATTGACTGGTAGCGTTGAAAAAAATGACACATCAGCTGAAAACGTGAAGCATATGCCCAGGAAGTGATGGTATGGATAAAGGGAAGTGATGTCATGAATCCCGCAAGCTGCAAACCAGGAAGTGTGAAGTCACTTTCATTTTCACTTTAAGTAACAGTTTTACTGTCTGAGCTTATGAGTGGTTGTGTTTTGGCTGTGCTGGAGAGTGTTTTGGTGTGTTTGGAGCTGGATAGTTGTCTCTGCTGTCCCTGTTGTGTCCCTCAAATCCTTTTTGTGCTGTTTCATTGCCTATTATTGTGTTGTGTCCTCGCTTCAGTCGGTGTTTGTCTTCTGCGGTATTGTTGTAGGGCTAGTTGTGGGATTTTGGGGGGGTCTGTTTTGATTGGGTGTTTGTTTTCTTTGGATGGGATCATGCCTGGGAAGGGTAGGGCTTTGCCCCATGAGTGAAGAGGAGTTTGGGAGCTTCCTGTGGCTGGTGACCATTAGTTGCCCAACATGGTAGCCAGTGGGGTTGTGTTCCCCTGAGCTACGGCGTGGAGGTATGAAAGCATTGTTGGGAGAGTGTGCAGCAACGGATCCTGAGGCTGTTTGGAGTGGACTGGAGAGTCCATCAACTCAAACATCACTGGGCAGATGTGGTTGGCAGGGAGTATGACCTCCTGGACTATGTTGGCATCCAAGTTGTTGGAGAAGTTGGTAAGTACACATGATTTGTGTGTTTTCCTCTGTGTCTCATTTACCCATTGATGAATAGTGTTAACATTAAGTATGGCTCACATGACTTTCTGCACAGCATAGCCATGCCCTCATGCAAATGAGGGAAATGCAGTGGAAATAGCACTGGCACGATCTGTGCAACAGTGCTATCTGTGACACTGAGCGGACCATACAAGTGTTAGTGTCCCTTTAGGTAGTACAAATGAGTCGCAGGGAAGCATTGAACTGATGCACATGTCCGTAACCCATTCCAGACAACTCAGATGTTGACAAACCAGGTAGTGCATATCAGCTCCAGAGGTGCTTCTCTCACCAAAAGCATTTGTCAGGTACAGTTGTGATGGGCCATTAGAGGGCATTCGTCACACATAAAGGGTCTTATTTACAAGCCCATTGCACCTCCGTCACCTCAATTTTTCCCTTATCAAAAGTGATGCACTGGCGGCGCAAGGGTCTTGTAAATAAGCCCCAAAGCTGTCTGCAAAACTCTGTGGGAGTGCAATTCACAAGTATTTGTGCTGCACAGCTCAACAAGGGTTTGCCTAGTGCTGGCCAGCAAGACAGAGAAAATACAGATTTTTGCAGTACTCATTGATGAAGGGGCAGTCCTTTGAGTCATAGCGGGCCACCTTAACAACAACTGTGTTTATTTAGAAGCCCCTAGCGCCGCCTTTGCATTACTTTCATATGTTAAAAAAGTGAGGCCTCAGTGGCACAAGGGGCTTGCAAATTAGCCCCTTGGGGTGCGTAGCATACACATGCACCCTTGAGCTATGGTGCATATGTGTGTGTTTCTGTTGACATGATTGGTATTGTACTGGAAGGGACAGCTCTCAGCACAAGGAAATGCTAATGCAAAGTATGGTACTTTTGTATGTGTGTATTGGAATGCATGTCAACTGTGCCATTTTATTACTTACAACCTGAAGGGTTATATAGCAAATAGGTATGCATGTGTACTGTGCTTCTGTTGCATATTATATCTGTGTTCTAAGTTAACTGACGTGTTTTACATGTTATATCTTGCAGGTGGACCGCCATCATTCACAATTGGTGTGGTGGATGGTTTCAAGGACTTCAACATCACCAGTGAGTGCCTTCATCAATGCTAATTGTATAGTGCAAGGATTGAGTGTGATGCCAGATGCTGTGTGAATAGCTAGATTCAATGTCCATCCCTATCACAACTAAACCTTTGTATGATGATTAATAGGTCATGAAAAGAGGATGTTATTTGTTGCATGTTTATCAGCCTCTGACTAATGTGAAGGAGAATGCGTTGCCAATATGGGATGGACCACATGATAGAGACTCCACAGGGGAGCCATGATCACAGTGGCAGACAATGTGAAAATATATGGTAGTGGATACACATCTGAACATGGCAGTGGATGTGAACAATTCAGAATTCATGTCTGTTGCACATAATATGATATCGGGAGCATGTAGTAGCGGTGGCATGGTCCACCATGGGTATACAATAGTTCAGATAGGAGAGGTTTCTGTGTGATGTGAGAAACGTATCCAGCACCCATTGTTACAGCTAATGCTTGCCAAGATTTCAGTATCCTTAGCAATATGTCCTGATATGGGTCCTTGCCATATCAGTCACACTATGTTGTGAGATAATACATGTACTTTGCAGACTTGCACATCTTACTGTGGCAAATGGCAATGGCATAAAGGCAAATGCAGGATACAGAAGGCACACTAATGTCCAGTAAAGGTGACATGTGTACCATACCATGGGTACAAAACAGCATTGTTCCTAAGCATACTATGTGCTGACATGGTCATACCTTGATGTGCCAAGGTGGTGCAATTGCATTGTGCAACATTTTCCATGCCTTTGTACTTTGCTCTTAGTAAATCTGAGATTATAGATAATAGGCATGTGTATGCTCACTCTAAGCTGCAAGATGAATTTAGGCTGTAGGGGCTGCTACCTTTGATGTTGGGAAAACAATATTGTTTCATGATGTTTGAACCTTTTCCTGGTCACCTTTTGACTGACAGTTTTCCTTTTTGCTTAAACAGACAATATGATCCCAGAGCAGTTGAGGAAGCACAAGCTAAGGAAGGACTGCTACCTACACATTCAAAGAGTCGCAAAGGCTCACAGGGCAATAAGGAAGCAACATGAGGAGGAGAAGGCTCTGGGAAAATGGAAGTTCTTCTCTCAGTGGCCACCAACCTTGGATCTCGAAGCAAAGGAAAAGATGGTCGGGCAGGCCAAGGTACCTCCAAGGCACCAGTACCCATCACCTCCACCAGCATACCCTGCATGTTTATCATGTCCTGCTAAATGTGTAGGGTAAGCTAGGTTAAGTTAAGGTAGTTGTAGCTAGTAAGTAGGATAAGGTAGTGTAGGTTAGGTTAGATTAGTTAGTGTAGGATAGGTGGTTTTAGTAATTTTATGTTTTCTGTTGACATTATATGTCATTGTTTGCTACATACAGGTCTACATCATTATTTACTGTGTGGGAGTTAGCATGTGTGCTCAGGTAATGTGTGTACACGCATTTGTCTTTGCTAGCAGTATTTGGTAACATGTGTGAGTAGGTGTTCTACCTATGGGCATGGATTTGTCGGGTGGGCCATGGCTTTATATTATCTATCTACAGACATTGTTGAGCAGTGCATGTGACAATAATGATGGAGATGGAACACAGTGCAACACATGTACTCACATACCATTTCTCTGTGTGGGTACGTCATGTGACATGCTTTGGAGGGATGTTGTGGTCAAAACGTTTTCCCGAATTGAAGGTTTTTGGACTCACACACTAATGGCTGCCTGGACACGCTCACACTTGCAGAGTTCACTTGGCAGCCCAATGTTGTTTGCTTGCTTGTATCCATGGATAGACCTGGCACTTGTGGTGTGACTTCATTCACCATTAACATTAACTTTATGACAGCTGTTGCACATCATGTTGCAACTTTGAGTAACCACTTGCTACCCAACACAGACATAGGGTTAACCAAATATGTTTCACTCTCACTGTCTAGCATTGTCCCTGACTCCAAACAGCACATGTCCCTTTGGCAAGTAGTTGGTGTCTTTGCCTCACAGAATGCACAATGGTCAACTTGGTCCAGACCTCAACAGACAGACAACCTACAGGTAGTACTAAGTGCATTTATTTGCATGTGCAAATCATGGTGCGGCTCACAGGTACAGTTCATAGGACAACAACCCCAAAAGATGTTTTGAGCCAGTGGATGTCCAGACGGAGTCCATGGGGGTATCATGTCATGGGATATGTGGAGGAGAGGAGTGCTTCAGTGAGGAGGATGACCGCAATGTTATTATGTAGGATAGGCCACATTGACAGTCCACAGATGGTTAAGGTGAACGTGGCAAAATCAAAATGAAGACAGTAGCAGCTGATTTTCCCTGGCATGTTCATAAGCATAGGGCAAAGGAGAAAGTGGGTATGTGGCACTGATGAATGCTACCGCTCACTTTTTTGTTGGAAAGAGGTGCAGTCCATATCTTCCTCCTCTGATGTATGCAGTGTGTTCCGTGAGGGGGCGTTGTAGGTGTGGCAGCTGAGGGAGGCACATGCACATCAGGGGCAGGGGATGTGTATCCCATGCCTGCAGCAGCATTCATCTGTGCCAACACATGAGGCAGCACAGTAGCGAGGAGGATCTGCTGGTTTTGCAAAACACCAGGACGTTGTGGTGGTAGGCAGCCATGGCAGTAAAGTGGGAGTCCTGCTTCTGCTCCATGAACACCAATATGGCTCTTATTGCCCCCAGCTGATTGGCCACCTTGCTGGTGCCACTTTGGCAAGGCATTTGCTGAGGCCTCTGCCTCATGACACCAGCGATGTCAGCCAGGGACTGCTGGAGGCCCAGAGCGGAGAGTAGGTGCCTCTGATGGCCGCAGTGTTATTCCTATTGGGACTGAGGCACCCACAGACTCCCTCTAGTGTGGCCGTCACTGTCTCCATCCCTGCCTGCACCTGCTCTACCATCTGCCACTGGACTCCTACCGCAGTACGTTGTTAAGTAATCTGTTGGCCCTCTGAGTCCAAGGCTCTGGGTGGGGTAGCAGGGGGTGCTTGTTGGTTGGTAGGCAGGGGATGTGGAGACCCCACAATGCTGTTGACCCTCCCCGTGTCCGGAGATTGTATCCTGATGGAGTCTAGGAGTTTTTGGAGAGTGTCCTGGTCAATGGTTTGCAGGTTGTCATCTCCATCTTCGTTGAAGTCCGGGGCAGCGTGCTGGCCAGGAGGTGAGGGTTCATCTTCTGCAATGAGATGCAGAAATGTTACAGCTGAACTCTCTTTGATATTGACATGAGTAATCCAGTTGACAATCAAGGTTTAATACATTTCAATTTCAGTTCCTCATTGATGCGTAGGACACCTGTTACGCAAGGGCATGGTTTTCAAATTGTACTGTATTTCCCTTTTAGATGACTGGATCTCAGAATTATTCTCACTACCACTGTGTGCCTACTCTGAGTGGATGGGCCCTGTCATACAAGTCAGATTACGATCACTGATATTCAAGTCATTTCATCATGACCACATTTGGCTATCTGCAGGGTGTCACACATCGCTTTAATCAGACCCATGCACTTGTATGTGTACATGCCTCCTCTGGCTGTTCCCAATTAGGTCCTGCCAGCCAACTTACTGCCATACAGTGATGGGACCCAGATCATACATTGACTCTCATGTGCCTATGACACCTACATTATGTGTGCCCATATCTACTGGACAGACATGGCAGGATGTTATGGAGTGATATGGGTCAGGCAACACCACACATGGTAGTAGGTGCTGGGGATGGAGACATGTACTTACCCAGTTTCCTAAGACCACTGGGTCCACCCACCTCAGCCTCTGGCCTTCCCGGACTCATGTCCTTTTTGGTGGCTAAGTAGTTCTCCCTATCCCTTGCCATTCCCTGTAGGGCATCTTCCGACTTGTACATGTGGCACAGTGAGACAATTTTGGACCAGATTCCCTCCTGGCACATACCACTCCTTCACCCAGGTCCACCTGACATGTAGAATGTAGTACCACAATGGGCTATTGTCTGTCATCCATAACCAGCTACTACACAAGTGCGACCCAATCAGACACAGCAGTGAATGTGTATTTGAGAGGGTACCTTGCAGTACACATGTCCCTTCTCACCTCCTTACAATGCAAAGTCTCCCCAGTTAGACAGAGTGGCAGTTCGATATGCACAGCAAGCACCTATTATGCACTGCACTGACAGGAGTCCACCAGGGAAACACAAGGAGATGATGGACGGAGTGCTGAAACTTTTCAGACACTCATCCCCAGTCACATATCTGGGGTGAATCCATCATTGTTCTGGGTTGAATCCATCATCGTTCTTTAGCTCACTTCGCCACCCCAGTTCAGACACAGCTATATGCAAGTCAGTCTTGACCCTGTGCCTCATGGGAACAGTCCAGCCCGAACTGCCAAGCCATGTTTTCCCTGGACCGGAAACAAGCATCCTGGGACCGGTTTCGGGGTAACACCACTCATCAGCCAGGCTTGAATCCAGTGGCAAAGTGAGCAAGGAACCCACGTCTGGGTATACCCTGCCAACTTAGGGCGAACAAAGCAAACACAAGGAGATGATGGACGGAGGGCCACACACACACCGTCGTTTGTTTTGACACACATGGGGCATATATACAAGGGCATTGCGCCACCAGAGCATCACTTCTTACAATGCCCCGTTCACGCAATGCCTTGCTCCATGTGTACAAGGCGGCGCTAAGCCACTTTGTATGTCTTAACACCACCTTATAAATATCGCCCCTCTGACACCGTTTTCTGCATCAAAGGGGCATGCAATGTGTGTTGCTGTAGGTGTTCCCACGCAACACTCATTGCTGTTTAGCACTGTCCTAGATTTACAAGTAAACATAAATCTGAGGCTGCTCCAAAAACTGACACCTTTCAAAAGGAGGCTTTAGAGTGGGTAAACAAGGAGAAACTTTTGCTTAGCTCTTTTTTTGCTCTTTCTATGTGTGCTGCATTTTGCGGCACACATAGAAGGAGCAAATCGCCATTATTAATTGTTTATGTGCAGGAAGGGATGCACTGTATTTACAGGCATACATGCCACCCCTGTGCTCACCCCTGCACTGGTACAAAAAGAACAGCCATGAACCAATGCAGGCCCCCTTTCACCATGGTACAAGGGTGCCTGCATTGCAGGGATATTTGTTTATGTGCAGGAAGGTTTCCCTTCCTGCACACAAACAAACATGCCTGCAACTCAGGAACCCTTCCACCAATGTGCAAAGGTGCCTGTGTTGGTGCACGGCTGTTCTTTTTCCACCGGAACAGGGGTAAGCACAGATGTGGTACATATTCCTGTAAATACGATGCACCCCTGCATTTATGAAATGACGCAGCTCTGCACAGCTCAATTGTTTTCTTTGACGCGCTGCGCCATTTCAATGTATATATGCCCCCATGGTCCTCTGGTGTACATCACTTGCATTCATCCCCACACCCAGTCAGATTTAGTAGATGAGAGGTGTTCAGGTGGTCGCTACCATGGCAGCTGAAACTTGTGTGCTCTGACTCACCATGCCAGGACAGCTGCGTGCAATGTAGTTTATTCTAGGCACTATGGACAGGGCCATTGAAATGTCCCTAAGTGTAGATACTTTCCACAGCCCTCATATCCCCCACCCCTCTGGTGTGCTGTTTCTCCTCTGAGAAACCCATTCCATGCTATGGATTTGCAGGCTACGTTAATGTACATGGGTCTAGGTGTGACAGAGAGGCATATTTCCTAAACATATGGTGCAGCACAGCGCCACAAACCCTCTTGCTGTGTCAAGCTGTGTCATTAGGAAAATGCAGGGATGTACTGTGTTTATAACAATACAACTCATCTGTGCTTTCCTCTATGCTGGTGCACAATAGGCTGGTGTGGGAAGGTGGTTCTAACCAGCTGATCTGCCTGGATTTTTTGCTTTTCAATCACCTGATTTTTGATCTTTTACTGTGGGAGAGCCTCATAAGCTGGGAATCACCCACGGTATACTCATGGTAAAATGGACTGCATGTGTTTTCCACCAGTGTCCGCCTTGTGAGATAAGGCTGCTGCGATGCAGCTAGGGTAAGGGGCATCGTATTGGTTACATGTGGAAACGTGTGAACAGGTGTGTGCACTTGTGTAAGGGCTGTGCAAGGGAGATTCCTGTCATGAGCAGCCCAGGAGCTGGATACAGATAGAAGGGTGTAGAAGGTACTATGCTGAGTTGGGTGGTGACATGGAATAGGCCTTATAATGTGGGGCACACATGCAAGGGATAGTCAGTGTGCTTTACTGTTTCTCTATAGGAATACTCTATTATACTCCTATGGAAAAAGAGACCACACAGGGTAGTTTCAGTTCCTTTGGGCCTACAAACTCCAGACACACACGAGAATACACTGTAATTTGTGTGAAAAGAACCGTTCTGCTATGCCCAAAGGCATATCTGTACTGCTTATGGGTCTTCCATAAATGTCATATTCCTCTGACTCAGCTCAGAACTAGAGGCCAGGCCTTGTGTGACCCTGCCAGGCTGGATTAATTACCTTTCTCCCCAAGCTGTATCATCAGAGGCTTAGCCCTTCACTGCAAGCATTCCCCAGGGCGGAGGTCTTCTCTCCAGGAGGGAGAGTTGGGGTGGAGCTGCAGGACATTAATCAGCAGCTGTCACCTGAAGCCAGGCACCAGGCCTGTTGCAGGCCTGGGCCGTGATGTCAGAAAGTGGGAGAAGAGGGCTTTTCAGAGTCCATATGGCATGGGACCCCTGGACGACGCCATCTAGAAGTATCCCAGAGTCCTGTGCAGGCAGGAGGGATCAGGGGCAGATAGATGATGTGGTGCTGCAGGATAGGACAGAGGTGCATTCCTGCTAGCACCCTTCACCCCAAATTAAAAGGTTTTGCAAAGGAAGAGTAGCTCTCTCTGGGATGTGCTCTTGCTGAGGAACACTGGTACTGTAGGCCATGGGCAGTTGAAAGGAGGAACCCCCTGACTGCCCCAGGACTCTGACTGTGCCTCTTAGTTAGTCCAGGACCAGTGAGGGAAATCCTGGGTTTCTGCACAAAGAGAGAAGCCTAGAAGAGGAAACCAGGTGAAAGGATGGCGCAGGGAGCCAGTGGAACTGGCTCCCTGCTGATTACATCCTCTGGGAGGCCAGGAGGTAGAATGAGACTCCTCCCAATGGCTAGGGCTGGCCACCAGGAGCAAAAAGAGGCCATGATCATTGAAATCGGCCTAACGGGGGCCGAGATATGCTGCCCAGGAGGTAGCGACCTTTGACCTCTACCGGACTGACAATGAAGCACCTGGGGCTCCGCTGCCGGTCTCTGATGTGCCCCACGGGTGGGTCAGGTCCCGGGGGCTGCCCCCGGAAGAAGAGAAAGCCCGGGAGCGCAACGGCACTCCCCGTGAAGTGGCCCCAGAGAAGTGGCAGAAGCCGGGGAGCGCCGTCGTGCTCCCGGCAGCTGGCGAGGGACCCAAGATCCCATCCCTGGGCCCCCTGGAGTGAAGGGAAACCTGGGAGCACCATCGTTCCCCATGTAAAGGTGCCTTAGGGGCCCAGGATCCCAACCCTGGACCCCGACAAAGATGATGGCAGGGAGCGCCGCTGTGCCCCTGTGAAGGTGCCTTAGGGGCCCAGGATCCCATCCCTGGGCCCCGAAGAAGAGGAAGTCGGGGAGGGCAATCGCGCTCCCCGTGAAGCTTAGTGGGGGCCCAGGACCCAATCGCTGGGCCCTAATGGCTGGAGAGAGGATGGGGAGGGCTGCGGCACACCCCTGTGATGGGAGAGAGGAGGGAGGAGTGCTGTCACACTCCCCCGCAACACCGTCAGGCCGGCTGCAGTGCCCATGTCTGCCTGCAGGAGTGGGCAGACCAGAATAAAGGGCCGGCTCCCACGGCAGCACGCGAGAGTGCTGGCCATGTGGGGAGCCGGCAAGAGCGGCCGGGGTGGGCTCCTTGAGATGCTCTCCAACGATGTGAGAGGCCATTGGTGTGCCCAGGTGGGACCTGGCACCCCGAGAGAAAAAAGGAGTTGTGGCACAAAGCCGGTTACTGGGAAGTGCTCCAGTGTGGCTCTCCCTGGAGTAGCGGGAGAGCCGCTGCTCTGATATTCCTGAGCGCCACATAATGCCATGCAAGGCAAGCCACATTCCCCAGAAAACAACGGCTCGTTTGCATCTTGTGGTGACCCCAGGAAAATGGGGGTCACCACCATTGGGAAGCAAAGCTGCGGGGGAGCTGCAGGAGCAGCGCAGACTCCCCCATCACAGAATTGGAAAGTTTGCACCTTAAATCTCTTGGGACTGTAAGGAAATACCCTCTCAAGGGTTTTTGGATATTGACAAGCGGTAATTTTTGGGCGCACCCCTACAGCAAAACAGCAGTGCGCCAACTCTTGTAACTATACCCCACAAACAGTAGAGGCTAGCAGGCAATATGGGTGGCGTTTAAAAAAAAAATTATAATAAAAAAATCAACTTACCTTTCTGACGCCCACCTTCTCTCCATCACGTTGCCGCTCTTCTTGGCAGGTCCCATCCAGGAAGCACCCAGGCTCCCCATAGCCAATCTCAACGCTGCAATGCATCATTGGGATTGGCTCCCCATAGCCCATCACAATGCTGCAATGCAGCGTGGGAATGGTCTGAGCGCCGAGAATCAGCGCTCAATCGGGGACGGGGAGCCTGTGCATGTTCCTCACCAGGCTATGCAATAAAGCATGGCGGGGAAGACTGTCCGGCCAAGCAGTCATGCACACTTGGAGTGTGCAAACCACTCTTCCCCTTGTGATCCCAGCCCCGCCCTAACCCAGCCCCTTGGCAAAGAAAAATAAAATGGTAATAGTGAGGTTATTATCATTTTATTTTATTTTTTTCTGCTCTGCGAGCAGTGGGGCAAAGCTCCTCTGCCTTAGCAGAGGGGCCGCCCCTGCCCACAATGTGAAAACAAACGAGGAACAGTGAGGCAAGGGAAGCCACAAGTTTGGTGGGACTGAAGCACCATAAATGTATGGTGGTCAATGGGGCCCTTAGGGAAATATTTAGAGGCCCTTATCACCACAGGTACGTCACTTTAAATGACATTCCTGGGGCAAAAGGGGCTTCGCCCCATTTACGTGGCTTAACGCCACCTTGTAAACAAGGCTTCCTTTCATGCTATGCTTAACGTGAAAGGGGTGGACAATGGGTGTTGCGGTGGATGTTCCACTGCAACACCCTTTGATTTAGACGCTGCCCCTATTTACAAGGGTGGCTTATATAGGAGGCAGAGCCAAAATTAGGACCAGGGAAAACCTGGTCTTAACATGGCAAAACGGGGAGAAATGCTTTATTTCTCCTCGTTTTTGCAGTTTCTATGTGTGCTGCACTGTGCAGCACACATAGAAACAGCAAAACGCCATGAATTATGGTTTATGTGCAGGAAGGGCAATCATTAAAAAAATTACGATTTACAACTTCTATGTGTGCTGCACAATGCAGCACATGTAGAAGTTTTAAATAGCCATTAGTGATTGTTTATGTGCAGGAAGGGACACCATCCTGCACATAAACAATCATTCCCTCAACGCAGGTAAAAGGGGGCCTGCGTTAGCAGTAGGCAGCTTAATTTAGCACCAGCACTAGGGAAAACGCAGGGATGAGCCGTATCTTTGTAAATACCGCTCATCCCTGCATTTTTGGAATGGCGGAGCGTGGCGTTAGAATTTTGTGTTTAGCGCCACGCTGTGCCATTCCTTTGTAAATATATCCCTTAGTGTTTACTCATGAAATCTCTAAAGCTCTGTGCACCCTTAGCATGGGGCAGGCAATTGTATAATTGTTAGCTGTGTTAACATGATAAGAATCTTACTGGTATAAGAAAGAACTAAACATTGGATATAGTATGTTGAAGCACGAGGTACCAAAACAAATGTATTTTTCTTAAAGGGGAAGATTAAATGCTGTATTAAATCTTTGCATTTACTATGCCATATTGCCCTCGCCTGTTCAATTCCTTGCCACGTGAAATGGCTATACATCTCGGCGTGTGAAATAAAATACGTGATCTGTCACTGATTACTCCTGACATGTTTATAAAAGTTCCTTTTCTCATTCGATATGCCCTTTTGCTGGCATTTTCACCAAAGCTATTTGTTGTGTGATGTTTTTATTATTCTTGTTGCAAGTTCCTATTTGCTCCTATTGTCACAATTTGCAACATTGTCCTGTCATTTTAATCTTTCTTTATGCTGTGCAATTAACTATTTAGTCAATTTAACTATCTGTGCCACCAACGGTCTGATGAACAAATAATAAAAATAATAAAAATACTCTGGACTGTGTAATGCAAAAGGCTCCGGGTTCATTGTTGTGACATTTGGCACAGTAACTGGAACGCTTTGAAGTTAAAGTGGGGGGGGGGAGCTTGTGAAACATCTGTACAAGTTTGTTTTCGGCTAATCATTAATAGTATATTGTATCACATATCACAAGGCTTTGTTTGACCCATTGCTTAGAACGGTGGGGAAGAATAAGATTCACACTTTGATATAAGTACTAGCATTACCTCACAGAAGAAAATATCAAGATGTGTCTATCCTGACCTGTATCTCTGTGTCCAGGGTGTTATACAAATCTGGTGAAGTCACATTTCAGACCTGGGTTACATCTGCTAGGGACACTGCTTGCTAGAAGGAGATTGCTTCAAGAAGCTGTGTGTTGGTGAACTAAAGAGGTCCTGGACCAAGAGGAAGGTGCTAAACCAAAAGAACACTGCACCAATCTGTGTCTCTGCTAAAAGTCTAGGGGGCATATTTACAAGGGCCTATTGCCACCAGAACATCCTTTTTTATGGTGTTCTGGTGGTGATAAGCCTTTCGCTTTATTTGCAAGGCAGCGTGAAGCCACTTAACATGGCTTAACGCCACCTTCTAAATAAGGCCCCTTTTCATGCAGCACTTAGCGTGAAAGGGGTGGGCAATGGGTGTTGCGGTGGGCTTTCCGTGGCAACACCCATTACTTTTGATGCTGCCCCCTATTTACAAGGGTAGCGTAAATAAGGGGCAGTGACAAAAATAAGACCAGGTAAAACCTGTTCTTAGCCTAGCAAAACAAGGAGACATTATTAATTTCTCCTCATTTTTGCTGTTTCTACGTCTGCTGCATTATGCAGCAGATATAGAAACAGTAAATCGCCATTAGTGATTGTTCATGTGCAGGAAGGTTTCACTTCCTGCACATAAACAATCATTTAAAAATTATGAGTTGCATCTTCCATGTGTGCTGCACAAAGCAGCATGCATAGAAGTTACAAATCGCCATAATGGATTGTTTATGTGCAGGAAGGGACATCTTCAGTTGCAGAGAGGCCACTGGAGCTTGTTGTATCTCTGTAGCTCAGAGCAGGTGGTCAGTCACCTGACCCTTAGAGTTGCTCTGACAGTGATGGGATCAAGCAGCAATGTAGGCCTTGTAGTTTTGTGCATGTTAGAGATAGCGGGACCCCTCTGGTCCCTGATGGACTCCGTAGAATGGTGACTTAAGTGAATGGGTGTGGTTAAAAAAATTCATGATGTGGTACAGGCAGTTAACGGTTACACTCTGTAGAATAAAGACGTGTATTACTGAGCTCCATGTGTGGCATGATCATTTACATGTACCTGGGCTGGGGAGGACGCTACAGGCCTCAGGCAGAAGGGCAGTCCTTTGCGGGTACAAGGCAGTCATTCTGGGGGTCCTCTGCAACTCTAGGAGTGAACTGAAGAGAGGGTCTGAGGGTCCGATTTTTATACCTCGTCCCAGATTTGAAGTGGGAGAAACATCTAAAGTTTGCCCCCCACAGATGGTTCTGGAATTTCTTTCCTCCCTGCCCAGTCTCCAAAGGGTCTGGGGTAGCAAAAGGCTAGTGTGAAGTTGTTTGTAATTGTGCTGAGGCAGCTCCTTTAAAATGAAAGTGGAACATGGAACAGCTCCACCCCACGCATCCTGGTTGGATGGCCCATCCTGCCAAAAGCTAGTCCACATTTGTCTCACTGTCAGGGAGGAATACACAAAGGCCAGCTGCATGATAATCACAGTCAGGACACAGGCTGAAAGCACCAAATCGTTAGTACAAGAAAATGCCAACTTTATAAAAGTAACAGAAACAATTGATGGACGGAATGCTGGACAATGCAAACATTCACCCCCAGTCACAAGGATCTGGGTTAACTCCATCATTCTCTTGCTCACCACACCACCCCAGTTTGGATCCAGCCATATGCAAATCAGTCTTGACCCTGTTCCTTGAGGGAACAGTCCAGCCCGAACTGCGAAGCCAGGTCCGCCCTGGACTGGAAACAAGCATCCTGGTCCTGGGACCGGTTTCAGGGCATCACCCTTCATCAGCCAGGCTAGCTTGAATTGTGTGTCTTCAACTTTATAAAAGTGGCATTTTCAGAATAGTGACTTAAAATCCGTCTTTACCGTTATAGAGTGTTTTGAATCACAATTTATTTGAGGCCAAACATGACACTTATACCTACTCCCAATCAAAAATGATGATCATTAAGTGTAATTGGGTAACCCAGTGTCATCCTATGAGGAGGATAGGCCTTGCAATAGTGAAAAACAAACATGAGAGTTTTTCACTACCAGGACATGTAAAACTTGAAAGTACTTGTCCAACTTTATAAATACAATGCAACTGGCCCTAGAGCTGTTTATGGCCTACCCTAAGGGTGACTTCTAGGTATTGAAAAGGAAAGATTAGGTCTGGCAAAAGGTTCAATTTGCCAGGTCAAAATGGCTGTTTAAATCTGCGCACACACAGGCTATAATGGCAGGCCTGAGACATGTTTGAGGCTACTTAAGTGGGTGACACAATAAGCGCCGCAGGCCCACTAGTAGCTTTTAATTTACATGCCCTGGGTACATAGAGTACCACTTTACTAGGGACACACTAGTAAATTAAATGGGCAAATTGAATGTAAGCCAATTTTACCATAAACCATGTTTAAAGGAGCACAATCACTTAAGCACTGGTTAGAAGTGGTTAAGTGTTAAGAGTCCTAAAGGCCAACAAAAACAGGTGCAGAACTGGAGAGGGGAAAGCTAAACATTTGTGGATGACCCAACAGAGAGGGCCAGGTCCAACAATAATTATGTGAATATAAATGTACACAACCAGGGCTCAGTAGTGCACAGTGTATTTATCTCTAGCCCAATCCATATAGATGGGATTACCGTTGATCTTGTGCTCATCTACTGACTACAAGCTTCAAATCTAATAATCCAACCATGATAGCCCTGTAGATAAAAAAAGACATCTAGATATGTCCAAAGCAACTTGGTCTAATTAGCCAAATGCCAAACAGTTTTCTTAGAAAGATAAGACTTGCTGTGTCATGGGAATCTTTTCTTGCATGAGCTCCTCTCTCCCACATCTGCCAATAAGGAACATCCTCCAGAGATTACATGCTAACATCCTCAGAAGAGTTGCACTAATGTTTTTCACTGGGTTTAGGCACAAAAGTGATACAAATTACCACAAAACTTGTATTTAAAATTTACTTTCCAGTAAAGTCACCTGAAAGTAACACAAAGAAGCGCCTAGTGCAGCTTTGAATTACTTCTGTTTATTTTCAAATAAATAAATAAATCAAATAAGAAGGTTGTTCATAGGTGTTACATGGCAATTCCCATGCAACCGCCCATGGTTTTTGACACAAAGCCCTAGCTATTAAAAGGTAGACAAGGCTTTGCTTAAAAATTACTCTGATTTGGCATTGGCACTATCGAGGAGAAATGCTTTTATTTCTTCAACATTTTCTGACTTAACATGTTTGCTGCACTGTACAGTACACATACCAAGTTGGAACAGTTTAAAAGTTAGTCTAAGCATAGAATTTTCTACTGGAAGGGTACCTATCTATTTCAAAATCAATGCTTGACTTGACACAGGCACTTCTGTACTAAGGTGAAAAGGCATGTGCATAGCAGTACAGCACCATATGTCTGCTGATACGGTGCTTTCTTGCTCTCTCTTCCTCGCACAATGCAATGCATCCACTTTGTTTGCTGCGCTGCATTCCAAGCCATGTTCGTAAGTTTACCCCTGAGTGAAAACTGCTTAGGCTGTCTAAAAGACAGAAATCAGTGGATGAGATGACCAGCAAGTAAAAAAAAAAAACTGTGAGGCAAACTGTAAATTCATTAAAAATATCTTCCGGCACAACTAGCAAATCTTGTTAGGAAGTTCACTTAATGGCTAGCAGAAAATAGATTATAATGCACTGCATAATGAGTCAAGCTAGTGAGTTTTTTAAGAATACTTTAATTTTGAGTACCCAGACATTTTTAAGAATAATATGTATATTTCACGCAGCATTGTGAAGATCTGCTGTCCTTCTCTGAAGAAAGGAACTCACTCCGTTAAAAATGTATACTTCATTGACATTCTTTGCAACAACAATCCTCTCCCAAGTGCCTAACAGGGTGCTAACAGGGTGCTAAGGATCAAACTTTGCCTTCTGTTGACTAGGTTGTGACATACACTAAGGATCACATCAACATTTTAGTAGGCTCTAATTCCATGCTGCTGATAAATGTTGACTTAGAACTGGGCTTGGTTCCAAGATACGGTTGTGTGACACACAGGGGCCGATTCCGATCTCGGCCGGTAGGGCACCGAATCGGATTCGGCTGAACCGGATCCGATTCGGAGCCCTTATTCCTGACCGAATCGTATGTGCGTCCGGGCGAACGAGTACGATGCGAGCGCGTGCAAATTCGCCGACCGACTCGTACACCCGTCCCAACCGCACCGACCGACTCGCACGGATGCGCTGCGCACCTCGCAATGGAGACGTTCCCCGGCTGGGCAAGTACGATGTGCGCCGCGAGCAGTCCGACCGACTCCCGCCGTCCGGCTCCAAGAAGCAGTCGGAGCCGTACTTTGGGGGTCCGTGTCGGACCCCCCTGTATGCGTAGCCACGCGAGTCGCACACAGGGGGGATCCATGGGACATGAGACTTTTGTGTCAAAAATATAGACTACATAATTTGTGTAAATAATTATATCTAAACTACCAAAATATTGGATCAAAAATATTGCCAAACAGAATATCTCCAAAACAACTGTAAGAACATTGAAAGTTTAATAAATATGCCATTATATGTAAATCATATAAAATATTATACTAGAAAATTATAATATAATTAACATTAAATCATTTTAACAAGTAATGCAAATAAAATATTTACACACATCTATATATAACGCTTTTTCTTTACCCGAGGGATCGGGTTTTCTCCAGCACGCCTCAGTGAGTAGAGGATACAAGGGCTGCTGCTTAATGCAGCTCGTGACTACACGAGGGGTTTCTTTCATTGTAATTGAAGCCCACAGCCCGGTGGACACTAACTTCAAGAGGCTTGAGCGTAAGGGAACCCGAGGAAGTACTTGTTTACACACGGTGACCAGGACACTTACATTCAGTCACCCGTGTTTCTCCTGCTTGGCACCAGTTGAAAAGGATGTTTGACATCGAATCCAGCTCCGCGCAACCTCCACCCAGGCATGATGAACTCTGGGAGATGTAGTGTTACAACATTGCATCGTGAGGGGCGAACACATGACCAGGAGTACTGAGTGCTCCCACCAATTGGAGGAATGCAGGACTAATTTAAACGCGGGTGGGGCAGCATCCTGGCACAACAGCGGCACCTGAGGAAGGCTAATCCAGCCGAAATGCATCGTGCCTGACAGCTGTTTTAAATAAAGGGCTTCCGAAGAGTATTTCCCCGTGTGGCCTCTTTCCTTTCGGCAATGCAGGGGTTTGTTTGCATTTTTTCACGCTGGCCAGTAGCGTGATAAGAGGCCCCGCTCTGCAAGTTGGCTGGAGATCTGCTGGCTCCCGCGTTTGTAACGCTTTTTCTTTACCCGAGGGATCGGGTTTTCTCCAGCACGCCTCAGTGAGTAGAGGATACAAGGGCTGCTGCTTAATGCAGCTCGTGACTACACGAGGGGTTTCTTTCATTGTAATTGAAGCCCACAGCCCGGTGGACACTAACTTCAAGAGGCTTGAGCGTAAGGGAACCTGAGGAAGTACTTGTTTACACACGGTGACCAGGACACTTACATTCAGTCACCCGTGTTTCTCCTGCTTGGCACCAGTTGAAAAGGATGTTTGACATCGAATCCAGCTCCGCGCAACCTCCACCCAGGCATGATGAACTCTGGGAGATGTAGTGTTACAACATTGCATCGTGAGGGGCGAACACATGACCAGGAGTACTGAGTGCTCCCACCAATTGGAGGAATGCAGGACTAATTTAAACGCGGGTGGGGCAGCATCCTGGCACAACAGCGGCACCTGAGGAAGGCTAATCCAGCCGAAATGCATTGTGCCTGACAGCTGTTTTAAATAAAGGGCTTCCGAAGAGTATTTCCCCGTGTGGCCTCTTTCCTTTCGGCAATGGAGGGGTTTGTTTGCATATATATATATATATATATATATATATATATATATATATATATAATACATTAAATTAAATACATTAACTTTAACTTAAAAGTAAAAAATTACCAACAAATACATAACCAAAACATATGTACAAATAAATTTAAAAATGAAAGGGAATTTAAAAATAGTTTTAATTGTTATTGTGAACTAAACACACACACACACACATATACAAAGACAAGATATATCACACATTAATATTTAAAAAATCAAAAGTTAAACACAAACCAATATATATTTTTAAAAATAATATAAACATTAAAACCACAATTTTAGAAAAATAACAACACACAAAAATAAACAGCAGAAGCAAAAGTGTTGAGCATAAAAGGAGTCAGATTAAGTAATCTAACTCCAATTTAAGCAAATGTAGGTAAACAGTTGGATTGTGGGTAAGATTTACTATTCCCACTCCAACATTAGCAAAAGTAGGGAAAATGTTGGATTTTGAAGGGGATAGATTTTCTATTACCCCTCCAAAGTATTCAAAAGCAGGAAAAATTGTTGGACTTTGGAGGGGCTACATTTTCTATTCCCACTCCAATGTAAGCAAAAGCAGGGAAAGTGTTGGACTTTGGATGGGTTAGATCAACTATTTCCATTCCATTGTAAGCAAAATCAGGAAAGTGTTAGACTTTAGAGGGGTTATATTTACTATTCCTGCTCCAAATTAAAAAAATAGTAGCAACATTTTGGACTTTGGAGGGGTTACATTAACTATTCCTACATGAATCTAAGGAAAAATGTGTAAAGTGTTGTACTTAGGAAGTGTTATATATAGCATTCCAAATCCTACTCATTTTTAAATAAACATTTCAATAGCTAACAACATAAAATTATTAACACACATTAAAAATAAAAAAGATATACTGCAGAATAAAAAAATTAAATGTAGGAAAATGTATGATAATATAACAACAATTCTGAATTCTATTGGGGCGAGATGCTTCAAGTGCAATGTTGGGGACCACGTTGAAATTGCCCCTATTTTCCAATCATCCTGTTCCTCTTTCGCCTTATCATACAATATGTGCAGCCCCACCAGGGAGTCTTCTATAGGACCATAATAACTCACTAGGGGGCATATTATCAACGGCCAGCGATAATTATCGCTGGCCGTGCTTAGCGATAGATTACTTATCGCTGGCTATCTCCGGAAATTATCGCCCTGGTAGCGCGTTATTAACAACACGCTTCTCCAGGGCGATAAAAATTCCAGAGATAGCGAGGTTATCGCCGTTTTGCAGGGAACATCGCTGGTTTTCCAGCGATGTTCCCTGCAAACGGCGATGACTCTGCTGATACGACCCTGTGGTCGTATCAGCACAATCCACCCCTATGTTAGGGATGGCTAAGTCGGGATAATAGCAGACGTTAGAATTTGGCGAAAACTGACGTTTTCGCCAAAATCTAACGTCTGCTATCATCCTGTGGGCTGCCTTGTAAATATCGCGATGTGCACATCGGCGATATTTACAACGTAGCCCATCTGGGGTACGCCCAGTAACGCCCACTTTGCATCTCATTAGAGATGCAAAGCTGGGCGATAAGAGAAAGGGCGAAAAGCATGGATTCACGCGTTAGCGTGTCCTTGCTAATAAGGCGTTAAAATTATCGCCGCTTTTCGTCCGAAAACGGACGCTAAAGCGGCGATAATTGTATCGCCTGCCCTTGTAGATATGCCCCTAGGTTAGTCAATTGATTTGCCACCCTAATCTGTACCCAGGCCCAAAGTGCTCCTGGGTCCCTTTCTACTTTGACTACTTTGCAGGGTAATTCTCTAGTAATTAAAATGCAACAACCTTTATAGCATCATTTGCAGATGCATATACCACATGTTGAAAATACCCCAAATTATTGGATAAAACAGCTTCATTCTTTAGGTGCATTTCTTGAAAGAAGATAATGATTGCCTGTAGTGATTTAAACTAGAATTGCTCTTGCCTTGTTATTTACACCATTGGCATACAAGATATAATTCTTAAATGTCTATCTGCCATGTTCTCCTACTGCCCTTGTTGAATCTTGCTTTATTATTATTACTTTAAATCTGTAGTACCCATTATTCCAGCTGCATCTTTTTTTTATTGGGAAACGCAGTAACGCCAGCCATCTATATCCGTTTTTCTTCCAGATGTTTTATCCCTTACCCTCCTCCCTTCCCCCAGTGCCCCTAATGCCCCCTCCACCCTTCCTCCCTACCCTTCCTATAGCCTTGCCCGCCTCAGGCTCCCTGCCCTGCTTATCCCCCACCCTTTGTCCCCCCCTACCCACCTCTCCCTACAAGAGTACCTTGGTATGGTATGCTCTCTAAGCCCTTCCCAGAGAGTAGCTACAAGATGACAAAATTGTACCTTACAATGTGCACCGTGCGTGTTACTCTACTATTTTAACTTCCCTCGCTCTCCTACCAGATGGCCTATTAGTATACATCGAGTGCCTCCTCTTACTCTCTTCCGTCCTCTCCTTCCCTCATCTTTATTTGCCACCATTTCTGCCTCTGCGGCCGCCTTCTTTCCTTAGTAGATCCCAAAAATCTTTTGCCCGATCAACTGATTGAAATATGTGGGTCCGACCATTGGAAAACTGTTTGGACTGTTGGATGATGCCCGCCAAGGCTCTAAGGTGTTTAAAATTATCGATCTGCACCACAAATTCCCTTCGTCGTCTCACCGCCAGGATTGACATGTCCGAAAATATGCAGAAGTAGAAGTTCTCTGCTGTATCAAAAGGGATATCTTGCATTTGGGAGTCGCACTGCAGGAACCCTATGGGCCCGAGCAATGGTTAAGTCTCATCCTTCAGGCAGCTTATCAGACAACACGTATTAGAGATCAAGTCTGAGACCCATTTTGTTGTGGACTGTCCTGCGGCCCTATTCTCTGGTATACCTACAAATCTTAGGGGCCGATTACGATGGCGGTCGGTGTCAGTACCGCGGTGCCGACGGTGCGGAAAAATGCCTCTTACCGCCCGCCAGCAGCGGTCCTCACGGCCGCCATATTATGAAGGGCAAATATGGCCCATTTCCCGACCTCCGCGGTGCAACGCCGACCGCCATGAAATTGCGCCCGCCACCGCGCCGGTGTGAGCCAATGGAGACTCACCGCCGTGTGGAATGACGTCCCGTCCGCTCAACAAATTAGGATGCGCCAAACAACCCGTCGAACCGCAGGGGAGAAACCGCCCATCCAGACACGGCGGAATCTCGACAGCGGAGCGTGAAACGAGACTCCGGAGCCCTCCACTCTGAGCCGAACGCCATGGATCCAGCACTACACGTCCTCCCGGTGCTGTACGTGATACATCACCAGGCCAACATCGCCCGCCGCGGACGCCGCCGCAGGTACGTAAACAAAACACAATACAGCACAAAACAGAACACAAATTCCACGGGCTGAAACAGGGCACCTGGCCACACCAGACACACTGGTGTGGACAGGAACACATCCATCAGTGTACCCACACATGTCTCAGCTGGCACCAATTCACACCCTGCATCAAGCCCACCAAAGTACCGCGAACATAATGTAATGTGTAGCTGACGACACCGCAGCGGTGAGCATGCGGGAAATCCATTGCCCAAAGCAGAATGCATGTACAGCAACGGACAGGCCAGAAAGACCCCAGGCCACCACCACCACCCACCACCCACAGCTCCGCCGCACACAGCAAGAAACATGCCAATCACCCCCTGTGCACCCCCATGTCCAACACCAAGCGACCTAAATCCACACCCAGCAGCACACAACTAACACCTAGGGAGACAGACACAGCAGCATTTGGTGTAGATTAACACACAGCACAGAGGCACAGGCCCAGGGCAACACACACACACACCACAACACCACATACATGGCAAGAAAGCAGAAGACAAGCACAAAATGAACATACAAACAAGGAACATACAGACTACTGGACACACACCGTGCCAACTAACACAGACATACCCAACACCGACACACAGCCACATACACAGACTACATGCCACCAGCAATGGAGCACAACATAGAGGAAAGCATGAATGATGTGCACACAAATGGGAGGGCAAGGAGACAACCAACAACCAGGTGAACAGACACATGCAGGACAAGGAACCCAGAACAACATCCACACCCCATCCAAGCACATGGCTGGCACAGTGAGTGAAGTCAAACAACAGTCACCTCAGTGCAACAACTCAGGGAGACAGCAAGGTAACCCATGCATAGGGACAGGGATGAAAGGAAGGACCTCAAGTCAAACAGAGAACAGCAAGTACACATGAGTATCACACAGGGAACATTGGCACACTCAATGACTGCCAAACACAAGTAGGAGTCCCCAAACATACCCCCCTCATATCTGCAGCACACAATCCCAATGCCAGACACACAGAAGGGCCTACATAATGTCCAGACAAGATACAAACAAACAATCAAACCCCCTGGGGGCATCCACAAACATCACACACACACAGGGATTACAGTACCAACCTCTGCACCAAAACAAAAATGGCAAACACAATTCTAAACAGAAACACATACAGAACCACAAAAATAACACACAGCACCTGTGCAGCCAAACTAGGGGAAGGCAATGGGAGCACACACACAACAGGAGTGCACCACCTCATCAGTCAGGAAACATGCATGGGCTACATACCACAACACAGACAAGAAGTGCACCATCACAGAACAACACAGACACATCAAACACACAACAGATGCACAACACCACAAAACACATAGCAAACACAGCAGTACATCAGGGGATGTATACTAGGACAGCACAAGGCAACATACACCCACAGCACTGAATGCTCAACAAGCAGTGTGTGCACACAAACACACAACAGTCCCACACAGCCATGAGTCACACGCCAGTAACACACACATCAACACACACGACAAAGCCACAACCAACACACCGTACAACCCTTGACCACCCAAATGCACACCATGCAAGTAACCGTTGTGACTAGGATGACTGCCCATCACAACATGACTACACATCTACACTGCTAGGCATACATGAAAGCAAGAACGCACATACATGTTGAGCCTGGTCAGCCTGCCTGCAATCCCGTGTATATGACCCCTCTATGTGTTTGCAGTGCCCACATACCAGGATGCAGTAAAACATAGCCAACAGCAACAAGGAAGGAACATGAGTCTGGTATGTCACCGAAAACAACATCAATGACCCCACAAGTATCCGAGTTATGAAGAACTGAAGTCCCCGTCACCCCTGTAAAATAAATGATAAGTCAAACAAGCCAGTGGCACAGTTGAAGTGGCACACAGAGCATGTGGCACAGTAAATGTTAGACATACAGGAAAAGCCTAATCCAGTAAGGACAATGACACAACTGACAACATGAGCAACTGTTTTTATTCACAAATAGCACTGATAGGCAACAATATCAGACAGGACCAAGGCACAAGATGCAGAGCCTGAACATGAGAAGCTGCACAGGCAGGGGGCAAACTGCAAGGCCAGTGGCCAGTCCAAGGTGCTGACAGAGACAATGAGAAGCTGCACAGGCAGGGGGCAAACTGCAAGGCCAGTGCCCAGTCCAAGGTGCTGACAGAGACAATGAGAAGCTGCACAGGCAGGGGGCAAACTGCAAGGCCAGTGGCCAGTCCAAGGTGCTGACAGAGACAATGAGAAGCTGCACAGGCCGGGGGCAAACTGCAAGGCCAGTGGCCAGTCCAAGGTGCTGACAGAGACAATGAGAAGCTGCACAGGCAGGGGGCAAACTGCAAGGCCAGTGGCCAGTCCAAGGTGCTGACAGAGACAATGAGAAGCTGCACAGGCAGGGGGCAAACTGCAAGGCCAGTGGCCAGTCCAAGGTGCTGACAGAGACAATGAGAAGCTGCACAGGCAGGGGGCAAACTGCAAGGCCAGTGGCCAGTCCAAGGTGCTGACAGAGACAATGAGAAGCTGCACAGGGAATGTGTGTCACCAAACTCCGCCATGGTCAGCAACACAGTCTGGTGTGACACGATGGGCAGCACAGGTACCGGTGTGGGAGAGACAGGTCTGTGACATTGATCAACATTCAGACCTGGCTGTCAGTCTGACTGGGAGCTTACTGTGTGTCGGGCACAGTTGGACCACTTGACTGGGGAGTGAGACGCCCAGCTGAGGAAGAGCTATCAGTGGCCTTGGACGCTGGAGGGCTGCTTGGACCAGGTGGTGTAGTGGCACGTGGAGGTGGACTCAGGCCGACGTGGGACACAGTGTGGGAGGGAGCCAGTGGAGGGGTGCCTTTCCACTTCTTGGGGATTCTAAATGGCTTGCCTGTCTTCATATCAATGGGAAGTGGTGTGGACACAAACGGCACACTCAGCACCAAGGCTGCCGCAGGTGCACACGCTGGACCTCCCTTTGGGGATGTGCTGGATCCAGAAGGACGCTTAGCCTGGCATTGCCTCTGCCCCTCCATCCCCTCTTTACCCTGTGTGCCCCCTACAGTGCCCTCCTGTCCCTGCTTCACTGGACTTGGAATGGGAGTAGAGGTAGTTGGTGAAACAGCCTTGGATACCTTACTATGTGTAGCCTTGCCAGGCCCCACCTTCACAGTGGGCATGGAGAGTGTCTGCATGCCTTTGCGAGACGTTTTTGGGACCACAGAGTCTGTGGCCGGGGATTGCTCTGAGGCTTGTGACCCTGAGTACTTCCTCCTTGAAACATGTGCCTTTGCAACGCCTGACGGACTCTTCCCTTTGCGCTCTGGGGTTGTATTTCTCTTTGTAGGGGAAGGTGTCTGTGACCTTGACCACTTGGGCTGCTGCTGCTGTGTGCTACGTGTGCAGTATCGTGACGTTGAGGTGTGTGAAGCGTGGTCACCGTCGTCAGACGTAGCCACTGGCATGGGGGTGGCCAAAGGGACTGGAATTGGACTACGAGATTGAGCCAGTTGAAGTGCAGCCGCCATTGTGGAGGACATTGTCTGGACAGTGCGGTGCAGCCCACCCACGTCTGAATGGATGCCCTCCATGAAAGCTAACACCTGTGCCAATTTGCGGTCGTGGTCTGACAATGCATTGAGGAGCCCTGTCTGCCCCACACACAGCTGGCACATAAGGTCCACACACTCTGCACTGATGGCAGCAGGGGGCACAGGGGCAGGGGCAGCGGTGCCTGGAATGAAGGACACTCTACCCCTCTTTGTGGTGCGAACACTGGCAGCAACAGAGGAAGTGGCTGGGAGGGTGGGCACTGCACGCTGTGTGCTGGAAGATGTAGCAGACTCTCCGTTCCCTGTGTCCTCCAAGATGTCTGCACCACCGCCGTCATCAGATGATGTTGAACTTTGCGTCTCGGGCTGTGATTCCTCCAGCATACTCCTATCCCCCTCCGAGGCGCTGGTCACATCTGTGTCACTGGGATCCTGTGCAGCTGTTGTGCTTGTCTCGCCACCACTGGTGTCCGTCCCCTGTCCCTCCGTGCCCACGGGAGATGCTGCATAACAGAGAGACATGTAGGGTCAGCAAAGTGACAGCAACAGGACAAACATATTCAAGCAAAGCAACACTGAGGATGACAAAGTCTACATGTTCAGGCCACCCCGTGCATTCACACCATGCAGACACACATCACTACCTCAAACAGTGCGTACAAACATCTAAACACGGCACAGCTGAGCCATGTGATGGGCAGACAGCACAACATCATGCATGTTGGGGCGTACAAACACTAACACCAATGGACCAGGCCTGCAGCACACCACCCACAATGCCATTGAAATTCCCAGGACTGCAAAACATCAGTAAGTGCATGTATGTAATATCCGTGACTGCCACACCCAGCACAGGGGCCACTTACAACCCACTGCATCACAGTAACCACATCACGTACACCAGCGCAGGTACAGGCATGGTACACATGCAGCCACTCACAGACAAAATCAACCTTCACAGAATACTCACCCCTAGCTTGCTGTTGATGCTCCTTCAAACGTGTGTCCAGCTCAGGCTGTGTCACAGCCAAGATGCGGCACATCAGTGGTGTCAAGCTGCGTCGTGACAACCTGCCACTGCGAGGGAGTATCCCCAGTGTCATCTCGGCAACGTTCTTTGCCAGTCGTGATATGTCGTCCCACCTCTTGTGGCAGTGGGTGCGCCGGCGGTTCGACACTCCCAGAGCCCGCACCTTGGTTGCAATGGACCTCCACACGGCCTTACGCTGGTGTACCTTGAGCTGCAGGTGTGGGAGACAAGAGGGGAAAACATCAGTGACACACTCTCATGGTAAAACCTCTCCCTCTGAACAGTGGCATGACACAGACTCATCTCCACACGGCAGATATGGGTCATTGATGTACACTCATGCGAACCACACACGTATCACACTCTGTACAGTCAGTGATGTGTCCTTGTCACATTGGGCGTGGACAGTCCATGCCAGGTAGAATCACACAGAGATGGACAACGAGGACCCACACAAACAGTCACATGAACAATAACTGTCCAGAAACATGCATCACCAGATAGCTGTCACACCATATGGATGTGTACACAACACATGTCCATCCACCCTTCATGTCCATGCATTTAATGTGTGGGTTGCATACACCCCCTTAACAACTAAGAAACAGCATGTCAGCCAGTGCATTACACAACCCCACACTCTCAGGCACATACACCATCTGATCAACTACATGTGTGCCCCCTTGCACTCACACCCCCACTGTTGGAGACTTACCACAACATTTGGGCCACCATATAGCCGTGGGTACTGTGTCAGCACCTCGTCCACCAGGACATCCAGCTCCTCGCTTGTAAATGGACTGGCACGGATCTTCTCCGTCCTAGCCATCACTGTGGACATGAGACGTCAGCGGCGGCAGTGGGCGGTGAGGGGTCTCAGGCAGCAGTCCCTGGAGGCAGCAGCAGGTGAGGGGTCTCAGGCAGCAGTCCCTGGAGGCAGCAGCAGGTGAGGGGTCCCAGGCAGCAGTCCCTGGAGGCAGCAGCAGGTGAGGGGTCTCAGGCAGCAGTCCCTGGAGGCAGCAGCAGGTGAGGGGTCCCAGGCAGCAGTCCCTGGAGGCAGCAGCAGGTGAGGGGTCCCAGGCAGCAGTCCCTGGAGGCAGCAGCAGGTGAGGGGTCCCAGGCAGCAGTCCCTGGAGGCAGCAGCAGGTGAGGGGTCCCAGGCAGCAGTCCCTGGAGGCAGCAACAGGTGAGGGGTCCCAGGCAGCAGGCTCTGTGAGCAGTGGAAATGTGGTGCTCTCTTCCACACATATATAGGGCCCTGGACTCGTTTCAGTGGTCATAGTCTTCTGCCATTGGTGTTCCAGGTCAGCCTTTTTCAAAAGCATCCAATGCCAGCCTCCGCGGGGGCGGAGCACGCCCACCGCGATATTAGAATCTGCATCATGCCACCGCGATAGCGGTCCCCATTGGCTGCTAGGGCATGGTTCATGGCGGTGTCACACCGCGGGGTCCTGGCCGGCGCTACCGCAGTGGTGAATCTTACAAATGCATCCTATCTCCGCATCCGCTGGGGCGGAGCACGCCCACCGCGATTTTTGAATCTGCATCATGCCACCGCGATAGCGGTCCCCATTGGCTGCAAGGGCATGGTTCATGGCGGTGTCACACCGCGGGGTCCTGGCCGGCGCTACCGCGGTGGTGCATCTTACAAATGCATCCTATCTCCGCATCCGCTGGGGCGGAGCACACCCACCGCGATTTTTTAATCTGCATCATGCCACCGCGATAGCGGTCCCCATTGGCTGCAAGGGCATGGTTCATGGCGGTGTCACACCGCGGGGTCCTGGCCGGCGCTACCGCTGTGGTGCATCTTACAAATGCATCCTATCTCCGCATCCGCTGGGGCGGAGCACGCCCACCGCGATATTTGAATCTGCATCATGCCACCGCGATAGCGGTCCCCATTGGCTGCAAGGGCATGGTTCATGGCGGTGTCACACCGCGGGGTCCTGGCCGGCACTACCGCGGTGGTGCATCTCACAAATGCATCCTATCTCCGCATCCGCTGGGGCGGAGCACGCCCACCGCGATTTTTGAATCTGCATCATGCCACCGCGATAGCGGTCCCCATTGGCTGCAAGGGCATGGTTCATGGCGGTGTCACACCGCGGGGTCCTGGCCGGCGCTACCACTGTTTGATTGCCATAGAGTGACATGGGTGACCGGGATGTGGCTGGTGGAGCATGACAAATGCCATCTGCAGCTATGTGGAGGGCCATCACTGACACCAATGTGTCATGTGCAGCACATGACACACTTGCGTCAGTGGTGGGCATCGACACAGGTACAAATGGTGGTTGGCATGCTCCGCCACCCAATTCACGGACAGTATGTGCGTCCGCCATGGGGAATATGCAGCACAACATCGTACACTCTGTGTGTCATTGTGTTTATGGGGCACGTTTGAGGCACCTACGGACAGTTCTTGTTGTGTGTGGATCAATGGGCATTACTGTGCTACACACAGTGGATACGTACAGTGGCACATGGCACTGGATAACATTGATATGGTCTCCTGTCACAAATGTCAGCCACTGTGTAACGTCTCACACCAAATGGAACACTGTACTCCATCATGTTGATCAATATTTACACACAATGTCGTATCTGCCACCCATGCTGACCACTATCTCACAACTGAGCCCATGTGTTACACTGAAAACCCAGATGAACTCATTCATTCAGCATGACTGTCATCATTGGAAACAGATGTCACCCTGTTGTGTTATTGCTAGGACCAATTACATGCCGCATGTTATGTCTTTGTACACACTGGCAACTCCTGCAGTGTATGTCCACATGTACAGGGGGGCTCGACCCGCTAAAGCATGACGAGTACTTCAGCACCACACCTGGCATCCGTTGCATTATTATTGTTTGTCACTTGGGTAGACGGCCAGAGCAGATGTCTTTGCTACATGTCTGCCACCTGTAACCACAGGGACCTATGTGGTAGTGTCAGGTCTGTGCTCATGTTGTTTGGACTGTTGTATGTGAATCAGTGACATGTACATTTCAACAATGGTGCTTAGCTACACTATGTTTTTGAGTGTTGTGCTGTGTCCCGGTGCTACTCACCTGCCACCAGTGCATGTCCATTGTTCACATCAGGAATGTAGCGTTGGCAGATGGACTGCATGCACGGTTGTGGATTGTGCTAACTGTATGGAATATAGTATGCGACATTTGTCCACAGGCTATGGGTGTCCAGTTTTGCCCGTGCAATGTGTGTGCACTGATTAGCGGGAATTGTCTGCAATGTTGGATGGTCAGCACAAGTGGCACACGTGTGCAGTGTGTTGCCACCAACACTAGTGTATGTGCATGCTATGGGGTGCTAGCCATCCTTGCTCACCATCTATTCCAGCACTGTGTGGGTGGATCACATCTGCTGGTGTATCAGGATGGTGTGGGCACCCAAGACAGGTGAGATGTACCTTGACTGTTGTGCCTGTGACACTCATCCAACTCTGACATTTGGTCAATGTGAGGTACCAGTGTCCCACTACCCATGCACAGCCAGCATGTTTGTTAGATGTGGGATGTTGATTGTATGCTGTGTTGGGCCTGACAGCCTGTGTGGAATGAGGGTCAGGATGCATGTCCTTTGGGACATGTGGTGTAAAATTACATCCACTGGTGTCAGGTGTCTGAGCCAGTAGTCCATATGTCATGCATACAGTATGTTCATGCGTGGTCTTGTTGGCATACTGGCTTGGCGTTGTCCATGTAGTGTTGTATGTTTGTGTTGTGGCACTGTTGTGTCTTGAAACAGCTGGATGTGTATCACCAAGGTATGTGTTGTGGTGCACATGTGTCCTTGGGCAGTCCCTCCTTGATGCTGCATGTAAATGTCCAAAATGGGGGAAGATTAAGGGTGCATACAGGCCCTGCTGATCACGTCCCTCATCTATTGTTAATGTGTGCCACATTGGCTATCTGTGTGCTTGTAGAGAGTATTGGGCAGTGGGGTAATGGTGGCCTGTTACAGTGGTACACATACTCTGCACAGGCGTGACATCATCTGTCACTGTCCGACTTTGTATTCAAGTCAGCAGCAGATATGGCCTGTGTACTGATGACATTGGCACATGTATGGGTTTGGGATGTGAATGTCATTGAATTTGAGTGTGTTCGAAGTGGCACTGAGTACAAAGACAATCCCAATGATCCATCCACATTGTGTTGTTGATGTGTCCCCTGCAATTATTGTCCAAGGAGGTGTGGCAGGTACAGCAGCAACGTGGAAGCCAGCAGTGTCTCTGCTTCACACATGTCCTGTGTCATGTACACCCAAGGCTGAGTCCACCTCAGCTCGATATGTGACTCTTGGCATTCACATAGACAGTGTTCGTATTGTGTCCACTGACTGTGCACATCCATGACAGTTGTACAATTAATCTGTCTCATGTTGGGACAACACTGAATTGCACTGTGTGCTTTCAGGGATGACAGTCAATGTTAGCGCCGTGACAGGACAGACTTTATGAATTTGTGCACATCCTAATTTATGTTGCTATGACGTGTCCCCTTTCATCTCACCTAGGAGGCGACCTAATGTGTTTCGTACCTTCACCCTGCTGGCTAACATGGAGGATACCGACATCATAAGGCGATTCCGTCTGGATCGGACAAACCTCCTGGAACTTTGTGCACTATTGGAGCCACACCTGCTTCCACGCAGGACATACCCAACAGCACTCACGCCAACGGCAAAGGTGATGGCATTCCTACATTTCGTGGCTACGGGATCCTTCCAGCAAACTGTGGGCATTGCAGGGGGGATGTCCCAACCAACATTCAGCATGGTGCTACGTGATGTCCTGTTGGCTATGATGCAACACAGGGACCAATTCATACATTTCCCCAGGCGGCATGAGTTGGCGGATGTGAAGGGCGAATTTTATGCACTTGGACACGTTCCTAATGTAGTTGGTGCAATAGATGGCACACATGTTTCCCTGATTTCACCCCAAGCACGGGAGCATATTTACCGAAATAGGAAACATTATCATTCCATCAATGTGCAGGTGGTGTGCCAGGCAGATATGGTCATCTCACACGTCTGTGCAAAGTTTCCAGGATCAGCCCACGATTCACACATAATGCGCAACAGCATTTTACCACAGCTGATGGCCAATCTGGCACCGGAGCGGGCATGGATTGTGGGTGAGTACAAAGGGTCGAGTCGTGTGCTGTTTGTGTGCCATGCTGTCCTCGGACACATGTCAGACACTCAATCTGTATGTGTCTTTCACACTTAGGTGACTCTGCATATCCCAACGGACCTTGGTTGCTGAGTCCACTTCGCAATCCCAGGACACCAGCTGAAGTGCGCTACAACAATGCCCATGGGAGGACACGTCGGGTCATTGAGCGAACATTTGGACTCCTGAAATCGCGTTTTCGATGCCTCGACAAGACCGGAGGTGCTCTGCAGTACTCACCCGTCAAGGTGTGTCAGATAGTGGTAGCATGCTGCATGCTACACAACCTGGCCGTGCGGAAGGGGATCCCCTTAATCCAGGATGATGATGACCAGCCACAGCCCCCACCTGCAAACACCCAAACGTCAAGTGACGAGGATAGTGGAGAGGAGGAAGGTGTTGGACAGCGTCAGCAGCTCATCAACAACTACTTCACTTGATGGTCAGTGGCAATGTCAATACTGGCTGTTGTCTGATGATGTTGTGCTTGGTGAATATTTGTATGTGAGTTTTGTGACTACAGCATGTTGCAGAGTCAGTGCTGGCTGCAGGTGTGTATGGCAATGGATCTTTTGACACAGCTACTTGATGTCTATGTTGGTACAGTTGCTCCTTGTGACATGTGCAGATTGTCGTACCTTGATGTGCTGTGTTGTGAGATGGTTGTCAGTCCGCCACCTGAGTAGCAACTGATGTTCTGTTGTGTTTTCCTAGGTCCCTTCAGCCTCTACTTGCCTGCGGAGTATCCCTGCTCCTGTGACATTGTAATCATGGGTGTGAGCTAACATACTGTGATGAACATGGAACAGTGACAACTACATTGGTGCGTTATTAGTGTTTATTTACAGTTGATACATGTGATGTAGATGTGGATATTAACAGATTTGTGAATGGTGAATAACAGATTTGTCAGTGATGGTAGATGAGACAATAGAGTATACACTAGATCAGTATGGCAACACAGTCCAACAGTCATTTGCCATTCCCACGCCATTGTGTGTGGGGACAGTCTGCAGGGTACACAGCAGGGTGTAGAGGGGTGCCATCATGGCTGGCTACTTGACTGGCTTTTGCCAGGTGCTTTGCCACGGGATGCTCCCAATGATTTTTTCAGGCGGCCCCTTGCTCTTTTGGCAGGGGGGACACAGGTGCATGGCCAGTGGTGTCTGATGAGTCCCCATGCTCGCTGGACGCAGGGGAGGGTGGGGGTCTGTCATCCTGCGGCACAACGGAGGGAGCTGTAGGTGTTGGCGGTGCCGCATGCCTGTCCCTGAGGACCCCCACTAGCTGGCCCAGGAGATCCCTGATTTGGCCCATGCAGGCCACGAGTTGGCCCATGCGGTTGTCAATTGAGCGCAGCATCTGTTGTTGCTCACGGGCATCCTGCTGAGCCTGCCTCAACTGTCCCTGGGCGTGTTCATAGGCCCCCACAACTCTGTGAATGTGTTCCAGTGATTCAGTGGCAGGGTCTTCTTCCCTTTGGGTCAGCCTTGTCCTCACACCTGGCCTGCTGTCACGGCCCTGTTGCCTCCCTCCTGTGGGCACCGGCCTACTCTCCCATACCTCCGCAGTTGTTGTGGTCTGGTTGGCCTGTGGAGCAGGGCGAAGTGTTGCAGGCAGCAGTGGTAGTGGTTGTGGTGGTGGAGGTGGTGGTGGTGGCACAGGTCGTTGCAGCAGGGCTCTGCGTTGATGTTGTTGCTGAGGGTGGTGGGGCTGTGGGGTCCTGGGACACATTACGCCCTGCCACACCAGATGGTCCGGGTTGGTCCTCCTCCTCCTCATTATCCAGGGAGTCTGCATCCGAGGGGAGATGTTCGGGAGCTGGTGACTGGCTGTGCTGGTTGAGGTTGTCGTCCTCTGCAGTCAGTTGTTGGTCACCTGTGGGACAGGAAGTAGATGGTAATTGCCTTACACACCTCAGGGTTGCTGTGTTTGATGTCTCTTATTTACATGTTATGCTACACACAGTTGCCTTTTTCACACATTGTATGTCTGCACAGGGATGTGCCTCATGCCATGAAGTGGAGTTACATTCATCATTTCACAATGGTGTGACCTGTGATTGGTTAGCATGCCACACGTCTAGTATTGGTGATATCAATGTGAGGTTGTCATCTGACAACTGGCATGACTATAAGTTGATGTTCAGCATCTTTGCTGATCACTCTGCCTGGCAGACATTACCTGTGTGCATGGACTAGCCATTGTCATCACATGCATACCGTTGACATGTCCTGTGCTTGTATTTCTTTATACAGCAGACCATGCTAGTTTGGTTTTCCCATGGTCCTTCATAATCAGCTCCCATGTACGCTACAGAGGGAAGTCTGGGTGATGCATGTCAGAGGCCCGTTTACTTGGACATATTTGTTGAGAGTCACAGTTCTGTTTCTGTCACAGTTACGTACGCTGAGCTGTCTGCATCCTGTCAATGGCTGTGCTTTACTTTTCTATTTTTGGGTGAAGTTGAGCCTCATGTTGTCATGTCTCCCAATGCTTTTGTTGAGTGATGGTGGTGTACATGCACTGTCTGATTACCTGTGCAGTGTCACTTTGGTTTTTACTTACAGACACATGCTTCTGGGTGGGGTGCTCCATCCTGCTGAGGGGTGGGAGAGGGGGCCTGTTGGGAGTTGTAGTGCTGCCTCCAGATACACATTCCCCATCCCTGTGAAGATGGCTACATACCTGTTAGGTGGTGGGGGAGCGTTCAATGGCTGACACATGCTTCTGGGTGTGGTGCTCCATCCTGCTGAGGGGTGGGAGAGGGGGCCTGTTGGGAGTTGTAGTGCTGCCTCCAGATACACATTCCCCATCCCTGTGAAGATGGCTACCTACCTGTTAGGTGGTGGGGGTGCATTCAATGGCTGACACATGCTTCTGGGTGGGGTGCTCCATCCTGCTGAGGGGTGGGAGAGGGGGCCTGTTGGGAGTTGTAGTGCTGCCTCCAGATACACATTCCCCATCCCTGTGAAGATGGCTACCTACCTGTTAGGTGGTGGGGGTGCATTCAATGGCTGACACATGCTTCTGGGTGGGGTGCTCCATCCTGCTGAGGGGTGGGAGAGGGGGCCTGTTGGGAGTTGTAGTGCTGCCTCCAGATACACATTCCCCATCCCTGTGAAGATGGCTACCTACCTGTTAGGTGGTGGGGGTGCGTTCAATGGCTGACACATGCTTCTGGGTGGGGTGCTCCATCCTGCTGAGGGGTGGGAGAGGGGTCCTGTTGGGAGTTGTAGTGCTGCCTCCAGATACACATTCCCCATCTCTGTGAAGATGGCTACCTACCTGTTAGGTGGTGGGGGTGCGTTCAATGGCTGACACATGCTTCTGGGTGGGGTGCTCCATCCTGCTGAGGGGTGGGAGAGGGGGGCCTGTTGGGAGTTGTAGTGCTGCCTCCAGATACACATTCCCCATCCCTGTGAAGATGGCTACCTACCTGTTAGGTGGTGGGGGTGCGTTCAATGGCTGACACATGCTTCTGGGTGGGGTGCTCCATCCTGCTGAGGGGTGGGAGAGGGGGCCTGTTGGGAGTTGTAGTGCGGCCTCCAGATACACATTCCCCATCCCTGTGAAGATGGCTACCTACCTGTTAGGTGGTGGGGGAGCGTTCAATGGCTGACACATGCTTCTGGGTGTGGTGCTCCATCCTGCTGAGGGGTGGGAGAGGGGGCCTGTTGGGAGTTGTAGTGCTGCCTCCAGATACACATTCCCCATCCCTGTGAAGATGGCTACCTACCTGTTAGGTGGTGGGGGTGCATTCAATGGCTGACACATGCTTCTGGGTGGGGTGCTCCATCCTGCTGAGGGGTGGGAGAGGGGGCCTGTTGGGAGTTGTAGTGCTTTTTGTCTGTACACATGCATCCCAGTTGGTTTTGTTTAGCTTTGTGCTTTTTCAGGTTTAGTGGTGCTTACATCTGTGTGACCTGTTTTGGGTATTGTGGGTCAGACGAATGTCCTTTGGCCTAGGGGTTGTAGGTTTGAATTTGTGCAAGACGGTACATGGCAATGTGATGATATACATTGGTTTGTACTTACCAGCTTCCAGTCCCCGCGGATTCCTTCAAGACTCTCTGGATGTAGGATTCCAAGGACCTTCTCCTCCCACGGACTGTATGGTTTGGGTGGGATGGGAGTGCCTCCACCAGTCCCGTCAGCCAGCTGACGGTTCTTGGCCCTCTTCCTCTTCACCACGGTCTTCAGGTCATGCCACCGCTTCTGTATTTCCTGCTTGTTGCGGGGGTGGTCCCTACTGCATTGACCTTATTGACTATCCTCACCCACATTTGGGTTCTTGTGGCTAATGGGGTGTGTTGGACCATGTTGCCATAGAGTTGTGGTTCAACTCTTATTATCTCATCTACCATGACTGCAAGCTCTGCATCAGTGAATTTTGGCATTTTGTGTGGTGCCATGGTGTGTGCTGTGCAGATGTTCTGTGGTGCAGTTGTGTGGGTGTTGTGGGTGGTGTAGGTGGTGTGTGTGTTGTGGTGGTGCTGTGTGCAGGTTTGCCTCTCCTTTGTTCTCTGGGGTTGGGACCTTCAGTTGTGGAGTGTAGCAAAGGATTGTGGTCAGGGAGGGGCTAGTTTTATGCTCGGCTATGGGGGTGTGGCAAGCTGGTATGTTGCTGTCAGGTGTGTTGTGTGTGTTGTCCTGTGATTGGTTATTTTGAACTTTCTGGGGCTGTTGTCATTGGGCACTTTTGGTTTGTGTTGGGACAGGTCTACTTCAGTGTGTGCATTGTTTGTTTTTTTCTTTTTTTTCAACGTCCGCCATTTTTTTGCGGTTCCTCCGCAGCGGTTCCTCGGCAGCGGTGGCTATGCTGCAGCCCTTCCGCCGCCTATCGGATTCATCGCTGTTCGCGCACGATGCGGTCGGATTCACAGGTGGGTACCATGGTGGTGGCGGGGATGTCATAATGTCACAGGCGGTTACTCCGTGTGCATGGCGGCGGTTCTTGGCTTTTCCGCCTGTATCCGGCTGTTACGGTCGGATTTTCAGCTGGTCCGGCGTGTGCGGGCGGTTTTTCGTTGTCTCCCGCCGCCGCGGACGGATTATTGTGGCGGTTCATCGTAATGTGTCCGGCGTTTTTCCCGGTGGCCATGCGGGCGGTTTTTTGCCGCTACCATGGCGGTCGGTATGTTTTTCCGACCGTCATCGTAATCGACCCCTTAGATTGGTGCATTGGGCTCTGTTTTCGACATCGTCTATCTTGAATTGAATATCTTCAAGCTCTGCTTGCATTCTCAAAAGGGCTAAATCCTGTTTAGTGCTAGTGCTCTCCAACTCCTAAACCTTTAATTCTACCTGCAACATCCGAGATGAAAGTTGTTGGATATTATCGTTTATGTGCCCCAGCTGCTCGTTGGTAGTTCTGTGGGCATCCTCCTGAGATATCTTCATCCCTTGCAGTTCTTGTGATATCTGATTTAGAGTCGTCTCAATTGAAATCGGAGTTGATACTAATTGACAGGAACTTTGGAGAGGAGATCCAAGACTCTTGAGTGGGTTGATGCGCAGGCTTGATATTGGTTCTTTATCCGCTGCCTCCACTACCCCTGCATTGCTCTGTTGCGCCATTTGGATTTGAACCAGAGTCGTTGTCGTACTGTCTTTCATTCCTCCCTTGACCCCTCCCTTTGTAAAAAGGGGATATGGCAGTTTGTCCATTGTCCTCTGAACTCCTGAAGTGCTCAAACGGGAGGGGAGGCATCCGACTGGAGGCAGTTATATCCTCTGTTTTCTGTATTGAACTATCAGGGATGTGTCCTGCTGAGCTACCTTCCTTCGGATTTTACTGCTTTGATCCCTTGATTGCAGGTTTTTCCCCTAGTCTCCTTTAGGGTTCTTACTGTGTGCACAGGTTTTCATTGAAGAATCCATAGATAGGCGATTCATTTATAGGTCCGACAGCGGTGCACTAGAATGCGCTGATATCTACAGAGACAGTTGTTAGGCGGGGGTAGAGTGGGTTCCTGATTTCTGGGGGGACGAGTGCCATGAAAGTAGGAGTCTATGGGGGGTATGCCGGAGTAGGTTGCAGAGGGGCCGCAAGCCACATCAGCGCTATGCTGACTGCTTCCGCCACACATCCACTACCCCTCCACCTGGTGGGACCTAGAGTTCCACCTCAGGCTGCTTCAACCCCCAGCTACCTTGCTACTTCGACCGGATTATAGCAAGCTTCTTATTTTGTGCCTTTCATAAACCCTGTGGTCCACGTGGGCCCCCACAGGGTAAACAGTCTAAATATTGAGTTTTTAATTTCGACCTACAATAATATCGAGTTTGAAATATCGTAGGGACACAATATCGAAGTTAAGAATATCGACGACCAGAATATCGACCTGAAGGTAAGATATATCGTTTTTGTTAATATCGAAGTTAGTAATATCGATAGCAAAAATATCGATGTTACTAATATCGATATTTATATAAGTGTTATGTATTTTATTATGTATTTTATGTTTGTGTTTATATTTTTTGTTAATTATTGTACTAGTTTTAGAATATATGTATAAAATTGTTAGAAGTTAGTAATTTCTTTTTAAGTAAATTATGCGTTTTAGTACCGTAGCAGGTTGTGGGTTTATAGGGGAATAGGGTGGGCAGTAATTTAATTATATTACATTAATTTAACATTTTTCGGAATTAGTAATTATTTTTAAGTAAATTTTTTCGTTTTAGTTCTGTAGCAGGTTGTGGGTTTATAGGGGAATAGGGTGGAAGTAATTTAATTGTAATTAAGTAATTATTTATTTTTATTTATTGGTATTGATAAATAATTTTATGTTAATTAATTATTAATTGGTAATTAACTTTTATTAATTGGTAATTAATTTTTATTAATTGATTAATTGGTAATTATATTAAGTGTATTCATTTATTATTGAAGTGTGTTGTGAGTTTATAGGGCGATAGGGTGGCAAGTAATTTAATTGTAATTAAGTGATTATTTATTTTATTGTTCAGTATTGATAATTAATTTATTGTTAATTAATTATTAATTGGTAATAACTTTTTAATAGATATTTTTATGTTTTGGAAATTAATTTGTTCATTAATTAATAATTGGTAATTAATTGTCATTAATTATTATTTATTGGTATTCATCAATAATGTATTGTTAATTAATTATTAATTGCTAATTTTTTTAAATAATTTATGTTTTTTGGTATTGAAAATTAATTATTTTTTATTTTATTATTATTTGGTAATTAATTGTTAATAATTCTTATTTAATTGTATTTATCATCTATTTAATTGTTAATTAATTATTAATTGGTAATTATTTTTAAGTTCTTATTTATTGGTTTTGTTAATTAATTTATTGTTATTTAATAATTAAATTATTATTTATTAAAAAAAATATTTTAATTATTAGTAAGTTATTTTTACCCCTACGCTATACCAAAACACTTTCCCTACTGTTGCACTCTCTGGAGTTGGAATAGTAGTTTTAACCTCTACACTATCCAACACTTTCCCTACCGTTGCACTCTCTAGAGTTGGAATAGTAATTTTAAACTCTACGCTATCCAACACTTTCCCTACTGTTGCACTCTCTGGAGTTGGAATAGTAATTTTAACCCCTACGCTATCCAACACTTACCCTACTGTTGCACTCTCTGGAGTTGGAATAGTAATTTTAACCCCTACGCTATCCAACACTTTCCCTACTGTTGCACTCTCTGGAGTTGGAATAGAAATTTTAACCCCTACGCTATCCAACACTTTCCCTACTGTTGCACTCTCTGGAGTTGGAATAGTAATTTTAACCCCTACGCTATCCAACACTTTCCCTACTGTTGCACTCTCTGGAGTTGGAATAGTAATTTTAACTACGCTATCCAACACTTTCCCTACTGTTGCACTCTCTGGAGTTAGAATAGTAATGTTAACCTCTACGCTAACCAACACTTTCCCTACTGTTGCACTCTCTGGAGTTGGAATAGTAATTTTTACCCCTACGCTATCCAACACTTTCCCTATTCTTGCACTCTCTGGAGTGGGAATAGTAATTTTTACCCCTACGCTATCCAATATTTACTGTTTTAGTTAATGTAGTGTATAATTTATTTAACAAAATTTGGGGCCCATTACGATGGCGGGCGGAGGCACGACCGCGGTGGCGGCGGTGCGGAAAAATGCCTTTTACCGCACGCCAGCAGCGGTCTTCACGCCCGCCATATTAGGATGGGAAAACATAGGCATTTACCGTTAGCCGCGGTGTGACGCCGACCGCCATCGAACAGCGCCCGCCACCGCGGCGGAGTGAGCCAATCACCACACACCGCCGTGCGGAATGACGTCCCGTACGCCGAAGATATCACGATGCCGGAAACAGGGCAGCGCACCGCGACGGAGAAACCGCACAGCGAAAGACGGCGGAGACATCACAGCGGAGACAGAAAAGAAACACCCGGGACACACCGCGATGGATCCTGCCCTACACGCCTTCCCGGTGCTGTACATGATCCACCACCTGCAAGTTATCCACCGCCGCGGACGCCTCCGCAGGTACGTACAGACACAACAGTGCAAGTAACACAATACACAGCTCCAGGGGGGAAAACATCACATGGGAACACCACACACCCCTGTGGGGACAGGCACACAGCCATCACTGCACACACACATGTCCCACCTGTCACAAAAACATCGCGCCACATACTGCCCACCCATGTACCGCATTCATGAACAAATGTCCCGGTCACGTCACCGCCGCGGTCAGTGTGCATGAAACCATGCACACAACGCAGAGCACAGGGCCAGTGCATGCCAAGGGCACCGTACAAATTGCACAGAGCCACAACTCCATCCACAACACACCAGCTACCTCCCTGAAGGGACACAACATGTGTCTCACAAGTGCCACTCCTGCACAACAACAACACAACTACAGCCACACCATGCCCCACGTCCCAACAACTGCATATACAGCCACAGCTGGACCCTTTGCAATGGAACACATAGCACAGAAGCCCAGGCCCCAGCCAACACACACACACCACAACAACCTCACACACAAGCCAAGAACACTGAGGCCAGGCACAAAATGTACACACACACACAGATGAGGACCAAACACTTCACTGCACACACTACCTGACAAGTCACACACACACACACCACCCTGACTCACAGCTACATACACACACCACATGCCAGCAGTAATAGAGGACAACATATAGGAAAGCCAAAGTGAGGTGCCCACAAATGGAAGGGCAGTGACACAACCATCAAGCATGTGTGAAGCACATGCAAGACAAGACACATGTGAGAACACACACAGCCCATCACAGCACACATGGCTGACACAGTCAGTCAACACAAACCATGGTCACCCCAATGCTACAACTCCTGTAGACAGCAAGGACACCCATGTATAGGCACAGGGTTGTAAGGAAGGCCCTGAACACAAACACTGACCAGCCACACATAGGCATCCAAACACTGGACAAGACAATGTCTGCTGCACAACACACAGGGCCCAGTGACACACTACATGACAGCCAAGACAAGTAGGATATGCCACACATACCTCCTCCCACAACAGCAACACACAATACTGCCATGTGCACAAAACACAACCACAGGGCTAAATAAGTACACATACAGGCACACCACACCAGGGTCACACATGGCAGTAGTTGACAATGCATGTGCACACACATCCACAGTCACAACAAAGTCACCCCCTTCACACCATACACTTCTCCACCACCCAAGTGCACACATTGGAAGTAAGCCATGGGCCCTGGATAACTCATCACCACAAGATGACCATACACCGACACTGATTGGCACACAGAAAGGAAGCTCACACAGACCCCATGACCCTGGCCTGCCTGCCTGTAAGCCTGTGCCCAAACACCCACCCTGTGCTGCCATTGCCCACAAACCTGACATGTGTCCACCACAGATAACATGAGCCAAGAAGGAAGATGACTACAAGACCTCATTGCCAACCACCTGCACTGCACCCATAAGTATCACTGTCATGTAGAAATGAAGTGCCTCCCACCCCTGCAAAAAAATGAAATGTGACACAACCCATTGGCAATGTCGAAGTGGCATACTGAGCCTGTGACACAGTAAACCATGCACACACAGAAACAACTTTATTCAGGAAGGACACTGACACAACTCGCTGCAGGACCAACTGTGTTTATTCACAATTTGCATATTGACACAACAAATTTGGGCAACAGCAAAGCCAGTGGGCATTTCAATATGCACAGTATTTACATAAAAAGCGGCACAGGCAGGGGGCACACAGCAGTGAACAACAAGGCCAGTGGCCAGGACACAGTGCAGGTGAGGTACATGAAAAGCTGCACAGGCAGGGGGCACACAGCAGTGAACAGCAATGCCAGTGGCCAGTACAATGTGCAGATTAAGTCCATGAGAAGCTGCACAGGCAGGGGGCACACAGCAGTGAACAACAAGGCCAGTGGGCAGGACAAAGTGCAGATTAAGTCCATGAGAAGCTGCACAGGCAAGTGGCAAACAGCAATGAACAACAAGGCCAGTGGCCAGGACACAGTGCAGGTGAGGTACATGAGAAGCTGCACAGGCAAGGGGCAAACAGCAGTGAACAGCAAGGCCAGTGGCCAGGACACAGTGCAGGTGAGGTACATGAGAAGCTGCACAGGCAGGGGGCACACAGCAGTGAACAGCAATGACAGTGGCCAGTACAATGTGCAGATTAAGTCCATGAGAAGCTGCACAGGCAGGGGGCACACAGCAGTGAACAGCAAGGCCAGTGGCCAGACCAATGTGCAGAGTGAGTCCATGAGAAGCTGCACAGGCAGGGGGCACACAGCAGTGAACAGTAAGGCCAGTGGGCAGGACAAAGTGCAGAGTGAGTCCATGAGAAGCTGCACAGGCAAGTGGCAAACAGCAGTGAACAACAAGGCCAGTGGCCAGGACACAGTGCAGGTGAGGTACATGAGAAGCTGCACAGGCAGGGGCACACAGCAGTGAACAGCAATGCCAGTGGCCAGTACAATGTGCAGATTAAGTCCATGAGAAGCTGCACAGGCAGGGGGCACACAGCAGTGAACAACAAGGACAGTGGGCAGGACAACGTGCAGAGTGAGTCCATGAGAAGCTGCACAGGCAAGTGGCACACAGCAGTGAACAGCAATGCCAGTGGCCAGTACAATGTGCAGATTAAGTCCATGAGAAGCTGCACCGGCAGGGGGCACACAGCAGTGAACAGCAAGGCCAGTGGGCAGGACAATGTGCAGATTAAGTCCATGAGAAGCTGCACAGGCATGGGGCACACAGCAGTGAACAGCAAGGCCAGTGGGCTGGACAAAGTGCAGAGTGAGTCCATGAGAAGCTGCACAGGCAAGTGGCAAACAGCAGCGAACAACAAGGCCAGTTGCCAGGACACAGTGCAGGTGAGGTACATGAGAAGCTGCACAGGCAGGGGGCACACAGCAGTGAACAGCAATGCCAGTGGCCAGTACAATGTGCAGATTAAGTCCATGAGAAGCTGCACAGGCAGGGGGCACACAGCAGTGAACAACAAGGACAGTGGGCAGGACAAAGTGCAGAGTGAGTCCATGAGAAGCTGCACAGGCAGGGGGCACACAGCAGTGAAACACAAGGCAAGTACAATGTGCAGAGTAGTTACATCAGAAGCTACACAGGGAATGTATGCAACTCTAACATGCCATGCACAGCAACAGAGTAATGGGTCTGACAATGGGCATCACACGCACCCCTGTGGACAGACCGGTGTGTGAGGGTGATCACCACTCAGATGGGGCTGTCTGTCGGACTTGGAGCTGACTGTGTGTTGGGGTCTGTTGGCGGACTACCCTGGGCAGTGGGAGTAACAACTGTGGAAGAGCCAACTGTGCATGTGGTAGCTGGGGGCTGCTTGGACCAGGTGGGGTGGTGGCCCGGGAGGTGGACTCATGCCCTGGTGAGACACAGTGTGTGCCGGAGATTGTGGAGGGGTGCCTCTCCACTTCTTGGGGATCCTGAAAGGCTTCCCTGTCAGGGGATTGAGGGAACTGGGGCAGACACAACAGGTGACCCCAACACCAAAGCTGATTCTGGTGTGGAAGGTGACCCCCCTCTGGGGACATGCTGGAACCCGCTATGCGCTTGCCTGTTGTTTGCCGCCGCCCTTCCTCCCTCTGTCCACCAGCTTTGCCCCCTACAGTGTCCTCCCGTGCTGGCTTCACAGGGCTTGGGATGGGAGTGGAGGTCAAGGATGGATTATCCATGGGGCCCTGTGTAATGTTTGCAGGCAACACCTTCTCAGTGGGTGTGGAAACTGTCTTTTTGCCTCTGCGAGACGTCTTTGGGACAGGGGAGTCTTTGGCAGGGGAGGAAGGTGAGGCCTGTGACCCTGATGCTTTTTTCTTTGCTTTGTGGCCCTTGCTGTTGCCTGATGGGCTTTTCTCTCTGCGCTCTGGCGTGGCCTTACTCTTATGTGGGGATGGTGTCTGTGCCCTAGTACGCTTGGGTTGCTGCTGCTCCTGTGTGCTGCGGGTTCTGTATCGGGACTTTGGGGTCCGTTGGGCATTGTCACTGTCATCAGAGGTGCACAGTGACACGGGGCCGGACCGAGTGCTGGGAGCCGCTCCCTGACTATGTGCCTGTTGCAGGGCTGCTGTCACAGTTGATGACAAGGACTGCACAGTGCGGTGTAGCCCACCCACGTCGGAATGTAAGCCCTCCATGAAAGCTATAATCTGCCCCAACTTTTTGTCGTGCTCTTGGAAGGCATTGAGAAGTGCTATCTCCCCCACACACAGCTGGCGCAATAGCTCGACTGCTTCTGCACTGAGGGCAGCAGGGCTGACATGGGCTGGGGCAGCTGTGCCTGGGGTGAAGGTGACTCTTCCCTTCCTACTCGTGCGGACACGGGCAGCACCAGTGGAGGTTGAAGGGAGGCTGGGCACTGGACGCTGTGTGGCGGAAGAGGAGGCAGAGTCCCGGTTCCCTGTACCCCCAACATGGATGTGTCACCGCTGGCGTCAGATGAGGTAGAGCTTTGTCTCTCCAGCTGTGAATCCTCTAGCAGACTCCCTGTCCCCCTCCTCGGCGCTGGTCACATCTGTGTCAGTCAGCTCCGGTGCGGCTGTTGCAGTGGAAGCCTCACCACTGGTGTCCGTCCCCTCTCCCTCTGCACATACGGGAGCTGCTGCATAGGAGAGAGAAGTACTGTGAGATGAGTGGCATCAACAGAACTAACACGTGCCAATACATCTGCATCCTAGAAAGAGGTGTGCAGCACATTGCATGCCACCCTGTGCACACATATATCTTGACACCCAAATTTCGACACAACGGTGCATGTCCGCCACACGTCCTGCCATAAGTGCCCCAGGTGATTCACACAGCACAAAATCAGAAAAATAAGGGGAGAAAGAGGGATATGCTAGGTCCACCCTCCAAAAATGATCAAGAATTACAAAACACCGAAATCTCGGTTATGGAAACCTAGGCAGTTTTTTCAGAAAATTAAATTTACTAATATAAGATTCAGAAAAAATAGTTAGTAAAGGAAAAATGTCCTTTCTTGAGTCCCCTCACTCACCAGGGTTTCCCATGGTGACATGCTTCATCATAGGGGCCATCCCAACCCGCTACGGGCTGAGGCGTGCTACGACTTCCGACACTACGTAGGAGCACTACTTGTGAGTGACTATGTGTGGTGCAGTGATGGGGGTGGAGTGGGTGAGAATAAAAATACCTAGCTAGTGGGAAAAAAGAATTTATTCAGGCTCCTAGCCGATATATTAAAAACGGGGTTGGTCCCTAGGGTGTCTGTTTTTCCTTTACTAACTATTTTTTCTGAATCTTATATTAGTAAATTTAATTTTCTGAAAAAACTGGCTAGGTTTCCATAACCGAGATTTCGGTGTTTTGTAATTCTTGATTCACACAGCACACCATCCTGCAGTTGGCTCACATCAGACACAGCCCCAAAATGGCCTGTGCACACACACTGTCCCGATGTTGGCAAGGATGAACACCACGACATGGTGCACATCACCTACATGTGTGGAGCAGTAGGGGACCACACAGACTACAACATACCAGCCCACAATGACCCTGCACACATGCCATCCACCATATCGAGTCCATGGGCACATCTACTGTTTCACATTGGCCTCAGATGTCTGACTGGCAGACATCTGAGGTCTGGAATTGCACGCATTCATTGAAACGCATTCACAGTTGGAACACTGGCATTACCATCCATCAGAATTCACACACTACCCCACAGCAGAAGGTACCTGAAGGCCACAACTCCAAATGTAAGAGAGATGCACAGTGCTAAAACTCACTTCATGAAGCGCCGTTTGTGCAAAAGCATGGCACATACACCCAGCACAGAGGCCACTCACAAAACATTGCACCACACAACCAACGTCACACAGCTGACAATTGCACACTCTGTAGACACATGCACCCACTCCCAGCCAAAGGCAGCCTGCAACACATACTCACCCCTGGCTCGCTGCTGATGCTCCCTCAGTCGTCTGTCCAGCTCAGGTTGTGTGACAGCCAGGATGCGGGCCATTAGTGGTGTCATGCTGCGCCTAGCCAACCTGCCAGTCCGAGGGAGCAGCCCCAGCGTCATCTCGGCCACGTTCTTGCTCAGCCGGCAGATGTCGTCCCACCTTTATGACAGTGGGTGCGCCTTCGGTTTGACACACCCAGATCCCGGACTCTGGAGGCAATGGCACTCCACACGGCTTTACGCTGGTGGACCTTCAGCTGCAGGCATGGGAGACAAGAGGGGTGATGTTCCAGTGACACAGTGCACAATAACAACACAACGAAAATGCAGTAGCACGACAGTGACTCATCCAAAACTCCAGCTACAACTGTCACATAGCCAACAATTGCTCTGAACATGATGCAATGTCATTTGTCAATCAGACGTACAGGCATGCATGTTCGATGGTGGACACAGTACCTCCACATCCCATTCACATGCAGGATACCAACACAGCAAGCAACGTGTAGTCTGCCTGCAGCTACTGTCTGCAGTTACCTACAACTACACATAGAGAAGATAGCAAAACATGTGTCATGTTGTTGGACTCACTGTGTCCAACACTGCGCAGACCTAAGTGTCCTAGCCCTGTGAAAGCCTCACTGTGTCTTGGAACTCACATAGAGTGACAACAACTGTCATACACACACCCTTTCCCCACGCCTGCTCCTGTGCAATCTAAATGGCAGAGATGGGACTTAGATGAAGAGGCGTGATCCAAACACACATGGTACACACTGTACATGCAGTGATGTGGACATGTGGCATTCGGTGGGGACTGTGCAGGGCAGGTCGACTGACACTGAGTGGGTTAATTGGGAGCAACACAGCCATTCACACAAACGCTAACTGGCCAGACTACTGCATCACCAAAATGCAGCTGCACTGTATGGCTGACACTACAGGACATGTCCCTCTACTCAGGAAAGGCATGCAGGGTAACGTGTGAAAGAGCCCACCAAGCCCTTCCCGCTGTAGTAAACATGATAGGCAGTGCATGTCAGAGCCCCACAACCACTGACACATACCGAAGCACCTCCACCCCACGTGTGCACACCCTGCACTCTCACTCACAGTCTGGGAGACTTACCACAACATTAGGGCCGCCATAAAGCCTTGGGTACTGTGCAAGCACCCTGTCTACCAGGACCCCAAGCTCCTCACTGGTGAAGGGACCGGCACGGATCTTCTGAGTCCTCGACATCACAATGGACATGTGGCAGCAGCAGCACGTTGAGGGTGGCAGTCAGCAGTCCCTTGAGGCAGCAGCAGCAGGTGCAGGGTGGCAGCCAGCAGTCCCTTGAGGCAGCAGGTGCAGGGTGGCAGCCAGCAGTCCCTTGAGGCAGCAGGTGCAGGGTGGCACCCAGCAGTCCCTTGAGGCAGCAGGTGCAGGGTGGCAGACAGCAGTCCCTTGAGGCAGCAGGTGGAGGTTGGCAGCCAGCAGTCCCTTGAGGCAGCAGGTGGAGGTTGGCAGCCAGCAGTCCCTTGAGGCAGCAGCAGCAGGTGCAGGGTGGCAGCCAGCAGTCCCTTGAGGCAGCAGCAGCAGGTGGAGGGTGGCAGCCAGCAGTCCCTTGAGGCAGCAGCAGCAGGTAGAGGGTTGTCAGTCAGCAGTCCCTGGTATCTGTGGGAATGTGGTGCGCCCTCCCACACATATATAGGCCCCTGGGGCTGTGTCAGTGGTCCCAGGGTGCTGCAATTGGTGTACCAGGTCTGCCTCATTCAAATACATCCAATGTCCGCCTCCGCGGTGGCGGTGCACGCCTACCGCGATTTTCAAACTCACATCAGGCTACCGCGAGTCTGCTTCCCATTGGCTGCAGGGGCATGGTCCATGCCGGTGACACACTGTAGGACGCATGTGCGCGCTATCGCGGTTGTGCATCTTTTGAATGCCTCCAGTGACTGCCTCCGCGGGGGTGGTGCACGCCTACCGCGATTTTCAAACTTGCATCAGGCTACCGCGAGTCTGCTTCCCATTGGCTGCAGGGGCATGGTCCATGCCGGGGACACACCGTAGGATGCATGTGCGTGCTACCGCGGTGGTGCATCTTTTGAATGCCTCCAGTGACCGCCTCCGCGGGGGTGGTGCACGCCTACCACGATTTTCAAACTCGCATCAGGCTACCACGAGGCTGCTTCCCATTGGCTGCAGGGGCATGGTCCATGCCGGTGACACACCACAGGGGCCAGGCGGTAGGCACCGCCATATGTCTGCCAGACAGTGCCTGGAGTGACCGTGAATTGGGTAGCGGTGCATGGTGACCGCTATTGTCACATATCTGGCGGTGTCTCCCGCGATCGTGCATGGGTTATGGGCGGTGCCACACCTCAGTGGCCAGGCGGTAGGCACCGCCATATGTCTGGCAGACAGTGCCTGGAGTGACCATGATTTGGGTAGCGGTGCATGGTGACCGCTATTGTCACATACATATCCGGCGGTGTCTCCCGCGATCGTGCATGGGTTATGGGCGGTGCCACACCTCAGTGGCCAGGCGGTAGGCACCGCCATATGTCTGACAGACAGTGCCTAGAGTGACCGTGATTTGGGTAGCGGTGCATGGTGACCGCTATTGTCACATACATATCTGGCGGTGTCTCCCGCGATCGTGCATGGGTTATGGGCGGTGCCACACCTCAGTGGCCAGGCGGTAGGCACCGCCATATGTCTGCCAGAGAGTGCCTGGAGTGAACGTTAATGGAGTTGTGGAGTAGCTGTGCTGCACCTAACGTGTCCTCCAGCTCCCTGCATAGGCCAACATGTACAGTGCCCAGGGTCTCAACAATTGAAGGGTCCTCATGAGGGCAAATGCACAAAAGGGACATGTAACTCCACGTCACCAACACATACCATATATGGGTCGCCAATACATTGCATGGGCACATACACTCGCACATGTCACATGTGCTGTGTAATGAAATGTAGACTGTCCAGTAAATGTGTTGCATAGCATATGGAGATAATGGACACTGTCTGTGTGTGCAATGTAACGCACAATGTCGTCTCATTGACTGGACTAGGGGCCTCAGCAACTGGCACATTGTCCAATGCACATGCACACACGTGTCCCCCATGCTCAGCCGGTGGTCAGTGTGCAGTTGATGTGTGCCATGTGCAACCTGTGTTGGGAGGTGTATCAGGGCCAGCAACATGGTGTGTTCGGGTAGTATTGCAATTATTAACATATGCTGGGGGTCATACTCACAGGTATGCACCCATATCTGTTAGTATATCACACTGTGCATGCGAATGAGCCGGAGGGGTGCACAGATAATTGCTGCTGGTAAGGGGAAAGGTGTACGAGTAGTGTGCCTGATGTGAACCTACTTGTGAAGTGCCCTGTCAGTTAATGGTGCATGTTGTAAGACTTGGGAATGTGTCTGTAGAAGAAATTGATGTGATGCACATTCCATGGTCTTCTGCATTGACATCTGTGCACTGTGATCTGTCCTAGGAGGAGGAGGCCCAATATCCATCGTCCATTCACAGTCCTGGCAGACATGGAGAATGAGGAGATAATCCGCAAATTCAGGCTGGACCGACAAACCATGCAGAACCTATGTGCCATGTTGGAGCCCCACCTGCAGCCACGTCGGACATATCCAACAGCTTTCACCGCAACATCTAAGGTGATGGCATGCCTGCATTTCTTTGCAACGGGCTCATTCCAGCACATGGTCGCAAGTGCAGGCGGGATGTCACAGCCGATGTTCAGCATGGTGCTGAGGGATGTCCTGTCGGCCATGATGCTGTACAAAGACAGATATATCCATTTTCCCAGGGGGCCTGAGTTGGTGGCTGTGAAGGGCGATTACTATGCCCTTGGACATATCCCCCATGTCATTGGTGCAACTGATTGCACACATGTTGGGCTTGTGCCACCACAGGCACGTGAACAGGTTTACCGCAATAGGAAGCATTCACACTCGGTAAATGTACAAGTGGTGTGCCTGGCGGACATGATCATCTCACACGTGTGTGCCAAGTTTCCCGGTTCAGCCCATGATGCCCGCATCCTGCGCAGCAAAACCAAAGGGGATGATGGACGGAGTGTTGAACATTGCAAGCACTCACCCCCAGTCAACGGATCTGGGTTTAATCCATCATCATTCTTTAGCTCACTCCGCCACCCCAGTTCAGACATGGCCATATGCAAATCAGTCTGACCCTGTGCCTCATGGGAACAGTCCAGCCCGAACTGCCAAGCCATGTCTTCCCTGGACCGGAAACAAGCATCCTGGGACCGGTTTCTGGCTTACAGCCGTCATCAGCCAGGCTATCTTGAATCCAGTGGCAAAGTGAGCAAGGGACCCACGTCTGGGCATACCCTGCCAATTTAGGGCGAACATAGCAAAACCAAAGGGGATGATGGACGGAGTGTTGAACATTGCAAGCACTCACCCCAGTCAACTGATCTGGGTTTAATCCATCATCATTCTTTAGCTCACTCCGCCACCCCAGTTCAGACATGGCCATATGCAAATCAGTCTGACCCTGTGCCTCATGGGAACAGTCCAGCCCGAACTGCCAAGCCATGTCTTCCCTGGACCGGAAACAAGCATCCTGGGACCGGTTTCTGGCTTACAGCCGTCATCAGCCAGGCTATCTTGAATCCAGTGGCAAAGTGAGCAAGGGACCCACGTCTGGGCATACCCTGCCAACTTAGGGCGAACATAGCAAAACCAAAGGGGATGATGGACGGAGTGTTGAACATTGCAAGCACTCACCCCAGTCAACTGATCTGGGTTTAATCCATCATCATTCTTTAGCTCACTCCGCCACCCCAGTTCAGACATGGCCATATGCAAATCAGTCTGACCCTGTGCCTCATGGGAACAGTCCAGCCCGAACTGCCAAGCCATGTCTTCCCTGGACCGGAAACAAGCATCCTGGGACCGGTTTCTGGCTTACAGCCGTCATCAGCCAGGCTATCTTGAATCCAGTGGCAAAGTGAGCAAGGGACCCACGTCTGGGCATACCCTGCCAACTTAGGGCGAAGATAGCAAAACCAGAGGGGATGATGGACGGAGTGTTGAACATTGCAAGCACTCACCCCCAGTCAACTGATCTGGGTTTAATCCATCATCATTCTTTAGCTCACTCCGCCACCCCAGTTCAGACATGGCCATATGCAAATCAGTCTGACCCTGTGCCTCATGGGAACAGTCCAGCCCGAACTGCCAAGCCATGTCTTCCCTGGACCGGAAACAAGCATCCTGGGACCGGTTTCTGGCTTACAGCACGTCATCAGCCAGGCTATCTTGAATCCAGTGGCAAAGTGAGCAAGGGACCCACGTCTGGGCATACCCTGCCAACTTAGGGCGAACATAGCAAAACCAAAGGGGATGATGGACGGAGTGTTGAACATTGCAAGCACTCACCCCCAGTCAACTGATCTGGGTTTAATCCATCATCATTCTTTAGCTCACTCCGCCACCCCAGTTCAGACATGGCCATATGCAAATCAGTCTGACCCTGTGCCTCATGGGAACAGTCCAGCCCGAACTGCCAAGCCATGTCTTCCCTGCACCGGAAACAAGCATCCTGGGACCGGTTTCTGGCTTACAGCCGTCATCAGCCAGGCTATCTTGAATCCAGTGGCAAAGTGAGCAAGGGACCCACGTCTGGGCATACCCTGCCAACTTAGGGCGAACATAGCAAAACCAAAGGGGCAGCAGCATCGTTCCTCAGTTGATGGCCAATCTGCTTCCTGAGCGTGCATGGCTTGTGGGTGAGTATGCATAGTGGATTAGAGTGGTGTGTGTGTGTGACATGCTGTTGTGTTGCATTTTGGGACTGCAGAGTTTAATCTGTGTCTCTCACACCCAGGTGACTCGGCATATCCAAACCGCCCGTGGTTGCTGAGCCCATTGCGGAACCCCATCACGCCAGCTGATGTGCGATACAATGATGCCCATGGGAGGACACGGTGTGTGATAGAACGGACATTTGGTCTCCTGAAATCAAGATTTCGGTGCCTGGACCGTACTGGGGGGGCCCTTATGTACTCGCCGGTATAGAAAAACAATGGTCCTAGACTTATGTTAAATTTTAGTTGTCTGAAACAATCATAAACAGCATGAGGTACATATATAGTTTAAATCAATAATGTACCATTAACTTATTTAAAGAGCATTCAAATATATCCTCAAAATTCAAAGAAGGCACACACTATTGCTTTTTTGGTGACTCGTATTTTATTCGGTCACTTTTCATAACATATTATCATATTCAATGTTCAAGATAAAGGGGTGGTTGCTCCAAGGAAAAATGTGAAGAAAGTGCTCGTGAAGTAAGATAGAATAAACAAGAGGGGATCCAATCAAGCAAAACAATGATTCATCATTATTTACATTACAATCTCATAAGCAAAACTGGTCGTGATTCATGATTGCACCAGTTCTACATTAGGGCCTGTCAATGGTTAATTCATAGTTATTCTTTATGTTCTTTCTCAAAAGTTAGCAAACAACGTTCGTCTGTAAGCAAGTAGGGCTGGGATAGTATACAGTACAGGCCCCGAACAGGGGAGAGTGTCGACGTTTCGACCCTAGTGCAATGAGGGCAGTTTGTATCCTCTGCGAACGGGTCTTCCTCAAGACAGAAAGGAGGGATGGGGGAGCAACTGATCATGGGTGATGCACAGTAAAAGTGCCGCCCCTAGTTATGGATTTAAAGGTCCGCAATAGAATTGCGGCTTGGTAACAGCAGTTTACCTTCAATCAATGGGTGAGAAAAATCGCCCACAGCGTCTCAATGAATCATCTTCGCACAGCCCGGGGGAATCCAGCTGGTCTGCTCGCCAGTCAAGGTGTGTCAGATAGTGGTGGCATGCTGCATGCTCCACAACCTGGCCATTCGCAAGGCAATACCCCTGATCCTGGATGACGATGATGAGCAGCCAAGGCCGCCGCCTGCAAGTCAACCCGGATCCAGTGGCGAGGGCAGTGGAGAGGAGGAAGGGGTCGACATGCGTTGACAGCTCATCACCCGCTACTTCACTTGAAGGTGAGTGACGATGTAGAAGGGACAAAATGGTCTGATGGTGTTGCTGTTGCTGTGTGGGTGTATGTGAGCTTGCTGACTGCAGCTTGGTGTTGACTCATTGCTGCCTGCCAATGTATGTGTGATTGGTTAGTGTGATACAGATTGTCTCTATGGTGACTGTTGCTCTGTGTAAAGTTTTTAGATCTGAGTACCTTGTTGACAAGTGTTGTGTGATGTGTGCAATGCCACACCCATACAAGTAACTCTTGTTCTGCGGTTTTCCCTAGGTCCCTTCAGCATCTCACTTGTTACCTACAGTCCATTCCCCTGGACCATGTCCTACACGGTGAAGGTTGCACATCCTGTATTAAAGATGGAGCAGACACAACAACATGTGTGTAAGGTGTATTTATTTACAACTGTGACATGCAAGGGTGGAGAAAAATATGAAGGGGGAATTGAAGAAGTGAGTTGACAGTCATGGTAAATGTGATACTTGAGTAGTCCCCACAATGATGTGGAGACCCAGTCCAACAGATGGATGCCATTCACATGGCAGTGTGGTGAAGGATAGTCCAAAAGGTCAATGCAGTGGTGCAGTGGTCTGCCATCATGGCTGGTTCGGGGACTAGCGTTTGGCATGTGCTTGGGCACGTGAGTCCCCCTGGCCTTTCCGTGGACGGCCCCTCTTGCGCTTCACTGGATGGGCCACTGCTGCAGGGGCAGTGGTGTCTGAGGACTCACCCCCCTCTGTGGACGCAGGGGAGGATGATGTAGTGTCATCCTGCTGCCCAACGGGGGAGGCAGAGGGGTAGAATGTTGTGCTTGCCTGTCCCTCAGAACCGCCACTAGCTGCCCCAAGAGGTCCACAATCTGTCCCATGCGTGTGTCCATGGACCTCAGCAGCAGGAGGTGCTCCCGAGATTCTTCCTCTAACTGGCCCATTCGTCCCTGGGCCTGTTGGTATGCCCCAAGGACTCTGTCGATGTGGCCCAGGGCTTCCGTCCCAGGATCAGTCCCCCTCTGCATGAGCCTGTCCCGACCAGCTGCACTGCTGCCACGGTCCTGTCCGGTCCTCACATTGGCCCGCTGCATCCTCTCCCTGGCCTCCGCAGTCGATGTTGTGGGCTGCTCAACCCTTGAGGCAGGGAGGGTATTGCGGCCAGCTGTGGTGGTGGTGGTGGTAGTGGTGGTTGACACACAGGCCGTGACAGCAGCTGTCAGAGGATGGTCAGGGGCTGCAGCTGATGTGGTTTGGGGGACAATGGGTGCCTGGGACTGGTTGAGGCCTGCCACACCAGATGGGCCAGCGTGGAGCTCCTCATCCAATGTATCCAGGGAGTCCTCATCCAGTTGTCTCTGTTCCGGGGGGGGGGGGGACTGACTCTGTAGGGTGGTGTCATCCTCTGCAGTGAGTTCTAGGTCACCTGTGGGTCAGATGAGAAATGGTCATTGTGTTGCACCCATCAAAGTTTGTGTTAGCAGTGTTACATCAACTGTTTGTACATCCAGCAGTTGTTCACTTTACAAATTAGCATTGACCGACATCCAGTGATGCATTACAAGCTGTTGTGGTACATACATTACTTGTCCATATTGGGAGTTGTCAAGACATGACATGCACAATATAATTTTTTGACATTGACAATCTCATGTTGGCATCCTGTTATTGATCAATCATATGTCATCCATTTACGCGTATGTGTCACTTGTAGAGCCCTTGTAGCGGTTCTCTCTGCACAGTGAGTGAGCATTGTAGTTTCATGCATACCTTTTCAATGTGGTGTAGATATCTGTATTTGCAATTCCAGACATGCTTAAGTTTGCTTTAATTAGATCCTAGGTGGTCTGGTCCACTGCTACTGTCAGATGGCATGTAGTGGTGTGCATGGTTGTGCTCGGAGTTCCATCGACATGTGTTTCAGTCATTCACACTTTGGTTGCTGTCACAGTTTCATTTTCTTAGGTGTGTGCACACTATAGTTGCCAATGCTATCTGGGTGTGCAGATGTGCATTGAGAGGCCTGGTGTCCTATGCCAACATGTTTTTATAAATGCATATCTGGCTGCATGTTGTGGCTGTAGATATGTTGTGTTTGCTGTGTTTTCCTTGTATTTGTGAGACCTCTCCGTGTGTGTAGGATGAGGGCTTCCATATTGGTCCAGTGTGGGACAAGTCAGCATGATATGTCCACATGCCAGTTCTTTTGCAGTGTACATTGCAATGACTGACACATGCATGTTGGTGCCAGGAAGTGATGGGTCTTGTGTGCTGGCGGTCAGGTGGGCCCATGTGAGTTGTTGTGCAAGCTTCCCAGCCCCACACACCCCGACCTGTGAGATGCGGTTACCTACCTGTGAGTTGGGTGGGTAGCATACATTGCCTGCCACATGCTTCTTATTGGGGGTGTAGTGTCCCATCCTCCATAGTGGTGGGACAGAATGCATGTTGCATTTTGTGGGACGGATAGCCAAACACACTGCACCGTCTCACTGTGTAGATGGCTAACTGCCGTTTGAGGCGAAGGTGAGCAATGACATGGCTATGTGACTTGGTAGAAATCTTTGGATGGAATGTGCGTGTGGTGAGCATGATGTGTGTGTGGCTTTTTATACCTATTGATTTCAGATTACATTTGGTCATGGGGTATAGCCCCCCATCACTGTTGTCCCAGCTATCTGGCTGTGGGGTTTACTCCCCCGACATTTGAAGGCACAATTGGGCAAGGCGTATGGTCTCGTAGCACAGTGGTGACATACAGCAGGGTGTAGATCTCACCCAGCATACATTTCCACACTGTCATGGTTTCATGGTATTTGTGGACCTGAGAACATGAGTCCAGTACTGGTGTAGCAGTTGTTCCAGGGCATCCATACACTGACATGTTGTGGTCAACAGTGGTGTGTGTGTGAGATGTACTCAGCCCTGTGCAGACAATGTATGGTTTTGGGGCCAGACTATACCAGCACTGTTCAGACAGTGTGAGATGTGAACATTGTCAATGCATACACACATTGGTGGTCCAAACAAGACACCTTTGACAATTTAATTCAGACAAGATGCTGTTCTGCAATTCAGTGCAGCACTGTGGTAGCTGGGTGTGTTGCAGGACATTTGGGTTCTGCTTAGTTTAGCATTGTGAGTCCCAGCTGCAGTGTAGTTTTTGGGTGCACTGCACTTCCACTGTTTACATTGCAACACTGTGGTATGACATGGGTGATTTGCACTTTGCCATACAAACGGCCAGACACTGCTGCAGGGCAGCATGATCGTTGTTAGTGTTGCAGTGTGTGATGCCTGGCACAGTGTACACAATGTGGGTCAATTTTGAACAGAGACTTGTGCATGGTGACTACAACACAACTGTTTTGCATTATTTGTGTTGGTGACTGTGGACTAAGTGGCATGGTGTCATGTGTGGCTGCACAGACGTCACATGCCTATGAGTGGGACTAGTGCTCCATCCTGCTCAGCTGTGGGGCCAAGGGGGCCTGGTGGGAGTTGTAGTGCAGGCCTCCCAAACACCCACCCACCTCCCGGGTGAAGATGGCTACCTACCTGTTAGGTGAGGGTGCAGCACACAATGGCTGAGGCATGCTTCTGGGTGGGGGCAGTGCTCCATCCTGCTCAGCTGTGGGCCAAGGGGGCCTGGTGGGAGTTGTAGTGCAGGCCTCCCAAACACCCACCCACCTCCCGGTGAAGATGGCTACCTACCTGTTAGGTGAGGGTGCAGCACACAATGGCTGAGGCATGCTTCTGGGTGGGGGAGGGCTACATCCTGCTCAGCTGTGGGACAAGGGGGCCTGGTGGGAGTTGTAGTGCTGGCAGCATGTACACATGTACCCATGGTGATGTTGCTAACTACCTTTGGGGGGCTTCAGGGGGAGTGTCTGTTGTATCTGTGAGAGATGTGTTGGGGGTAGTGTTGTGCACATGAATGAATTTGTACCTAGGAGGTATTATTTTGTAATAGGGCAAGATAGTACATTTGTGTGATGTTAGGCATTTGTTTGTACTTACCAGCCTCCACTCCCCGGGTATTCCTGAGAGACTCTCTGGATGTAGAATGCCAAGCACCTTCTCCTCCCATTCAGTGAATGTTTTGAGTGGAACGGGAGGGCCACTGCCTGTCCTCTGAGCCAGCTCATGGTTCTTGGCTCTCCTCTTTTTGACCACTGCCTTCAGATCGTGCCACCTCTTCATGATTTCATCTCTATTGCGTGGCACGGTCCCTACTGCATTGATCTTCTCTACTATCCTTCTCCACATTTGCGTCCTTGTTGCTAGTGGTGTCTGTTGGACCTGGTTACCAAACAATTGTGGTTCTACCCTGATTATCTCATCGACCATGACCCTCAACTCACTCTCAGTGAATTTGGGCATTCTCTGTGGTGACATGGTGTGTGATGTGTCAAGGTGTTTAGGGTGCAGGTTTGGGTGTGGTAGTGGTGGTTGTGATTTGTATGGTGTGTGCTGTGCAAAGGTGTTAGAGGTGCAGGTGTGGAAGTTGTGATGGTGGTGGTGATGTGTGTGTTTTGTGCAGATTTGCCTCTCCTGTCATCTGTGGTGGATGTCCCCTCAGTTGTGGAGTTTTGCAAAGGATTGTGGTCTGTTGGGGGCTGGATTTATACTGGTGTCTGTGGGTGTGTCAGGATGGGGTATTGGTTGCAGGTGTGGTGTGTGTGTGTACCTGGGATTTGTAGTTTTGGAGTTTCACATGGGGGTGTGTCTTTGGGCTGTGTTAGCTATTTTTGGGTGCATGCCTTGTATGGTTGGTGCACTTTGTGGCCATGTTGTGTGTTTTTCTAGCGACCGCCATTTTTTTGACGGAGCGTCCTCAGTGGTGGCTCGGCTATGGCGCTTCCGCCGTCTCACTGATTCTTCACTGTTGTCGACCGCGGCGGTCGGAAACAGCGCACTGCACCGCGGGGATGTCGGGAATATCATAATTTTGATGGCGGTGTCTCCGCTGTGGTTGCGGGCGTTTGGCCTGTTTCCACTGCGACTCCGACCGCCGCGGACGGATTTGGGCCCTTTCCGCAGGCGTACGGCGGATTCTCGGGTCTCCTTTCCGCCGCGGTTGGGGTTTTACCGCTGGGGATCCTAATCTAGCCGTCGGTTTTCCCGCGGTAGCGGCGGGTGGTGTTTTCCCGCTACCATGGCGATCGTTTTTTTTCCCGTCCGCCATCGTAATGACCTCCTAAGTTTTTAATTTGTTATATATATTTTTAATATTTTTATTTGTATTATTGTTGTATGTGTATGTATGTATTTATAATTTATAAAATATTTTTTAACAATTTATAAGTTATTACAATAATTAATTGTAAATATTATTAAGTAAGTATATATATTATATTTTATGAACAAGGTGACCCCTGAGCCCAGGGATCAATTGAAAAACGCACTCACTCGGAATCCGCTGCTTTTCAAGTTGCTTTTTATTTCATATTAGCAAACATCGCTATGCCCAACGCGTTTCGGTTCCTCACGTGAACCTTGATCACAGGTAGATTGTTACAACTGGGCAAGACCAGGCATTATTTATTTCTACTGCCACATCAACTTCCTGTTTGTGTGGTTGCAAGGCATTCTGGTCATAGTAGTGCACAGATTATTTTTTCGTGTCTTTTATGTGATTTTTGTAAAAGTCCATATAAAAGTGCTATATATAAAAAAGTGCTATTTACAAAAACATGTGCAAAACATAGTGCTCAGTGATGTGATTGTTAAAACAATATCATTTAGTATTGCAGTTCAGCCAACCGAATATTTCTCTTGTTTGCCTATTTCGACATTTGTACAAATTCTTCCCTCTAGTGGGTTTACTCTTAAAGCCCCTTTATGAACAGAAAATCCAAATCATAATTTCAATGGATACCCCAAAATTATAGTAGTCCTCTGTTTAGTCAGAGATACAGCTGCTATTGTAAAAGGCTGTCAGTGATGACCACTCCAATTCTATGTCTATCTTCCCTCCAGTGGGTATTTAGACTTATTCTTGTTATTTCTCATATTTTCCAATAAACAGTTTATCAAAATTACACTCTTTTTGTTAATTTACTTGATTGTATTTGCTTTCAACAAGAATAAAGCATACCATTTCCAATGTTAATTTTAGCAGCATCGTAATTAATGTTATGTTAAGGGTAACTGTTCATTGGGTGAAATAAATTCGAAATAGTGTCAAATCAAATCAAAATGTCACTTCCAAATTTAAAGATGTACAAATAATTATTCATCCTGGTTTAGCCCCTGAGGGGTCAAAGTCCTGAATGAAACAATGTGTTTTGATTCCCTTTGTCTTAGATGTTTCTCGCGATTTCCTCCTCGTTCTGGGTTTGGTATTTGTTCTATTGCGTAGAAACTCAGCAGTTCCCATTTACTCTCGTGCATTTTTTTCCATGTGCTTTGCGATGGCATTCGAGCGGTACATATTATATTTTATATGTATAGGTTTATTTATTTTTTTACATTATATGTATTACTTATAATTTTAAACATATTTTTAACTATGTTTATTTTAAATATATGTATCATTTACTTTATTTTACATTATTTTTTAACATTAAAAAAAACCGATATTTTTAACAACGATATTTTTGACAACAATATTTTTTTTCCGATATTTTTGTACTTACCATAATGTAGATAGGACTTCGATATTCTTGACATCGATATTTCGGCTCCGATATTTTTGACGTCGATATTTTTGACGTCGATATTCTGTCAGTGATTCCCCCACAGATCCCGGCATGATACTTTGCACTCGCTGATGCCCATCCTATTTATTTTTTTCCTTTTGCCTCCTCCTTTCTCCTGATCTTTCTTTTCCTCCCCTCCTTACTTCTCCCCTACTCCTCACCACTCCTTTCTTCACCTCTGAGGGGCCCGCTGCCTGTTGTCTCAAAACAGCGTGTCACTGTTGGCCTCTACTCACCGCTTTGCTTACAGGGAGATGGAGAGTCAGTGGGCTTGCCTCCTTCCTGCTTCCCCCTCGGATGACCAACGAGGCTCTGCTCAGCCGGTCCTCCTCCGATTCTGACGCTGACCCAATGCCTCCAATAGCTTCTATTGTTCCAAATTGCTCCAAATTCCGAAAAGCCAAGAACGGTTACGTTTTTAAATCACTTAATGAAGTACTTTGCTCTGATTGATCCGTGGCGCAGTACCCACCCTAAGGAGAGGTTCTATACATCTCATTCAAAAATGTTTAACTCTTCAACTCATATAGACTTTTTTTATCCTCTCATTCACTTCATAAAATGCAATCAAAATGTATCTCTAACCCATTTTCGGATCATTCTTTGGTTACACTGAGTTTTTTGGTAGCAGATCCGGGCTTAGAAAAACAAAGATGGGTGTTTGATAAATCCCTTATAGCAAACACGATGTGGGTTGACCAAATGCGTCAAACATTGAGTCAGTTCCTAGAATGGAATCTGGAAACATCAACTGATTTTTCAGTATGGGGGGCTCTAAAAGCCTTTTTTAGGGGCGAAATGACAACATTTACGATAGGACTGAAAAGGGCAGAATGGGAAAGGATTCAGCAATTACAAACAAACTTTAATCAGGCCACAGCGGACTTCATAGCCGCCCCTTCAAGGCAAACCAAGCTCCTAGCAGTTTAGGCACAGAATCAGCTAAAGGATTATTTTTGGTCTAGAGAGATTCTAAATCATAATACAATTTTACAACAAAGGTACGAAGAAAACAAACACATTAGGAAATACTTGGCATGGGCGGGTTAAGCGGAGGTCAAATACTAAGGGTCCGATTCCGATCTCGGCCGGTAGGGCTCCGAATCGGATTCGGCATAACCGGATCCGATTCGGAGCCCTATTTCCCGACCGATTCGTACGCGCGTCCGGACGAGCGAGTACGATGCGAAATCGTCGACCGACTCGTTCGGGCGTCCCAACCGCTCCGACCGACTCGTTCCCGGGTCTAACCTCACCGACCGACTCGCTCGGACACGACTCGCACCGCGCAATGGAGACGTTCCCCGGCCGGGTAAGTACGATGCGCGCCACGAGCAGTTTGACCGACACGCGCCGTCCGGCTCGAAAGAGCAGTCTGAGCCGTACTTTGGGGGTCCGTGTCAGACCCCCCTGTACGCGTAGCCGCGCGAGTCGCACACAGGGGGGACCCATGGGTCCCCCCTACCTGTGCGTGTACGGCGCGAGTCGCTTCGCCGCGTACCCGCTGTAGGGGGCGCCCTTGTTCGCCTCGCACCCATTGAGGCAATGGGAGCCCGCGTACGCGTTGTACGACCGGCTCCCATTGACTTCAATGGGAGTCCGACCGACTCGAGTACGATAGCATACGGACGCATCGTACTCGTTCGGTCGGGCTGCGCGGGTCCGATTCGGTCGGAAATCTCTCCGGGTCCGGCTCGGTCGGAGAGATTTCCGGCCCAAATCGGAATCGGCCCCTAATTGTATTAAAAAGATACAAGATCCCAATCAGGACAGTATAATAACTGAAACACAAGGGAGAGCAGAGGTGTTCCTCCAGCACTACGGAAATATATATTCAGACTCATATGATACATCCCCACAAGCAGAGACTACCTGGTTAGTAGAGTTTATCATACCAACCTTAGCACGACAGCAGGCAGAAGCACTTCTCGCTCCAATTATCCTAGAAGAGGTTACGCAGGCAGTTAACATTGCCCAGAACACAAAAGCCTGTGGTAATGATGAGATCCCTGCAGAAGTTTATAAATTAGTTGCTCCCCACCTTAACAAATTTCTAGTGAGACTGTTCAATAGTAATATGAGAGGAGTGATGATTCCAACCTCTTTCACTGAAGCAGTTATTGTTGGTTTCATCAAAAAAGGGTAAACCAGAGCAGATGTAAACTCATATCATCTAATTACCCTCTGAAATCATGATTGCAAATTATTTACAAAGATTTTGGCAAATCGTTTGGCTTTAATTGCACCGACAATTATTCATGGGGACCAAAATGGCTTTATCTTGGACAGACAGATGGCAGATAACACACATTATTTAACACAGGCAATAGATTATTATTCTACACAGAATATTGAAGCAGCAGTGATAATGCTGGACGCGGAGAAAGCATTCGACCGCGTTCAGTGGAATGTCCTGTTAACAATCCTGGAAAGGTTTGCTTTCCCAGCCGCATTTATCTTGGTTGTGAAAAATGTATACGCAGAAGCAAAGGTTAGTATAATTATTAATGGGGAAAAAAAGCAGGAAATATTACTATAAGGTGCAGGACACACCAGGGTTGTGCCCGATCACCAATCCTTTTTGCGATGTTCATTGAACCACTAGCATGTGCGATACACCAGGACACTAATATTAGGGCCCCCCTACTCGAGGCCTTGTAATTAAAGCTGTTTGCAGACGATATGGTGCTGTATTTAAAGGCTGATAAAGGTAATGTTTCGAATGCAATGAAAAAAATAGGAGAGTTCTCTAAATATAGAGAGTTTAAGATAAACCATGCAAAATCCGAAGCTCTCCTTTTTAATTGTACAGTAGATGTTTTACCTTTTACTATGTGTTAGAACCGGGGTCACCGATTCCGACGCGGTAGCTTGGCGCGAGGTAGTAAGGCACCCGAAGGCAATGTGTTAAGCACTTGTGCAGCACACACTCACACTGACTCAATAATGCGCAACAATAAAGGGGGACACCACACCAGGCTTTGATGTAAACACAAGATCCTTTATCTCATTTAAATTAGCAGTTGATAAGGCAGATAATCTTAGGCAACATTTCAATTCATTTTAGCTTCATAAAACTAGTGCGTAATTTTCATTCAAGCACCTTAGAACAGTAGAACGTTACGCCATTAAAAAGGCAGTAGCAATAACCTCCTAGAAAAGCAGGTAACACTGTAGGTCCTAGACTGTAGGTCAAAAACATAGACTTCAATACAGTTGGCGACATGCAATTAGCTAGACATTAGATGCACATTACACTGTAGATGAGGAGGAACCTGTATCAACCTAGGCACAACCACATTCAGTACAGTGGGTGTCGCAAAGCAGGTAGGCCTACAACATAGGAACACATTAACTCTTGGCAGGTGAACACAGGCTCAATTCATGTAGACACATTCATTTCATTAGAGGCCGTAATGTAGGTAAATCACATAACATTGGAAACATTTCCCTCATTACGAGACATAAGGCATGTATGTCCTACATCAGTATATGATCACGACTAGTAGGCCTCACATCATGGTACCTTTCCAGGCCCAGGCGACCTGACAGCCGGCAGATATCATCAGAGGCGACTCACAGCGCCTGCGGTCCTAGCGACCCTCACACCCGGGTATTTAGGCTTCAATGGGGCAGGAGGGCGCAAGGGGTTGGTAGGCCCGGCCCAGTCTCTCTACTTCCAGGCCCAACCTTAGGCATAGGGGAGGCAGTCCGTATGGCAGCACGGGGCCCCGGCCCCTCCTATTCCACTCGGGACAGTAGGCGGGGGTGGCGCTGCTCAGGCGAGGCCTCCCGACGGCATAGAGTCCCTCCCAGGGCCTCCCGGGCTCACCTCACTGCTCTGCTCTGCGGGTGGGCCTCTGGCGCCTCCTCCTCGGTCAGCCCGCTTCTGACTGCAGGTGGGCTTTGACCGGGGGAGGCGGCCCGCGCTCTTGTGCTCTCCGTGTTCCTCGCGGCCTCGGGGGTGATTCGAGGGCTCCCGCTGGCAGTGGAGCCCCTCCGGCGATGGTTTTCCCTGGGCTCCGGGCCTCCGTCGGCCTCTGGACCCGGGAGCCAATCAGTGCGCGGCTTTTCGGGGGCGCGGCCGATGACACGGCCGTTGCTCTCGTTGCTAGGCAACGCCTCCCGCCCTCCTCTCAGGCCCATCGCGGCCTTCGCTTCTCCTCAGTACCCGGGCGGCGCTTGCGATCCTGGGCCCAGCGCTTCTTCTCCAGGCAGTGCAGGGGCCGCAGCGGTGAGTTTCCCTCCCAGCGCTTCTTGGGCAACGCGCACAGGGGCTGCGGCGGTGATTTCGGCCACCACAGTTGTGGGCCAAGTAGCGCCAGGGAGCACGCGGCGCTTGGGGGCCAGGGGGTGGATTTAGCGCTGGAGCGCTTTTCAGGCACCGCGCTCCAGCAGGCCACCCAGTACTTGGGGGGGGGGGGGGGGTCAGCGCCAGCACTGTTATAGAGCCCAGCGCTGGGGCGGAACAGCGCTTCTTCAGGGCACAGCATTCAGCGCTTTACCTGGTGATCCCCAGCACAGGAGGTTGTAGCTTCTTCGTGGTGGTTCCTTTAGCGCAGTTTCTGGCTTGTAGTGTCTTGGTTGCTGTTTCTTGGCAGGATGGTAGTTCCTGGTTTGTTGCAGTTACTTTGTGGTGGTTGCAATTACTTGAGGGAAAGGGGTTGAGTTGGTGGGCATAAGAGCAGGATGGTTCCCTGCAGGCACACTGGAGGTGGTTCCCTGGGTCCCCTCACGCTGGGCAAGGTCAGTGGGTGGAAGGTGTTCCTCAGCTATCTTAGCACAGCAGTGCCTCAGCCCAGTCAGTACCAGTAGTGTAGGCCTCCCCCCTAGGCCCGACAGCCTATACTCCGACGGAGGTTTCCCCAGGTCCAGTGGTGCCCCAACTGACTAAAAGGTTTCCCTCCAAACCTCTTATACCCCTAGGTCAGGTGACCCTCCTAAAGGCGGCAAAACATAACTCCTCCCCAAGCTGGAAGGTTCTAGAAGCTTCCCTCATGTCTGGCTATGAGGCCCAGAGACGGGGACGGCATGGATACTGTATCATTATGTCCCCGCCTGATCCTGACTACTAGTATGTGTATGAAAAGGCCACTCCGCCGTAGCAGGGGCCGGTGGCAGCCATCTTAATAGGAGAGAGCACCTGCACCTCAGCACTATCTGGCAGTGGTAAGGCGCCCAGAGACCTAGGTCCAACAAAAAGGGCAAAAATGAGGCGCGAAGAGAAAAAAAACGGGGTAAGACCACCCTAGGGCTGACAGGTCTAACACGCGTCCCCCCAGCCGAAAGTGGGGAGAGCTTCCCAACCTCTAGGGAGTTCTCATCGCTAAGGCGGAAAACCGGGAGAGACCGTCAGCGTTGGCGTGGTCTACACCGGGTCGATGTTCCACCCGAAAGTCCATCCCCTGGAGGGAAAATGGACCACCTCAACAATTTGGGGTTTTCGCCTCTCATCTGCATGAGCCAGCGAAGGGGTCGGTGGTCGGTCTGAATTAGGAAGTGAGAGCCAAAGAGGTATGGCCTCAGCTTCTTCAAAGCCCAAACCACAGCGAAGGCTTCTCGCTCTATCGTACTCCACCGCTGTTCCCGGGGAGTAGCCTTCGAGAAATAAAGGCCACTGGCTGGTCCTGGCCGTCATTGTTAAGTTGAGAGAGCACAGCTCCAATGCCATGCTCAGAGGCGTCTGTCTGCACGATGAATTCTCTTCCAAAGTCTGGAGTCCTAAGCACCGGAGCGGTGCACATCGCGTGCTTCAGAGTGTCAAACGCTTCTTGACAGGCAGCCGTCCAGATGACTTTGCGTGGCTGCTTCTTTGAGGTTAATTCCGTCAGGGGGGCTACGATGGTCCCATTGTCCTTGACAAACCGGCGGTAGTAACCCGTGAGGCCAAGGAAGGCCCGGACCTCCGTTTGGGTTTTGGGGGGCTCCCAGGCCAAGATGGTCTCGATTTTGGCCTGGAGGGGTTGCACCTTACCCCCGCCCACCAGGTGTCCCAGGTAGACGACAGATCCCTGTCCAATCTGGCACTTGCTGGCCTTGATGGTCAGCCCAGCCCGCTGTAGGGCCTGCAGCACCTCCTGGAGATGCTCCAGATGGTCCTCCCAGCTGCTGCTGAAGACAGCTATGTCATCCAGGTAGGCAGCAGAGAAGGCCTCTAGGCCAGACAGTACCTGGTTAACCAACCCCTGGAAAGTGTCCGGCGCATTTTTCAGCCCGAAGGGCATCACCCGAAATTGAAAGTGGCCCTCGGGGGTGGAGAACGCAGTCTTCTCCTTTGCTCCGTCTGTCATGGCAATCTGCCAACATCCTGACGTCAGGTCGATGGTACTCAGATACCGAGCTGCTCCCAGTCGGTCAATGAGCTCATCCGCCCGAGGGATCGGGTGAGCATCGGTCTTGGTCACTGAGTTCAGACCACGGTAATCCACACAGAACCGAAGTTCTGGTGTGGTGCCCGGTGGGGCCGCTTTCGGCACCAACACCATCGGACTAGCCCAAGGGCTGCTGGAAGGCTCAATCACTCCCAGCTCCAACATCTTGGTCACCTCACTCTGGATGCTGGTTCTTACTTTGTCGGACAGCCGGTAAGACTTGGTTTTCACTGGCGGGCTGTCCCCTGTGTCCACATCATGGGTACACAGGTGCGTGATTCCAGGCGTGAAGGAGAACAACGAGGCGTACTGCTCCAATACCTGGCAGCAGTTCCTCTGTTGCTCCAAGGTCAAGGATGGGGAGAGGACCACTCCCTCCACCGATCCATCGTTCTCTTTGGCCGCCAGAAGGTCCGGAAGAGGCTCGCTCTCTTCCTCTTCACTCCCATCCGTCACCATCAGGAGGGTAAGTTCTGACCGCTCCTGGTGTGGCTTAAGGCGGTTGATGTGGAACACCCTGTGGGGTTGTCGGGGGGTCTTGAGGTCTACTACATACGTGGTCTGGCCTCTTCTCTCCAAAATTTCGTACGGTCCAGTCCACCGGTCCTGGAGGGCACTAAGCTCTCTGGGCTCCATGACCCACACCTTCTGTCCAGCATCCAACTCCACTGTCCGAGCATTCCGGTCGTACCACTCCTTCATGACAACTTGACTAGCCTCCAGATTGTCTGAGGCTTCCTTCCACAGCTTGGCCATCTGGCTGCGGAACGCCAGCATGTAGCTGACCACATCACAAGGGAGCTTCTAAGAAGACTTCTCCCACCCCTCCTTCACGAGACTGAGGGGCCCCCTAACGGGGTGCCCATAGAGCAGCTCAAAGGGGCTGAAACCGACCCCCTTCTGCGGCACCTCTTGGTAGGAGAAGAGCAGACAGGGTAAGAGGACGTCCCACTTCCGTCTCAAGTCCTTGGGTAGGCTTCGGATCATCCCCTTCAGGGTCTTATTGAAATGCTCCACAAGCCCGTTAGTCTGGGGGTGGTAAGGAGTGGAGAACCTGTAGGTCACTCCACACTCCTTCCACATGGCCTGCATGTAGGCCGACATGAAATTCGTGCCCCTATCTGACACCACGACCTTGGGGAATCCCACTCGGGTAAAAATCCCCATCAAGGCCCGCGCCACCACAGGTGCAGTGATGGTCCTCAGAGGGATTGCCTCCGGGTACTGGGTGGCGTGGTCCACCAACACCAAGATGAACCTATGTCCCGAAGAAGTCGGCGGGTCCATTGGCCCGACAATGTCAATTCCTACCCGCTCAAAAGGGGTACCGACAACCGGGAGCGGTTCCAGAGGGACCTTCAACTTAGTCCCAGTCTTGCCACTCGCCTGACAAGTCACACAGGTCTTACAGAAGGTGTCAGAGTTAACTCTTATCCTGGGCCAATAAAAATGTGGGACCAATCGGGCAAACGTCTTGTCCTGGCCCAGGTGTCCTGCCAGGGGTATCTCATGTGCCAATTCCAGCAGGAAGGCTCGGTAGCATTGGGGGACCACTAAGGCCCTAGAAGACCCATGCACCGGAGCCTTAGGCTCACTGTAGAGGAGACCATCCTCCCAGTAGACATGGTAATTACTGGTCTCTTTACCAGTTGCATGGGCTTCGGCCTGCTGCCGCATGCCGTCAAGCGTTGGGCACTCTCCTTGCGCCCGACAGAATTCCTCCCGGGTAGGCCCTCCTTCCACCTGCCACTCTGCAGGGGTCGGCAAGTCCCCCATGGGAACAACATCCACCTCAGCGGACTCCGGGGTCACCTCCGCGGGCTCCCCATCCATCTCGCCGGGTGCATCCTCAGGGATGTCCTCTTGTCCAGCAGTGGGCTGGGCCATTGTTTCAGGCTCCAACCCGGGTTGAGTTCCTTGCCGGGCAGCCATGGACCGCGTGACCACGCAAGTCCATCCTGGTAATCCCAGCATCTCAGCGTGGGCGTTGAACTCCACCTCCTTCCAGGCGGTATGTTCCAAGTCGTTCCCGAGCAGACAGTCAACTGGCATAGCAGGGCTCACCGCAACTCTCAACAGGCCTGAGACTCCTCCCCACTCAAAGGGAACTTGGGCCACGGGGTAATGACCCAGGCTATTATCAGCCAGCACAACCGGGTGGAATACTTCAGGAATCACCTGCTCTGGGGACACCAGCTGACATCTTACCATCGTCATGCTGGCACCTGTGGCCCTCAGAGCCTCCACCTCCTCCCCGTTCACCAGGACCCTCTGCCGGTACTTGGCAGTGTTCGAGGGTACCTGAACCCGTGGGATGATCTCTCTATCCCCCAGGGAAACTAAGGTCAAGCCTGTCCACTCACCTCCCCTACCTAGGGACAACTCCTCCCCAAGCGCTACACTGGCCACCCCGGAGCTCTTACCTCCTGTGGGGGCTGGGGTCCTCTTGCGACACTGGGGATCCCCCTTGTAGTGTCCAACCTCCCCGCACTCGTAGCACCGGACAGTTCTGGGCTGCTGACTCCTGTCAGGGTAAGTGGATTTCTGGAACCCAGATTGGGATGGGGAACCTACCCCTCTCCCAGGCGGTCTATTTTGGTGGCCTTTAAAGAACTCCTTCTTTTTATTTCCCCCCTCTCTCTTCTGGGGAAAACTCTGTCCACCTTTCGGGGGGTCTCCCCGGATCCCTTGTGGGTCACCCGAGTGCTAACCCAGGTATCCGCCTCCTCGGCAAGTTCCCGAGGATCGGTCAGCTTGCGGTCCACCAGGTGTTGGCGCAGCTCTGGAAAACTTTTATCTAGAAGGTGCTCCCTTAAAAATAGATGGTACAGCCCTTCATAGTCACTCACTTTGCTGCCATGCACCCAACCCTCCAATGCCTTACGGGCATAATCAAAAAAATCCACCCAGTTCTGTGTGGGAAGCTTGTGGCTGTTGCGGAACTTTTGGCGATACTTTTCTGGGGTGAGGTCAAACTTTTTAAGCAGGGCCTCCTTCATGACAGGGTAATTTGTCTGATCACCTTTGTCTAAAGTCAAGAGTGTGTCCCTTGCCAACGGAGGTATGTACTTGTACAGGCCTCCCCCACAGTACTTCTCAGGCACCCCATGGGCCACCAAAGACACCTCATATGCCGCCAACCACTTATCAATGTCATCCCCTACACTGAAACTGGCCATCACCTCTTAGGTAGGTAAAACTTAGGCTCTCGTGGAACCTCAGCGGGTACGCTGCCACCATTCAAATTGCCCTGCGTCTCCATCTGCAAGGCTCGGAGCTCTAATTCTTTCAGGCTAAGCTCATGCGCAAGCTTCCTTTCTTCCATGGCTAGCCTTGCCTGTTCTCGCTCCTTCTCCATCCTAGCAAGTTCTAACTTCAATTGCCTCTCCTCCCTCCTGTCCTCAAATTCCTCTGCAGACAAACTCCCCCTGACGCACTACTGCCTGCCCTGGAACGTCTTCCTGGCAACACATTCTCGCTAACGTCAATGCGCAGTAGGTCCAGTTCTCCTGGGTCGTCTGTCTCCCCCTGCTCCTCGTCCCCTCTTCCCCCGGGTGGGCCATTACCCATGCCCTCAAAGCTTTCTGAAGCTCCTCTTTCCTGGCACCTTGCTTGACGGACACCCCCCTCTCTAGACAGAACTCCTTGAGCTGCGCCACAGTATACCTTTCTAGGTTGGCCAACTCAAACTCCATCCTGCTAGGTGGGGCCCCAGATAATTTAGAACAAGGGTTCTAGACTGTAGGTAGCAGGTCTAACGCAGGAATGTACACAATCAGGCAATCACAAAAGAATTCTTAGCACTTGCATTTAAATAGGTGTCCAATTGCGGCGCACACTGAGTCCCTGTAGGGTGCTGCACAAGAACAAGTCCTTATCCCACCGCTGAACACCAATGTTAGAACCGGGGTCACCGATTCCGACGCGGTAGCTTGGCGCGAGGCAGTAAGGCACCCGAAGGCAATGTGTTAAGCACTTGTGCAGCACACACTCACACTGACTCAATAATGCGCAACAATAAAGGGGGACACCACACCAGGCTTTGATGTAAACACAAGATCCTTTATCTCATTTAAATTAGCAGTTGATAAGGCAGATAATCTTAGGCAACATTTCAATTCATTTTAGCTTCATAAAACTAGTGCGTAATTTTCATTCAAGCACCTTAGAACAGTAGAACGTTACGCCATTAAAAAGGCAGTAGCAATAACCTCCTAGAAAAGCAGGTAACACTGTAGGTCCTAGACTGTAGGTCAAAAACATAGACTTCAATACAGTTGGCGACATGCAATTAGCTAGACATTAGATGCACATTACACTGTAGATGAGGAGGAACCTGTATCAACCTAGGCACAACCACATTCAGTACAGTGGGTGTCGCAAAGCAGGTAGGCCTACAACATAGGAACACATTAACTCTTGGCAGGTGAACACAGGCTCAATTCATGTAGACACATTCATTTCATTAGAGGCCGTAATGTAGGTAAATCACATAACATTGGAAACATTTCCCTCATTACGAGACATAAGGCATGTATGTCCTACATCAGTATATGATCACGACTAGTAGGCCTCACATCATGGTACCTTTCCAGGCCCAGGCGACCTGACAGCCGGCAGATATCATCAGAGGCGACTCATAGCGCCTGCGGTCCTAGCGACCCTCACACCCGGGTATTTAGGCTTCAATGGGGCAGGAGGGCGCAAGGGGTTGGTAGGCCCGGCCCAGTCTCTCTACTTCCAGGCCCAACCTTAGGCGTAGGGGAGGCAGTCCGTATGGCAGCACGGGGGCCCCGGCCCCTCCTATTCCACTCGGGACAGTAGGCGGGGGTGGCGCTGCTCAGGCGAGGCCTCCCGACGGCATAGAGTCCCTCCCAGGGCCTCCCGGGCTCACCTCACTGCTTCGCTCTGCGTGTGGGCCTCTGGCGCCTCCTCCTCGGTCAGCCCGCTTCTGACGGCAGGTGGGCTTTGACCGGGGGAGGCGGCCCGCGCTCTTGTGCTCTCCGTGTTCCTCGCGGCCTCGGGGGTGATTCGGGGGCTCCCGCTGGCAGTGGAGCCCCTCCGGCGATGGTCTTCCCTGGGCTCCGGGCCTCCGTCGGCCTCCGGACCCGGGAGCCAATCAGTGCGCGGCTTTTCGGGGGCACGGCCGATGACACGGCCGTTGCTCTCGTTGCTAGGCAACACCTCCCGCCCTCCTCTCAGGCCCAGCGCGGCCTTCGCTTCTTCTCAGCGCCCGGGCGACGCTTGCGATCCTGGGCCCAGCGCTTCTTCTCCAAGCAGCGCAGGGGCCGCGGCGGTGAGTTTCCCTCCCAGCGCTTCTTGGGCAACGCGCACAGGGGCTGCGGCGGTGATTTCGGCCACCACAGTTGCGGGCCAGGTAGCGCCAGGGAGCACGCGGCGCTTGGTGGCCAGGGGGTGGATTTAGCGCTGGAGCGCTTTTCAGGCACCGCGCTCCAGCAGGCCACCCAGTACTTGGGGGGGGTCAGCGCCAGCACTGTTATAGAGCGCAGCACTGGGGCGGAACAGCGCTTCTTCAGGGCACAGCATACAGCGCTTTACCTGGTGATCCCCAGCACAGGAGGTTGTAGCTTCTTCGTGGTGGTTCCTTTAGCGCAGTTTCTGGCTTGTAGTGTCTTGGTTGCTGTTTCTTGGCAGGATGGTTGTTCCTGGTTTGTTGCAGTTACTTTGTGGTGGTTGCAATTACTTGAGGGAAAGGGGTTGAGTTGGTGGGCATAAGAGCAGGATGGTTCCCTGCAGGCACACTGGAGGTGGTTCCCTGGGTCCCCTCACGCTGGGCAAGGTCAGTGGGTGGAATGTGTTCCTCAGCTATCTTAGCACAGCAGTGCCTCAGCCCAGACAGTACCAGTAGTGTAGGCCTCCCCCCTAGGCCCGACAGCCTATACTCCGACGGAGGTTCCCCCAGGTCCAGTGGTGCCCCAACTGACTAAAAGGTTTCCCTCCAAACCTCTTATACCCCTAGGTCAGGTGACCCTCCTAAAGGCGGCAAAACATAACTCCTCCCCAAGCTGGAAGGTTCTAGAAGCTTCCCTCATGTCGGGCTATGAGGCCCAGAGGCGGGGACGGCATGGATACTGTATCATTATGTCCCCGCCTGATCCTGACTACTAGTATGTGTATGCAAAGGCCACTCCGCAGTAGCAGGGGCCGGTGGCAGCCATCTTAAAAGGAGAGAGCACCTGCACCTCAGCACTGTCTGGCAGTGGTATGGCGCCCAGAGACCTAGGTCCAACAAAAAGGGTAGTGGCAAAAATGAGGCGCGAAGAGAAAAAAACGGGGTAAGACCACCCTAGGGCTGACAGGTCTAACACTATGCAATCGCATTATTCTCCGGATAGGCCCATAAGATATTTAGGGAAAAATGTCACTGCCAATACAGGAGACTTGTTTGAGCTAAATTATACATCTACCCTAGACAAGATTCGTAGGCTGTTGGGCAAATGGCAGAATGCTTCTATGACAATCATGGGGCAAGTGGCATAGGTGAAAATTAATATTTTACGATTGCTATTATTTGTGTTTACTAATATTCTGACCAAAGTCCCTCAGTCCTTTTTTAGGTCAATAGATCCGGCCATTCGATATTTTATTTGGCAGGAAAAAAAACAAGATTAAAACTAGAGGCCGTTGAGTTGGAATATGAGGACGGAGGTCATGGGACTGAACAACACCCGGTCGGCTGTCCCGACCGCCCCATTAGGATGCGACCAAACACTGTTCGGTTGCATTCCTATATTTTACTATGAGAGCATGCATTCCAGCCATAAACCGGCCGTAAAGCATGCTCCATTAGTAAAATGGGAGGTGCGGGTCATCCCTGCCCCTTGTGGCAGGCACAAGGTGCAGGGATCAACTGTGGGGCACCATAGTTGCCCCCTTGGCCTCCAGCTAGAAGCCGTGCACCCAAGGGGGCCCTGCTGGGGGCCCCCAAAGATGCTTTCCGACACGGTTTCCATATCAGACAGGCCGGCATGGAAACCATGTCAGAAAACATCATCGTAATCTCAAGGGCGGAAATACCCGCCCTTGAGATTACAGACCCGATTCCAACTGGCATACAGGATCTCCGAGCCCGTCGGAAGCCAGCCGGAATGACTGGATGGTTTCCTTTCCGACTGCCTCCATCATAATGAGGAGGTCGGAAAGGAAACTGAACGGCCCATTACAATGCGGCTGTAAAGGCTCCGACCATAGGTCGGAGCATTTACGAGCCGCATTGTAATCGGCCCCAAAGTGTTATTACCAGGCAACGTTTATGAACTGGTTAGTGATGTCTACCTTCAATGTTCCTAGTGATGCTAATTCTTATCTAGAACAAATGGTGAAAGTATCAGAAATCGATTTCCCCCCATTCCTGCTAATGCCAAGACTTCCGAAAATGTAAGGTATAAGACACAACGCATCATTGTAGAGAGATTTAACAGGATATGGGAAAGCTGGGAAATACAGAGTTTACACCCGTTGTTGAAAATAGCCGAATGCAGGTTATTAGGATTGCAACTATCCACCGGTTCGTGTAGTAAGTGGTGTAGGATGGGGTACAGGAGGATCCGAAATTTCTTTTGTTACAATGAATTTATGACCTGGCAACAATTGTCTAATCTGAATCCTGATATTAGTCCTTCGCTCTTTTTTAGTTTTCTTTTAATTAAAGATTTTTGTGAGGGTTATACAATGGAGTTGGGGGCCTTTACAGAACCCCTTCATTCAGCCTATTTTTTTGTCTAAACTAGCGGGTATAGGAAATTGGTATAAACTGTTGCATTCTAAAGGCAAGGCAAACTGTTGCATTCTAAAGGCAAAACCACAGCACGTAAACCGCCCTCCTCGCAGCAACAGACGACATCCACACCCTACTGGACAAAGGAGAAACTGCAGCCCTCATCCTCCTCGACCTCTCAGCGGCGTTCGACACAGTCTCTCACCGCACCCTAATACGCAGACTCCATGACGCAGGCATTCAAGACAAGGCCCTTGACTGCATCCGCTCCTTCCTCTCCGGCAGAACGCAGCGGGTCAGACTCCCCCCTTTCCTCTCGGACCCTACAACAACCACCTGCGGAGTCCCCCAGAGGTCATCCCTCAGCCCCACGCTCTTCAACGTCTACATGGCTCTGCTCGCCCCCATCGTCAGAACCTATGGACTCAATATTGTGTCATACGCAGACGACACCCAACTCATCCTCTCCCTATCCAACGAACCCAACACCGCCAGACACAATTTCCGAGAAGGCATGGAAGCCGTCGCCAAATGGATGAAAAACAGCTGCCTTCAACTAAACACCAACAAAACGGAAGTACTCATCATGGGCCCACACCCCGATGCCTGGAACGACACCTGGTGGCCCCCCGCCCTCGGAAGTCTGCCCACCCCCACGGACCACGCACGCAATCTGGGAATCATCCTGGACTCCGAACTCAAAATGGACCGCCAAATCAACGCCGTCTCGTCCTCCTGCTTCCACACCCTCCACCTCCTATGCAAGACCTTCAAATGGATCCCCCTCGAACACAGAAAGACCGTCACTCATGCCCTGGTCACCAGCAGACCCGACTACGGCAACGCACTCTACGCCGGAATAAACAAAAACCTTACACGCAAGCTACAGAACATCCAAAACGCCGCCGCAAGACTGGTCCTCAACCTGCCAAGACACTGCCACATCTCCCGGCACCTGCACACACTTCACTGGCTCCCCATCGAAGCTAGAGTCACCTTCAAGATGCTCACCCACACTCACAAGGCCCTCCACGACACCAGACCAGCATACCTGAACAGCCGACTCAAATTCCACGCACCCCAAAGGACCCTACGATCAGCCCAGCTCTCCTACGCTGTGGTCCCCCGCACCAGAAAGACCAGATCAGGCGGCCGCTCCTTCTCCTTCCTCGCGGCCAGAGCCTGGAACGCCCTACCTCTCCACCTCAGACAGACAACATCTCTCCCCATCTTCACAAGAAACCTCAAAACCTGGCTCTTCGACAGACCCCCTCCTTGATGGACTGGAACCTGCAACCCCCTCTCCCCCAGTGCCTTGAGACCCTCACGGGTGAGTAGTAGCGCTTAACAAACACGTGATTGATTGATTGATTATGGTATTAAAGCTACTACATCAAATTGAGTCCTCTACAGGGTGTAAAGTGGATATTGCACAATGGAAGTTTTTTAATCGTATCAGTGCCAAGGCTGTGCGAGCCGCTAATTTAAGAAGAATGTCATTCTATCACAAATGGCTGCTGTATCATTCTCCAGCTAAATTGCATAAATGTTATCCCGAGGTGGAGCCGAAATGCTTTAGATGCAACAATAGGAATGGGGACTGGCCCCATATTATATTTACTTGTAGCCAGGTAAGGGAATTTTGGTAAGATATTTTTTCAGAAATTAGTTCGAAAATTTTGGTTAATTTCCCACCAGAGGCGCATGGAGCCCTTTTTGGGCTAGTAGTCCATGAAGGAGACTTATCTATTAGACTGTAACAGTTCATATTTATCTCCATGCTGGTGGCTAGATCACTGATCCTAGCTAACTGGACATCGGATAAGGTCCCCACATTTTCACAGTGGATGAATAAGATGCACAAAGTATACGCTTCAAAGTGTTGTACAGAAAACGTACAGGGTCTCTACAAAACATAGTAAAAATTGGGAAAAATTGGGAAGCATCAATATGAAAATTACATGAGGGTTAAGAATAGAATGTGGGGGGGAAGATGTAAGGATTCTGTGGAAATTTTGTTTTGTATTTTGTGTATATATATATATATATATATATATATATATATATGATAGGCTTTGTTTATTTATTTACTATCTTTTTTGACTGTATATCATTTCTGAATATTTATATATTTATTGGACTGTACCGCATTAACATAAATCATTTTTAAATAAAGATAATATAACAACAATGAAAAACTAAATACATTTCAAAGAAAAGCACTTCCCTCCCTACTACCCACAAAAAGCACAGCCATCCAAATAATTATAAGTCGTTATAAATGAAACAACAATAATATCACAATATTAATTAAATAAAACAAATAAAATAACATTTAGACCTAAAATAAATATAACAAACATTTTGCAAATGGCATAATTGAACACACTAATTAATAAAATAAAAATTATTTTAAAATAACAAAACAGTTACATACCAAAAAAGCAATTAAAATATAACATATTTATCAAATAAATATTTAATTTGATATAAAACAATGAATAAAAAACATTCAAATGTAAATAACTTCAAACCTTATTGCCCGACAAACCTCACAACCAGCAATTAAAATATGCATCGTACATTAAATAAACATGAAATACACTTTCATAAATTAATTAACACTGAATCAATTTGCATATTTAGGGGCACATTACGATGGCGGGCGGAAGCACCACCGCCGTGCTGGCGGATGCAAAAACCACCAGTTACCGCCGGCACGCAGCAGTCCACACGCCCGTCCAATTACGATGCGAAAAGTAGGCCAAACACCGCCGGCAAGCCAGCAACACCGTCCGCCATCAAAGTGCGCCCGTACATGTAGCGGCGCAGCCTAACTGACACACACCGTCCGACGAAACACGTCCCGCCCGGCGCATAAATTACGATGCCGCAAACAAACGGCTCCCACGGCCAAGAGATACCGTACGACAAACCGAAGCGGTAACACGGATGCCGAGCACGGACAACGAAGAAGCGGCTCCCCGAGCATGAATCCAGCACTGCAGGCACTCCCCATGCTTCTGCTGATGCACCACCAAGGACGCAACGCACCGCGGAGACGCAGGTAGGCACACACACAACAAGTGCACGCAAACAGCGCACACAGTGCAAGGGCGGAAAAAGCGGATAACCCCCACCAGCGCGTGTACACTACACATCCACCATCGCATCCACATATGACACACAGGCCAAATCGTAACATCGCAGAACACATGTGTACACACCACCTGGGACTAGTAACCAACCACCCCGTCACGGCCCCAAAGCGCCGATGACGCCGCCACACATGCGCACAACGCAGAGGCCAACCGCAGCGCCATGCATGCGTCGCACACAGACACAGGGACACAACCAAGCAGCACACACATCAGCCCCACCCCGAACGCACATGACACGTGACAGGCCGGCCACAGACATGTCCTCAACGCCCAATTCACGGACAACACCCAACGCCACACAACCGACGCACACATGTCAGTGAAGACACGCAACAGCAGGACACACCCCAGTGTAACAAACATGGCGTAGCACACAGCGGCGGCAACACCAACTAGGAGAAGCAGGGCCCCTTCGGGAAGAGGAACGCCAGTACCACACAGAAACACCCATACCACCCTGCACATATGAACAAGACATATAAAACGGAACACCAAAGAGCCCGGGGACCGACAACAGGTGGCCCAAGAATAACATTCACACACAAGGCCCAACGCAGAGCGGAAAGGCAGCCTGCCGCCCACACAAGGGAGAGCAGACAGCACTGAATGACCTTCCATTCCAACTCCGAAACCACAGCCCTACGACAGAAGCCGGTGAATACAGCCATTGTCCAAGAATAGACCAACACAGGCATGCCGAGGAGACCGACCACAGGGCAGATAGCGCATATCACAGAAGCACACAACGGACGGGGAAGAAAGAAGAAAACACTCCCCCATGTCGGCCACATGCAAGTTAATTGGAAGGAGTCACACAGCACTGACCTTGAACTGTCTGAGAAGCATGTGGGAAGAGGGCCCGTGTCCTCCAAACAAGCCAACAGAACACAAGTCCTGTCTACCTACGACTACACAGAGCTCACAGCAACCCCGGAGCGTGCACATTGCAGACTGCACACACAGCCGGAGCACGCCACCTCAACGAACCGCTGCGAAATGGCAACCGCAACACACCTACCCAACTACGCCGAACAGCTCAAGCTGTACAAAACCAACCTGTGCCATACATTGGGATGCGATCTCCTGTCCCTGCTGAACGTAAGTTACCGACTGACTTACCGCATCACATTGTTCAGCTGCGTCATGCCCGTCTTCTACTGTCGGAGGTGTCCCTACCAGCATCCCTTCGAGATATGCCTCTCCAACCCGGCATGTCTGAAGGCGGACCTGCTACCACTACTCCTCCCTCTGGACGCACACGACAGGGCCTGCTCTGCCTATGGGGGCATGGCGTATGTGGCCAACATCGCACCCGCACTGAAATGGGACCACTGTGCCTCCACACGACGGATCATCGATAACAGCTACATCGAATGTCACCCAGCATGCCCCATCATGGTCCTCCAAGGGACAACCTACGAACAACACCTTGACAGCCACCATCCGCTTCATTGGCTGGCAAACATGTACACCACCAATGACATGGAAGCCCTGCTGGACGGCATCGCATACCTGACAACCTGTAAATACGTCGGACCACAACGCAGGTTCCCCGAGTGACCTATGATGTCCAACCCCGCACCCATGCTTAGCTTCCGCACGGACTGGCCAGTCACCACCACAACAGCCATACCAAACGACCGGCAACTGTAACCTCACCATCAACGACATCGCCATGACATCGGATATGACCGGGACATGCACACTGTTCCCCATCACATCCAGGAACACCGCATGCATCGTGGGAGGCAGTGGCATGGGCTCTGTGTATCGCACCCACATGGACGGAACTGCACGAACAACCAGGACACGACATGGATCCAGCGCCCATGGACACACACACCGCTCAGTGGACATGAATAGGTCGCCTGGAGTCTGTGGGTGCTGCACCCCTCCCACCCCCGCCCCGGGAATCCCATACCAGGACCTTTGCATGGACGACAAGTGCATACAACAACAACACGACCCCAGTGACTGTGACATGTCCAGTAACCACCACAGTGCAACAACAAGTGGCACGCCGCTGCATGCACGCAAGCACATGCCCTGATGTCATCTCACATGCACGCGTGCATGAGGAACAACCGCAGCAAACCTGTCACATGGAACTGAGATGGACTGTGCCCATGATGCCAAGCGGTCTGGTAGGCTACATGTATACCGTCTGTGTCAAAGTCCGCAGCTCCGCAGCTATACGTAAATGTACATTAGCACAGCCTTGGCCAAGCAGATGTCACTCTGAAGCCCACATCCCACATGCAACAGCCAATCACATGTAACCCCACACCCTATCCCATTTGCAATCATGCTCAGTATATCCTCAACATGTATTCCGCTGCCAGTAGTGTCCACTATACTGCATCACAGAGGACAGAAGACTCAATATAATGTTTGAAACCAAAACTGTCTCCGCTGACTCATTTCACAAGTACGAATGAGAGAGGATGAGAGTATGTGAAGTACACGGCAGTCGTGACATGACCATGTAGTCCACTGGTATTGGATGTCAACGCAAATGAGTAGCACTACTGTGGAAGACACACATGTGTCGTGTGAAGTCGTATGGACGCAGTGCTCAGGTGGGTGGGTGCGACGGGTAGATGCGCACATGCCAAGTTGGAGCACGCCGTGTTGGGAGGGGTCATGAATAGTACACCACCGCTTCCCTGGGCATTGTGAGAGGACACCTGTCGGGGGGAGTGAACACGTGTGTGCACAGCAGCCGGGCACACGTACAAAGCGGTACCAGGCGCACCTCAGCCCACCCTCTGTGGACAAGCTGGATCCTGTTGTGCGCCCGCCATGCCCCTGACAAGGCACACACAGCCCCAGTCGACCAGGTGTAACCCCAACATAGTCAATCCGCACAGGCGATACAGGGCACGGGATGGCAGTGGAGCATGGTGTGTGAGAGGTCTCCTCGCGCTCCTCCTGGTCATATCACGCAGGCAATAGAACCTCAACGTCTAGCATGGCACAAGTCAGATGGAAGTGTAGGGGGACGCACCACAGCACGAGCAGCACTGACGTCACGGGAGGTGGCTCGCACCATCCCATCCATTGCCCATCATACCAACCACGCCACATGCCATTGTGACTAAGTGCAAGCGCGTGCGCCACCACCCCGAGCCCTCCCCAGAGAGGCCAAAGAGTGAATGTGTGGGCCATCAGCCACAGACGGACGCGGCCTGGCCGCAAGGGCAGCCACAGCCACTGGGTGTCGCAGGTGGCGGATCCGGAAGGCGAAGACTGTGATGCATAGTCCATGCAGGCCGGGTCTCCATTTGGGGCACCACGCAGGTGGACGGCGTCCCGCAACACATCATACCCTGAGACAGCCCACTCGTGCAACTGGACCCACACATACACTCCTTGCCCTCTCTGGTGCGAGCTTGGGGCTGCCTGTGCAAGCGCTAGCCTCGCAGGTGAGCATGCATATTGGGGGAGCGAGGGGAGGACATGAGGGCTGGGGCGAAGATGACTGTATCACTGTCAGTTAGTACAAGGGATGACCCAGATGTGGAAAGGAAGAGACGTGTCCCGTGTGTACTGCAACTAGTCGCCAATACAACTACCCCCATGTCCGGAATGTAAGCCCGCACCTAGGCCCGCCCATCCGCCACATCGAACATACCACCAGCACGACAACCTTCCCATTCGAAACACTGACTGGGGGTGGCGACCAGTGTACAATCATGTGTAGCCTACCCACGCGTACATGTGGGCCCTCCATGATCCATGTCACCTGCGGCAAAGTCATGACATGCGCAATGAGGGAAGTGAGGAGAGCTGCCCGCCCCACGCGCAGAAGGTGCATCAGCTCCACAGACCCAGCAGCGAGTCCAGCAGGGGTCACATGTGCAGGGGCAGCTGTGCCTGGTGTGAAGGCACATGCATATAGACAGCACATCGACCAATGTGTAGTCTGCCCACATCTACAGTCCATCATCATGCGGACATAGGAATTGAACACAGGGCAACACATCTTAGTGGGTGCACCCACCGTGACCAACAATGCGCAATCATCGACGTACCCGCCCTGTGCATGGCCCCCCACCCAACGGAGGCACATCCAGTGCCACCATCCCACACACACAAGCCTTCCACGGAACATGCTGTGTCCAATGGTCAGTACAGAGTCAGCGCCCATCTGGTGGATCCTGAACAGGAGACACATGCACACACATGCCAGCTCCCACTATGTACGACTGCCACCTGGCACGTGCAATGTAACCTCTCACCTGTGACGTGTGACTGCAAGCACACAGCCGTCTTGGCATGGGGCTGTCAATGTGGACACCTGTCAATGTTTCGGGAGGTGTGATCCGTACAGTGCTGTACATAGGGTGCAGTGCTGACACCTACTACTGTCTCATATCCCCTCGTGCCACAGGTCCCACTTGTTTTGGCCGCTCAGCCTGTGCCCACATCGTCGTCGTCGTGTGCCATACTCATCCAGCCGCGGAAGCAGTTCCATGCTCAGCAGACATTCATGTTGCCGTGGCGTTGCCGCTTGACGGATATGCAGTCAGTCCCCATCAGCACGCCCCGCAAGTCATTGGGGCCTAGATCCCCATGTGCATGCACATGGCAGTGGTTTGTATCACTAGCCATTGCCATTGTTGGGAGACCTGTGTAAGTGTATTGTGGCCGTGCCGTCCCAGCTTGACAGCTGGGCTGTGGCTCCTGTGCTTACTCAGTCATGTCAGTGATGTGTATGCGAAATTGCTATGTGTCGTGTTGCTTTGACATGTGTCCTCTGCCATTGTCCCTAGGCGGAGACCGAACATTGACCGCCCATACCAATTGCTGGCGGACATGGACGATACAGAGGTCATTAGGAAGTTTCGGTTGGACAGGCCAACCCTGCATCGACTGTGTGCCATGTTAGAACCCCATCTCCGTCCCCGCAGGGTGTATCCGACTGCTGTCACCCCCACGGCTAAGGTGATGGCCGCCATGCATTTCTTCGCCACTGGGTCATTCCAGCACACAGTGGGCAGTGGAGGAGGGATGTCCCAGCCCATGTTCAGCAAGGTGCTGAGGGATGTACTGGCAGCCATGATGCTGTACCGGAACAGGTACATCCGCTTCCCCAGGGCTCGTGAATTGGCGGCAGTGAAGGGTGCATTCTATGCCCTTGGCAGAATCCCACACGTCGTTGGAGCCATTGACTGCACACATGTCGGCCTTGTTCCACCACAGGCCACTGAGCACCTGTACCGCAACAGGAAGCACACGCACTCCCTGAATGTGCAAGTGGTGTGCCTTGCGGACATGGTGATCACCCACGTGTGTGCAAAGTTCCCAGGCTCGGCCCATGACGCACACATAATGCGCAACAGCATCTTGCCACGACTGATGTCCAATATGCAACAGGATCGTGCCTGTATTGTCGGTGAGTATGTGGAGTGGTGTAGCGTGCTGGCTGTGCGATGCTGTCCCCTGTCCAGTTGGATTAGCAACGGTTCTCTGTGTCCCTCACACCCAGGTAACTGTGCGTATCCGAATGGGGCATGGCTGCTCAGTCCATTGAGGAATCCTCGCACCCCAGCAGACGATCGCTACAATGAGGCACATGGGAGGACCAGACGTGTGGTCGAGCGTACCTTTGGCCTCCTCAAGTCCAGGTTCAGGTGCCTGGACCGCACCGGGGTGCGCTGGCGTACTCCCCACAGAAGGTGTGCCGGATAGTGGTGGCGTGCTGCATGCTGCACAATCTGGCCATTCGGAAGCAGATCCCCCTCATCGTGGATGACGGAGATCAACCAGGGCCCCAGCCCGCAGACCAGGACAGCTCGAGTGAGGAGGACAGCGGAGAGGAGGAAGCTGGTAATGTGCGGCAGCAGCTCATCGCCCGCTACTTCACTTGACGGTGAGTGTCCATGTACGACGGCTGATGTGGCTGTATCTGTGCAGGTGTGTGTGTGCTGTGTCAGGGTGGCCGTTTGTTCACTGCGTGCTGTGTGTCAACGCTCCATGGCCAGGGTAGTATGCCACTGTTGGTGGCTGTGGCATTGTGCCCTATTGCTCTGTGCGATGTGTGTACATTGCTTGTAGTTGTTGACATGTACTGTGTGATGGGTGTGTGACACACTCATTGAATGTGCTCCTGTTCTGTCTCCCACCCCTAGGTCCCTACAGGCCCTCCGGATTCAAATGCCATGCCACGCATCAGGTGCCTTTCCGCCCAAGGTGGCCGTTGTATTCCGTACAAATAAGACACAGGGCACAAACAGCAGTTAGTGAAAAAGGTGCATTTATTACAAACTGTGACATGTGATTGTGTGTAAGGTGATGACAAAAGTGGTGCGTGCAGTGACAATGAGCTGTCGGTCATGGCTGCGTGATGATCAGGGTGTACCCACTGGTTATATTTCCATAGTCCAACACACACATGCCATCCAGATGGCTGTGTGGAGTGGGATCGTAGTCCAAGTCAATGCAGTGGCTGGTCAAGGAAGGCTGGCGGAAGGCTGGCTGGCTGCCTCACTTGCGTCTGGAGCGTGCGAAGTCCTCCCGGGAGATCTGTTTCCTCTTCGGACGGCCCCTTCCACGTTTGCGAGGGGGTGCCTGCTTGCGACATGCTGGTGGTTGAGGTGTGATCACTGGCTGTGGACGCAGGGGAACTGGACACTGCTGCTCCACCCTGTGCCCCGGCAGGTGGTGGCGGAGGGGAGCTGCTGTCCCTGGCTGTGACCTCACCGCCACCACCAGCTGTCCCATGAGGCCCACGATTTGGCCCATACGGGCGTCCATGGACCTCAGCACCCCCAGCACCTCACGCGTGTCTGAAGCAGACCGGACCCATTGTCCTTGGGCCTCTTCATAGGCCCCAAGGACTCTGGCCATGTGAGGCAGGGCATGGCTCCCAGGGAGGCTGGCGTTTCCCTGACCCTGCTCCTCCTACCAGTCCTGCTGCCACCGGCCTGCCCACTAGCCACATTGCTCACCACGGTCCTCGCTGTGGCTCCCAGGGTGGATCCAGTCGTCCGGGCCACCACCTGCGCTGGGGCTGGTGCCAGCGAAGACGTGGCGGTGGTGGCGGCGGTGGTGGTCGGTGCGGCGATGGTGGCGGTTGCGGCAGTAGTAGTGGCCACAATGACCGTGGGTGTGGCCGCAACGACAGTGGCAGCAGGGGGCTGGGAATGTTCAGCAGCCCTGGATGATGGGTTGGTGGGTAGGAGGGGTCCTGGGGAGCGGCTGGGCCCTGCCACACCAGATGGGCCTGCTTGGTTGTCCGTGTCCGAAGAGGAGGACAGATCCTCCAGATCCGTGTGTCCTCGTTGGGGGCTTGTAGGCTGGCTGTGCTGGCTGCTGGCTCCATCCCCAGCATCCAGCAGTTCGTCACCTGTGGAGAGAATGAGATTAGTTATTGTGTTGCACCTGGCGAAGTATGTATTTGTCGTCTGACATTGACAGTTCGTGCAATCTCGTACATGGGTTTCCCGGAGGCGTGTGTGTGGCTGTAGCATCTGTAGTTGTGTGTGCTTGGCAATGGGACTGTGTGCTGTGCACATGTGGCATGGGACGGATTGGCCATGCCGATGGGTGTGTTGCTGTGCCCCTACTTATTGTGACTCTGGTGTATGCGGGCTCCTGGCCCATCCTGGGTCTGGTTTGTACTTTGCTTTTGGGGTTCAAATGGAACGCTTAGGAACGCATATGGCAACATGGGGGCCATGCCCCAGATTCGCATTTGGGCGGGGATATGCTTTTGGGGTTCAAATGGAACGCTTAGGAACGCATATGGCAACATGGGGGCCATGCCCCAGATTCGCATTTGGGAGGGGATATGCTTTTGGGGTTCAAATGGAACGCTTAGGAACGCATATGGCAACATGGGGGCCATGCCCCAGATTCGCATTTGGGAGGGGATATGCTTTTGGGGTTCAAATGGAACGCTTAGGAACGCATATGGCAACATGGGGGCCATGCCCCAGATTCGCATTTGGGAGGGGATATGCTTTTGGGGTTCAAATGGAACACTTAGGAACGCATATGGCAACATGGGGCCATGCCCCAGATTCGCATTTGGGATGGAATATGCTTTTGGGGTTCAAATGGAACGCTTAGGAACGCATATGGCAACATGGGGGCCATGCCCCAGATTCGCATTTGGGATGGAATATGCTTTTGGGGTTCAAATGGAACGCTTAGGAACGCATATGGCAACATGGGGGCTATGCCCCAGATTCGCATTTGGGAGGGGATATGCTTTTGGGGTTCAAATGGAACGCTTAGGAACGCATATGGCAACATGGGGCCATGCCCCAGATTCGCATTTGGGAGGGGATATGCTTTTGGGGTTCAAATGGAACGCTTAGGAACGCATATGGCAACATGGGGGCCATGCCCCAGATTCGCATTTGGGATGGAATATGCTTTTGGGGTTCAAATGGAACGCTTAGGAACGCATATGGCAACATGGGGGCCATGCCCCAGATTCGCATTTGGGATGGAATATGCTTTTGGGGTTCAAATGGAACGCTTAGGAACGCATATGGCAACATGGGGGCTATGCCCCAGATTCGCATTTGGGAGGGGATATGCTTTTGGGGTTCAAATGGAACGCTTAGGAACGCATATGGCAACATGGGGGCCATGCCCCAGATTCGCATTTGGGATGGAATATGCTTTTGGGGTTCAAATGGAACGCTTAGGAACGCATATGGCAACATGGGGGCCATGCCCCAGATTCGCATTTGGGATGGAATATGCTTTTGGGGTTCAAATGGAACGCTTAGGAACGCATATGGCAACATGGGGGCTATGCCCCAGATTCGCATTTGGGAGGGGATATGCTTTTGGGGTTCAAATGGAACGCTTAGGAACGCATATGGCAACATGGGGGCCATGCCCCAGATTCGCATTTGGGATGGAATATGCTTTTGGGGTTCAAATGGAACGCTTAGGAACGCATATGGCAACATGGGGGCCATGCCCCAGATTCGCATTTGGGAGGGAATATGCTTTTGGGGTACATGCTGTGAGCCATGGGTGCCGAACGTGACATGTGTTGTGGCAGCATGACAGTGCATGGTTTGAGGTGTGTGCATGCTTGACATGGCCTGCATATTTGCTGTCTGTTGTGATTACTGGACATGGCATTGGACGCATCGTTATGAGTGAGTGATGGTTGTGTGCCAGCCAACGTATTGCAGTTGTCCCATCTCCTTGGTGTGCGTGCTGCCCTGTGCCATGTGCATCACTGCAGTGCTCGGGGGGGTGTGGCCCATGTTGTGTGTTGTTGCTCACAGTGTGTCGTGCACTTCATTGACTTCTGGCACATGGTTGGTCATGGGCATGTATCTTAGCGTGACTGCTGTATGTGTGGCAGCTGTGCGGATGACATGCCTTTCATGAGACTGGGGCTGACGGATGGGATGGATGGTATGTTGTTTGTGCATGGTGTGTCTGTGTGTTTGATGGGTTCAGTGGTGTTCGTGTGCATTTATGTTGTTCCGCTCTGTTGCGTCTAGTGTTGTTTGTCTTACATAGGCGTAGTTGTGGGGTGTGTGGTTGACAGGCAGTAGGGGCTACATGGACAGGACTTCAATGGTGTTTCGGTTGTGTGTGATGAGTTGCACAGTGGCTGCCGTGTGGGACTATATTCAGTGTGGCTTGTGCATGCAGACGTGGCTCCTTGGGTGTTGCTATGTCTGTGATGGGTCATGTGGGGTGTGAGTCTGTTGTTCATGTCCGTGTGCACATTGTTCACTTGTTCGTGACGGTGGGCGGTGCTGCGTGTTCGTCTGCTACGTGACATGTCCCATGTGTTGGTCGTGTTATGGTCCTCATGCCTCCAGTAATCCAGCCCTGTCCAGTTTCCCACCTGCAAGTTGTTCGTGCGTGCACTGTACTGGATGCCACATGGCTCTAAGCGGGGGTGCTCCATGTTGCAGGTCTGTGGGGGTGGGGGAGTGTTGTGGGTCGTGGGGGTGGCTGGACACCCACTGACACCGATTGCTGTGGACCGTGATGTCTGCCTTTCGGCTGTCGTTGTGCACTGCGGTGGCTGACACGTGGCTGTGGGGTGTGGGGGATGCTCCTCCTTGCTGTGCTGTGGGACTGGGGCCTGGTGTGTGTTGTACTTGGGCTGTCCACCGTCCCACCCACTGCACTTTGTGTTCCTGCCACTTACCTGTTACTTGTCGGTTAGTGCAGCTGTGGCGGACACATGGGTGTGGTGGGTGCTCGTTGTGGCGCTTCTGGCATATTTGGGGACCTGTTGGTGGTTACGTGGCTGGCTTAGTGTACACATGTCCCCACGCATCTTACAGTTGTTCGGTTTGGGCTGTGTGTGGTAGTGTCTGTTGCATGTGTGTGTGATGTGTTGTGTATTGTGTGCTGGACATGGGGGTGTTTGTCCCTGGGAGCTGTGGCATGGTGGTTGTGCATGTGAGTACATAGCGGTGTGCTGGTATACATTAGTTTGTACTTACCAGCCTCCACTCCCCTGCTAATCCGGCGAGGATCTCCGGATGGATTACGACTCGCACCTTCTCCTCCCACGCTTTGAAGGTCTTAAAGAGCGCGGGATTCCCTCCGCCAGTGACGGCAGCCAGCTCTCTGTTTTTGCCCTCCTTCTTCTTGACCAGGCTCTTTACGTCATTCCAACGTTTGTTAATCTCGACTCTGTTCCTGGGCAGGGTCCCGACTGCATTGACCTGGTCTACGATCCGGTTCCACATTCTGTTTCTGGTGGCTAGTGGTGTGTGCTGGACCATGTTCCCATAGATTTGTGGGTACACCTTGATGATCTCGTCGACCATGACCGTCAGCTCCATGGGCGTGAACTTGGGCATTCTTTGTGGTGCCATGATGTTTGTGGTGCTGGTGCGGTGTGTGTTGTGTAATGTGCAGGGGGTTTGTGGTGCCGGTGTTTGGTGGTGGTGGTGGTGGTGGTGGTGTTTGGTGGTGGTGGTGGTGGTGGTGGTAGTGATGTGTGCGTTTCTGTGGTGTGCTGCTGTCCTTGCTGTGTCACTGTGTCCTCTCCTCTCCTCTCTGGTTTGCAATGTAGCAAGGGGTTGTGGTCTGTGGGAGTGCTGCTTTTGTACTCACCTATGTGGGTGTGTCCTCATGGTCTGTTGTTTTCAGGTGTGTTGTGTCTGGGGTTCTGGCCTTTGTATTTTTTGTTTGTCCGGGGGGTGTTTTCGGGATGTGTACTGTGCTTGTGTATTTGTGGGTGCCTTGCTGTGTGGACTTGTTGGCCATGTTGTGTGCTATTGGTTTTGTGTGCGGATGGTTTCTGTGCAGGTACGTTGGCGCCATGGCTTCTGCCGTGTCGATTCTCATCGGCGTTGTTTGCGCTGGCGGGCGGTATATTTGTTGTTTTTCCGCGCTCATGTCGGTGCGATCGTAATTTCACGTGCGGTGTGTCGGCCGTGAGGGCGGGCGGTTTTGTGTTGTCGTGCGTGTTTCCGTCCGTGGCGGGCGGTTTGACTCCGACTCGGACGTTGGCGGGCGGTATTTTGTGTGCTTTTTCCGCCGATGGCGGTATTCGGTTTGTGTAATCGTAATGGCGTGGTCGGTGTTCAGGCGGTGTGTGCGGGCGGATTTTTGCCGCTTCCATGCCTGGCGGAATTATTTACGCCGGGTATCGTAATGGGCCCCTTAGTTACCAGTAAATATTTGCTTAACATAAAAAATGTATTTAAAGTGAGAAAACAACAATTTATGATCTAAATAACGTTCCACCATATTCCCCTATGTATTCAACAACTATACTAAAGTAAACAATACTATATTCAATTATATATTTTTTTTAAATATTATATACCTAAAATTTATAATCTTAACTTATATATTTAGTCACTCAATATTTTTGTAGTGAGGATATTTTTAACACGATATTCATGTCACACGATACTTTGGAATCAATATTTTTGTTATTCACTTCTGAGTTACTCTTAGCATTCTAAAGTAAACTGACTTTTGAAAAACGTTCTGGAGTCTCAATTCATTATTACCACCATTTCCAACTTCTATTCAACCAAACTAACTCTATTTAATTGCCAAATGGAATTTCCATTAATTTGACTCTGGAAAGCCTGACCCTTCTGGAACTGTTGTCTGCATTCTAAATGATCAGCCATGAGAACTTTTTTCAATGCTGTGAAAAATGGAGATGACCTTCTGCTCAGCCCTGCAGTAATTTTGATCATTATTTTCATAAGAAGGCCTTTATAAAGCCAAACTTGGACCACCAGTTCATTGATCAAATATTTCAACAGTTGTGTTCCCAAAGATCTCACCACTGCTGCAAAGTTTCACATTGTCTACGCATCCCTTTGTAGAAGTAAACCTGGTTCCCCAAATGTGTGGATACATTAGTGAATGTATATCAACAAAGGAGGTGCAAAGAGCTCAATATTTAAAGAGGTCCTACACCCATGCTCCTCCTAGAATACTGTTTGAACAACACATCAAGGGGAGTATTTCCTCGTAAGTGGAAAAAACCACAGTCAGGTGGAACAACAAACACGAACGACCGCCGGGATCTCAAGGGATACGCTGGGTCAGATCTTAATGCCCTCACACACCTGGTAGGGTGTCATGCTTCCTCACTGGGTGCTCCTCGTCAGGCTGGTGCTGCAATGCCTGACGGGCCTGGGGGCTCTTTATCTGAGATCTTTTGATCTGTTGTCGCCGTTAGATGAATGCATGAAAGGGACTTGCGTGAATAACAGGGTGGTGATAGGGGTGTATATAAGATAGTCGAAGGTGACCACAGGAAAGTTTTATGGGGTACAGGTACCTTGACTAAATAAAAACAGAAGAGCTTTCTTTTAGTAGCAATGTACCGTGATAGCTACCAACAAAAGTGATAAGGTGTTGTCAACATGTTTCATGCCTTAGGTTGCCAGAAGGGTCAAATGGCATTTCATAAGGACCAAAAATAATCCTACCCTACATAAAATCAGTAAAACACCCTCTGACTAAGGGGTGCCTGTTTGTGAAGTCCAATGCTGCACCTGAATTGTTGCAGGGTGTGAATTCCAATTGGGAGAGAGAGAGGTGAAACAAAGGGTTGAAAACAAAACAAAATTTCAACAAGCATCGTACCTTGAGAAGGAGCCTTCCTCCATTATTCAAAAGAAATAGTGCTAAACATTCATAGTCACTAATTGATAGTACTCCCTAAGTGGTGGAGTTCTATCTCAGAACGGAAAACATTGTTTAAAACAGCACTCATAGAATATCTCAAGCTGTACAGTAAGAGTAATACATAGCAAACAAAAATGGCTGCAACAGACACGTGGTTCTTCAGGTTGTGAAATGCCGCAAGTGAAGTTACTGAGTAGAAAGCATGAGGAGAAAAGTAGCCGGCCATCACATCCATGGACCAGGCAAGACGTCACAGTGCCTCAAGTTGCTTACGTAAAGCCATGAGCTGTGCTGGCTATGGGGGGGGCATGAGGTCCTACCTTCGCGTCCATGTTACGAGAACAGAGACTGCTCGCTCTTACACACAGAGAATTGTCTAAACGTATCCAAAATTGCCCAAAAGGGATTAGTGAGGAAATGATATTGATGTAATTATAAAGATGTAATGGCCATCTAAGAAGGAAACACCCATCTTATGGAAAAATACCCATGCAAATAGGGCAAAGGTGGCACACCAATGACAGCCAACTAGTAGTGGGCTCTCGAGCCAATATCATGTTGAGAGTCCTGGTCATGTAATGTACAATGACTTATAAACTCAGCATGGACCAGGCATATCCCTAGAATGGTCAGGATAACAATAGTTGTGGGCCAACTAAGGGAAAGGTGGCACCGTGCACCAGTGTGGAGAACTAAGCACGGGATGCAGATGTCCCACTGGACAAAGAGGTCGCCCAAGTCACAGAGCCGGAGCATGTCATTTCCTGAATGGACAATCAGAGGATAGTATAAGGACCTGGCTGGAGGTGACAGAAGCCGTGGTTGGGTGCAGAAGTCTTGATATGGGGGAACAGAGGTTCCTCCGCCTATAACAGTGTAAGGAGACTGGAAATAAGGGTTCTCTCTCTCAGTTGACTGTTCCCATACAGTGTTGCAATTCATATATGGGGTGAGAGAGTAGTTAATAGTCATGTTCATGCCACAGGATATCATCGTTGAGACCTATCACATTTGTCGATAAGCGGAAAATCCATTGCTGTTCTTTCTCGAATAATTTCTTCTTGTTCCAGAAGTTGTTTGCTTCCAGTATGGTTCATCTCAAGTCATCTGGAGAGTGGTGTTTTTCGACAAAGTGTGCGCTCATTTTGGTGGAATTCTTTTTGCAACGGAAGTTGCTCCAGTGTTCAGTTATGTGTGTTTTAACTGGTCTAGTGGTCATACCGATGTACCAAAGTTTGCACGGCACTCAATCAAATATATGCAGTTCCTGGTATTACAGTTGGTATGGGTTCTCTGGGTCCAAGAGTGACTGCTGTCCAAAGTGACTTCTTTGGATGGTGCCACGACTTGACAGACACCGCAATGGCCACAGGGATAGTGACCAGTGATGGGAGGTCTGTTCCACGATGTTCTTTGAAATGATTTTGTTTTGTTTTTTGGTCTTGTGTGGACCAGGAGGTCGCAAAGGTTCTCAGTGCATTTGAATGCAAATCGTGGCAACGGGATATTAACCCGTTTGCTGCTTCGAACGTTCCGCGCCAGTGCGGAACGTTCTATTAAACGGGCGGGGCCACGTCGGCCAACGGACGTGTGCAGCACTACCGAGGTAGTGCTCACGACGGCCGTTGGCTGACAGCAGCAGCAAATGGGTTAAGGGCTTCAGACTATACCATCCGCCAATGTTTGTGTATTACCTTCTTGTTCTGATTAGAGTTCGGGGTGAAAGTTGTGACACAGGTGATCGTGTCTTCCTCTGGTCTGGCTCTGGGTTCAAGGAGGGCCTTTCTATTGTTATTTATAGCCCTTTTACGTGCCCTTTTGATTACAAGTATCGGGTAATTTCGGGCTTCCAAGTTCCTACTGAGGTGTTCGGCTTCCTTCTCAAAACTGGGTGTTGAACTGCAGTTGAGCCGAAGGCGTAGGAACTGGCCAATGGGAGGTTATCTCGGAGGGCCTTGGGATAGTGGCTGTCGTATCGTAGTAGATTGCTGCAGTCAGTGGGTTTCTTAAACATGGTAGTCAATAGTTGTCCTTCTGTTAGAGTGATCTTGAGGTCTAGGAAGGTAATCTCTCTGTTTGAGGTAGGGATTCAGAGAATTTATCCATACAAAAAAAGATTCGCAAGTGCCTTCATCACCATTCCAGAAGATCAAGATATCATCTAAGTAGCGTCACCAAGTTTTTATATTGGTTATGTATGGGTTGTTATTGTGGATGTGAAGATGTTCAAATTCTGCCATGTACAGGCACGCGAGGCTCGGGTAAAGTTGCTGCCCATGGAAGTACCTTGGACCTGAAGGAATAGTGTATCTTGAAACTGGAAGAAATTCTCCCGCATGGCAATTGCAGCGCACTCCATGATGAAACTCACAGGGGTTTGTGAGGTCCAGTTTTCAGCAAGTAGACAGGTTTCAACAACATTCAGTGTGGACTCCTGGGGAATGTTAATATATAAGGCCTCCACGTCTAGAGTGATCAGATGGGTGATTTCATTGATGGAGTCTCTTTCTGTGATCAAGTTGAGGACATCTCTAGTGTCCTGTAAATAGGAAGGGATTTTCTTCACTAGTGACTGTAGAAAGTGATTGCAGAATTTGACCAATGGTTGCAGAAGGGATCCTATTCCTGAAACTATGGGCCATCCTGGTGGGGGGAGGACACTCTTATGTATTTTAGGGATGATATAAAAGTATGGAACCCTCGGTTGGTGTTGATCAGGAATCCCACCTCATTAGGTGATATCTAGCCTTGTGACTCAGCCGAGTTTACAGGGGTACTTATTCTTGTCATCAGAGTTGCTGTTGGGTCTGTAGTAAGGCGTTGGTAGTACCTGATGTCAGAGAGTTATCGCAGGCATTCATGGTTGTAGACTGTGTTTGTAGGATCACAATGGCTCCCTCTTTATCAGCTGGTTTGATCGTGATGGAGTCGTCATCGGCTAAATGCCTAATGGTATTCCTCTCCAGAGATGTCATATTTTGGAAGGGTTTTTTGTTGACCATGCGGCGGATATCTTTGAGAACGGCCTGTTCATAGGTGAGTATTTCACAGGAAGTCATCCCTTCATGAGGGGTGAATGTCGATGGTGCTCGTAGCCCTGAGTCTTCAGTTGGAGATGTTGTTTTATCGTAAAAGTTGGCTTGCAATCTCAGTTTCCTGAAAAAAGTGTATAGTTCTCTGTTTAGGCGGAAGGTGTCCTCACTTGGGGTGGGTACAAACCCCAAACCTTTTGAGAAGGAAGCTGAACACCTCAGTAGGAACTTGGAAGCCCAAAATTACCTGATACCTGCAATCAAAAGGACACGTTAAAGGGCTAAAAATAACAATAGAGAGGCCCTCCTTAAACCCAGAGCCAGACCAGAGGAAGACACGATCACCTGTGTCACAACTTTCACCCCGAATTCTAATAAGATCAAGAAGGTAATACACAAACATTGGCGGATGGTACAGTCCAGAGCCCTTAATATCCCATTGCCAAGATTTGCATTCAAACGCACTGAGAACCTTTGCGACCTCCTGGTCCACACAAGACCAAAAAACAAAACAAAATCAGTTCAGAGAACATTGTTGAACAGACCTCCCGTCACTGGTCACTATCCCTGAGGCTAATGCGGTGTCTGTTAAATCACAGCACCATCCAAAGAAATCACTTTGGACAGCAGTCACTCTTGGACCCAGAGAACCCATACCAACCCTAACACCAGGAACTTCATATATTTAATTAAATGCCCTTGCAAACTTCGGTACATTGATATGACCACTAGACCAGTTAAAACACGCATAACTGAACTCCAGAGCAACATCCATTGCAAAAAGAATTCCACAGAAATGAGCGCACATTTTGTCAAAAAACACCACTCTCCAGATGACTTGAGGTGGAACAGACGGGAAGCAAACAACTTCTGGAACAAGAAGAAATTATTCAAGAAAGAACAGCGATGGATTTTCCACTTATCGACAAATGTGAGAGGTCTCAACGATGATATCCCGTGGCATGAACTTGACTATTAACTGCTCTCTCACCCCCATAAATGACTTTCAACACTGTATGGGAACAGTCAACTGAGAGAGAGAACCCTTATTTCCAGTCTCCTTACACTGTTGTAAGTGGCGAAACCTCTGTTACCCCATATTGAGACTTCTACATCCATCCACGGCTTCTGTCACCTCCAGCCAGGGCCTTCTACTATCATCTGATTTTCCATTTAGGAACTGACATGCTCCGGCTCTCTGACTTGGGCGACCTCTTTGCCCAGTTGGACATCTGCATCCCATGCTTAGTTTTCCACAGTGGTACACAATGCCACCTTTCCCTAGTTGGCCCACGAGACTATCGCTGTCCTGACCATTCTAGGGATATGCCTTGTCCCTGCTGAGTTTATAAGGCATTGTACATTACATGACCATGACTCAACATGATGTCGGCTCGAGAGTCCACTACTAGTTGGCTCTCATGGGTGTGCCACCTTCGCCCTATTTGCATGGGTATTTTTCAATAAGATGGTTGTTTCCTTCTTAGATGGCCCTTACATCTTTCTAATTACATCCCTATCATTACCTCACTAATCCCCTTTGGGCAGTAATGGATACGTTTAGACCATTCTCTGTGTGTAAGAGCGAGCAGTCTCTGTTCTCCCAACATGCCCGTCAAGGTAGGACCTCACGCCCCACCCATAGCCAGTAAAGCTCATGGCTTTACGTAAGCAACGTGAAGCACTGTGACAGCTTGCCTGACCTCTGGATGTGATGGCCGGCTACTTTCCTCCCCATGTTGTCTACTCAGAAACTTCAGTTGTGGCATTTCACAACCCGAAGCCCCCCCCCCCCCCGAGTCACCACTCCTTCCACGACTCGGGATTTCGGTCAGACACATTTTTGGCACTTATGGGTACCCGTGCAAGAGGCACCACGTGACCTTCCCGTCAAACGGTATTTCACAAGCGATCCCCGGTACAGCCAGTACCTACAGGAAGACGGAGAAGGGTAGGTCGAGATATAATGTCCCATTATTTTTGTCACGGTGATGGCCCGAGGCCAGGTTCGGCATGTGCGAAGAACGCACAAGTTAGCCAGCTACCATCTGCGTTACTGCTGTAGGACAGGCAAACATTTGTGTATGCGGGACTACATGTCCCAGAAACCGTTGGGGCACGCATAGCGTGCATGCTGTGGTGACAGGAAGAAGAGAATGAGGATATAAGCTCCTCCTGCACGGTACTCCGGTGCTTGCCAATCACAGCCTGGATCTGTGGTGTCGGGAACTACGTACCTGTTCTTTCAAGTTTCCTGACGGTTTTCTCTGGCCCTCTTGTCTTCATCCATCCTGAGAGCCTTCCTTTGGCTCGCTTCTGTGGGGTTTGCCTTTCGTGGTTGCAACCGCTGCGAGGGCGCAGCCGCCGCTTCCTGGTTTCCTTGTGGTCCGGCCCCGCTGCCTCGGAGATCACTGGCAGAGCGCGGGGGTTTTGTGCTCTCTGCTTGCTGGCAGCTCGTCTCGAGTTGCAATTCTGCCCCTCTCAAAGCCCTGCTCTTCTTCCGGAGGACAACAAGAGCTGGTGAGGGGCAATCCTGCATTTTTTGGACCTTTGTGCAACAGCTCCTGTGACGGAACAAGGAGTTGGCTTCCTTTGCTCATTCTAGTAGGTGGGAACAGTTCTGTTTCTTTTCTTGGATGCAGTATTGAAGGTTTCATTGCTAACCAAGTTCTTTGGATCACTATCCACCTGCTTTCCTTTTTGTTGTGTGGTCTCCTGGAGGAGAGTAGAGACTATTTTTGTTTTGTGTGGGAAACTTCTTGTTTAGTGTTTTACCTTCTGTGTAGCTCCTCAAGCGGTTTCGCCAATTGTCAAGCAGCAGTGCGCAGCAAGGTACATGGAAGTATCTTTATTTTTAGTCAGTTGGTACATGCAAGGGAGGGGGCCAGCGCGTAGGGTATCTTTAACTTGTCTCCTTTGTACATGCAGGCTTTCCTGCACAATGCTGAGGCTTCTCCCCCAGCGCCTGGGCAACTTGCGCATTCCCGAGAGGATTCGAATGAGGCTGCAGATGCTGTAGACGGCGCTATTCTATTTTTCCTTTCCCTGTTTATTTCCCCGGAGTGCTTGCACCCTGAGTAGTGGTTGTGGTTCACGCTCTGGGGCCGATTCTGATCTCGGCCGGTAGTGCTCCGAATCGGATTCGGATTTACCGGATCCGATTCGGAGCCCTGTTTCCCGACCGAATCGTACGCGGGTCCGGACGAGCGAGTACGATGCAAGCTCCCGCGAAATCGCCGACCGACTCGTACGCGGCTTCAACACGCTCCGACCGACTCGCACGGACACGACTCGCACCGCGCTATGGAGACGTTTCCCGGCCGGGTAAGTACGATGCGCGCCGCGAGCAGTCCGACCGACTTGCACCGTCCGGCTCGAAAAAGCTGTCAGAGCCGGACTTTGGGGGTCCGCGTCGGACCCCCTGTACGCGTAGGCGCGCGAGTCGCACACAGGGGGACCCATGGGTCCCCCTACCTGTGCATGTATGCCGCGATGCGCATGGACGCGTACCCGCTGTAGGGGGCGCCCTTGTTCGCCTCGCACCCATTGAGTCAATGGGAGCCCGCGTACGCATCGTACGACCGGCTCCCATTGACTTCAATGGGAGTCCAACCGAATCGAGTCCGATAGCATGCGAATGCATCGTACTCGTCCGGTCGGACTGCTAGGGTCCGATTCGGTCGGAATTCTCTCCGGGTCCGGCTCGGTCGGAGAGATTTCCGGCCCGAATCGGAATCGGCCCCTCAGTGTGGTAGCACCTAGAGGAATCAGGGGCTCATCATCTCTCCATCACCCCCACTGAACACTTGAGCAGGTTAGTGTACAAAGTAAGGTACGACCTGACAATTTTTTCATAGGTGCTCTCTTCAATCTACTCCTTACCTTTGGAGATTAGGGATATTCTTTGCCATTTTTAAACTGCTGTTCTAATCCATTGGCACTTCTGCTCCCTTTCTTAGGCCATCAGTTGTCCCGCAGCTACGCCGGGACCCTCTGTCTTACCTAAGGTGCAATTTCTGCCATATCTCCTTGTAGGGCGGTGCGGCGCATATGATTTTACATCTTATTTGTAACATTTCTATTTGTAACAATTTGCAGGGAGAGCTCTCCTATTTTATCTCACGATTGATCCCCTGCATCACTGCTTGAACCATGTGTCTGTTGCAGCCATTCTTGTTTGCTATGTATTACTCATACCTTGCAGCTTGTGATATTCTATGATTGCTGTTTTAAACAATGTTTTCCGATCTGAGATAGAACTCCACCACTTAGGGAGTACTAGCCATTAGAGACTATGAATGTTCAGCACTATTTCTTTTGAATAATGGAGGAAGGCTCCTTCTCAAGGTATGATGCTTGTTGAAATTTTGTTTTGTTTTCAGCCCTTTGTTTTACCTCTTTCTCTCTCAGGTGGAATTCGCTCCGTGCATCAATTTGGGTGCAGTATTGGACTTCACAAGCAGGCACCCCTTAGTCAGAGGGTGTTTTACTGATTTATATAGGGTAGGATTATTTTTGGTCCTGATGAAGGATCACTGACAAAATATCAAAGGTCAAAAAATCGACCTACAAAAATATCGGAGCAAGAATATCGATGTCAACAATACCGATATTCTATCTACAACATGGTAAGTACAAAAATATCGAGAAAAAAATATCGATGTCAAAAATATCGTTATCAAAAATATCGGTTTTTTTGTTAAAAAAATATGTAAAATAAACTAAATAATACTTATAAATAAAATAAACATAGTTAAAAATATTTTATAATGTTTAAAATTAATAAGTAATATATATATAATTTAATAAAACATTAATTAAACACATACATATAATATATCATATATATACTTACTTAATAATCAGTTTTAATAATTATTTTAATAAATTATAAATTAATAAAAAATATTATAAATTACAAATACATCTATACACATAAAGCAATAACATAAATAAAAATTAAATAATTATGTATAACAAATTAAAAAAATTAAATTTACTTTTAATATTTTTAAAATTAATTATATACTACATTAACTAAAATAATACAAAAAATATTAAATAGCGGAGGGAATAAAACTACTATTTCAACTCCCAAAAAAACAACAGTAAGAAAAATGTTGGATAGCGTAGAGGTTAAAATTACTATTCCCACTCTAGAGAGTGCAACAGTAGAGAAAGTATTGGATAGCGTAGGGGTAAAAATTACTATTCCCACGCCAGGTAGAGCAACAGTAGGGAAAACGTTGGATAGCGAGAGGGTAAAAATTTATATTCCCACTCCAGTGAGTGCAACCGTAGGGAAAGCGTTGGATAGCGTAAGGGTAAAAATTACTATTCCCACTCCAGTGAGTGCAACAGTAGGGAAAGTGTTGGATAGCGTAGGGGTAAAAATTACTATTCCAACTCCAGAGAGTGCAACAGTAGGGAAAGTGTTGGATAGCGTAGGGGTAGAAATTACTATTCCCACTCCAGGGAGTGCAACAGTAGGGAAAGCGTTGGATAGCGTGAGGGTAAAAATTACTATTCCCACTCCAGTGAGTGCAACAGTAGGGAAAGTGTTGGATAGGGTAGGGGTAAAAATTACTATTCCAACTCCAGAGAGTGCAACAGTAGGGAAAGTGTTGGATAGCGTAGGGGTAAAAATTACTAGTCCAACTCCAGAGAGTGCAACAGTAGGGAAAGTGTTGGATAGCGTAGAAGTTACAAATAACATACTTATAAATAAAATATATTTTTTAAATAATTAATGAATTATTAAATAACTGTAAACTATTTACCAATACCAATAAATAATTATTAAAAACATAATTACCAATAGAAAATGTATTAACAATAAATTAATGATAAATACCAATAAATAATAATTAATAAATATTAATTACTAAATAATAAATATTGAACAATAAAATATTTTTAATAACAAAAAACATATACATTATTAAAACTTAATTACCAATGAACTAATATTGAACAATTAAATGCTTTTTTATACCAAAAATAATAATAATTAAACATTAATTATCAATTAATAATTACTTCTTAATATATTAATTAAATTTATCAATAAATAATATTTAATAATATGTAATTACCAATTGATGATAAAACAACAATAAATTAATTTTTAGAACCAAAAAATTCTAATTAAAAAAAATTACCAATTAATAATTAATGTCCAATAAATTAATTATCAATACCCAAAAATAAATTTAATAATTACTTAATTAGATTTCAATTACTTCCAAAAGTATTCCCCTATAAACGCACAACACACTCCAATAATAAAATAATACACTTAACATAATGATCAATTAATCAATTAATAAAAATTAATAACCAATTAATAAAAATTAATTACCAATTATTAATTAATTAACAATAATATAATTATCAATACCAATTAATTAAAATAAATTATAACTTAATTACAATTAAATTACATAATGATCAATTAATCAATCAATAAAAATTAATAACTAATTAATAAAAATTAATTAACAATTATTAATTAATTAACAATAATATAATTATCAATACCAATTAATTAAAATAAATTATAACTTAATTACAATTAAATTACTTCCCACCCTATTCCCCTATAAACCCACAACCCGCTACAGAACTTAAACGCAAAAAATAATTAAAATTAATTTATAATTCCTAAAAATTAATAATTAATTTAGTATAATTAAATTACTTCCCACCCTATTCCCCTACAAACCCACAACCCGATACGGTACAAAAAAAAAAACAATAACTTAAAAAAACATTATTAACATATAAAAATTGTATACATATATTTTTAGACAAGTAGAACACTTAACAAAAACACATATAACACATACATATTAAAAACATAACAAAATACATAACAATAATACAAATATCGATATTAGTAACATCGATATTAGTAACATCGATATATTTGATTTCGATATTACTAACTTCGATATTACTTACCTTAAGGTCGATATTCTGTCCATCGATATTCTATCCATCGATATTCTGTCCCTTCGATATTGTGACTTCGATATTAGTGTATGTTGATATTTTATTTTCGATATTTTGACTGCTCACCCCTAATGAAATGCCATTTGACCCTCCTGGCAACCTAAGGCATGAAACATGTTGACCACACCTTATCACTTTTGTTGGTAGCTATCACTTTACATTGCTACTAAAAGATAGCTCTTCTGTTTTTATTTAGTCAAGGTACCTGTACCCCATAAAACTTTCCTGTGGTCACCTTAGACTATCTTATATACACCCCTATCACCACCCTGTGGTTACCTCGACTATTTTATACACACCGCTATCACCACTCTGGGGCCGAATCCGATTCGGGCCGGAAAAAATACTGACCGACTCGGTACGGGATTATAGTCCGACCGACACGTACCGGCGTTGCCCGACCTGGGAAGTACGATGAAATGCATGTGAATCACGACCGACTCGTACGGAACTCAAGGCGAACGACCGACCCGGACGGAAACAAGCTATCAGGCCGGGAAACCACGCGAATCGAACCGACCGACACGCACCAGGAATCAACCCGAACGAAACGTACCCACGAACTCCGACCCACGCAGTACGATGCAATGGGTGCAAAATCAGACCGATTCGCACGGAGCCCAAGCCGTACGACCGACACGCATACAAAACCCAGCCAAACAAACACAATACTCTGTGACCGACGCGTACGCCGCATATGAAACTGAGCAGAAACACAGCGGGAACGACTCGGAGAGGCGCGCACGAGATAACTGCAATGTCCTACTCGGTCAGAAGAACGACTCCTACATGCACAATAATCACAAATGAAAAAATACAAAAAAAGAGGGCCAAACAAGCAATGACAAAGCCAATAAATACAGGGGGTGAAAAAAATGGAACAAGGACACACCCCCAACTCCACCTACATAAAGGCCACAAATCCCTACCATGATCCTTTGCAAATTCCACTGACCTGCCAGCACAGAACACCAGCAGACAGCAGACACACACACAGCTCATCCAACGCAAAAGCCACACACCATTAGCACCTCAACAAATAGCACCCTCACACACACACAGCAAAACCTACACACACACACCCTCATCTGCACACACACACACATCAATCACCACCACCACCCATCACCATGCCCCTAAAGAAGAATCCAAAGTTCCTAGATAGTGAATTGGAAGTCATGGTAGACGAGATCCTGAGGGTAGAGCCACAGTTGTTTGGCACATTGGTCCAACAGACCCCTATGGCACAGAAAACCAAGATGTGGGCGAGGATCGTCGACAGGGTGAACGCACAATCACCATGTTTGCGCACAAAGGAAGACATCCAGAACAGGTGGTATGATGTGCGCAGGAGGGTCAGGGACCTACTGAAGAAGGATTACCTCCTGAGCCAGCACACCGGCAGTGGCCCTCCTGCCAAACCAGTATACCTCAGGCCCTGGGAGGAGAAGGTGCGGGCCATCCTACCACCAGTGAGCGTATATGGACTAACAAACATCCCAGAGCCTGGTGAGTACACAACTAATATACACAATATTGTGTGCCAATACACACACATCACTGTCAAGGGGATAGTCAAACCATGCACCCCTAGCAAATCAACAGCAACCAAAAGATAATCATCCCAAGAAGTGTATGTTAGTCAGATAAACACAATACATGCCATGTCATAGTGATATGTAACTGTGTCATGACATGTACAAACCCAATACCAAATAGAGCTAGGCAGTGGCACAAATCTAACCAACAAACACTGTCAGATATTTAGCCACCACTAGAACACCACCTCACAGGGAAGCTCACAGAAAGGAAGGAATCCTGTGTATGCTGGTGAAGTCAGTGTAGCCAAGAGCATGATGGGACTCGTAGTAACAGATAATGGGCAGCCTCACATTTGGACCATCAACACCACTCTGAACCATGCTCACAACACAGGGAGTGGAAAAGGACTGACAATATGGCTGACACTGGGTACTGCTGTGGGGAGCACAAGGCCCTGCTGGGAACTGGGCACCAACAAACAACAGGACCACACTGTCAGCCATCTTGCCATTGCTGTCACACTCACACACAGTGAAGTCCACTCAAAAGGAAGGAAGTATGGGCATGCTGGGAAGGGGGTGTAGGCAATAGCATGATGGGAGTTGTAGTCACAGATATTGCTAACCCTCACAATTGGCCCATCAACACCACTCTGAACCATGCTCACATCACAGGGAGTGGATAAGGACTGACAAGATGGCTGACACTGGGTACTGCTGTGGGGAGCACAAGGCCCTGCTGGGAACTGTGCACCAACAAACAGCAGAACACCACTGCCTGACATCCTGAAAGCCAACTTGCACTCAATGCAATGCAAGCACGTTGCATGGTGGGATATCTGGCTGGGTGGGAAGGAGGACTGACAGCACTGACCATAGTTACAAGCAGTTCTCCTCACACACCCCCTCAACACAAACTCCACATAACCCACCTGGGAGAATGCAATGCCTCACACACCAAATGAAGATCCCACAAAGAACCACCACCCTGGGTAATGCTGTGTGAAGCACAGGGACACTCTTGGGACTTGTAGTCAAACAAACGCAAGGACAACACTGTCAGCCTTCCTGTCAGCACAGGCACACTACCCCACAGGGAAGCAGAGTCAAAAGGAAGGAAGTACGGGCATGCTGGGAAGGGGGTGTAGGCAATAGCATGATGGGAGTTGTAGTCACAGATATTGCTCACCCTCACAATTGGCCCATCAACACCACTCTGAACCATGCTCACATCACAGGGAGTGGATAAGGACTGACAAGATGGCTGACACTGGGTACTGCTGTGGGGAGCACAAGGCCCTGCTGGGAACTGTGCACCAACAAACAGCAGAACCCCACTGCCTGACATCCTGAAAGCCAACTTGCACTCCCTGCAATGCAAGCACGTTGCATGGTGGGATATCTGGCTGGGTGGGAAGGAGGACTGACAGCACTGACCATAGTTACAAGCAGCTCTCCTCACACACCCCCTCAACACAAACTCCACATAACCCACCTGGGAGAATGCAATGCCTCACACACCAAATGAAGATCCCACAAAGAACCACCACCCTGGGTAATGCTGTGTGAAGCACAGGGACACTCTTGGGACTTGTAGCCAAACAAACGCAAGGACAACACTGTCAGCCTTCCTGTCAGCACAGGCACACTACCCCACAGGGAAGCAGAGTCAAAAGGAAGGAAGTACGGGCATGCTGGGAAGGGGGTGTAGGCAATAGCATGATGGGAGTTGTAGTCACAGATATTGCTCACCCTCACAATTGGCCCATCAACACCACTCTGAACCATGCTCACATCACAGGGAGTGGATAAGGACTGACAAGATGGCTGACACTGGGTACTGCTGTGGGGAGCACAAGGCCCTGCTGGGAACTGTGCACCAACAAACAGCAGAACACCACTGAATGACATCCTGAGAGTCAACCTGAACCCACTGCAAGGGTGGCATGCTTCATGGTGGGATAACTGGGCTAGGTGGAGAAGGATGGCCGGATGTCCACCAAATACAACCAATGCTGGCCATGCACACACCTCAACATTCACATTGAAATGCCCCAGGTATGCAGGACAATGTGCTACACCAATATCAACCTCTTACTGTGACAACTTAGGACAATGCAATGTACATGCCCGCATCCAGAGGTACAGTCACAACTGTCAGGTGTGTGAACCATTGATGCCTGTAGAAACATAACATACAATGTGTGTCTCTTCCAAATACAGGTGATGATGATGGGGACACAGCAGCAGGCGAGGAGGAGTCCCTGTCCCAGGCTCCGGGGGACACTGAGCTCACTGGTGTGGAACAGCCTCTGCCCTCCTCGGATGGCGAAGACCTACCTGGCACCTCCGGTGTGAGTCATCATGCAGCACCAGCAGGACCAACATCTGCACCCCCTGCACCCACCCCTCCAACAACTGCCAACACACAGACCACCCCCGCCGACACGGACAGACCAAGGACCACCGATGATAACAGCACAGGGCCCCAGGCCCACCGTGGAGCAACGGACAACAACACCACTAACAACCCCCAAGGGGGCCTTGGGTCACCTGTGCGTGCCACCGCAGGTCCTGCACGTGTCGCCAGGGGTGGTGGGAGGGGTGGTAGACATAGGTCGCTGCTTGCAGAGGGGTCTGGACTGCATGATGACCCACAACTGGCACGCATCGCTGATGCATACCAGGATAGCACCGGAGAGGTCAGACAGGTAGTGGGGATCCTCAAGGACATACAACAGCAGCAGGCTGCCCATCATGCCCTCTTGGACTCCCACATGTCCCGTGTGGAGACACACATGTCTCGCATGGAGTCCAAGTGGGACACATTGCAAGAACTCACAGCGGTGCATAGGGACATATTGACATGCCTCCGCCAGATTAGCACCAACATGGCCACACCTCCCTGTGTGCCCACAACATCTGGTGCTGCAACAACTGACACCGCCACAGGGAGGGAGGAGGACTCTGGCGGAGACTCCCTGCACCGCAGCAGCCTGCACGTGAGGGTCCCCCCAAAGAAGAGGGGTCGTCCGAGGAAGGAAAACTGAGAGGTTGATGGCCACGTACATCCCCCAGGAAGCCAACACCTGTTCCGGAAATTCTCCTTTGTGTGCAAACTTTTCACCCTGTCGAATGCAACACAACTCTCCCACATGACATGGGGAGTTCAAGTTGGACTAATGTATCATATGACTGTGGACTTCACTCAGGACATTTCTGCTACCAAGACTTCCAACTCATCTGGGAACTTTGGATCACAATCCCAATGTACAGCACCCACCATCCTGTGCACTATACACACACACATTTCTGTAAATAAAATCACTAGTACACCATACTTGCCTCTGTTGTTATTCAAATGTGGATACTGTTATGGTGATGATGATCTGCTAAATTACACTGTGTATGCTAACTGCTACAGCAAGTACAACACCGTCATGTGAGTCATGGTGACGTGACACATATGAGGGAGACACACCACTAGGGCTACACAACACAGAGACACCAGGGCCATCGGACTCATCGCCTACAGTGATGTTGCCAGGAAATACTGTGGAATGCACAGACACCACACCTATTCAGACTCTGTGTCAACTAGCCCACAGGTGCAGTAAGCAAATGTCAGTCAGATGTGTGACCACAGACAACGCACATCCCAAAGTGTAGCACAGGTTTATTACACATTTGCAACATGTTGTTTCCACTACAAATGCAAGGTAATCCCACGTGGCAGTGGCCACACAGTCAACAAGTGCAGAAGATATGAAGTCCAGGGATGTGTGGCACATCACCTGTAGGGAAACTACTGCTGCCACCCTGAAAGCTGAATCATGGTGTCGGGGGATCCAAGTTGACCAAAGAACTCAGTAAGCACCCTGTGAAGGACAGACATGACACACAGTTAAAACCACTGAAGAACAGGACAGAACTGCAATACTCATGCCCAATACATGTCACAAGACAAGTACACAAAACCAAGTTAGCATGTCAAAACTGTTGGGGAGTACATACTACCTGTAAGGACACATTGCTGCACGCATCCAGTCAAGTAGCACATGGCCACACTAAAACAGCACCAGAGCACCACCCACACATATCATGCAAACTCACATCATTCACATTACATCTCCCTGGATACTCACATTCAGCTGAAGAAGTTGGTGATGAGCTGTGTGCGGACATCACCATCATCATCATCATCATCACTGGCATCGTGGTCCAGGCCAGGATCCTCCACAGGTGGCGGACGTTGGTCATCGTCATCCAGGATGAGAGGCAACTCCTTCCGCACTGCCAGGTTGTGTAGCATGCAGCAGACGATGACAATCTTGCACAGCTTTGCTGGGGCATATGGGAGGGCCCCTCCTGTCTTGTCCAGGCAGCGGAAGCGGCTCTTCAGGAGACCAAAGGTCCGGCCAATCACTCTCCTGGTCCGACCATGTGCCTCATTGTAGCGCATCTGGGCTGGTGTCACAGGGTTCCTGAGGGGTGTCAGCAACCACGGCATGTTGGGGTATCTGGAGTCACCTACGGACAGACAAGTGCACATTAGCTGATTTGGAAAAGTGGGCGGTATACTACAGAGCAGAACACACACAATGGTACAAAGTCAGTACACACCGACAAGCCACGCACGCTGGATCTGCATCTGTGCCATCATCCTCGGGATGCGACTACTCATCACGTAGGCATCGTGTGCTGAACCAGGGAAACGGGCACACACATGTGTGATGCTCATATCTGCAAGACATACCACCAGAGCATTGATCGAATGGTAATGTTTCCGGTTCCGGTATGCCTGCTCATGTGCCTGTGGTGGTACCAAAGCCACATGTGTCCCATCAATGGAGCCAAGGACATGTGGCATCCTCCCCAGGGCATAGAAGTCACTCTTGACGTCAGTGAGTTGTTGACGTGTAGGGAAATAGATGTACTGGTTCAGGCATCTCAACATTGCCTCCAAAACATCGCGTAGCACACGGCTGAACATAGTCTGTGACATCCCACCGGCAGTCGCCACAGTGTGTTGAAAGGTACCGGTGGCAAAGAAGTGTAGGGCTGCCATTACCTTCACCTTGGGGGTCAGCGCCGTAGGGTACGGCTGGCCAGGTTGCAAATGTGGTGCCAAGCGCACTGCCAAATCCTCAATCAGCTGCCTGGTGAAGCGGTACCGTTGGATGCTGTCACGTTCCACCATCGTTGCCAGATCAGGGAATGGCCTATGGACAGTTGGAGTCCTGCAGTGCATAGGTTGAGGAAAGAAAGATTGTCAGTCACCCCACATATGTGCCATTCACCATACTCAATTTCACATGATACATCATTACGAGACACAAGTACTTGATGTGTGTGCCGTTCTGTTCGGACATAACTCGCACCTACATGGCCATCATCTAACTTCTCAGTACAACATGTGTGGACAACAGGTTCCAGGTTGTGCTATGGGAAACCATTAGGCTGTGTCACAGTACCCATTTACTGCTGTCACGTTCCACACCCACACCACAGTGACATGTCTGGACAGATGCGCCACAGGCATCACAGCTCATTGACAGGTAGATTCCCAGTGACCCTGTCTTGCCACATGGACACTGGCATGACGTGGCGTATCATGTACACGTCAGAAAAACAAACATGACTCCCACAGGTAGTGGCCCCTGTTGCCTACGCAGGACAGACATGGACGCCAGTGACTCACAACATCAAAGTCCATACACAAACAACGTTGATGTGGAGACTGTCTCCCATCGTGCACATGGAATCAGAGACACCGGAAACACAACATGCACAGACTGTGGAGGGACATCACTATTGTGGCAATGGGTCACCCTGTGACGTACATGCCTTCCCCCATGGGACCCTGGGGGTATGTGACATGTCACACACATACACAACCTGGAAATGTGACCATGCCACATGCTCCGAAATGAACTGTTGCACATCACAGTGGTCATGGGCACCCCACACAAAGGACCCTGTCCCCATTAACACATGCACAGCCTGGGTGTGGCTGCCCACAAGTGCCATCACAGAAACCACATGTTAACCCCCATACACAGAAAAGGTAATGCAGCCTTACATGCCTTAGGAAACAGTGTGGTCTGGGTGTGGTGTTGTAGGTGTGCCCCTGGGTCTCTGGCAGGTATATGTGGCTGGCATACGTTCACCAGTGACAAGCATGGTGACATGTGCGACTGACCTGTACAGGTACGCGTTGTACAGCAATGGACCGATCGGTGTGCCCGGCCGGCCCATTGCATCTGTTGTGAGCGGGTATGCGTTGTATCCCGAAATACGCGTTGTACAGCAATGGACCGATCGGTGTGCCCGGCCGGCCCATTGCATCTGTTGTGAGCGGGTACGCGTTGTACAGCAATGGACCGATCGGTGTGCCCGGCCGGCCCATTGCATCTGTTGTGAGCGGGATGCAGCGTTGTACAGCAATGGACCGATCGGTGTGCCCGGCCAGCCCATTGCATCTGTTGTGAGCGGGTACGCGTTGTATCCCGAAATACGCGTTGTACAGCAATGGACCGATCGGTGTGCCCGGCCGGCCCATTGCATCTGTTGTGAGCGGGTACGCGTTGTACAGCAATGGACCAATCGGTGTGCCCAGCCGGCCCATTGCATCTGTTGTGAGCGGGTACGCGTTATACAGCAATGGACCGATCGGTGTGCCTGGCCGGCCCATTGCATCTGTTGTGAGCGGGTACGCATTGTATCCCGAAATACGCATTGTACAGCAATGGACCGATCGGTGTGCCCGGCCGGCCCATTGCATCTGTTGTGAGCGGGTACGCGTTGTACAGCAATGGACCGATCGGTGTGCCCGGCCGGCACATTGCATCTGTTGTGAGCGGGTACGCGTTGTACAGCAATGGACCGATCGGTGTGCCCGGCCGGCCCATTGCATCTGTTGTGAGCGGGTACGCGTTGTATCCCGAAATACGCGTTGTACAGCAATGGACCGATCGGTGTGCCCGGCCGGCCCATTGCATCTGTTGTGAGCGGGTACGCGTTGTAGAGCAATGGACCGATCGGTGTGCCCGGCCGGCCCATTGCATCTGTTGGGAGCGGGTACGCGTTGTATCCCGAAATACGCGTTGTACAGCAATGGATCGAACGGTGCGCACGCGTTGGCTGGGGCCTGGCATGGCAACGGACACGTATTCGAAGCTTCAACGAGTCTGATGCAGTGAATTCAGTTGGCCAGCCACAACAATGTTGCAAAATCATGGGTGTCATGAACTTGGATTTTTGAAGGATGCTGTGGGCGTGTATTAGTGCTGCTATTCCATGGATTGGTCAGATTCAGAAGATGCAAACGACTTGGACCTATCACTTTGGACACATGGGACAGTATCTGCCTCTGCAGCACACATATAATGCTGGCTGTTCCCCTGAGAGCTCACTTGCCTGCACCACATGCTCCAGGACGACATCTGCCACCAACACTGCTGCTGTCTCTGCATCCTCTGGCTACTGCAATGGCACGTACTGTGGAGAGAGCCCCAGCATTCAGCCTTGAGGAGAACCAGGCCCTGCTGGACAGCCTCCTTCCACAGTACAGCAAGCTGTATGGGACACCAGGGGAGCAGGTGAGTGTGCTGTCCACTGCCTTACTAATTTTGCATGTTGTCTGACTAGCAGGACTTACAGTGTGCACACCACTGGCTAGCATGCTCACTGAGTAGTTCTGAGCCCCCAAAGTGTGTAGTTACATGCACTGAACAGGTACAGTGCAGTAACAGTGCATTCCAACAAGGTTTACTTTCCATGCAATGATACCATGTAGTAACTGCTGGCAAACTGTTCATAGCCATCGTTGCACTGCCTGTGTACATCCTGTGCCCCAGTGATTGAGACATGTATATCCAACTGTGTGATGCACGGATATGTTGCATGTGTAGTAATGGCATTTTCACTTTGTCATCCTCACAGGTTCATGCCCACCAGAAGCAGGAAATCTGGCTGACCATCGCCCGGGCAGTAAGATCCGTGGGGGACTACAAGCGCCGGATCCGCAACTGCCAGAAGAGGTGGCAGGACCTTTGAGGCTGGACCCGGAGGATCGCAAGGGTCCAGCTGAATCTGTCGCCTCCTCGCAGGAGGGGTGGACACCGGACCCTGACCCCCCACATGCTCAGGATCCTGGCGGTGGTCTTCCCTGACCTGGATGGGCAGCTGAAGGCCAGACAGCAGCAAGGAGGGGTGAGTCCATGACAGCACTGTGCACTTTGTCTGACATGCTATGTGCCCTCCTCTGGCCTGGTTAAACTTCCACAGTACATCAGTCTTGTGGTCCAGGACCCATGTCCCTCTATTGTGACATGCCCACTCCTCATCTGATACGCATATGTATGGCCCTTACAGTCAGGAAATTGTGTCACTTGGGGACTGTGTCATTGCATTTTGCTTTGCTCAAGGTGGGGGACAGCATTTGTTCCGGTGACTATGTTGTGGGATTCATGGGTGGGTCAATTGCTCACACAATGCCCAAGTCCTGACATGTAATCTGGGTGTAACTTTGATATGTGGTCCACTTGCTGATCTGATTCACCACATGTCCCTGGGGTATTTGGCACACCCCCATGCTGTGGGTGGGAACAATGTTTGGGCCTCAGGAGTATGTATATCAAGTGTGTCACACATGCTTAGACACCTGCCTACTGTCCAGGACTCATCCCTCTTACAGGTGGAGCTGGACAGTCATGCCTACTCCAGGGCATACAATAGACTCTGTACTCCCACTCCCGTGGATCATCTGACATGTTGTGATCAGTGACATGTTCCCTCAGGTGTCTGCCTCTGTGTCAGTGTGCTGTGGCTTCGTTGTCAGGATTTCTGGTATGTTTGTCGGTTAGGGTTCAGCATGCCATCTGAGATGTGACCATGTGAGACGATACTTCTGTGACTTATAGATGTTTGATCACTTGACTGTGCACACAGGTGTATGCGACTGTGACTTTCAGGCAACTGTTATTCATTCACAGCACACTGTGAGGTGCTCAGGTTCTGGGAGTTGTGTTTCATGTCCCCCATATGTCCAATTGGCATGACGTGGACAAATACTAGTTCAGATGATGTGGTGTGTGGGGGATGGACATGTGCACTTGTCAGTTACATAACTTGCATTCCCCATGTCCTAGGATTGTGACACAGTGCAGACTGTTGTTGGCAGGCTGCCAAGGTCATGTGACTGGAGACAGTGATGTATGACTTTGCAGGCATGCCTGTGTCATGGCATTAAACTTCCTAAGAGTGATCCTGCAGGGGAGTGACATGTGCAACATGCACCCCATTGTGGCATGGACTATCCGGACATGGGTGCATCATGGTGTCTGGTGCTGGTATTCATCACATGCATTTCTATTTAGACTCTGGCCATCCCTTTCTCTGGACACCTGCACTGACTCAGTGGCAAGAGATGTGATGTGTGCATGTTCACATACTTCACTGTGTTCCCTGCAATGTCCAACAACTGTGTAGGTGGTGCATGTGTCCACACTGGGGTCTTACCATCAGACAGGCACCAGACAGATGGGTGCAAGGGCAGGAGGGGTGTGAGTCCCATGGTTGACCATCAGACTGACAATTGGCTTCTCCAAATCTGTGTGAGGAGTTTTGTCAATGTTCTACTAAGGATGCCAGGGCTGGCTCTGTAAGTGCTGTACTTACTGTGGTGTGTGCGGTCAGTGCAGGTGACTGATGTTTGTCTGTTTCCCTAATTGTTTGCAGATACATCCACGGCCACAGGAGGGGACAGCTCCACGGACCAGGAGGAGCAGCGGAGCCAGACTGGGTCAGCATCCGACGAGTGGTCAGAGGGACCCAGTGGCACGAAGGGCGAGGGGAGCCACACCGAGGAGTCCTCAGCACCATCCACCTCAGCTGAGGACCTTAGCAGCTCGCAAGATGACTCCCTTGTGGAGGTGGGTGTCAGCAGCCACCACACCCCCGCTACTCTGTCTGGCACCGCCACCACCACCACCAGCACCGCCCTCCCATTGGCTCCAATTCCAGACGTCAGTGGAGGCTCCCGTGTTTGGGAGCGTGTCTCCTTCATGCCAGGCACCGCACCCCCTGCCCCTGTGTCCCCTGCTGCCCTGAGTGAGGAGTCTGTGTACCTACTTCAGCAGCTCTATGTAGGGCAGACAGCAATGCTGAGTGTCCTCCATGCACACACCACTCTGTTGACACAGCTGGTGTCGTTCATGGAGGGCATCTCGATGGGTATGTCTGCCCTACAGAGGAGCAATAAGTCCATGGACTCCTCCCTGATGGAAGCAGTGTCCCTCCTCCAGCAGTCCCTCCCACCTCCTACCTCTGCCCCATCCACACTTCCTGGCACCCTACCTGTCCAAAGCACATGCACACCTGCACATTCACCCAAGCACACAGACACGAGCAGCACAGACACACCCAAAAGAAAGGCAAGACGTGCACACAAGCATCCTCAGGGGACAGATACCACACACACAGGGGATGGGGAACAGACACACACACAGGCATCCACAGTCAATCCGCAGTCCTCCAAATCCTCTCCCTCCAAGACCCCTTCCCTTGCCTCACCTGCAACCCCACCTACACAGCAGGTCTTCCTGTGTGACCTCGGCATCTTCCCCTCCGATCCTGCAGATCCGGCATACTGGGGGAAGAGGAAGTCCACCCACACAGAGGGGAGTGCCCCTCGCCCCCGGACACCCTCCCCCAGGTGCAGACAGACTGAGGACCCCATTCGGAAGTCCCCCCCGGACCAGGAAGGGCAAGACCCCACCACTACCACCACGCAGCTCCACCACCCAGTCTCTCTCCTCCATCCCCCAGGCCACCACTCCACAGGTTCCACCGCCACACCCTGCCCCAGGTTCCCCACACACCGATACCACATCCCCAAACTGCTTAGGCCCTCCCCCTGCCACTTGCTCTTCCACCCCCAACCCAGATGCTCAGCCTGTTTGTGCCACTGGTGTGGAGACCGGGTCCCCCCTCTGTCCTGCCCACCTCATCTGCCCCCCTTCCACTCCCTTGGAGGCATGCACTGCAGTGGAGTCCACAACCACCCCGTCTGACTCGGGCACTGCAGTGGTGCCGGCCCCCCCTGAGTCAGACACTCCACTGCAGTTGCTGGTGACACTCCTGCACCCACCACCCCTTCACTGCCTCACTCTGGCATCCCCTGATCCTGTCCCTGCGGTGCCTGGCCTGCCCCTTGTATGCCCCTCCAAGGGGGATGTCCCCTGTCCCTACCAGTGCAGGCAAGCAATGGGTGACAAGTTGTCACATATCACCCTGTTGGGACTGTGTATTTGGACTGGCCATTGGCCTTAGTTTAATTTGGACTTCTGATTTTTTATTGACATTTGCTGAATAAAGCCTATTTTTGTTTACTTGTGGTTTTTCTTTTGATGTACATGATGTACATGGTTGTCATCATGCATTTGCAGTTGTAATAGTGTTCAGATCAGGGAAATGAAGTGTTGCAGTGATGGACTCCATGTGGTCCATGGGAAGTGTGTCCTGTTGAAGTCTGGATCTATGGCATCCTCTGCTGCAGTCTGAGGGTGTGATGTTCAGCATATGACACAGGGATGTACGTTTTGCATTTGTAAATTAACATCTTTGTCTTACAGTGATGCACATCTGGTGGGCTTACCACTGTTCAATGTTCCTATTTCCCTGACTGTGTGCCCATCTCCACTGGACATGCAGTTTAGCACACCAATGTTGAAGGACTCATCAGTGTATACAGTGCACCTTGCTTGACACATGTTTTGGGTGTATGCAGATGACTGACGTGACACTCCCGTACCCAGGCTGATGTGAGCAGAGCCTTCAGTGTGTTGTAGTTGTTGACTCACTGACCGAGTGTTCTGCCGACATGTTTGAGTCGTGCACAGACAAGGCTTGGCACAGCGGACCTTCCACAGCAGTGGAGTGCCCTCATGGCAGTGTGTAATCCCGTGACATTGCCTGGGCCCGTGTTTTGTGTTGTGTAAGCATGTCTGTGCGTGTACCCTTCCCTTTTCCTACACAGGCTGTGTCCCTACGGATGTTCCTGTTTCTGATGCTTGCTGAGTTGTTCTGTGTTCATCAAGCATCTTGGACCTGGTTACTCCGGGATGTGGGTGCATGGCTAACTAATGTTCATCAGGTTGTCATCCCAGGTTGTCTTTGTTGTCAGGGCTGGGGATGTGGGCAAACGCAGATGGGACACATTCAGGATTCCCCTTGGCACTTGTTGGTTACACATGTCATGTAATTTACAGTCTATGGTAGCTTTCAGTGATTGTGACACGTTGTGTGTGTGACTGCTGCCACTCCTCAGGGTCAGAGCTGCAATGTTGGAAGTTGTGTACGTGTGTTCTTTGTGTGTCACTTTGTCTTCTTCATTGGTGTGTGACTATGGCCAGGATCCCATTGATTGTGGTGGATTTCACGTCATGCCCATGTACCGCGTAGTGTGCAGTGTCAGACATTCACGAGTCTTGTTGACTGGCCATGTGTGATGGGTTTCTGCACCTTAGTTCCCCCCACCACCCCTGGGATTGTCATGGGTGCATGTGCAATGTCACCAGTCCATGTGAGCTTCACTGCTGCACATTGGCGGAGATCAAGGTGTGTGGTGTTGAGTGTGTGCAAATGTGAGTTGTTGCATGGCTAGACCCCTACCTCCATATTGGCCATGGCTGGCAGGCTGTGCTGTTTGATTTGTGCTTGTGTAGGTGTGATGGTAGTTTGTTGCTCAGGACACATGGCTGTGGTTCACAGTGTGAATGACATCTACCTTTGTCATCACAGTGGGATTATCATGCAGGGTAGTGTCACCACAATGTGGGGTCCCTGGGGGTTGTGCTGTGGTGGGTCTGTCTCTTGCTGTGTTAGTTGCTGTTCCTACTAGCTTGTGTGACATGTGTAATTTGGGCTCCCTCTCATCTAACAATGCCTCTTTACCCACATAGGGGAATCCGATCCATGAGTTACTTTTGTATGGCACTGTATACACATCTGTGTAATTGGAATTCAGGCCTCCTCATGTGTTGTGTGGTTGCCTGGGGACACTGGCACACACCCCCATCACCTGTTGTGTTTGATATGCAGTGTGGGTCTGCCTGTTTGTGTTTGTGCATTTGCACCACTGCATTGGCATATATTGAGGGTGCCATTGGCTGTATGTTGTTTGGTGGCTTTCCCCTGCTGTCCCTGGGACTCCTAGGTCATCAGTCAGCACAATAATCATGGTTTGTATGTCCCATTGCTGCCATGGTATGGTATTTGTTCACCTGACATCTACAGTCTCCCTAGGCTATCTACATTTGTGTGTCCATTGGTGCAGATATGTGAGTCTGCATTATGATGGTCACTTCTCTCATTGTGTTATTTGTGAATGTTGACAATGTGAGCCCCCATGGGTGATGTTTGTATGCACATGGCCAAAGGTATGTTTTATTTGCACTGCACTGTTTGCCTCACCCAATCTATGTTGCTATGGGACACAAGCACTACTATGCCACTGATGTGTTTGTTGTTGTGTGACCAGGAATCATCCATGCAGTTTGGCTTTGGCAGCTTTTACCCTGACTACACTTCCCTTTTGATCACTGTGGTGATGGGGCTTTGGGCCCCATTGCCACACTGTTCAAAAGGTGCATCAGCTATGGACCCCGCACTTCCCTTTTGGTCACTGTGGTGATGGGGCTTTGGGCCCCATTGCCACACTGTTCAAAAGGTGCATCAGCTATGGACCCCACACCTACCTTTCGGTCGCTGTGGTGATGGGGTGTTCAACCCCATTGCCACAGTGGCCATGGTCGGCTTGCATTGTGGAGGCCACACACATTTATGTGTGACACATGTGCTAGGGGGTCACATTGTATGTTCAATGTCATGTTCAGTGTTGTAGGCATTTGTCACAGACTACACACGCTTGTCATGGTGTTGGGGGATGTAATTTTCAGACATTCCTTATGTGGGAGTATGCTGGTTGTGTCATGCATTACCAGTCCTATGAGTAGGGGTGGAGGTAGTGGCAGGCATCCAGCCCCCCTGAGTAGGGGTGGTGGTAGTGGTAGGCATCCAGCCCCTGAGGGTGGGGATGGTAGTAGTGACAGGCATCCAGCCCCTGAGGATGGGGATGGTAGTAGTGACAGGCATCCAGGCACCCCTGAGTAGGGGTGGTGGTAGTGGTAGGCATCCAGCCCCCCTGAGTAGGGGTGGTGGTAGTGGTGGCCATCCATCCCCCTAAGGGTGGGGATGGTAGTAGTGACAGGCATCCAGCCACACCTGAGTGGGGTGGTGGTAGTGGCAGGCATCCAGCCCCCTAAGGGTGGGGATGGTAGTAGTGATGGGCATCCAGCCCCCCCTGAGTAGGGGTGGTGGTAGTGGTAGGCATCCAGGCCCCCCTGAGTAGGGGTGGTGGTGGTGACAGGCATCCAGCCCCCCCTGAGTAGGGGTGGTGGTAGTGGTAGGCATCCTGGCCCCCCTGAGTAGGGGTGGTGGTAGTGGTAGGCATCCATCCCCTAAGGGTGGGGATGGTAGTAGTGACAGGCATCCAGCCCCCTGAGTGGGGTGGTGGTAGTGGCAGGCATCCAGCCCCCCTGAGTAGGGGTGGTGGTAGTGGTAGACATCCAGCCCCTGAGGGTGGGGATGGTAGTAGTGACAGGCATCCAGGCCCCCTGAGTAGGGGTGGTGGTAGTGGTAGGCATCCAGCCCCCTGAGTAGGGGTGGTGGTAGTGGTGGCCATCCATCCCCCTAAGGGTGGGGATGGTAGTAGTGACAGGCATCCAGCCCCCTGAGTGGGGTGGTGGTAGTGGCAGGCATCCAGGCCCCCTGAGTAGGGGTGGTGGTAGTGGTAGGCATCCATACCCCCTAAGGGTGGGGTTGGTAGTAGTGACAGGCATCCAGCCCCCCCTGAGTGGGGTGGTGGTAGTGGCAGGCATCCAGCCCCCTATGGTTGTGTATAGCATTGGTGATGGCCATCCCACCCCTATGGTTCTGCTGTTGCTAGTGTACGTCATTTGTGCATCCCTATGTGTGTGTGACATATTTCGGGTACGTGTCGTTTGTTTGTATTGTTGGTGTTTGACTTACCGTCTGCGCCGTACGCGTCCGTGCCAGTCCCGGTAATAGATGTAGAGTATAGGTAGGACCTGCGCAATGGGATTCATGCTTGGATCGCCTCGTTCGGGTTTTCGTGTCTTCGAGTCGTACTCGTAGCAGGCTTGTTCGTCTCGTAGCCGTGGATCGCCTTTGTGGCGCGAAACGGAGCTTATGTACGGCTCGCCCGGATGCTCATACGTCCCGGACGTAGCGACGGGTTCGGGCGCGTACGGAGTGCACATCGTACTCGTCCGGCCGGAAGGTGCTGTGTATTTGCTTCCGTACGACTCGATTCGGCGTTTACGGATCCGGCTCGGGCGGGGAACAGGAGCTGAATTGGGTAAGTACGGCTCGCTCGGAAACTGGGTTGTTATACGCATCGTACTTGTTCGTCTGGACAAATGTTCGAATCGGTCGGGAAACACGCAATCGGCTGGGTTTTTTTCCGGACGAATACTGTTAGGTGCGCTTCCGGCCGGGATCGGAATCGACCCCTCTGTCTTTCACACGAGTCCCTTTCATGCATTCATCTAATGGCGACAACAGATCAAAAGATCTCCGCTAAAGAGCCCCAGGCCCGTCAGTTATTGCAGTGCCGGCCGGACAAGAAGCGCCCAATGATGAAGCATGACACCCTACCAGGTGTGTGAGGGCATTAAATCTGACCCAGCGGATCCCTTGAGATACCGGCGGTTGGTCATGTGTGTTGTTCCACCTGACAGTGGTTTTTTCCACTTACCAGGAACTACTCCCCCTGATACACTAGTGAATGAACAGAAAAATGTGATTCAACAGTTTCACAATTAAGGGTGTGCTTAGGAGTGACCCATTTTGGGAACACATTCCCACATTCCAATAATTTCAGAGATTATGTGCAGCCTATTCCACTGCCAGCGACAAGGAATCTTAGGGGCATATTTAGCAAACAGTCATGCAGTGACAGGGAAAGGGAAAGGGCAGGAATGGGCTGTATTTAACATTATACAACGCATCCCTGTCTTTTCCCATCTTTGGCGCACAATGAGCTGCCTAGCACCAATGCAGGCACCCTTGCACCATGGTGCAAAGGTGCCTGCGTTGTAAGCTGGATTGTTTTTGTGCAGGAAGGTACACCCTCCTGCATAAAAACAATCCCCTAAGGCAATTTCCTCCTTCTATGTGTGCTGCAGAATACTGCACACATAGAAAGAGGAAAAGAACAAGGAGAGAAATAAACATATTTCTCCTTGTTACACCTCACCTTGGGAAACGTAGCAATTTTGGCACATTACCAAGTCTACCACACCCATGCACCACCCATGGAACACCTCCCTGTAGCAGAGTAATGCAACACAGCAATTTGTACTGCGCTGAGTTATTCCAGATTTATTTAGCCACTCAGTGCCTCGCTAGTTGGCCTTGCATGGCTTGATAAATCGCACTTAGTAGTTGCATCGCTCTTGCATCCCGTTGTGTGGTGTAACTGCAACGGAACTACTTGATAAAAATGGCCCTTAATCTCTTTCTGGGAAGTCGTCAACCTTCCCCCGTCTCCGTAGGAGGTGAAATATCCCAACTTTATGAGTGAAGATTTAACTTCATCTCATCCTTGAACAATTCATTTTATTGATCTACACATCTCATCTGGATACCTTAAACCCTAACAGGTGGGTCGTACTAGCTCTCCATCCTTCAAAAGAGCCCTGAGCCGAATCTGTTCAAGGAGGCATTTGATATCATTCCGACAATGGTTGCCAGCCATTATGACACCTTTTTCCGGAAAGGTATTACGCTCGGATTTTGTGCACAAAATTCCAAATCAATTCAGACCACATGCATCAGCCCTTCTAGAGATGACCTGCATCCTTCCACTCAAACTGGTGATAACATAACCAGAAGACATGTGCTGTGAAGGCTGACATATCGGCACATTACAAAATTAAATAATACTTTACATTATTGCCTTCATCAGGAGCTCTTCTGAATCATTGCCTTACAGTTTAAGCCTTTGTGTCACAAAAGCTGTTCTCAGGAGAAAATGTAATCACGCTTCAATGAGAACAAGTCGACGCTTATCTCTGAAACCAGACTGGAGGCGTTGTTCTCATATAACTAACCTTAAACAGTTAAATAACCACTTAAAGTGTGCCCATTTTCAAAAATCAAAAACTTGCTGAAATTCGTATGATCTCTTTAGGCTCTGCAGATACATATTCGGCGGAGCTGAGCCCATTACCGAGGGATGGCAGTTCTACGTTTTGCATCCCTCCCACCCATTTCAGTTAGAACCATTGCCCTTACAGATATTTTGCGAAAGAAAGAAACAGAATTAACAGCTTTTTAAAGGCAAAACTGCTGAGATTAATATCTGAACTGCAAGGATGTCTCCTATTCATTCATAATTTACCTGCTGCTTGTTTCCCTGCCTTTAATTCAGTCTTGAAAAAAACTGATTATGTGGCTCCAAGGCAGCAGTTTAATACTAGCATGAAAGTGATCTGATATCCGGCTATTAAGGGAGTTTTACTTTGAGAAAACAGAGCGTGCATTCTTAGATGTTTATCAATTAAACAGCGGTCCAATTTTCAGCGTGAACTGCGTTTCACATGGCAATGGTCCTGTTAGAGAAGCAGTCATAACGGAGATGGTTTTCTGATGAAAGGATTATCCCTGGCTGTGCTTTACTGCATTTTATAGAATTGGATGCTGGGAATGCCAGCATTCTGTCAGAGGCGGCTTTTGTAGACTTTTGGCACAGCCCACGCCGAGTACAGAAAAAGACGATTATTCAGAAATCGATTAGAAGAAGCACCACAAGGAACAGTTGATTGCTCACAACAGAAAGTGAATAAATCACCTCCTCTTGGTCTAAGATGAAAGAGGGTTTAGCAATTGCAGTTCTTCAAGCAAACTCTTGATATGGTTATACGATTCCAAAGTTCCATCAATATATTTCAACACATTGAAATTATCTTCAGATCAACTACCTGTCGACGAAAGTACCTGCTTCTGTTTTCAAATCACAAAAAAGTAAACGTTATGATGAAAGAATAATTGTGATTGTACAATGCCAGGTTTGAATTGACCTTTTAATGCATTTCTTGGGCTGCGATTATATTGCTCAGTTATATACCGTGCTTCTTTGTCGTCCATTATTTAGTATATAACGGGGCCATGCAGCGACCTTCCTGCTTTACAGGAGCAGAGGTATATGCTGTGCTTAGCCGCAAAAGTAATGACCATAGAAAGCCTCCAACAGTTAGAAGCTCTAAGGGCACTTAGAAAGGTGTTTACCCGTATATGTAGTCAAAGAAGTAACCACAAAATGAAATCCATTCCATCTATCCTTCCTTTTCTCCATGTTTTTATTTTCTTTCATTTCTTTATCCATCAACCGTTCCTTCTCATCATGCACCCATACATCCTTTCTTCACCTATTCATCTGTGCATCTTCCCTGCGTCTTCCATTGTCTCCCTTCCTTCTTCCCATTCATCACGCGATTCATCCTTATCTTCATCTATCTACTCTATGCATCCATCTCTACATCCATCCTTTTCCCCATACAACCTTTTCTCCTTTCATCCTTCCACCCATCCTCCTCTCTAGCCATTCATCTTGGCATCCATCCACTCATCCCTCTGCATCCTTCTCTGCATCGCTCCTTCTCTCCATCCTCCTCTCCATTCCTCTCTCCCACCATCCCTCTCTTCCTTCCACTTTAAGAACTGATATTTATGAGTTCTGATCAGTCAACGAGCCATAAACACCAATGTAAATGTTTAATCTTACACAGAATTACCCTCCGGCATCCAACCCCCATTCAAGCTGCTAAAGTGGGGGGGGTTCATGATGCCCCTGTTTGTAGTACTATTCCACATACTTATAAATGCAGTTCACAAAGAGTGGGGTTATGTGCCTCTGCCAGCTCTGTCTCTTATGTGCAGATTTCTCTGCTAAGAGTCCATTGAATTCCCCACACGAAGTAATACATTTTAGGTATAACTGTAGGAGGGGCAATGGAGAGTTCCTAGAAAATGTGGAATATGTTCTATGAAGTAGGAGAAAAGGGAAAATTAAGGAGGAACACAATATCCTAACACTAGGTGTAAATCTCTATCCACAGTTACTGAACTGCATAATGCAAGAGATGAATTCGCAGACATAGCCATTATCCTACATGCACATAGTTCTCCACCTGTGATGGGAATGGAATTTTCCCTGCTGGGTAAACTGTGATGAGACCTAGAGGAGGTCACCAAGCACACCCTCATAGGGAATACTGAACTCATGTCCATGTCCTGGGTGCCATACATAAAGCAGTGGTGGCAGTGTATTTTGTGAATATCAGAACCTTATGGTAGGATCCCGTGTGTGTGATGAGTGTGTATGTACAGTGCATGTGTAATGCATGTATGCTAGTAGAATACTGTGTTGTGAGATTCCGAGTACTAGGAACAGTGGGATCCATTTTGGATGTCCCTAGTTTAGCATGACACAAGATGGAAGAAGACGAAAGCTTCTCCCAGATAGTGGAAATGTATTGCCTGCATCCCTGTGATGGAAGGGTGGAGATCCAGTCACTGAAGTGAAGTAAGATGGAGACTGGACTTGCCCTAAAAATGTATTGGGGAGTTTGCTAGCAAAATGATGCTGATTAGTACTTCCTGAGAACTGCATTTTGGTAGATGATACAAGTGAAGGGTGAAACAGCAGTTTCTGTTCAAGGTGAGGGAATTTCTAGGTAAGGACCTACCCTTTTGTCTGTCTCTGATTACTGCTTCAGGAAGGCTCGTGTCAGCTAGGTGCAGAGAGCCTACACTTCATTGGGCCCATGATTTGGTTACTCCTCCTTAGAACCAGCCCCGTTGCTACCTCATAGCAGAGCCATCTCTCTGCACTAAGTCTGTGTCTGAAGCACAGGCAGGCAATGATATTTAAAAGAGAACCATTCCCAACTGGTTCTGAAGGTTGAGACAATGGATCCATATGCCCTGCTTCGAAAATGTGTACTGAATGAGGATCAAAAGCAGACCATGTTGTTCCAATTCCAAGTTCTTCTTGAACAAAATAAGAAGTTCTCTGACGAGTGCAGAGCTGCTGTATAACCAGGGCTGGTTGTGTGCCTGACAGTCATCCTCCAACATATGAGGAGACATTACCTAAAGTCTGTATAACTTGCTGGTAAAGCTAAAGGTCTGCCTCACACCTAGGAATCTGCTGGCCTGCTCGGAGAGGAAAGGGGAGGCCTGGCCCTGCACTGCAGGAGAGGAGACAGTTCAGGAAGAGAAGCCAGTTGTGTTTCCAGCGTGGGAAGCACCCAGAAGCTTCAGACTGCCCTTGGGAGTAAGCTGGAGTTGATTCATATCAAGATGCATTTGGCAGTCACCATAATGGCACCAACAATGAACTGCATATAGAAATCAAGCCAACAAGTCATTCTATGTGGTACATCACCCCTGCTTTACCTGAATGCTTGTTGCTTCTTTTAACCAACACAGTGAATCCTGAGAGTGAGCACGCATCGCAGTTTAAGCAGGAGATTGTCCCAGCCTTTAAGCACTTGCCTGAAGAAGCATAGCCCCCATAGAATCCGAGTCCAGAGGCTACAACAGCAAAATAAACACTGTTGGATCTTGACTTGGAGACCACCTCTGCTTAGACAGGCACCCACAGAGCAGACCTGCTGTGCTACTCCCTCACCATGGATTCCACCCTAAGTGAAACTGCCACCATGGTTCCATGTCCCGAACTGCTGAGAGCAAAAGCCCAACAAGCACCCACGATAGCCAGATGACCACAACATGAGCAGGTAATGAAGCTTCACACAAGAGACTAGGGCAGATCTGCAGATGGTGATAAGCTGTGGAACAATAACTGTTGCCTAGATAAAACCTTTAATTTGGATGAGCTGAACTGTGAACTACTCCAACTGAATGAAGGCCAAGTGAATTGCACCTGTGCATGATCAGTGCCTATAAATAGAAGGGAAGAGCTACAGACACCATACCTACATGTAAAATGGAGAAAGGGACCCATACTTGTGGGTCACTTTACTAGGCATTGTATTTTTAATTGTAATCTTGCCTCTGAGGCCCATTAAACTGCGTTAAATTACATGTCTCAATGCTTATAAAGTACTTGCTTTTTACTATGATAAGCAATCGGTTGGCTAACACAATTAGCATGTCGGTTGGTTGACATTTGAGTTCTGAGACTTGACTCCCCCACACTTCCTCATTGAGAAGCTTTTGACTGATCACCCTCGTTATCCTGAGGGTCAAGTATGGAAAGGGTGATTTGGAACAGTTTGCAGAGCAGTCGCAGAAAGTACCCCAGGATATCAGTGCCAAATGATCTCAACCACTAAAGTTGGGGACCAGTATCCCATGTCTACCAAGTGCCTCCCAATGGGCAGAAAGTAGTGGGATCTGCAGGCTCTAGTTTCAACAATCGTGAACAGAACACTAAATTCAGCATGAAAACAGTGTTTCATCCACAGCAAAATGACAAATACAATCTTTTTAGATGTCGACCTTCTTAAGTCATTTAAGGGATCTGTTTGTAGAGAGAGGATTAAGGGCACCCAAAAACAAGAATAGAGAAACACTTAAAGGTTTTTAAGGACCAATTGGAGAAACTGGGCAACAGGGAAGAAACAGTGATGAACTCTGGGGATAGAACCATGTTAAGAACCCAGGGCGGGAATACTGTGGTTTCAGACTTTCTTAGCCCCTTAATACAGGCTTCCCTAGACACACCCTAAGTGTGTACCCTTATTTGCTTTCCATGCATCCCCTCCCAGAAATTCAAATATACCATTGTCACCATCTCCAGGAGTCATTCCCTTTGGAAAGTTTAGTCTCACTGAGGCCCTGAACTTCTAAATGGCTCGACAGAAAGCTAAGGCTGGGAAAAAGGAGAAATGGTTAGCTAACAAGGTTTAGATAACAAGGTTTAGATGGGGCTGGGGTAGCATACTTCTAGGGAGAAGGGAGAGAGGAACTCTCAACAGACGGGTTCCAAACTGGAGGGTAAGGGTCAGAGCAATTGCCAAAGGTCCGGTGGAGGGCAAGCACAGGCAAAAAGGAATTGGTATCCAAGCCAGGATATATACGGAAAAGTGAGACAGGGAGGTTCTTTCAAATTCAAATTGATTACTTGGGGGGTCATTACGATGGCGGTCGGAAAAGCAACACGACCGCCATGGTAGCGGAAACTCACCGCCCGCCGCTACCGCAGGAAATCCGACGGCCTGATTAGGATCCATGGCAGTAAAAATCCAACCGCGGCGGAAAGGAGACCCGAGAAACCGCTCTTCGCGTGGAGAGAAGGCCGAAACCCGTCCGCGGCGTTCGGATTCGCGGCGGAAACAGCCCAAACCACCGCAACCACAGCGGAGACACCGCCATGGAAATTATGATATCCCCGACATGACCGCGGTGCAGAGCGCTGTTTCCGACCGCCGCGGTCGACAATAGTGAGGAATGAGAGAGTCCGCGGAAGCGCCGTAGCATAGCCACCGCTGCGTACGCTCCGTGAAAAAAATGGCGGTCGAAAAAAATACACACAACATGCCCACAAAGTGCACAAAGCAAACAAGTCATGCACCCAAAAACACCTAACACAGCCCAAAGACACACCCCCATGGTAAACTCAAAAACTACAAATCCCAGGACGACACACACACCACACCTGCAACCAATACCCCATCCTGACACACCCACATAGCCCAGTATAAATCCAGCCCCCTACCAGACCACAATCCTTTGCAAAACTCCAGAACTGAAGGGACATACACCACAGCTGACAGGAGAGGCAAATCTGTACAACACACACACACATCACCACCACCACCACTTCTACACCTGCACCTCTAACCCCTTTGCACATCACACACCATTCACATCACCACCACCACCACCACTTCAACACTTGCACCTCAAACACCTTGGCACATCACACACCATGTCACCACAGAAAATGCCCAAATTCACTGAGAGTGAGTTGAGGGTACTGGTAGATGAGATAATCAGGGTAGAACCCCAATTGTTTGGTAACCTGGTCCAACAGACACCAGTAGCCACAAGAACGCTAATGTGGAGAAGGATAGTAGATAAGGTAAATGCAGTAGGGACCGTGCCACGCAATAGAAATGAAATTGTGAAGCGCTGGCATGATCTGAAGGCAGTGGTCGAGAAGAAGAGAGCCAAGAACCATGAGCTGGCTCACAGGACAGGCAGTGGCCCTCCTGTTCCACCCAAAACATTCACTGAATGGGAGGAGAAGGTGCTTGGCATACTGCATCCAGAGAGTCTCACAGGAATACCCGGGGGAGTGGAGGAGGGTAAGTACAAACAAATGCCTAACATCCCACCGATATGTACTGTCTTGCACCACTACTAAGCTATACCTCCTAGGTACAAATGCAGTCATGTGCACCACACTCTCACCAACACATCTCTCACACATTAATCCAACAGTCCCTCAGGTTCACCTTCAAGGTAGCTACAAACATCACCATGGGTACATGTGTACATGCTGCCAGCACTACAACTCCCACCAGGCCCCCTTGTCCTACAGCTGCGCAAGATGGAGCCCTGACCCCCCCCATGTGGCAGCCATTGCATTGCTCACCTTAACCTAACAGGTAGGTAGCCATCCTCACAGGGAGGTGTGTGGGTGGTTTGGAAGTCTGCACTACAACTCCCACCAGGCCCTCTTGTCCTACAGATGCGTAAGATGGAGCCCTGACCCCCCCCCATGTGGCAGGCATTGCATTGCTCACCTTAACCTAACAGGTAGGTAGCCATCCTCACAGGGAGGTGTGTGGGTGGTTTGGAAGTCTGCACTACAACTCCCACCAGGCCCCCTTGTCCTACAGCTGCGCAAGATGGAGCCCTGACCCCCCCCCATGTGGCAGCCATTGCATTGCTCACCTTAACCTAACAGGTAGGTAGCCATCCTCATAGGGAGGTGTGTGGGTGGTTTGGAAGTCTGCACTACAACTCCCACCAGGCCCCCTTGTCCTACAGCTGTGCAAGATGGAGCACTCACCACAACCATGTGGCAGATATTGACTGTGACTCATCAAACTTACTGGTAGGTAACCATTTCAACTGGGAGTGGTGTGTGTAATTGGTGACACTGCAGTACAACCCACAACAGGCCCACTTCTTCAACAGTTCAGCATGATGGAGCACTTGTCCCACTCATAGGCATGTGACGTTTGTTCCCCCGCACATAACACCATACCACTTTGTCCACAGTCACTTGCACAAATCATGCTAAACAGTTGTATTGTACTCAGCATGCACAAGTCTCAGTGCAAAACTTACCCACATTGTGTCTACTGTGCCAGGCATCACACACTGCAACACTAACACTGATCATGCTTCCCTGCAGCAGTGTCTGGCAGGTTGGTTGTCAATGTGCTAATCACCCATGTCATACCACAGTGTTGCGATGTAAACAGTGGAAGTGCAGATTACCCAAAAACTCCACTGGACCTGGGACTCACACTGCTAAACTATGCACATCCCAACTGTCTTGCAACAGACCCAGCAGCCACAGTGCTGCACTGAATGCATAACAAGTGTCTGACTAAAATGCACAAATGTGTCTGCTTGGGACCAGCAATGTGTGTATGCATTGACAATGGTCACATCTCACACTGTCTGTCTGAACAGTGCTGGTATAGTCTGGCCCCAAAAGCACACATTGTCTGCACATGGCTGACTGTATCTTACACACACACCACTGTTGATGACAACATGTAAGTGTATGGATGCCCCGGAACAACTGCATCACCAGTACTTTGCTCATGTTCACAGGTCCACAAATACCATGAAACCATGATAGTGTGGAAATGTTTGCTGGGTGAGATATTCAACCTGCTGTATGTCACAACAGTGATAGGAGCCTATACCCCATGCCCTATTGTGCCTTCAAATGTTGGGGGAGTGGACCCCACACCCAGATACTTGGGACAACATTGATGGGGGGATATACCCCATGACCTATTTTGCCTGCAAATCTTGGGGGAGTGAACCCCACACCCAGATAGTTGGGACAACAGTGATGGGGGCTATACCCCATGCCCTAATGTGGCTGCAAATGTTGGGGGAGTGAACCCCACACCCAGATACTTGGGACAACAGTGATGGGGGGATATACCCCATGACCTATTTTGCCTGCAAATCTTGGGGAGTGAACCCCACACCCAGATAGTTGGGACAACAGTGATGGTGGGGCTATACCCCATGCCCTAATGTGATGTGAAAAGTTTGGGTACCGAAACCCACACACACCTTCTGCTCTCCACAGGCACGTTCCTCCCAAGAATGACTCTTAAGTCACATAGCCATGTCATTGCTCACCTTCACCTCAACCAGAAGGTAGCCTTCTTCACACGGAGACGGTGTTGTGGGCTTGGCAAATTGTCCCACAAATCCCACCATGCATGCTGTCCCACCCCTGAGTAGGATGGGCCACTCCACCCCCAATCAGAATCATGTGGCAGGCATTGTATGCTACCCACTCAACTAACAGGTAGCTAACCGCATATCACAGGTCGGGGTGTGGGGGTGGGAAGCTTGCACAACAACTCACACATGCCCACATGAGCTCCAGCCCCCAAGACTGATTACACCCTCGCACTAAGATGCACATGTCAGTCATTGCACTGTCCACTTCCAAATCACTGGTAGGTAGACATATCATGCTGACCTGTCCCACACTGGACCAAGATGGAAGCCTTCCTCACACACACACAGTGAGGTCTCACAAATACAAGCAAAAAACAGCAAACAGAACATATCACCAGCCACTACATGCAGCCAGATATGCTTCACGACAAGCATGGTGGCATAGGACACCAGGCCTCACATTGCACAACTGCACACCCAGATAGCATTGGCCACTATAGTGTGCACACACCTAAGCAAATGAAACCATGACAGCAACCAAAGTGTGACATTCAGATCCACATGTAGATGTAACTCAGTGCACAACCCTGCACACCACTGCATGCCATTTGAAAATGGCAGGGGTCCAGACCAGCAAGGACCAGATGAAAGCAAAGAAAGCATGGCTGGAAGTGCAAATACAGATATGTACACCACATGCCAAAGGTATGGATGCAACTACAATGTTCACCCAATGTGCAGAGTAAACGACTGCAAGGGCACAACAAGTGACATACATGCGTAACTTGATCACATATGATTTAACACTCACTAGATGCCAACATGAACCTGTCAATGTAAAATATGTAAATTGTGCATGTCATGTCTTGCCAACTCCCAATATGGACAAGTAATGCATGTACCTCAACAGCTTGTAATGCATCACTGGATGTCGGTAACTGCAAATTAGATCAGTGAACAACTGCTGGATGCACAAACAGTTGATGTAACAGTGTGAACAGAAACTTTGCTGGTTGCAACACAATGACCATTCTCATCTGACCCACATGTGACCAAGAACTCACTGCAGAGGACGACACCACCAACCTGCAGAGCCAGTCCCCCACCCCGAAACAGAGACTACTGGATGAAGACTCCCTGGATTCCTTGGATGAGGAGCCCCAAGCCAGCTCATCTGGTGTGGCAGGCCGCAACCAGTCCCAGGCACCCATTGTCCCCACAACCATATCTGCTGCAACCCATGACCTTCCCCAGACAGCTGTTGTCACAGCCTGTGTGTCAACTACTACCACCACCACCCCCATCCCCACCACAGCTGCCCGCAACACCCTCCCTGCCCCAGGTGATGAGCCCCCCACAACATCTACTCAGGAGGCCAGGGAGAGGATGCAGCGGAGCAATGTGGGGAGCCCACAGGCCCGTGGCAGCAGTGTAGGTAGGAGGGGCAGGGTCATGCAGAGGGGAACTGAGCCTGGGACGGAAGCCCTGTCCCACATCAACAGAGTCCTTGGGGCATAAGAACAGGCCCAGGGACAAATGGGCCGGTCTGAGGAAGATTCTCGGGAGCTCCTCCTGCTGATAAGGTCCATGGACACCCGCATGGGACAAATTGTGGACCTCTTGGGGCAGCTAGTGGTGGTTCGGAGGGACAGGCCAGCGCAACATTCAACACCTCCCCCTGATGGGCAGCAGGATGACAGTTCATCATCCTCCCCTGCGTCCACAGAGGGGGGTGAGTCCTCAGACACCACTGCCCCTGCAGCACAGGCCCCTCCAGTCAAGCGCAAAAGGGGCCATCCCTGGAAAGGCCAGGAGGCATCAAGTGCCAAAGCACCTGCCAAAGGCAAGTCCCGGAGCCAGCCATGATGGCAGACCACTGCACCACTGCATTTACCTTTTGGACTATCCTTCCCCACACTGCCATGTGAATGACATCTGTCTGTTGGACTGGGCCTCCACATCACTGTGGTGACTACTCAATTATCTCATCTACCATGACCGTCAACTCATTTCTTCAAATTTCCCACCCCCTGTACATTTTCTCAACCCTCACATGTCACAATTGTAAATAAATACACCTTACACACATGTTGTTGTGTCTGCTCCGTCTTTAATAAAAGGATGTGCAACCTCCACCGTGATGTAAATGTCCCAGGGAAATGGAATGTAGGTAGGCAAGGAGAGGCTGAAGGGACCTAGGAAAATACATTAGAACAAGAGTCACTTGTTTTGGTGTGGCATCACACACATCACACAACACTTGTCAACAAGGTACTCCAATCTTCACACATTACACAGAGCAACAGTCGCCATAGAGACATCCTGTATCTGTGTCAAACTACCCTATCCCACAAACATTGCCAACCAGCAATTAGTGAACACAAGGCTGCAGTCACCAAGCTCACATACACACTTACAGCAACTGCAACACTATCAGACCATGTGTCCCTCCTACATCCTCACTCACCTTCAAGTGAAGTAGCGGTTGATGAGCTGTTGACGCATGTCAACACCTTCCTCCTCTCCACTGTCCTCGTCACTGGACCCGGGTTGGTTTGCAGGCGGGGGCCTTGGCTGCTCATCATCATTCAGGATATGGGGTATTGCCTTGCGAATGGCCAGGTTGTGGAGCATGCAGCATGCCACGACTATCTGACACACCTTCCTTGGCGAGTACATCAGGGCACCTCTGGTACGGTCCAGGCAGCGAAATCGCGACTTTAGGAGACCAAATGTACGCTCTATTACACGCCGTGTCCTCCCATGGGCATCATTATATCGCACATCAGCTGCTGTCACAGGATTCCGCAGTGGGCTCAGCAACCACGGACGGTTAGGATATGCAGAGTCACCTGGGTGTGAGAAACACAGATTAACCTTGATGTTCCACAATGCCACAGGACAGCATGTCACACACACCACGCTACTCCACTATGCATACTCACCCACAAGCCATGCACGCTCAGGAAGCAGACTGGCCATCAGCTGCGGGACAATGCTGCTGCGCATGATATGCGAATCATGGGCTGACCCGGGATACCTGGCACACACGTGGGAGATGATCATGTCCGCCTGGCACACCACGTGAACATTTACCGAGTGGTAATGCTTCCGATTTCTGTACACTTGCTCACGTGCCTGTGGTGGCACGAGCCCGACATGTGTGCAATCAATGGCACCAACGACATGGGGGATGTGTCCAAGAGCATAACAATCTCCCTTCACAGCTACCAACTCTGGTACCCTGGGGAAATGAATGTATCTGTCCTTGTAGTTCATCATAGCTGACAGTACATCCCTCAGCACCATGCTGAACATCGGTTGTGACATCCCACCTCCACTTGCTACCGTGTGCTGGAATGAGCCTGTCGCAAAGAAATGCAGGCACGCCATCACCTTTGAAGTCGCGGTGAAAGCTGTTGGATATGTGCGACGTGGCTGCAGGTGAGGCTCCAACATGGCACATAGGTTTTGTAGGGAAACTCTATCCAGCCTGAATTTGCGGATGATCTCTTCATTCTCCATGTCAGCCAGCACTGTGAATGGACGATGGATATTGGGCCTCCTCCTAGGTCAGATGAAAGTGCACATATGTCAATGAAACACACCATGAGATGTACAGGGCATTTCACTTTTCTACAGACACATTGCCAAATGTTACAGACTGCACCATCAACCAACAGAGCACTGCACAAGTCGGTACACATCAGGCACACTATTCGTACACTTGTCCCCTTCCCCACAGCAATGATCTGTGCACACCTCCTGCTCATTGGCATGCACAGTGGGATATGGAACCACATGTGTGCGCACACCTGTGAGTATTACCCCCAGCATATGTGTCAGACCACAATACTACCCTAGCACACCATGCTGCTGTCCATGATACACCTCCCAACACAGGTTGCACATGGCACACATCAAGTACACACTGACCACAGGCTGAGCATGGTGAACACGTGCGTGCATGTGCAGTAGACAATGTGACAGTCAATGATGCCCCTAGTTCACACAATGAGACAGCATTGTGCGTTACATTGCACCTACACACATTGACCAATATCTACATATGCTATGCAACACAAAAACTGTACAGTCTACATGCCCTTACACATCACATGTGACATGTGCATGTGTATGTGTCAATGCAATTTATCACATACACATATATGGCATGTGTAGGTGACATGGAGTTAAATGTCCCATTCGTAATATTGGCCTCATGAGGGTCCTTCAATGTTGGAGACACTGGGCACTGTTCATGTTGGGCTATGGATAGAGCTGGATGACTCCATATGTGCAGCAAATCTGCTCTGCGAGTCCACTGACGGTCACTATAGGCACTGTATGGCACCCATTTTGCAGTGCATATCGTCTGGCCCCTGCGGACTGTCACCGCCAATATCCCAGACACGATCACGGTAGTCTCAGCCATGCCTACATGTGTAAATGGCGGTTGGCATGCCCCGCTACCCAGCTCACGATCACTACAGGCACTATATGGCACCCATCTGGCGGTGCCTACCACCTGGCCCCTGCGGACTGTCACCGCCAATATCCCAGACATGATCGCGGTAGTCTCAGCCATGCCTACATGTGTAAATGGCGGTTGGCATGCACCGCTACCCAGCTCACGGTCACTACAGGCACTGTATGGCACCCATCTGGCGGTGCCTACCTCCTGGCCCTGTGGACTGTCACCGCCAATATCTCAGACATGATCGCGGTAGTCTCAGCCATGCCTACACGTGTAAATGGCGGTTGGCATGCACCGCTACCCAGCTCACGGTCATTACAGGCACTGTATGGCACCCATCTGGCGGTGCCTACCGCCTGGCCCCTGCGGACTGTCACCGCCATGGACCATGCCCTGGCAGGCAATGGGAAGCACCCTAGCGGTAGCCTGATGCAATTTTGAAAATAGCGGTAGGCGTGTTCCGCAACCGCGGAGCCGGTCATTGGAAGCATTGGTCACCGCCATGGTCCATGCCCTTGCAGCCAATGGGACGCACAGTAGCGGTTGCTTCATATGCATTTGAAAATCGCGGTAGGCGTGCACCGCCACCGCGGAGGCGGATATTGGATGATTTTAAAAATAGCAGACCTGGTACACCAATTGCAGTGGCATGGGACCACTGACACAGCCCCAGGGGCCTATATATGTGTGGGAGGGTGCCCCACATTTCCACTGCTACCAGGGACTGCTGCCTGACACCCCTCACCTGCTGCTGCTGCCTCCAGGGACTGCTGCCTGCCACCCTCCACCTGCTGCTGCTGTCTCCAAGGACTGCTGCCTGCCACCCTCCACCTGCTGCCGCTGTCTCCAGGGACTGCTGCCTGCCACCCTCCACCTGCTGCTGCTGCCTCCAGGGACTGCTGCCTGCCACCCTCCACCCTCCACCTGCTGCTGCTGTCTCCAGGGAGTGCTGCCTGCCACCCTCCACCTGCTGCTGCTGCCTCCAGGGACTGCTGCCTGCCACCCTCCACCTGCTGCTGCTGTCTCTAGGGAGTGCTGCCTGCCACCCTCCACCTGCTGCTGCTGTCTCCAGGGAGTGCTGCCTGCCACCCTCCACCTGCTGCTGCTGTCTCCAGGGAGTGCTGCCTGCCACCCTCCACCTGCTGCTGCCTCCAGGGACTGCTGCCTGCCACCCTCCACCCTCCACCTGCTGCTGCTGTCTCCAGGGAGTGCTGCCTGCCACCTTCCACCTGCTGTTGCTGTCTCCAGGGAGTGCTGCCTGCCACCCTCCACCTGCTGCTGCTGTCTCCAGGGAGTGCTGCCTGCCACCCTTCACCTGCTGCTCCTGTCTCCAGGGACTGCTGCCTTCCTCCCTCCACCTGCTGCTGCTGTCTCTAGGGACTGCTGCCTGCCACCCTCCACCTGCTGCTGCTGTCTCCAGGGACTGCTGCCTGCCACCCCTGAACTCCACCTGCTGCTGCTGCCACCTGTCCACAGTGATGTCGAGGACACAGAAGATCCGAGCCAGTCCCTTCACCAGCGAGGAGCTGGAGGTCCTGGTGGACGGGGTGCTTGCACAGTACCCAAGGCTGTATGGTGCCCCTAATGTCGTGGTAAGTCTCCAACAGTGTGAGTGAGAGTGCAGGGGGGGCACACGTGAGGTGGAAGTGCTGCAGTATGTGTCAGTGAGTGTGGGGCTCTGACATGCACTGCCTAGCATGTTTTCTCCAGGGGGAAGGGCTGTGTAGCCTCTTTCACACGTTTCCCTGCATGCCCATCCAGATTTGAGGGACCTGTATTGTCCTGTCAGCCATACAGTGAAGCAGCAAATTGGTAATGCAGGAGTCAGGCCAGTGATTGCTTGTGTGAATGGCTGTGTGGGTCCCAAATGTCCCTCAGTGTCAGCCCACCTGGCCTGCACAGTTGCCGCCCAATCCCACAAGTACACATCACTGCATGTACAGTGTATTCCATGTGACTTTTGTTCACACATCTTCATCAAAGAGCCATCTCAGCCCTGTAGATTGCACACGATAAGCCTTGTGACAAGGGTGTGTGTATGAGAGTTGATGTCACTGTATGTGAGCTCCATGACACAGTAAGCCATTCACAGGGTGAGGACATTGGGGGCTGCGCAGTGTTGGACACAGTGAGTCCACCAACAACCATGTGTTGCTATCTAATCTATGTGTTGCTCTAGCTAACAGCAGACAGTAGATGTGGGCAGACTACGCATTGCTTGATGTGCTGGCATCCTGCATGTGAATGGGATGTACAGGTACTGTGTTCACCCTCCCACCTTCATGGATTCACGTGTGGTTCTCCAATGCCATTGTTTTTTTTTTTTTGTTTTTTTTTTCTTCAGTCCTCATCACGCAAAAAGAGAGTATATTTGGCAAGATTTACCGCGTTTAGAGAGCCTTTTCTTCCCCTCTGTTTTTCCCCGCCACACTAGAGTCCACTCCAGTTCCTGCGTGGGGGTATCTCACTAGCCAACAGGCATCTCATACGGAACTTACCCACTCCTTTTTTTGAAAGGGGTCAAAACCTGTACCACCATCTCACCTTTCTTGACTGTTGGTGCGCTTAATCATTGGACTTAATTAGATTTTATCAGATCAGTAACGGACCTCATTATAGCGTTTTACCAGACCAATACTGTTTCTAGATATTCCAAAATTCCAATCTTTTAGTAAGTGCACCAGCTCTATCGAGCAGATTTATTCTAAACACAGAATTCAGCCATTCTTCTTCTGTAGGTGACACAGGCTTAACCCATTTAATACATATCTCACGTCTAGCAAGCAATATCAGTAAAAAGAGTAGATTTCTTTGTTTTTTACTAAATTTGGGTCTTCCACTGTCATCCAGCTCCACCCCAAACAATACTAATTGGGCGCTTACCTGTATTACTTGATGGAATACCTCAGAGAGTGTCTTACCCACTTTTTCCCAAAAGATCTGGAGTCGGGGGCACTGCCAAAACATATGGATGTCATCGGCTCGTTCTTCATCACATTTAGGACATCGTTTCACCTCTCCTTTTTCAGTTTTGACAGCTTCTTGGGAGTCCAATATGCTCTATGCAAAGTAAATAGATAATTCTTTTTGAGAGGTGCAGATTTAATGACGACCCCACATGCAGCCGCAGATACTTGCCATAATAAGGATACAACCAGCGTAGGCAGTGCTTTCCCCCAGATCTCGATGGGAAGGGTGAATTCCTCTCGTCCTTCATTGATAAGCGCCCAATACCAAAAAGCTACCTCTTTCTTCCCGAATTGTACTTGGAATTTCGACTCCAGTTCTGGATTTCCTACCCCGTCTTTTCCCAAGGATTTTGCCCAGCTTGTAAGTTGGTAATATTTAAACTTAGACAAGCCTCTGTTAGACAGTACTGATAACTGTTCCCAGTCAATAATTGTGGACCCAGACAATATCTGACCCCATTCCAGTACTCCGGCTTCTCTCAACGGTACTGATAACACATCCTTTAGGCATTCCGGCGTTCCAGGCGAATCCCAGATTGGAGCATGTTGACAATAATAAGGAATCTTCCACAGACGTCTTATCTGAACCCACAATCTGATAGCCGCACCCAAAATTTTTAGCTTGATTTTCTTAAAAATTTTGTGTGGCCGAATTTGTACAAAAAATGGCTTCCTGCTGGGCCTATCATTGCTTGCATATAACATGGATAAGAGCTATAATCCTTAAATAATACTCTAAAATTTTTGAAATGAAAGGCCCTATAATATTGGAACAGATCCGGGCTAGCTATTCCACCGTGCTCCTGTTTTCTCCTTATTTTTTTCCACGAGATTCTAGCCCCTCTCGAGGCCCATATAAAACTGCTGATGTCACCCTGCATTTTACTAACCCATTCTTTTTAAACTCAAGTGGAATCGTGTTAAAAATATACGTAAATCTAGGTAAAATCATCATCTTTACCAGATTCGAACGACCCAGGAATGACAACGGGAGGCTCTTCCATGCATTGAGAAGTTTTCTGGACTGCGTTTGAATTTTATTAAAATTAATTTGAGCAATCCTCTTAACCTCTCCCACAATCAAAATCCCTAGATATCTTATTTGGTGTTTTATCAAAGGGTCATTACTCTGAGTAGTCCAACACATGATCTCAGTCTTTTGTTGATTTATCTGATAGCCTGATAAGTTACCAAACTGCTTCAATGTTTCTATTATTCTTGGAAGAGAAGCATTCAGATCATCTGTGAATACCATTAAATCGTCCGCATATAGTGCGACCTTTTTCACCCAATTCCCATACCTGAAAGGGGATATATGTAAATTTGCTCTCAAGGCGCTAGCTAAGGGTTCTATATAAAAGTTGAAGAGCAGGGGAGAAAGAGGGCACCCCTGCCTAGTTCCTCTTTCTATATATATCTTATCTGTAAGGGACCCATTAACTAGTACACATGAGGTTGGGGATCTATATAGAACTCTTACTGCTCTTACAAAATTGCTACCCAGTTTATAAGCCTCCAAGGTATTGTGTAAAAAACTCCAGCTAACCCTATCAAATGCCTTAGCGGCATCGAAAGTGATTATCGATAAGGGGAGCTTCTCCTCAACCGCCAGGTCTATTGCCCCTATTAGTTCATGTGTGAGTTCCTGAATCTGTCTGCCCCTTATGAAACCTTTCTGATCCTGATGAATTAGGCAGGCTGCCCACCTCCCCAATCTTTTTGCTAATATTTGAGTGAAAATGTTATAGTCACTGTTTAACATCGAGATAGGTCTATAGGACTCGCATATCTTAGGATCCTTCCCAGGCTTTAATATAATACAAATGGTTGCGTCGCTCCAGGATTTAGGAGGTTCCTGTCCCCGTCTAAATATGTCATTAAATAAACTAGTGAGCTCAGGGACAAGTTCCTCCTTCAATGCCTTGTATATCTCGTTGGGCAAAGCAGCAGGCCCAGCCGCCTTTGCATTTTTCATACCTTTAACTACCTCACTTACTTCTAATTCTGTAATCTCCGCATTTAATTCTTCTCTATGCTCTTCTGACAAAGTTTGCTTTACCCAAGAGTTAAGATAATCTTTAATTTGGTCTGCACTGTCACGCGTATCCTCTTTATATAGTTCTTTAAAAAACTTGAAAAAGCATTCTTAATTTCCGACTCTTCTACAGTAGAATGGTTTTTACCCTCCTCTAGGATGCTCAAAATCTTATTGCGGTTCAAATCAGTCTTAGCTTTCCAAGCTAAAAGCTTTCCACACCCCTCACCATATTGATAGTGAGCAAGTTTACTTGCTTCCCATTTTCTTTTACCTCGAGCATCTAAGATATTAACAAGTTCCCTTTTCTTGTTGATTAATTCCCCTGTAAGTGCTTCGATTTTGACCGCTAAAATTTCCTCTCCAATACTCTTCTCTAATCTCTGTATTTCTCCCTCTACGCTCTCTATTTCCTTTTATTCAACTTATTTCGATAGGCCGCTAAACTAATCAACTTCCCCCTAAGTACTGCCTTATACGCATCCCATGTAACCTGACGGGAAGTCCCCTCCGCGTTTAATTGGAAATAGAATATAGTTTCCTCTTTCAAGTCCTTTATTATTTGGGCATCCATTAGCAGAGTCTTATCTAAGGTCCATCTAGATTGTAACTGCTGACTCTGAAATTCAAACTCCAATAATACTGCCGAGTGATCAGAGAGATGTTCTGGAAGATGTCTAACCCTTCTTACTTCAGCCCCTAATGATTTATCAATTAAGAAATAATCAATTCTAGAAGAATGACCCAGTTTTTTATTTTTAAACGTAAACAAATGCACTTTTTGACCTTTTGCTCTCCATATATCAATTAACCCTAAGTCATCCTGGTATAACTTTAGCCAACTCTTCATTTTTGGTAAAGTAGGGTATTTTTAGGAGGATTCCTATCTTGCTTAGGGTCAATTAGTATATTAAAATCACCCCCAAGATGATGAGACCAGGGACTTCCAACAGATATGCGTAAAGGTCCTGTAACGCTGAGGGATCATCTACATTAGGTCCGTAATATCCTACTATTGCCAACGATCTCTCGTTCATACGTATGTTCGCTACGGCCCATCTCCCCTTTATATCGGTCTTATAAGACTCAATGATGGCTTTTGCTGTCCTTTTAAAAATAATGATTATCCCCTTAACGCAACATGTTTGATCAGTACAAATATAAGAATCCACCCACCGCTGGGTTTTCATAATGTCTGCCCACTCTGCTTTTAAAAGATGGGTCTCTTGGAGAATTAATATATCGCAATTTATGTTCCTGAGATATTCTAAAAACCTTTGCCTTCTAGCTCTGCCCCGCAAACCATTTACATTCCACGTAAGAATATTAACTCCCATATTCCATGTTATTTTCACTTAAACGTATGCTTCTCGTGAATCGGACCAATATTTTGTGTTTTTTCTCCCCAAATGCTCCCACACCCTTGATGCACCAAATTATATGTAACCCATACCCAACACCCCAGCCCCTCCCCACCCACCCAAAGAGAACCCTCCCTTTATCTATTGGCAGGTTGATCCTGCCACTTTGAGATCCCTACTCTATGGGCATCTTACACTTTAAATACCTTTATCTTACATATCAATGATTCTACTTCTGTAGCTTCCCTCAAATTAAACATCTGGTTGTCCCACATTACTCTCAATGATGCTGGGAATTTCATCTGTACTGTGGCTCCCAGAGTCTTTAACTCCTGCATATATTGACCAAGCTCCCATTGCCGGTCCTGCGTCGCCTTTGATATATCTGACCTTATTCGGAAGGACCAGTCATTCTTTTTATGAGATCCTACTCTTATTGCCTCTCTCAGAATTCTCTCCTTTAATGCATAGGTCTTAAAGTTAACTAATATCTTCCTGGGATTTACCCTGTTTTTACCTTTGCCGAACGGGTCTCTATGGACCCTTTGTATGTCCTCATAGAGATCCTTAGCTTCAATCCAGGGGAAGATTTCTTTCAAAAGGTTTACCACAAAAGTTTTTATATCTTCTCCTCTTGACCCTCCGGAATATTCAAAAGTCACAGGTTATTTCGTCTGGATTGGTTTTCCAGGGACTCAATCTTTCCCCTTAATTCTTTGTCACTTGTCTGCAAGACCCTTATAACCTTTTCATTAGCCGTGACCCTCTTCTCCATTTCTTCCACAGAGACTTCCACTATGCTGACCCTTTCCATGATTGAGTTCACCTTGGTTTCCAATGCCTCACAAACCCCTGAATTCTAAGTTGATTTCTCTCAGATGTAGCAAAGCTCGACCTCATCTCTGAGATCAGAGTTTCCATTAAATTATCCGCAGTTTTGGCTACATCTGTCGAGTTAAAGCCTGTCGGTTTAGATCCCATTATTGATGAATCTTCACCCCTCCATTCTCCCCCAAATTCTCGGGAGAAATATGCTCATCATTGCCTGTATCTTTATCTGCTTCCAAGCCTGCCAAACCCTCAAAGCGATTTACACTCAGTGGAATGCCTGCTGTTACGCTTTGTTCTGCCATTATGGTATTTTGTTTGTCCTCAAAGAATTCTGTTTTTTGTGGACACGGATCTTTTGGCACTTTTGAAGACGATTGTTTAACTTTAAAATATGTACGAAGGGAGGGAGTGATTTTAACTTTTTAGTCACAGCCTTAGCCCGTGTTGACACAATAGTAGGCTCCAGGTTTTGTGTGGGGGACACCAATTTATCTTTATCACGCTGAAATGTTACAGTGTTCTGAGGGTAATCTGTTGTTATTGTGAGATTGTCTGGCAGATTTCTACTTCTTAAACAGTACCTTATCCCTCTTCTAGGCGACGTTTCCTGCACCAGCTCTTTAGGGATACCACTGCTTTTATCCTGTTTCTGACCCTTATTATCTTGAACCGTAATTTGAGCCTTTGAACTGTCCCCCTTGATGGCCTCACTTACCCTATTCGATTGTGTCGCACCTCGCGGTATTCGTGTCCGACCCCTCTTGGTCGAGGTAACTGCTCTACTTGTCTTGACGGGAGCCGCTGGGTCTACTGCACCGCTCTCCCTGCAACCGGAAATCCCGCCTCTGGGGCTGAGAGCAACCTTCGCACGGAAGGAAACTCTCGCGGCCGCCTTCCTGCTCTCTCGTAACACCGAGCCTGCCTTAGACCACACTGAGCCTACTTTCAGGCTCCGGTCTCCCAGTGGGACCACGCCACCAACAGGGGAACCAGGAGACGGAGTGCGAATACCGACCTGCAGAGCACCCTGAGCCTCCAAAAGAGGCGCGAGGAGAAACGGTTTATTTACCACACTAGTGAGGGTAGTGGACATGCTCCGAGCCACAACGAACTCCAGGAGCCATCAGAACAAAGCCAAAAGTAAGTTGAGAAGCAAACTCTCATGCGCGCTCAAAATCTGCCCATAGAAATCGGGAGCTCCCGACCGGCGTTCCTATCCGGCCGCCATGTTCTCCCTCTACCCCTCCAATGCCATTGTACCATGTGCCATGCATTCTTGGCTCTGTTACACATATCTGTTGATTTGGGATGAGTGAGTATCGTGCCACTGTATTGAGAGATTTTGGTAGTATACACTGTGTCACTGATGTATTACCCCTCTTGTCTCCCATGCCTGCAGCTGAAAGTCCACCAGCGTAAAGCCGTGTGGAGGGCCATTGCCTCCAAGGTGCGTGATCTGGGTGTGTCAAACCGACGGTGCAGCCACTGTCATAAAAGGTGGGACGACATCTGCCGGCTGAGCAAGAACGTGGCCGAGATGACGCTGGGGCTGCTCCCTCGGAGCGGCAGGTTGGCCCGTCGCACCATGACACCACTAATGGCCCGCATCTTGGCCGTAACACAGCCTGAGTTGGATGCACAATTGAAGGGGCATCAGCAGCAAGCTAGGGGTGAGTATTTGTTGATGGGTGGCTTTGGCAGGGAGTGGCTGCATGTGTCCAGAGATTGGACAAACTCTGAGCTATGTGAAGTGGGTAGTGTGATGCAGTGGATTGTAAGTGGCGTCTGTGCTGGGTGCATCTGACATGCATTTGTCCCACCTGTACTCACTGATGTGATCTGCGCAATGTGCATTGCCATTGCATTCAAAGCTGTGGCATTCAGGTACCTTGTGCAGTGTGGTACTGTGGGAATTCATATTGATGTTGACGGCAGTGTGCCTAATCTGAGTGTGTTTGAATCAATGCGTGCAATGCCTAACAGCAGATTTCAGCTGCTACAACTTCTGAGGACAATGTGCTACAGTACTTGTGCCCGTGCAAGCAACATGGTGGCTGGCATGCGCTAATGGCCATTGTGGGCTATTATGTTGTGGTCTGTGTGTGTGCTCCCCTACTGCTCCATCCATGTACGTAATTGACACCATGTTGTGGTGTTCATCCTTGCCATCCTCAGCACCCTGTGTGGTCAGAGAGATTTTTGTGCCTGTGTCTGAAGTGGGCCACAGGCAGGATGGTGTGCTGTGTGAGTCACCGGAATCCCTTATGGCTGGATTTGTTCTTTACATGCACTGTTGGGTTGATAATTGAGGTGGCAATGTATATTTAGTCAGGGTGATGTGCAACGTGGATAACACATCTTCTTGAATGGTGATTTACTTGCACATGTTACTTCAGTTGGTGCCACTCCACTAACACTACATCTCTCTCCCATGTAGCATCTCCCATGTGCGTTGAGGGACAGGGGACAGACACCAGCGGTGAGGCATCCAATGCAACAGTCGCACCGGAGCAGAGTGACACAGATGTGACCAGCGCCGAGGAGGGGGACAGGAGTTTGCTGGAGGAATCACAACCCGAGACGCAAAGCTCTACGTCATCTGACGCCAGCAGTGACGCATCCATGTTGGGGGCCACAGGGAACGGGGACTCTGCCTCCTCTTCCGCCACACAGCGTCCACTGCCCAGCCTCCCATCTACTTCCACTGGTGCTGCCCGTGTTCGCACAAGTCGAAAGGGAAGAGTATCCTTCACCCCAGGCACTGCTGCCCTGGCCCATGTCAGCCCTGCAGCCCTCAGTGCTGAGTCAGTAGAGCTATTGCGCCAGCTGTGTGTGGGGCAGACAGCTCTCCTCAATGCCTTCCTAGACCACTATAAAAAGTTGGGCCAGGTGATAGCTTTCATGGAGGGCATACATTCGGATGTGGGTGGGCTACACCGGACTGTGCAGTCATTGTCCTCAACAGTGATGGCAGCCCTGCAACAGGCACATTCTCAGGGAGCAGCTCCTGTCCCTTTGTCCACCGTCCTGTCAGTGTGCACCTCTGACGACAGTGACAATGCTCAACAGACCCCAAAGTCCAGATACAGCACACGCAGCACACAGCAGCAGCAACAGCCCAAACGGTCCAGGCCGCAGACACCATCCCCACAGAAAACTAAGACCACCCCAGAGCACAGAGATAAAAGCCCGTCAGGCGACACCAAGGGCCAGAGGGGCAAGAAACAGGCCTCAGGGTCACAGGCCTCAGAGTCATCCCCCGCCAAGTACTCTACTGTCCCAAGGACCGCTCGCAAAGCAAAGAAGACAGTTTCCCTGCCCACTGAGGAGGTGTTACCTGCAAGGCTTACACTGGATGAGGGCCCTATGGCTGATCCACCCACAACCTCCACTCCCATCCCGAGCCCTGTAAAGCAGGCACAAGGGGGCACTGAAGGGGCTAAACATGGTAGACAGGGTTTGGAAGGGCGGAAGCAAGCCCCAGGGAAGCGCACAGCTGGATCCAGCATGTCCCCAGAGGGGGCCCCAGAGTCAGCACCAGGAGCAGGTTTGGTGGTGGGGTTACCTGTTGTGTCCACGCCAGTTCACATTAGTCCCCAGACAGGGAAGCCTTTCAGGATCCCCAAGAAGTGGAAAGACACCCCTCCACAATCTCCTGCACACACTGGGTCTCACCACAGCATCAGTCCAACTCCCTGTGCCACCACCCCACCTGGTCCAAGCAGCCCTCCAGCTTCCCAAGCCAGATATGTCTCTTCCACAGATGTTCCTCACACTCCCCGGGGCAGTCCTCCTACTGACCGCGACACAAAGTCACCTCCAAGTCCGACAGACAGCCACATATGAGTGGTAGTCACCCTCACACACTTGTCTGTCCACAGCGGTGTCTGTGATGCCCATTGTTATCCCCATGACTCTGTTGCTGAGCATGGCATGGTATAGTCGCACACATTCCCTGTGCAGCTTCTGATGTAACTACTCTGCACATTGTACTTGCCTTGTTGTTCACTGCTGTTTGCCCCCTGCCTGTGCAGCTTCTCATGTACCTCACATGCACTTTGGACTGGCCACTGGCCTTGCTGTTCACTGCTGTTTGCCCCTTGCCTGTGCAGCTTCTCATGTACCTCACCTGCACTGTGTCCTGGCCACTGGCCTTGCTGTTCACTGCTGTTTGCCCCTTGCCTGTGCAGCTTCTCATGTACCTCACCTGCACTGTGTTCTGGCCACTGGCCTTGTTGTTCACTGCTGTTTGCCCCCTGCCTGTGCAGCTTCTCATGTACCTCACCTGCACTTTGGAGTGGCCACTGGCCTTGCTGTTCACTGCTGTTTGCCCCTTGCCTGTGCAGCTTCTCATGTACCTCACCTGCACTGTGTCCTGGCCACTGGCCTTGTTGTTCACTGCTGTTTGCCCCTTGCCTGTGCAGGATCTCATGTACCTCACCTGCACTTTGGACTGGCCACTGGCCTTGCTGCTCACTGCTGTTTGCACCCTGCCTGTGCAGCTTCTCATGGACTTCATCTGCACATTGTACTTGCCTTGTTGATCACTGCTGTTTGCCCCTTGCCTGTGCAACTTCTCATGTACCTCACCTGCACTTTGGACTGGCCAATGGCCTTGTTGTCGACTGATGTCCTAGACTTGCCTGTGCAGCTTCTCATGTACCTCACCTGCACTGTGTCCTGGCCACTGGCCTTGTTGTTCACTGCTGTTTGCCCCCTGCCTGTGCAGCTTCTCATGGACTTCATCTGCACATTGTACTTGCCTTGTTGATCACTGCTGTTTGCCCCGTGCCTGTGCAGCTTCTGATGTAACTAATCTGCACATTGTACTTGGCTTGTGGTTCACTGCTGTTTGCCCCCTGCCTGTGCAGCTTCTCATGGACTTCATCTGCACATTGTACTTGCCTTGTTGATCACTGCTGTTTGCCCCTTGCCTTTGCAGGATCTCATGTACCTCACCTGCACTTTGGACTGGCCACTGGCCTTGTTGTTCACTGCTGTTTGCCCCTTGCCTGTTCAGGATCTCATGTACCTCACCTGCACTTTGGAGTGGCCACTGGCCTTGCTGTCCACTGCTGTTTGCCCCTTGCCTGTGCAGCTTCTCATGTACCTCACCTGCACTGTGTCCTGGCCACTGGCCTTGTTGTTCACTGCTGTTTGCCCCTTGCCTGTGCAGGATCTCATGTACCTCACCTGCACTTTGGAGTGGCCACTGGCCTTGCTGTTCACTGCTGTTTGCCCCTTGCCTGTGCAGCTTCTCATGTACCTCACCTGCACTTTGGACTGGCCACTGGCCTTGCTGTTCACTGCTGTTTGCCCCTTGCCTGTGCAGCTTCTCATGTACCTCACCTGCACTGTATCCTGGCCACTGGCCTTGTTGTTCACTGCTGTTTGCCCCCTGCCTGTGCAGCTTCTAATGTAACTACTCTGCACATTGCACTTGCCTTGTGGTTCACTGCTGTTTGCCCCCTGCCTGTGCAGCTTCTGATGTAACTACTCTGTACATTGTAGTGGCCACTGGCCCTGCAGTTTCCCACATTTGTTGCACAAGTGTGAATAAAGACAGTTGTTCCTGTTGTCAGTTCTGTCAGTGTAATTTCTCAATGAAACTGTTTCTGTGTGTGCATGGTTTACTGTGTCACATGCTCAGTATGGCACTTCAACATTGGCAATGGGTTGTCTCACATTTCCATGTTTTTGCAGGGGTGACAGGGACTTCAATTCTCCCTGACTCTTATACTTGTGGGTGCAGTGAAGGTGGTTTGTGAATTTTTCTTGTTGTCATTATCCTTCTTTGTCCATGTTGTCTATGGTGTAGACATGTCATGTTTGGAGGCAATGTCAGCACAGGGTGGGAGTTTATGCACAGGCTTTCATGCAGGTTGGCACGGGTCATGGTGTCTGTGTGAGCTTACTTACTGTGTGCCCAGCAGTGTATGTGTACGGTCATCTTGTGGTGGTCAGTAATCCTGGTCCCATGCCTTACTTCCAAAGTGTACACTTTGGTGGTTGAGAAGTGTGTGGTGTGAAGGGGGTGAGTTTGTGGTTACTGTTGATGTGTGTGCACCTGCATTGTCAACCACACCCATGTGTCACCCTGGAGTGGTGTGCGTGAATGTGTACTTTTTGTGCCCTGCAATTGTGATTTGGTGTACATGGGGGTGTTGTGTGCTGCTGATGTGAGAGGGGGAATGTGTGACGTATCCTACTTGTGCTTCTCAATCATGGAGTGTGTGAATGGGGCCTGTGTGTTGTGGTGCAGAGATGCTCTTGTCAGGTAATTGCATACCTATGTGTGTCTGTTCAGTATTTGTCTTCATGGCCTTCCTCTCATCGCTGTGCCTTGACATGGGTGGCCTTGCTGTCTCCCTGAGTTGTTGAATTGAGGTGCATGTGGTTTGGGTTGACTCACTGTGGCAGCCATGTGTGATTTAATGGCCTGTGGGTGTTCTCAGATGTCTGTTGTCTTGCATGTGATGTACACATGCTTGATAGTTGTGTCCTTGTCCTTCCATTTGTGGGCACATCACTTTAGCTTTCATGTATGTTGTCCTCCATTGCTGCTAGCATGTGGTCTGTGTATGTGGCTGTGAGGCAGGGTAGGGTGTGTCTGTGTAAGTTGGTAGGCTGTGTGTGCAGTGGATTGTTTGATCATCAATATGTGTGTGTGTGTGTACATTTTGTGCTGGGGCTCAGTGTTCTTGGCCTGTGTGTGGTGTTGTTGTGGTGTGTGTGTTGGCTGGGGCCTGGCCTTCTGTGGTATGTGTTCCTGTGCAACAATTCCTGCTGTGGCTATCTCTGCAGTTGTTAGGGCTGTGGGGCAGGGTGTGTATTAACCTGTGTTGTTGTTGTGCAGGAGTGGCACATGGAAGGCACATGGTATGTCCCTTCAGGGAGAGGGCTAGTGTGTTGTGTGTTGAGTAGTGGTTTTGTGCTGTTTGTAATGTGGCCATGGCTGGCGCTGGCACTGGCCTCTGCGTTGTGTACATGTTTTCCTGCACACTGACCGCGGCGGTGACGAGACCAGGACATTTGTTCATGATCGCGGAACATGGGTGACCAGGATGTGGCGAGGTGTTTTTGTGACAGGTGGGGCATGTGTGGATGCAGTGATGGCTGTGTGCCTGTCCCCACAGGGGTGTCTGGTGTGGACATGCACTGTTTTAAAACCCTTGACTTGTGTATTATGTTGCATGCACAGTTGTGTGTGTACGTACCTGCGGCGGCGTCTGTGCCGGACAATGACTTGCAGGTGGTGTATCATACAGCACCGGAAAGGCGTGTAGGGCTGGATCCATCGCGGTGTGGGCCGGTTGTCTATTTTCTTGCTACGCTGTGGTGTCTCCGCCGGCTCTGGCTATGCGGTTGCTCCGCCGCGGTATGCTGCCCTGTTTCCGGCATCGTGATTTGTTCAGCGGACGGGACGTCATTCCGCACGGCGGTGAGTGCTCATTGGGGGCGCACTTTGATGGCGGTCCGCGTCACGCCGCAGCGCACGGGAAATGGGCTCTGTCTAGACATGCTAATATGGCGGGCGTGAGGACCGCTGCCGGCGAGCGGTGTATTGCATTTTTCCGCACCGCCAGCGCCGCGGTGGTGCCTCCGCCCGCCATCGTAATAGGCCCCTTGGTATTGTTGTCACAGGGATTGACTCTACAAAACAGACTGCTGGGTAAAGGTACCTACACAAGCTGTACCCATTATAGCAATTTTGCTACATATGGGTGAGAGATCCAAAGAAAGCCCAGTGGCACTTCGCCTATTGACAACAGACATTTGGGAAAGGGACCCAGATGATTTTATGCACATTCATCCATTTTGTTGGAAGTCAGTATCAATGGGAGAGAGGTTTCTGACTTCATGGATATTGGAGTTTACAAGACTATGCTTGAGAGGAAGTATCTCAGACCCAAGGAGATTCTCACTGGTGCCACTGGCATAGGCTTGATAGCCAGTGAGGACGAATTGGAGTACACGATTGCCAAAGATGAGGTAGAAATCAATGACAAGGTGGCCATGGTTGATGTGTGAGTGAGAGACAAGCAAGGTGCTGGATGTCTCTTGCGGAATACTTTAATAGCCCCAGGTGGTGTACAGACAGAATATCGAGTTGTTTATTTCGAACTACAACAATATCGAGTTTGAAATATCGAGGTACAAGAATATCGACAGCAAGTATATCGTAGCACAGAATATCGACAGTAAGGTTAGAAATATTGTTTTTTTCAATATCGATGACAGTAATATCATTTGTAAAAATATTGTTTTTAATAATATCGATATTTATATTAGTGTTCTGTATTTTAGTATGTGTGTTAAAAGAATGTGATGTAATTTTTTGGTATAAGTGTATTTTTTTTTATGTATGTCTTAAATTTTTAGCAGTAATTACTTTTATGAAAATTAATTTTTGCGTATTTTAGTTCCCTAGCGGGTTGTGGGTTTATAGGGGAATAGGGTGGGAAGTAATTTAATTATAATAAAGGGGCACATTACGATACCCGGCGTAAAAAAATCCGCCAGGCATGGAAGCGGCAAAAATCCGCCCGCACACACCGCCTGAACACCGACCACGCCATTATGAGTACACAAACTGAAAACCGCCATCGGCGGAAAAATCATACAAAATACCGCCCGCCATCGTCCGAGTCGGAGTCAAACCGCCCGCCACGGACGGAAACACGCACGACAACACAAAACCGCCCGCCCTCACGGCCGACACACCGCACGTGAAATTACGATCGCACCGCCATGAGCGCGGAAAAACAACAAAAATACCGCCCGCCAGTGCAAACAACGCCGATGAGAATCGACACGGCAGAAGCCATGGCGCCCACGTACCTGCACAGAAACCATCCGCACACAAAACCAATAGCACACAACATGGCCAACAAGTCCACACAACAAGGCACGCACAAATACACAAGCACAGTACACATCCCGAAAACACCCCCGGACAAACAAAAAATACAAAGGCCAGAACCCCAGACACAACACACCTGAAAACAACAGACCATGAGGACACACCCACATAGGTGAGTACAAAAGCAGCACTCCCACAGACCACAACCCCTTGCTACATTGCAAACCAGAGAGGAGAGGAGAGGAGAGGACACAGTGACACAGCAAGGACAGCAGCACACCACAGAAACGCACACATCACAACCACCACCACCAAACACCGGCACCACAAACCCCCTGCACATTACACAACACACACCGCACCAGCACCACAAACACCATGGCACCACAAAGGATGCCCAAGTTCACGCCCATGGAGCTGACGGTCATGGTCGACGAGATCATCAAGGTGTACCCACAAATCTATGGGAACATGGTCCAGCACACACCACTAGCCACCAGAAACAGAATGTGGACCCGGATCGTAGACCAGGTCAATGCAGTCGTGACCCTGCCCAGGAACAGAACCGAGATAAACAAACGTTGGAATGACGTAAAAGAGCCTGGTCAAGAAGAAGGAGGGCAAAAACAGAGAGCTGGCTGCCGTCACTGGCGGAGGGAATCCCGCGCTCTTTAAGACCTTCAAAGCGTGGGAGGAGAAGGTGCGAGTCGTAATCCATCCGGAGATCCTCGCCGGATTAGCAGGGGGAGTGGAGGCTGGTAAGTACAAACTAATGTATACCAGCACACCGCTATGTACACACATGCGCAACCACCATGCCACAGCTCCCAGGGACAAACACCCCCATGTCCAGCACACAATACACAACACATCACACGCACATGCAACAGACACTACCACACACAGGCCAAACCGAACAACTGTAAGATGCGTGGGGACATGTGTACACTAAGCCAGCCACGTAACCACCAACAGGTCCACAAATATGCCAGAAGCGCCACAACGAGCACCCACCACACCCATGTGTCCGCCACAGCTGCACTAACTGACAAGTAACAGGTAAGTGGCAGGAACACAAAGTGCAGTGGGTGGGACGGTGGACAGCTGAAGTACAACACCCACCAGGCCCCCACTCCCACAGACCAGCAAGGTAAAGCACTCCCCACACCCATGTGTCAGGCACAGCTGCACCAACCGACAAGTAACAGGTAAGTGGCAGGAACACAAAGTGCAGTGGGTGGGACGGTGGACAGCCCAAGTACAACACACACCAGGCCCCAGTCCCACAGCATAGCAAGGAGGAGCATCCCCCACACCCACGTGTCAGCCACCGCAGTGCACAACGACAGCCGAAAGGCAGACATCACGGTCCACAGCAATCGGTGTCAGTGGGTGTACAGCCACCCCCACGACCCACTACACCCCCCACCCCCACAGACCTGCAACATGGAGCACCCCCCGCTAAGAGCCATGTGGCATCCAGTACAGTGCACGCACGAACAACTTGCAGGTGGGAAACTGGACAGGGCTGGATTACTGGAGGCATGAGGACCATAACACCACCAACACATGGGACATGTCACGTAGCACACGGACACGCAGCACCGCCCACCGTCACGAACAAGTGAACAATGTGCACACGGACATGAACAGCAGACTCACACCCCACATGACCCATCACAGACATAGCAACACCCAAGGAGCCACGTCTGCATGCACAAGCCACACTGAATATAGTCCCACACGGCAGCCACTGTGCAACTCATCACACACAACCGAAACACCATTGAAGTCCTGTCCATGTAGCCCCTACTGCCTGTCAACCACACACCCCACAACTACGCCTATGTAAGACAAACAACACTAGACGCAACAGAGCGGAACAACAGAAATGCACACGAACACCACTGAACCCATCAAACACACAGACACACCATGCACATACAACATACCATCCATCCCATCCGTCAGCCCCAGTCTCATGAAAGGCATGTCATCCGCACAGCTGCCACACATACAGCAGTCACGCTAAGACACATGCCCATGACCAACCATGTGCCAGAAGTCAATTAAGCGCACGACACACTGTGAGCAACAACACACAACATGGGCCACACCCCCCGAGCACTGCAGTGATGCACATGGCACAGGGCAGCACGCACACCAAGGAGATGGGACAACTGCAATACGTTGGCTGGCACACAACTATCACTCACTCATAACGATGCGTCCAATGCCATGTCCAGTAACCACAACAGACAGCAAATATGCAGGGCATGTCAGGCATGCACACACCTCAGACCATGCACTGTCATGCTGCCACAACACATGTCACGTTCGGCACCCATGGCTCACAGCATGTACCCCAAAAGCATATACCCTCCCAAATGCGAATCTGGGGCAAGGCCCCCATGTTGCCATATGCGTTCCTAAGCGTTCCATTTGAACTCCAAAAGCAAAGTACAAACCAGACCCAGGATGGGCCAGGAGCCCGCATACACCAGAGTCACAATGAGTAGGGGCAAAGCAACACACCCATCGGCATGGCCAATCCGTCCCATGCCACATGTGCACAGCACACAGTCCCATTGCCTAGCACACACACCTACAGATGCCACAGCCACACACTCGCCTCCGGGAAACCCATGTACGAGATTGCACGAACTGCCAATGTCAGACGACTAATACATACTTCGCCAGGTGCAACACAATAACAAATCTCATTCTCTCCACAGGTGACGAACTGCTGGACGCTGGGGATGGAGACAGCAGCCAGCACAGCCAGCCTACAAGCCCCCAACGAGGACACACGGATCTGGAGGATCTGTCCACCTCTTCGGACACGGACCACCAAGCTGGCCCATCTGGCGTGGCAGGGCCCAGCCGCTCCCCAGGACCCCTCCTACCCACCAACCCATCATCCAGGGATGCTGAACAGTCCCAGTCCCCTGCTGCCACTGTCGTTGCGGCCACACCCACGGTCATTGCGGCCACTACCACTGCCGCAACCGCCACCATCGCCGCACCGACCACCACCGCCTCCACCACCACCACGTCTCCGCTGGCACCAGCCCCAGCGCAGGTGGTGGCCTGGCCGACTGGATCCACCCTGGGAGCCACAGCGAGGACCGTGGTGAGCAATGTGGCTAGTGGGCAGGCCGGTGGCAGCAGGACTGGTAGGAGGAGCAGGGTCAGGGAAACGCCAGCCTCCCCTGGGAGCCATGCCCTGCCTCAAATGGACAGAGTCCTTGGGGCCTATGAAGAGGCCCAAGGACAATGGGCCAGGTCTGCTACTGACACGCGGGAGGTGCTGGGGGTGCTGAGGTCCATGGACGCCCATATGGGCCAATTCGTGTCCCGTATGGACCAACTCGTGGACCTCATGGGCCAGCTGGTGGTGGCGGTGGGGTCACAGGCAAGGCCAGCAACACCACCTCCGCCACCACCTGCTAGGGCGCAGGCTCGGGCAGCAGTGTCCACTTCCCCTGCGTCCACAGCCAGTGAGCACACCTCACCCACCACCAGCAGGTCGCCACCACACACCCCCTCCCAAACGTGGAAGGGGCCGTCCGAAGAGGAAACAGATCTCCCGGGAGGACTTCGCACGCTCCAGTCGCAAGTGAGGCAGCCAGCCAGCCTTCCGCCAGCCTTCCTTGACCAGCCACTGCATTGACTTGCTCTACGATCCCACTCCACACAGCCATCTGGATGGCATGTGTGTGTTGGACTATGGACATAGAACCAGTGGGTACACCCTGATCATCACGCAGCCATGACCGACAGCTCATTGTCACTGCACGCACCACTTTTGTCATCACCTTACACACAATCACATGTCACAGTTTGTAATAAATGCACCTTTTTCACTAACTGCTGTTTGTGCCCTGTGTCTTTATTGTACGGAATACAACGGCCACCTTGGGCGGAAAGGCACCTGATGCGTGGCATGGAAATGGAATCCGGAGGGCCTGTAGGGACCTAGGGGTGGGAGACAGAACAGGAGCACATTCAATGAGTGTGTCACACACCCATCACACAGTACATGTCAACAACTACAAGCAATGTACACACATCGCACAGAGCAATAGGGCACAATGCCACAGCCACCAACAGTGGCATACTACCCTGGCCATGGAGCGTTGACACACTGCACGCAGTGAACATACGGCCACCCTGACACAGCACACACACACCTGCATAGATACAGACACATCATCCGTCGTACATGGACACTCACCGTCAAGTGAAGTAGCGGGCGATGAGCTGCTGGCGCACATTCCCAGCTTCCTCCTCTCCGCTGTCCACCTCACTCGAGCTGTCCTGGTCTGCGGGCTGGGGCCCTGGTTGATCTCCGTCATCCACAATGAGGGGGATCTGCTTCCGAATGGCCAGATTGTGCAGCATGCAGCACGCCACCACTATCTGGCACACCTTCTGTGGGGAGTACGCCAGTGCACCCCGGTGCGGTCCAGGCACCTGAACCTGGACTTGAGGAGGCCAAAGGTACGCTCGACCACACGTCTGGTCCTCCCATGTGCCTCATTGTATCGATCGTCTGCTGGGGTGCGAGGATTCCTCAATGGACTGAGCAGCCATGCCCCATTCGGATACGCAGAGTCACCTGGGTGTGAGGGACACAGAGAACCGTTGCTATTCCAACTGGACAGGGGACAGCATCGCACAACCAGCACGCTACACCACTCCACATACTCACCGACAATACAGCCACGATCCTGTTGCAGATTGGCCATCAGTCGTGGCAAGATGCTGTTGCGCATTATGTGTGCGTCATGGGCCGAGCCTGGAAACTTTGCACACACGTGGGTGATCACCATGTCCGCAAGGCACACCACTTGCACATTCAGGGAGTGCGTGTGCTTCCTGTTGCGGTACAGGTGCTCAGTGGCCTGTGGTGGAACAAGGCCAACATGAGTGCAGTCAATGGCTCCCACGACGTGTGGGATTCTGCCAAGGGCATAGAATGCACCCTTCACTGCCGCCAATTCACGAGCCCTGGGGAAGCGGATGTACCTGTTCCGGTACAGCATCATGGCTGCCAGTACATCCCTCAGCACCTTGCTGAACATGGGCTGGGACATCCCTCCTCCACTGCCCACTGTGTGCTGGAATGACCCAGTGGCGAAGAAATGCATGGCGGCCATCACCTTAGCCGTGGGGGTGACAGCAGTCGGATACACCCTGCGGGGACGGAGATGGGGCTCTAACATGGCACACAGTCGATGCAGAGTTGGCCTGTCCAGCCGAAACTTCCTGATTACCTCTGTATCGTCCATGTCCGCCAGCAATTGGTATGGGCGGTCAATGTTCGGTCTCCGCCTGGGTTAAATGGCAGAGGACACATGTCAAAGCAACACGGCACATAGCAATTTCGCATACACATCACTGACATGACTGAGCAAGCACATGAGCCACAGCCCAGCTGTCAAGCTGGGACGGCACGGCCACAATACACTTACACAGGTCTCCCAACAATGGCAATGGCAAGTGAGACATACCACTGCCATGTGCATGCACATGGGGATCTAGGCCCCAATGACTTGCGGGGCGTGCTGATGGGGACTGACTGCATATTCGTCAAGCGGCAACGCCACGGCAACATGAGTGTCTGCTGAGCATGGTACTGCTTCCGAGGCTGGATGAGTATGGCACACGACGACGACGATGTGGGCACGGGCTGAGCGGCCAATACAAGTGGGACCTGTGGCACGAGGGGATATGAGACAGTAGTAGGTGTCAGCACTGCACCCTATGTACAGCACTGTACGGATCACAGCTCCCGAAACATTGACTGGTGTCCACATTGACAGCCCCATGCCAAGACGGCTGTGTGCTTGCAGTCACACGTCACAGGTGAGAGGTTACATTGCACGTGCCAGGTGGCAGTCGTACATAGTGGGAGCTGGCATGTGTGTGCATGTGTCTCCTGTTCAGGATCCACCAGATGGGCGCTGACTCTGTACTGACCATTGGACACAGCATGTTCCGTGGAAGGCTTGTGTGTGTGGGATGGTGGCACTGGATGTGCCTCCGTTGGGGGGGGCCATGCACAGGGCGGGTACGTCGATGATTGCGCATTGTTGGTCACGGTGGGTGCACCAGCTAAGATGTGTTGCCCTGTGTTCAATTCCTATGTCCGCATGATGATGGACTGTGGATGTGGGCAGACTACACATTGGTCGATGTGCTGTCTATATGCATGTGCCTTCACACCAGGCACAGCTGCCCCTGCACATGTGACCCCTGCTGGACTCGCTGCTGGGTCTGTGGAGCTGATGCACCTTCTGCGCGTGGGGCGGACAGCTCTCCTCACTTCCCTCATTGCGCATGTCATGTCTTTGCCGCAGGTGACATGGATCATGGAGGGCCCACATGTACGCGTGGGTAGGCTACACATGATTGTTCACTGGTCGCCACCCCCAGTCAGTGTTTCGAATGGGAAGGTTGTCGTGCTGGTGGTATGTTCGATGTGGCGGATGGGCGGGCCTAGGTGCGGGCTTACATTCCGGACATGGGGGGTAGTTGGATTGGCGACTAGTTGCAGTACACACGGGACACGTCTCTTCCTTTCCACATCTGGGTCATCCCTTGTACCAACTGACAGTGATACAGTCATCTTCGCCCCAGCCCTCATGTCCTCCCCTCGCCCCCCAATATGCATGCTCACCTGCGAGGCTAGCGCTTGCACAGGCAGCCCCAAGCTTGCACCAGAGAGGGCAAGGAGTGTATGTGTGGGTCCAGTTGCACGAGTGGGCTGTCTCAGGGTATGATGTGTGGCGGGACGCCGTCCACCTGCGTGGTGCCCCAAATGGAGACCCGGCCTGCATGGACTATGCATCACAGTCTTCGCCTTCCGGATCCGCCACCTGCGACACCCAGTGGCTGTGGCTGCCCTTGCGGCCATGCCGCATCCGTCTGTGGCTGATGGCCCACACATTCACTCTTTGGCCTCTCTGGGGAGGGCTCAGGGGTGGTGGCGCACGCGCTTGCACTTAGTCGCAATGGCATGTGTCGTGGTTGGTATGATGGGCAATGGATGGGATGGTGCGAGCCACCTCCCGTGACGTCAGTGCTGCTCGTGCTGTGGTGCGTCCCCCTACACTTCCATTTGACTTTTTGCCATGCTGGACGTTGAGGTTCTATTGCCTGCGTGATATGACCAGGAGGAGCGCGAGGAGACCTCTCACACACCATGCTCCACTGCCATCCCGTGCCCTGTATCGCCTGTGCGGATTGACTATGTTGGGGTTACACCTGGTCGACTGGGGCTGTGTGTGCCTTGTCAAGGGGCATGGCGGGCGCACAACAGGATCCAGCTCGTCCACAGAGGGTGGGCTGAGGTGCGCCTGGTACCGCTTGTACGTGTGCCTGGCTGCTGTGCACACACGTGTTCACTCCCCCCGACAGGTGTCCTCTCACAATGCCCAGGGAAGCGGTGGTGTACTGTTCATGAGCCCTCCCAACACGGCGTGCTCCAACTTGGCATGTGCGCATCTACCCGTCGCACCCACCCACCTGAGCACTGCGTCCATACGACTTCACACGACACATGTGTGTCTTCCACAGTAGTGCTACTCATTTGCGTTGACATCCAATACCAGTGGACTACATGGTCATGTCACGACTGCCGTGTACTTCACATACTCTCATCCTCTCTCATTCGTACTTGTGAAATGAGTCAGCGGAGACAGTTCTGGTTTCAAACATTATATTGAGTCTTCTGTCCTCTGTGATGCAGTATAGTGGACACTACTGGCAGCGGAATACATATTGAGGATATACTGAGCATGATTACAAATGGGATAGGGTGTGGGGTTACATCTGCTTGGCCAAGGCTGTGCTAATGTACATTTACGTATAGCTGCGGAGCTGCGGACTTTGACACAGACGGTATACATGTAGCCTACCAGACCGCTCGGCATCATGGGCACAGTCCATCTCAGTTCCATGTGACAGGTTTGCTGCGGTTGTTCCTCATGCACGCGTGCATGTGAGATGACATCAGGGCATGTGCTTGCGTGCATGCAGCGGCGTGCCACTTGTTGTTGCACTGTGGTGGTTACTGGACATGTCACAGTCACTGGGGTCGTGTTGTTGTTGTATGCACTTGTCGTCCATGCAAAGGTCCTGGTATGGGATTCCCGGGGCGGGGGTGGGAGGGGTGCAGCACCCACAGACTCCAGGCGACCTATTCATGTCCACTGAGCGGTGTGTGTGTCCATGTGCGCTGGATCCATGTCGTGTCCTGGTTGTTCGTGCAGTTCCGTCCATGTGGGTGCGATGCACAGAGCCCATGCCACTGCCTCCCACGATGCATGCGGTGTTCCTGGATGTGATGGGGAACAGTGTGCATGTCCCGGTCATATCCGATGTCATGGCGATGTCGTTGATGGTGTGGTTACAGTTGCCGGTCGTTTGGTATGGCTGTTGTGGTGGTGACTGGCCAGTCCGTGCGGAAGCTGAGCATGGGTGCGGGGTTGGACTTCATAGGTCACTCGGGGAACCTGCGTTGTGGTCCGACGTATTTACAGGTTGTCAGGTATGCGATGCCGTCCAGCAGGGCTTCCATGTCATTGGTGGTGTACATGTTTGCCAGCCAATGAAGCGGATGGTGGCTGTCAAGGTGTTGTTCGTAGGTTGTCCCTTGGAGGACCATGATGGGGCATGCTGGGTGACATTCGATGTAGCTGTTCTCGATGATCCGTCGTGTGGAGGCACAGTGGTTCCATTTCAGTGCGCGTGCGATGTTGGCCACATACGCCATGCCCCCATAGGCAGAGCAGGCCCTGTCGTGTGCGTCCAGAGGGAGGAGTAGTGGTAGCAGGTCCGCCTTCAGACATGCCGGGTTGGAGAGGCATATCTCGACGGGATGCTGGTAGGGACACCTCCGACAGTAGAAGACGGGCATGACGCAGCTGAACAATGTGATGCGGTAAGTCAGTCGGTAACTTACGTTCAGCAGGGACAGGAGATCGCATCCCAATGTATGTATCGTGCTGGTTTGGTACAGCTTGAGCTCTTCGGCGTAGTTGGGTAGGTGTGTTGCGGTTGCCATTTCGCAGCGGTGCGTTGTGGTGGCGTGCTCCGGCTGTGTGTGCAGTCTGCAATGTGCACACTCCGGGGTTGCTGTGAGCTCTGTGTAGTCGTGGGGAGACAGGACTTGTGTTCTGTTGGCTTGTTTGGAGGACACGGGCCCTCTTCCCACATGCTTCTCAGACAGTTCAAGGTCAGTGCTGTGTGACTCCTTCCAATTAACTTGCATGTGGCCGACATGGGGGAGTGTTTTCTTCTTTCTTCCCCGTCCGTTGTGTGCTTCTGTGATATGCGCTATCTGCCGTGTGGTCGGTCTCCTCGGCATGCCTGTGTTGGTCTATTCTTGGACAATGGCTGTATTCACCGGCTTCTGTCGTAGGGCTGTGGTTTCGGTGTTGGAATGGAAGGTCATTCAGTGCTGTCTGCTCTCCCTTGTGTGGGCGGCAGGCTGCCTTTCCGCTCTGCGTTGGGCCTTGTGTGTGGATGTAATTCTTGGGCCACCTGTTGTCGGTCCCCGGGCTCTTTGGTGTTCCGTTTCATGTGTCTTGTTCATATGTGCAGGGTGGTATGGGTTTTTCAGTGTGGTACTGGCGTTCCTCTTCCCGAAGGAGCCCTGCTTCTCCTAGTTGGTGTTGCCGCCGCTGTGTGCTTCGCCATGTTTGTTACACTGGGGTGTGTCCTGCTGTTGCGTGACTTCACTGACATGTGTGCGTCGGTTGTGTGGCGTTGGGTGTTGTCCGTGAATTGGGCGTTGGGGACATGTCTGTGGCAGGCCTGTCACGTGTCATGTGCGTTCGGGGTGGGGCTGGTGTGTGTGCTGCTTGGTTGTGTCCCTGTGTCTGTGTGCGACGCATGCATGGCGCTGCGGTTGGCCTCTGCGTTGTGCGCATGTGTGGCGGCGTCATCGGCGCTTTGGGGCCGTGACGGGGTGGTTGGTTCCTAGTCCCAGGTGGTGTGTACACATGTGTTCCGCGATGTTAGGATTTGGCCTGTGTGTCATATGTGGATGCAATGGTGGATGTGTAGTGTGCACGCGCTGGTGGGGGTTGTCCGCTTTTCCGCCCTTGCACTGTGTGCGCTGTTTGCGTGCACTTGTTGTGTGTGTGCCTACCTGCGTCTCCGCGGTACGTTGCGTCCTTGGTGGTGCATCAGCAGAAGCATGGGAAGGGCCTGCAGTGCTGGATTCATGCCCGGGTGCCGCTTCTTCGTTGTCCGTGCTCTGCGTCCGTGTTTCCGCCTCTCTTTCACGTGCGGTGTCTCTTTGCCGTGGGAGCCGTTTGTTTGCGGCATCGTAATTTATGCGCCGGGCGGGACGTGTTTCGTCGGACGGTGTGTGTCAGTTGTGCTGCGCCGCTACGTGTGCGGGCGCACTTTGATGGCGGACGGTGTTGCTGGCTTGCCGGCGGTGTTTGGCCTGCTTTTCGCATCGTAATTGGGCGGGCGTGTGGACTGCTGCGTGCCGGCGGTAACTGGTGGTTTTTGCATCCGCCAGCACGGCGGTAGTGCTTCCGCCCGCCATCGTAATGGGCCCCAAAGTATCTATTAATGTTTCTTTATTATTATTTATAATTAATATATTATTAATTAATTATTAATTGGATATTAATCAATATTAATTAATAGATAATTATATTAATTGTGTTATATTTTTAGGAGCGGGTTGTGGGTTTATAGGGGAATAGGGTGGGAAGTAATTTAATTATAAAAAAATAATTAATAATTTTTATTTATTATTATTTATAATGAATTTATTATTAATTAATTATTAATTGGTTATTAATTAATAATTAATTAATAGATAATTATATTAATTGTGTTATATTTTTAGGAGCGGGTTGTGGGTTTATAGGGGAATAGGGTGGGAAGTAATTTAATTATAAAAATGTAAATATTAATTTTTATTTATATAATTAATTATTATTAATTTATTATTTGGTTATTAATTTTTTATCAATTAATTGATAATTATATTAATTGTGTTTTTTTAGGAGCAGGTTGTGGGTTTATAGGGGAATAGGGTGGGATGTAATTTAATTATAATAAAGTAATTATTACTATTTATTTATCAGTATTTATAATTAATTTATTATTAATTAATTATTAATTGGTTATTTAATTATAATAATTATTTAATTGATAAGTATGTTAATTTTAACCCACTGCTATCCAACACTTTCCCTACTGTTGCACTCACTGGAGTGGGGATAGTAATTTTTACCCCTCCACTATCCAACACTTTTCCTACTGTTGCACTCTCTGGAGTGGGAATAGTAATTTTTACCCCTATGCTATCCAACTCTTTCCCTACTCTTGCACTCTCTGAAGTGGGAATAGTAATTTGTACATCTCCGCTATCCAAAACTTTCCCTACTGTTGCACTCACTGGAGTGGGAATAGTAATTTTTACCCCTCTGCTATCCATCACTTTCCCTACTGTTGCACTCTCTGGAGTGGGAATAGTAATTTTACCCCTACGCTATCCAAAACTTTCCCTACTGTTGCACTCACTGGAGTTTTTAATTTATATTATTGGTGTATGTGTATATATATGTAATTATAATTTTTAATATGTTTTTTAACAATGTATAAGTTATTAAAATAATTATTTATAAATATTATTAAGTAAGTATATATTATATTTTAGACATATATATGTTTAATTTATTTTTACATTATATGTATTATTTACTTTATTTTTTTAACATAAAAAAACGATATTTTTAATGACGATATTTTATTTTCGATATTTTTGTACTTACCATTATGTAGATAGGACTTCGATATTCTGGACATCGATATTTTTGCGACAACATTTTTGTACCTTGATATTCTGACTGTCGATATTCTGTCAGTGATCCCACCAGGTTTAGTACCAGGATCAGAAGCATAAATGGCTTCTATCATGTCAGTTGTGTCGACCAGAGAACACACTTCAAACCAGTCTCAGTAAGAGACATAAACCATTCCAGATTTGCAAGGACAAAAGAAAGGTAGTTAGTGGATCAGGGCACATTCTGAGAAGACACAGGTCATGCCGGCCATCACCCCTGCTTTGGAGAGCGAGGCAAGATGAGGAGGAAACACCCAAAGAAAAACAAATGTTGGAGTTTGGGTCACTGCTAACTATATAGGGTTTGTTAGCTGCTGGATGACCCACTCAGATGAATTCTTCCAGGCACAAGTTTAGTGGTCAGCACTTGTGGAACTTTGTGAGAAAGTCCAGGACCACGCCAGCAGTGGGGTGATTGGAAGGTATTATGTTGCTGGGACTGTACCTGTAGTACTATTTCACATACTGATAATAAGGAATTCTCACAAGTTTTCAAATCTATACATCAATGCCTCCTATCTCGCTAAAGCATATTACTATGCCCCAGATGTGGACTTCTCTGCACACGTATACGTAGTAGTGATAAGAAGATGTGAGAGTTGTAAGGGCGATTGATACCAAAATGAGGAATTTCTCCCCCAAAATTGGAACAGCGATAGAAAAATAATGGAGAGGCACAGGGAGTGCCATGCAGAAACAAATGACACCTATGAAAGTGTGAGCCAGGCACAATATACAAACACTACACATACATCTTCCTTGTTATTACTGTTGGCCTAACAGGCTCAAATATGCCCCAGGCGAGCCATGATATGTCACACATTATGCGTGACCATTCACAAAAACTACAACAAACTCTGACAGAAATTAATTGAGGCAGCCAAGTTTCTTGCAGAAGTCCTGGATGGTCCTCCATGGCCACCTAGAGGCACATTAGCAACAGGCAATACAGCGGTGAGTACATTTCATGAATCTTGTACTCTTATTACTGTAGTTGCATGCTGTCTTTAGGTTAGGGTGTAATGCATTATGAGGAAAACTACAAAATTAGGGGGTCATTACAATAGCGGGCGGATCGCCACCGCCCGTATGGCGGTGGCGATCTGCCCGCCATTTACCTCCACCCGCCTACCATTTCCCCCCGCCAAATCACGATGGCGGTGGGGACGCCGGCGGATGGAAAGACCGTCCGCCGGTTTTCCGCCAGTCGTACAGGCGACCGTGTGGAAAAGGGCGCAAATATGGTGGCGGTGTCTACAAGACACCGCCATCCATATTATGATGGGCGGCAGTGCAGGGCTTTCCATGGCGGTGACTCCGCCATGGAAAGCCATGCGGATTTCACTTTCGGGGGCCCGTTGCGGGCCCCCAAAATGTTGGGGGGGCGGGGGATGCACATGGGGGGTACCTATGCGCCTGCCAGTATGGCGGACGCATCCTAATAGGGCCGGTGGGACCGCCGCATGTCTGGCGGTCGGTCCCATCACCATTATGATGGCGGGCGGACTGATGTCCGCCCGCCATCATAATGACCCCCTAAGATATCAAAATCTCAGGCGATGCCACTTCTACAAATTGTTTCTAACTTCATGTAAGATTCATTCACAGGAGGCTCCCTATGGCAGACAATGTCTGGGAGGAGCAGTGTAATCATGTCAATGATACATTTACTCCTAAAAAGTATTGTGCTGTACGGATTGCATATTTCACATGTCAAGTGTGCCCATGCCTGAAAAAGTAATTGATATGCTCCTGAAACTGATATTTGATATTTTGGAAGTTCAAAACATTTGCTTTCTTTTAATTGACTAATGCTAATGGTGCACAACTCTTCTTGTCATTGGCGATATATTTCATGCAAACAATTAGGAGTACTACACCCATCTGTTCGATTATGAGTAATTCTGAATTTGGCCATAATTTGTATGAACGATCGTAAGGACATGTGAGTGAGATCTGTCAACAAAAATTGAATCAATTATATGTGTGTGCTTTATGTGTGCAACTTCTTTCCTGTCGAAATTAGTGACCAACTAGACAATAATGTATGAAAGAAATTTACCTCTGCATAGCGCAGTGGAGTAATGATGGAGTCTATGGAAATCATGCAGTTTCTTATTGCTTTGAGAAATAAGAAGGGGGTTCAAGGATATTCCTATTTATCAAAAAGAGAAGGGGGGGACGGTGGGAGCTGATTGTTAGGTCCAGTGACCCTTGCTCCCGATTGGTAACTGGTATATAAAGGGGGGTCACTGTTCCTTAAGAGGAGAGTTCAAAGTGGAGAAAGAAAAAGGAAAAGGTGTCCTGTGCTACTCTATGTGTGGGGACAGTGTGTCCTCATCATGATGCCCTCACACACCCCGAAGGATGACATGCTTCATCATTGGGCTTTTTGCTCCTCGTCGGGCCGGCGCTGCAATGCCCTACGGGTCCCCGAAGGGTCTCTTTTCGGAGATCTTTTGATGAAACAAGCCGTTAGGTGCGTGCGTGTGAGTGGAAGTGAGGTCTCAACTAGTGTGTTAAAATATGACTGGAGGGAGAGTGGCTATTATTTATTAAAGTGGTCCCTCTGTCATTAGTAAAAGGTGTGTGGTGCTGCTAGTGGGATATTATGTCCCTCAGTAGCTAGATATGATTCCTTAGTGGGTGTCTCTAGTGGTCGACATGTTTCGAGCTATCTGTGGCCTCTGGAGGAGATCCAAAGTGCTTCTTCAGGACCAAGGTGAGTTTAAATAAAGTATCACTAACGGCCTAAATTTTTCAGTGCCGCCAGGTTGATGGAAAGGAGTAGTGTCTCCCTTGTTTCTATAATTATGGCCTCATGAGATCAGTGAGGGCCGATGGGAAGGTTCTCCCATTCAGCTGTGCTGCTCCACCTGCATGCCTCTCTCTGTCTCCGCCGGTGGAGACAGAGAGAGGCATGCAGGTGGAGCAGCACAGCTTTGGGCAGTAATATGGTGGTGGTGTCTGCAAGACACCACCATCCATATTATGATGACTGCGGAGATGTTCCTTTTCATGGCGGCAACGCCGCCATGGAAAGGCATACGGTCTCTTACAATGGCGGCCCGTTGCGGGCCCCCGGGGAAGGGGGGGTGGGGGGTGCACTTGGGGGGGCCCCCTGCATTGGCATGGACAAGGTGGCAGGCACCGCACGGTGCCTGTCACCTTGTGCATGCCAATGCACGACATGCATTCCCAGCATTGTGGCAGGCGGTGCTGTGAACACCGCCCGCCACAATGTTGGGAATAGGGGATACCACCGCCACCGTGGCGGTGGCATCCTAATACTCGTGGCGGGACCGCCGCTCCTATGGCGGACGGTCCCATTCACCGCTACGGTGGCGGGCGGGCGGGAGGGCAAAGTCCGCCCATCATCTTAATGGACCCCTTAGCTTTTCATCATTACTCCCTTCAATAGTGTAATTGAACTCTTCCCTTAATGTTTCCATTTACTTTCTATTTCATCATTTGCCTGCCCCCTCCAAGTTTAATCTCCCTGTCAAGACTCAGAAATAAAGTTGGTTTCCAACTGTGGGGCCGATTCCGATCTCGGCCGGAAGCGCACCTAACACTATTCGTCCGGAAAAAATCCAAGCCGAACGCGTGTTTCCCGACCGATTCGAACAGTCGTCCGAACGAGCAAGTACGATGCGCATAACTGCTCAGATTCCGACCCAGCCGTACGTACCCATTCCAGATCCTGTTCCCCGCCCAAGCCGGATCCGTAAACGCTGAATCGAGTCGCACGGAACCAAATATACAGCTCCTTCCGGCCGGACTAGTACGATGCGCCTTCCGTATGGGCCGAACCCACCGCTACGTCCGGCACGTCAGAGCATCCGGGAGAGCTGCACATAAGCTCTGATTCGCGCCACAAGACGATCCACGGCTACGAGACGAACAAGCCAGCGACGAGTACGAGTCGAAGCCACGAGAAACCCGAACGAGACGACCCAACCATGAATCCCATCGCGCAGGTCCTACCAATACTCTACATCTATTACCGGAACCGGTACGGACGCGTACAGCGCAGACGGTAAGTCAAACACCCACTACACAAACAAACGACACGTACCCGACATATGACACACACACACATAGGGATGCAGAAATGACGTACACTAGCAACAGCCGAACCATAGGGGCGGGATGGCTATCACCAATGCCATACACACCCATAGGGGCCTGATGGCTACCACTACCACCACCCCAACTCATGTGGGCCTGGATGCCTGTCACTACTACCATCCCCACTCATAGGGGGATGGATGCCTACCACTACCACCACCCCTACTCATAGGGGCCTGAATGCATGTCACTACTACCATCCCCACTCATAGGGGGATGGATGCCTACCACTACCACCACCCCTACTCATGGGGGCCTGGATGCCTGTCACTACTACCATCCCCACTCATAGGGGGATGGATGCCTACCACTACCACCACCCCTACTCATGGGGGCCTGGATGCCTACCACTACCACCACCCCTACTCATGTGGGCCTGGATGCCTGTCACTACTACCATCCCCACTCATAGGGGGATGGATGCCTATCACTACCACCACCCTACTCATGGGGGCCTGGATGCCTACCACTACCACCATCCCTACTCATGGGGGCCTGGATGCCTACCACTACCACCACCCCTACTCATGTGGGCCTGGATGCCTGTCACTACTACCATCCCCACTCATAGGGGGATGGATGCCTACCACTACCACCACCCTACTCATGGGGGCCTGGATGCCTACCACTACCAACACCCCTACTCATGTGGGCCTGGATGCTTGTCACTACTACCATCCCCACTCATAGGGGGATGGATGCCTACCACTACCACCACCCCTACTCATGGGGGCCTGGATGCCTGTCACTACTACCATCCCCACTCATAGGGGGATGGATGCCTACCACTACCACCACCCCTACTCATGGGGGCCTGGATGCCTGTCACTACTACCATCCCCACTCATAGGGGGATGGATGCCTACCACTACCCCGACTCATGGGGGCCTGGATGCCTACCACTACCCCTACTCATGGGGGCCTGGATGCCTGTCACTACTACCATCCCCACTCATAGGGGGATGGATGCCTACCACTACCACCACCCCTACTCATGGGGGCCTGGATGCCTACCACTACCCCTACTCATGGGGGCCTGGATGCCTGTCACTACTACTATCCCCACTCATAGGGGGATGGATGCCTACCACTACCACCACCCCTACTCATGGGGGCCTGGATGCCTACCACTAACACCACCCCTACTCATGGGGGCCTGGATGCCTACCACTACCACCACCCCAACTCATGTGGACCTGGATGCCTGTCACTACTACCATCCCCACTCATAGGGGGATGGATGCCTACCACTACCACCACCCTACTCATGGGGGCCTGGATGCCTACCACTACCACCACCCCTACTCATGTGGGCCTGGATGCCTGTCACTACTACCATCCCCACTCATAGGGGGATGGATGCCTACCACTACCACCACCCTACTCATGGGGGCCTGGATGCCTACCACTACCACCACCCCAACTCATGGGGGCCTGGATGCCTACCACTACCACCACCACTACTCATGTGGGCCTGGATGCCTGTCACTACTACCATCCCCACTCATAGGGGGATGGATGCCTACCACTACCACCACCCCTACTCATGGGGGCCTGGATGCCTGTCACTACTACCATCCCCACTCATAGGGGGATGGATGCCTACCACTACCACCACCCCTACTCATGGGGGCCTGGATGCCTGTCACTACTACCATCCCCACTCATAGGGGGATGGATGCCTACCACTACCACCACCCCCACCCCTACTCATGTGGGACTGGATGCCTGTCACTACTACCATCCCCACTCATAGGGGGATGGATGCCTACCACTACCACCACTCTACTCATGGGGGCCTGGATGCCTACCACTACCACCACCCCTACTCATGGGGGCCTGGATGCCTGTCACTACTACCATCCCCACTCATAGGGGGATGGTTGCCTACCACTACCACCACCCCTACTCATGGGGGCCTGGATGCCTACCACTACCACCACCCCTACTCATGCGGGCCTGGATGCCTGTCACTACTACCATCCCCACTCATAGGGGGATGGATGCCTACCACTACCACCACCCTACTCATGGGGGCCTGGATGCCTACCACTACCACCACCCCTACTCATGGGGGCCTGGATGCCTACCACTACCACCACCCCTACTCATGGGGGCCTGGATGCCTACCACTACCACCACCCCTACTCATAGGACGGGTAATGCATGACACAACCAGCATACTCCAACATAAGGAATGTCAGAAAAAGACATCCCCCAGACATCATGACAAGAGTGTGTAGTCTGTGTCAAATGCCTACAACACTGAACATGACATTGAACATACAATGTGACCCCCTATCACATGTGTCACACATAAATGTGTGTGGCCTCCACAATGCAAGCAGACCATGACCACTGTGGGAATGGGGTCTAAACCACCATCATCACAGTGACCAAAATGTAAGTGTGGGGTCATTAACTGAAGCACATTTTGAACATTGTGGCAATGGGGTCTAAACCCCCATCATCACAGTGACCAAAAGGTAAGTGTGGGGTCCATAGCTGAAGCCCAATTGAACATTGTGTCAATGGGGTCTAAACCCCCATCATCACAGTGACCAAAATGTAAGTGTGGGGTCCATAGCTGAAGCACATTTTGAACATTGTGGCAATGGGGTCTAAACCCCCATCATCACAGTGACCAAAAGGTAAGTGTTGTCATGGAAAAAGCTGCAACTGCCAAACAGCATGGATGATTCCTGGTCACACAACAACAAACACATCAGTGGCAAAGTAGTGCTTGTGTCCCATAGCAACATAGATTGGGTGAGGCAAACAGTGCAGTGCAAATAAAACATACCTTTGGCCATGTGCAGACAAACATCACCCATGGGGGCTGACATTGTCAACATTTATCAATTACACAATGACAGAAGTGACCATCATAATGCAGACCCACATATCTGCACCAATGGACACACAAATGTAGATATCCTGTGGAGACTGTAGATGTGAGGTGAACAAATACCATACCATGGCAGCAATGGGACATACAAACCATGATTATTGTGCTGACTGATGACCTAGGAGTCCCAGGGACAGCAGGGAAATCCACCAAACAACATACAGCCAATGGCACACTAAAGATATGCCAATGCAGTGGTGCAGATGCACAAACACAAACAGGCAGCCTCACACTGCATATCAAACACAACAGGTGATGGGGGGTGTGCCAGTGTCCCCCGGCAACCACACAACACATGAGGAGGCCTGAATCACAATTACACAGATGTGTATACAGTGCAACACAAAAGTAACTCATGGATCGGATTCCCTTATGTGGGCAATCAGGCATTGTTAGATGAGAGGGAGCCCAAATTACACGTCACACAAGCTTGTAGGAACAGCAACTAACACAGCAAGAGACAGACCCACCACAGCACTACCCCCAGGGACCCCACATTGTGGTGACACTAGCCTGCATGATAATCCCACTGTGATGACAAAGGTAGATGTCGTTCACACTGTGAACCACAGCCATGTGTCCTGAGCAACTAACTACCATCACACCTACACAAGCACAAATCAATCAGCACGGCCTGTCAGCCAAGGCCAATATGGAGGTAGGGGTCTAGCCGTGCAACAACTCACATTTGCACACACTCAACACCACACACCTTGATCTCCACCAATGTGCAGCAGTGAAGCTCACATGGACTGGTGACATTGCACATGCACCCATGACAATCCCATGGCTGGTGGTGGGAACTAAGGTGGAGAAACCCATCACACATGGCCAGTCAACAAGACTCGTGAATGTCTGACACACTGCACAGTACGCCGTACATGGGCATGACGTGAAATCCACCCCAATCAATGGGATCCCGGCCACAGTCACACACCAATGAAGAAGCCAAGGTGACCCACAAAGAACACACATAGACAACTTCCAACATTGCAGCTCGGACCCTGAGGAGTGGCAGCAGTCACACACACAACGTGTCACAATCACTGAAAGCTACCACAAACTGTAAATTATATGACTTGTGTAACCAACAAGTGCCAAGGGGAATCCTGACTGTGTCCCATCTGCGTTTGCCCATATCCCCAGCCCTGACAACAAAGACAACTAGGGATGACAACCTGATGAACATTAGTTTGCCATGCACCCACATCCCGGAGAAACCAGGTCCAAGATGCTGGATGAACACAGGACAACTCCAGCAAGCATCACAAACAGGAACATCCCTAGGGACACAGCCTGTGTAGGAAAAGGGAAGGGAACACACACAGACATGCTCACACAACACAGGGCCCAGGCAAGGTCACGGGATTACACACTGCCATGAGGGCACTCCACTCCTGTGGAAGGTCCGCTGTGCCAAACCTTGTCTGTGCATGACTCAAACATGTCAGCAGAACACTCGGTCAGTGAGTCAACAACTACAACACACTGAAGTCTCTGCTCACATCAGCCTGGGTACGGGAGTGTCACGTCAGTCATCTGCATACACCCAAAACACGTGTCAAGCAAGTTGCACTGTATACACAGATGAGTCCTTCAACATTGATGTGCTAAACTGCATGTCCAGTGGAGATGGGCACACAGTCAGGGAAATAGAAACATTGAACAGTGGTAAGCCCACCAGATGTGCATCAGTGTAAGCCAAAGATGTTAATTTACAAATGCAAAACATACATCCCTGTGTCAAATGCTGAACATTACACCCTCAGACTGCAGCAAAGGATGCTATAGATCCAGACTACATTAGGACACATATCCCATGGACCACATGGAGTCCATCACAGCAACACTTCATTTTCAAGATCTGAACACTATTACAACTGCAAATGCATGATGACTCATCTACATCATGTACATCCAAAGAAAAACCACAAGTAAACAAAAAGAGGCTTTATTCAGCAAATGTTAAACTAAAATTTTAAGTCCAAAAGAAACTAAGGCCAATGGCCAGTCCAAATACACAGTCCCAATAGGGTGATATGTGACAACTTGTCACCCATTGCTTGCCTGCACTGGTATGGACAGGGGACATCCCCCTCGGAGGGGCATACAAGGGGCAGGCCAGGCACCGCAGGGACAGGATCAGGGGATGCCAGAAGGAGGCAGTGAAGGGGTGGTGGGTGCTGGAGTGTCACCGGCAACTGCAGTGGAGGTGTCTGACTCAGTGGGGGCCGGCACCACTGTAGGGCACAAGTCAGATGGTGTGGGTGCTGCAACCACTGCAGTGGGCCGGTCAGATGGAGTGGACTGGGTCCCCACTGCAGTGCCCGAGTCAGATGGGGTGGTTGTGGACTCCACTGCAGTGCATAACTCCAAGGCAGTGGAAGGGGGGGCAGATGAGGTGGGCAGGACAGAGGGGGGGACCCGGTCTCCACACCAGTGGCACAAACAGGCAGAGCGTCTGGTTTGGGGGTGGAAGAGCAAGTGGTAGGGGGGAGGGCCTAAGCAGTTTGGGGATGTGGTATCGGTGTGTGGGGGAACCTGGGGCAGGGTGTGGCGGGGGAACCTGTGGAGTGGTGGCCTGGGGATGGAGGAGAGAGACTGTGTGGTGGAGCTGTGTGGTGGTGGTGGTGGGGTCTTGTCCTTCCTGGTCCGGGGGACTTTCGAATGGGGTCCTCAGTCTGCCTGTGCCTGGGGAGGGTGTCCGGGTGTGAGGGGCACTCCCCTCTGTGTGTGGTGGTCGCCTCTTCTGCCTGGACTTCATGTCAGATGTATCTGTGGGGAAGAGGCCAAGCTCACAGAGGAAGAGCTTCTGGGAGGGGGGGTTGCAGGTGAGGCAAGGGAAGGGGTTTTGGAGGGAGAGGTATCTGAGGACTGCGGAGTGCTTGTGGATGCGTGTGTGTGTGTCTGGGCCCCATCCCCGTGAGTGAGGTATCAGTCCCCTGACTGTGCGTGCGTGTGCGTCTGGATTTTGGCTTGTGTGTCTGGGTGCTGCTTGTGTCTGTGCTGGTGCGTGCCGGTGCCGGTGTGTGTGTGCTTGGGACAGGTAGGGTGCTGGGGATTGTGGATGGGGCAGAGGTAGGAGGGGTGAGGGACTGTTGCAGGAGGGACACTGCTGCCGTCAGTGAGGAGGCCATGGACTGATTGGTCCGATGTAGGGCAGACATGCCAGATGACATGCCCTCCATGAATGACACCAGTTGTGTCAACAGACCTGTGTGTGCATGGAGGACACTCAGCATTGATGTCTGCCCTACATGGATCTGTTTCAGCAAGTCCACAGACTCCACACAGGGCATCAGGAGGGACAGAGGCAGGGGGTGCGGTGCCTGGCATGAAGGAGACACGCTCCCCTACATGGGAGCCTCCACGGACATGTGGGATGGGAGCAGATGGGAGGGTGGAGATGGTGGTGGTGGCGGGGACAGACTTGCTTGACGTTGCCTCTGGTCTGCTGACACCCGCCTCCACAAGGGAGTCCTCACTGGAAGTGCTGTTTTCCCCAGCTGAGGTGGTCGTAGCTGAGGTCTCCTCAGTGTGGCTCCCCTCACCCTCCGTGCCACTGGGTCCCTCGCTCTCCCCTGCAGTGGACCCAGTCTGGCTCTGCCACTCCTCTTGGTCCGTGGAGCTGTCTCCTCCTGTGGCCGTGGATGTATCTGCAAACAATCAGGATAAACAGAGCAACATTAGTCACCTGTACTGACCACACACACCACAGTAAGTACAGCACATCACAGAGCAAGCCCTGCCATAATTTGGTAGACATTGCAATAAGTGCTGACACTGATTTGAAGAATCCCATTGTCTGCCTGACAGTCAGTCATGCCACACATATCCTACCTGTCCATGCACCCATCTGTCTGCTGCCTGTTGTATGCAACTAATCATATGTGCACACATGCACCACGGGAGACAGCGTTTACAACGCTGGCAATACCACGTGGGTTGATAACAACGTGCTTGTTACAACGACCGCGTTGTTACCACACGTGGCATTACATCGCAAGTCGTTTCAATGACTTGCGCTAGGTGGCGTGCAACACCAGGGAATGTGTTGGATTTTACATCCAACACCTTCCCTGCTGTTGCTGCTAACTGGAGTAGGAATAGTAATTTATACTATTCCTAAGTCCAGCAGCGCCATCTAGCGCAAGTCGTTGAAACGACTTTGCGATGTATCGCCACACATGTAGCTAACGCGGTCATTGTAACGACCGGCGTTAGTTACCTACCGCGATGGTAACACCACGCATTGTAACATCATACATTCATGCACCACATACACAGTTGTTGGACATCCAAGAGAACATATGGAATTGTGTCACTCCAAACACATGCCATCTCCTGCCACTGACTCAGTACATGTGTCAGGAAAAGTGATGGGCAAAGTCTCTGTTGATATGCAGGTTTTGCTTCCATCACCAGACACAATGATGTCCTCATGTCCTGATAGACAATGGTGTGCATGCAGGACATATCACACCACTGCTGGATCACCCTTTGCGATTGGAATGTCATGGCACAGGCCTGTCTGGCAAGTCAGTCATAACTGTCTCCTGTCACAGGGGCAGTTCATACACACAACACCAGTCTGCACTGTGTCACAATCATGGAAGTTTTTGGAATGTAGGCCCTGTAGCTGACAGGTGCACATGTGCACTCCTGGCCACCCACATCATGAGGACTGAGATGATCCCACGTCAATCAAATGAGACATTTGAGTGACTGCAAACACAAATCCATACACATGAGCACCTCACCGTCTGATGAGAATGAACCAAAGCTGCCTGCACCTCAATGTTTCATACAACATTGTGCACAGTCAAGGGATCAGAGACCTATGCATTAACCTATGTGCAGATCCCATAGTCACAACTCAGATGGCTGGCCACCCCAAATTGTTAAACACTCCAGGAGTCCAAAAAGCAAGGCCACACCACGGTGACACAGAGGCATACACCTGAGTGCACTCTTCACAATGCCCAATATGTATGCTGACACACGGGAGTGGGAGAACAGAGTGCCTTCGATGTACGGAGTAGGCATTACAGTCCTGGTCCATGTGCAACATGTTATTACCCTGAACACTAGGCAGGTGGCTATGCATGTGTCACACACATGATGTACATACTTCTGAGGCTCCTACCTTGGTCTCTGCAGCAGCATGGGTGTGTGGCACATACCCCAGACATGTGGTGAGTCAGAGCAGCAATTGGCACACATATTAAAGCCATACCCCAGAGTACGTCAGATCACAGGCATTGTGAGCAATTGTACCACCCATGCAGCCCACCACAAAGTTCCTGTAACTGATTGTGTCCCCAACTTGAACCACAGGTAACTGCAAGTACACAGTACCCAAGTGATCTAAGCCACAGACTGTAAGGGCCACACCTGTGTATCAGATGAGGAGGGGGCATGACACAAGTGAGGGACATGAGTCCAGGATGACATGACAGTTGTACTGTGGAAGTGGAACCAGGCTAAAGGAGTGCATAGAGCATGTTAGTCAAAGTACACAGTTAAGGCTAGCACTTACCCCCTCATTGCTGCTGTCTGGCCTTCAGCTGCCCATCCAGGTCAGGGAAGACCACCGCCAGGATCCGGAGCATGTGGGGGGTCAGGGTCCGGTGTCCGTCCCTCCTGCGAGGAGGCGACAGCTTCAGCTGGAACCTTGCGATCCTCCGGGTCCAGCCACGAAGGTCCTGCCACCTCTTCTGGCAGTTGCGGATCCTGCGCCTGCAGACCCCCACGGATCGTACTGCCCGGACGATGGTCAGCCAGATCTCCTGCTTCTGGTGGGCATCAACCTGTGAGGATGACAAAGTGAAAAGGCCATTACTACACATGCAACATTTCTGTGCATCACACAGTTGGATATACATGTCTCAATCACAGGGGCATATGATGTACACAGGTAGTGCAACTATGGCTATGAACAGTTTGCCAGCATTTACTAAATGGTATCATAGCCTGGGAAGTCAAACCTTGTTGGAATGCACTGTTACTGCACTATACCTGTTCAGTGCATGTGACTACACACTTTGGGGGTGACAACTACTCAGTGAGCATGCTAGCCACTGGTGTACACACTGTAAGTCTTGCTAGTCAGACAACATGCACAATTAGTAAGGCAGTGGACAGCACACTCACCTGCTCCCCTGGTTTCCCATACAGCTTGCTGTACTGTAGAAGGAGGCTGTCCAGCAGGGCCTGGTTCTCCTCAGTGCTGAAGGCTGGGGCTCTATCCACAGTATGTGCCATTGCAGTAGCCAGAGGATGCAGAGACAGCAGCAGTGGTGGTGGCAGATGTCGTCCTGGAGCATGTAGTGCAGGCAAGTGAGCTCTCAGGGGAACAGCCAGCATTATATGTGTGCTGCAGAGGCAGATACTGTCCCATGTGTCCAAAGTGATAGGTCCAAGTCGTTTGCATCTTCTGAATCTGGTCAATCCATGGAATTGCACCACTTATACACGCCCACAGCATCCTTCAAAAGTTCAACTTCATGACACCCGTGAATTTGCAACATTGTTGTGGCTGGCCAACTGAATTCACTGCATCCGACTCGTTAAAGCTTCGAAAACACGTCCGTTACCATGTCAGGCCATAGCCAATGCGTGCGCACCGATCGGAACATTGCTGTACGACGCGTATTTCGAAAAACAACACGCATCCGTCCACATCATATGCAATGGCCAATGCGTGCGCACCGATCGGTCCATTGCTGTACAACGCGTATTTCGGATGACAACACGCATCCGTCCACATCATATGCAGTTGTCAAAGCGTACGCACCGATCGGTCCATTGCTGTACAACGCGTATTTCGGATGACAACACGCATCCGTCCACATCATATGCAATGGCCAAAGTGTGCGCACCGATCGGTCCATTGCTGTACAACGCGTATTTCGGATGACAACACGCATCCGTCCACATCATATGCAATGGCCAAAGCGTGCGCACCGATCGGTCCATTGCTGTACAACGCGTATTTCGGATGACAACACGCATCCGTCCACATCATATGCAATGGCCAAAGCGTGCTCACAGATCGGTCCATTGCTGTACAACGCGTATTTCGGATGACAACACGCATCCGTCCACATCATATGCAATGGCCAAAGCGTGCGCACCGATCGGTCCATTGCTGTACAACGCGTATTTCAGATGACAACACGCATCCGTCCACATCATATGCAATGGCCAATGCGTGCACACTGATCGGTCCATTGCTATACGACGCGTCCCTGTACAAGTCACTCACATATGTCACCATGGTTGTCACTGGTGAACGTATGCCAGCCACATTTACTTGCCAGGGACTCAGGGGCACACCTACAACACCACAGCCTGTCCACACTGTATCCTAAGGCATGTAAGGCTGCATTACCTGTGTGTGTATGGGGTTCAACATGTGGTTTTTTTGGTGGCACTTGGGGGCAGCCACTCCCAGGCTGTGCACGTGTTCATGGGGACAGAATCCTTTGTGCGTTGTGCACATGGCCACTGTGATGTGCAACTGTTCAGTTCAGAGCATGGGGCATGGTCACATTTCCAGGTTGTGTATGTGTATGTCATGTCACATACACCCTGAGTCCCATGTGGGAAGGTATGTACGTCACAGGGTGACCCATTGCCACAATAGTGATGGCCCTCCACAGTCTGTGTGCATGTTGTGTTTCCGATGTCTCTGATTCCATGTGCACAATGGGAGACAGTCTCCACATCCACGTTGTTTGTACATGGACTTTGATATTGTGCGTGTGTGTGTCACAGACGTCCATGTCTGTCCTGCAGAGGCAACAGGGGCCACTACCTGTGGGAGTCATGGTTGTTTTGCTGACGTGTACATGATACGCCATGTCATGCCAGAGTCCATGTGGCAATACAGGGTCCCTGGGAATCTACCTGTCAATGAGCTGTGATGCCTGTGGCACATCTGTCCTCACATGTCACTGTGGTGTGTGTTTGGAACGTGACAGCAGTACATGGGTACTGTGACACAGCCTAATGATTTCCCATAGCACAACCTGGAACTTGTTGTCAACACATGTTGAACTGTGATGTTAGATGTTGGCCATGTAGGTGCCATATATGTCCATACAGAACGGCACACACATCAGGTACTTGTGTCTCGTAATGATGCATCATGTGATATTGAGTATGGTCAATGCCACATATGTGGGGTGACTGACAATCTTTCTTTCTTCACCTATGCACTGCATAGGCACCAGCTGTCCATAGACCATTCCCTGACCTTGCAACCATGGTTGAACGTGACTGCATCCGACGGTACCGCTTCAACAGGGCACTGATTGAGGAATTGGCGGTGCGGTTGGCCCCACATTTGCAACCTGGCCGGCCATACCCTACAGCGCTGACCCCCAAGGTGAAGGTGATGGCAGCCCTACACTTTTTTGCCACCGGTACCTTTCAACACACTGTGGCATCTGCTGGTGGGATGTCACAGACCATGTTCAGCCGTGTGCTACGCGATGTTTTGGAGGCAATGTTGAGATACCTGAACCAGTACATCTATTTCCCTAAACGTCAACAACTCACTGACGTCAAGAGTGACTTCTATGCCCTGGGAGGATGCCACATGTCATTGGCTCCATTGATGGGACACATGTGGCTTTGGTACCACCACAGGCACATGAGCAGGCATACAGGAACAGGAAACATTACCATTCTATCAATGCTCTGTTGGTATGTCTTGCAGATATGAGCATCTCACATGTGTGTGCCCGTTTCCCCGGTTCTGCACACGATGCCTACGTGATGAGGAGTAGTCGCATCCCGAGGATGATGTCACAGATGCAGAACCAGCGTGCCTGGCTTGTCGGTGTGTACTGACTTTGTACCATTGTGTGTGTTCTGCAATGTTGTATTCCACCCTCTTTTCCAACTCAGCTAATGTGCAATTGTCTGTATGTAGGTGACTCCGGATACCCCAACATGCCGTGGTTGCTGACACCCCTCAGGAACCCTATGACACCAGCCCAGATGCGCTACAATGAGGCACATGGTCGGACCAGGAGAGTGATCGAGCGGACATTTGGTCTCCTGAAGAGCCGCTTTCGCTGCCTAGACAAGACAGGAGGGGCCCTCCCATATGCCCCAGCAAAGGTGTGCAAGATTGTCATCGTCTGCTGCATGCTACACAACCTGGCAGTGCGGAAGGAGTTGCCTCTCATCCTGGATGACGATGACCCACATCCGCCACCTGTGGAGGATCCTGGCCTGGGCCACGATGCCAGTGATGATGATGATGATGAGGGTGATGTCCGCACACAGCTCATCACCAACTTCTTCAGCTGAATGTGAGTATCCAGAGATGTCATGTCAATGATGTGAGTTTGCATGATATGTGTTGGTATTGCTCTGTTGCTGTTTGAGTGTGGCCATGTGCTACTTGACTGGATGCGTGCAGCGATGTGTCCTTACAGGTAGTCTGTACTCCCCAACAGTGTTGACATGCTAACTTGGTTTTGTGTAGGTATCTTGTGACATGTATTGGGCATGAGTATTGCAGTTCTGGCCTGTTCTTCAGTGCTTTTGACTGTGTGTCATGTCTGTCCTTCACAGGGTACTGTACGAAAAATATCTGTAACACGGTTGCACACCCTAGTTTTAAATTATTAATGAAAACAGTTATTCAGTGTAGTCCTCTTAGGTGCTCATGAGTATCACCTCCTGATCCTTGAGGTGTTGGCTACAATTGAAAAAATGGCGCCCTCCAAACGAGGAGTAAGCGAACTCAATGAGCACTCATAGCGGCATTATTGCCGCTTTCAAATCTTCATCCAAAAACGATAATCCATGTTATATGATTATTATATTCCTTTATTTTGTCTTTGTATCTTAATTTCATACTCCATTTTTCAAAATTTGGTTCATACGATTCTTCTCATATGCATACCAATAGTGAGGTAAATTATCTCATTACACAAGTGCCCCAATGCATTTCGGGCGGCAGCCCTTCGTCAGGGGGATCGGTCCTACAAAAAATGTATAATGTGATTTACTAATTCAGGAACACATATGTACATTGCTTTAATACAATGTTCAAACCACCAATTCTATGCGTGTTGTGTCTAAAACTAAAGAAAAAGATGTGAGTACTGCAAAGTGAACAGAACCTCATGTCTCATACGAGGAATTTCATTCAGTAATAACTCGGTAAACACCCTGTGACAATGCTACCTTGTTAAACTACGTGCTCCAGTAAAAAACGTCTTCAAGTGCATTATCATAAAACGCTATATACAAAATGTGACAAATCCATTTAACCGGTGCATAAAGTCACTGACATCAGTCCCATTATAACTGCTCTAAACACGCGTGCGTCGTTCGTATACCAAAAGTGTCAATCGGCCGGCCACTACACTCTTAAAAATACCTGTTGTAATGTCGATCTTCTCTCCCTCTATCCTCTGCTCATTAAGCTTCCATAGCTACACGTCTCTTCCCGGAATTAAATGTGAAAAGAAAACCGGAAGTAACAATGATCATAGAAAAAAGACTATGACGGCAATCCAACAGACGGTAAACTATTATAAGTAAAGTTGTTCAAAATTGAATATAACTGCAACCGAGATCAAGGTATTAATAATACTACTCGATAATAGCTCCTAAAAAATTAAATATCACGGAAACAATCTCAGATCTTCATAAGAACGAACGCTAATCATGGTCTCAATAAAGCGTGTAGCGAAAAAAACCGTAGCAGTAACAACAAGGTCACCATGGTGACAAGCACCACCCTATCAACTGACGGAACTGTTCTTAAAGGTACATGACTGTGCAAGGTGTAAAAACACGAACGGATCAAATATGTATTCGAGCTTGAAACAAACAATGAAAAAATAATGTGTACACGTCAACAATATACAAAATCCCTGAAACCAACTCTAGTGCAGTATGGTGTGATGTGATTAAACATTGTATGCGTTCAAATCTTTCTAATCGAAAGGTACACAAAATACACATGTGGTTATAAATACATGACAGCCGCAAATTATTACAGAAAACAACTAAATTCTACACGATCATTCAACCCTTTAGGGTGTATTGAGTTCAATTTTGAAATCCAGTACAGTTCACGTTGTAAAAGATATTGTCTATTATCCCTTCCTTCTTCAATGTTTACCTGTTCCAATACCATATATCTCAATTGGCTGATGTTGTGATTCATTTGCAAAAAATGTGTTGCCACGGTGGATTTCAAATTTTTGTGCGGATATTACTTTTATGTTCCATGAGACGGGTTTTTACTTTTCGTTCCGTTTTACCGATATATGGTAGTCCGCATGGACACTTTATAAGGTACACTACATTGGTAGTGTCACACGTGGCTGTGACTCTCAATTTGATGGGGTGCCCTGAGTAGGATGCGTGATAGTAGTGCCCTTAATGATGTTATTACAACTTCCGCAGTTGTGACATGGGATGGTACCTCTGTAATTTAAATCTTTTCTGCTAGTTTTTCGGTTGAGAAGTTGTTTCAAGTTTCTGGTGCGTTGGTAAGCAAAAATAGGAGGGTATTGGAATATGCCTTTAAAATCAGGTTCAGCTTGTACCAACGGCCAATATTTTTGGATTGTTTGTTTGATCTTCGTGCTTTCTGTAGAGTGTTTGGATACAAACACCATTCTTTCCTCTTTTTTAGCATGTATCACTTTAGGTGTTAACAATTCCATTCTGTCCATCAGCTTCACTCTGTCAACAGCTTCTTGTAGAATTGGTTCCGGATATAATCTTTCTTTAAATTTTTGTAAAGTCCTTTTGCTATTGTTGTTGTATAATTCTTCTGAAGATGAGATTCTTTTAATCCTGAGCAATTGCGAATAAGGTAAGTGACGTTTTAAAGACTTTTGGTGGAAACTGGAGAAATGTAGAAAATTGTTCCTATCCGTAGATTTGGTAAATACGGTAGTGGTCATGATGTTGTTTTGTAGAATAATGTCAACATCCAGGAACGCTATCCTTTCCGTACTGACGTTGTGTGTGAATTGAATTCTTTCCTCAATTGTATTGATTTCATGAATGGCTTGTAATAAGTCTGGTTGAGATCCTTTCCAAATCAAAAAATATCATCTATATACCTGTGATAGGTAATCAGGTTGTCTTGCCAGGTCTTTTTGGATAAAATGTGATCAAGCTCAAACCGATGCATAAAGAGATTAGCATACGCAGGAGCTGCGCAATTTCCCATCGAAGTACCTGATAACTGTGTGTAGTAATTGTCATCCCAAGTGAAGTAGCTGTGATAAAGAGAAAAGTGCATCAATTCTAACAGAAAAATTTTAAGATCTTCTTCTTTGTTACTATCGATCAGAAATGATTCTAGGGCATGAAGCCCCATGTCATGGGGAATTGAAGTGTACAAAGACTTCACATCTATGGTACATAAACTGAGTTGATCATGATCTCCAATCTTGATGTTGTTAATTTTAAGGAGAAAGTCGGTAGTTGCAAATGAATCACAACATCAGCCAAGTGAGTTGGTTTAAGTTTATGAGGAACCTTCGGTTGAAGCATTTTTTCAAGAATATCATTGAACCCAAAACTAACCAGGAGACAGGAACCTTACTTGATCTTAAACCAAAAAGCAAATTCATGGCACCACTCAGCCACAAGATATTAGACGCTTTGGACACGGTAGTCAGCAAAGAATTACAAGAACTATTCAAAACAAAGGAACCTAAGAAGTCTAATTTATCTTTTAGGGAATGGAACACGATTAAAGATCTGGCTTCTGAAGAAGAAATAATGTTTTGTCAAGCGGATAAAGGTGGCGCTATAGTTATTCTGGATACGGATTTTTACCTTCAAATTGTAGAGGAACACGTGACGGATCAAAACACATACATGAAATTGATTTCAAATCCCACAAAGGCATTCAGTAAAGTATTGGTTACAATCATTGATGCAGCACTGGTAAAGGGTACCATCAATGAGCAAGACAAAAGATTTCTTATTAAAGACAATCCAAAAACACCATACCTGTACATGATTCCCAAAATCCACAAAAGTCTAAATAAACCTCCATTCAGACCAATTGTCAGCACCAGAAATTCCATACACGAACCGATAGGGAAATACATTGATAAACATCTTCAACCTATAGTCCAGAGCATGTCTACGTACTTACGCGATACTACCGACTTTCTCCTTAAAATTAACAACATCAAGATTAGAGATCATGATCAACTCATTTTATGTACCATAGATGTGAAGTCTTTGTACACTTCAATTCCCCATGACATGGGGCTTCATGCCCTAGAATCATTTCTGATCGATAGTAACAAAGAAGAAGATCTTAAAATTTTTCTGTTAGAATTGATGCACTTTTCTCTTTATCACAGCTACTTCACTTGGGATGACAATTACTACACACAGTTATCAGGTACTTCGATGGGAAATTGCGCAGCTCCTGCGTATGCTAATCTCTTTATGCATCGGTTTGAGCTTGATCACATTTTATCCAAAAGACCTGGCAAGACAACCTGATTACCTATCACAGGTATATAGATGATATTTTTTGATTTGGAAAGGATCTCAACCAGACTTATTACAAGCCATTCATGAAATCAATACAATTGAGGAAAGAATTCAATTCACACACAACATCAGTACGGAAAGGATAGCGTTCCTGGATGTTGACATTATGCTACAAAACAACATCATGACCACTACCGTATTTACCAAATCTACGGATAGGAACAATTTTCTACATTTCTCCAGTTTCCACCAAAAGTCTTTAAAACGTCACTTACCTTATTCGCAATTGCTCAGGATTAAAAGAATCTCATCTTCAGAAGAATTATACAACAACAATAGCAAAAGGACTTTACAAAAATTTAAAGAAAGATTATATCCGGAACCAATTCTACAAGAAGCTGTTGACAGAGTGAAGCTGATGGACAGAATGGAATTGTTAACACCTAAAGTGATACATGCTAAAAAAGAGGAAAGAATGGTGTTTGTATCCAAACACTCTACAGAAAGCACGAAGATCAAACAAACAATCCAAAAATATTGGCCATTGGTACAAGCTGAACCTGATTTTAAAGGCATATTCCAATACCCTCCTATTTTTGCTTACCAACGCACCAGAAACTTGAAACAACTTCTCAACCGAAAAACTAGCAGAAAAGATTTAAATTACAGAGGTACCATCCCATGTCACAACTGCGGAAGTTGTAATAACATCATTAAGGGCACTACTATCACGCATCCTACTCAGGGCACCCCCATCAAATTGAGAGTCCCAGCCACGTGTGACACTACCAATGTAGTGTACCTTATAAAGTGTCCATGCGGACTACCATATATCGGTAAAACGGAACGAAAAGTAAAAACCCGTCTCATGGAACATAAAAGTAATATCCGCACAAAAAATTTGAAATCCACCGTGGCAACACATTTTTTGCAAATGAATCACAACATCAGCCAATTGAGATATATGGTATTGGAACAGGTAAACATTGAAGAAGGAAGGGATAATAGACAATATCTTTTACAACGTGATCTGTACTGGATTTCAAAATTGAACTCAATACACCCTAAAGGGTTGAATGATCGTGTAGAATTTAGTTGTTTTCTGTAATAATTTGCGGCTGTCATGTATTTATAACCACATGTGTATTTTGTGTACCTTTTGATTAGAAAGATTTGAACGCATACAATGTTTAATCACATCACACCATACTGCACTAGAGTTGGTTTCAGGGATTTTGTATATTGTTGACGTGTACACATTATTTTTTCATTGTTTGTTTCAAGCTCGAATACATATTTGATCCGTTTGTGTTTTTACACCTTGCAAAGTCATGTACCTTTAAGAACAGTTCCGTCAGTTGATAGGGTGGTGCTTGTCACCATGGTGACCTTGTTGTTACTGCTACGTTTTTTTCGCTACACGCTTTATTGAGACCATGATTAGCGTTCGTTCTTATGAAGATCTGAGATTGTTTCCGTGATATTTAATTTTTTAGGAGCTATTATCGAGTAGTATTATTAATACCTTGATCTCGGTTGCAGTTATATTCAATTTTGAACAACTTTACTTATAATAGTTTACCGTCTGTTGGATTGCCGTCATAGTCTTTTTTCTATGATCATTGTTACTTCCGGTTTTCTTTTCACATTTAATTCCGGGAAGAGACGTGTAGCTATGGAAGCTTAACGAGCAGAGGATAGAGGAGAGAAGATCGACATTACAACAGGTATTTTTAAGAGTGTAGTGGCCGGCCGATTGACACTTTTGGTATACGAACGACGCACGCGTGTTTAGAGCAGTTATAATGGGACTGATGTCAGTGACTTTATGCACCGGTTAAATGGATTTGTCACATTTTGTATATAGCGTTTTATGATAATGCACTTGAAGACGTTTTTTACTGGAGCACGTAGTTTAACAAGGTAGCATTGTCACAGGGTGTTTACCGAGTTATTACTGAATGAAATTCCTCGTATGCGACATGAGGTTCTGTTCACTTTGCAGTACTCACATCTTTTTCTTTAGTTTTAGACACAACACGCATAGAATTGGTGGTTTGAACATTGTATTAAAGCAATGTACATATGTGTTCCTGGATTAGTAAATCACATTATACATTTTTTGTAGGACCGATCCCCCTGACGAAGGGCTGCCGCCCGAAATGCATTGGGGCACCTGTGTAATGAGATAATTTACCTCACTATTGGTATGCATATGAGAAGAATCGTATGAACCAAATTTTGAAAAATGGAGTATGAAATTAAGATACAAAGACAAAATAAAGGAATATAATAATCATATAACATGGATTATCGTTTTTGGATGAAGATTTGAAAGCGGCAATCATGCCGCTATGAGTGCTCATTGAGTTCGCTTACTCCTCGTTTGGAGGGCGCCATTTTTTCTTCACAGGGTACTTTCAGAGTTGTTTAGTCAACTCGGATCCCCCAACACCATGATTCAGCTTTCAGGGTGGAAGCAGTTTTTCCCTACAGGTGATGTGCCACACACCCCTGGACTTTATTTCTTCTACACTTGTTGACTGTGTGGCCACTGCCACGTGGGATTACCTTGCACTTGTAGTGGAAACAACATGTTGCAAATGTGTAATAAACCTGTGCTTCACTTTGGGATGTGCGTTGTCTGTGGTCACACATCTGACTGACATTTGCTTACTGCACCTGTGGGCTAGTTAACACAGACTCTGAATAGGTGTGGTGTCTGTGCATTCCACTGTATTTCCTGGCAACATCAGTGTAGGCGATGAGTCAGATGGCCCTGGTGTCTATGTGTTGTGTAGCCCTAGTGGTGTGTCTCCCTCATATGTGTCACGTCGCCATGACTCACATGACGTTGTTGAACTTGCTGTAGCAGTTAGCATGCAGAGTGTCATTTAGCAGATCATCATCTCCATGACAAAAACAACGTAGGAATCACAACAGAGGCAAGTATGGTGTATTAGTGAGTTTATTTACATACATGTTTGAGGATAGTGCACAGGATGGTGGGTGCTGTACATTGGGATTGGAATCCAAAGTTCCCAGATGAGTTGGAAGTGTTGGTAGCAGCAATGTCCTGAGTAAAGTCCACAGTCATCTGATACATTAGTCCAACTTAAACTCCCCATGTCATGTGGGAGAGTTGGGTTGCATTCGACAGGGTGAACAGTTTGCACACAAAGGAGAATTTCCAGAACAGGTGTTGGGTTCCTGGGGGATGTACATGGCCATCGGCCTCTCAGTTGTCCTTCCTCGGACGACCCCTCTTTTTTCTGGGGGGACCCTCACATGCAGGCCGCTGCGGTGCAGAGGACTCTCCACCAGAGTCATCCTCCCTCCCTGTGGCAGTTGCAGTTGTTGCGGCACCAGATGTTGTGGGCACACAAGGAGGTGTGGACATGTTGGTGCTAATCTGGCGGAGGCATGTCAATATGTCCCTCTGCACCGCTGTCAGTTCTTCCAATGTGTCCCACTTGGACTCCATGCCAGACATATGTGTCTCCACACGGGACATGTGGGAGTCCAAGCGGGCATGATGGGCAGCCTGCTGCTGTTGAATGTCCTTGAGGATCCCCACTACCTGGCTGACCTCTCCGGTGCTATTCTGGTATACATCAGCAATGCGTGCCAGTTGTGGGTCATCATGCAGTCCAGACCCCTCTGCAAACAGCGACCTCTGCCTACCACCCCTCCCACCACCCCTGGCCACACGTGCGGGACCTGCGGTGGCACGCACAGGTGACCCTAGGCCCCCTTGGGGGTTGGTCCTGGGGTTGTAGTCCGTTGCTTCACGGTGGGCGGGGGTCCCTGTGCTGTTGTCATTCAGTGTCCGTGGTCTGTCCGTGTCGGCGGGGGTGGTCTGTGTGTTGGCAGATGTTGGAGGAATGGGTGCAGGGGTGCAGATGGTGGTCCTGCTGGTGCTGCATGATGACTCACACCGGAGGTGCCAGGTTGGTCTTCGCCATCCGATGAGGGCAGAGGCTGTTCCACACCAGAGAGCTCAGGGGCCACCGGAGCCTGGGACAGGGATACTCCTCATCTGCTGCTGTGTCCCCATCATCACCTGTTTTTGTAAGAGACACACAATGTATGTTATGTTTCTGCAGGCATCAATGGTTCAAACACATGACAGTTGTGACTGTACCTCTGGATGCGGCCCTGTACATTGCATTGTCCTAAGTTGTCACAGTCAGAGGTTGATATTGGTGTGGCTCATTGTCCTGCCAACCTGATGCATTTCAATGTGGATGTTGAGGTGTGTGCATGACCAGCATTGGTGGTATTTGGTTGACATCCGGACCTCCTTCTCCCCCAGCCCAGTTATCCCACCATGAAGCATGCCACCCTTGCAGTGGGTGCAGGTTAACTCTCAGGATGTCAGTCAGTGGTGTCCTGCTGTTGGTTGGTGCCCAGTTCCCAGCAGGGCCTGGTACTCCCCACAACAGAGCACCATTGTCAGACATCTTAGAAGTGGCTTTTCACTCCCTGTGAGGTGTGCATGCTTCAGTGTGAGCTTGCTGGGCCATGTGGGTGGGGGATGTTGAGCGGTGACTACCACTCCCATCATGCTATTGCCTACACCCCCCTTCCCAGCATGCCCATACTTCCTTCCTTTTGACTCTGCTTCCCTGTGGGGTAGTGTGCCTGTGTTGACAGGATGGCTGACAGTGTTGTCCTGGCGTTTGTTTGGCTACAAGTCACAAAAGTGTCCCTGTGCTTCACACAGCATAACCCAGTGTGGTTGTTCTTTGTGGGATATTTAATTAGAGTGTGAGGCATTGCATTCTCACAGGTGAGTTGTGTGGAGTTTGTGTTAAGGGGGTGTGTGAGAAAAGCTGCTTGTGACTATGGTCAGAGCTGTCAGTCCTCCTTCCCACCCAGCCAGATATCCCACCATGGAACGTGCTTCCATTGCAGGGAGTGCAAGTTGGCTTTCAGGATGTCAGTCAGTGGTGTCCTGCTGTTGGTTGTTGCACAGTTCCCAGCAGGGCCTTGTGCTCCCCACAGCAGTACCCAGTGTCAGCCATCTTGTCAGTTCTTTTCCACTCCCTGTGATGTGAGCATGGTTCAGAGTGGTGTTGATGGGCCACTTGTGATGGTGACCAATATCTGTGACTACAACTCCCATAATGCTATTGCCTACACCCCCCTTCCCAGCATGCCCATACTTCCTTCCTTTTGAGTGGACTTCACTGTGTGTGAGTGTGACAGCAATGATAAGATGGCTGACAGTGTTGTCCTGTTGTTTGTTGGTGCACAGTTCCCAGCATGGCCTTGTGCTCCCCACAGCTGAGGCCAGTGTCAGACATCTTTGAAGTGGCTTTTCACTCCCTGTGAGGTGTGCATGCTTCAGTGTGAGCTTGCTGGGCCATGTGGGTGGGGGATGTTGAGCTGTGACTACCACTCCCATCATGCTATTGCCTACACCCCCTTCCCAGCATGCCCATACTTCCTTCCTTTTGACTCTGCTTCCCTGTGGGGTAGTGTGCCTGTGCTGACAGGATGGCTGACAGTGTTGTCCTGGCGTTTATTTGGCTACAAGTCACAAAAGTGTCCCTGTGCTTCACACAGCATAACCCAGTGTGGTTGTTCTTTGTGGGATATTTAATTAGAGTGTGAGGCATTGCATTCTCCCAGGTGAGTTGTGTGGAGTTTGTGTTAAGGGGGTGTGTGAGAAAAGCTGCTTGTAACTATGGTCAGAGCTGTCAGTCCTCCTTCCCACCCAGCCAGATATCCCACCATGGAACGTGCTTCCATTGCAGGGAGTGCAAGTTGGCTTTCAGGATGTCAGTCAGTGGTGTCCTGCTGTTGGTTGTTGCACAGTTCCCAGCAGGGCCTTGTGCTCCCCACAGCAGTACCCAGTGTCAGCCATCTTGTCAGTTCTTTTCCACTCCCTGTGATGTGAGCATGGTTCAGAGTGGTGTTGATGGGCCAATTGGGAGGGTGACCAATATCTGTGACTACAACTCCCATCATGCTATTGCCTACACTCACTTCACCAGCATACACAGAATTCCTTCCTTTCAGTGAGCTTCCCTGTGAGGTGGTGTTCTAGTGGTGGCAAAATATCTGACTGTGTTTGTTGGTTAGATTTGTGCCACTGCCTTGCTCTATTTGTTGTTAGTTTTGTACATGTCATGACACATTTACATATCACTATGAGATGGCATGTATTGTGTTTATCTGATTAACATACACATCTTGGGATGATTATCTTTTGGTTGCTGTGGATTTGCTAAGGGTGCATGGTTTGACTATCCCCTTGACAGTGATGTGTGTGTATTGTCACACAATATTGTGTATATTGTTTGTGTACTCACCAGGCTCTGGGATGTTTGATAGTCCATATACGCTCACTGGTGGTAGGATGGCCCGCACCTTCTCCTCCCAGGGCCTGAGGTATACTGGTTTGGCAGGAGGGCCACTGCCGGTGCGATTACTCAAGACGTAATCCTTCTTGAGTAGGTCCTTGACCCTCCTGCGCACATCATACCACCTGTTCTGGATGTCTTCCTTTGTGCGCAAACATGGTGATTGTGCGTTCACCCTGTCGACGATCCTCTCCCACATCTTGGTTTTCTGCGACATGGGGGTCTGTTGGACCAATGTACCAAACAACTGTGGCTCTACCCTGAGGATATCATCTACCAGGACTTCCAATTCACTGTCTAGGAACTTTGGATTCTTCTTTGGGGGCATGGTGATGGGTGGTGGTGGGGATTGATGTGTGTGTGAGTGTGCAAGTGAGGGTGGGTGAGTGTAGGTTTTGCTGGTTGTAGGTGAGGGTGCTATTTGGGAGGTGCTAATGGTGTGTGGCTTGTGTGATGGATGAGTTGTGAGTGTGTCTGTGGTTGATGTCTGATGGTGTTCTGTGCTGGCAGGTCAGTTGAATTTGCAAAGGATCATGGTACGGATTTGTGGCCGTTATATGGGTGGAGTTGGGGGTGTGTCCTTGTTCCATGTTTTTTTCCCCTGTATTTATTGACTTTGTCATTGCTTGTTTGGCCCTTTTTTTGTATTTTTTCCTTTGTATTTTTTAGGCATGTAGGAGACGTTCTTCTGACCGAGTAGGACGCTGCAGTTGGCTTGTGCGGGCTTCTCCGAGTCTTTCAAGCTGTGTTCCTGATGGGTTTCATGTGCGGCGTACACGTCAGTCGCGGAGTATTGGGTTGGTTCGGCTCGGTTTTGTATGCGTGTCGGTCGTACGGCTTGGGCTCCGTGCGACTCGGTCTGGTTTTACACGCATTGCATCGTACTGCGCGGGTCGGAGTTCGCTGGTACATTTCTGTCGGGTTCATTCCTGGTGCGTGTCGGTCGGTTCGATTCGCGTAGTTTCTCGGCCGGATAGCTGGTTTCTGTGCGGTTTGGTCGTTCGGCTTGTGTTCCATACGAGTCGGTCGTAATTCACATGCATTTCATCGTACTACGCGGATCGGGCAGCGCCGGTACGTGTCGGTTGGACAACATTCCCGTACCGAGTCGGTCGGTATGTTTTCCGGCCCGAATCGGAATCGGCCCCTGAATCTCCTTGGGCACTTTAACCCATACCAACATCATAATACAATCCCTGGATGGAGAAGCTGAGGATCTACCTGAAGAAAACTAGAAGCCTGCCTCTCTGGCTGCACAGCCTGGATCGCCGCTGAGCAACATCAGTTAACAATGGGGCGTTGCTGCAACTGGGGTTGAGAGAGAGTCTGAGATGCGTGCTTGCGTCACTCTCTTGAGTCTGTGTGGCACAAAAAGCCATCCTAAGACTTTAAATTGAGTAGCCTATCGAAATGAATAAGAACTCTGAGAAACCTGCACCTGAGCCTAGTCCTGCTTATAAGCTAGCATGTGGGACAAGAATAGTGTAATCCCCTACCCAAGAAGAAGGGAAGAAGATTACTGGGGAAGGGAGAGCTGTGTACTACCTCATGGTTAGTGCAACGTATGGCAACCCTGTATTGTGAAATGATTGAATTATGCAGTACTGAGATTTGCGGTGTGATTTGAGGTTCTTTCTTTCCTTAAAAGATAAGCACTGGACTGGATATATTTCTGTGTTTATTTTTTGACTGTTGGGTTCTGAGCTCTTTCACTCCACACTCCCTGGCTGAAGAGCCTGTGACTGCTCGCACTTGCTACCCTGAGGGTCAAGTGCAGAAAGTGTTCTATTTATCCCTGTTTTGCAGAGTCGTAGCAGGACTGGCTCCTAGACACATGAGCTCAACCACCACCACTGGGGCCCAGTTACCCTTGATGGATGATAGAGGGAGACTGCTTCAACATCATCTGCTGGTATAGGTTGATTGCTAAAAACACAGGGGCTTATTTACAAGTCCCTTGCGCTGCTGGTGTGTCACTTTTAATATGGGAAAAGGTGATGCAACGGCGATGCCAGGGGCTTGTAAATAAGCCCCATCGTTTGTAACCAGGGGTTACTGAGTATTTGCATTTGTGAGGAGGGCCATCTCATCACCATCACTGAATATTTCAGTTGTTTTGGAAACATGTTAATCTTACAGCTTATCAATTTTACCTTCCCAAGTATGTGACCAATGTGATCTATATCACATAATAAAAATAGCATCATCCCTTGTCTCTTTCTAGGTTTAGCAGAGACAAGCCAGGATTGGATATGTCAGCATAGACAGAATTAGCCACTGGACACAGGGAGGTTTCCATGTGAAAGAGCATATCAATCTTAACATGATGGCAAAGGTCTGCAACAGTTGAAGATAGCTGGGGAAATATATTTGGTTTTTGAAGACTGGGCATGTGGTAAGCAACCAACAACTCAGAAGAAGTCAAATCTTCCTATGAGAGGGTGGTTCAAACTACATGGGTAGCAGTCAAGAAGATCTCTACTAGGCTATTGATAATGAAAAACATAATGCCCGAACCTTTTGGATCTGCCTGCGATGTTTTATACAACAACATCGAGTTTCTTTTATTTAAACTCTGCACCATCAGCATAACTGACTAGGTACTTGACAGGTTCACTTCTGTTCTAAGCAGTAGATCACATCAATGGATCTTGGGGTAAACGGACATAATATCGAATTTTAAATATCGAAATGACATAATATCGAGTTTAGTATATCGAATATACTAAAATATCGATGTTATGTATATCGAATGTCAAAATATCGTTATAAAAAAAAAAAAAAAAAATATCGAATATCAAAATATCGAGTTCAAAATATCGTCATGACAAAATATATTTAAATTGTAAAGGTAAGAAATATCGAAAATGATAATATAGTGTTAAAAATATCGAAATGTTAAAATATCGAAATGTTATTAATTTAATAATAAGAAATGTAAAAAAGTAGTAAATAATATTAGTTAACATTTATAAAAAAATTATTTGTAATATAAATTTTAGGAGCGGGATGTTGGGATATTAGGGGATAAGGGTGGGGAGTGTTTTAAAAATATAGAAAATGAAATATTAATATCTAGAAAAATATATAGTAAATAATAAAGTATAATAATAAGGGTGTGGAGTGTGGTGTGGAGTGTTTTAAAAAAATATAGATTTATAAAATTGAAATTAAAAATGAATTTTGTTTAGAGTAAATAATTATTTATGAATGAATATTAAATTTTGAGGTTAAAATTTTGAAATATTTTTAAAATAAATATTACATTTATTTTAAAATATTAATATAAAATGTATTTTTACATGTAATCTAATTTGTTTAAAAATATCTTATTTGTACTGATAGGTCTTGTTGTATTTATAATTAATTAATTAAATTTAAAAATTAGGAATGTTACACAAAAATATATATGATTAATATTAATAGTATAATTATGATAGTTAATTTTTGGTAGAAATGTATAGTGTGTGTTATATAAAAAATTAAATATAAAAAATATAAAATATATTTAGATCTCATAATTTATAATTTACAAATTTTAAAATGTAATACCCCAAAAATATATTCAATATATATGTATTGAGCAAATATTAATAATTTCAAATATTATTTATAATTTATAAATATATTATACTACAGAGAATTATAGATGTAATAAGGTATGGTATTTAAATATAATGTAATGGAGTACATATAATACATTATTTATAATAAATTTGTGAGTAATATGATAATATATGTAATAAAAAAATAATATAAATTAATATTTTATAAATATATTATTATTAAATATTTTTTGTAATAATATTTAATGTTAAAAATTATTAAAAAAATTAGGGGCCCATTATGATAACGGGCGGATCGCCACCGCCCGTATGGCGTTGGCGATCTGCCCGCCATTTCCCACCGCCCGCCTCACATTTCCCCACCGCCATATTAGTATGCGGTGGGGACCCAGGCGGATGGAAAGACCGTCCGCGGGTTTTCCGCCGGTAGGCAATCCGCCCGATTGCCTACCGGGTGGAAAAGGCCTGGAATATGGAGGTGGTGCCTTTCAGGCACCGCCATCCATATTAGGATGATGGCGGTCACATGCCTTTCCATGGCGGAGACTCCACCATGGAAAGGCAAACGGAGAATGCCTTTGGGGGCCCGTTGCGGGCCCCCTGGGGGGTGGGGGGCTGCACATGGGGGGTACCCATGGTACCTCCCAACATTGGCATGCACAAGGTGGCATGCACCGCGCGGTGCCTGCCACCTTGTGCATGCCAATGCACACAGTGCATTCCCAGCATTGTGGAGGGCGATGCTGTGCGCACCGCCCGCCACAATGCTGGGAATGGAGGATGCCACCGCCAAGGTGGCGGTGGCATCCTAATCGCTGGTGCGTGACCGCCGCACCACTGGCGGCCGGTCCCAGCACCGCTAGGGCGCCATCCTAATAGGCTCCTATATATTTAATAAGGAATTAAAATAGTATTAAATTAATAAGGACATATGTATAAATTTTAATGAATTAATTGTATTATAATTTATAAATATTAAATTAATATATTTATAACTATAATATGTGGGAATATTATAATAAAGAGTGTTTTAACTCTTTTTTTATTTTGTTTGTATTTTGAACAAAAAGTAATAAATGTTTAGTAGGTAGCATTATTATTTAAGATATATTTATTATAATAAAATTTGTAGATGAAATGTAAATTTTATAAATAGTTTTACATTTTTGAATTTTAACTATAGTGTGAATTTCATAATATATTTGTTTACTCTCAAAATTTTAATATAAGTTAATTTAAAGTGGAGTGGGAATAGTAAATTATATTTATTTACTAACCAACACCTTCACTGTTTAATATTAACTGGAGTGGGAATAATTATTTATATTCATTTACTGACCAATATTTTGTTTTATTTAATACTAATTGGAGTGGGAATAGTAAAATATATTTATTTACTATTTAGCACCTTCCCTGATTTAATTTTAACTGGAGTGGTAATAGTAAATTATATTGATTTAATATCCAGCACCTTCCCTTATTTAATAATAATTGGAGTGGTAATAGTAATTTATATTTATTTAATATCCAGCACCTTCCCTGATTTAATACTAACTGGAGTGGGAATAGTAATTAATTATTATTTACTATCCAGCACCTTCCCTTATTTAATACTAACTGGAGTGGGAATAGTAAATTATATTGATTTAATATCCAGCACCTTCCCTTATTTAATACTAAGTGGAGTGGGAATAGTTAATTGTATTGATTTACTATCCAGCACCTTCCTTGATTTAATACTAACTGGAGTGGGAATAGTAAATTATATTTATTTACTATCCAACACATTCCCTGATTTAATACTAAGGGGCCGATTCCGGTTCCCCTATCTAGGTGCCAGTGTACATGCTAAATAGCACATGAAACAACAGGACACAAAGACATGATGTATGTGCCGTAGTGTATGTGCACACATGTCAGATACATGCCCATCATCTGAAATCTCAGCTCTACAGGTCCACACGACAAGGTCCATGTTGTGCTGTGACCAATCTATGGGCTCTGCCACAGTACATCAGTATGAGTGTCACATACCAGACACACACCACAGTCACTAGTGAGGACAGATGTCTACCACACATCACAGGTTTTTGACAGACACACACAGGGACCTTGTGTTGCCACAAGGACACCATCATGATGTAGCGTCTCATATACACACCACAACGCACACATGACACACACATGAAGTGCCACAACGTTTTTTTCATCTCACACATGGTGTCTGTGACACACAGACGCCACATCAACTCACATTGACAATACACATGGATGTGGTGACCGTTTGACATTGAGCACATGAAATCAGAGTAATCTCCGTAGCTAAATGCACACATACTGTGGATGAACATCACAATTGTGGCACTGGGACCCCTGTGACACACATCCCATTCCACCTAAGAGTCAGGGTGTATGTCACATGTCATACACAATGTACCCCGGGAACTGTATACATGCCTCATGCCCTGAACTGTACAGTCGTCAATCACAGTGGTTATGTGTCCAACACACAGCGGGATCTGTCCCCATGACACCTTGCCCTGCCTGGGAGTGGGTGCCACTAAGTGACACATACCAAATCACATGTTTACCCACATATGCACACACAGGTAATGCAGCCTGACATGCCCCTTCATATACTGTGTCACAGGCTGTATTGTTGTTGGTGTGCCCATGAGTCCATGGAAAGCTATTGTGGGTGGAACACTTAGCACATTGCCTGCAATGGGGACTGACGCGGGTGACCAATTCATAAGAAGCGTCGGACACCTAGGGAACGAGGCGAGCGCACGCCTTGCACACACGCCTTGCACATTGACTGCAATGGGGACTGACGCGGGTGACCAATTCAAAAGACGCGTCGGACACCTAGGGAACGAGGCGAGCGCACGCCTTGCACACACGCCTTGCACATTGACTGCAATGGGGACTGACGCGGGTGACCAATTCATAAGATGCGTCAGACACCTAGGGAACGAGGCGAGCGCACGCCTTGCACACACGCCTTGCACATTGCCTGCAATGGGGACTGACGCGGTTTTGGCCCTTGTACGATTCGTGTTGTGAAAAATCAGTTGGCTCCCTACAACAATGTATCAGACTCGTTGGTGTAATGGGTTTGAAATATTTGAACGATGCGGAAGGCGTGTACGAGCCGTGCAATGCAATGGATTGGCCAGATTCATAGGATGCAAACGTGTTGGACCTATCGCTTTGGACGCATGGGACAGAATCTGCCTCTGCAGCACAGATAAAAGGCTGTCTGTTCCCCTTAGAGCTCACTTGCCTGCACTACATGCTCCACATTGACATCTCTGCTACCACTGCTGCTGTCTCTGCATCCTCTGGCTCAAAGAATGGCACGTACTGTGGATAGGGCCCCAGCCTTCACAGAGGAGGAGAACAAGGCCCTGCTGGACAGCCTCCTTCCACCGTACAGCAAGCTGTATGGGACACCAGGGGAGCAGGTGAGTGTGCAGTCCACATCCCTTTTTCATTGTGCATGTTGTCTTACTGGCACTAATGGAATTGTGTACACCAGTGGCTAGCATGCTCACTGAGTAGTTGTTACCCCCAAAGTGTGTATGTACCTGTTGTGGACAGGTACTGTGCATGAAAAGGGCATTTTAACACAGTTATTATACTCAGGCAATGTTTCAATTTTGTAAATGCAGGACAACTGTCAATCACCATAGTTGCACTACCCGTGTACATCATATGCCCTTGTGATGAAGACATGTATATCCAACTGTGTGTTGCACAAACATGTTGCATTTCTGGTAATGGACTTTTATCCTTGTCATCCTCACAGGTTGATGCCCATCAGAAGCAGGAGATATGGCTGACCATTGCCCGGGCTGTTCGTTCTGTGGGGGTCTACAGACGCCGCATCCGCAACTGCCAGAAGAGGTGGCAGGACCTTCGTGGCTGGCCCCGGAGGATCACCAGAGTCCAGCTGAAGCTGTCGCCTCCTCGCAGAAGGGGCGGACGACGGACACTGACCCCCCACATGCACCGGATCCTGGCGGTGGTCTTCCCTGACCTGGATGGGCAGTTAAAGGCCAGGCAGCAGCAAGGAGGGGGTAAGTGCATGCCTTTTCTGTGAACTATGGGCATCATTAGGATGGCGGGCGGACTTTGTCCGCCCGCCATCCCGACGTACAAAGGGACCGCCCGCCATAAGTGCGGCGGTCCCGTGGGGGTAATTAGGATGCGCCCGCCACACTGGCGGGCGCATCCTACATTGTCAACATTGCGGCGGGTGGTGCATTCAGCACCGCCCGCCGCAATGCCAAAAATGCATGTTGTTGTGCATTTGCACGCACAACGTGGCAGGCACCGCGCGGTGCCTGCCATGTTGTGCATGCAAATGCAGGGGGGTACCATATGTACCCCTCATGTGCACCCCCCACCCCCAGAATACCTGGGGGCCTGCTACGGGCCCCCAATGTAAAATACCACATGCCTTTCCAACGCCGCCAAGGAAAGGCAAATCCCCGCATGCATCCTGATATGGATGGCGGTGTCTAACAGACACCGCCACCATATTAAAAGCTTTTCCCCCGGTCGACTCATCGACCGGGCGGAAAACCGGCAGACGGTCTTTCCGTCCGCCGGGGTCCCCCCGCCATAGTAATATGGCGGGGGGAATTGGCATGCGGGCGGGGGAGAATGTCGGGCGGATCGCCACTGTCATGCGGGCGGTGGTGATCTGCCCAACATTCTAATGGGCCCCCTAGTCTCACATGCTCTTTGCACTCCTTCATCCTGGTTACACTCCCACAGATCTCCTGTCTGCTTGAACAGGAGTCATGTTCCTAAATTAGTTCATGGCCCATCCTCATCTGATACACAGGTCTGACCCTTTCAGTCTGTGACTTGTGTCACTTGTGTTTTGTGTCCCTGCTGTTGTCCATAATTAAAGGTTGTAAACAGCATCTGCTACCGGTGCATTGTTTTGTCCTCATGAGTGAGGCAATTGATTGCCATGTGTCTGCACATTGCCAGAAATCAGACATGTACTCTATGTGGGCAAATGATATGGGTTCCAATTGATGCTTTGGCTCACCATATGTGTCTGTGGTATTTACCACACAGCCTTGCAGCAGGTAAGACAATCTTGGGGCCTCATAATAATGTACATCATGTGTGTCACTCATGCATGAACACATGCCTAGTGTTCAGGGTGATCCCATGTTGCACATGGAACTGGACAGGTATGCCTACTCCGGACATGAGGAACACTCTGTGCTCCTACTCCTGTGTGTCAGCCTACATTTAGTTAATTGTGAAATATGCAATATGGTGTCTGCCTCGGTGTCATTATGGAGTGGCCTAGCATCTTAGACTCCTGTGGTGTTGAGCATTTTGCTTTTGGCAGCTAGCTGAGGTGTGGCTAATGGATCATCACAATGGGGAAAAACATAGGTGTGTGATCACTTGACGGTGCATAATGATGTATTAAACATAATAGTGCAGGCAGCCTCAATTCGTTCTCATCAGACTGTGATGTTATCATGTTCACAGATTGGTGCTTGCAGTCACTCAACTGTCGCATTTGTATTACGTGGGATCAACATATGCCTTAAGATGTGTGTAGCAGTAGTGGAACATGTGCACTTGACAGCTGCAGGGCTTACATTCCCCAAAATGATTATGATTGTGACACAGTGCAGACATTTTTATTTATGGATGCACTGCCCCTGTGACTTTATCCAGAGATGACTGATTAGCCAGACTGGCCCTTAGCATGGTATCCCGTTTGCTAATGTGTATCCTGCCGTTATGTCAATTGAACGGCATACACTCTATTGTGGCATTGACCATCAATACATGGGCACATCATGGTGTCTTGTGAAGGAAGCATATCCATTTTACTGACAAAGAGTTTGGCCATCCCTCATCCTGACACATGTACTGAGTCAGTGGCAGGAGATGGGATATGTGTGTACTGACACATTTCATTCACAATTTAAGATGTTCTGAGATATGTCTATGCGGTGCATGTGTGCACATATAAGTAGTGGCATACTACATGCACCAGACAGATGGGTCCATGGAGGGGAAGTGTATGAGTGGCATGGTTGACTGGCAGAATGACAGGTGTATTTTTAAATATGTGCCAGCACTTCTAGCAATATTTAGCAAATGTGGAAAATGTCACATCTGTAATGTGCTGTAATGACTGTGATGTCTCAGGTGAAACAAGTGACTTATGTGTATCTGTTTATCCTGATTGTTTGCAGAAACATCTTCGGCTACTGGAGGAGACAGCTCCACGGACCAAGAGGAGCCGCAGAGCCAGACTGGGTCTGCTGGAGAGGAGTTGGAGGGACCCAGTGGCACAGAGGGTGAGGGGAGCCACACTGAGGATACCTCAGCTACAACCACCTCGACTGAGGAACACAGCATCTCCAGTGAGGACTCCCATGTGGAGGCGGGTGTCAGCAGACCCCAGACAACACCGAGCGAGTCTGTCCCCGCCACCACCACCATCTCCACCCTTCCATCTGCTCCCATCCCAGAGGTCCGTGGAGGCCCCCGTGTAAGGGAGCATGTCTCCTTTGTGCCAGGCACCGCACCCCCTGCCCCTGTCTCCCCTGCTGCTCTGAGTGTGGAGTCTGTGGACTTGCTGAAGCAGATCCATGTAGGGCAGACAGCGATGCTGAGTGTCCTCCATTCCCACACCAGTCTGTTGACACAACTGGTGTCCTTCATGGAGGGCATCTCATCAAACATGTCTGCCCTACATCGGACTATTCAGGCCATGGCCTCCACACAGACGTCAGCAGTGTCCCTCCTCCAACAGTCCTTCACCCCTCCTACCTCTGCCACATCCACAATCTCCACTGCCCTACCTGTCCAACGCACACAGACACCAGCACCGGCATGCACCACAACAGACACAAGCAGCACACAGCCACGCAAGCCAAAATCCAGAGCCACAGGCACGCACACTCCGGGGACTGATGGCACACACACAGGGGATGGGTCACAGATGCACAAACAGACATCCACAAGCACTCCGCAGTCCTCAGATGCCTCTCCCTTCAAAACCCCTTCCCTTGCCTCACCTGCAACCCCCCCTTCCCAGCAGCTCTTCCTCTGTGACCTTGGCCTCTTCCCCACCGATCCATCTGCTCCAACACACAAGGGGAAGAGGAAGTCACCACGCACAGGGGCGAGTTCCCCTGCCACACGGACACCATCCCCCAGGCACACGGACACTGAGGCCCCCATCCGCAAATCCCCCCGGACTAGGAAGAGCAAGACCCCACCACAATCCTGCACCTCCACCACACAGTATCCGTACTGCAGCCCCCAGGCCACCACTCACAGGTCCCCCATCCACACCCTGCCCCTGGTTCACCCACACACCGATACCACATCCCCAAAATGATTAGGCCCTCCCCCTACCACATGCACTTCCACCCCCACCTCACATGCTCAGCCTGTTCCTGCCACTGGTGTGGAGTCCGTGTCTCCCCCTCTGTCCTGCCCACCTCACCTGGACCCCATGACACTACTTTGGAGGTTGGCACTGTAGTGGAGAGCTCATCCACCCCGTCTGACTTTGGCACTGCAGTGGAGACCCCGTCCACACCATCTGACCTGCCCACTGCTGTGGTGCCGGCAACCACCCCATCTGACTTCATCCCTGCAGTTGTGACGTTGCCCACTGTGTCAGACACCTCCACTGCAGTTGCCAGTGACACTCCAGCACCCACCACCCCTCCCCTGCCCCATTCTGCTGTCCCCTGATCCTGTCCCTGCGGTGCCTGGCCTGCCCCATGTATGCCCCTCCAAGGGGAGATGTCCCCTGGTCATAGCAGTGCAGGCAAGCAATGGGTGACAACTTGTCACATGTCACCATGGTTGAACTGAGAAATGGACTGGCCATTGGCCTTTTGACATTGTGGACTCAAATTACCAGTTTTGAGGAGTTTCATTTTTTAATAAAGCAAATTGTGGTTATCCAGTGTTGTTGCATCTAATGTACATGATGTTGATGATGAGTATCATGGACTTGATGTTGTACTTGTGTTTTGAAGGTACAACAGGATGATTTGTTGTTGTGATGGACTCCATGTGGTCCATGGGATATGTGTACTTTTCTGCTATGTGTCCATGACATCCTTTGCTGCAATTACAGGGTGTAATGATTGCAAAATGTTGTAACCAGGATTATCTCTTTAGGTTTGCTACTTCATATCTTTGGCATACACTGTTGCACATATGTTGTACTTACATTTGGGTTCATGGTGAGATTCCCTGACTGGGCCCATCTACACTGGACAGGCAGGTTTGTGCATCCATGGTACACAAGTCATCTGTCTCATCAGTGCAACTATCTCTACATGTGTATTGCGTATGTGCAGATGACTGGAGGGACACTCCCGTACACATGTTGCTGTGACCAGAGCTTTCATTGTGTTGTAATTGTTGGCTCACTGTGCAGGTGGTGTGCTGGCATGACAGGACCCTGCACAAACAACGTTTTTCACAGCTGACATTCCCCAGGAGTGGAGACCCCTCATGGCATTGTGTCATTCCGTGGCATTGCCTGTGCACATGGTGTGTGTTGTGTGAGCATGTCTGTGTGTGTTGCCTTCCCTTTTTTCGACTCAGCCTGTGTTCCATGCAGATGTTCCTGTTATGTGCACTTGCTGAGTTGTCCTGTGTTCATCAGACTTCTTTTCCCTGGGTTTACATTGGGTGTCGGTGCATGGCAGACTACTGGTCATTAGGTTGTCATCCATGGCTGTTTTAGTTGTAATTTCAGGGGATGTAGTCAAACGCACATGGGACACATTCAGGATTCCCATTGGCACTTATGTGTTTCAAACATCATGTTGTTTTCCCTATGTGGTATCTGTCAGTGTGAGGCTCACTCGTATGTGTGTGTGACTACTCCCACTCATCAGGGTCATTGCTGCAATGTTGGAAGCTGTCAACATGTGTTCTTTGTGGGTCTCCTTTGGTCTCCTTTGGTCTCATTGGTGTAGGTGTGTGACAGGGTTCCCAATGAATCGTGTTGTCTTCACATTATGCCCATGTTCCGCATACTGTGCAGTGTGGCAGACATTCACAGGTGTTGTTGACAGGCCATGTGTGTTGATTTTTGTGTACCTTAGATCCCCCCACCACCCCTGAGATTGTAATGGGTGCTTGAGCTATGTCAACAGTCCCTGTGTGCCTAGCTGATGCACATTGTTGCAGATCAGGGTGTGTGGTGTTGAGGGTGGCCACATGTGAGTTGTTTCATGTCTAGGCCCCTACCTACATTTTGCACATTGGTTGCAGGACATGGCCAGTGATTTGTGTTTATGGAGGTGTGATGTGAGTTTGTTGTTCTGGACACATGACCCAGTATGCACAGCTGACTGTGCTCCACAATATGGGCAAAACAGACCTTTGTCATCACAGTGGGATTGGCGTACAGGCTACTGTCACCACAAATTAGGGTACTAGAGGGTAGTGCTGCAGTGGGTCTGTCTCTTGCTGTGTTGGTTGCTGTTCCACCCAGCTTGTGTCACATGAATACGTTGCTATACCACTCATCTGACGATGTGTGCCTGACCACAAAGGGGTGCCCAGTTACTTTTTGTATGGCACTGTGGACACATAGGTGTGTCTGTGATCTGGAACACCCTTCCCCTCAACCTACGACAGACCCAAGACCTGCTGACCTTCAGGAGACGACTCAAGACCTGGCTATTCGACCAGTAGCGGCAACACCCCCCCTCCTCTCCCTCAGCGCCTTGAGACCCTCGCGGGTAAGTAGTGCGCTTTACAAATCTTGTGATTGATTGATTGATTGATTGGAGTTCATCCCACCGTCATGTGTTGTGTACTAGCCGGGGGACACTGAGACACACACACATGTTCTGTATGATATGAAGTGTGGGTCTGCCTGTCTGTGTTTGTGCATCTGCACCTCTGCATTGGTATTGCTTTTGTGTTCCATTGTGTGGATCTAGTTTGGAGGTTTTTCCCTAATGTCCATGCATCTTGTAGCTCATCATCCTGCACATTGCTCATGTTTGGTATCTCTCATTGCTGCCATGGTATGGGACTTTGTCACCTAACAACGACAGTCTCCACAGGATTCCTCAGTTTGTGTGTCTGTTCGTAGAGATATGTGTGTATGCATCATGATGCTCACTTTTCACATAGTCTAATTGGACACTGTGGGCCTTGTCAGGGCTCATGGCCAATGTTTGTCTGCACATGGCAGAGGGAGTTCTTGTGATACACAGCAATCTGTGCCTCTCAAATCTATGTTTGTATGAGACACAACCACCACATTGCCACTACATTGGTTGTGGATTTGTGACCAGTGAGCACAAATGCTGGTCTGGTGATGCTGCTATTATTTTGTCCACACTCACCTTCTGGTCACTGTAGTGATGTGGGCTTTGGAACCCATTACCACAATGTTCCTGAGATGCTGGAGTTTTGAACCCCACAGTCATCTTTTGGGCACACATGTGATAGGAGTAACATTGTATGTTCACTATCAGAATTAGAGTTGTGGGCATTTGGCACACACATACATAGAATCTTGCAAAGATGGTAGGGGTGGGGGTTTGCTTAGTGACCCTATGCGTGTGAATGCTGGTGGTGCAGGGCATCCAGCCCCCTATGAGTGGGGGTACTGGTATTGATGGGCATCCAGCCCCCTATGAGTGGGGATGGTAGTGGTGCAGGGCATCCAGCCCCCTATGAGTGGGGATGGTAGTGGTGCAGGGCATCCAGACCCCTATGAGTGGGGATGGTAGTGGTGCAGGGCATCCAGCCCCCTATGAGTGGGGATGGTAGTGGTGCAGGGCATCCAGACCCTTATGAGTGGGGGGTACTGGTATTGATGGGCATCCAGCCCCCTATTAGTGGGGATGGTAGTGGTGCAGGGCAGCCACACCCCTATGAGTGGGGATGGTAGTGGTGCAGGGCATCCAGCCCCCTATGAGTGGGGATGGTAGTGGTGCAGGGCATCCAGACCCCTATGAGTGGGGATGGTAGTGGTGCAGGGCATCCAGCCCCTATGAGTGGGGATGGTAGTGGTGCAGGGCATCCAGCCCCTATGAGTGGGGATGGTAGTGGTGCAGGGCATCCAACCCCCTATGAGTGGGGGTGGTAGTGGTGCAGGGCATCCAGCCCCCTATGAGTGGGGATGGTAGTGGTGCAGGGCATCCAGACCCTTATGAGTGGGGGGTACTGGTATTGATGGGCATCCAGACCCCTATTAGGGGGGATGGTAGTGGTGCAGGGCAGCCAGCCCCCTATGAGTGGGGATGGTAGTGGTGCAGGGCATCCAGCCCCCTATGAGTGGGGGGTACTGATATTGATGGGCATCCAGCCCCCTATGAGTGGGGATGGTAGTGGTGCAGGCCATCCAGACCCCTATGAGTGGGGATGGTAGTGGTGCAGATCATCCCGCCCCCTATGAGTGGGGATGGTAGTGGTGCAGGGCATCCAGCCCCCTATGAGTGGGGATGGTAGTGGTACAGGGCATCCAGACCCTTATGAGTGGGGGGTACTGGTATTGATGGGTATCCAGCCCCCTATGAGTGGGGATGGTAGTGGTGCAGGGCATCCAGACCCCTATGAGTGGGGATGGTAGTGCTGCTGGGCACCCCCCCCCCATGTGTGGGCACTGCTGGTGGTGTGGACCATGCTACCCCTGGGGCTTTGCTTTTGCTGGTGTAGGCATGTCCCCCCCTATGCGTATGTAGCATTTCCAGACCGCTATGAGTGGCGATGGTAGTGGTGCAGGGCATCCAGACCCCTATGAGTGGGGATGGTAGTGGTGCAGGGCATCCACCCCCTATGAGTGGGGATGGTAGTGGTGCAGGGCATCCAGACCCTTATGAGTGGCGGGTACTGGTATTGATGGGCATCCAGCCCCCTATTAGTGGGGATGGTAGTGGTGCAGGGCATCCAGCCCCCTATGAGTGGGGATGGTAGTGGTGCAGGGCATCCAGACCCTTATGAGTGGGGGGTACTGGTATTGATGGGCATCCAGCCCCCTATTAGTGGGGATGGTAGTGGTGCAGGGCAGCCAGCCCCCTATGAGTGGGGATGGTAGTGGTGCAGGGCATCCAGCCCCCTATGAGTGGGGGTGATAGTGGTGCAGGGCATCCAGCCCCCTATGAGTGGGGATGGTAGTGGTGCAGGGCATCCAGACCCTTATGTTTGGGGGGTACTGGTATTGATGGACATCCAGCCCCCTATGAGTGGGGATGGTAGTGGTGCAGGGCATCCAGCCCCTATGAGTGGGGATGGTAGTGGTGCAGGGCATCCAGCCCCCTATGAGTGGGGGGTACTGGTATTGATGGGCATCCAGCCCCTATGAGTGGGGATGGTAGTGGTGCAGGGCATCCAGCCCCTATGAGTGGGGATGGTAGTGGTGCAGGGCATCCAGCCCCTATGAGTGGGGATGGTAGTGGTGCAGGGCATCCAGCCCCCTATGAGTGGGGATGGTAGTGGTGCAGGGCATCCAGCCCCCTATGAGTGGGGGTGGTAGTGGTGCAGGGCAGCCAGCCCCCTATGAGTGGGGATGGTAGTGGTGCAGGGCATCCAGCCCCCTATGAGTGGGGGCTACTGGTATTGATGGGCATCCAGCCCCCTATGAGTGGGGATGGTAGTGGTGCAGGGCATCCAGACCCCTATGAGTGGGGATGGTAGTGGTGCAGGGCATCCAGCCCCTTATGAGTGGGGATGGTAGTGGTGCAGGGCATCCAGCCCCCTATGAGTGGGGATGGTAGTGGTGCAGGGCATCCAGACCCTTATGAGTGGGGGGTACTGGTATTGATGGGCATCCAGCCCCCTATTAGTGGGGATGGTAGTGGTGCAGGGCAGCCAGCCCCCTATTAGTGGGGATGGTAGTCGTGCAGGGCATCCAGCCCCCTATGAGTGGGGGTACTGGTATTGATGGGCATCCAGCCCCTATGAGAGGGGATGGTAGTGGTGCAGGGCATCCAGACCCCTATCAGTGGGGATGGTAGTGGTGCTGGGCACCGCCCCCCCTATGTGTGGGCACTGCTGGTGGTGTGGACCATGCTACCCCTGGGGTTTTGCTTTTGCTGGTGGACGGCATGTCCCCCCCTATGTGTATGTAGCATTTCGCGCGTTCGTGACGTTTGTTTGTGTGGGTGTCTGACTTACCGTCTGCGAAGTACGCGTCTGTTCATGATCCGGTCATAGATATACAGTACTGGGATGACCTGCGCGATGGGATTCATCATTGGTCGTCTCGTACTTGCTAACTGTTGCTCCGTCTCGTACACGTTGTGAGTTGGTCCGTTTCGTAGCAGTGGATCGTGTTGTGGCGCGAATCGGACCTGCTATTCATCTCTCCTGGATGCTGTGACGTGCTGCTAGTGGCGACCCGTTCGGCGCGTAGGATTTGCGCATCGTACTTGTCCGGCCGGAAACTATTGTGTAAACTGCTTCCGGGCGACTCGGATGGGCGTTTGGATAAGCGGCTCGTACGGGAAATGTTGCTGGAATCGGAGCCTACGTGTCGTTCGGAGTTGTGGCACTTTTGCGCATCGTACTTCATCGCCCGGACTGACCGGCTCCCAGTACGAGTCAGTCGCAAGGTAAGGCTACGGACAGCTCTCGGAGGGCTGTCCGAGCGAGATCGGAATCGGCCCCTAAGTGGAGTGGAAATAGTTCATTATATTGATTTACTATCCAGCACTTTCCTTGATTTAATACTAACTGGAGTGGGAATAGTAAAATATATTTATTTACTATCCAGCACCTTCCCTGATTTAATACTAACTGGAGTGGGAATAGTTCATTATATTGAAATACTGACCAACACCTTCCCTGATTTATTAGTAAGTGGAGTGGGAATAGTAAATTATATTTATTTAGTATATTTAAGCTTTTATTAATTAATAATAAATGTAGTGGGAGTAATAAATTATATATGTGTAGAGTTTATTAAGTTATTTGCATTAATAGTATTTGGTGTAGCTAATTTAAATTAAATACATTTGTATATATGTGAATATGATATATTTAAAAAAAAATACAGTTGTTATATGTATGTATTATAATATTAATTGTCTCTTGTTTAATAAATATTATAATACATATTTAAATTGTTATTGATGTACAACACTATTTTGTAAAATATATGCATTTTTAATAAACATATAATAAAATAACATACATTGCAAAATAATCAGACTTTCAAATAGGGTAAACAAACATTTTATTTTTATTAGGATATAGTTAGATGAAAAACATATTTTATTTTGAAAATGTTATATAGATGAAGACATGGTGAAAATATTTACATATTTTATTTTATTGCATAACATTTTTGAACACATTACAATGTTTACAATATATATTTTTTAACATATATAATTTATACATTGTTATGTTTTACATGTATTGTTAATTAGTAACATAAAATAGTATTTTGCATGTTTGTGACAAACATTTTTTTTATACAAAATAATATTGGTATATTACTTATCAGTTTATTTTTCCATATTTCACATTTTATAATATAAAATATAATTTGTTGAAAAAGAATATTGCATTATAATATACTTGTATTTAACAAAACATCATATTATTTTTACAGAACATGTTTTCCATATACACAAGATATATTTTTTATTAATATGTATATAATTAATAATATTAATAATTACATTGTTTAAGTTTCTATTTTTTTTAAAAGATATGTATTTATTTAACATTTGCATATATTTTATGCATTTATTTATAAAGTATAGTAAGTAACACAAATACATATTTTATAATAATAATTAATATATATATAATATATTATTTATTATTATAAATTAATGTTGAAAAAATGTTACAATATTCTTTAAATGTATATAAACATTTGTTACATTTTTAAAAATATATTTGTTATTCATTTATAACTTTATTGCAGGTTTTCATATTATTTAAGATTAATAATAATATTTAACCAGCCATTTTTGTTTAGGGGGACTCATTTTGTAACCGCTACCTGTTGTTTCGGGTCATTTCGCCGGGGATCATATCGCGGTTGGGAGCTGCTTCACGTTGAGACAGGTAAGACTAATTTTCTTTATTTAAACTAAGGGGGTCATTATGATGTTGGGCAGATCGCCGCCGCCCGTATGGCGGTGGCGATCCACCCACCATTTTCGTCCGCCCGCCTAACATTTCCCCCCGCCATATTACGATGGTGGTGGGGACCCAGGCGGACGGAAAGACCGTCCGCCAGTTTTCCGCCGGTAGGCAATCCTCCCGATTGCCTACCGTGCGGAAGAGGCCTGCAATATGGTGGCGGTGCCTTGCAGGCACCGCCATCCATATTACGATGATGGCGGTCTCATGCCTTTCCATGGTGGAGACTCCGCCATGGAAAGGCATGTGGAGAATGCCTTCAGGGGCCCGTTGCGGGCCCCCAGGTGGTTGGGGGGTGGGTGGCTGCACTTGGGGGGTACCCATGGTACCCCCCGACATTTGCATGCACAAGGTGGCAGGCACCGCGTGGTGCCTGTCACGTTGTGCATGCAAAAGCACTACATGCCTTTTAACATTGTGGCGGGTGCTGAATACAGCACCGCCCGCCACAATGTTAAATATACAGGATGCGACCACCATCGTAATGACCTCCTAAGTTATTACTTTAATTTGGATGTAGTTAGGTGGTGTATAGTGTATTTACTATTAGGTAGTTGTGTTTTTGGTGTGTTTTAGGTGTATGTTCGATTTTTTAGTTTTGACTAGAAATGGTGTTTGAGGCCAAGGGGTCTATTATGATGGCGGGCGGACTTTGTCCGCCCGCCATTGCCCCGGGAAATGGGACCGCCCACTAAGGATGCGGCGGTCAAGCATGGGCAATTAGGATGCGCCCACCACACTGGCGGGCGCATCCCGCATTTGTTGTATTGCGGCGGGCGGTGCTCTCAGCAGCACCCACCGCAGTACCAAAAAGGCATGTGCGCATTTGCATGCACAACGTGACAGGCACCGCGCGGTGCCTGCCACGTCATCAATGCAAATGCGGGGTGGTACCATAGGTACCCCCCATGTGCCCACCCATCCCCCCCAACATCCTGGGGGCCCGCAACGGGCCCCCAACTATGGAAACCGCATGCCTTTCCGTGGCCGCAACGCCGCCACGGAAAGGCTGCTTCCCGCTGCCATCATAATATGGATGGCGGTGTCTAGCAGACACCACCACCATATCAGGCCCCTTTTCTGCCCGGTCACCTGTGTGACCGGCGGAAAACCGGCGGACGATCTTTCCGTCCGCCAGGGTCCCCCCCGCCATACTAATATGGCGGGGGAAATGGCATGCGGGCGGGGGAGCATGTCGGGCGGATCGCCACCACCATGCGGGCGGTGGCGATCCGCCCGACATTCTAATAGACCCCCTAGTGTTTACAGTCTATAATATGTCTATAACTTTATGTGTATTATTTTTAAACAGTTATTAACAGTATATTGCAGTTGTATATGTGTATTTGTGTGGGTGGGTATGTTTTACTTTTTTTACAGACTTTAGTTTTACAACGTTGCGTTTTGGAGAAGATTGCCATTTTTTTTTCTAAGAGGTGTGTATTAGTTTTGTAAACTAATATTTATTTAACACCCTCTTAATTTTTCGCGTTTTCATGGAGCGTTTTTTTACTATACTATTTTTCCGGGTTTTTTATGGTATTTGCCAACTGGATTTATCGAGAGAGGATTTGTTTTTGGCGATATTTGCATTTTTGCATTCTTGTGGGGGTTTATTTTAAATTATTTTGGAGAAACCGACTCCTGAATGGATGTAGAAGATGTGTAAAGTTAGCTTTGGAGCTACAACAACTGTAAGTAATTTTTATATTTTATGTGGGAGGGAAATGTTGTTTTATTATATTTTAATATGTATTATATTTTGTAAAATATTATTAAGCTGTCAATATATATTTATATTATTATAAAATATATATATGACAATTTATTAATTTTTATAAAATATAAAAATAATATATATACATGTATATGTTGGGTTTTAGAAGAATATTTATCAATTACTGTTTACTTTAGATTTAAAGTATGCTTTTTGCTATTAGGGATAAGTATTCTAGGCCTCTAGTTGTTGGGAAGAGTGTAACTTGACTTTGTAGAAGCTCATACATTTTTTTAGTTTGTTTAGTTAGTTTTGGTCCAATTAGTGTAACAGATTGTTCTATTCTAAGTTGTTGGTAACTTTGCTCTTTTTGGATAGATTGTAGTAATTTGTGAAGTGTAGGTGTCCCTCTGCCTGTTGTTGCCTGGAAGGCATTATGCATTAGGCAACAGCGTTGTTAGTTTTGCTTTGCTTGTTTAGGGTACTAAGGTACACATTCCACCACGGAATGTGGAACTTAAGTAATCTTCTGTGCCCTGATCTATGTAGTCTACCTACCCATGTATCCTCAAAGTAATCCAGTAGTGGGCTTAATTTCTCCTCATTTCTTTTGTAGTAGGGGCTCTCTATTAGCAGGTTATAGTGTTCTGCTACATCAGTCACAGGCACATAGGCTAGGGCTGCAAGTTTTTTAATTTGATATGCTAAGGTACTGTCTGTTGCATATTGAACACTTAGGGGCCGATTCCGATCTCGCTCGGTATGCCCTCAAAGAGCCGCTCGTAGGCTTACCTTCCGAACGACACGTTCCGGCAGGCGGTCCATCCGGGCAAGGAAGTACAATGCGCAAATGTGCTCAAAATCCGAACGAGCCGTACGCTCCGATCCCAGCTACAGTTCCCGTACAAGCCGGATCCGTAAAGGCCGAATAGAGTCGCACAGAAGCAAATACACAGCAGTTTCCGGCCGGACAAGTACGATGCGCACTTCCTGCGCGCCGAACGGGTCGCCACTTCCATCACGTCACAGCATCCGGGAGAGCAGTATTATAGGCACGATTCGTGCTACAACATGATCCACTGCTACGAGACGGACGAACTAGCAATGGGTACGAGACAGAGCAACAATCAGCGTGTATGAGACGAAGACAGCATAAATCCCATCGCGCAGGTCATCCCACTACTTTACATCTATGACCGGATCAGGAACAGACGCCTACGTCGGAGACGGTAAGTCAGACACCCACCACAGAAACAAACGACACGTACCCGCAATAATTCACACACACATAGGGATGTTGATATGCCGTACACTAGCAACAGCTCTACCATAGGGGTATGAAGCCCATCACTACCAGTACCCCCTACTCATAGCGGGCTGGATGCCTAGCACTACCAGTACCCCCTACTCATAGGGGGCTGGATGCCTACCACTACCACCAGTGCCCAGCCCATAGGGGGCTGGATGCCTACCACTACCAGTACCCCCTACTCCCAGGATGCTGGATGACTATCACTGCTACCATCCCCACTCATAGGGGGCTGGATGCCTACCACTACTGTAGTGTAGCTCCTATTTCCCTAATAGGCTCTGCGCATTGGAATAATATCCCCTATAGGTTTGACATAGGACTGAGGTCAGTATGTCCCTATCGAGTATATTAAACTTAATTACTTGTGCCAGCTAGCTCAGAGGCCACTAGAAACTCCTTGACGACAAGAAGGGAGTAGTTTCTGGCAGCCGCAAAACATGACCACTTTGTTTCCCTTTAGAATCAGAACGTGTCCCAGAGTCGTGGAAACAATAGATAACTATTTCACTCAGCTCAATCGTGCATGCTTAGTTTTCCTCAAAAGTTACACAGAAAGAATAGACGGGCGTTTCAATAAAAGATTTATTGAACAGTCTTGTTTCTGGTGTAAGTTAAATGTGCTGTTACGATCACAAGACAGTATGCAAGATAAATAATGTACAGCGTAAGCAGTAGAAATAAATAATACTGCGATAGCATTATCTTTTAGCATATATGCATTTACATAAATAACATAGACTAAAAATGTGAGTACTCATACGATGCGTCTCTAAGCTAGTTCTACCCCAATGTACCTAACCTGTCCTAGGTGTAGGGAGAGGTATGAAGTAGGTGAAGTATTCCCTTACTATGGTATACTAAGAGTATGTTCAGTCTAGTATGCCTAGTATGCCTAGTATGCCAAGAGTCCCTCTAGGTTCTAGTCAGCCCCATACCTTAAGAATGAGAGAGGTAGGAATCTCTTGCCAGACTCGAACTCCAACACCCCGCAAGGGAAGTCAGATCACTGGAAGCTGGACTCTCTGCGTGCAGGGATGACAGCGTCTTCTCAGTGCGTCAGGCCGGGAAACGGGCTCCTCTGAAGTCGAGGTCTCCTCTGATTTACAAGGGCGAGGGAAGGTATATTTATACCTGAGAGGTACCTCAGAATGTTAGCATTGACGTGAATCGGACAGCGGAAGACGTCATGAATGAACCCCTAAGGTATAACGGTTCATGCATAATAGATGAGTCCTTGAAGAAATCAATAGTCCTGTGCTAGGGAAACTCCCGAAGCCTAAGGGTCTGTTCTTCAAGAACTCGTTGTGACGTTAGGGTGGACGGATGTCGGAGACCATGCCTGTATTTGGAGAGCACGGTTTAATGCCTAAATAAGGACTGGGATTTTATGCCTATATAAGGGCAGGGCGAATTGTGCCTATATAAGGACATGATACAGGAAAGCCCGTGTATGGACACCCTAAGAGGAATACAACACTACCAGTACCCCCTACTCATAGGGGGCTGGATGCCTTCCACTACCAGTACCCCCTACTCCCAGGATGCTGGATGACTATCATTGCTACCATCCCCACTCATAGGGGGCTGGATGCCTAGCACTACCAGTACCCCCTACTCATAGGGGGCTGGATGCCTACCACTACCACCAGTGCCCAGCCGATAGGGTGCTGGATGCCTACCACTACCACTACCAGTACCCCCTACTCCCAGGATGCTGGATGACTATCACTGCTACCATCCCCACTCATAGGGGGCTGGATGCCTACCACTACCAGTACCCCCTACTCATAGGGGGCTGGATACCTACCACTACCAGTACCCCCTACTCCCAGGATGCTGGATGACTATCACTGCTACCATCCCCACTCATAGGGGGCTGGATGCCTACCACTACCACCAGTGCCCAGCCCATAGGGGGCTGGATGCCTAGCACTACCAGTACCCCCTACTCAAAGGGGGCTGTATGCCTACCAGTACCCCGTACTCCCACGATGCTGGATGACTATCACTGCTACCATCCCCACTCATAGGGGGCTGGATGCCTAGCACTACCAGTACCCCCTACTCATAGGGGGCTGGATGCCTAGCACTACCACCAGTGCCCAGCCCATAGGGGGCTGGATGCCTACCACTACCAGTACCCAGCCCATAGGGGGCTGGATGCCTACCACTACCAGTACCCCCTACTCCCAGGATGCTGGATGACTATCACTACTACCATCCCCACTCATAGGGGGCTGGATGCCTAGCACTACCAGTACCCCCTACTCAAAGGGGGCTGGATGCCTACCACTACCAGTACCCCCTACTCCCAGGATGCTGGATGACTATCACTGCTACCATCCCCACTCATAGGGGCTGGATGCCTACCACTACCACCAGTGCCCAGCCCATAGGGGCTGGATGCCAACCTGTACTAGCAGTAGCCACACACAGGATGGGGGATGCATAACACTAACAGCATCCACACACATAGGGTGAGTGTGTATGCAAAACACACCACCCCTACCATCATGGCAATAGTGGGTTTCCCGTGTCAAATGCCTACAACAGTGAATCTGACAGTGAACAGACAATGTACCTCCCATCACATGTGTGACCAAAACCTGAGTGTGTGTTTCACTATTCAAGCATTACATGATCACTGTGGTAATGGGGTCTGGACCCCCACTCACCACAGTGAACAAAAGGCCAGTGTGGGGTGGGAAACCACTGCAGTCTATGCTCACTGTGGTAATGGGTTCTAAACCCCCATCAGTACAGTGACCAAAATGTAAGTGTGGGGTTCAAAACTACACCAGTCCATGATCATTGTGGAAATGGGGTCTAAACCCCCACTCACCACACTGAGCAAAATGTGAATGTGGGGTTTAAAAGTACAGCACATTTTGCACATTGTGGCAATGGGGTCTAAACCCACACACACCACAGTGAGCTAAAGGTGAGTGTTGTCATGAAAAAAGTTGCAACTGCCAAACAGCAGGTCTGATTCCTGGTCCCAAAACCACAAGCACGTGTGAGGCAAAGTAGTGGTTGTGTCCCATACAGATACAGATGTGGTGAGGCAAAGATTGCTGTGCAACAAAAACACCCTCTGCCATGTGCAGACAAGCATCACCCATGGGCGCTGAGAATGCCTCCAGTGTCCAATTGGACAATGTCAGAAGTGGCCATCATAATGCAAACATACATACCTGAACAAACACATACACAAACTAAGCATTCCGTGGATGCTGCAGCTGTTAGGTCACAAAGTCTCAGACCATGGCAGCTATGGGACATACCAAACATGATGAATGTGCACACTGATGAGGGAAGAGTCCCAGGGACAGTAGGGAAGAATCTCCAACCAACATCCACCCAATGGCCCACAAAACACATACCAATGCAGTGCTGTAGATGCACAGACACAGCCAGCCAGACTCACACTGCATATCAAACACAACGTGTGTGTGTGTGTCAGTGTCCCCAGGGTACTACACAACACACGAGGGGGGCAGAACTGCAATCACACAGATGTGTACACAGTGACAAACTAAAGAAACTCATTGATTCGGCACACCTTTGTGGTCAATCACACATTGTAAGATGAGTGGGATCCCAAAAGATCAATGTGACACAAGCTGGGCAGAACATCAACCAACACAGCAAGAGACACAACCACCACAGCACTACCCTCAGGGATCCCACAATGTGGTGACACTAGCATGCATAGTAATTCCCCTGTGATGACAAATGTAGATGTTGCACATACTGTGAAGCACAGTCACCTGTGCACACTGGGTCATGATTCCTGACCAACAAACTGCCATCACACAAACAGAAACCACAGGGCATGGCCTGTAATGCAAGGCCCAAATGGAGGTAGGGGCCTAGCTACAACACAACTTACATTTGGCCACTCCAAACACCACACACTGGGATCTGCACCAATGTGCATCAGTGAAGCCCACATGGACTGTTGATGCTGCACATGCACCCATGACAATCCCAGGGGTGGGGATGGGGATCTAAGGTACCCATCATTCATCACACGTGCCCAGTCAAAGACCCTCATGAATGTCTGACACACTGCACAGTATGCGGGACATTGCCATGAGCTGAAATGTACTAGAATCATTGGGATCCCTGCCACAGTCACACACCAATTAAGAACCCAAGGAGACCCATATTGAACACATGCTGACACCTTCCAACATTGCACCACTGTACCTGAGGAGTGGGAGCAGTCACACACACATACACGTGTCACAATCACTGAAAGATACCACATAGACATAACAACATGATGGCGTAAACACAAAATGGCCTTCGGGAATCCTTAATGTGTCCCACGTGCGTTTGCCCACATCCCAGGACCTCACAACAAACACACCTCAGGATGACACCCTAATGACCAGTAGTTAGCCATGTACCAACAGCCAAGAAAACCCTGTCCCAAGCTGTGAGATGAACACAGGACAACTCAGCAAGCACCACAAACTGGAACATCTGTAGGGAATACAGCCTGTGTAGTAAAAAGGAATGGAAGGGAACACACACAGACATGCTCACAGAACACACACCATAGGCTCAGGCAATGTCACGGAATAACACACTGCCATGAGGTGACTCCACTCCTGTGGAAGGTCATCTGTGCCAAACGTTGTCTATGCAGGGCTCTGTCATGTCACCATAAAACTTGGTCACTGAGCCAACATTTACAACACAATGAAGGCTCTGGTCACATCAGCCTGTGTATGGGGGTGTCCCTCAAGTCATCTGCACATACTCAATACACATGTTTAGCAAGTTGCACTGATGACACAGTAGACTTCCACATCATTGATGCGCAAACCTGCATGTCCAGTGGAGATGGGCCCACAGTCAGGGAGATAGACAAATTTAACTATGTTGAGCCCAACAGATGTGCATGACTGCAAGCCACAAATGTCATCTGGCAAATGAAAGATGAAAATCCCTGTGCAAAATTTGGTAATCATGACACACTCAGATTGCTGCAAAGTATGACATGAATACAGACCACAATTGGACACATATCCCATGGGCCACAGGGAGTCCATCACACCAACACTTCACTTTCCTGATCTCAACAACAGTATTACAACAGCAAATGCATGATAATACTCAACAACATCATGTACATCAAAAGCAAAACCACTAGATAACAATAGAGGCTTTATTCAGCAATTGGAACTTTTAAACTGTGAAGTCCAAAGTAAACAAAGGCCAATGGCCAGTCCATTCACATAGTCCAAACAGGGTGAAATGTGACAAATGTCACCCATTGCTTGCCTGCACTGCTACCAACAGGGGACATCCCCCCTTGGAGGGGCATACATATGGGCTGGCCAGGCACCGCAGGGACAGATCAGGGGATAGCAGAATGAGGCAGGGGAGGGGTGGTGGGTGCAGGAGTGTCACTGGCAACTGCAGTGGAGGTGTCTGATATAGTGGGCGCCGTCACCACTGCAGGGCTCAAGCCAGATGTGGTGGGTGCCGGCACCAATGCAGGGCTCAAGCAAGATGTGGTGGATGCCGGTACCAATGCAGTGGGCAGGTCAGATGTAGTGGACGGGTTCTCCACTGCAGTGCCCAAGTCAGACGGGGTGGATGTGGACTCCACTGCAGTGCCAATCTCCGAAGGAGTGGAATGGGGTGCAGATGAGGTGGCCAGGACAGAGGGGGACACGGTCTCCACACCAGTGGCAGGAACAGGCTGAGCGTGTGGGGTGGGGGTGGAAGTGCATGTGCCAGGGGGGGAGGGCCTGATCATTTTGGGGATGTGGTATCGGTGTGTGTGGGAACCTGGGGCAGGGTGTGGTGGGGGAACCTGTGGAGTGGTGGCCTGGGGGCTGGAGGATGGAGACTGTGTGGTGGAACTGTGTGATTTTGGTGGGGTCTTGCTCTTCCTGGTCCGGGGGGATTTGCGTATGGGGGCCTCAGTGTTACTGCGCCTGGGGGAGGGTGTCCGTGTGGCATGGGAACTCCCCTCTGTGCGTGGTGACTTCCTCTTCCCCTTGTGAGTAGGATCAGATGGATCTGTGGGGAAGAGGCCAAGGTCACAGAGGAAGAGCTTCTGGGAAGGGGGTGCTGCAGGTGAGGCAAGGGAAGGGGTTTTGGAGGGAGAGGCATCTGAGGACTGCGGAGTGCTCATGGATGCCTGTGTGTGTGTCTGGGCCCCATCCCCTGTGTGTGTGGTATCAGTCCCCTGAGCGTGCGTGCATGTGCGTTGGGATTTGGGCTTGCGTGGCCGTGTGCTGCTCGTGTCTGTGGTGGTGTTTGCCTGTGCCGGTGTGTGTGTGTGTTGGACAGGTAGGGTAGTGGGGATTGTGGATGGGGCAGAGGTAGGAGGGGTGAGGGACTGTTGGAGGAGGGACACTGCTGCTGTCAGTGAGGAGGCCATGGACTGATTGGTCCTCTGTAGGGCAGACATGTTAGATGAGATGCCCTCCATGAAGGACACCAGTTGTGTCAACAGACTGGTGTGAGCATTGAGGACACTCAGCACCGATGTCTGCCCTACATGGAGCCACTTAAGCAAGTCCACAGACTCCACACTCAGGGCAGCAGGGGAGACAGGGGCAGGGGGTGCGGTGCCTGACACAAAGGAGACATGGGCCCCAACACGGGACCCTCCACGGACCTCAGTGATGGGAGCAGATGGGAGGGTGGTGATGGTGGTGGTGATGGTGGGGACAGACTTGCTAGCTGGTGTCTGGTGGCTGCTGACACCCGCCTCCACAAGGGAGTCATCATCCAAGCTGCTGTGTTCCTCAGCTGAGGTGTGTGGCGCTGAGGTCTCCTCGGTGTGGCTCCCCTCACCCTCCGTGCCACTGGGTTCCTCCGACTCCCTGGCAGCTGACCCAGTCTGGCTCTGCGGCTCCTCCTGGTCCGTGGAGCTGTCTCCTCCTGTGGCCGTAGATGTATCTGCAAACAATCATGAAAAACAGATCCACATCAGTCACCTGTATTGACCTGACAAACCACAGTAAGTACAGCACATTACAGATCAAGCCTTGGCATCAGTTGCTAAACATTGCAAAAAGTGCCGACACATATTAGAACTAGCCACTTGTCGGCCTGCCACTCAACCATGCCCTCTCATATCCCTCATATCCATGGAGCCATCTATGTGGTGCATGTAGGATGGAAACAATCATGTGTGCACATATGCACCACATAGACCGTTGTCCAACTGCCAAGAGTTAAGATTGAAATGTGTCACAATACACATATCCCTTCTCCTGCCAGTTACTCAGTACATGTGTCAGGGAAAGGGATGGGCAGAGTCATTGCCGATATAATGGTTCGTCACTCATCACCAGACACCATGATGGCGTCATGTCTTGATAGTCAATGTAAAAATGGGGTGCATGCATGACATCTCACAATAATGCAGGATACACCTTTGCAAGTGGTATGCCATGGCACAGCCTTGTCTGGCAAATCAGTCATCACTGGCTCCTGTCACAGGGGCAGTGCATACCAAAAACAGCAGTCTGCACTGTGCCACCATCATGTACGTTTTAGGATTGCAAGCTCGGTAGCTGTCAAGTGCACATGTACACCCCCTGCTACCCACATCATTAGGACTCTGATGCACCCACGTCATTCACATGTGACATCTGAGTAAGTGCAAACACAACTCTGTACACATGTACACATCACAGGCTGATGAGAACGATAATGAGCTGCTTGCACTTGAATGTTGAAATGACCATTGGGCACACTCCAGTCATGATACACCTACTTTTCCCACATGTGCAGACTCAACAGCCACATCTCAGATGGCTGCACACCCCAAACTGTGTCACACTCCAGTAGTCCAAAAAGCTAGGCCAGTACACAATGACACAGAGGCAGTCACCTGAGTGCACATTACACAATGTCCAACATGTTGGATGACACACAGGAGTAGGAGAGCAGCATGCTAATTATAGCCCGAGAGGGTATACCTGTTCTGGTCCCTGTGCAACATGGGATTACCCTGAACACTAGGCAGGTGGCTATGCATGTGTGACACACATGATGTACATTCTTCCTTGGCCCCAACATTGGTCTCACCTGCTGCATGGGTGTGTTGTAAATACCCCAGACACATGTGGTGAGTCAGATCAGCAGTTGGACACATATAAATGGACCACACACAGTACATGTCAGATTTCGGCAAATGCGTAACCAATTGACCCAGTCATGAAGCCCACAACAAAGTCCCTGTAGCAGATGCTGTCCCCAACTTTAACCTTAGTTAACAGCAAGGACACAGAACCCAAGTGACAGAAGTCACAGACTGAAAGGGCCACACCTGTGTATCAGATGAGGATGGGGCATAACACAATTGAGGAACATGACTCTTGTTGTAGCAGACAGACGCACTGTGGGAGTGTAACCAGCCTAAAGGAGTGCAAACAGCATGTGAGACAAAGGTCACAGAAAAGGCTAGCACTTACCCCCTCCTTGCTGCTGTCTGGCCTTCAACTGCCCATCCAGGTCAGGGAAGACCACCGCCAGTATCCGGAGCATGTGTGGTGTCAGGTGCCGTCGTCCGCCCCTCCTGAGAGGAGGCGACAGCTTCAGCTGGACTCTTGCGATCCGCCGGGTCCAGCCACAAAGGTCCTGCCACCTCTTCTGGCAGTTGCGGATGGGGCGCCTGTAGACCCCGACAGATCGTACTGCCCGGGCGATGGTCAGCCAGATCTCCTGCTTCTGATGGGCATCAACCTGTGAGGATGACAAAGTTAGAAGTGCATCACTACACATGCAACATATTTGTGCATCACACAGTTGCAAATACATGTCTCTATCACAGGGGCACAAGATGTACACAGGTAGTGCAACCATGGTAATGGACAGTTGTCCAGCAGTAACAACATGCAAACATTGCCTGGGAATGACAAACTACTCAATTTGCACTCTGTCAGCACAGTACCTGTTCAGTACATGTAACTACACACTTTGGGGGTGACAGCTACTCCGTGAGCATGCTAGCCACTGGTGTACACAATGCTAGTACTGCTAGTCAGACAACATGCACAATGAGAAAGGATGTGGTTTGCACACTCACCTGCTCCCCTGGTTTCCCATACAGCTTGCTGTACTGTGGAAGGAGGCTGTCCAGCAGGGCCTGGTTCTCGTCCTCTGTGAAGGCTGGGGCCCTCTCCACAGTACGTGCCATTCTTGAAGCCAGAGGATGCAGAGACAGCAGCAGTGGTAGCAGAGATGTCAATCTGGAGCATGTACTGCAGGCAAGTGAGCTCTCAGGGCCACACACAGCCTTATATCTGTGCTGCAGAGTCAGAATCTGTCCCATGCGTACAATGCAATTGGTCCGACACGTTTGCATCTAATGAATCTGGCCAATCCATGGAATTGCACAAGTCATACACACCTTCCGCATCATTTAAAATTTCAACTTCAGAACACCATTGAAATTGCAACATTGTTGTGGTGTGCCAACTGAATTTCCGGCTCACGATTCGTACAAGTTTCGAATCCGCGTCCGTCTCCATGACAGGCCATAGCCAATACGTGCACAGGGCTCTGTACCTGACTGTACAACGCGTATTTTGAAAAACAACACGCACCCGTCTCCATGATAGTCCATAGCCAATGCGTATGCACGGCTCGGTCCCTGGGTGTACGACGCGTATGTTGAAAAACAACACGCACCCGTCTCCATGATAGTCCATAGCCAATGGCATGGGTCCCCCCCCGGTCCCCAAATCAGAAATCAAGAGCTTGGGCATCTGGCTGGATCAGGATCTGAGCTTTAGAGTACAGGCTAGGAAGACGGCAGCCACTTGCTATGGCTTGCTCAGAATGGCCCGTAAAGTCCTCCCGCTCCTTCCCTTCCAAGCCAAAAAAGTATAGGTTCAATCTCTTATACTGTCCAGACTGGACTATGGCAATGCACTGTACCTGGGTGTCCCCACTACAGTAGTCTCTAAACTTCAGTCTGTGCAAAACAGCGCTGCCAGGCTTCTTATGGGAGTCCCCAATCGACAATCGGCAAAACCGGCGATTGTCTCTCTTCACTGGCTTCCTGTCCAGGAACGTATTAGATTCAAGGCACTTTGCCTAGCTCAGAAATCCATGCAGGGGATCGGCCCCCCATTAACTCTGCCATGATCCGCCCCTATAAAGCCAACAGGAATCTTCGATCAGATGATCTTCATCTAGCCGTGGTCCCAAATATTAAGAAGGCGAGGAGTGGTGGGCGCCTGTTCTCCTATAACGCCACTAAACTCTGGAATTCTCTCCCACTTTCTCTTCGTAAGGTGTCCAATCATGTTGCCTTTCGCAAACAACTGAAAACATTTTTGTTTCCCTAGCTCTTCGCGGTTCCTCCGCCTTCCTCTTGTGTTCAGTCCTAGCGCTGGGATGCCTCCGGGTAGCCATGCGCTTTATAAATGTCTTTTCATTCATTCATTCATTCATTCATGCGTATGCACGGCTCGGTCCCTGGGTGTACGACGCGTATGTTGAAAAACAACACGCAACCGTCTCCATGATAGTCCATAGCCAATGTGTATGCACGGCTCGGTACCTGACTGTACAACGTGTATTTTGAAAAACAACACGCACCCGTCTCCATGATAGTGCATAGCCAATGCGTATGCACGGCTCGGTCCCTGGGTGTACGACGCTTATTTTGAAAACTCACCTGCGTCTCTCCCCATTACAATCTATGGGCCAGGCATGCGCACGGATCAGTCTCGTACTGTACGACGTGTCTTTCCTGAAGTCACCCGCGTCTGCCACTGTTGGTGTCACAGGCTAACGGATGCCACCCACTGTTACTTGCCAGGGACTCAGGTGCACACCTGCAACACCACAGCCTGTGACACAGTGTATCCAAAGGCATGTAAGGCTGCATTACCTGTGTGTGTATGGGGGTCAACATATGATTTGTTGTGTAGCACTTTGTGGCAGCCACTTCCAGACTGTGCAAGGGTTCATGGGGACAGCTTCCTTTGTGTGTTTGTGCACATTACCACTGTAATAGACAACTGTACAGTTCAGAGCTTGAGGCATGTACACAGTTCCAGGGGGACTTTGTGTATGACATGTTACATACACCCTGACTCTTAGGTGGGATGGTATGTGTGTCACAGGGTGTTCCAGTGCCACAATTGTGATGTACATCCCCAGACTGTGCGCATATTGTGTTTCTGATGTCTCAGATTCCATGTGCCCAATGGTAAAAAGTCTCCACATCCATGTGGTTGTGTCTGTGTGTCACAGATGTCCATGTAAGTCCTGCAGAGACATCAGGGGCCACTTCCTGTGGGAGTCATGGGCGTGTAGTGGCGTGTACATGATACACCACATCATGCCAGTGTCCGTGTGGCAATACAAGGTCCCTGAGTATCTGCCTGTCAAGGAGCTGTGATGCAGGGAAGACATCTGTCCTCACTTGTCACTGTGGTGTGTGTTTGGTATGTGACATCAGTACAGATGTACTGTGACACAGCCCATTGAGTTGACACAGCACAACATGGAACTTGTTGTGTACACATGTTGAGATGAGATGTGAGATGATGGGCATGTAGGTGACATATGTGTCCATACACAACAGCACACACATAAAGCACTTGTGTCTTTTTATGATGTCTCATGTGAAATATAGCATGGTCAGTGCCACATAGGTAGGGGAACTTACTATCTTTCTTTGCTCACCTATGTACTGCAGGAGACCAGCTGTCCATAGACCGTTCCCTGACCTTGCTACCATGGTTGAACGTGACTGCATCCGACTGTACCGCTTCACCAGGCCACTGATTGAGGTTTTGGCGGAGCAGTTGGCCCCACATTTGCAACCTGGCCGGCCATACCCTACAGCGCTGATCCCCAAGGTGAAGGTGATGGCTGCCCTACACTTCTTTGCCACCGGTACCTTTCAATACACTGTGGCGTCTCCTGGTGGGATGTCACAGACTATGTTCAGCCGTGTGCTGCGCGATGTGTTGGAGGCAATGTTAACTTTCCTGGACCTCTACATCCATTTCCCTAACCCACAACAACTCACTGACATCAAGAGTGACTTCTATGCACTGGGGAGGATGCCACATGTCATCGGCTCCATTGATGGGACACATGTGGCTTTGGTACCACCACATGCACATGAGCTGCCATACCGGAACCGGAAACATTTCCATTCAATTAATGCTCTGGTGGTATGTCTGGCGGACATGTCTATTTCACATGTGTGCACGGTTTCCCGGTTCTGCGCACGATGCGTACGTCATGAGGATTAGTCGCATCTCGAGGATGATGGCACAGATGCAGAACCAGCGTGCCTGGCTTGTCGGTGTGTACTGACTGTTTGACATTGTGTGTGTTTGGCAATGTTGTTTTCCACGCTCTTTTCAAACTCAGCTAATGTGCAATTGTCTGTATGTAGGTGACTCCGGATACCCCAACATGCCGTGGTTGCTGACACCCCTCAGGAACCCTGTGACACCAGCAGAGATGCGCTACAATGAGGCAAATGGTCGGACCAGGAGAGTGATCGAGCGGATCTTTGGTCTCCTGAAGAGCCGCTTCCGCTACCTGGACAAGACAGGAGGGGCCCTCCCATATGCACCTGCTAAGGTGTGCAAAATCATCATAGTCTGCTGCATGCTACACAACCTGGCAGTGAGGAAGGAGTTGCCTCTCATCACGGATGACGATGACCAACGTCCGCCACCTGTGGAGGATCCTGGCCTGGGCCACGATGCCAGTGATGATGATGATGAGGGTGATGTCCGCAAAGAGCTCATCAACAACTTTTTCTCCTGAATGTGAGCATACAGGGATGTTTTGTCAATGTATTGTGTTTGCCTGATATGTGTTGGTGGTGCTCAGTTGCTGTGTGACTCTGGCTGTGTGCTACTTGACTGGATACGTGCAGTGATGTGTCCTTTCAGGTAGTCTGTACTCCTCAACAGTGTTGACATGATTACGTGGTTTTGTGTGGGTATCTTCTGATATGTTTCGGGCATGTGTATTGCTGTTCTATCGTGTTCTTCTGTCCTTCACAGGGTACTTTGGCTGTTTGTTCAACTCTGACCCCCGACTCCCAGAATCCAGTTGCAGGGTGGAAGTAGTCGTCTACCAACAAGTGATGTGCCACAGACCCCTGGACTTTAATTATTCCACACTTGGTGACTGTGTGGCCACTGCCACGTGGGATTACCTTGCATCTGTGGTGGCATCAACATGTTTCAAATGTGTGATAAACCTGTGCTTCACTTTGGGATGTGCATTGTCGGTCTCCACACATTCAACATTCATTTGCATGCTGTACCTGTGGGCATCTTGCCACAGACTCTAGAAGGGTGTTGTGTATATGCATCTCACTGCATTCTCTGTTCACATAAGTTAGGACGATGAGTTAGATGGGCATGGTAAGTATGTGTTGTGTTGACGTAGTGGGGTGTCTACCTCATATGTGTCACATCACCATGACTCACATGACTGTGTTTACATAGCTGTAGTAGTTCACATGCACAGACATCTTTTCACAGGTCATCCTCTCAATAACACAAACCAAGTTTCAGTCACAACAGAGGCATGTATTGTGTTATAGTGAATTTATTTACATGCATGTGTTTGTAAGTTATACGTAAGTGAAAGTGCTGTACAGTGTAATAAGAATCCAAAGTTCACATTGCAGTTGGTAGTGTTGATTGATGAAATTTCTAGAGTAAAGTCCACAGTCCTTTGGAACATTGGTCCAACTTAGACCCTCCATCACATGTGTGGGAGTTTAGCGACAGTCAACAAGGTGAACGCTTTGTGCACATTGGATGATGTCTAGAACAGGTAGCCACGTCCTGGTGGGTATGCCTGGCCATCTGCCTCTTACTTGTCCTTCTTCGGACGACCCCTCTTCTTCTTCTCAGGGGGACCTTCAAGTTTAGGCTGCTGCGGTGCAGAGGACTCTCCGCTAGAGTCCACCTCCCTCCCTGTGGCAGTTGCTGATGTAGTGGCAACTGATGTAGTGGGCACACAGGGAGGTGTGGTCATGTAGGTGGCTATCTGGCGGAGGCATGTCAGTATGTCCCTATGCACGGTCGTGAGTTCTTAAATTGTGTCCATTTTGGACTCCATCCGGGTCATGTGGAAGTCCATTCTGGCATGATGTGTAGCCTGCTGCTGTTGCATGTCCCTGAGGATCCCCACAACCTGGCCAAATCCTCCGGTGCTTTCCTGGTACGCATCGATGATGCGTCCCAACTGCGGATCTTCCTGCAGTCCAGCCCCATCTGCAGGCCGTGGCCTCACCCTGACCACCCTCAAACCACCCCTGCCCACATGGGCAGGACCTGCCCTGGCAGGCACAGGCGACACTGGGCCCCTGTCTGTGTTGGCACTGGTGTTGTTGTCCGTCAGCTCCTGGGTGCCCTGTGTACCTGTGCTGTCGTTATCCTGTTGCCTTGGTCTGGCTGTGTTGGCAGGGGTGATTGAGGTGTTTGCAGGTGGTCCAGGAGTGGTGGCAGGGTGTGCTGATGTTGCAGCTGCTGGGGCTGGGAGCGGGGCCACACCGGAGGTGCCAGGTTGTTCATCCTCGTCCGAAGAGGACATAGAGGCATCCACACCAGGGAGGTCAGGGTCATCCAGAGTCTGGGGCTGTGATTCGTCTTCTGTTCTTGCTGGGTCCCCAGCATCCCCTGTGGGTGTAAGAGACACACAATGTATGTAATGTTTCTGCACACATCAACAGTTCGCACACATTAGTTGCCACTGCACATCATGATGAGTGTATTTACATTGAATTGTCCTACATTGTCAGTGACGGGTGTCTATTTTGGTTTAGCACAATGTCATTTGATGCTTGGGCATTTTGATGGGCACGTAGGGCTGTGTGCATGCACATCTCATTTCATGATTGTTTGACTGTACATAGGCATTTCTACTCATGTGCCCTCATGTGCCTGACACAGGTGTGTCCCTCCTCTCAACATTCATACTTTAACAATGACATACATGCACTTCCACTTGCAATGTGTAGCACGTTTGGACGTTGTGTGCTGGCATTTGTGCTTGTATTTGTGAGTAACATTGTTGTGTCTGAACAACATGGTCACAGTAGGGTATGGCTGCATTCACTGTGAAGATACTATTTTGTTGTGTGTGTCCCTAGTTCACATCTCATTTCACACATTGGATGGTGTTATCCGTAGCTGATGGTGTTGGGGCAGAGTTCTGTGCGTGATGATGTCATTTATGTGGTCAATGTCCTCCATGGTAAGGGGTATTCACAACGGCAGATCGCAGACTATCACATGCTCATGAGAGAGGGACAGAGGTTTGTGTGTTTGACTTATGCTGCTGTGAGTTGTATGCCTACTCCTGCCCAGGCCAGGTTGCTCCTTGTGTTGCAAGTATCAATGACACTGAGGGGATTGTTGTGTGATGGATGCAATCAACGCTGCATGATGTAGGAGTGGAATGCAGATCACCACAGTGCCTTTTGTAAATGACACCATGCTACGGTGTCAGCTATGTTGCTGTGGCCATTCCATTCACTATCATGTGTCAGCTGTGAATGGTGTATATGTGGTTTGGGGTGTTGCTTTTGGTATGTGCTATGCCTACTCCTCCCCAATTGTCATAGAGGGCACACACCTTCACAACCAGGCCAGGGGGTGCCACACTGCAGGACCAGACAGTGAGAGGATACATTCAGTTGCGATGGCTGTCAGTGTGAAGGGGTTTGAGGGGGCAAGTGCATTGGTGTGACTTGCAGCCAATTCATACGTCTGGCCAATGTGTCAGGCATCTCGCATGGGCATTTACTTTTTGTGTGAGTGGTCCCAAGGGGTGTATTTGTTCCTGCTGTGGAGGTGTGTGCATTTGCGGGATTGCTGGTATTTGGTGTACTTGCAGGCCCACCTTCTCCCACAGGGGCCAGCTAATCCCCCTGTAGGATGCTTCCATTGCAGGGAGTCCAAGTTAAAGTTCTGGATGTCAGGCAGTGGTGTCCTGTTGTTTGTTGGAGCACAAGTCCCAGCAGGGCCTTGTGGTCCCCACAGCAGAGCCCAGCGTCAACCATCTTGGCAGTACTTTCCCACTCCCTGTGAGGTGAACATAGTTCAGGGTGGACTGGATGGACCATGTGTGAGGGGGTCTGGTGTCTGTGACTACAACTCCCATCAAGCTTTTGGCTACACCCACCCTCCCAGCATCCCTGACCTTCCTTCCTGTGACTCAGCTTCCCGGTGAGGTGGTGTAACAGTGCTGACAAGATGGCTGACAGTGTTTGTTGGTGTTTATGGCCAATGCCTTTCTGTATTTGTTGTTAGGTTTTTACATGTTATGACCTAGTTCGATATTACTCTGAGATAGCAGCTGTTGCGTTTGTGTAACTGGCATACACATCACAGAATTACATTTTTTCTGGCTTACTTTGAATTTGCTGACGCTACTTGTTTCCAATGTCCCCTTGGCAGTGATGTGTGTGTGTTGCCACACAATATTGACTAGATTGGTTGTGTACTCACAAGGCTCTGGTATTCCTGTTAATCCATGGATGCCCTCCGGGGGGAGTATGGCCCGCACTTTCTCCTCCCAGGACGTGAAGTATGTTGGTTTTACAGGTGGGCCACTGCCAGTGGGCTGGTTCAAGGCATGGTCTCTGCCTATGAGCTTCTTGACCCTCCTGCGCACATCATAATACCTGTTCTGGATGTCATCCTTTGTGCGCAGGCAAAGTGCTTGTGCGTTCACCTTGTCGACGATCCTCTCCCACATCTTTGTTTTCTGTGACATGGGGGTCTGTTGGACCAAGGTTCCAAATAAATGTGGCTCTACTCAGAGTATTTCATCAACCAGGACTACCAACTCACTATCTGTGAACTTTGGATTCTTCTTTGGGGGCATGGTGCTGGGTGGTTGTGGTGGTTGATGTGTGTGTGAGGGTGTAAGTGAGGGTGAGTGGGTGTCAGTTTCTCTTGCTTGTGGTGAGTGTGTTTAGGAAGTGGTAATGGTGTGGATGTTGTGTGGTGGGTGAGGTGTGGGTGTTGCTCAGAGTGCTGTGTAGTTGTCTCCTCTGCTGTCATGTGTTTGAAAATAGCAAAGGATCATGGGAGTGGATTTGGGTCTTTATGTAGGTGGAGTTGTGGGTGTGTCTTAGTTCCATGTTTTTTAATTTTTTTATTTATTGGCTTTGTCATTGCTTGTTTGGTCCTTTTTTGGTCTTTTTTCCTTAGGATTTGGTGGGCGTGATGGAGACGTTCATTTGACCGGGACGGACGCTGCCAGTGGCTCTTGCGGGGTAATCCGAGTCTGTCACACTGACATTCTGCTGTGTTTCTTCGTTGGCCGAACGAGTTGGACGCAAAGGAGTCTACTGTTTGGTAGTCACTGTTTTCTGTACGTCTCGGTCTTCCGGCTTGTGCTCCGTGCGAGTCGGTCTCGGTTTACACGCATTGCATCGTATTACGCGGGTCGTACAGCGCGGGTCCGTGTCGGTCGCGTCCATTCCTGATGCGTGTCGGTGGGTGCGGTTCCAGGTCCGTTTACTGGCAAATCACTGTTCCCGTACGGTTCGGTCGTGTGGCTTGTGTTCCGTACGAGTCGCTTGTAATTCACACGCATTGCTTCGTACTGCACGGGTCGTACGGTGCCGGAACGTGTCGGTCAGTCTCCATTCCAGGTCCGTGTCGGTCGGTACGGTTTCCGACCCGGATCGGAATCGACCCCTTAGTGTTGACTTTTGGAGATGTCTCCACAGGCACTGGTTAAAATGATAGTAGCACCCTGGGATAGCTGTATGAGGGTATGTTTTTAGTATTGCGTTAATCATTGCTTGCTCGAAATCGATGATTATTTTCTGTGGAAAATAATTAGTGTTTTCGTTTTTTATTTGGTTGAGAATTTCTAGATAGGTAGTTTGGGTTTTATTTGGGAGTAAGCAATAGATGAAGGGAATATTAGTATTTTGATATATAGCATGCACTGTGTATAGCTGGAAAAATGGTTTGGGACATATTTTAAATGTCCCATCCATCATCCAGGTGTCACATTGCTGTAATTTTATTAAGTTATTTGCAGTGGCAAACATAATTATTCGTTTTTCACTGCTTTTATTGTCAAAGAAAATAAATGGTTCGTTATTATTGGCAATGCTTAGTTCAGGTGGGATAAGTACTTCTTGGAATGTTTTAGGGACAGGTATGGTAGTTGTCGTTTTCTTCTTCTGTCTAATTATAACTTTTTTTAATGCATCTATGGATGGTAATTGTCCAGATGCATGTTGGGGTACTCTAAGTAATTGCTCCTTTAATATTTCACTAGAGGGTTTGTCTGTACTACTGCTTGCTTCTTTAATATTTTCCAGAGCATCCCTAACTTCAATTTCGGTTATATTTCAGGGGTGGTTGTGCTCTTTCACAGATAAAACAGTAGTTTTGTGCGTTATGGCTCTTCCATAGCATTTGTTAGAATAATACTTGCTACATTTCCAAAACACTTTTAAATCTTTCTGCTTTTCCTGCGTATACACATAACCCATATAACATAGGAGCATTTTCCCCTTCTGGGACTCTATGAATTGTGCGCCTTCAGTCATGGTGGTGTCTTTAATGCTAAAGAAAATGTATATAGAATTTAATTAATATAATACAGTCGATTATTTTGTTTCTAAAATATACATTTTTTGCAATATACTTACAATGTTGAATTTGCTGGCAAGAAAAATGTTCTTTTGATGTGTTGAAACTTTTATTTTCGGAATGTTGAAGGTCTTTCTGTTGATATAAGAAAAAATACTGTTAAGATATTTAAATATATTTGTTGTAGGTGGTAGGGAATTGGGAAAGAGTACGTTTTTCTTTTCTAAATTTAGGGTGTTGTTTAAAATAGCAATTTAAGATACTTACTTTTTGATTAACTTTATTTTCTTAGCTGTTGTAGATTATTTTTGCTGCTTTTGGAAAATTCTGTAGAGGAGATATAAATAAATAAAAATACATTTTAGTGTATTATGAATTTGACATATATTTGGGAGAATGTTAGCAGTATTGAACTATTTAAAATGTTAATTTACTTACTTAATGCAGTTTCAAAGCTTTAAGGCCCATTACGATACCGGGCGTAAAAAAATCCGCCACCCATGAAAGCGGCAAAAATCCGCCCGCCTACACCATCTGAATACCGACCCAGCAATTATGATGCCTCGAACCGAAACCCGCCAGCGGCGGTAAAAACACACAGAATACCGCCCGCCCATGCCCGAGTCAGAGTCAAACCGCTCGCCATGGACGGAAAGACGCACGACAACACAAAACCGCCCGCCCTCACGGTCGAGACACCGCACGTGAAATTACGATCGCACCAACATGAGCGCGGAAAAACAACAAATACACCGCCCGCCAGCGGAAACAACACTGAAGAAAATGGACACGGCAGAAGCCATGGCGGCCACGTCCCTGCACAGAAACAGCCCCGGACTCAAACAAACACACACAACATGGCAAACAAGTCCACACAGCAACCCACGCACAAATACACAGACAAAGTACACATCCCGAAAACACACCACCCCTGGACAAACAAATAAACCACAAAGCCCAGAACACCAGCCACAACACACCTGAAAACAACAGACCATCAGGACACACCCAAACAGGTAAGTACAAAAGCAGCCCCTCCACAGACCACAACCCCTTGCAACATTGCAAAGCGGAGAGGAGAGGAGAGGACACAGTGACACAGCAAGGACAGCAGTACACCACAGATACGCACACATCACACCCACCACCACCACCACCACCACCACCACCACCACCAAACACCGGCACCACAAACCCCCTGCACATCACACATCACACACCGCACCAGCACCACAAACACCATGGCATCACACAGAATGCCCAAGTTCACTCCCACTGAGCTGATGGTCATGGTCGACGAGATCGTCAAGGTGCACACACAAATCTATGGCAACCAGGTCCAGCACACCCCACTAGCCACCAGAAAAAGGATGTGGAACAGAATTGTAGACCAGGTCAATGCAGTCGGGACCGTACCCAGAAACAGAGTAGAGATAAACAAACGGTGGAACGACATCAAAAGCCTGGTCAAGAAGAAGGAGAGCAAAAACCTAGAGCTGGCTGCCACGACTGGCGGAGGGAATCCCGCGCATTACAAGACCTTCAAAGCGTGGGAGGAGAAGGTGCGAGTCATCATCCATCCGGAGATCCTCGCCGGATTACCAGGGGGAGTGGAGGCTGGTAAGTACAAACAAATGTATACCAGCACACCGCTATGTACCACATGCACCACCACCATGCCATTGCTCCGAGGGACAAACACCCCCATGTCCAGTACACAATACACAACACATCACCCATACATGCAACAGGCACCACCACACACACAGCCCAAACATATCAACTAACAAAACCATGGGGGCATGTGTACACCCAGCCAGCCACGTAACTACCAACAGGTCCCCTAGTTCTCCAGAAGCGCCACAACGAGCAACCCCCACACCCATGTGGCAGCCGTAGCTGCACCAACCGACAAGTAACAGGTAAGTAGCCACAACACAAAGGCAGTGGGTGGGAGGGGGACAGCTGAAGTACAACACCCACCAGGCCCCTAGTCCTACAGCACAGCAAGGCGGAGCACCCCCACACCCATGTGGCAGCCGTAGCTGCACTAACCGACAAGTAACAGGTAAGTAGCAGCAACACAAAGCGCAGTGGGTGGGAGGGGGACAGCTGAAGTACAACACACACCAGGCCCCTAGTCCCACAGCACAGCAAGGAGGAGCACAGCCCACACCCCACACCCACGTAGCAGCCACTGCAGTGCACACCGGCAGCCGACAGGTAGACATCCCGCCCCAGGACAAACGGTGTCAGTGGGTGTCCAGCCATCACCACGACCCATAACACCGCCCCCACCCCCACAGACCTGCAACATGGAGCACCCCCGCCCATAACCATGTTGCATCCAGTCCAGTGCACGCTCAAAAACAACCTGCAGGTGGGAAACTGGACAGGGCGGGGTGACTGGGGGCATGAGGACTGAATTACGACTAACACATGGGACATGTCAAATAGCAGAGGAACACGCAGCACAGCTCCCTGCCACAACCATGTGAACAATGTGCACACGGACATGAACCACAGAGTCACACCCCACATGACCCATCACAGACACAGCAACACCCAAGGAGCCACGTCTGCATGCACAAGTCACACTGATTACAGAACCACACGGCAGGCACAGTGCAACCCATCACACACAACTGCAACACCATCGAAGTCCTGTCCATGTAGCCCCTACTGCCTGTCAACCACACATCCCACAACTACGCCCATGTAAGACATACCACACTAGACGCAACAGCGTGGAACAACAGAAATGCACACGAACACCACTGGACCCATCAAACACACAGACACACAATGCACATACAACATACCATCCATCTCATCCGTCAGCCCCAGTCACATGAAAGGTATGTCATCCGAACAGCTGGTCCACATACAGTAGTCACGCAAAGAAACATGCCCATGATAAATCATGTGCCAGAAGTGAATGAAGCGCACGTCACACTGTGAGCAACAACACACATAACATGGGCCACACACCCCGAGCACTGCAGTGATGCACATGGCACAGGGCAGCACGCACACCAAGGAATTGGACCATCTGCAATACGTCGTGTGGCACACAACCATCACTCACTCATAACAATGCGTCCAATTACATGGCCAGAAATCACAACAGACAGCAAATATGCAGGGTATGTCAGACATACACACACCTCAGACCATGCACTGTCATGTTGCCACAACACATGTCACGTTCTGCACCCATGGCACACAGTATGTACCCCCAAAGCATAGTTCATCTCAAATGCGTTTCAGGGGGCTGACCCCCATTATGCCATCTGCGTTTCGAAGTGTTACATTTGAACCCCAAGAGCATAGTACAAACCAACCTCCAAGATGGGTCTGGAGTCCGCATACACCAGAGCCACAAAAAGCAGGAGCACAGCAACACACCCATCGGCATTGCCAATCCGTCCCATGCCACATGTCCACAGCACACAGTCCCATTGGCATGCCCACACAACAACAAATAGCACAGCCACACACATGGCTCCGGGAAACCTGTGCACGACTGTGCACGAACTGTGGATGTCAGACAACCTATACATACTTTGTCATGTGCAACACAATAACATATCTCATTCCCCCACAGGTGACGAACTGCTGGATGCTGGAGATGGAGACAGCAGCCAGCACAGCCAGCCTGCAAGCCCCCAACAAGGACTCACGGATGTGGAGGATCTGTCCTCCGATTCGGACACGGACCACCCAGCAGGCCCATCTGGTGTGGCAGGGCCCAACCGCACCACAGGCACCCCCCCACCCACCAACCCATCATCCAGGGCTGATGACCACTCACAGCCCCCTGCTGCCACTGTCGTAGCGGCCACTACCACTGTTGTGGCGGCCACTCCCACGGTCGTTGCGGCCACTCCCACTGCCGCAACCATCACCACGTCATCACTGGCCCCAGCCCCAGCGCAAGTGGTGGTCTGGCCGACTGGGTCCACCCTGGGAGCCACAGCGAGGACCATGTTCAGCAATGTGGCCAGTGGGCAGGTCGGTGGCAGCAGTACTGGTAGGAGGAGCAGGGCCAGGCCAACGCCAACTGTGCCTGGGAGCCAAGCCCTGCCGCCAATCGACAGAGTCCTTGGGGCCTATGAGGAGGCCCAAGGCGAATGGGCCAGGTCGGCAAGCGACACGCGGGAGGTCCTTGCGGTGTTGAGGTCCATGGACGCCCACATGGCCCAAATCGCGGACCTCATGGGCCAGCTGGTAGTGGGGGGGAGGGCACAAGCAAGGCCAGCAACATCACCTCCGCCACCACCTGCTGTGGTGCAGGTTCGTGCAGCATCGCGTTCCCCTGCGTCCACAGCGAGTGAGCACTCCTCATCCACCACCAGCGGAACATCAACACCCCCTACCAAACGTGGAAGGGGCCGTCCGAAGAGGAAACAGGTGTCCAGAGAGGACTTCGCCCGCACCAAACGCCAGTGAGTCAGCCAGCCACCTTGACCACCTACTGCATTGACTTGGAATACGATCCTAGCCCACACTGCCATGTGAATGGCATGTGTCTGTTGGACTGTGGACATAGAACTCCATGGGTACACCTTGACCATCACGCAGCCATGACCGTCAACTCATTGTCACAGCATGCACCAAATTTGTCATCACCTTGCACACAATCACATGTCACCGCTGTTAATAAATACACCTTGATCACAATCGGCTCAATGTGTCCTGGGTTTATTCCAAGATGTGCAATCGCCACCATGAGCAGAATAGCATCTGCTGTGTGGCATGTCGATGGGACAGGAGAGGCTGCAGGGACCTAGGGGTGAAAAACAGAACAAGAGTACATTCAATGAGTGTGTCACACACTCATAACACAGTACTTGTCACCAACTACAAGCAATGCACACACATCTCACAGAGCAACAGGGCACAATGCTACAGCCACTGACAGTGGCATACCAACCTGGACAATGACCATTGACACACAGCACTCAGTGAACAAAAGGCCCCAGTAACAGAGCACACATACACCTGCACAACTACAGCTACATCAGCCGTCGTACATGGTCACTCACCGTCAAGTGAAGTAGCGGGCGATGAGCTGCTGACGCACATTCACAGCTTCATCCTCTCCACTGTCCTCTTCACTGGAGCTGTCCTTGTCTGCATGCTGGGGCCCTGGTTGATCTCCGTCATCCACAATTAGGGGGATCTGCTTTCGAATGGCCAGATTGTGCAGCATGCAGCAAGCCACCACTATCTGGCACACCTTCTGTGGGGAGTACGCCAGCGCACCCCGGTGCGGTCCAGGCATCTGAACCTGGACTTGAGGAGGCCAAAGGTACGCTCGACCACACGTCTGGTCCTCCCATGTGCCTCATTGTAGCGGTCATCTGCTGGGGTCCTAGGATTTCGTAATGGACTGAGCAGCCAGGGCCCATTCGGGTAAGCCGAGTCACCTGGGCGGGGGGGACACAGAGAACCGTTGCAATTCAAACAGGACAGTAGACAGCATCCTTAAGTCAGCACGCTACACAACTCCACATACTCACCGACAATCCAGCCACGGTCCTGTTGCAGATTGGTCATCAGTCGTGGTAATATGCTGTTTCGCATGATGTGCGCGTCATGGGCCGAGCCTGGGAACTTTGCACACACGTGGGAGATGACCATGTCCGCAAGGCACACCACTTGCACATTCAGGGAGTGCGTGTGCTTCCGGTTGCGGAAGAGCTGCTCAGTGGCCTGTGGTGGGACAAGGCCAACATGGGTGCAGTCAATGGCACCAACGACGTGTGGGATCCGTCCAAGGGCATAGAATGCACCCTTCACTGCCGCCAACTCACGTGCCCTGGGGAATCTGATGTACCTGTTCCTGTACAGCATCATGGCTGCCAGTACATCCCTCAGCACCATGCTGAACATGGGCTGGGACATCCCACCTCCACTGCCCACTGTGTGCTGGAATGACCCAGTGGCGAAAAATGCAGTGCAGCCATCACCTTAGCCGTGGGGGTGAATGCTGTCGGATACACCCTGCGAGGACGGAGGTGGGGTTCCAACATGGCACATAGTCGATGCAGGGTTGGTCGGTCCAGACGAAATTTCCGGATGACCTCAGAATCCTCCATGTCCGCCAACAATTGGTAAGGGCGGTAAATGTTTGGTCTCCGCCTAGGAAAGATGGGAGTGGACACATGTCAAAGCAACACGCCACATGGCATCTTCACATACACATAACTGATATGACAGAGCAAGAACATGAGTCACAGAACAGCTGTCATGCAGGGACAGCACAGCCACAATACACTTACACAGGTCTCCCACCAATAGCAATGAGCAGTGACACAAACCATTGCTATGTGCATGCACATGGGGATCCAGGCCTCAATGACCTGTGAGGCGTGCTGATGGGGACTGACTGCATATTCGGCAAGCGGCAACACCACGGCAACATGACTGGCTGCTGTGCATCACACTGCTTCCGAGGCTGGATGAGTATGGCACACACCAACGACGATGTGGGCACAGGCTGAGCGGCCAAGACAAGTGGGACCTGTGGCACGAGGGGATATGAGACAGTCATTGATGTCACCACTGCACCCTATGTGCAGCACTGTACGGATCACACCTCCAGAAGCATTGTCAGGTGTACACATTGACAGCCCCATGCCAACACGGCTGTGTGCTTGCATATACACATCACATGTGACACGTAACCTTGCACGTGCCAAGTGGCAGATGTACATAGTGAGAGATGACATGCGTGTGCATATGCGTATACCATGCACCCATGCCAATGTGCAGATGATGACATGCTAACAGACATGTGGGGGCCGGCCACTGGCCGTCCCTGCCTATGCACACGGCATGTTGTGGCCCCGTCCATTGTGCACCTGCACCCACGCGCACATCATGGCCACACCTGACGATGCAGTGCGCACATCATACTGTGTGGTGCACATGGCATCAGCGGACTGTCACCAACATGGGCCAGGCCATTACGGCCAACTCCGTTGACCCTCGCGGTTGCACCCTGCGTGTTCCACTATGGAGGTAGGCATCCCGGGCCAGCTGGGTGCAGGCCAACGTCTGCAATTGCCAATGCAGGTCTCAGTGCACTTGTTGCTCGTGTGGATGTCAGGCTGGGCCATGCTGCCCCTCTCAGTCCCAGCAAGCCTGGCCTGCACATTGACTGCACAATGCCAGTAGGTGACAGCACCGACTGCCTAGTGGGTTGCATGTGTCTCCTGTTCAGGACCCTCCAGATGGGCGCAAACTCAGTACTGACTATTGGACACACCATGTCTCGTGATAGGGATGTGTGTGTGGGATGGTGGCACTGAATGTGACCTCCTTTGTGTGGTGGGCCATGCACAGGGCGAGTACGTCGATGATTGCGCAGTGTTGGTCACAGTGGGTGCACCCACACAGATGTGTTGCCCTATGTTCATTTTCCATGTCCGCATGATAATGGATTGTAGATGTGGGCAGACTACACATTGGTCGATGTGCTGTCAATTTGAATGTGCCTTCACACCAGGCACAGCTGCCCCTGCACATGTGACCCCTGCTGCACTCGCTGCTGGGTCTGTGGAGCTGATGCACCATCTGTGCGTGGGGCGGACAGCTCTCCTCACTCCCGTCATTGCGCATGTCATCACTTGGCCGCAGGTGACATGGATCATGGAGGGCACACATGTACGCGTGGGTGGCCTCAACAAGTGTGTCCGATGGTTGTCACCCCCAGTCAGTGCTTCGAATGTGAATGATTTTGTGCTGGTGCTAATTTCAATGTGGTGGGTGGGCGGGGCTAGGTGCGGGCTTACATGCAGGACATGGGAGGGTGATCGGATTAGCGACTAGTTGCAATACACACGGGGCACGTCTTTTCCTGTCCACATCAGGGTCATTCCTTGAACTCACTGACAGTAATACAGTCGTCTTTGTCCCTGTCCTCATGGCCTCCCCTAGCTCCCCACAATATGCATTTGCAACTGTGGGGCTAGCGCATGCAGATGCAGCCCCAAGCTCGCCCCGGAGAGGCCAAGGAGTGTATGTGTGGGTCCAGTTGAACGAGTGGTCTGTCTCACGGCATTATGTGTGGCGGGAAGCCGTCCACCTGCGTGGTGCCCCGACTCGCGACACGGGCAACATAGACAATGCATGGCAGTCTCCTCAGTCCGGATACACCACCTGCGACACACAGAGGCTGTAGCTGCCCTAGCGGCCCATGCCGTGTCCATCTGGGGCTGATGGACCCACACATTCACTCTTTTGCCTCACTGGGGCGCGCTGGCTTCTCTGATGCAACGGCATGTGACGTGTGTGGAGATGTAGGCAATGGGTGGGATGGTGCGAGCCACCTTCCGTGACGTCACTCCTGCTCGTGATGTGTGCGTCCCCCCAATACTTCCATATGACTTGAGCCATGCTACACATTGAGGATGTTTTGCCTGCGTGATGTGTCCCGGAGGAGCGCGCCGAGTCCTCTCCCCCACCATGCTCCACTGCCATCCCGTGCCCTGGTTTGCCTGTGCAGGTTGACAATGTTGGGGATACACTTGGTCGGCAGGGGATGTGTGTGCCTTGTCAAGGGCCTGGTGGGCGCACAACAGGATCCAGCTTGTCCACAGAGGGTGGGCTGACGTGTACGCCTGATACCGCATTGTTCGTGTGCCCGGCTGCTGTGCACACACGTGTTCACATCCCCCGACATGTGGCCTTTGACATTGCCCAGGGAAGCGGTAATGTGCAGTTCCGGACCCCTCCCGACACAGCGTGTTTCAACTTTGCATGTGCGCATCTACCCGCTCACACCCACCCACCTGAGCGAAGCGTCTCCCCGCTTCACGCGACACATGTGTGTCTTCCACAGTTGTGCTACTCATTTGTGTTGACATCGAATGACAGTGGACTACATAGTCATGTCACGACTGCCGTGTACATCACACACTCTCATCATCTCACATACGTACTTGTGAAAGGAATCAGCAGAGACAGTTTCTTTCTTCAAACCATGTATTGTGACTTATGTCCTCTGTGATGCAGTATAGTGGACACTACTGGCAGCGGTATGCATGTGGGGGATATACTGAGCATGATTACACATAGCTAAGGGTGTAGGGGTACATGTGATTAGCTGTTGCATGTGGGATGTGGGGTTCAGAGTTACATCTGCTCGGCTGTTGCTGTGCTAATGTTCATTTGCAAGTGGCTGCGGTGCTGCGGACTTTGACACAGACGGGATACATTTAGCCTACCAGACCGCTTGGCATCATGGGCACAGTCCATCTCAGTTCCATGTGACAGGTGTGCTGCTGTTGTTACTCATGCACGCGTGCGTGTGAGTTGACATCAGGGCATGGGCTTACGTGCATGCAACGGCGTCCCACTTGTTGTTGCCATATGGTGGATACTGGACATGTCACAGTCACTGGGGTCGTGTTGTTGTTGTATGCACTTGTCGTCCATGCAATGGTCCTGTTACGGGATTTCCGGGAGGGGGAAAAGTGGTGCAGCTCTCACATACTCCAGCCGGGCGATTCCTGTCCACTGGGCGGTGCATATGTCCATGGGCGCAGGATCCATGTCATGGCATAGTTGTACGTGCAGTTCTGTCCATGTGGGTGCGATACACATATCCCATGCCACTGCCTCCCCGGATACATGCAGAGTTCCTGGATGTGATGGGGAACGGAGTGCATGTCCCGGACACATCCGATGACATGGCAGTGTCGTTGATGGTGTGGTATCAGTTGCAGGTCGTTTGGTATGGCTGTTGTGGTGGTTACTGGCCAGTCCGTGCGGAAGCTAAGCATGGGTACAGTGTCGGACATCATGGCTCAATTGGGGGATTGCGCCGGGGTCCTACGAATTGACAGGTTGTCAGGTATGCGATGGCTTCCTGCAGGGCTTCCATTTCATTGGTGGTATACATGTTTGCCAGCCAATGTAGCGGATGGTGGCTGTCACGGTGTTGTTCGTAAGTTGTCCCTTGTAGGAGCATGATGGGGCATGCTGGGTGACATTCGATGTAGCTGTGATCCATGATCCGTCGTGTGGAGGTACAGTGGTCCCATTGCAGTGTGGGTCCGATGTTCGCCACATACGCCATGCCCCCATAGGCTGAACAGGCCCTGTCGTGTGCGTCCAGAGGGTGGAATAGTGGTAGCAGGTCCGCCCTTGGACATGCCGGGTTGGAGAGGCACAACTCCACAGGATGGTGGAAGGGACACCTCCGACAGTAGAAGACGGGTATGACGCAGCTGAACAATGCGATGCGGTAAGTCAGTCGGTAACTTACGTTCAGCAGGGATAGGGGTTCGCATCCCAGTAGCTGTATCAGGTTGTGTTTGTACAGCTTGACCTGTTTGGCGTAGTTGGGCAGGTGTGTTGTAGGTGCCATTTTGCTGCGGGGCGATGTGGTGGCGTGCTCCGGCTGTGTGTGCAGTCTGCAGTGTGCAGGCTCCGAGGTTGCTGTGAGATCTGTGATGGTCGTAGGGGGGCAGGACTTGTGTTCTGTTAGCTTGTGCGGAGGACACGGGCCCTCATCCCAAGTGCTTCTCTGAATGTTCAAGGTCAGTGGTGTGTGACTCCTTCCAGATAACTTGCATGGGAACGGCATGGGGGAGTTTTATATATTCCTTTCTTTCCCGTTCGGTATGTTCTTAGGTGATATGCGCTATCTGCCCTGTGGTCGGTTTCCTCTGCATGCCTGTGTTGGTTTCTTTTTGGGACAATGGCTGTATTCTCCGGCTTGTTTAGTCGGGATGTGGTTACGGAGTTGGAATGGATGGTCATTCAGTGCTGTCTGCTCTCCCGTGTGTGGGCGGCAGGCTGTGTTTCCGCTATGCGTTGGGCCTTGTGTGTGGGTGTCATTCTTGGGTCCACCTGTTGTCGGTCCCCGGGCTCTTTGGTGTTCCGTTTTGTATGTCTGGTTCATGGGTGCAGGGTGGTATGGGTGTTTCTGTGTGGTACTGGCGTACCTCTTCCCGACGGGGCCCATGTTCTACTGGGTGGTGTTGCCGCCGCTGTGTGCTTCGCCATGTTTGTCACACAGGGGTGTGTCCTGATGTTGCGTGACTTCACTGACATGTGGGCGTCGGTTGTGTGACGTTGGGTGTTGTCCGTGAATTGGGCGTTGGGGTCATGACTGTGGCAGGCCTGTCACGTGTCATGTGCGTTCTGGGTGTGGCTCGTGTGTGTGGTGCTTGGTTGTGTCCCTGTGTTGTTTGTGTGCGACGCATACATGGCGTTATAGTTGGGCGCTGAGTTGTGCGCATGTGTGGCTGCGTCATCGCCGCTGTGCTGCGGTGCCGTGACGGGGTCGTTAGTTCCTGGTCCCAGGTGGTGTGCCCATGATGGTTGCGAGATGTTGCACTTTGCCCTGTGTTACATTTGTGGGTGCAGTGGTGGATGTGTCTTGTCCACGCATGGGTGTTGGGGGTGCCATGTCCTCCTTTTCCGCCCTTGCACTGTGTGCGCTGTTTGCGTGCCCTTGTTGTGTGTGTGCCTACCTGCGTCTCCGCGGTACGTTGCCTCCTTAGTGGTGCATCAGGTATAGCATGGGGAGGGCCTGCAGTGCTGGATTCATGCTCGGGGGTCGCCTCTCGGTGTCTGTGCTCGGCGTTCGGGTTTCCGCCTCCCTTTCACGTGCGGTGTCTCTTAGCCGTGGGAGCTGTTTGTTTGCGGCATCGTAATTTGTACGCCGGGCGGTACGTGATTTCGTCTGGCGGTGTGTCTCCATTGGGCTGCGCCGCTACGTGAGCGGGCGCACTTTGATGGCGGACGGCGTCGCTGGCTTGCCGGCGGTGTTTGGCTGCCTTTTCACATCGTAATTTGGCGGGCGTGTGGGCTGCGGCATGCGGGCGGTAACTGGTGGTTTATGCATCCGCCACCTCAGCAATAGTGCTTCCGCCCGCCATCGTAATGGGCCCCTTTGTTTTGAAATCAAAGTCTGCGATCAGGAAGCAATCTGGCAGAGTTTCCTCTTCTTTTTTCTTGTAGGGTTGAAGTGGAAATGAACATAACTTTTTCTTTGCTTTTATACTGTTTAATTAATTAGTTCATTTATGTTATTGGTGCTTTTTGTTAGTGGTAGCATTCTATTTGTTGTTGTGCAAGTTTTGTATTCTGTTGGTGAAATGTGTTTTATAATGATTAAAATGTTATATATTTAGTGCATTATATTTTTTAAGTATTTTTTTATTTAGGACTAAAGTGATATTAGCTAAAATAATTTTTTGGGGTGTTAATGTGTTTGCAAAATATATTTTTATATTTATTAAAGGTTTTGTATATGAATACATTGTGAAAATTGATTTTTTTCTGAAGATATATTTAATTTACTGTGTATCAGTTATTCGATTTTATAGAAAAACGATAATATTGTCTGTCTATATTTTGGGAGTCGATATTATGGCTCTTTGTTAGTTATTTGAATGCATTTCGATAATTTTTGTTTCGATATTTTGATGTTCGATAAAGTTAAAAACAATATTTATTTTAGTCGATATAGTGGTTTCGATATTTTAATGTTTTGTTTATTAAGTATTGGTGGTCGATATTCTAGTTTTCGATAATTTGGCGAACTATATTTTGTAAAGTCGATATTTTGTCCCTCGATATTAAGTCACTGATCCGGATCTTGGGTCACTATCGCTCCAGTCTGTCAGTTGAGAGCAGATCAATCTATGTGGCATCCATTTAGGCTCTCGGAGAGAATACAGTAATAGTCTTTACCTAGGCATTAAAGGATTACTTTTTACTTGACTTTAAGCTGTTTAAGACCAGTGATGGAGCAGGGGATCAAGAAAAGAAACCTGCTCGAATTAATACCCCCATAATACGTACTAACAGTAAGTAGTAATAGAAAATTAACGTGCACCTTACATGAACACAAGGGAAAACTGCTTTGCGCATTCATGCACTAACGTAAGATAACACATGAAAGAACTAAAACCATATTTACATTATGCTTTGAATGAAACGAGAGACAATGCATGACTAGGCCGCATGTGCATTTCATAGTTGCATGTTATAGCTTGCTTTGAAATTATAAATAATACAGTTTTTTGCATAAAGCTATACTAGGAAAAATGCTAACAGGGAATAGTGCAAAGGCGGGTGGTAAACAGTGAAAAACTACATTGTCATATAATTAATGAATGTCCATTTTCCATTCGCTATAGTGGGCTGGATGAAACTCCATTTTGCTTATATTGTCCAAAGAGGGAGGGGTGAGATGAAGAGTGAATCTAATCTGTCAGAGGCAAGACAGATGCGCTGTGCACAGCAGAAGAAATGTACGAGTTGAAGGCCAGTGTGACGATTGTCGGCCAAATGATGAAATCAACCGTGGGACCCGAGTCTTATTCTGCAGACATTGTCAAATTTATGAATAAAAATTGTTTAAATGGATCTAGTATAAGAAAACGTGAGAACGAATTAAGAACCGAACTGTGAGAAAGGAAGCAAACAATAAATTGACTAAATTGTACGTGAGGTCACTGTGGTGTGACAGAGACACCTCCTAGGCCCTCCAATCATCTGTCTAGTTTTGAAAATTGTTGCAACTGGTGTGGGATGGACATGTAGGTATTAGGGTATAACTGGGGTGCCTTTAGGGGTGTGGTTAGGAGGTTAGGCTGGAGAATCTGAGAGAGAGGGGAGATGCGTCGCTGTCTGTCGGTTTGCAGAGAGGCCTAGCTGATTCCTGTCCTGTTCCGTTCCTGTAAATCTTTGTTTCTGACTCTATTCAGGGAACCCCCACCATCGCCTTGGCCAGGGTAGTGGTTTTCTACAGACCGTTAGGTTTGTATGTTTCTGACTCATACAGGCATAATTCTTGCAAATGTATTTTTGTCTCTGAAACTTTGTCTCTTCGCCTATCCACTCCGTCATAGATACATTTGAACGTATTATTTAGATGAAACTTTGTCTCTTCATCTATCCCCTCCGGAAGGTAAATTCTGTTTTGCATTTGAATTTGCTGAATCTTTTGTCTCTTAATCTATCCACTCCTCCATACAAAATGTCATTGCTTATATGATGGTTTTGTATTCATTTGAAGTTGTTGATGCTAATTTCCTTTAGTGAGTTTCATTATTTGCATTCTTGATGTTATGAGATAAAATTTTATTAACTTTACCGAGAGTCTGTGATTATTTTATTGACTGAAAGTAGGTTAGAAATGTCATATCATTATCATCAACTATTCAACTAATTGGTTCATCGACCAAGTAGAGGAAAAGTTGATATATAAATCAGATAAGTATTTTGGAAATGACATATATGAATTTTAGGGGGAAGAGAACTGAACATTGTAAAAATTGACACCAGCGCATCAGGGATTTGGGTGAATGTGTATGGGCCATTGTTCTGTGATAGTATTGGGTATTGATCCCTGATCAGGTATTGACCTTCGCGCTGGATCACCAGGTAGCCCTCATCAGTACCACACGTTACAGTCACTCTATGCCTATCCTAATGGCGTTACATTTGCTAGCCATTCATCAGTGCATTATCTTTAAGGTGCTCTATAATGTCCATCAACTTCTCTATGGAAACTCTTGCTACAAAATCTTCAAAAGGATTTCAAAATACTCCCCAGCCCAGCCATACAACTTTTCTCCTCCTCTTCTTCTTTGTGCCTGTATAGTGTCTGTAAATTCACTTTTTTCAGAAAGCCCTTCTGGGCAGCCAGGCCTTCTGTATCAGGCCACGATGGCCTGGAATACCCTGCCAACACATCTGCAAGCTATGCCAAACTATCTTGACATTTAGCGAAGCCCTCAAAACTAGGCTATTCTCCTAATCCAATTCCCCATTCCTGTGGGAATGACCTTCAGCATCTTTTGCTCTGTTTAGAAAGAGTTTTGTACAGTGTGTCAGATCTATTATCATCTTTTGTAGTTTTCTAGCTTCCGCCCCATTTCATCTGTTTGCATTTCAACCACAGAGACTCTTTCGGTGACATTCCTCAGGATAGTGCGAACCAGATTGAGGACCACCATAGTGAGCGCATCTACCTTGACTTCCAATTAAGGGGCCGATTCCGATTTCGGCCGGAAGGGCACCGAACGATGGTCGGAGCCCTTCCGACCGAATCGGAACGTGCCGGCCGGATTCCTTTCCGACCGAGCCATTCCGATGCGCTCGGTCGGAAAGGAATCCGACTGGGATTTCCGGATGGCTTACGACGGCCTCGGAGAGCCCGTCCGCCGTCCGGAAATCCTTCAGTAATCCCCGGCCGCCTCTTCACGACCGAGGAGTACGATGGCAGTATTCACTGCCTTTTCGTGCCGGTCTTTCCGGCACGAAAAGGCAGTCGGTAACTGTCTTTGGGGGCCCCCAGTAGGGCCCCCATGGGTGCGAGGCCGCCGAATGGCGGCCTGGGGGCACCTATGGTGCTCCTCTGTTGATCCCTGCACCCGGTGGCAGGCACCTTGGGGTGCCGGCCACAGGGTGCAGGGATGAACTGCACCCCTGCTTTTCACAATGCAAGCATGCATTCCGCTCGGAATGCATGCTCCCATTGTGTAGTATAGGAGTGCGACCGAACAGGGTTCGGTTGCATCGTACTTGCAGGGCCGTAACCGACGACAGCAGGTCGGTCGGTTACGGCTCCTGGACAATGTCGGACGGACCTGAGTCCGTCCGACATCGGAATCGGCCCCTAAGTTCTTGTGTCTTGTATGGATTTAATCACATTAGCCAATGTACGCTCCAGGGTCTCTAGAAGATGCGGCCATACAACACATTGAGGCTGAGCTAGCTGGATGAGCCTGTGGTGGTTTATCTTTGATCATACCTGCATTCTCCACTGCCATCATGGTGCATGGAGCAGTGTGCTGGGTACCAGTTCCAGATGTGAGCAACACCACTGGGGTTCTAAAATAAGCAGTAGGAGACCTTGGCAGTAAAGATACACTCTCAGTGCTTCCCTGCTCTGCACTGATTTTTTCCAGCCACAGTGATTTCAGGTTCAGGATTTACCCCTCCTGAGGGGGAGATAAGCAGTACCATTTTCCACACAAATGTCACATCCAGCCTCAGGCCACCTACACTTTTAGCCTGCTCTGCACACCTTTACTTGCAACCTTCAATGTTGCCTTCTTCACTAGGCTGCAACTCCCTTATCAGCTCACAAGTCCAGACCTCGCTGTGCCAGATCCAGGGTAGCCTATCCCTTTGCCCATGTACACCCCAGTAAATGTCTACTACGCCACCAACTTTCGGGCCTGCTGATATTCCCCTGATCTATGCTGATTCAACCACTGTCCCGCATCAGTGGGCCAGGTCTCTGTGCCAGGCCTGCAGCGAGCCAGTCCTGCCCTCTCCATGAGCCCTGCTCTGTGGTCGCCCCTCGATGCACTGTCTCATCGGTTCTGTTACACAGGGTCTTCTGTTCACCCGTCCACTCCAAGTTGCCCGCTCTCCACACAGCTTCAGTGTCTCCCAGCCACAGAGTTGTAGAGGTGCTCTGTGCTGCCTCTCTGGATGCTGAGGGGGGAGCGGATAGGCCTCACCAGGCCTCCAACTCCCACTCCGATGTTCTGCCAGCATCTTTCTCTCACCAGCCGGGGCAGAGACACCAGCACAGACCCTCACAGTCACGCAGTGTTGCTTATCTGTTGTTTCATTTGGAATGGTGGCAGATTATACAGGATATTTTGATTGCTCAGTGGAGAGCCCTTGGAGTGTGCATCCTCACGCTATCTTAGGTAGGCCACATCTCCCACAACTTTGTATATCCTGAATGTAAATTAACAGAACATGTAAACCTGGGCTCATGAGCCATAAAGTACCTGCAAACTCAAAATTTGAAAATTAAATAAAACATTTTGAATGAGAAAGCATTACGAGATCACAACCCAAACATGGAGGGTCATTATGATGGCGGGCGGATCGCCGCCGCCCGGATGGCGGTGGCGATCTGCCCGCCATTTACGTCCGCCCGCCTAACATTTCCCCCCCGCCATATTACGATGGCGGTGGGGACCCAGGCGGACGGAAAGACCATCCGCCAGTTTTCCGCCGGTAGGCAATCCACCCGAGGCGGAAGAGGCCTGCAATATGGTGGCGGTGCCTTGCAGGCACCGCCCTCCATATTACGATGATGGCGGTCTCATGCCTTTCCATGGCGGAGACTCCGCCATGGAAAGGCATGCGAAGAATGCCTTTGGGGGCCCGTTGCGGGCCCCCAGGTGGTTGGGGGGGTGGGTGGCTGCACTTGGGGGGTACCCATGGTACCCCCCGACATTTGCATGCACAAGGTGGCAGGCACCGCGTGGTGCCTGTCACGTTGTGCATGCAAAAGCACAACATGCCCTTTTAACATTGTGGTGGGTGCTGAATACAGCAATGCCCGCCACAATGTTAAATATACAGGATGCGACCGCATCCTAATAGTCACAGCGGGACTGCCGCACCTCTTGCAGGCGGTCCCTTTTTCCATTGCGATGGGGGGCGGATGGCGTAATGGGCCCCTTGGTTCCTGAAACTGAGGCCCTAAATTGGCTAGCCACAAAAGGAACATTTGTTTCAACTTTCTTGGCAGGATGTAGGGATCGGTCCCCACATCTTAAAAAAAGATTCAAGTCCACAGTAATTGGGTGGTCACCTGGCTCTTGATGCAGCAGGGCAGCCATCCCAGCTGTCTATGAAAAATAACGAGAGCAGTGGGCAGTTGCTTACCTTCAGAAGGTTAGACAATGGCATGTGAAAATTACACTGTGGTGGTTAGGTGGCCATTGAGGTGGATGCACAAAGCCTTGTCATACACAGTCAAGCACAAGTGTGGCTGGTCGCCCATTGAGCAATGACACCCATGATATGTAATGTCAGTGATATCATCAATGTCATTTTTAAATATTTTCTGTCTCATCATTCGTGAGATTGTGAGCAGTGAACTCATTTGTTTTTCAGGGTTTGCTCAGCTAACCACATCAGCCTATTTCAGTGTTTTTTCAGTTTCCTTTAGTCAATTTGACTTTATTTTAACTGTGTTGTTTCAAAGCAATTTCTGTAAGTTCTTTTTATAATTTATATGGTAATGTCCAATGAGCAAAAGTAACCATTACTGGGGGGCGTGGCTAGCCAACAACCAAGATAGCCGCTCTGGAGTAGAGCTCCGGTCGGCCGCCGGCTAATTCCCCGAATAAATCCGTTATATAGATCCGACTGCCCGTAACCATCGAGGTCAGAAGAACACCTCGAGCTACTGACTGCCTGGAGCCTTCCCCGGGGCGATTTGGTGGCCGAACGCTGACGCCAGCGCCAACTACATTCTACGGCCGCGAGACAGAGGCGGACCTGGAAGAAACGCTGCGCGGCCTGCGTTGCAGCCCGGGAACGCGCTGGGCGACGTCGGCCCTGGAAGACGCCTGATGCGGCCGGACCTCATTGCCAAAGAAGGGCGTGGACGGGGCGCATTTGTCTGAACCGGGAGCCGGTGTGAGGTGCTCCAAATTGCCAGTAAGTTGCCTGAGTCCGTGGCGCCCTAATCAATGCGCCGGGGCCGAGCGACGTACACTGAACATTGCTGCCTCGACGGCTGGATCCCTGGGTTGAAGCGAAGGGACGACCTCTGGGATTCTGCGCCCCCGCCTGTTCTGGAAGATAGCGCAGTGATCTGTGGATGCTCGGAGGTCAGCAGGGCCGAGTTTTATGGTTCTGACTCTCTCCCCCCTCCTCCTCCCCCTCCCCCGTCCTTTATCCGTTTGCAGATCTGCATATACAGGGAGTGGGGGGCACCATTCATCAGCAATGAACAGTGACATTCCCCGACCCTTCTGGCCCACTGCTACCGGGGCGGCATTATCCCGGGGGGAAAAGACCCGCGAGGCCCAGGCTGCACCTGATGTAAACTCTGCCGGGTGCCATTTTGGGACACGTGCGACCCATCGCCATAAAGCCTAGAGCCCAACAACTTATAGCTGATCTGTGTCGTGTCTACATGACCCCTGAAGATCCTGATTTCTGCCATTCCTTGCTTGGGGTGGAGGCACAGGACACAATGGCCACATCGAGGGGACCCAAGCCATCCACTCTCCAAAAATTATCAAAATATGCCAACTCCAAATCAGCTCTGAGGTGACTCTGAGGTGCGGCAACCGGATGAAGAAGCAAAACGACAGTCAGTTGATGGAGACCCGACGCTGGCAGACATAATGGAGGTGGTACAGGGGGTCCGCACGGCGCTGGAGCTCAAAATTGACACTATCTCCATTGATGTCAATTTGATCCGTACTGATCTGCGGAATATGGGGGACCGCGTCAAGGCAAATGAAGGGTCCATCGCTACGCTCACGACCTCCACAACATGCCTGGAATCGGTGGTCAAGCACTTACAAGCTCAGACGACTGACCTCGAGGCCCGGCTAGAGGACTATGAAGGGCTCGCAAGAAGGAACAATGTACATATTTTAGGTGTTTCTGAACGGGCAGAGGGGCCGGCTACTGATCTTTTTGTAGAGGACTTAATCAAAAACCATCTACAACCTCGATCCCTCTCTAATTACTTTTCCATCGAATGCGCCCACAGAGTACCAGGAGGCCCTCCGAAGCCGGGCGCCCCCCCTCGTCCCATCCTGGTGCGAATCTTCAATTTTCGGGATCGCGACGTCATCCTCCAGACCGCTAGGAATGGACCACCCCTGAAATTTGAGAATTCCAGTATAACCTTTTTTCCAGACTTTACTCACAAGGTGCAATTGAAACGTCGCTCCTTCCTGGAAGTCAAAAGCGCTCTTAGGGGACACAATTTGAAATATGCCATGCTTTTCCCGGCGAGGCTGCGGGTGCAGGCTGACGGCAAGTCACTTTTCTTCCAGTCCCCTGAGGAGACCTGGGACTGGTTAGAGAGGTGGAGATCAACTTCGGGTCAGGACGTTGTTTCCCGGGAACACGCACACGACTCCGAACGTCCTCCAGGGAAGCTTGGATGAACTCATATGGTGCAGGTGTCATGATAGCCATTACATACTGAGACTCCCTTTTTGTGTTTTGCCAGGGGCTGGGATGTTGCTTGAATCCCTGGGTCACACTCCTGAACCGCTATGGACAAGAATCGTCAGTTTTTCATATATTGACTTAAGTGCATATGTTTTTAAATAAGTATTTTTTCGCACAACTTTAGTTTATTTGACATTGATTGCTGGAGAAGAATGTGAATGTTGGGACATGGTTTATTGATGTGCTCGGGGTCATAGACTCCCACTTACAGTTGTCAGCTATTCTGAGTTTTACTTTGGGCAGGTATATTGTTCTTCTGGGGGAAGAGGGTCGAATCTTGGGGCACGTTGGTTGGGTAGCGTTTCCCTCTAATTGGGTTCTTTTTGGGTATCCAAGCGCTCTGCAAATTGGGGTGGTGGGCAGTTCTGAGTCCACGTTGCAGGGAGGCAGGGTGGGGGGGTTTCAGGGCGTTCTATAAAGGGGGTTGTTTGTTTTTTGTTTTATGTTTCAAGCAATCTGTCTATGTTGACCATGCACACTTATATGATGGTAGCTGATGCTTATGGAGATTTCACCTGTATGTTTTTGCATTGTGCCTTATTGTGTAAGATGGTTCATCGGACCCGGTGGGAAATGGGGCACCTGTTTCCAGATCCTGATGGGTGACACTCCGGCCCTCTCCACGCCCCTGGGCCGACTCAAATTAATTACCTGGAATGTTAATGGGTTAGGCAGGCACGGCCCGTGGTAGGAGTGCCGGTCGGGCGGTGACGTGGGGCGGGGGAGGGGCAGGGTGGGGGGTAGTAAACTACGGATTAAGGCCGAATACAGGTAAGTGAACATTTAAATAAATAAAACGAATTTCGTTGTGAGCGCTGCATCGCCAAATGCGATGCAGTGCGCGCAACAAAATTTGTTTTATTTATTTAAATGTTCACTTACCTGTATCCGTAGTTTACTACCCCCCACCCTGCCCCTCCCCCGCCCCACGTCACCGCCCGACCGGCACTCCTACCACGGGCCGTGCCTGGGGTTAGGAGATCAGATCAAAAGGGGATTGGTCTTGCAATATTTGAAGTGACACTCCCCAGACCTTATACTTCTTCAGGAGACACACATACCGGGCACTACATATAAGGCGCTAAATCACTGGGGTTATAAATTACTTGCTCATGCAGGATATACCAGGGGATCCAGAGGGGTGGGCATCCTTGCAAGATCCTCCCTTCCCTTTTATGATAAGAAAGTCAAACGCGACCCTGATGGACGGTTTGTCACCATATCCGGGGCTTGGGAGGGCCACTCCCTCAATGTGACCTCACTCTATATTCCCCCCAAACTTCACGCTTCCACTCTGACTGCTCTGGGCTCACACCTGCTAAACTTACCTGAGGGAGACACTTTATTGGGGGGTGACTGAAATGCCGCAATGGCCGGAGAAATAGACCATCTACCATCCCGACGACCTGAGCAACAGGGGAAACTGCTATCGGAATTTTTAGCGGCCCTTGGACTGATCGACACGTGGCGCACTCTCCACCCCTTCGACCGACAATACACCTTTCTTTCTGGGGTCCATGGGAGCTTGTCCCGTATTGATTATCTTTTCTGCCAGGCCTCTCAGCTCTTCATGTTTGGTGCCATATCCTTTTTACCCAGGGGCATATCCGACCATTCCCCGATCCTGGCACATTATGGTGGTGTCCCTCCCCGCTCAAGTCGAGAGATGGTCCTTAACCCGTGGTATCTCAGAGTTCCAGATATACGAGATAAGTTGATAAAGGCCACGTCCGATTATTTTGCAGAAAATGAAGGCTCTGTAGATTCAGATGTAACACTGTGGGAGGCATATAAGACGGTGATTCGTGGTTGTGGGGTGGCAGCGGTGGCGGGCCATCGAAAGGAAAAACGTAAACGACTAGAAGATATTGAATTGGAGGTGGCTAATCTTGAACGTGATCTTATCGCATCTACCTCCCGAGACACTTCTCACAGGCTTGCAGTGAAGCAGAAGGAATATCATGACATTGCTAGTGAGGCAGCCCGGGCGCATTATCGCTCTACTCAGTATAGGGTTTACGAATTAGGAGATAAAGCCAGTAAAATACTGGCATGGTTAGACAAACGAGAGGTGGCTAATAGATGGATTGCTGAAATTGTTGCTCCGGACGGAGAGAGACGTGGTGACCGGGACGGTATTGCGGAGATTTTCGCCAACTATTTTGAACGTCTCTATGTCCCTACATCTACTTCCACCCAGGAGGAGGCCGCCGACTTACTTTCCACCCTGCCCCTACCGCGCTTAGACCTCCAAGATGTGACTGATGTTGATGCTCCTCTTGATCCTGAGGAGGTGTCTAAAGCCATTGGGGCACTGTGCTCTGGAAAGGCCATGAGGCCCAGTGGCCTCCCAATCGAGCTATACAAAGCAGCCTCGAAGGTCCTAGCTCCATATCTCCTGCGAATGTATAATGAAAGTGTAGAACGTGGGGGCTTGCCCAAGACACAACGTCTGGCTAACATTGCAGTTATCCACAACCCCGAGACCAATGCGGTTCCTATCGACCGATCTCCCTTCTCGACCCGGAGGTCAAAATCCTAGCTAAGCTTTTGGCCCTTCGTCTGTCGCCCCACCTACACAAGCTGATCCATCCGGACCAATCCGGTTTTATGCCGACGAAAAACACGGCACTCAATCTCCGTCGCCTCTACGGGGTGTTGGGCAGGGCCTCCACCATACAGGAAGACGCGATAATTGTGTCCCTAGACGCTAAAATGGTGTTTGATATGATGGAATGGCCTTTTTTATTTGCCTCCTTGGAGAGATACGGATTTGGTCCACGCTTTACGGCCTGGATATCTTTATTGTATACCAAGCCCATGGCTCGCGTTTCAGTTAATGGTGGCAGATCAGCAGTTTTTGAACTGGGGAAGGGCACGAGGCAGGGCTGTCCCTTGTCACCGCTGCTCTTCGCGTTAGCACTGGAGCCCTTAGCGGTGTGGATTAGAGGGGATCCGTCTATCCGTGGATTAAATTGGGACCCATATTGGTCAGATAGAATATCCCTCTACGCAGATGACATTCTTTTGTATTTAGCCAAACCCTGGTCCTCGTTGCATTCAGTGCTCCATGTCCTGGCCCTTTTCCGAAAATACTCGGGCTACACTATTAACTGGGGCAAATCCTTGATATATGTCCTTAGTGGGAATCCTCCACGACTCCCCCGAGATTGTACGGCCGGTGTAGTCACGGAGGGCTTCCGTTACTTAAGTATTTACATTACGAGAGATCTGGACGCCTTTTACAGGAGGAATCTCCTTCCACCCCATATCGCCTCCGAGCTGATGTGCAGCATTGGAAGGAGCTACCCCTTACCTTACTTGGAAGGGCTGCCCTTTTTAAAATGATGCGATACAAAAGGGGATGATGGACGGAACGTTTGAGCCAATCAAACACTCACCCCCAGTCAACTGATCTGGGTTTAATCCATCATCATTCTTTAGCTCACTCCACCACCCCAGTTCAGACATGGCCATATGCAAATCAGTCTGACCCTGTGCCTCATGGGAACAGTCCAGCCCGAACTGCCAAGCCATGTCTTCCCTGGACCGGAAACAAGCATCCTAGGACCGGTTTCTGGCATTCCAGCCGTCATCAGCCAGGCTTGCTTGAATCCAGTGGCAAAGTGAACAAGGGACCCACGTCTGGGCATACCCCCGCCAACTTAGGGAGAACAAAGCGATACAAAAGGGGATGATGGACGGAACGTTTGAGCCAATCAAACACTCACCCCCAGTCAACTGATCTGGGTTTAATCCATCATCATTCTTTAGCTCACTCCACCACCCCAGTTCAGACATGGCCATATGCAAATCAGTCTGACCCTGTGCCTCATGGGAACAGTCCAGCCCGAACTGCCAAGCCATGTCTTCCCTGGACCGGAAACAAGCATCCTAGGACCGGTTTCTGGCATTCCAGCCGTCATCAGCCAGGCTTGCTTGAATCCAGTGGCAAAGTGAACAAGGGACCCACGTCTGGGCATACCCCCGCCAACTTAGGGAGAACAAAGCGATACAAAAGGGGATGATGGACGGAACGTTTGAGCCAATCAAACACTCACCCCCAGTCAACTGATCTGGGTTTAATCCATCATCATTCTTTAGCTCACTCCACCACCCCAGTTCAGACATGGCCATATGCAAATCAGTCTGACCCTGTGCCTCATGGGAACAGTCCAGCCCGAACTGCCAAGCCATGTCTTCCCTGGACCGGAAACAAGCATCCTAGGACCGGTTTCTGGCATTCCAGCCGTCATCAGCCAGGCTTGCTTGAATCCAGTGGCAAAGTGAACAAGGGACCCACGTCTGGGCATACCCCCGCCAACTTAGGGAGAACAAAGCGATACAAAAGGGGATGATGGACGGAACGTTTGAGCCAATCAAACACTCACCCCCAGTCAACTGATCTGGGTTTAATCCATCATCATTCTTTAGCTCACTCCACCACCCCAGTTCAGACATGGCCATATGCAAATCAGTCTGACCCTGTGCCTCATGGGAACAGTCCAGCCCGAACTGCCAAGCCATGTCTTCCCTGGACCGGAAACAAGCATCCTAGGACCGGTTTCTGGCATTCCAGCCGTCATCAGCCAGGCTTGCTTGAATCCAGTGGCAAAGTGAACAAGGGACCCACGTCTGGGCATACCCCCGCCAACTTAGGGAGAACAAAGCGATACAAAAGGGGATGATGGACGGAACGTTTGAGCCAATCAAACACTCACCCCCAGTCAACTGATCTGGGTTTAATCCATCATCATTCTTTAGCTCACTCCACCACCCCAGTTCAGACATGGCCATATGCAAATCAGTCTGACCCTGTGCCTCATGGGAACAGTCCAGCCCGAACTGCCAAGCCATGTCTTCCCTGGACCGGAAACAAGCATCCTAGGACCGGTTTCTGGCATTCCAGCCGTCATCAGCCAGGCTTGCTTGAATCCAGTGGCAAAGTGAACAAGGGACCCACGTCTGGGCATACCCCCGCCAACTTAGGGAGAACAAAGCGATACAAAAGGGGATGATGGACGGAACGTTTGAGCCAATCAAACACTCACCCCCAGTCAACTGATCTGGGTTTAATCCATCATCATTCTTTAGCTCACTCCACCACCCCAGTTCAGACATGGCCATATGCAAATCAGTCTGACCCTGTGCCTCATGGGAACAGTCCAGCCCGAACTGCCAAGCCATGTCTTCCCTGGACCGGAAACAAGCATCCTAGGACCGGTTTCTGGCATTCCAGCCGTCATCAGCCAGGCTTGCTTGAATCCAGTGGCAAAGTGAACAAGGGACCCACGTCTGGGCATACCCCCGCCAACTTAGGGAGAACAAAGCGATACAAAAGGGGATGATGGACGGAACGTTTGAGCCAATCAAACACTCACCCCCAGTCAACTGATCTGGGTTTAATCCATCATCATTCTTTAGCTCACTCCACCACCCCAGTTCAGACATGGCCATATGCAAATCAGTCTGACCCTGTGCCTCATGGGAACAGTCCAGCCCGAACTGCCAAGCCATGTCTTCCCTGGACCGGAAACAAGCATCCTAGGACCGGTTTCTGGCATTCCAGCCGTCATCAGCCAGGCTTGCTTGAATCCAGTGGCAAAGTGAACAAGGGACCCACGTCTGGGCATACCCCCGCCAACTTAGGGAGAACAAAGCGATACAAAAGGGGATGATGGACGGAACGTTTGAGCCAATCAAACACTCACCCCCAGTCAACTGATCTGGGTTTAATCCATCATCATTCTTTAGCTCACTCCACCACCCCAGTTCAGACATGGCCATATGCAAATCAGTCTGACCCTGTGCCTCATGGGAACAGTCCAGCCCGAACTGCCAAGCCATGTCTTCCCTGGACCGGAAACAAGCATCCTAGGACCGGTTTCTGGCATTCCAGCCGTCATCAGCCAGGCTTGCTTGAATCCAGTGGCAAAGTGAACAAGGGACCCACGTCTGGGCATACCCCCGCCAACTTAGGGAGAACAAAGCGATACAAAAGGGGATGATGGACGGAACGTTTGAGCCAATCAAACACTCACCCCCAGTCAACTGATCTGGGTTTAATCCATCATCATTCTTTAGCTCACTCCACCACCCCAGTTCAGACATGGCCATATGCAAATCAGTCTGACCCTGTGCCTCATGGGAACAGTCCAGCCCGAACTGCCAAGCCATGTCTTCCCTGGACCGGAAACAAGCATCCTAGGACCGGTTTCTGGCATTCCAGCCGTCATCAGCCAGGCTTGCTTGAATCCAGTGGCAAAGTGAACAAGGGACCCACGTCTGGGCATACCCCCGCCAACTTAGGGAGAACAAAGCGATACAAAAGGGGATGATGGACGGAACGTTTGAGCCAATCAAACACTCACCCCCAGTCAACTGATCTGGGTTTAATCCATCATCATTCTTTAGCTCACTCCACCACCCCAGTTCAGACATGGCCATATGCAAATCAGTCTGACCCTGTGCCTCATGGGAACAGTCCAGCCCGAACTGCCAAGCCATGTCTTCCCTGGACCGGAAACAAGCATCCTAGGACCGGTTTCTGGCATTCCAGCCGTCATCAGCCAGGCTTGCTTGAATCCAGTGGCAAAGTGAACAAGGGACCCACGTCTGGGCATACCCCCGCCAACTTAGGGAGAACAAAGCGATACAAAAGGGGATGATGGACGGAACGTTTGAGCCAATCAAACACTCACCCCCAGTCAACTGATCTGGGTTTAATCCATCATCATTCTTTAGCTCACTCCACCACCCCAGTTCAGACATGGCCATATGCAAATCAGTCTGACCCTGTGCCTCATGGGAACAGTCCAGCCCGAACTGCCAAGCCATGTCTTCCCTGGACCGGAAACAAGCATCCTAGGACCGGTTTCTGGCATTCCAGCCGTCATCAGCCAGGCTTGCTTGAATCCAGTGGCAAAGTGAACAAGGGACCCACGTCTGGGCATACCCCCGCCAACTTAGGGAGAACAAAGCGATACAAAAGGGGATGATGGACGGAACGTTTGAGCCAATCAAACACTCACCCCCAGTCAACTGATCTGGGTTTAATCCATCATCATTCTTTAGCTCACTCCACCACCCCAGTTCAGACATGGCCATATGCAAATCAGTCTGACCCTGTGCCTCATGGGAACAGTCCAGCCCGAACTGCCAAGCCATGTCTTCCCTGGACCGGAAACAAGCATCCTAGGACCGGTTTCTGGCATTCCAGCCGTCATCAGCCAGGCTTGCTTGAATCCAGTGGCAAAGTGAACAAGGGACCCACGTCTGGGCATACCCCCGCCAACTTAGGGAGAACAAAGCGATACAAAAGGGGATGATGGACGGAACGTTTGAGCCAATCAAACACTCACCCCCAGTCAACTGATCTGGGTTTAATCCATCATCATTCTTTAGCTCACTCCACTTAAAATGATGGCACTCCCCCGCTTCCTGTACGCCCTGCAAAATACACCCTACCCAGTCTCGCCTCAATATTTTTCTACAATTGACTCGGAGGTCCGCTCCCTGTTATGGAATGGTGACACTCCCCTGATCGCGTTAGACAAACTCCAACGTAGTTGGTATGATGGCGGTATTGCACTTCCGGCACTTAAAACGTATTATTGGGCCTCTCAACTAGTGGTCCTCAATCACTGGGCCCATCGGCCTATTGCGGACCCAGCGTACAGAATGGACCGTTTTAATATGACTGCGGGTAACTATATGAGGGCACTATATGGCGGGCCCAAGCATATACCTTTATTCCCACCCACCTCCACCACAGTCTCAATTTGGCATGCAGCTACAACCGCGTTGGGGTGGAAAGGTAAAATCACGCGAGTTACTCCACTATTAGAATCTTGTCACTTAGGGATGTTGTCAAATCAGCCCGGTTTTGATAAATGGGGCCTGATTGGTCTCTCTGAAGTCGGAGACATGTGGGTGAAGGGTACGGTGGTTACATTTGCTGAACTACAGGCCAAATACCAGTTACATGAGGGGGAAACATTCCGTTACCTACAAGCACGCAGCGCACTCACCAAGGCCATCCCCAAAGGCTCTGATCTCCCCGCTTCATCGCCTTTAGAAGATAAGCTCCTAGACGACTACCTGCCAGATAAGGCTATTTCCTTAACTTATCGTAAGATACTCAACAACATACCAGAACCACTCGATAAAATCCGCGTGAAATGGGTGGCCGACTTAGGAGACATACCGGATGAAGACTGGAGGGAGGCCCTGGCATCTCCCAGGGAGGTAGCCATCAGGTCCCGATTTAAACTTATTCAACTAAAATTACTCCACAGAGCTTATTATACTTCCACAGCTCTGGTTAAGATGGGATTTCTAACCTCCTCGCTTTGCCCCCGGGACTGTGATGCCGTGGGTACTTTTATGCATCAGTGGTGCGACTGTCCGATTCTTCAACATTATTGGAACGAGATTATATCCTCTATGTCCCAAATATGTCAGAAACCAATAGAACCCTCCCCTAGGCTCTGTCTCTTAAACATCTGGGACGCTACAGATCTGAAACGTACTGAACAATTGTGGGTCTCCCTGGGTTGTATTGTAGCAAAGAGGAATATTGCCAGAACATGGAAGGGAGGAGTCGTGCCCCGAAGTACGGAATGGGCTGCAGATATGGACTGGTGCATGCAAGCCGAGAGGGTGATATACGAGGGTAGAGGCTGCCCGGGCAAATGGACTAGAATATGGGGCCCATGGAATGTATATAGAGGACTTTTGTGTGCCCCCTTTGCAGATGAGGCTCCATATAATGTAGATGGGGAATCCCCTTAGAGATCGAAGATTAAGATCTGCCTATATGTCATCGCTATTGTCTATTTTAATTTTTATTGATCGTATGTATGAGGCATTTATTTTCAATGATGTATCCTTCCTGATGATTGCTTTCTTTTAGGTTGTTGTTTTTGGGCGTATTGTTCATTTATGTTTCCTAATAAAAAGATTTTTTTTTTTTTAAAGTAACCATTACTGGCCATAAACATAGTTTTTCAGTAATTGTATTTTTTTTAAAATATACTTCATATTGTTTTATTGCAACGAACCTGCTCTATACAGGGCCTTAAGCTTCGTTCTAGTTTCAGGATTATCTATTTCATATAACAATGCAGTTGTCCTTTCATAATTTCCTCTTGGATGCTAGGCCGTTCATCTCTGGAGTTCCTCAGAGCTTGGTCTTGCCACATTACTTTTTAATCCTAACATGATCCATACTGAATAACTTATACAATCTTTTATTTTATTATGCTGATGACTAAAATGGTTCTGAACATTACTAGCAATATAAGGGAGTGTGCCACCAAATTACATAATTGTCTAGAGAAGTTTGAACTAGGATATGCTGGAAATAGCAAAACTTAAATGGCGACAAGACTGAGGGGTTGATTCCGATCCCGACCGGAAGCGCACCTAACAGTATTCGTCCGGAAAAAAAAACAGCCGAATGCGTGTTTCCCGACCGACTCGAACATTCGTCCGGACGAACAAGTACGATGCGTATAACAACCCAGTTTCCGAGCGAGCCGTACTTACCCAATTCAGCTCCTGTTCCCCGCCCGAGCTGGATCCGTAAACGCCGAATCGAGTCGTACGGAAGCAAATACACAGCACCTTCCGGCTGGATGAGTACGATGCGCACGCCGTACGCGCCGAACCCGTCGCTACGTCCGGGACGTTTGAGCATCCGGGCGAGCTGTACATAAGCTCCGTTTCGCGCCACAAGACGATCCACGGCTACGAGACGAACAAGCCAGCGACGAGTACGAGTCGAAGACACGAGAAACCCGAACGAGACGATCCAAGCATGAATCCCATTGCGCAGGTCCTACCTATACTCTACATCTATTACCGGGACCGGCACAGACGCGGACGGTGCAGACGGTAAGTCAAACACCAACAACACAAACAAACGACACGTACCCGAAATATGTCACACACACATAGGGATGCACAAATGACGTACACTAGCAACAGCAGAACCATAGGGGTGGGATGGCCAGCACCAATGCCATACACACCCATAGGGGGCTGGATGCCTGCCACTACCACCACCCCACTCAGGGGGGCTGGATGCCTGTCACTACTACCATCCCCACCCTTAGGGGGATGGTTGCCTGCCACTACCACCACCCCTACTCATGGGGGGCTGGATGCCTACCACTACCACCACCCCTACTCAGGGGGGCTAGATGCCTACCACTACCACCACCCCTACTCAGGGGGGCCTGGATGCCTACTACTACCACCACCCCAACTCAAGGGGGGCTGGATGCCTGTCACTACTACCATCCCCACCCTTAGGGGGATGGATGCCTACCACTACCACCACCGCTACTCATGGGGGGCTGGATGCCTACCACTACCACCACCCCTACTCAGGGGGCTGGATGCCTACCACTACCACCACCCCTACTCAGGGGGCCTGGATGCCTACTACTACCACCACCCCAACTCAAGGGGGCTGGATGCCTGTCACTACTACCAACCCCACTCATAGGGGGATGGATGCCTACCACTACCACAACCCCTACTCAGGGGGCTGGATGCCTGTCACCACCACCACCCCTACTCAGGGGCCTGGATGCCTACCACTACCACCACCCCTACTCAGGGGGCTGGATGCCTGTCACTACTACCATCCCAACTCATGGGAGGATGGATGCCTACCACTACCACCACCCCTACTCAGGGGGGCCTGGATGCCTGTCACTACTACCATCCCCACCCTTAGGGGGATGGATGCCTGCCACTACCACCACCCCTACTCATGGGGGGCTGGATGCCTACCACTACCACCACCCCTACTCAGGGGGGCCTGGATGCCTACTACTACCACCACCCCAACTCAAGGGGGGCTGGATGCCTGTCACTACTACCATCCCCACCCTTAGGGGGATGGATGCCTACCACTACCACCACCTCTACTCATGGGGGGCTGGATGCCTACCACTACCATCACCCCTACTCAGGGGGGCTGGATGCCTACCACTACCACCACCCCTACTCAGGGGGCTGGATGCCTACCACTACCACCACACCTACTCAGGGGGCCTGGATGCCTACTACTACCACCACCCCAACTCAAGGGGGCTGGATGCCTGTCACTACTACCAACCCCACTCATAGGGGGATGGATGCCTACCACTACCACAACCCCTACTCAGGGGGGGCTGGGTGCCTGCCACCACTACCACCCCTACTCAGGGGGGCCTGGATGCCTACCACTACCACCACCCCTACTCAGGGGGGCCTGGATGCCTGTCACTACTACCATCCCCACTCATGGGGGGATGGATGCCTACCACTACCACCACCCCTACTTAGGGGGGCCTGGATGCCTGTCACCACTACCATCCCCACCCTTAGGGGGATGGATGCCTGCCACTACCACCACCCCTACTCAGGGGGGGCTGGATGCCTACCACTACCACCACCCCTACTCAGGGGGGCCTGGATGCCTACTACTACCACCACCCCAACTCAAGGGGGGCTGGATGCCTGTCACTACTACCAACCCCACTCATAGGGGGATGGATGCCTACCACTACCACAACCCCTACTCAGGGGGGGCTGGATGCCTGCCACCACCACCACCCCTACTCAGGGGGGCCTGGATGCCTACCACTACCACCACCCCTACTCAGGGGGGGCTGGATGCCTGTCACTACTACCATCCCCACTCATGGGGGGATGGATGCCTACCACTACCACCACCCCTACTCAGGGGGGCCTGGATGCCTGTCACGACTACCATCCCCACCCTTAGGGGGATGGATGCCTGCCACTACCACCATCCCTACTCAGGGGGGCCTGGATGCCTACCACTACCACCACCCCTACTCAGGGGTGCTGGATGCCTGTCACTACCACCACCCCTACTCAGGGGGGCCTGGATACCTACCACCACCACCACCCCTACTCAGGGGGGGCTGGATTCCTGTCACTACTACCAACCCCACTAATAGGGGGATGGATGCCTACCACTACCACCATCCCCACTCATAGGGGGATGAATGCCTACCACCCACACCACCCCTAAACATAGGACAGGAAATGCATGACACAACCAGCATACTCCAACATAAGGAATGTCTGAAAATACATCCCACCAACACCATGACAAGCGTTTGTAGTCTGTGTCAAATGCCCACAACACTGAACATGTCATTGAGCATACAATGTGACCCCCTATCACATGTGTCACACATAAATGTGTGTGGGCTCCACAATGCAAGCAGACCATGACCACTGTGCCAATGGGGTATAACACTCCATCATCACAGTGACCAAAAGGTAAGTGTGGGGTCCATAGCTGAAGCACATTTTGAACACTGTGGCAATGGGGTCTAAACCCCCATCATCACAGTGACCAAAAGGTAAGTGTGGGGTCCATAGCTGAAGCACAGTTTGAACATTGTGGCAATGGGGTCTAAAACCCCATCATCACAGTGACCAAAAGGTAAGTGTGGGGTCCATAGCTGAAGCACAGTTTGAACATTGTGGCAATGTGGTCTAAACCCCCATCATCACAGTGACCAAAATGTAAGTGTGGGGTCCATAGCTGAAGCACATTTTGAACATTGTGGCAATGGGGTCTAAACCCCCATCATCACAGTGACCAAAAGGTAAGTGTGGGGGCCATAGCTGAAGCACAGTTTGAACATTGTGGCAATGGGGTCTAAACCCCCATCATCACAGTGACCAAAATGTAAGTGTGGGGTCCATAGCTGAAGCACATTTTGAACACTGTGGCAATGGGGTCTAAACCCCCATCATCACAGTGACCAAAATGTAAGTGTGGGTCCATAGCTGAAGCACATTTTGAACACTGTGGCAATGGGGTCTAAACCCCCATCATCACAGTGACCAAAAGGTAAGTGTTGTCATGGAAAAAGCTGCAACTGCCAAACAGCATGGATGATCCCTGGTCACAGAACAACAAATACATCAGTGGCAAAGTAGTGCTTGTGTCCCATAGCAACATACATTGGGTGAGGCAAACAGTGCAGTGCCAATAAGATATACCTTTGGCCATGTGCAGACAAACATCACCCATGGGGGCTGACATTGGCAACATTCCTCAATAACACAATGACAGAAGTGACCATCATAATGCAGCCCCACATATCTGCACCAATGGATACACAAATGTAGATATCCTTTGGAGACTGTAGATGTCAGGTGAACAAATACCATACCATGGCAGCAAAGGGACATACAAACCATGTTCATTGTGCTGACTGATGACCTAGGAGTCCCAGGGACAGCAGGGGAAAGCCAACAAACAACATACAGCCAATGGCACACTAAAGATATGCCAATGCAGTGGTGCAGATGCACAAACACAAACAGGCAGCCTCACACTGCAGATCAAACACAACAGGTGATGGGGGGTGTGCCAGTGTCCCCAGGCAACCACACAACACATGAGGAGGCCTGAATCACAATTACACAGATGTGTATACAGTGCCACACAAAAGTAACTCATGGATCGGATCCCCCTATGTGGGCAAACAGGCATTGTTAGATGAGAGGGAGCTCAAATTACACATGTCACACAAGCTTGTCGGAACAGCAAATAACACAGCAAGAGACAGACCCACCACAGCACTACCCCCAGGGACCCCACATCGTGTTGACCGTGGCCTGCATGATAATCCCACTGTGATGACAAAGCTAGATGTCGCTCACACTGTGAACCACAGTCATGTGTCCTGAGCAACAAACTACCATCACACCTACACAAGCACAAATCTATCAGCATGGCCTGTCAGCCAAGGCCAACATGGAGGTAGGGGTCTAGCCGTGCAACAACTCTCATTTGCACACACTCAACACCACACACCTTGATCTCCACTAATGTGCAGCAGTGAAGCTCACATGGACTGGTGACATTGCACTTGCACCCATGACAATCCCATGGGTGGTGGGGGGAACTAAGGTGCAGAAACCCATCACACATGGCCAGTCAACAAGACTCGTGAATGTCTGACACACTGCACACTACGCGGTACATGGGCATGACGTGAAATCCACCACAATCAATGGGATCCTGGCCATAGTCACACACCAATGAAGAAGACAAGGTGACACACAAAGAACACACGTACACAACTTCCAACATTGCAGCTCTGACCCTGAGGAGTGGCAGCAGTCACACACACAACGTGTCACAATCACTGAAAGCTACCATAGACTGTAAATTACATGACATGTGTAACCAACAAGTGCCAAGGGGAATCCTGAATGTGTCCCATCTGCGTTTGCCCACATCCCGAGCCCTGACAACAAAGACAACCTACTCCATGACATAAGGTCAATCTTTATAAAGTTTTTAAACCACGGATATTTTTCAGTAGATCACTGGGTGAATTGACTGATATGGAACTATTTAAATGAGGTGGTGGCTATTTCTCTTATTGTTTCTAATCTATCTTGTTACACACATTTCATCTTCTGGACAACTCACTAGTTCTTGCATGTACATAAATTGGTGACATTAAATTAGTCTTTTGCCTTGTTTTTTAAATTGTAAACATTATATAATGCACGCCTTTATGGCGGCACAATATGTATCATTGAGTGAGAACCTTGTATCTAAAATGTAATATATATATTTTATTTACAGAGATCAAAAGTTAACATTGTGGCCCCTTTCCTGACAAAGGCACAGTTGTGCCGAAACGCGCGTCGAAAACACAGACTATTAAAAATCTGCCACATAGTTTCCTCAAGATTCTCAGAAACTAATTGTCATTTATCATTTAATCATAAACAATGACATGTGTGTTTTTTAAATTGACTGTTAGTCACATGTTGTATGAATGAAGAGGAATGAATGAGTACAAATGGGCTGTTATTTTTTAAAAATGAAATCATAAAAGTATTTTTATATCCTTTTTGCTATTGTGTATCAATAAAAATTATTTTTGTATAGCAAAACAGATATTGTTGGTTCTTCCTTTGTTTTCTATAAAGTTAGTCCAATTTTTTGTGTTGTTTATATCATTGTTGCCTTAAGCTTATACATTAGATTAACAAGCCCTGCCTTAAGGAACTTTACCCTATTAGCAGGGGGCCTCCATTTTTACAAGACATTGCACTTGCACCCATGACAATCCCAGGGGTGGTTGTTGGAACTAAGGTGCAGAAACCCATCACACCTGGCCAGTCAACAAGACTCGTGAATGTCTGACACACTGCAAAGTACACTGTACATGGGCATGACAAGAAATCCACCACAATCAATGTGATCCCGGACACAGTCACACACCAATGAAGAAGTCAAGGTCACCCACAAAGAACACACATAGACAACTTACAACATTGCAGCTCTGACCCAGAGGAGTGGCAGCAGTCACACACACAACGTGTCACAATCACTGAAAGCTAACACAAACTGTAAATTACATGACTTGTGTAACCAACAAGTGCCAAGGGGAATCCTGACTGTGTCTCATCTGCGTTTGCCCACAAACTCAGCCCTGACAGCAAACACACCTATGGATGACACCCTGATGACCAGTAATGTGCCATGCACCCACATCCCAGAGAACCCAGTGCGAAGATTTGGGTGGTACATAGGTCAACTCAGCAAGCATCACAAACAGGAACATCACTAGGGATCCCAGCCTGTGTTGCAAAACGGAAGTGAACACACACAGACATGCTCACACAACACACACCTTGGGCTCAGGCAATGTCACGGAATTACACACTGCCATGAGGGCACTCCACTCCTGTGTAAGGAAAGCTGTGCCATACGTTGTCTCTGCAGGGCCGTATCATATCAGCAGTACACTTGGTCACTCAGTCAACAATTAGCACAAAATGAAGGCTCTCGTCACAACAGCCTGGTCATGGGAGTGTCACCGACACCATCTGCACAGATCCAACACACATGTATAGCAAGTTGCACTGATCACACAGATGAGTCCTTCCCCATTGATGCCCAAACTTGCATGTCCAGTGGAGATGGTCACACGGTCAGGGAAATAGACAAATTGAACAATGGCAAGCACAACAGATGTGCAGGGGTGTAAGCCACAGCTGTGATATTGCAAATAAAAGTAGGAAATCCCATTGCCAAATATTGAAAACATGACACCCTCATATTGCTGCAAACGATGACATGGATACACACCAGGATAGGACACATTCCCCCTGGACCACATGGGGTCCTGCACAGCAACTCTTCATTTCCCTGATATCAAAAATCACCATCAGTGCAGCAAGGGCACGGTTAGCAACATCAACATCATGTACATCAGAAGCAAAACCACTAGAGAACAGAAAGTAGCTTTATTCAGCATTTGTGTGTGAAGAAGTGAAAGTCCAGAAATATAACAAAGGCCAATGGCCAGTCCATAACAAGAGTCCAAACACGGTGACAGTGCCAGATGTCACCCTTTGCATGCCTGCACAGCTACACATCAGGGACATTCCCCTCGGAGGGCCATACGGGGGGGGGGGCAGGCCAGGCACCGCAGGGACAGGATCAGGGCTCACCAGAAGGAGGCAGGGAAGGGGTGGTGGGTGCTGGAGAGTCACTGACAACTGCAGTGAAGGTGTCTGACATGGTGTGTGCTGGCACAACTGGGGGGCTTGAGTCAGATGGTGTGGGTGCCGGCACGACTGCAGTGGGCCGTGCAGATGGAGTGGACAGGTTCCCCACTGCAGTGCCCAAGTCAGACAGGATGGTAGTGGACTCCACTGCAGTGCCTATCACCAGGGGAGTAGAATGGGGTTCAGGTAAGGTGGGCAGGACAAAGGGGGAGGACACGCTCTCCACACCAGTGGCACAAACAAGCGCAGCGGGGGTGTGTTGCTGGAAGAGCAAGTGGTAGGGGAGAAGGCCGGATCATTTTGGGGATGGTGTATCTGTGGGTGGGGGAACCTGGGGCAGGGTGTGGTGGGGGAACCTGTGGAGTGGGGGCCTGAGGGATGGAGGAAGGAGACTTGGTGGTTGAGCTGCAGGGTGGCGGCGGGGTCTTGCTCTTCCGGGTCCGGGGGGACTTGCGGATGGGGGCCTCAGTCTGTCTGCGCCTGGGGGTGGGTGTCCGGGGGTGAGGGGCACTCCCCTCTGTGTGGGTGGACTTCCTCTTCCCCCTGTATGCTGGATCAGCTGGATTGGAGGGGAAGAGGCCGAGGTCACAGAGGAAGATCTGCTGTGTAGGTGGGGTTTCAGGTGAGGCAAGGGAAGGGGCCTTGGAGGGAGAGGTATCGGAGGACTGTGGAGTGACTGTGGATGCCTGTGTGTGTGTATGTACCCCATCCCCTGTGGGTGTGGTATCAGTCCCCTGAGGATGCCTGCGTGCACGTCTTGTTTTTGTAGTGGGTGTGTCGGTGCTGCTCGTGTCTGTGTGTTTGGGTGAATGTGCAGGTGTGCATGTGCTTGGGACAGGTAGGGTGCCAGGAAGTGTGGATGGGGCAGATGTAGGAGGGGTGAGGGACTGTTGGAGGAGGGACACTGCTGCCGTCAGGGAGGAGTCCATGGACCTATTGTTCCTCTGTAGGGCAGACATGCCCGATGAGACACCAGCTGAGTCAACAGAGTGGTGTGGGCATGGAGGACACTCAGCATTGCTGTCTGCCCTAAATGGAGCTGGCAAAGGAGGTACACAGACTTCTCACTCAGGGCAGCAGGGGACACAGGGGCAGGGGCTGCGGTGCCTGGCACGAAGGAGACACGCTCCCGAACACAGGAGCCTCCACGGACCTCTGGAATGGGAGCCTATGGGAGGGCGGTGGTGGTGGCGGGGACAGCAATAGTAGCTGGGGTGTGGTGGCTGCTGACACCCGCCTCCACAAGGGAGTCATCCTCCGAGCTGCTGTGGTCCTCAGCTGAGGTGGATGGTGCTGAGGACTCCTCGGTGTGGCTCCCCTCGCCCTCCGTGCCACTGGGTCCCTCCAACCATTCATCGGCTGTTGACCCAGTCTGGCTCAGCGGCTCCTGCTGGTCCATGGAGCTGTCCCCTCCTGTGGCCGTGGATGTATCTGCAAACAATTAGGGAAACAGACAGACATCAGTCACCTGCACTGACCGCACAAAACCACAGTATGTACAGCACATTACAGAGCAAGCCCTGGCATCCTTAGTTGAACATTGCCAAAAGTGCCCAAACAGAGTAGGAGAAGCCAATTGTCAGTCTGATGGTCAACCATGGCACTCACATCCCTCCTGGCCTTGCACCCATCGGTCTGGTGTCTGTCGGATGGCAATACACCAGTGTGGACACATGCACCACCTACACAGTAGTTGGACAGTGCAGAGAACACGGTGAAGTATGTGAACATGCACACATCACAACTCTTGCCACTGAGTCAGTACAGGTGTCCGGATAAAGGGATGGCCAGAGTCTATTTTGAAATGCATGTGATGCATACCAGCACCAGACACCATGATGCACCCATGTCCTGATAGTCAATGCCACAATGGGGTGCATGTAGCACATGTCACTCCCCTGCAGGATCACTCTTAGGAAGTGTAACGGCATGGCACAGGCATGCCTGCAAATTCATAAAGCACTGTCTACCAGTCACATGGGCAGGGCAGCCAGACAACAACAGTCTGCACTGTGTAACAATCCTAGGTCATGGGGAATGCAAGTCCAGTAGCTGACAAGTGCACATGTCCATCCCCCACAAACCACATCATCTGAACTCTCATTTGTCCACGTCATACCAATTGGACATATGGGAGACATGAAACACAACCCTCGGAACATGAGCACCTCACAATCTGCTGTGAATGGGAAACAGCTGCCTGAACTGCACAGTCGCATACCCCAGTATGCACGGTCAAGTGATCAAACACCTATATGTCACACAAGTATCGTCTCCTATGGTCACATCTCCAGTGGCATGCTGAGCCCTAACCGATAAACACCACAGTAGTCCTGACAACAAAGCCACAGCACAATGACACAGAGGCAGACACCTGAGGGAACATTTCACTGAGCACAACGTGTCAGCTGATACACGGGAGTGGGAGTACAGAGTGTATTGTATGGCCTGGAGTAGGCATGACTGTCCTGCTCCACGTGAAAGAGGGATGAGCCCTGGACAGTAGGCAGGTGGCTGAGCATGTGTGACACACTTGATATACATACTCCTGAGGCCCAAACATTGTTCACAACCGCAGCATGGGTGTGTGCCAAATACCCCAGGCACGTGTGGTGAATCAGATCAGCAATTGGACCACATATCAAAGTAACACGCAGATTACATGTCAGAACCCAGGCATTGTGTAAGCAATGGACCCACCCATGAAGCCCACCACAGAGTTACGGGTACAAATGCTGTCCCCCACCTTGAGCTAAGCAATATGCAAGGACACAGTACCCAAGTGACACAATTTCCTGACTGTAAGGGCCACACCTGGGTATCAGATGAGGAGTGGGCAGTGCACAATTGAGGGACATGGGTCCTGGACCACATAACTGATGTACTGTTGAAGTTTAACCAGGCCAGAGGAGGGCACATAGCATGTCAGACAAAGCTCACAGTACAGTCATGGACTCACCCCCTGTACAGGTCAGTCGCATATGTCACCATGCTTGTCACTGGTGAACGTATGCCAGCCACATATACCTGCCAGAGACCCAGGGTAGGGTGACCAGATTCTCAAAACAAAAAACGGGGACAGGTCATAGACATAGAAGTAGGACTAAGGTTTGCAGTAACCATCGACATAAAGTAGGTCTATTTGACAGCTGTCATAGACATAGAAAAAGGACTACAATGACAGCTCCCTCCACAGACCGAGATGAAGCATTACAGACGACAAATCAGAGGTACATTGTTTTTACATTCTGTGTGGGAAACTGGTTATAGAAATTCAAACCCTTAAATAATTCCCCATTATTATAAAGAACCCATTAAAAAACTTCAAATTTATGCAGGAGTTTGCCAAGGTCATCACCGGGCCTTATGTATAATAAGTTGTCCTCCTCACAGAGCCTGTGTCGGGAGGAGTGACAGGCTTAGTGAGGTTAGAAGAATACAAATGCATCAAACTGCACATGCTGGGAGTCCAGCGAATTAAAGATGAAGGGGAGTAAATGGTCTACCTTCTCTACAGCTTGGAAAATCACGTTATCAGTGGTTGGCTTTCTCTTCAGTGACCAACTGTTCTAAACTCATACACAACAAGCATTGGCATAGCCAATAGGTCTCGCTTTTGGGACCTTATAAGTATTTAGTTATGCAGCACAATATCCTTGGTGCAATAACATCAACTGTTGCATGTCTAAAAACTTATAAGGTCCCAAAGGCGAGACCTATTGACTATGCCAATGCTTGTTTTTAGAGGCCTGGCATGCAGTTTTAAATGTAGGCTGGTAAGAAAGGTGCCAACGCGAGGGGCAAGGTCTAGAGAGAAATAAGATAGGAAGAGAGGTGAGTTATAATGAGATAGCACGAATAGAAAGGTGAAGCACAGAATGACAGGTGAGGTAAACAAAGTAGCGAGGCAGGTAGAGCCGGTGGGATGAAAAATAGAAAGATATGAGAAGTAGAGAAAAAGAGGTGCAGATGAGGTAGAGAGATGAGGCTAATGCAGAGTAAGTGCGAGGGAGAATTAGAGAATGGTGAAGTAGGGAGAGAGAGAGACAGAGGTAAGACAGATGTATTAAACGAGCGAGACATTGGAAGCAGAGAGAGTGAACGGAAACAGTGAAGGAGATAGTAAGAGAGATGAAAGCAAAGGGAGTGATAGATGGAGTGGAAGAGGTAGGGAGAGCATTGTAGAGAGAAAGAAATAAAATAATGGGAAAGGCGAGGGAAAGAGGACATCAATAAAAAGAGAGACAGAAGGCCAATAGGTGATGTAAATTGAGAGTCTAGATAGTGTATGAGAGGTGGGGAAGAGAGAAATGAGGCAGTGAGTTGTGAGGCAGAGCGAGAAATAAAAGAGAATGGTGAGGTAGAAAGAGGCATGCGAGAGGTAGAGAAAGGTAAGGTATAGATGGCAAAAATGATAGAAAGGGTAAGATAAAGAGATGAAATTAAGAGGGAGGGGAAGTAAATGGAAGAGAAATGAAGGGGGATGAGATGCAAACAGAGCAGCAAGATGCAGAAAGAAGAGAAAGTAGAGAGAGAGAGGGGCACTTGAGGAGAAGAGAGGGGCAGAGAGCTGACCGAGAGCTAGAGATAGGATCGGAGAGAGGTGGCAAGTTGAGGTCATGAGAGGTAAGTGCTGTGGGGCACTGAGGTTTATTGAAAGAGAGGTGTGACGTACAGAGAGAGAAGACAAGGACTGGAGAAAGTGTCCACACTGAACTAGAGGTTGGTGATCACCCTAAATATATTTATTAAAATAAAGCATTAAGAGAGTGCACCTTTACGGATTTCAGAGTGTGCACCATCTTGCATTGATTTTATTTTAGAGCTTTGAGGTTTCAAGAAACTAGCTTTCGAATGTATAATTATGTGACAGAATTGTACAATGACGTCACACGTTAGATGCGCTTCATTTGGACCTCAGAGCAAGATCTGGAGGTAATATCGGTGGCGGTATTTATGTTACATCTGAGCATTACCTCCGGTTTGTAGAAAATGGAATGGGAAAATGTGAATAACCTGCGGTATCACCAGCGCTCTATGATGCGGTGTAATTGCGAGCCTGACGCCTTGGCCGTATTACCACCATTATTTAAATGCGGTAAAACATATAGTGTCTCCTAAAGGGTGGGTGTGCCAGACGTCTGCTGCCAAACAAAGGTCAAACGCGAACAGCACAGGCACAAACAAAATACCTGAGAGACACCCATACTAACAATCAGAGATGGGCAAAACCTCCAACAAGAAATATCATATATATCAAGATATCAACTACTACAAACATAATACCGAGAATGGACTGAAGCTCAGAGTGAGACAAACACAAGCTCCAAATAAAAGCAGAAAAACATGAAAAGCACACAAGAAGTGTCAAATATATTAACTTAGACTTATGGATGGCTGCACACGTTTAAATATAACATCTGACAATCAAGCAGCATTACAGTATTCTGCAGTGTTGTTATACACGTCAAATAATCAAAAGTGCCCAAAAGAGTCAGTCCCAACAAAAATATAAGAAAAAGTCATTTAGGCAGAAGAGCCAGTGATAAGAGTCCCACAGAAAATCCAAAGATCGTAAAACAAAAAATGAAATCCACCGAGTGTTGCAATTAAACAATGAGAGATGAACGAAGAAATCATAATAACCCAAAGTAACAAACCACACACCCATGTGATAAAAGAAATAGTCAAAATGAGTTGAAAGAACTGGCAACTCTATAACGCAAGCAATTCTATTCTATAAATACCTTATATTAAAAGTTGTATTTCAGCAAGTACACCCTTTCTTCTCACATATATCAATAGTCGAGGGTACGAAAAAAGCCATCCAAGTTTGTTAGCGTTGGTATTTCATGCCTGCTAGAATTAAATGCAACATTAAAAAATAAAACTCTCAGGGTTAAAATACTTACGTTCCGGGCTTGCAGGCTGGGAGGGCAAGTCTTGTGTGGCTTCAGAGGATCCTGGATGAGGCAGCTCTGATGCGGAGGCAGGGTCCCAACGGTGCTGGTAGGGCTGGGGAAGCCTCACGAAGCTGCTGCTGGATTCTGTTGTAGTCCGAGACTGTCCGACCCCCGCTCGCTTTAAGGCAGAGCAGGGTCACACTGGAATCTTGCTGCAGGCCGGTTAAAATCAGGGTCATGCCGGTCACAGGTGGTTCTAACCAGCTGCACGATGACGTAGGTGGCGCTGCGGCTGCGTGGACAAAGAGAAGGGAAATCCCGAGAGAAAATGTCTCTCTTCAAAGGATTTCCCTTCCTGCTACAGCGCTCACCTCTGTGACGTCACACACGCAGTGCAAACAGAGCATGCGCGCAACCGGAACAGTTAAAAACCGGGACATTTCTGTCTTTAACCCGGACACTGTTCTAAAACGGGGACATTTGACTCACTTGGAGTAAAGTGTCGGGACACGGGGACACTTCAACAAAAACGGGGACCGTCCGGGGAAAACCAGGACGTCTGGTCACCCTAACCCAGGGGCACACCTACAACACCACACCCAGTCCACACTGTTTCCTAAGGCATGTAAGGCTGCATTACCTTTTCTGTGTATGGGGGTTAACATGTGGTTTCTGTGGTGGCACTTGTGGGCAGCCACACCCAGGCTGTGCATGTGTTAATGGGGACAGGGTCCTTTGTGTGTTGTGCACATGACCACTGTGATGTGCAACAGTTCATTTCGGAGCATGTGGCATGGTCACATTTCCAGGTTGTGTATGTGTGTGACATGTCACATACCCCCTGGGTCCCATGGGGGAAGGCATGTACGTCACAGGGTGACCCATTGCCACAATAGTGATGTCCCTCCACAGTCTGTGTGCATGTTGTGTTTCCGATGTCTCTGATTTCATGTGCACGATGGGAGACAGTCTCCACATCAACGTTGTTTGTGCATGGACTTTGATGTTGTGCGTCACTGGCGTCCATGTCTTTCCTGCGTAGGCGACAGGGGCCACTACCTGTGGGAGTCATGTTTGTTTTTCTGACGTGTACATGATATGCCATGTAATGCCAGTGTCCATGTGGCAAGACAGGGTCACTGGGAATCTACCTGTCAATGAGCTGTGATGCCTGTGGCGCATCTGTCCAGACATGTCACTGTGGTGTGTGTGTGGAACGTGACAGCAGTAAATGGGTACTGTGACACAGCCTAATGGTTTCCCATTGCACAACCTGGAACCTGTTGTCCACACATGTTGTACTGAGTAGTCAGATGATGGCCATGTAGGTGCGAGTTGTGTGCGAACAGAACGGCACACACATCAAGTACTTGTGTCTCGTAATGATGTATCATGTGAAATTGAGTATGGTAAATGGCACATATGTGGGGTGACTGACAATCTTTCTTTCCTCAACCTATGCACTGCAGGGCTCCAGCTGTCCATATACCATTCCCTGACCTGGCAACGATGGTGGAACGTGACAGCATCCGACGGTACCGCTTCACCAGGCAGCTGATTGAGGATTTGGCAGTGCGCTTGGCACCACATTTGCAACCTGGCCGGCCGTACCCTACGGCGCTGACCCCCAAGGTGAAGGTAATGGCAGCCCTACACTTCTTTGCCACTGGTACCTTTCAACACACTGTGGCGACTGCCGGTGGGATGTCACAGACTATGTTCAGCCGTGTGCTACGCGATGTTTTGGAGGCAATGTTGAGATGCCTGAACCAGTACATCTATTTCCCTACACGTCAACAACTCACTGACGTCAAGAGTGACTTCTATGCCCTGGGGAGGATGCCACATGTCATTGGCTCCATTGATGGGACACATGTGGCTTTGGTACCACCACAGGCACATGAGCAGGCATACCTGAACCGGAAACATTACCATTCGATCAATGCTCTGGGTGTATGTCTTGCAGATATGACCATCACACATGTGTGTGCCCGTTTCCCTGGTTCAGCACACGATGCCTACGTGATGAGGAGTAGTCGCATCCCGAGGATGATGGCACAGATGCAGAACCAGCGTGCCTGGCTTGACGGTGTGTACTGACTTTGTACCATTGTGTGTGTTCTGCTCTGTAGTATACCGCCCACTTTCCCTACTCAGCTAATGTGCACTTGTCTGTCCGTAGGTGACTCCGGATACCCCAACATGCTGTGGTTGCTGACACCCCTCAGGAACCCTGTGACACCAGCCCAGATGCGCTACAATGAGGCACATGGTCGGACCAGGAGAGTGATTGAGCGGACCTTTGGTCTCCTGAAGAGCCGCTTCCGCTGCCTGGACAAGACAGGAGGGGCCCTCCCATATGCCCCAGCAAAGGTGTGCAAGATTGTCATCGTCTGCTGCATGCTACACAACCTGGCAGTGCAGAAGAAGTTGCCTCTCATCCTGGATGACGATGACCAACGTCCGCCACCTGTGGAGGATCCTGGCCTGGACCACGATGCCAGTGATGATGATGATGATGATGGTGATGTCTGCACACAGCTCATCACCAACTTCTTCAGCTGAATGTGAGTATCCAGGGAGATGTAATGTGAATGATGTGAGTTTGCATGATATGTGTGGGTGGTGCTCTGGGGCTGTTTGAGTGTGGCCATGTGCTACTTGACTGGATGCGTGCAGCAATGTGTCCTTACAGGTAGTCTGTACTCCCCAACAGTTTTGACAAGCTAACTTGGTTTTGTGTAGTTGTCTTGTGACATGTATTGGGCATGAGTATTGCAGTTCTGTCCTGTTCTTCAGTGGTTTAACTGTGTGTCATGTCTGTCCTTCACAGGGTGCTTACTGAGTACTTTGGTCAACTTGGATCCCCCGACGCCATGATTCAGCTTTCAGGGTGGCAGCAGTAGTTTCACTACAGGTGATGTGCCACACACCCCTGGACTTCATATCTTCTGCACTTGTTGACTGTTTGGCCACTGCCACGTGGGTAAACCTTGCATTTGTAGTGGAAACAACATGTTGCAAATGTGTAATAAACCTGTGCTTCATTTTGGGATGTGCATTGTCTGTGGTCACACATCTGACTGACATTTGCTTACTGCACCTGTGGGCTAGTTGACACAGACTCTGAGTAGGTATGGTGTCTGTGCATTCCACAGTATTTCCTGGCAACATCACTGTAGGCGATGAGTCCGATGGCCCTGGTGTCTCTGTGTTGTGTAGCCCTAGTGGTGTGTCTCCCTCATATGTGTCACGTCACTATGACTCACATGACGGTGTTGTACTTGCTGTAGCAGTTAGCATACACAGTGTAATTTAGCAGATCATCATCACCATAACAGTATCCACATTTGAATAACAACAGAGGCAAGTATGGTGTAATAGTGATTTTATTTACAGAAGTGTGTGTGTGTATAGTGCACAGGATGGTGGGTGCTGTACATTGGGATTGTGATCCAAAGTTCCCAGATGAGTTGGAAGTCTTGGTAGCAGAAATGTCCTGAGTGTAGTCCACAGTCATATGATACATTAGTCCAACTTGAACTCCCCATGTCATGTGGGAGAGTTGTGTTGCATTCGACAGGGTGAAAAGTTTGCACACAAAGGAGATTTTCCGGAACAGGTGTTGGCTTCCTGGGGGATGTACGTGGCCATCAACCTCTCAGTTTTCCTTCCTCGGACGACCCCTCTTCTTTGGGGGGGACGCTCACGTGCAGGCTGCGGCGGTGCAGGGGAGTCTCCGCCAGAGTCCTCCTCCCTCCCTGTGGCAGTGTCAGTTGTTGCAGCAGCAGATGTTGTGGGCACACAGGGAGGTGTGGCCATGTTGGTGCTAATCTGGTGGAGGCATGTCAATATGTCCCTATGCACCGCTGTGAGTTCTTGCAATGTGTCCCACTTGGACTCCATGCGAGACATGTGTGTCTCCACACGGGACATGTGGGAGTCCAAGCAGGCATAATGGGCAGCCTGCTGCTGTTGTATGTCCTTGAGGATCCCCACTACCTGTCTGACCTCTCCGGTGCTATCCTGGTACGCATCAGCGATGCGTGCCAGTTGTGGGTCATCATGCAGTCCAGACCCCTCTGCAAGCAGCGACCTATGTCTACCACCCCTCCCACCACCCCTGGCGACACGTGCAGGACCTGCGGTGGCATGCACAGGTGACCCAAGGCCCCCTTGGGGGTTGTTAGTGGTGTTGTTGTCCGTTGCTCCACGGTGGGCCTGGGACCCTGTGCTGTTATCATCGGTGGTCCTTGGTCTGTCCGTGTCGGCGGGGGTGGTCTGTGTGTTGGCAGTTGTTGGAGGGGTGGGTGCAGGGGGTGCAGATGTTGGTTCTGCTGGTGCTGCATGATGACTCACACCGGAGGTGCCAGGTAGGTCTTCGCCATCCGAGGAGGGCAGAGGCTGTTCTACACCAGTGAGCTCAGTGTCCCCCGGAGCCTGGGACAGGGACTCCTCCTCGCCTGCTGCTGTGTCCCCATCATCATCACCTGTATTTGGATGAGACACACATTGTATGTTATGTTTCTACAGGCATCAATGGTTCACACACATGACAGTTGTGACTGTACCTCTGGATGCGGGCATGTACATTGCATTGTCCTAAGTTGTCACAGTAAGAGGTTGATATTGGTGTAGCACATTGTTCTGCATACCTGGGGCATTTCAATGTGAATGTTGAGGTGTGTGCATGGCCAGCATTGGTTATATTTGGTGGACATCCGGCCATCCTTCTCCACCTAGCCCAGTTATCCCACCATGAAGCATGCCACCCTTGCAGTGGGTTCAGGTTGACTCTCAGGATGTCATTCATTGGTGTTCTGCTGTATGTTGGTGCACAGTTCCCAGCAGGGCCTTGTGCTCCCCACAGCAGTACCCAGTGTCAGCCATCTTGTCAGTCCTTATCCACTCCCTGTGATGTGAGCATGGTTCAGAGTGGTGTTGATGGGCTAATTGTGAGGGTGAGCAATATCTGTGACTACAACTCCCATCATGCTATTGCCTACACCCCCTTCCCAGCATGCCCGTACTTCCTTCCTTTTGAGTGGACTTCACTGTGTGTGAGTGTGACAGCAATGGCAAGATGGCTGACAGTGTGGTCCTGTTGTTTGTTGGTGCACAGTTCCCAGCAGGGCCTTGTGCTCCCCACAGCAGTACCCAGTGTCAGCCATCTTGTCAGTTGTTTTCCACTCCCTGTGATGTGAGCATGGTTCAGAGTGGTGTTGATGGGCCAATTGTGAGGGTGAGCAATATCTGTGACTACAACTCCCATCATGCTATTGCCTACACCCCCTTCCCAGCATACCCGTACTTCCTTCCTTTTGACTCTGCTTCCCTGTGGGGTAGTGTGCCTGTGCTGACAGGAAGGCTGACAGTGTTGTCCTTGCGTTTGTTTGGCTACAAGTCCCAAGAGTGTCCCCGTGCTTCACACAGCATTACCCAGGGTGGTGGTTCTTTGTGGGATCTTCATTTGGTGTGTGAGGCATTGCATTCTCCCAGGTGGGTTATGTGGAGTTTGTGTTGAGGGGGTGTGTGAGGAGAGCTGCTTGTGCTTCACACAGCATTACCCAGGGTGGTGGTTCTTTGTGGGATCTTCATTTGGTGTGTGAGGCATTGCATTCTCCCAGGTGGGTTATGTGGAGTTTGTGTTGAGGGGGTGTGTGAGGAGAGCTGCTTGTAACTATGGTCAGTGCTGTCAGTCCTCCTTCCCACCCAGCCAGATATCCCACCATGTAACATGCTTGCATTGCAGGGAGTGCAAGTTGGCTTTCAGGATGTCAGGCAGTGGTGTTCTGCTGTTTATTGGTGCACAGTTCCCAGCAGGGCCTTGTGCTCCCCACAGCAGTACCCAGTGTCAGCCATCTTGTCAGTCCTTATCCACTCCCTGTGATGTGACCATGGTTTAGAGTTGTGTAGATGGGCCAATTGTGTGGGTGAGCAATATCTGTGACTACCACTCCCATCATGCTATTGCCTACACCACCCTTCCCAGCATGCCCATACTTCCTTCCTTTTGAGTGGACTTCACTGTGTGTGAGTGTGACAGCAATGGCAAGATGGCTGACAGTGTGGTCCTGTTGTTTGTTGGTGCACAGTTCCCAGCAGGGCCTTGTGCTCCCCACAGCAGTACCCAGTGTCAGCCATCTTGTCAGTCCTTATCCACTCCCTGTGATGTGAGCATGGTTCAGAGTTGTGTAGATGGGCCAATTGTGTGGGTGAGCAATATCTGTGACTACCACTCCCATCATTCTATTGCCTACACCACCCTTCCCAGCATGACCATACTTCCTTCCTTTTGAGTGGACTTCACTGTGTGTGAGTGTGACAGCAATGGCAAGATGGCTGACAGTGTGGTCCTGTTGTTTGTTGGTGCACAGTTCCCAGCAGGGCCTTGTGCTCCCCACAGCAGTACCCAGTGTCAGCCATCTTGTCAGTCCTTATCCACTCCCTGTGATGTGAGCATGGTTCAGAGTTGTGTAGATGGGCCAATTGTGTGGGAGAGCAATATCTGTGACTACCACTCCCATCATGCTATTGCCTACGCCACCCTTCCCAGCATGCCCATACTTCCTTCCTTTTGAGTGGACTTCACTGTGTGTGAGTGTAACAGCAATGGCAAGATGGCTGACAGTGTGGTCCTGTTGTTTGTTGGTGCACAGTTCCCAGCAGGGCCTTGTGCTCCCCACAGCAGTACCCAGTGTCAGCCATCTTGTCAGTTGTTTTCCACTCCCTGTGATGTGAGCATGGTTCAGAGTGGTGTTGATGGGCCAATTGTGAGGGTGAGCAATATCTGTGACTACAACTCCCATCATGCTATTGCCTACACCCCCCTTCCCAGCATGCCCGTACTTCCTTCCTTTTGACTCTGCTTCCCTGTGGGGTAGTGTGCCTGTGCTGACAGGAAGGCTGACAGTGTTGTCCTTGCGTTTGTTTGGCTACAAGTCCCAAGAGTGTCCCTGTGCTTCACACAGCATTACCCAGGGTGGTGGTTCTTTGTGAGATCTTCATTTGGTGTGTGAGGCATTGCATTCTCCCAGGTGGGTTATGTGGAGTTTGTGTTGAGGGGGTGTGTGAGGAGAGCTGCTTGTAACTATGGTCAGTGCTGTGAGTCCTCCTTCCCACCCAGCCAGATATCCCACCATGCAACGTGCTTGCATTGCAGGGAGTGCAAGTTGGCTTTCAGGATGTCAGGCAATGGTGTTCTGCTGTTTGTTGGTGCACAGTTCCCAGCAGGGCCTTGTGCTCCCCACAGCAGTACCCAGTGTCAGCCATCTTGTCAGTCCTTATCCACTCCCTGTGATGTGAGCATGGTTCAGAGTTGTGTAGATGGGCCAATTGTGTGGGTGAGCAATATCTGTGACTACAACTCCCATCATGCTATTGCCTACACCCCCCTTCCCAGCATGCCCGTACTTCCTTCCTTTTGACTCTGCTTCCCTGTGGGGTAGTGTGCCTGTGCTGACAGGAAGGCTGACAGTGTTGTCCTTGCTTTTGTTTGGCTACAAGTCCCAAGAGTGTCCTTGTGCTTCACACAGCATTACCCAGGGTGGTGGTTCTTTGTGGGATCTTCATTTGGTGTGTGAGGCATTGCATTCTCCCAGGTGGGTTATGTGGAGTTTGTGTTGAGGGGGTGTGTGAGGAGAGCTGCTTGTAACTATGGTCAGTGCTGTCAGTCTTCCTTCCCACCCAGCCAGATATCCCACCATGCAACGTGCTTGCATTGCAGGGAGTGCAAGTTGGCTTTCAGGATGTCAGGCAGTGGTGTTCTGCTGTTTGTTGGTGCACAGTTCCCAGCAGGGCATTGTGCTCCCCACAGCAGTACCCAGTGTCAGCCATCTTGTCAGTCCTTATCCACTCCCTGTGATGTGAGCATGGTTCAGAGTGGTGTAGATGGGCCAATTGTGTGGGTGAGCAATATCTGTGACTAGAACTCCCATCATGCTATTGCCTACACCCCCTTCCCAGCATGCCCATACTTCCTTCCTTTTGAGTGGACTTCACTGTGTGTGAGTGTGACAGCAATGGCAAGATGGCTGACAGTGTGGTCCTGTTGTTTGTTGGTGCACAGTTCCCAGCAGGGCCTTGTGCTCCCCACAGCAGTACCCAGTGTCAGCCATATTGTCAGTCCTTATCCACTCCCTGTGTTGTGAGCATGGTTCAGAGTGGTGTTGATGGTCCAAATGTGAGGCTGCCCATTATCTGTTACTAGGAGTCCCATCATGCTCTTGGCTACACTGACTTCACCAGCATACACAGGATTCCTTCCTTTCTGTGAGCTTCCTTGTGAGGTGGTGTTCTAGTGGTGGCTAAATATCTGATAGTGTTTGTTAGTTAGATTTGTGCCACTGCCTAGCTCTATTTGGTATTGGGTTTGTACATGTCATGACACAGTTACATATCACTATGACATGGCATGTATTGTGTTTATCTGACTGACATACACTTCTTGGGATGATTATCTTTTGGTTGCTGTTGAATTGCTAGGGGTGCATGGTTTGACTATCCCCTTGACAGTGATGTGTGTGTATTGGCACACAATATTGTATATATTAGTTGTGTACTCACCAGGCTCTGGGATGTTTGTTAGTCCATATACGCTCACTGGTGGTAGGATGGCCCGCACCTTCTCCTCCCAGGGCCTGAGGTATACTGGTTTGGCAGGAGGGCCACTGCCGGTGTGCTGGCTCAGGAGGTAATCCTTCTTCAGTAGGTCCCTGACCCTCCTGCACACATCATACCACCTGTTCTGGATGTCTTCCTTTGTGCGCAAACATGGGGATTGTGCGTTCACCCTGTCGACGATCCTCACCCACATCTTGGTTTTCTGTGCCATGGGGGTCTGTTGGACCAATGTGCCAAACAACTGTGGCTCTACCCTCAGGATCTCGTCTACCATGACTTCCAATTCACTATCTAGGAACTTTGGATTCTTCTTTAGGGGCATGGTGATGGGAGGTGGTGGTGATTGATGTGTGTGTGTGTGCAGGTGAGGGTGTGTGTGTGTAGGTTTTGCTGTGTGAGGGTGAGGGTGCTATTTGTTGAGGTGCTAATGGTGTGTGGCTTTTGTGTTGGATGAGCTGTGTGTGTGTCTGTTGTCTGCTGGTGTTCTGTGCTGGCAGGTCAGTGGAATTTGCAAAGGATCATGGTAGGGATTTGTGGCATTTATGTAGGTGGAGCTGGGGGTGTGTTCTTGTTCCATTTTTTTCCCCCCCTGAATTTATTGGCTTTGTCATTGCTTGTTTGGCCCTCTTTTTTTGTATTTTTTCATTTGTGATTATTGTGCATGTTGGAGTCGTTCTTCTGACCGTGTAGGACGTTGCAGTTATCTCGTGCACGCCTCTCCGAGTCGTTCCCGCTGTGTTTCAGCTCGGTTTCATATGCGGCGTACGCGTCGGTCGCGGTGTATTGTATTTGTTCGGCTGGGTTTTGTATGCGTGTCGGTCGTACGGCTTGGGCTCCGTGCGAATCGGTCTGCTTTTGCACCCATTGCATCGTACTGCGCGGGTCGGAGTTCGCGGGTACGTTTCGTTCGGGTTTCTTCCTGGTGCGTGTCGGTCGGTTCGATTTGCGTGGTTTTCCGGCCGGATAGCTTGTTTCCGTCCGGGTCGGTCGTTCGCCTTGAGTTCCGTACGAGTCGGTCGTGATTCACATGCATTTCATCGTACTTCCCAGGTCGGGCAACGCCGGTACTTGTCGGTCGGACTATTATCCTGTACCGAGTCGGTCGGTATTTTTTCCGGCCCGAATCGGATTCTGCCCCTGAGTGTTTCCTTTCATGTAGACCTACAGCGGTTTGGAGCTTCACTTCAAGCATTCCTGTCTTGGGGATAAACCTGGCCCAGCAAGCAGTGTCAAAATGTAGGAGTCAAATTTGATTTCTTCCTAACTAAATAAAGCGCAAAAAACCAAATCTGATATCCGATCTTGTATGTTTCATCTTTGTACCCTGACACAAATTATTTTCTATTCTTTTTCGCTCACAAGGTTTGAATTCTAAATCCTTTTCTTGCTGGTCGAGTAGATTATTGCAATGCATTATATTTTTAATTAATTTATACAATATAGAGCAAGGTTTCTTGTATCTCAGTCTCTTGTTAAAGTCACCTTTGATTTTTGACTTGAAGTTTAACGAAGGATCTAACAACTGAAATACGTTGCAAGCACAGTGAAACCAATCTGACTCTACAAAGAAGACAGAGAGGATGGTATCCAGACCTTAAGGGTGCTATTAACAAATGTATTTCCGGTTGCAGGTTAAATCAATCAGAAAAATTGATAAAAAAATGATAAAATATTTAAATGTTCATTCAGTATGAAATTATATTTAATCAAAAAGAATATGCAAAACAGAATGGCATAAAGCAAGTAAAATATGACCCAAGCAGTTTCCAAAAAGGAACTTCCCTATTCTAAATAAGGTTTCAAAAGTAAAGAGGGGAAAGTCTATGAGGAAGTTGCCAATGTCAGATAAACCAAATATAAGGTTCAATGAAAAGAGTCTGAGTATTCAAGCATGACGCTTAATACTCTAGGTAGGGGAATTCAGCAGAGTCAAGAAGAGGTCTTCTCTCAGCAAAGTCAAGATAGGGTCTGACATGCTATACTAAAGAGCTCACAATTAAAGCATGACCAATGTTTCCAGAAGGCTTCTCTCTTATCATCTTCCACCGCACAATCCAATAAAGACAGTGGGGCATATTAGCAAGACCCACGTTAAAATTATCACCGTTTTAGCGGCAGGAAACTGCCGCTAAAACGGCGATAATGGGCTTGCTAATATGCGTTATGAAATTCCAATAGAAGCCCAGGTTAGATGTCCTGCACATCTAACCTGGGCTTCTATTGGAATTCTATAACGCATATTAGCAAGCCCATTATTGCCGTTTTAGCGGCAGTTTCCTGCCGCTAAAACGGCGATAATTTTAACGTGGGTCTTGCTAATATGCCCCAGTGTTCTCTGAGAGCAGGTAGACTCCCTATTTTATCAACTTCCTTCAAAGAAGCAATCACATGGATGGCCTTGGATATATCATCAGCCACATTCTGTCTAGTACAGCATGGTGTCTCCCACTGTTTCAGTCTCTATATCCGAGGCCAAAAGTTAATTGACAGTTCAGTAGTCTACTAATCTATTACAATGAACAATGAACCTATTCTGAGCTAACAAGGACTTAGGTAAGAACACCTGCAAAGAAGAGAAAAACAAGACCCTGGCAAAACATTTTATAAAATGTACTGTGTGCACCGAGGTCTGGTTACAGGTTAAGCCAAGACTAAATTTAAACAGATTCTAAATAAATACAGTTAGGATAAGTGATTATATCAGATGCAATTTTAATGCTAACATGCATTTTCTTTCATAATGATAATGAAGATTTTTATTATAATTTCAGCTACATATGCGAGGGGCCCTCCCTCAAAGGAATATACTTCCACTTACTACAATTGATTAACAAAATGCACACAGATTAATACAGTTAAACACACGTTAAGCATATATGTTGCATTTAGAGAGGTCAGACATTAAATTAGGCTGTTCTATGCGCATTGCATAAGCTACAACTTGTTCAAAATTAATTAGCCAAGCTGTTGTTTAGACTTATGAAAACTGATCATATCTCTCTATATGTGCACTGATACCAGTGAAGCAAAGAGTTTTGTTTACATTTCTTTGTCTGGTTCACAAAACACTTTTTGATCCTCAGTCTAACCCATTGTTCTATAGTTTCTTGCTGTAAAAATATAATTGCTGCTTATGGTCCAGGGGATCCTATTTGTGCAAGTACCTAAGTTCAACCGCTCGACTGTTAGCGAAAAGCCTTTAAGTAAGCAATCCTCCATTTGTTCGATTAATTAAAATCATTACAATCAGTACAGATTAATAATTTAATAAGCATCACTCAGCATTATGAGCAGACTAAAAAGAGAAAACCTTACAATTAATCAGTAAGAGCCAATAAGAAAGCACCATAGAACTTGAAATTTGTTCCTAGATTCACATATCCTCTCTCGAGACTCAAATTCAATCATTTATTAAAAGTTCAAACGAGTAAAAAATAAAGTGCACATGCAATAATTATTAAGTGCCTGGGCAAAAATGTTCAGGCTTCCTGACCCCCTCAGGGACACCCCTTTCCTGGGTATTCAAAGACTGCATGGAGGACAGAAACCTCCAGCAGAGCGAAAGGGCAAAAGCTCATGAGAAACCTTTTTCTGTGATGGCAGCTGTTTACTGGAACTTTCCTTTGCTACCACTATGTTCTCAATCATTACTTTTAGACTTAAGGAAAACTTTAAAGGCTTGCTAATTTGCATATCTCCCTTCAGAAAAAGTTATGCTGCTTACATTCGATCACAGCACTGGGTTTGTTAAAATTTGCTTCATAAAAGCCCATACAATACAAAAACTGAATAAACGTGCAGCAGGGGGTGGCTAGAAGGCTTGGTTGTTGTACTGCCCTATATGCATGCCCAACCTCACTGTGGATGCTGTTCGGATGTGCATAGCAAGGTTTGGCAGCAGGGTGCACATCCAACCTTCTGCAACACAGTCCCACTGCGTCGCATAACTGATATGACTGTGACCAGGCTCTGTGTGGAGGCTTCGCACCAGTCCATTGGGAATTAACTAACTGTGAACACCCCTCAACAGTGCACATATAAAACTCAGTGTGCAGGAACTGGAAATGTGGTCGGACCTCCGTCAGCTTCTGTGCCACCACATCTGCTGTGCACCAGACTTCAGCCATTTATTGTGGCCTCGGAGAGTAGGATCTCACCTATGGCCATGCCACCAGCCAGCCCCCAGTCAACAGTAAGAAGCATTTGCAATGCAATCGGTCTCGCCTTTGGGACCTTATATGTATTTAGCTATGCAGCACATTAGCCTGGGTGCTGAAACATCTACTGTTCTTTAACATGGAGGGAAAGTAAGCCCCAAACTGCGTGACATGCCAGGTATGGGAACACATGGATAGAAATATTGCCTTTCAGCGGGAAATGGTATAGTCCAAAGCTCTGTTTTTAATATAAAATCAGGGCCTTCGGTGGTCATATCACTGAAAATACAAGATTTGAAAAAAATATTATTGTCTACGGGTGCTTGTGGAAGACAATTTCTATGGACTGGAATCTAGAGAATGCTAAAGTGTTTCTGGTATTTTACTGACCTCTGCTGGTCGTTTTCTATTAAGAAAGTTAAATAGAGGCAGCAGCCAGAAAAATAAAAAAAAGAAAGTCCATCAGCAGAAAGCAATTCTGGTATTTTACTGACCTCTACTGGTCGGTTTCTATCAAGACAGTTAAATAGAGGCAGTTGAACAGAGAAAAAAGTCCCTTAGCGGAAGCATACAAGTCCTAGGGCTGATCTCCACAGCCTACAAAGTACATACACATATAAGTATATACTAAAGTATATACAAGAGGTCTCGAATGCTCGACCTAAAAATGACATCAATCAATATGCAAAAAGTATGAGCAATGCAAGTGACTATTGTCTAAAACTACCATGTTACAAACAACTAAATAAATGATTAGTGGGACTTCATGATCACATCAGAGTGTTCGTTCAATTCTTGCTGTACTATGAATGTCCCTGGTTTTTAGGGCTTTGTGATACATGACTTAAAGAACCACTTCCATACAACTCCCTTCCTATTTCTAATAAAGAAGTAGTGGGAAACATAGACTTCATCTCATCTGTGCTAAAAAGAAGAGGCCTTACAATTGTAGCCACAGTCGAAATTATATTGCTTATTGTTCACAGAGCCACTGTGTCGTATGAGAGCTTTTTCATGGTACAAACCCTAAAATTCAATCAACACCTTTTATTGAGCAGCAATTGCAAAATTGTCCCAGGCTCTTCCAGTCAGTTCACACCATCCATTTTCTCTAACAATCGTCTTGTAACTTGTGAGTTCAATAACTGATACAACTGGTATCTACTTACACCTTTGATCAATTTTACTATTTTGCTAATTGTGTTTTTATTTTGTTCAAATCTATTCTATTCTGTCATTCTGATGAAATTCTGTTTTTCTATATAATAAAACAATACATATAGTTCAGATTTGCTTTTATAATAGCCGTTGCTGTTTGATTTTTATGCAGCAAATATCTAAAGACTATAAAGCACTGCGGATCAGTACACCTGGTGGAATTAGTGTTGGGTGTGGTTATTCCATTGTGTTGTCACTAAATATGCCTAAGTAGCTGCTCAAGGGGGATCATCTGAGTATGAGTTCCACTCCGCAAGACAAAGTTTGGGCAGTTGAACGGAAATCATTAATTCTATGTCTTCTGCTGATTTGTATAATTCCAACCATCTTTCCCTGTGGGCCCTTGAGAATGAGTTGTTCAAAAGTGCTTGCATTGTAGAAGAGTCTATCAAAAGTAGGGTAGGCTGTTTTAAAGCAGATGAGGAGTATGTATAAAAAACATATGGGTGGCCAGTAGAGCCCTTTGACCGTGTCATTTGTCAGATTTCTTGCAATTCCCACCAGCCTCCTTTGCATAGGAGCATATCCTTACCAATTCTTAACTAACAGATTTTTTTCTTCTGGGTATCTTGAGTGTGATGGTTTTTTATGGGTTTAGGGTGACACAGGCAATATACTGGTAGCAGTGCATTTTGAAAGTTTGGATAGTGACTGCAAGCGAAGTGCTACTGGTTATCTGTCTTTGGTCACTGATGTTACACGTGGACTTTATAAAAACATACCACAGCCATATATTCATAACATCTATATGGCCTAAGGTTTCTATCACTGGGAGTCAGACCTCCCTCGCCCAATTTGCTGACTGGTAAATCCCACTGAATGTAACATTTGTCAGATTTTCAGCAATTGTTTTCAAAACATAAAAATTCCCTCCAGTCTCCCTCGCATGTGAACATATCCATGCCAAGACTTGACCTCTTTTGCTACATCTCCTGAGTATGGGGGTATGAGACATGCGTGGGTTCTAAATGCATGGTTTTCTGGATGCCCAACAGTGATGAAGAAGGTGCAGTGCATTTTGGATATTTGGAAAGCTGCTGAAAGTGAAATGCCAGTTTACCATACCTGTCTTTCAGTCACAAATATCATTCACAGGATTTATGGAAACATACCACTATCATTGATATGGTTTCTTTCATGAGTGTCAGACTGCCCTCTAATTGAATGGCTGGCTGGGACAATGTGCTGATCAAGACATATGTCAGATTTCATATTTTCAGTATTTTGTCATGAAAACATGGTAGTTTCCTTCAGTTTTCTTCACACAGTAACATAACCCTCCCAAGGTTTGACCTAAATTTGGGTTCCCTTCGGTCTTCAAACATGTGTGGATTTGTTTGGCTTTGAGAAGGGATTCACACACTAGATACCAGGGAATATTTTTGATGGGGGGAAATTCCATATGGGTGTCTGTAGTATTTGGGTCAGGGTTTAGTCAGCACCCATGGGAACCTTACAACCCCAGACATTGCTGAAAACTAGAGACAAATTCCTGGTGATGTGGCTTGCATAGATCCCAACACATATTATTACCCACTATCATATGCAAATGTCAAGAGACATGTAAATATTCACAATTCCTCCCTCTTTCTGTGACAGAAAACTGCAGAACGTTAGACAAATGGAAAAAGTCCTAACTTCCAATCAGTGTTTGATTAGCCTTTAAGGCAAGTGTGTGGGCCATTTATTGGTCCTGTGGGCCGTGGCAGTATTAAATAAAACAGTCCACACACTGTCCTTTTCAGGTTGGCCCAACTGGCAGTGCCAGACTTCCAGACTGCCTACAAATCCAGTCGAAAACTACATTCAGTAATCCCACATTTCTAACAATAAAACACTACATATGTGGGTTGGCCTATTGCATGGGACAAGAGTAGGCTTAAATTGTGACAGTGTGAGGACCACATTGACACCATATTCACTTTTTATGGTCACAAATTTGGCTTGTTCCTATGAGGTATGATATACATACCTACAGTACTGTTTGTATTGATAGAAGTGTGGGAACACTGGGTGGTGGGATTTTTGCTGTTCCCCACATATTCTGGAACTTTCTGTCACACAAATGTGAAGAAATTAATGTTTTTTTTACAAAAAGTGGCATTCTTGCAAGGCACACAGGTTTTCTCCAAGTGTGTAGCGTTCAGTAATGCCTGGAGTTGGTAGGTTTTCCTAGCTGCCATACAACGTCAGGACCAGATGTGTGTGTCTGTGCCCCAGCAATGTGTTCTTTTAATTATTTCTTAGGCTAAGAAAAAGTCCAAACAGCATCTATCTCTTTGCTGAGGTGCCTACACGTGTGTCTGTGTCCCAGCAAGGGGCCGGATGCTGTTTAAATTTTTTCTCAGGTCAAGAAAAAGTCCAAACAGTGTTTGGCTTCTTTCTGGGATTCAGATATGTGCCTGTGCACCAGCATGGAGCCAGATACTGTCTGCATATGTTCTTAGGCTAATCCACACAATGTTTGGATCCTTGCTGAGGTACAAACATATGTGCTCCAGTGAGGAGCCGAACACAGTATGGATTTTTCATTAGTTTAAGAAAGCACATAAACAGCGTCCAGCAGCACTCTCTGGAGTGCAGAGGTATGGGTCTGTCTGCAGCAAGGAGCTGGATAATGCTTTCTTATCATAAGAGCAAAATCCACATAGCATCCAGCTCCACAATGGGTTGCAGATGTGTGTATCTGTGCCACAGTTAGGAGCCAAATGCTGCTTGGATTATTTCTTAGTATAAGAAAAAATGAAAACAGCATCAAGCTTATCCCGGGGTCAGAGACATGTGTTTCTGTGCCCCAGAAAGAAAGTGGATGCTGTGTGGGTTCTTTCTCAGGCTAAAAATGAATCCACACAGCATATGGTACCTTACTGTGGCACAGGCCTATGTGTGTGTGCCCCAGCAAATGACCAGTTGCTGTTTGTACTTTTTCTAAGGCTAAGCAAAACTTCACACAACATCTAGCTCCTCACTGGAGTGCAGAAATGTGTGCCTGTGCATCAGTAAGGAACCAGGTGCTGTGTGGATTTTTTCTTAGGCTGAGAAAAATCCAAACAGTGCCCAGATCCTTGCTGGGGAACAAACATGCTTCTGTTAGGTAATCTATCTTTGCTTATGGGCCTTTGATTCTGTTCACGAAAAAAGTCATAAACTAAGGGCAGAGATTCAGATCTCCATCTAAACTTAGTTTTACAGCATTTTCTTATAAAGAGACAATACCAAGAAGTAGGCTTGGAAACACCACAAATCGCTGTGGCCATTTTCAAACTTCCAAAGGAAACCACAACTTGGAACAACCACTTTCCACCCTTTAAATAGGATTTACTACTGTGGATATCTCTGCAGTCTTGGCAGAGAAATTCACAACAGTAAAATATTTTGTGTATACTTGGAATGCCCTTGTGGATTCCTGGCAGGCATAAGAACGTTAAATACAGTTGTAAACATATGTTTATGACTAAATTCACTTTCGTGACTAGGCCCAATTCTATGGTTTTCAGTTATCTTTAGGGGAATTCGGGGAACTATTGTTTGCTTGAGTCATGATTCTGACTTCAGTATAGATATTTGACATTAATTTATTTAGGTGGGACGGCTTACTGGTAAAGCACAACTAGAAAATTCAATGATTCGTGAGTGAGAAGTGGTAAAGTGAGTGAAACATAAATATAGACCACAGGAATCGTTCTGCGGCAGTAATTTCGTGAAATCTTTAAGATGTCAACATAGTGGCTGCTTTATGCATTTGTCCCTCGGAAAAAATGTATGTTTTTATTTCATTTTTCATAAATGTTTGATATATGTTACAAACACAGGGGCAGCTTATTTCCTAATTCACACTAACACTAGCTGCTATATAAAATAAATAGGTCCTACCCCTAGTGAAACACGACACTACTGTGTCCTCTATAGCAAACATTTTTATGATAAAGTGTTACTTTCTCTTATGCCAGCTATATATTCTTGCAATGCAACATGGCCAGAATTAGTGAAGTGCCAGCCACGAGCTGTTATCTTCAATCTTAATCAATTTGCGAGGGAATGTAATGTTTCTTTTCACAACATCTTACTCGTTCCTATCATCAGTGATATTAAGTGACATTTATTTAAGCCTGGGCGTAGTTCGCGAAGTAGCGCTACGCGAAGCTACGCAAAGTGCAGTTCGCACTACGCGAACTACGCGTAGCACTACGCGAACTGCGTAGTGCACTGTTCGCAATGATTGCACAGTGCCGGATGCTTGTCCGCACTGTGCAATCTTTGAAAACGGCATCTTGCACAGTGCGAGCTGTCTTTTACTGCCGCTCGAGTAGATTTTTACTCGAGCGGCAGCTTTCTCAACGCGGACTGGTAGTTTCTCATCGCGAGCGGTCGCGAGCATACGCGACCACTCGCAATGAGAAACCTGACCTCCCCGCGTTGAGAATCTCGCCGGGATGTCATTTTGCTTGCTCGCGGTCGCCAACTTGACGTTGAGGACCGCGAGCAAGCAAAAAATGACCGCTGCACTACGCTACGCTACGCATGTTTGCACTGTGCTACGTGCAATTCGCGTTGTGCGAAGTAGCGCAAACTTCGCAAACTACGCGAGCGTAGCGTAGTGCTTTGCCCAGGGTTACATTTATTATGTTTTCTCTGTTCTCATTACTATAACCTTCAATCAAATTACCCCAGTGTTTAATGTCCTCACCATTACCCAAATGCCTACTACCTGGCCAGGTTTAATTTTCCCACCACCAATTGGCACAACCCCTCATTTCATCGTACCCAACTTGAGGTCTCTAAGGTTGGCCAACCCTTTCTACAATTCTGGCTTATTCACAGGCCTATGAAAAATATTCTCCTGCATGGAGATGTTGCACCGCACCCACTCTCGCCTTTATGTCAGCCTACCATTCCTTAAATACTAATTCCAGGACAAATGTTTATGCTGACCTTTAAAAGTAGTTCTTTGTCGTTCACCAAGTGGAAAATTGACAAGCAGAGTGGCAACATGTTGATGACATGATTTGGAGGACTCTCCATCTCTTGCCAGTGACTACACTCCCTTACCTAAAAAGCTTCTCCTCTTGTAAAAACTTTAATTCACATCTGTGAAACCCCCCATAAAACATGACCATGGTTGCTTGTTCGGCAAAACCTGTTAACGCTCATATACAACCAGTGTGCCATTAATTCATCCTAGTAACAAGATGAACAACTAACATTGAAACTATCAAACCAAGACTGTCAGAACTCTTCATTCTGCCTGAAGACAACTGGGCATCTGCCCCATATGTTCTCCTTAAGGGGACCTCTGTTGTAAAACAATCATTCCTGTGTTGATTTGCACTTGGTCCATGTTGAGTCCTATATATGTGTCCACACGCAGCTTGTGCTGATCTCCAGCCTTGAAGTATTCCTGACCCTTTGTAATGTCTTCATCTCCTGAATATTCCAAAATCCTATTCTCCAGATGTTAACAGATGCCTTTTCATGTGCCTCTAAACTGTCTCTGGGCCTAAAGCAACATAAAATCAGTGCATTTCACTACTGCAAAATGTTAACATTGCGGTCAAAGGGCAAAAGCACTAGTGACAATCGGTCACTTGCGGGTCAAGTTGAGTGGGACCAACTGACTGCCGTGGCCTGGTCCAGGGACCTGTATCAAGATGCTGCGAGGTTCCTCAAGGGACAGTGTTGAACAAAGGTAGTGGTAGCTGGACTGGCCACCAACAAGCCTTGGCAGTGGCAAGCTCAGCCTGGAGTTTCTTTAACATCCTGGAGTCCGGGGAAAACAGTAGCCACCTGAATCTTGCTGGAGGTCAAGACTATGTTTCTCATGATGGACTGGACCCAAGTCCAAGTGAGTTCTGGAGTTACCCTTGGCTCCCAGAGGGGTTAGTGGTGTGGGTGCAACCAGGCAATTGGCCACTAGCCCCAGCGGCTAATCCGCTCCTTAAGTGACCACATCTAGTGCTGTGTGTCACATTTGCTACCCAGAACCCTCTATTTGCAACTTTTAAAAATGGCAGAAACCTTCCTTGGCTGTATAGACAAGGTATCCCAACCTAAAGGTGTGGCTAGCCTTCTGGGGGTTTACACCTCCTCACTACCTAATTTTCCCACCTGTTTGGGAGCAAATGAACATGGGGGCAGGGAAATGGCTCTCCCCTCCTTTGGGAGGCAGCCTGGGTGAATATCAGAGGTGGTGTAAACTTTAAAGCTCACCGCCTTGATGTGCAACTTCACTACCCATTCTGTCAGTGAGTGAGGTGTCACCTCCTTTCCGAGCAGGCCTATGTTTCTGACTCCTGGGGGTGTTCACACCTCCTGGCAGGCGGTCAGATTCCTGTCTTGCTGGCAGCAGCTGCAGGCTGTCAACAAGGACACAGGAAAGGCTGGGGCAACCAGGTGGGCAACCTCTAAGGTAATTAGAAATTGGTGGCCCGCACTCCAAATTTTTTTTCTTTATTCCGCAGTTTCTCTCAAATTGTATTCATTTTGGGGTGCTGTCCTGGTGCGTGCACCATCCCTGTGCACCAACGTATAAGTCAAATGAAGCTGGTACAAAACTGTAACAGTCCCAGGAAGCACTCTCCGAAGTAAGATGAAAAATCATCGTAAACCAAGGTTCATCATTTTAATCAGTTTTCTCTTTTTTAATTGTATTTTCATAGTATAATGAGTAAACAGAATATCCCAATATTCAAGTGCATGTATAATGCCAGCCGGCCTTTTTACAGCATGTTAAGATAATCCATCCATTAAATTACAGGAAGTCTTCTAACCCAATGCATTTCGGGCATTCAGCCCTTCTTCAGGGGTAACTGTGAATGTTAGAAAAAACGCGCGTCAGAACACAACATTTGTCACCGTATAACAAATTCCATTTTGAAAGTGCCAAATATCTGTGAATAAAAAAAGTACACCTCTCTGGTACTGCAACCTATCGAAAAAGTAAACAAAAATAAACGAATTCCATTTTAAAAGTGCTCAATGTCTGTAAATGAAAAAATACGCCTCTCTGATACTGCAACCTTTCATTCAAAAAGTGAACAAGCACTCCTACTCATAACGTCGTGTCTCCAAATAAATCCCTGTGATCATCGCTTCCGAAATCTGCCACAAAAAGTGAAAACGTGCTCAATAACTCGTAACGCCAATTACAGCCCGTGCCCCTCACTTTCAAACCCGTATTACACTTCAACCCCGAAAGGTGAAATACAAACAAACCTACTCTTTTGCAACGTGCTCCCTCTTACCCTGTAACCCCCTTGCTCAATGAACTCGCATCCAAAGCTACAAACTCCTCCTACCTTCAACGTTCTAATCAGTCGACTGGAAAACACCTTCCATGTTAGTTCATCGTGCGTAAACCAAAAAACCAGTGCCTCCCTTTATAACGTAAAACGTAACCCACGTGGTTCCTCCCTACGTGTCATCTCCTTCCCGAGCAGGCCTATGTTTCTGACTCCTGGGGGTGTTCACACCTCCTGGCAGGCGGTCAGATTCCTGTCTTGCTGGCAGCATCTGCAGGCTGTCAACAAGGACACAGGAAAGGCTGGGGCAACCAGGTGGGCAACCTCTAAGGTAGCCACCTGGGTGCATGTCAAATAAAATCCGACAGAGGAATCATGCCAGGTTTGATGAGACAAGAGGTTTAATATCAAACATGACCCTTTTCAGTGGGACTGTTAGACCTGGCATCCTTGGTGTGGTTTCCCCTAACCTTTTGCCTTCTGACCTCCTGTTTTTGACTGCTTGCTGACTTCGTTTTTGATGGTTTTAGGACTGAGCAGTTTACCACTGCTAACCAGTACTTAAGTACATGTGCTCTTTATCTGGTAATATTGGCTCACCCACAGTTGGTATATTTAATTTACTTATAAGTCCCTAGTAAAGCTTACTACATGTGCCCTGGGCCTTTAAATGAAATGCTACTAGTGGGCCTGCAGCACTTCTTGTGCCATCCACCTAAGTAGCCCTTTAAACATGTCTCAGGCCTGCCATTGCAGAGCCTGTGTGTGCAGTTTTAAGCTGCAGTGGCGACCTGGCAAGTCAACCTACTTGCCAGGCCCAAACCTTCCTTTTTATTACACATAGGTCACCCCTAAGGTAGGACCTAGAAAGTTGAAATTCTCTTACTTAAATCATTTGGTGCCTGCCTGTCTCTGGAGTATATGTCTGGGTGGGTGACAGCTGGCTTCCTGAATTCCCTCTAGGCACCACACACAAAGGAAGGGTAGGTGTGCCTGATTGGCCATTTGCATGTTGATGGGTCAGCCTGAGCAGGACGAGGGGGAGGAGCTGACACTTCTACCTGAAAAGGTTGTGTCCTGTCCCCACACAAAGGGTTGAATACCCCCCCTGTAGTGAGTCTGGAGCTAAGGCAGGGAAGGTCTGGGTCTTATGCACTACAAAGACCTTTCTTTGAACTCTCCCTACTTCAAAGGCTATGGGCATAAGTACTGGACTCTGACACCATGTACTCAGAACACTGCTGGAACTAAGGACATTCTGCCAGGAAGAAGAGCTGCTGTGCTGAAGGAGGGACTGTCACTTTGCTAACTGTTTTGCTATGTTGGCCTGCTGTCTTCTGCTTCTTGCCTGAAAGTGAGAAGGACTGGACCTGCTCTCTATTCGTAAGGACTTAGGTTTCTCAAAGGGCTTTTTGGCTTGCCTCCTGCTGCTCAAGTCTCAGGACTCAAGACTTCACCTTTCAACTTCATCCCAGCATCTGGACTTAATTGCTGTATGTCTTGCTCTGCCAAGTGGTGCCAATACAGTCCAGGGACCTTGGATGTGAGTTTAAAGTGCTGCATCTGCCAGAACCTATGCTTCAACATCTCTGCACCGACACTGAAGTATCGCCTGCTGCGACATCGGGATCAAAGCACCACTGCCGCTGCGAGGTCTGGATCCGGTGTACTGCACTAAGTCTGCTGCAACACCTCTGGAATCACTGCTTCAGGGATCAACGCGTCACTCTCGCTTTCAGGGCTTGGCATCTCATTCACGGAACTGACCTCTTGCCACTACTGCATTTCATTTTGCGACAAGGATTAAGGTACTTTGCTCAGGGGTCCCTGCTTTAGTCCTGTAACCGGCTGCACTCCATCACGGACGGCCTGAACTCTTGACTTTGTCCCAGTCCAGCACAACCTATAGTAACTCCAAAGCGCTACTTGCTTCTTAGCGCTATTTTCACTTAGTCTTTAAAAAATCATATCTTGTACTTATTAGATTTTTGTTGTTTTGGTCTTGCTTTGTTCATAATATAGTAATCTATTTTTCTAAACTGGTGTGGAGTCATTTTGTGGTGTTTTCACTGGGTTACTGTGTATGTGTGCACAAATACTTTACACATTGCCTTTTTAGATTAACCTGACTTCTCTGTGCCAAGCTACCAGAGGGTGAGCACAGGTGATCTTTTAGTGTGTGCCTCACTTACCCTGACTAGGATTGGGGTTTCTGCTTGGACAGGGTGCATATCTCTGCCAACCAGAAACCCAATTTCTAACAAGGACCATAATGGAACTGGCAACCTTGGGGTGCCCAGGTGCCAGCCCATATTATCCTATGGCCCCCTGAACACTTAGAGTAGCCCTTAATGGAAAGAGGCTACCACAAGGACATATAAGCTTGCACTTATATGTCCACACCTTTAATATAATGTACCCTGCCTCCTGGGCTAAGGAGGCCTACCTTAAGGGTTACTGACATATATTAAAAATGGTGCTGTAACCTTGCCATGCATGGTGAGGCCAAGGTCGAGTTTGAGCAGTTTGAACTGTTCATGCAGTGTGCAATGGCAAGCCTGATGTCAACTGTTTACATGAGTCTCTCAGGGTGGCACAATCAGTTCTTGAGGCCTTGGTGATCCCTTTAACTCCCATGCACTGGGTACCAGTGGTACCACTTAACAGGGACTTATAAGTGGATGTAGTCCTCGACGTTTGGGGTTGCCAATTCACATGCATCATATTTAGAGAGAGCACTGGCACTGGGGCAGGTTAGCAGGCTCCAGTGCACTTTTGGAGTCATAACCATCAGCACTGGGGGAAAAAGGTGTGGGGATGACCAGACAAAAAGGGCACTTTCCTACATACTGTATTTATATTGTATCTTCTGTTAAAGAAATCCTTGTATGGATGTTTGTGTTTTTTATAATACATTTGACAAGTATCTGTAAGAGATGCCTACATCTTGTTTGCTGTTCCTGTCTACATTGTTCTTGCTCCTTTTCTGGTAGAAGCAGTGCTTTATAAAAATGTAAAATACTATTAGCTAAATAATTTCTATCAGAAAGAAGTAAGTATATTGCCTAAAGTCAAACACACAAACGAGGTGGTCTGAAAGCTTGTACCAGTGAAATTTGCAAGCAGTAGTTGGTCAAAGTTGTACATGAAATGCTTTTTTGAACAGTGAAAACAATAAAATCAGAGAACAGGAGAATTATTAATTAATTTCATAGCGCTTTTTTTAACAACATTGTTGAAAAGCATGTCTAGTATTCAGCAAAAAAGTACATAGCCAAACCTGCAAATCTACAACAGCTTAAACTGTCTGTCGCAAACAGCTTTGTAAGCAATAATTTAGCATATACTTGGGGTTTGATTTGTGTCTGTCTGTTGCCTGTGATTAAATGGACTTCATCTATTTCAATTGCCTGAGTGAGTGAATAGCTCTCCTCCCTAGTCTTGTGCATTCCCCACCTGTGGAGCATTTGGGTTTTACTCTGATTTTTGATTGGTTGAGTGCATCCTTCTGTTGTCAGGTAACTACTTTTAAGTCTTGTGTTAGCCCAGATATTTTGATTTTACTATAAACATATGCATCATATACTTTCTTTTGGGGGTTTCCAGCCTGCCCTCTTCATCCATTGGTCTGTTATTGAGTCAGTCACATTTTCCTTCCACCAGCTAAAACATTTAGCATGGCGCAGTGGTGTGAGTGATGGGATTCTACCTTTTGACAAACAGCAAATCCACACTCAAGGTATTTCTCTTAAGTGCACTGACAATGGGTTATTTTTTAGATCAAAATATACGTTTACTTTTTGCCACTATTTTTTTTTTAGATTATTGAGAGCTCAGTCACTTCCCCAACAGCAAAGTTTAGCAAAAACCATGACAAAACAAAGCAAGCATTGCAAAGCCAAAAGGATGACAGCCTATGCTAAATTGATTGGCTTTGCCAATACGTGTTCTATGTCGCAGGTTTCCAGTTCATTAGTTCACCCCCTGCCTAGTTCATCCCCTGCCTCGCATCACGCCCGATCGTGCTGGAGTTGCCCTGGGACATATGGCGAGAGGACCGCTCTGCCCCCACCCCACAGCAGTCGAGAATCTAGCTGCAGCGCCGGATCAGTCCCCATCTGTGGCTGTGCCAACGATCACCACACTGGAGCCTTGAGACATCGGTCTCGGGGGGGCTGTGGGACGAGCCCACTCCGGTCTGCGAGCGCCGAGCCTCCTGAAGCCTGGTTTGTGCGAACGCGGAGTCCCGAGGCAGTCCCCCTGCCTCACATCGCGCCTGATCCTGCTGGAGATGTTCCGGGGCATTGGCGAGCGGACCGCTCTACACCCGCCCCTCCACAGCAGTCGAGACGCTTTTGGCACCGGATCAGCCATCGATTTCAAGAGACCGCAGGGAGCTTCCCTCTCCCATTGAGCCATTGGATTTCCGGCGACGACCCAAAGTGACCTTTAGCTTGCTTCAATTTTTCAAGCAGCAGACACCGAGCGACGCTGGTCAGGCTGGGCCATCTTGTGGGGCCGATCTACATGGGGAGAGCACCTTACTCTCACCGGGCCATTTGGTGATCGACGACGACACAAAGCGACGGCTCACGAGCGAATGAAACGCGATCTCAGCTGGTATCCCCTAGGAGTATATATGCCGGTAAGACCTAACTTGTCACTCCTTTGCGGGGCTCTTACCGGGACAAAGCCTGTCCTCAAAATGGAGGCTTAGATGCACCGTGAGGTCCAGCGCCCCGATCGCAGAGGTGGTCAGAGCCAAAGTCTGTACTTTTTAAGCACCCACTGCTAGCACAGCGCGCAGACAATTTGACCCAAAAAAGCACCTCTTGGAGGGTTAGACCCCGGTTGCCATTCGAACTCTCTCGGAAGGGTGCCTGACCCCAAAATCGCGGTCTCACAAGATCAAGTGTCCATGTCTGAAGTGACATTGAAAGAAAATTATTGAAATTTTGTTAGAACTGAAATACACTCGTTATTAGCGCAGCGCTAGTTTTGACATAAAAAGCACCTCTTGACGGGTGCAACCTTGTTTAACAGACAAATTGTCTTGTTATGGTGCCTGACCCTAAGATGGCAGTCTCGTAAGACAAGGAAGTTTTCCATCCTGATGACACAGAAGGCTGCAGTTCTGGCGTTTACGCTTCTATATGGTTATGGCACCATGTTGTCAAACAGAAAGCAGCAAAGTATGCTCACCTTACTAGACGCCTAAGCAAATTATGCTCTTGCAAACTTGACGCCTGACCTTAAGATGGTGACTGAATTTAACTTAACCTAAACTAACACAGCAGTCTCACTCAAACCAGTGTATGCTTGACCCCCTGATCTCGACATGCCCGATCAAACGAGGACCGATCGAATGAGCATCATTACAACTGGAAGAAGATAGCGAAAAGGCTTCCCAGTGCCAAGTATTACATTTATTAAGTAAGGTGATTGAATCTTATAAACCCATAAACAAAAAAGGGTTTCCCAGTCCCAACAGTTTATCCACAGCAGACTATACACTAGGCCTGGGCAGTAAATTCCGTTCCTCTCGCGGAATTTGCGGAATTTGGGTAATTTCGCGTTCCGCGGAGAACGCGGAATTATCCAAAATTCCGCGATCCGCTGCTTCGCGGAATTTTTTGCTTGTTCACGCTTTCAAAATGCGTGTTCGCGAGATATTTCTACCCGAGCACGCAAACAGCGTTCGTGAACAGGAAAAAAGCATCGCGAACGGGCGGAACAAGCAATTCCGCGTGTTCGCGGAACTTTTGCGTGCTCGCGGAGATTATTTACCATTTCGCGGTGCTTTGCGTAGCGCGACTACGCAAATTCCGCCCACCAAAAAAAGCAGGCGGACATCTTTAACGACCCTATCAAAACGGCAGTCTAGACTCCCACCTTCTATTAATCTGCCTCCCCCCACCCAGAAGGTAAGACACCACACACAGAAAAAGGACCTCCCACATCATGGCTGGACCACATATGATACCTGAAGGAAACAGCGCATACTCTATTCTTTACCCCCCCAACCTATCTAAAAGTGCCACTAAAACCTTCAAACACAACCTTCTTAGAAAAAACCCCAAAATCTTGTTTCTGGACCCTTCCTTTAACGCCAAGAAAGGCACGATAATCAATAACCTCATATTTTTCACAAGCACAACAGCCAAATGGCGGTCTACCTTTTCTAAGCTTCTAACCATCCACGTCCATAAAAATATCCCCTATGGAACCAGGATAACAACAACTCCTGCACCAAACCTCAGAGCCACCCTGAACATAACGTCCTACAAAAATGGCACTATTCTTATTCAAGCAGCTAACAAGGACCTAAAACTATTTGACAAATACTTTCTCACCCTAAAAACCCACACCATCTCCCCACCCAACGCCCCACAGGGCCTACCCATACCCCTCACTCCTTCATCTCCTGTAGATCAGAGTCCACCTCCCCTACCCAGAACCTATAAAAGAGGCATCACCAACTCACCTACCTTAGAACACATTGGGGCATATTTACAAGCCCCTTGCGCCACTTTTGCGCCGCCGTTGCGTCACGCAAGTGACGCAGCGGCGATGCAAACCATGCGCCGCGTTGCGCTATATTTACAACGTGACGCATCTAGGGAGATGCGTCACGTAGTAAACCCCTGCGCCACATGAAACCTGCGTCAGGTTTCATGTGGGCGTACCGGCGCAGGGGGGGGCGTTCCGGCATAGGTACGCCTCGGAAAAGTGACGTAGTGAAATCTACAAGATTTCACGCAGTCACTTTTCCGATGCTGGTGCGCCAAATCCTTACGCCTGCTTCAAGCAGGCGTAAGGATTGACGCACCATGTTAGGGATAGGGAAGGTTGGAACAGTGCTGGAGTTGCGTCGCGCTTGCGACACGACTTCAGCACTGCGCCAACCTTCCGCCAGCAGATGCGTCACGCATCTGCTCATCCTTGCGCCACGATGCGCCGCATTGTAAATGCGGCGCATTGGACGTGGCGCAAGGGTAAACTTGCGTGACGCATTTTCCCTGGCGCATCCCTGCTGATATGCAGGGATGCGCCAGGGAACGTAAATATGCCCCATGCGCCTACACCCTCTAATGGAAACATCATCAGATCTAACGACATCACCCCTCCCGTTACCTCCAATCTCCGACCCTCCTCATCCCCACTCTCCGCTACCTCCCCTATCCCCTCTACCCTCACCCTCCCCCATACCCATATACCTACCACGGATAACACCCACCACGACACGGCTACTCTATCAAGTCAGATTATAGCCCCCAGCCAGTTCATACCCCCTCATTATACACTACCCCACTCCCAGCCACACATACCCTCCACACTGCCCCCACAGACATCAGACCCCTCAGCAATACTACTCCCAACCCGCCCAGCTCGCCAACTCCGTCCCCTCCTCCCTATCACCCATCGGAACAAGACTCACTCCTTACCCAGTCCTACCTCACATCTAGGAAACTTCAAAACGTCATATTGGATATCAAAAGCATCCTACTACTCGCCGAAAAATCTCTATCCAAACTTACACATCTTCAACAGTCTCTATCTGAAGTCAACAACATGATAAAAACTATTCCACTGCCTCTGACCAATCGACACTTACGCACCCGCAAACCATCCCACTACCTAACGGAACTAGAAATCCAAACCCTTGTACTACCCTACGAAAATCCTACGGGCCCCAACACAATTGAAGAAGATCTCAACTACCTAACGGACCTGGAAATCCAAACCCTGCCACTGTCATATGAATCCCCTGCCTGCCACATCACAAATAATGAAGAAGAATTCTATATTCTCCCAGTCCCTATCAACACAAACAGAACATCCCATCCAAAACAAAGAGGAATCAACCTGAACAACCTCCAATCCATAACCCACAACCCCACAACCCAAGAGCCGAACGCAAAAAGCTCCTCAAAACCGATCTCCTGCCTTCTCCTAAACTGCCGCTCAGCCTTTAAACACGCCTCTGATATCGCTGACCTCATCCTAAACATGAAAACGGACATAACCATCCTCACGGAAACGTGGCTCAAGGAATCGTCCTCGCCATGTCTTGACCTTCTAGTCCCCTCTGACTACAACATCATTAGGCTAGACAGACCTCTTAAAAAGGGTGGAGGACTAGCCTGCATACATCGATCTGACCTCACCATCTCAAAGTTTCACTCCGAACCCATGGACTCCTGTGAATACCTTGGGATCTCTGTCAAATCATCAGATAACCACTTCTACAAACTTCATATCCTCTACCATCCCCAAGGTAAGAACGCAGGATTTACAGACCAACTTATGGAAATCATTACTACAAACTCTTCCCCTCATTCCAACGACATTTTTCTCGGCGACTTCAATCTCCACTGGGAAAACCCCCTAGACAAGCAGGTTAACGCCCTCAAATCCTTCCTAGAGGACCACTCTTTGATCCAAGCTATCTCAAAGCCCACTCACTCTAAGGGTGCAACTCTTGACTGGCTCATCTCTAAACAAAATACGATTGACTCTATCCTGATCACCCTATGTGACTGGTCAGACCATCACATCATCACCTTCCATATTTCTTCCACTTCCAAGAAAACTTTCCCGCAGCAAAACAAGCCTAGACAATGGATAAGAAACACGAAAAACCTCGACTGGAACAGCCTAGCATCCCACTGTGAGAAAGTTCTCATCCCCCCCAACAACATGTCAGACGTCAATGACCTCACCGATCATTACAAGTCCACGATGACCAAGGTCTTAGACCAAGTTGCTCCACCAAAACGCAAACGTATTCCAAACAAAGACAAAAACCCATGGTTTAACGGAGACCTGAATGAAGAATGGCGTAAACTTAGATCATCAGAACGGAAATGGAGACAACGTCCCTCCCCCCTCCATCTTAAACTACTTCGGAAAGCTAGAAACTCCTATAGCAAACGTATTCTACAAACTAAAAAAGACTTCTTTAGATCAGAACTAGACAATGCCAAAAATAGACCTAAGAAACTCTTTGAAATTCTTAAACAACAATCTGACAAATTGGCTAAAACCTCACTATCGACTCCGAAATCACAGCTTAGCAGTGAAGAATTCTCTTCTTTCTTCACAGCAAAAACGAACTCCCTCCAACTTGAGCTTAACGCGGCAGCAACCAACTCAGCCACCTCACAAAGCATTCAAACCGAAAACGCTGAACAACCTGAGCTACCTCTACCAAAAAACAACTCTCACTGGTCCACTTTCAAACTCTACGATATTAATGACATCACCAAAACCTTAGCAACTACTAAACTCAACAACCACTTCAACAACCCAGTCCCCTCAAACTGCCTTCCCCACATCTACCAAGTCATCTCCCCTCGCTGGACCAAAATCGTCAACGCATCGCTAGCACAAGGACACATACCGTGTCGTGCCCACAGGGTGGCACTAAGACCCTGGGGCTCAGGGGTCAAAGAGGAACAGGGGACACCGGACACTACATCCGGTCAAGGGCGGGGGGAGAAGGACACTTGCCTGCAGGACCTCGAGGCGAGAGGTCAGATCCGGGGGATCGCAACCACATGATAATAAAGAGTGATACTGCTCACCCTGCCGCGTCCTTGGCATTTTGTAAATGACGCGACAACTGGCGACGAGAGTGGGATCGTAACCCCCGTGAGCCTGCACGGCTCGGTGAAAAGGATCCTCTCCAGGGACCGTGACCAGGAGTGCCGTGCCCACACAAAGAAAGGAAACGGAGCGCAGCGACGCGGAGCCCACCCCGGCCGCTGCGAGGAAAGACTGCCTGCACCGGTAAGCGCTGCAACTGAAAGCGCGAAGAGATAGAATTTGCCGCGAGCTCTCGCGAGAGTCTCGGCGGCCATTGTACAGTCAGGCGAGAGGGCAAATCAGCGAGCGGAAAAGACTCGGCGGCCATTTTTAAGTCAGGCAAGGCGTCCATTGGCCGCGAAGTCTCGCGAGACTATCGGCGGCCATCTTAGAATCAGGCGAATAAGCCAATCGGAAGCAAGAGTGACTCGGCGGCCATTTTGAGGCCAGGAAAAATCGATCTGACCAAAAAAGGGCCGAATTTCAAAGGAAAAAAGAGGCAAAAGTGCACAACAAGCACTAGCAAAGGAAAGAAAAGAGAAAAAGGGACAAAAGAAAGAAATAAAGGAGAAGAATCAAATAAAAGAACGAAATAAAGAAAACAAAGGCGACAGAACAAAGGAAGACAAGGAGCAATGGCAGACCAGAAACAAAGTGCGCAATACAGGAGACCACTGCCGTTCAGCCTATCTGAACCACAAACCGGGATAAGATGGGAGAAATGGCTCAGACGTTTTGAAAATTATGTTGACGCAACAGATGTCATAGAGGCCAAAAACGGGGACTGTTCATAAACCTAGTGGGCGACGAGATCGAAGACCTACTGGTGACACTGCCAACTGCAGAGACTGACACCTACGAAAAATTAACAAAGTGCCTGACGAATAAGTTTGATCCGCAACGAAATACTGATTTTGAGAGGTACAGCTTCATGATCTCCTTCCAACAAGCCGAGGAGTCACTAGATGATTTCGCAACAAGGCTAAGGAAACTAGTGACTCACTGTGAATTTGATAAATTTGACAACGAGCAGGCCATTCGACTATTAATCATCGCAGGCTGTCGGGACATAGACTTCCGAACAAGAATACTTAAAGAACCGATAGCGCTGGAGAACATCCTTGCACTAGGAAGAGCGGAAGCACGAGCAACAACACACGCGAAAGAAATGGAACGTGGGAAAGGAAGAGGTGGAGAACAAATTAATCGGATGGCAAGCAACAACAAAACAGGAAACTGGAGACAAGACAGAGGCGGCCAGACTGGGAAGAAGCAGCAAGAAGGAACGTGCTACAGATGCGGACTCGAGTTCCCACACCGAGGGCCATGCCCAGCATTTGGCCAGACGTGCCGAAAATGCAACGGACGAGACCATTACGCAAGTGTATGTCAAGGGGCACAGTTCAGAAATGACCGTGGAAGAACAAGCAGAGGGAGGATGCCGACACACAGACACATCAGGCATGTCGAGACTGAGGTGAGAAATTCGTCCGCGGAATCAGGGGAAGAGGGTGAAGAAGACAAGACTTCGCAACAAGCGGGGCGGTTATACCTCATGACAGAGGTCAACACAGACTCAGAAGAAGACGAAGAAGAGCGAGATGAAACAATATGCCTGGTGGACAAGAAGAAGATAAAGAAAACGGAGTCCGTAACAATAAAAGTGGGGCCACACGATACCACGTTTGTGTTGGACAGTGGCGCAACGTGCAATATCATGTGCGTCTCTGAATATGAGAAAATGAAAGTGAAGCCGACTCTAAAGCCATCCAGAGTGAAAGTATTCACATGGGGGGCAAGGCGACCAGTGATCAACTTGGGGAAATTCAAAGAGGAATTACGATACAAAGATCAAAGGCTAACGGAACAGATACACGTGCTCAAAGGAGACATGCCAGCGCCATGCCTGTTGAGCAACGTCACGGCACAAGTGATGGGGCTGATGGAAATGACGTATCAGATGTCAGAAGAGAAAAATTCGATTCTAAAAGAATACCCCAAACTGATAGAAGGACTAGGGAAGCTGAAAGGACGGCAGATCACGTTGCACATAGACGAAACGATAAGACCAGTTGCGCAACATCACAGAAGGGTACCCATACACCTACAGCCACAAGTTGAGGAAGAACTAGAGGCCCTGATGAGACAAGACATCATAGAACGAGCAGATGGGCCGACACCATGGGTGTCACCCATTGTGGCCGTCCCAAAAAAGGACAAATCAAAGATAAGGATATGTGTGGACATGAGGATCCCAAACAAGGCGATTGAACGTGAGCGACACCCAGGCCCACATCTAGACGACATGATCAGCTGTCTCACAGGCACGAGAAGATTCTCGAAACTGGATCTCTGCAAGGGGTACCACCAACTTGAACTAGACCCACAGTCCCGATACATCACGACGTTCTCCACCCACCTAGGACTATTTAGGTACAAACGTTTGAGCTTCGGGATCTCATCGGCCGCAGAAATATTCCAGGAGACAATTCGTCAAGTCATCAGACCGGTCAAGAACAGCCTAAATTACAGTGACGATATCCTGGTGTTCGGCAAGTCGGATGAAGAACATGACACGGCGTTAAGAGAGGTATGCTCACATCTAGAAAAAGCAGGCCTAACATTAAATGAAGAAAAGTGCGAACTGGGGCGGAGTGAGCTAGTGTTTTTCGGTCACATCTTTTCCAAAAAGGAATGCGGCCAGACCGCAGCAAGGTAGAAACACTAGAAAAGGCAAAGAAACCGACTGATGTGGCAGAAGTGAGGTCATTTCTGGGGTTGGCAAGTTACTGCGCACGCTACATTAAGGATTTCGCCACTGTCAGCGCGCCACTGAGAGAGCTGACGAAACAAGGACACAAGTTTCAATGGACCAGCGAGTGTGACAAAGGGTTTGAAGAGATAAGAAAGGCAGTGACAGCAGTGGATCATCTGGCCTACTTTGACCCGGACTTATGCACAGAGCTGACAGTGGATGCAAGCCCCGTGGGCTTGGGAGCAATTCTAGCACAACATCAACCGGGGAGAGACTCCCCAAGACACATCGTTGCGTATGGGAGCAAGAGCCTGACAGACGTCGAGAAAGGATATTCTCAACCAGAAAAGGAGAGTCTGGCAGTAGTATGGGCCTGTGAACATTACCACATGTTCATATACGGGAAACCATTCACAGTCGTGACTGACCATCAGGCCCTGATAACAATATATGGCAACCCAAATGCAAAGATACCACCAAGAATAGAAAGGTGGGGAATCAGACTGATGGACTACAATTTCAAAATCATTCACAAGCCAGGAAAAGAGCAAAACCCAGCAGACTATGTGTCAAGGCACCCCCTGCCACAAAAGTCTCAAGCAACCACAATGGCAGAAGAGTACCTGAACTTTGCACTGAAACTAAGCACACCGGCAACAATAACAGAGAGTGAACTAAATAAAGAAACGAAACAGGACGCCACCATGCAGGAGGCAATGAGGATCAACAGGGCGCAACGATGGAGGCATGTAAACAACAACATGCACGTAGAAAGAGGAATAGACAAAGAAGAACTGCTGGCACTGAAAAGAATAAATGAGGAACTGTCAGAATGCGAAAACGGAACAATAATGAGGGGCACAAGAATAGTGATGCCCCAAACGTTAAGACTGAGAACAGTGGAGTTGGCCCACGAGTCACACCGGGGCATGGTAGCGACAAAAAAGATGCTGCGAGAAAAGTGTGGTTCCCGGGACTTGACAGCATGGTGGAAAAGATGGTGACAAAGTGCCACGTATGTCAAATAATAGGACCACCGTCCAAACCAGAACCATTGCAAATGTCCCCGCTACCACAGGCGGTGTGGACCGAGCTGGCAGCAGATTTCTACGGGCCATTAGAAACCGGAAGCTATTTTCTGGTCGTGATAGACGAATACTCAAGGTTCCCCTTAGTAACGCCAGTGTCATCAACGTCAGCAAACGCTACGCTACCAGTATTGGACGACATTTTTGCTGCATGGGGCTCGCCACAGACATTGAAAACAGACAATGGACCACCATTCTCAGGGGAGGAATTCAAAAGGTTCATGGCGTACCTAGGTATAAATCACAGACGAATAACGCCACTGTGGCCACAAGCAAATGGGATGGCTGAGCGGTTCATGGGGACCATCAAAAAGGCGGTGCAAAGAGCAAAGCTAACACAAGTATCAATAGGACAAGCCCTGTGCCAGGTACTGAGGGACTATCGGAACACACCACACAGCTCCACGGGGAGATGCCCCGCTGAACTGGTACTAGGGCGAGTGAGCAGGACAAGACTGCCGCAGACAAAAGAAAAAAAAAAAACAGACCAGGAGGACGTCGTCATCAGAGATACGGGACAGAAGGCAAAAATGAAAGAATACGCTGATCAAAGAAGACATGCAACGCCTCACGAGCTAGAGGAAGGAGACATGGTGCTCGTAAAACAACGGCAGGTGAGGAAGTCAGACAGCGCGTTCGCAAAGGATCCGCTGAAGGTGGTGAAAGTGAACGGGCCCATGATTACAGCTACCGCCGGCCAGCACCAGGTCACAAGAAACAGCTCCCACTTCAAGGAGGTGAAAACGGAAGAAGAAGGAGACATGCCAAAGAAGGAACTGACCAGAGAGATTTGGCAGGAAGATACATCACCAGTTGTCGGAGAACAGCGACCAAAGAGGGAGTGTAAAAAGACCAAGAGACTAATCGAAGAGATGTGAAGAGACCACCAGTTCACAGAGATCTCTCTCTCTCTCTCTCTCTCTCTCTCTCTCTCTCTCTCTCTCTCTCTCTCTCTCTCTCTCTCTCTCTCTCTCTCTCATCACCATCACGAGTCGACAGGACAAGTGGCAAGAAACTTTGTTTGCAACAAAGGGGGAGATGTCGTGCCCACAGGGTGGCACTAAGACCCTGGGGCTCAGGGGTCAAAGAGGAACAGGGGACACCGGACACTACATCCGGTCAAGGGCGGGGGGAGAAGGACACTTGCCTGCAGGACCTCGAGGCGAGAGGTCAGATCCGGGGGATCGCAACCACATGATAATAAAGAGTGATACTGCTCACCCTGCCGCGTCCTTGGCATTTTGTAAACGACGCGACATACCGGACCGCCTAAAAACGGGCCAAGTCACCCCTATATTGAAGAAACCGACAGCAAACTCCGCCGACCCCAACAATTTCCGACCCATAACCAACATTCCCATGCTAGCCAAGGTCCTGGAAAAATGTGTTCAGCAACAACTGAACCAACACATCATGGACTTCAACCTTCTGAACATCCACCAATAAGGTTTCAGGCCCGGCCATAGCACAGAAACAGCCATTCTGCACATAGTTGACGACGCCCTCCTAGCTCTTGACCGCAACGAAACCTGTGTACTAGTCCTGCTCGACCTCTCCTCAGCCTTCGACACGGTCAATCACGACAAAATTCTAAGAAGACTGGAAAACAGGATGGGTTTATCTGGCACAGTCCTTCAATGGTTCAAATCCTTCCTGGAAAACAGAACAAGATCGTTCATGGTGAACAAAAATCACTCTCCCTCCTCACTGAACCTTCTAGGAGTACCACAAGGCTCCACCCTATCACCCACCCTATTCAACCTATATGTCGAACCACTAACTGAACTACTTCAGCAAGCGAACATTGCCTACCATATGTACGTGGACGACACCCAACTTTACATCAAGATCTCCTCCATTGAAGACATAAAAACAATGAACCTGGCACTCGAAAAGACCGTCCACTGGCTAACGAGCAACTTCCTCAAGCTAAACTGGCAAAAGACAGAATTTCTTCTAATCTCCCCCCCCAATAACTCCCTGGAGACAAAGAAATGGACCAAGTTGATCACTGCTCTGAATTGCACGCCAACTTTGGTGGACTCCACCAAATCACTCGGAATAACACTAGATAAAAACCTTAACATGCAAACACACATCAACTTGATAGCTAAAAACGCACGCTTTCACCTCAGTTACCTTAAAAAAATGAAACCGTTCATCGAAAACCCGGACCTCAAAACAGCAGTTCAGTCCTTAGTCATCTCAAGGCTGGAATACGGATGCACCACCCTCGCGGGGCTTCCCAAAATCTCAACCGCCCCTCTAAAAGCCTGCCTCAACCCTGCAGCAAGATTCTTAATAGGATCTAGAAAATTTGACCACATATCACCACACCTGAAAGCACACAACTGGCTACCGTATGATGCTCGAATCCACCTAAAAATGGCATGCATCACTCACAAAGCGCTTCACCACAATACGCCCCAGTACCTATCCCAAAAACCTACTCTATCTGGAGGACTCAGACATTTTAGGAGCGCCGATAACCTATTCCTGAAACCCTTATGTTTCAGCAAGAAAAAAACATCGGACCGAGCATTCTCAGGAGCAGCACCAAGAAAATGGAACTCACTCCCTCCTTACATCAGAAAAATCTCCTCTACTCTTCTGTTCAAAAGAGAAGCAAAATCATTCCTGATGTGCAAATTCCTCCCGTAAACTCCCACAGGAACCACTCCAGTTCTACATCCTTATACCTGCCTCCTTTCCCCCTCCAAGAACTCCCTCGCACCTATTACCTGTTGCTCAGATTATCTTTGTTGCCTGTACCCCTCCGATCTTTGACAAAACATGTTGATATTATGTACTGCCTTATCTTGATACTTGTTTTTATTCATTCTGTTTACTCTTTGTAAAGCGCTCTGATACCCTACCCTGGGTCTGGTCCGCGCTATAGAAAACTCTGAAATAAATAAATAAATTAGGGTTTTAGCACTCCATTGAAGCACATTGCTCTCCTCTCTCTCGCCTCGTACTCAAGATTCTTTGTCTTCTCTAAAGGAAAAAGGACAAGGAGGATCTCAAAGTTTCTATAGACGCCTCATCCTTCGGAGATGATTTGTTCTGCTTGTCTGCTGGAGCCCCTCACACACACAATATACTCAACCAATCAAAGAGCAGGGTATCAGACAGGCATGCTTGGGATGTCATGGAGGGAGCATGCAGACAAAGAAATTAACAAAACTCACAGTGTAGACTTGCGCTTCAGAAACAATATGGTGCATATCAGCTTGCAGGAGGATGATATTCAATTGGATATTGGCTCCTGGTAAACCCACCTTACAATGTACAAAATTATTGATAATGGACTCATACTGGTTTTCAGACTCATCAATGTGGGTTAAACTGTGAATCAGTCCAAAGAGTTCAGAATCAGTATACCTAGGCCATGATGCAAGCTACAGAAAAGGCACCACCTGCTTCCAGCTTCGTAGTAATACAGGTGTCTGTATACAGGGTGTGCAGATAGAGTTTTTAGTAGGTTTTCAGGTTGAGGTTAATGTTAATGGGCATTTACTATAGCGCTAGCGACTCACCCCCAAAGGGGTATCTCAGCGCTGTAGCAGAGTCATATGGAAAGGCGACAGGGCAGAGCAACCACGTTTTAAGATGTTTTCAATCCTGTGAAGCCAGTACAAGAGCGGATATATAAGGGCAGCCTATTCCAATGCTGCCGTATTTTGACATACAGATACGGCGGGACATAATAACAGTTTGTTTTTTTATCTGAGATTGCTGCCAGGACAGTAGAAGGTGAGACTCTCCTGTATTTTGGGCCTTTGCCGACTAGGGACTTGTGAGTCAGGCAGAGCAGTTTGTACAACACTCTTGTCCTGATAGGGAGCCAGTGAAGGGCTCTGAGTGAAAGGACAGATGGCGTACCTGGTGGCAGTTTGTTGACTAGGTGGGCAGCAGTGTTCTGGATGATCTGCATTTTAGAAAGAAGAGATTCATTGAATGCCAGTACTAGGGCATTTCCATGGTCAAGACGACTCAGTGGAAGCCACTGAAATATTCTCCTTATGAGGCACATTGTTCCAAAACAGGTACCACAAGTGGATATAACCTGATCCTTCATAGATAGGTTTTCATCAAGAAGGACATCTAGGTTTCCAGCTGTTTTACTATGAAAAGGCACAGGGCCTAGCTCAGGAGGCAACCAAACCTCTGACCAGTATAGCTGAGCTTTTCCAAACAGAAGGATCTCTGTTTTGTCTCCATTTAGGTGAAGACAATTAAGAGTCTTCCACGTGGCATTTTTTCTCCTGCAGATGATGAATCTGTGTTTGAAATTTCCAATGTCGTGCCCGAAAGAGATGACTAGTTGGGTGTCGTCAGCATAGGAAATAATTTCAAAACCACAGGACTTGACTATCTGGGAAAGGGGTGCTACATAGATGTTAACAAGAGTGGGGTTTAAGGAGGAGCATTGTGAAACCCCCTTGCCCAAGGAAAAGATTTTAGATTGAAAGGTGTCTATAGAAAACTGCTTGTATACAGAACACAGGATAAACTTTCTGACTCTTGAAGAAATTATACCAACTATTTGGAGATGCCAGGGACTAAGAGGACACTGAGGTCTTGTGACATACCGAATTCATTAAGGCCTGGGGACATTGGAGTTATCTATTATTACAAGTGACTTCCTCTGACGCCGGTCTCCGATGGCGCTCTTTTAATCTGAACTCATGCATCGACTATTGAATCTTAATAACTTTGCTCTGAAGAAGCCCTCTTGAAAGGTGAAACGCGTTGGCTGTATCCTAAAGTGTTTAAAGGATATTTCAAATGAAGGACTTACATCGCACACCAACAGTACCTGCGAATGAACTCTTCTTTGTGTGTTAAACCATTGTTGTTTTTCTGTGTTGCCTCTCATCAGCCCTTTTGGTCTATAGAAAACAATTGGGTCCTTTCATTAAGAAAGTTTTTGAACTAATCAAGGGCTGTTCCCTGAATACCTATCTCGTGGAGACGTTGAACCATGATGGAATGTGAGGAGGTATCAAATGCCACTGACAGGTCAAGAAGTATCAGTATTGCTGGAGTTCTGGCATCTAGAGATAGTCTGATAGAATCTACTAGTGTTAGTAAGGCAGTTTAAGTACTATGGGAGGCTCTGAAGCCAGATTGTGAAGGATGCAGAAGATGATGGTTCTCTTAATAAGAGGAAAGTTGTTTATTCACATATTACTGCAGAACTTTGCCTAGCATAAGAAAAAGAGAAATGGGGAGGTAGTTAGCTGACTCCTTTGAATCTGCATTCAGCTTTTTTGAAAATGTGCGTAACGTGTGCAGATTTCCACTACTGAGGAACAGCAGCTAGGGTCAGCGATCGGTTGCACAGTTATGTAATGGTAGGAGCGAGAAGAGTGGATATCCTACGTGTCTTAGATGTGCTGCAAATCTATCTTCTCTAACTATTGATGTGGCACTGTTGTTTAAGCACATTGATGACACCGGCCACCAGTGTCAAGTGACTCCCACTTCTATTTAAGTTCACTCTGACTTTTTTTTTTGTCCTCATATAACATCAATAAAGGTATTCAGATCTTGAATTTAGCAGATTAAGCAGGCAATTCCACCGATTTTCCCCTACCGTGGGGAGACATTCGTAATTGCACTCTTATTCTAGCTCCATTACCAACTTGCTGAGTCCTTTTTAGAGTGGATCTTTCACTCCTATGACTTAGCTATTGATATTTTAAATCATAGGACCGATTTCCTTCTCAGCTACTTTAAACTTATGTTTTCAACTTATTGCTCTTCCCACTTATCCCAGATCTCCCAAAAACTGACCTTTTTACTTTTCTCCAGTGAGCTCTTACAGTCTAAGGACCTTATTCTCCGAATTGATAATACCCATTCTAATCTGGTTGGGGATATGGGTGACACCCATTTAATGCAAATCTCCCTCCTTGCCAACAATATTAGTATAAACAGCAGGGATTTTTGGTTTCTGGATAATTTACCCCCCTCTTCTACACCAAAGATAACCATTTGGAGGCTCATCTTAATGTCTTGACTTATAACCTCATTAATCATCTTACCCACTTCCAGCCAGAAAAGTCGATCAGAGGGCACCGCCAGAACATATGTACATCATCCGCCCTTTCTTCTCCACATTTCGGGCACCTCTTCGGTTCTTGTATCCCAAGTTTGAACAGCCTTCATGGTGTCCAATATGCCCTGTGCACTGTGAAGACATGGTTTTTCTTGGGAGATGCGGATTTCACAGTGGACCAAAATGTAGTCATCGATACTTGCTATATGTCTTCTAAATTCGGAGTAGCGAGGTCCCTCTTCCAGATCTCTTCCAGCTTTAAGAAGGGCTCTTCCCCTGCCTCAATCATTACCCAGTACCATTTTGCAACCTCCTTTCTCTGGGGAGTATTAGTTGGCGTTCGTTTTCAAAGTCCCCTTTATGCTCTCCCATTCTCTTCAAACTATTCGTCCAACTCAGCAGTTGATAGTACTTAAATTTTGCGAGATGTCCATCTGTGACTCTCTCTAATACCACCCAGTGAACTAGCCCATTTTCTTGTAGAAGTTCACCCCATTTGTTTATTCCAGCTTGTTTTAATGGGATTGCCTTTTTGTCTACAAGGCATGCAGGGGTTCCGGGGGATTCCCATATTAGGGCAGAAGCACAATAGTAGGGTATCGCCAACAGACGTTTAATTTGGTACCATAGACTACTCGCAGCCTTCAATACCTTTAGCCTCACTTTTTTGTAGTATTTGGGAGGGCCAAACTTATATAACAAAAAAATTGCCATATTTTCCTCATCCGTTGTTAATACTCTTAAAAAGGGGGTATAAAAAGCATTTTCTAAAAGTAAAGATCTAAAGGTTTTAAATTGAAAGGCACGACAATCAGCAAACAGGTCAGGACTGGCAATTCCCCCATAGATCTTCCTTCTATGTAACTTTTTCCATGCTATCCTGACCCCTTTATTTGACCAAATAAAACTACTCAGTGTCCCTTGTAGTTTCTTAATTGCGTTCAAATCAAACCCCAACGGAATTGTGTCAAAAATAAACGTAAACTTTTGTAAAATGGACATTTACAGTAAGCTGGATCTACCTAAAAAGGATAATGGAAGGCTATTCCAAATTTTCAAAAGATTAATTGATTATTCTTTGATCTTTACAAAATTCGTGTGAGCCAAGTCATTAAGATTGTGAACCACCTGTATCCCCAAATATCTGATCTCTTTTTCACCGACGGGCTGTAACATTTAGCATTCCACTCCATTATTTCAGTTTTTTGTTGATTAACTAAATATCCTGAAACTTTGGCAAAATCTTCCAACGTTTTAATAATCTCCATTTCACTAGTAAAAATCATCAGGTCGTCTGCGTAAAGACCCACCTTTTTTCCCAGTGTTTATACTTAAAAGAAATAATATTGGAGTTTGCTCTGATTTTCTCTACCAAGGGTTCAATATATATATTGAAAAGCAATGTGGAGAGTGGGCATCCCTGATGAGATCCTCGTTTAATTTGTATCTGGTCTGTAAGATTCCCGTTTACTAAGACTCTTGCTGCTGGATTTTTATATATCATTGACACTTCTCCTAGGAAGTTCTCCCCCAAATCATGTTTCCTTATTAACCATTGTAAAAAAGGCCAGCTAACCCGATCGAAAGCTTTAGCAGCGTCAAACGTAAGGATCGTCAAGGGCATGTTATTACTTGTTGCTAAACCTATTGTGCCAATCAGCTCTTGGGTTAGATTGTGCAGATGTCTCCCTTTTATAAAACCCATTTGGTCCGATTGTATTAATTGATCAATCACCTTCCCTAAGCGTTTTGTTAATATCTGAGTATATATTTTGTAGTTTAAAAGAGAGATCGGTCTATATGACTCACATAATTTGGGATTTTTATTTGGTTTTAAAATAATACTAATTGTGGCAACTCGTCTCCTTATAGGAAGATGCCATTTATGAGTTCCATCAACCATGGGGCCAGTTCTTCTTTCAGAATTTTATATAACTCGTTTGGGAGGCCATCTGGGCCTGCAGCTTTCCCCTTTTTCGATCTTCCCATTCCTAGTTCCACCTCCTCTTAGCTAATCTTTGCACAAAGGAGGTTCTGAGATGTAAGATTTAAACGGATGAAATGTATTCCCTATGAGTATCTTTGTATTTGCTCCCCTGATACCATAGTATCTTCGTTATATGAATCTTTAAAATACGAAGCAAAAACCTCCCTTATCTCTTTATCCTCTCTGTGGGATCGGACTCTTCTAACATCCAAGATTTCAGAGATATTATTTCTATTCACTTCTGTTTTGGTTTTCCACGCCAGCAGCTTCCCGCAGCCCTCCCCATATTCGTAGTGCGAGATTTTACTTGCTTCCCATTTCATTTTAATTTCTTCTTCTAAGAAGCTAGATAGTCTATGCTTTCCTTCTTGCAAGTTATCTTGATTTTGTTTCTGAATTTGTATGTTCATAGGATTCTCTAGTTCCTCAGATAGCTTAGTAATGTAATCTTCCAACTCTTTTGTCTTTGCCTTCCGCTCCTTGTTTTGATTAATAGAAATTCTAGTTAAGCTTCCCCTAATAAAAGCTTTGTATGTGTCCCATACTATGTGCATTGGAGCTGTATACCTGTTAATCTGAAAAAATGTATTTGTCTCTTTTTTTTAAATTTCAACCAAGCTATTATTCATTAAGAATACCCGATTTAAAGTCTATCTTTTTTGTGTCAATGGCTGATTAATTGTGAGTGCTAAGCTAACCGCTGAATGATCTGATAAGTGTTCTACAATGTGTTCCACACTAATGACTTTGTTGCCAATCCTGTTATTTACTAAGATAAAGTCAATCCTTGAGAAGTGCCTGTACTTTTTGTTTGTAAATATATATCTATTACCCTTACCTCATTTTTCTCTCCAAATATCTATTAAGCCTAAATCTTCCATCATGCTTTTAAAAAAGATTCTCATTTTTGGGGTGTTAACTGTATTCCTGGTAGATGATTTATCGAAAATTGGATCCATCAAAAGAGTAAAATCACCCCCCATTACAATGGGGATTTTTATATTGAGAAGAGCGTTATATAGGTCCAGGAGTGGTCCCGTATCATCAGTGTTAGGACCATAATATCATACAATTGCATACCAATTATCATATACTTTAACCTTTGCTATAATCCACTCCCCCTTTTTATCTACCTTGCAATCTCCCATGCATACTTTAATGGATTTTTTAAAGAGAATTGCCACCCCTTTTATGCAACACTCCTGTTCTGTACATCATAGTGTTCTATCCATGTTTGATTTTTTAGTATTTTACTCCATTCTGCTTTCAGCAAATGTGTTTCTTGTATTATAAATATTTCATTCTTTGACAGCTTCCAATACTCCAGAATTTTCCTCCGTCTGCTAGCAACCCTAAGCCCATTAACATTCCAACTTAAGATGCTCACTGGCTTATTTTTGAATTCTTCAGCCATTTCTTATATATTGTTTCAGGTCAGGGAAAAGGAGACTTTGGGGCCGATTCCGATTCGGGCCGGAAAACATACCGACCGACTCAGTACGGGAATGTTGTCCGACCGACACATACCGGCGCTGCCTGACCTGCGTAGTACGATGAAATGCATGTGAATCACGACCGACTCGTACGGAACACAAGCCGAACGACCGAACCGCACGGAAACAAGCTATCCGGCCGGGAAACTACGCTAATCAAACCAACCGACACGCACCAGGAATGAACCCGACCGAAACATACCCGCGAACTCCGACCCGCGCAGTACGATGCAATGCGTGGAAAACCAGACCGAGTCGCACGGAGCCCAAGCCGTACGACCGACACGCATACAAAACCCAGCCGAAGCAACCCAATACTCCGCGACCGTCGCGTACGCCGCACATGAAACCCAGCTTAAAAGACTCGGAGAAGCCAGCACGAGCCAACTGCAGCGTCCTACTCGGTCAGTAGAACGTCTCCTACATGCCTAAAAAACTCAAAAGAAAAAATCCAAAAAAAAGGGCCAAACAAGCAATGACAAAGTCAATAAATACAGGGGGAAAAAAACATGGAACAAGGACACACCCAAAACTCCACCCATATAAAGGCCACAAATCCCTACCATGATAATTTGCTAATTCAACTGACCTGCCAGCACAGAACACCATCAGACAGCAACCACAGACACACTCACAACTCATCCATCACACAAGCCACACACCATTAGCACCTCACAAATAGCACCCTCACATACACCCAGCAAAACCTACACTCACCCACCCTCACTTGCACACTCACACACACATCAATCCCCACCACCACCCATCACCATGCCCCCAAAGAAGAATCCAAAGTTCCTAGACAGTGAATTGGAAGTCCTGGTAGATGAGATCCTCAGGGCAGAGCCACAGTTGTTTGGTACATTGGTCCAACAGACCCCCATGTCGCAGAAAACCAAGATGTGGGAGAGGATCGTCGACAGGGTGAACGCACAATCACAATGTTTGCGCACAAAGGAAGACATCCAGAACAGGTGGTATGATGTGCGCAGGAGGGTCAAGGACCTACTCAAGAAGGATTACGCCGTGAGTCAGCGCACCGGCAGTGGCCCTCCTGGCAAACCACTATACCTCAGGCCCTGGGAGGAGAAGGTGCGGGCCATCCTACCACCAGTGAGCGTATATGCACTATCAAACATCTCAGAGCCTGGTGAGTACACAACCAATATACACAATATTGTGTGACAATACACACACATCACTGTCAAGGGGACAGTCAAACCATGCACCCTTAGAAATCCACAGCAACCAAAAGATAATCATCCCAAGATGTGTATGTTGGTCAGATAAACACAATACATGCCATCTCATAGTGACATGTAACTATGTCATGACATGTACAAACCTAACAACAAATAGAGCAAGGCAGTGGCACAAATATAACCAACAAACACAGTCAGATATTTTGCCACCACTAGAACACCACCTCACAGGGAAGCTCACTGAAAGGAAGGAATTCTGTGTATGCTGTTGAAGTGAGTGTAGGCAATAGCATGATGGGAGTTGTAGTCACAGATATTGGTCACCCTCACAATTTGCCCATCAACACCACTCTGAACCATGCTCACATCACAGGGAGTGGAAAAGAACTGACAAGATGGCTGACACTGGGTACTGCTGTGGGGAGCACAAGGCCCTGCTGGGAACTGTGGACCAACCAACAGCAGGACACCACTGACTGACATCCTGAAAGCCAAGTTGCACTCCCTGCAATGGAAGCACGTTCCATGGTGGGATATCTGGCTGGGTGGGAAGGAGGACTGACAGCTCTGACCATAGTTACCAGCAGCTTTTCTCACACACCCCTTAACACAAACTCCACACAACTCACCTGGGAGAATGCATTGCCTCACACTCTAATTAAATATCCCACAAAGAACTACCACACTGGGTTATGCTGTGTGAAGCATAGGGACACATTTGGGACTTGTAGCCAAACAAACGCCAGGACAACACTGTCAGCCATCCTGTCAGCACAGGCACACTAGCCCACAGGGAAGCAGAGTCAAAAGGAAGGAAGTATGGGCATGCTGGGAAGGGGGGTGTAGGCAATAGCATGATGGGAGTGGTAGTCACAGCTCAACATCCCCCACCCACATGGCCCAGCAAGCTCACACTGAAGCATGCACACCTCACAGGGAGTGAAGAGCCACTTCAAAGATGTCTGACACTGCCCTCAGCTTGTGGGGAGCACAAGGCCCTGCTGGGAACTGTGCACCAACAAACAACAGGACCACACTGTCAGCCATCTTGACATTGCTGTCACACTCACACAGTGAAGTCCACTCAAAAGGAAGGAAGTATGGGAATGCTGGGAAGGGGGGTGTAGGCAATAGCATGATGGGAGTGGTAGTCACAGATATTGGTCACCCTCACAATTGGCCCATCAACACCACTCTGAACTATGCTCACATCACAGGGAGTGGAAAATAACTGACAAGATGGCTGACACTGGGTACTGCTGTGGGGAGCACAAGGCCCTGCTGGGAACTGTGCACCAACCAACAGCAGGACACCACTGACTGACATCCTGAAAGCCAACTTGCACTCCCTGCAATGGAAGCACGTTCCATGGTGGGATATCTGGCCGGGTGGGAAGGAGGACTGACAGCTCTGACCATAGTTACCAGCAGCTTTTCTCACACACCCCCTTAACACAAACTCCACACAACTCACCTGGGAGAATGCATTGCCTCACACTCTAATTAAATATCCCACAAAGAACGACCACACTGGGTTATGCTGTGTTAAGCACAGGGACACTTTTGGGACTTGTAGCCAAACAAACGCCAGGACAACACTGTCAGCCATCCTGTCAGCACAGGCACACCACCCCACAGGGAAGCAGAGTCAAAAGGAAGGAAGTATGTGCATGCTGGGAAGGGGGTGTAGGCAATAGCATGATGGGAGTGGTAGTCACAGCTCAACATCCCCCACCCACATGGCCCAGCAAGCTCACACTGAAGCATGCACACCTCACAGGGAGTGAAAAGCCACTTCAAAGATGTCTGACAATGGTGCTCTGTTGTGGGGAGTACCAGGCCCTGCTGGGAACTGGGCACCAACCAACAGCAGGACACCACTGACTGACATCCTGAGAGTCAACCTGCACCCACTGCAAGGGTGGCATGCTTCATGGTGGGATAACTGGGCTGGGGGAGAAGGAGGTCCGGATGTCAACCAAATACCACCAATGCTGGTCATGCACACACCTCAACATCCACATTGAAATGCATAAGGTTGCCAGGACAATGAGCCACACCAATATCAACCTCTGACTGTGACAACTTAGGACAATGCAATGTACAGGGCCGCATCCAGAGGTACAGTCACAACTGTCATGTGTTTGAACCATTGATGCCTGCAAAAACATAACATACATTGTGTGTCTCTTCCAAAAACAGGTGATGATGGGGAAACAGCAGCAGATGAGGAGGAGTCCCTGTCCCAGGCTCCGGGGGACCCTGAGCTCTCTGGTGTGGAACTGCCTCTGCCCTCATCGGATGGCGAAGACCAACCTGGCACCTCCGGTGTGATTCATCATGCAGCACCAGCAGGACCACCATCTGCACCCCCTGCACCCATTCTTCCAACATCTGCCAACACACACCCCGCCGATAGGGACAGACCAAGAACACTGAATGACAACAGCACAGGGACCACAGCCCACCGTGAAGCAACGGACAACAACCCCAGTACCAACCCCCAAGGGGGCCAAGGGTCACCTGTGCGTGCCACGGCAGCTCCCGCACGTGTGGCCAGGGGTGGTGGGAGGGGTGGTAGGCAGAGGTCGCTGTTTGCAGAGGGGTCTGGACTGCATGATGACCCACAACTGGCACGCATTGCTGATGCATACCAGAATAGCACCGGAGAGGTCAGCCAGGTAGTGGGGATCCTCAAGGACATTCAACAGCAGCAGGCTGCCCATCATGCCTGCTTGGACTCCCACATGTCCCGTGTGGAGACACACATGTCTGACATGGAGTCCAAGTGGGACACATTGGAAGAACTGACAGCGGTGCAGAGGGACATATTGACATGCCTCCGCCAGATTAGCACCAACATGTCCACACCTCCCTGTGTGCCCACAACATCTGGTGCCGCAACAACTGCAACTGCCACAGGGAGGGAGGATGACTCTGGTGGAGAGTCCTCTGCACCGCAGCGGCCTCCACGTGAGGGTCCCCCCAGAAAGAAGAGGGGTCGTCCGAGGAAGGACAACTGAGAGGCCGATGGCCATGTACATCCCCCAGGAACCCAACACCTGTTCTGGAAATTCTCCTTTGTGTGCAAACTGTTCACCCTGTCGAATGCAACCCAACTCTCCCACATGACATGGGGAGTTTAAGTTGGACTAATGTATCAGATGACTGTGGACTTTACTCAGGACATTTCTGCTACCAACGCTTCCAACTCATCTGGGAACTTTGGATTCCAATACCAATGTACAGCACCCACCATCCTGTGCACTATCCTCACACATGTATGTAAATAAACTCACTATTACACCATACTTGCCTCTGTTGTGATTCCAACATTGTTTTAGTCATGGAGATGATGATCTGCTAAATGACACTGTGCATGCTAACTGCCACAGCAAGTTCAACACCGTCATGTGAGTCATGGCGACGTGACACATATGAGGGAGACACACCACTAGGACTACACAACACATAGACACCAGGGCCATCTGACTCATCGCCTACACTGATGTTGCCAGGAAATACAGTGGAATGCACAGACACCACACCTATTCAGAGTCTGTGTTAACTAGCCCACAGGTGCAGTAAGCAAATGTCAGTCAGATGTGTGACCACAGACAACGCACATCCCAAAGTGAAGCACAGGTTTATTACACATTTGTAACATGTTGTTTCCACTACAAATGCAAGGTAATCCCACGTGGCAGTGGCCACACTGTCAACAAGTGTAGAAGAAATAAAGTCCAGGGGTGTGTAGCACATCACCTGTAGGGAAACGACTGCTGCCTGCCACCCTGAAAGCTGAATCATGGTGTCGGGGGATCCGAGTTGACCAAACAACTCTGAAAGCACCCTGTGAAGGACAGACATGACACACAGTCAAAAGCACTGAAGAACAGGACAGAACTGCAATACTCATGCCCAATACATGTCACAAGAGTCCTACACAAAACCAAGTTAGCATGTCAACACTGTTGGGGAGTACAGACTACCTGTAAGGACACATCGCTGCACGCATCCAGTCAAGTAGCACATGGCCACACTCAAACAGCACCAGAGCACCATCCACACATATCATGCAAACTCACATCATTGACATGACATCTCTGGATACTCACATTCAGCTGAAGAAGTTGGTGATGAGCTGTGTGCGGACATCACCCTCATCATCATCATCATCACTGGCATCGTGGCCCAGGCCAGGATCCTCCACAGGTGGCGGATGTTGGTCATCGTCATCCAGGATGAGAGGCTACTCCTTCCGCACTGCCAGGTTGCGTAGCATGCAGCAGATGATGACAATCTTGCACACCTTTGCTGGGGCATATGGGAGGGCCCCTCCTGTCTTGTCTAGACAGCGGAAGCGGCTCTTCAGGAGACCAAATGTCCGCTCGATCACTCTCCTGGTCCGACCATGTGCCTCATTGTAGCGCATCTGGGCTGGTGTCCCAGGGTTCCTGAGGGGTGTCAGCAACCACGGCATGTTGGGGTATTCGGAGTCACCTACGGACAGACAATTGCACATTAGCTGAGTTGGAAAAGAGGGCGGAATACAACATAGCAGAACACACACAATGGTGCAAAGTCAGTACACCCCGACAAGCCAGGCACGCTGGTTCTGCATCTGTGACATCATCCTCGGGATGCGACTACTCCTCATCACGTAGGCATTGTGTGCCGAACCGGGGAAACGGGCACACACATGTGAGATGCTCATATCTGCAAGACATACCACCAGAGCATTGATCGAATGGTAATGTTTCCTGTTCCTGTATGCCTGCTCATGTGCCTGTGGTGGTACCAAAGCCACATGTGTCCCATCAATGGAGCCAATGACATGTGGCATCCTGCCCAGGGCATAGAAGTCACTCTTGACATCAGTGAGTTGTTGACGTTTAGGGAAATAGATGTACTGGTTCAGGTATCTCAACATTGCCTCCAAAACATCGCGTAGCACACGGCTGAACATGGTCTGTGACATCCCACCAGCAGACGCCACAGTGTGTTGAAAGGTACCGGTGGCAAAGAAGTGTAGGGCTGCCATCACCTTCACCTTGGGGGTCAGCGCTGAAGGGCTATGGCCGGCCAGGTTGCAAATGTGGGGCCAACCGCACCGCCAATTCCTCAATCAGCGCCCTGTTGAAGCGGTACCGTCGGATGCAGTCACGTTCCACCATCGTTGCCAGGTCAGGGAATGGTCTATGGACAGCTGGTGCCCTGCAGTGCATAGGTGAAGAAAGAAAGATTGTCAGTCACCCCACATATGTGCCATTGACCATACTCAATATCACATGATACATCATTATGAGACACAAGTACCTGATGTGTGTGCCATTCTGTATGGACATATATGGCACCTACATGGCCAACATCTAACATCACAGTTCAACATGTGTTGACAACAAGTTCCAGGTTGTGCTATGGGAAATCATTAGGCTGTGTCACAGTACCCATTTACTGCTGTCACGTTCCAAACACACACCACAGTGACATGTCAGGACAGATGTGCCACAGGCATCACAGCTCATTGACAGGTAGATTCCCAGGGACCCTGTATTGCCACATGGACACTGGCATGACATGGCGTATAATGTACACGTCAGCAAAACAACCATGACTCCCACAGGTAGTGGCCCCTGTTGCCTCTGCAGGACAGACATGGACGTCTGTAACACACACACGCACAACATCAAAGTCCATGCACAAACAACGTGGATGTGGAGACTGTCTCCCATTGTGCACATGGAATCAGAGACATCGGAAACACAACATGCACACAGACTGTGGAGGGCCATCACTATTGTGGCAATGGGTCACCCTGTGACGTACATACCTTCCCACATGGGACTCAGGGGGTATGTGACATGACATACACATACACAACCTGGAAATGTGACCATGCCACATGCTCTGAAATGAACAGTGCGATACAAAAGGGGATGATGGACGGAACGCTTGAGCCAATCAAACACTCACCCCCAGTCAACTGATCTGGGTTTAATCCATCATCATTCTTTAGCTCACTCCACCACCCCAGTTCAGACATGGCCATAAGCAAATCAGTCTGACCCTGTGCCTCATGGGAACAGTCCAGCCCTGAAATGAACAGTTGCACATCACAGTGGTCATGTGCACAACACACAAAGGATTCTGTCCCCATGAACACGTGCACAGCCTGGGAGTGGCTGCCCCCAAGTGCCACCCAAAAAACCACATGTTGACCCCCATACACAGAAAAGGTAATGCAGCCTTACATGCCTTAGGATACAGTGTGGACAGGCTGTGGTGTTGTAGGTGTGCCCCTGAGTCCCTGGCAAGTAAATGTGGCTGGCATACGTTCACCAGTGACAAGCATGGTGACATATGCGAGTGACTTGTACAGGGACGTGTCGTACAGCAATGGATCGATTCGTGTGCAAGAATTGGCCATTGCATATGATGTGAGCGGATACGAGTTGTTTTTCGAAATACGCGTTGTACAGCAATGGACCGATCGGTGCGCACGCATTGGACATTGCATATGATGTGAATGGATACGTGTTGTACAGCAATGGACCGATCGGTGCGCACGCATTGGACATTGCATATGATGTGAGCGGATACGCGTAGTACAGCAATGGACCGATCGGTGCGCACGCATTGGACATTGCATATGATGTCAGCGGATACGCGTTGTACAGCAATGGACCGATCGGTGCGCACGCATTGGACATTGCATATGATGTGAGCGGATACGCGTTGTACAGGAATGGACCGATCGGTGCGCACGCATTGGACATTGCATATGATGTGAGTGGATACGCGTTGTACAGCAATGGACCGATCGGGGCGCACGCATTGGACATTGCATATGATGTGAGCAGATACGCGTTGTACAGCAATGGACCGATCGGTGCGCACGCATTGGACATTGCATATGATGTGAACGGATACGTGTTGTTTTTCGAAATACGCGTTGTACAGCAATGGACCGATCGGTGCGCACGCATTGGACATTGCATATGATGTGAGCGGATACGCGTTGTACAGCAAGGGACCGATCGGTGCGCACGCATTGGACATTGCATATGATGTGAGCGGATACACGTTGTACAGCAATGGACCGATCGGTGCGCACGCATTGGACATTGCATATGATGTGAGCGGATACGCGTTGTACAGCAATGGACCGATCGGTGCGCACGCATTGGACATTGCATATGATGTGAACGGATACGTGTTGTTTTTTGAAATACGCGTTGTACAGCAATGGACCGATCGGTGCGCACGCATTGGCTATGGCCTGACATGGTAACGGACGAGTTTTCGAAGCTTTAACAAGTCAGATGCAGTGAATTCAGTTGGCCACCCACAACAATGTTGCAAATTAATGGGTGTCATGAAGTTGAACTTTTGAAGGATGCTGTGGGCGTGTATAAGTGGTGCAATTCCATGCATTGGCCAGATTCAGAAGATGCAAACGACTTGGACCTATCACTTTGGACACATGGGACAGTATCTGCCTCTGCAGCACACATATAATGCTGGCTGTTCCCCTGAGAGCTCACTTGCCTGCACTACATGCTCCAGGACGACATCTGCCACTACCACTGCTGCTGTCTCTGCATCCTCTGGCTACTGCAATGGCACGTACTGTGGATAGAGCCCCAGCCTTCAGCACTGAGGAGAACCAGGCCCTGCTGGACAGCCTCCTTCCACAGTACAGCAAGCTGTATGGGAAACCAGGGGAGCAGGTGAGTGTGCTGTCCACTGCCTTACTAATTGTGCATGTTGTCTGACTAGCAAGACGTACAGTGTGTACACCAGTGGCTAGCATGCTCACTGAGTAGTTGTCACCCCCAAAGTGTGTAGTCACATGCACTGAACAGGTATAGTGCAGTAAGAGTGCATTCCAACAAGGTTTTACTTCCCAGGCAATGATACCATTTAGTAACTGCTGGCAAACTGTTCATAGCCATAGTTGCACTACCTGTGTACATCATATGCCCCTGTGATTGAGACATGTATATCCAACTGTGTGATGCACGGAAATGTTGCATGTGTAGTAATGGCCTTTTCACTTTGTCATCCTCACAGGTTGATGCCCACCAGAAGCAGGAGATCTGGCTGACCATCGTCCGGGCAGTACGATCTGTGGGGGTCTACAGGCGCAGGATCCGCAACTGCCAGAAGAGGTGGCAGGACCTTCGGGCTGGACCCGGAGGATCGCAAGGGTCCAGCTGAAGCTGTCGCCTCCTCGCAGGAGGCGCGGACACCTGACCCTGACCCCCCACATGCTCCGGATCCTGGCGGTGGTCTTCCCTGACCTGGATGGGCAGCTGAAAGCCAGACAGCAGCAAGGAGGGGGTAAGTGCTAGCCTCAACTGTGTACTATGACTGACATGCTCTATGCACTCCTTTAGCCTGGTTCCACTTCCACAGTACAACTGTCATGTCGTCCTGGACTCATGTCCCTCACTTGTGTCATGCCCCCTCCTCATCTGATACACAGGTGTGGCCCTTACAGTCTGTGACTTAGGTCACTTGGGTACTGTGTACTTGCAGTTACCTGTGGTTCAAGTTGGGGACAGCATCAGTTACAGGAACTTTGTGGTGGGCTGCATGGGTGGTACAATTGCTCACATTGCCTGTGATCTGACATGTACTCTGGGTATGGCTTTAATATGTGTTCCAATTGCTGCTCTGACTCACCACATGTCTGGGGTATGTGCCACACACCCATGCTGCTGCAGAGACCAAGGTAGGGGCCTCAGAAGTATGTACATCATGTGTGTGACACATGCATAGCCACCTGCCTACGATGACCTGGGATCATCTCAGTCCTCATGATGTGGGTGGCCAGGGGTGCACATGTGCACCTGTCAGCTACAGGGCTTACATTTCTAAAACTCCCCTGATTGTGACATAGTGCAGACTGGTGTTGTGTCTATGCACTGCCCCTGTGACAGGAGACAGTTATGACTGACTTGCCAGACAGGCCTGTGCCATGACATTCCAATCGCAAAGGGTGATCCAGCAGTGGTGTGATATGTCCTGCATGCACACCATTGTTGCATTGTCTATCAGGACATGAGGACATCATTGTGTCTGGTGATGGAAGCAAAACCTGCATATCAACAGAGACTTTGCCCATCACTTTTCCTGACACATGTACTGAGTCAGTGGCAGGAGATGGCATGTGTTTGGAGTGACACATTTCCATATGTACTCTTGGATATCCAACAACTGTGTATGTGGTGCATGTGTGCACATATGATTAGTCGCATACAACAGGCAGCAGACAGATGGGTGCATGGACAGGTAGGATATGTGTGGCATGACTGACTGTCAGGCAGACAATGGGCTTCTTGAAATCATGTCAGCACTAATTGCAATGTCTAGCAAATGATGGCAGGGCTTGCTCTGTGATGTGCTGTACTTACTGTGGTGTGTGTGGTCAGTACAGGTGACTAATGTTGCTCTGTTTATCCTGATTGTTTGCAGATACATCCACGGCCACAGGAGGAGACAGCTCCACGGACCAAGAGGAGCGGCAGAGCCAGACTGGGTCCACTGCATGGGAGACCGAGGGACCCAGTGGCACGGAGGGTGAGGGGAGCCACACTGAGGATACCTCAGCTACAACCACCTCGGCTGGGGAAAACAGCATCTCCAGTGAGGACTCTCTTGTGGAGGCGGGTGTCAGCAGACCAGAGGCAACGTCAAGCAAGTCTGTCCCCGCCACCACCACCATCTCCACCCTCCCATCTGCTCCCATCCCACATGTCCGTGGAGGTTCCCGTGTAGGGGAGCGTGTCTCCTTCATGCCAGGCACCGCACCCCCTGCCTCTGTCCCCCCTGCTGCCCTGAGTGTGGAGTCTGTGGACTTGCTGAAACAGATCCATGTAGGGCAGACATCAATTCTGAGTGTCCTCCATGCACACACGAGTCTTTTGACACAACTGGTGTCATTCATGGAGGCATGTCATCTGGCATGTCTGCCCTACATCGGACCAATCAGTCCATGGCCTCCTCACTGACGGCAGCAGTGTCCCTCCTGCAACAGTCCCTCGCCCCTCCTACCTCTGCCCCATCCACAATACCCAGCACCCTACCTGTCCCAAGCACACACAGACCGGCACCGGCACGCACCAGCACAGACACAAGCAGCACACAGACACACGCACCAAAATCCAGATGCACACGCACGCACAGTCAGGGGACTGATACCTCACTCACAGGGGCTGGGGCCCAGACACACACACACACATCCACGAGCACTGCACAGTCCTCAGATGCCTCTCCCTCCAAAAGCCCTTCCCTTGCCTCACCTGCAACCCCCCCTCCCAGAAGATCTTCCTCTGTGAGCTTGGCCTCTTCCCCACAGATACACCTGACACGAAGTCCAGGCGGAAGAGGCGACCACCACACACAGAGGGGAGTGCCCATCACACCCGGACACCCTCCCCCAGGCACAGGCAGACAGAGGACCCCATTCGAAAGTCCCCCCGGACCAGGAAGGGCAAGACCCCACCACCACCACCACGCAGCTCCACCACACAGTCTCTCTCCTCCATCCCCCAGGCCACCACTGCACAGGTTCCACCGCCACACCCTGCCCCAGGTTCCCCCACACACCGATACTGCATCCCCAAACTGCTTAGGCCCTCTCCCCCTACCACTTGCTCTTCCACCCCCAAACCAGACGCTCTGCCTGTTTGTGCCACTGGTGTGGAGACCGGGTCCCCCCCTCTGTCCTGCCCACCTCATCTGCCCCCCCTTCCACTCCCTTGGAGTTATGCACTGCAGTGGAGTCCACAACCACCCCGTCTGACTCGGGCACTGCAGTGGGGACCCAGTCCACTCCATCTGACCAGCCCACTGCAGTGGTTGCAGCACCCACAACATCTGAGTTGTGCCCTACAGTGGTGCCGGCCCCCACTGAGTCAGACACCTCCACTGCAGTTGCCGGTGACACTCCTGCACCCACCACCCCTCCACTGCCTCCTTCTGGCATCCCCTGATCCTGTCCCTGCGGTGCCTGGCCTGCCCCTTGTATGCCCCTCCGAGGGGGATGTCCCCTGTCCGTAGCAGTGCAGGCAAGCAATGGGTGACAAGTTGTCACGTATCACCCTGTTGGGACTGTGTATTTGGACTGGCCATTGGCCTTAGTTTCTTTTGGACTTCAAATTTTAATTTAACATTTGCTGAATAAAGCCTCTTTTTGTTTAATTGTGGTTTTTCTTTGGATGTACATGATGTAGATGAGTATCATCATGCATTTGCAGTTGTAATAGTGTTCAGATCAGGAAAATGAAGTGTTGCTGTGATGGACTCCATGTGGTCCATGGGATATGTGTCCTAATGTAGTCTGGATCTATAGCATCCTTTGCTGCAGTCTGAGGGTGTAATGTTCAGTATTTGACACATGGATGTACGTTTTGCATTTGTAAATTAACATCTTTGGCTTACACTGATGCACATCTGGTGTGCTTACCACTGTTCAATGTTTCTATTTCCCTGACTGTGTGCCCATCTCCACTGGACATGTGGTTTAGCACATCAATGTTGAAGGACTCATCTGTGTATACAGTGCAACTTACTTGACACGTGTTTAGGGTGTATGCAGATGACTGACGTGACACTCCCGTACCCAGGCTGATGTGAGCAGAGCCTTCAGTGTGTTGTAGTTGTTGACTCACTGACCGAGTGTTCTGCTGACATGTTTGAGTCGTGCACAGACAAGGTTTGGCACAGCGGACCTTGCACAGGAGTGGAGTGCCCTCATGGCAGTGGGTAATCCCGTGACATTGGCTGGGCCCGTGTTGTGTGTTGTGTGAGCATGTCTGTGTGTGTTCCCTTCCCTTTTCCTACACAGGCGGTGTCCCTAGGGATGTTCCTGTTTGTGATGCTTGCTGAGTTGTCCTGTGTTCATCCAGCATCTTGGACCTGGTTTCTCCGGGATGTGGGTGCATGGCAAACTAATGTTCATGAGGTTGTCATCTCTAGTTGTCTTTGTTGTCAGGGCTGAGGATGTGGGCAAACGCAGATGGGACACAGTCAGGATTCCCCTTGGCACTTGTGGGTTACACAAGTCATGTAATTTACAGTTTGTGGTAGCTTTCAGTGATTGTGACACGTTGTGTGTGTGACTGCTGCCACTCCTCAGGGTCAGAGCTGCAATGTTGGAAGTTGTCTATGTGTGTTCTTTGTGTGTCACCTTGGCTTCTTCATTGGTTTGTGACTGTGGCCGGGATCCCATTGATTGGGGTGGATTTCACGTCATGCCCATGTACGGCGTACTGTGCAGTGTGTCAGACATTCACGAGTCTTGTTGACTGGCCATGTGTGATGGATTTCACACCTTAGTTCCCACCACCCCCCCTGGGATTGTCATGGGTGCATGTGCAATGTCACCAGTCCATGTGAGCTTCACAGCTGCACATTGGTGGAGATCAAGGTGTGTGGTGTTGAGTGTGTGCAAATGTGAGTTGTTGCACGGCTAGACCCCTACCTCCATATTGGCCTTGGCTGACAGGCTGTGCTGATTGATTTGTGCTTGTGTAGGTGTGATGGTAGTTAGTTGCTCAGGACACATGGCTGTGGTTCACTGTGTGAATGACATCTACCGTTGTCATCACAGTGGGATTATCATGCAGGCTAGTGTCACCACAATGCGGTGTCCCTGGGAGTAGTGCTGTGGTGGTGGAAACATTTAAGATCCTTATATTGTTTTGTCGCACGTTATTTTCAATAGTTTCAATCTTATCTTTTAAATCTTTTTCCCCTACCTTAAGGGAGAAGATTACTTTTTGATTTGTTTCCACTTCCTTGCTAAGTTTCTCTACGGTTGATTGCATGTTTTCCAGTCTCTCCACAATTGAGTTCACCTTACATTCTAGACAAACTTTGTGTATCTTCTCTTGATTCTTTTCGGATATATCAAACCGTTCTTTGATTTCGCTAAGGAGTGATGTTATCATCCTTTCCATCTCTAGGTGTGTCTCTTTCCCTAGTTGCGTTTGGTGGGAAGCCTGTGCTACCTGCTCGGTAGGTAACATTGAGTTCGTCGCCTGCGATGACTCTTCTGCTCCTTTGTCCGCCAAGACTTGATATCTAGTTGAGATCTCTAACGCACCCGACAAGACCAAGGCAGTACTAATAGCTTGGGTTTTATCAGACTCCGCCATTCCGGGGCATTGCTGGTCTTTATTAGGTTTACTAAGTGCGTCCATTATAGGGGTTTGATGTAACTGCCCCTTTCCCAAGGCTTGGACTTTGAAGTAAGAGTGCAGGGAGGGTGTTATTTTGACCCGCGTAAGTGCTTTTGGCACTTTTCTCCCTACTTCTCTCACCATTTTATGTCCTTGAAGTGAGATTCCCTGGTCTTCTTTGGGCTGAGGAGAAGTATTCGTAGCTACTGGTATCTGATTAGGCGCTAGATCTAATGTTTCAATGTTTGCCAAAATGTGTTTATTCCTCAGGGCATATCTATTAACCTGCCCTTTTAATAGCCCTTCCAACCTCCTTACATCCGTAGCAGGTTTAGTACTTAAACCGTCCATCTTCTTCCCTGGAGTTGGGGAGGGGTTTTGGGCTCCTGCTAATTTTCTCCCAATTTTCCTTTTTAATGGTGACATAGATGTTTTGTCTTCACGCTGAAAAATGTGCTGGCTCCCCGGTTGCTCCTCACCCCGGGCACCCTCCAGACTCAGCCCAAGCAGGATAGTGCTGCTTGGAGCTCCTCTGTATGAGATTCTGCCGAGAGCCCTCCGATTCACCAGGAGCCGCGTGTCAGCCTCCACCCACACACCAGCTCCGTGCTTTACGAGTCCATGTGAGCTTCACAGCTGCACATTGGTGGAGATCAAGGTGTGTGGTGTTGAGTGTGTGCAAATGTGAGTTGTTGCACGGCTAGACCCCTACCTCCATATTGGCCTTGGCTGACAGGCCGTGCTGATTGATTTGTGCTTGTGTAGGTGTGATGGTAGTTAGTTGCTCAGGACACATGGCTGTGGTTCACTGTGTGAACGACATCTACCTTTGTCATCACAGTGGGATTATCATGCAGGCTAGTGTCACCACAATGCGGTGTCCCTGGGAGTAGTGCTGTGGTGGATCTGTCTCTTGCTGTGTTAGTTGCTGTTCCTACAAGCTTGTGTGACATGTGTAATTTGGGCTCCCTCTCATCTAACAATGCCTGATTGCCCACATAGGGAAATCCGATCCATGAGTTACTTTTGTGTGGCACTGTATACACATCTGTGTAATTGGGATTCAGGCCTCCTCATGTGTTGTGGGGTTGCCTGGGGACACTGGCACACCCCCCATCACCTGTTGTGTTTGATATGCAGTGTGAGGCTGCCTGTTTGTGTTTGTGCATCTGCACCACTGCATTGGCATATCTTTAGTGTTGCATTGGCTGTATGTTGTTTGGTGGATTTCCCCTGCTGTCCCTGGGACACAATAATTCAGCACAATAATTATGGTTTGTATGTCCCATTGCTGCCATGGTATGGTATTTGTTCACCTCACATCTACAGTCTCCACAGGATATCTACATTTGTGTGTCCATTGGTGCAGATATGTGGGTCTGCATTATGATGGTCACGTCTGTCATTGTGTAATTGATAAATGTTGACAATGTCAGCCCCCATGGGTGATGTTTGTCTGCACATGGCCAAAGGTATGTCTTATTTGCACTGCACTGTTTGCTTCACACAATCTATGTTGCTATGGGACACAAGCACTACTTTGCCACTGATGTGTTTGTTGTTGTGTGACCAGGAATCATCCATGCTGTTTGGCAGTTGCAGCTTTTTCCATGACAACACTTACCTTTTGGTCACTGTGATGATGGGGCTTTAGACCCCATTGCCACAATGATCAATTGGGCTTCAGCTATGGACCCCACACTTACATTTTGGTCACTGTGATGATGGGGGTTTAGACACCATTGCCACAATGTTCAAATGTGCTTCAGCTATGGACCCCACACTTACATTTTGGACACTGTGATGAAGGGGGTTTAGACCCCATTGCCACAATGTTCAAAATGTGCTTCAGCTATGGACCCCACGCTTACATTTTGGACACTGTGATGATGGGGGTTTAGACCCCATTGCCCCAATGTTCAAAATGTGCTTCAGCTATGGACCCCACACTCACATTTTGGTCACTGTGATGATGGGGGTTTAGACCCCATTGCCACAGTGGTCATGGTCTGCTTGCATTGTGGAGGCCACACACATTTATGTGTGACACATGTGATAGGGGGTCACATTGTATGTTCATTGTCATGTTCAGTGTTGTAGGCATTTGACACAGACTACACACGCTTGTCATGATGTTGGGGTGATGTCATTTTCTGACATTCCTTATGTTGGAGTATGCTGGTTGTGTCATGCATTACCCGTCCTATGAGTGGGGATGGTAGTGGTGGTAGGCATCCAGGACCCCATGAGTAGGGGTGGTGTTAGTGGTAGGCATCCATCCCCCTATGAGTGGGGATGGTAGTAGTGACAGGCATCCAGGCCCCCATGAGTAGGGGTGGTGGTAGTGGTAGGCATCCATCCCCCTATGAGTGGGGGGTGGGTGGACAAAATATCGAAAATACAAATATCGTCGGACACAATATTGTGTCAAAAATATCGAGGACAAGAATATCGTGAAGGTCATTTTCTATGGGTAAGTAAAGTTTTACTATATATAACTTCACATATATGTACTTTGACGATATATATATCTTCAAGGTACGTAGATCTGGAGTTAAGAATAGTAAATTGATACCCATCTATTTGCACTTACCTACTCGATATTCTTGTCCTCGATATTTTGGACACAATATTCTGTCCACACGATATTTTGTTTTCGATATTCTGTCAGCGAACCGAGTGGGGATGGTAGTAGTGACAGGCATCCAGGCCCCCATGAGTAGGGGTGGTGGTAGTGGTAGGCATCCTTTCCCCTATGAGTGGGGATGGTAGTAGTGACAGGCATCCATCCCCCCATGAGTAGGGGTGGTGGTAGTGGTAGGCATCCATCCCCCTATGAGTGGGGATGGTAGTAGTGACAGGGATCCAGGCCCCATGAGTAGGGGTGGTGTTAGTGGTAGGCATCCATCCCCCTATGAGTGGGGATGGTAGTAGTGACAGGCATCCAGGCCCCCCTGAGTAGGGGTGGTGGTAGTGGTAGGCATCCATCCCCCTATGAGTGGGGATGGTAGTAGTGACAGGCATCCATGCCCCCTGAGTAGGGGTGGTGGTAGTGGTAGGCATCCAGGCCCCCATCAGTAGGGGTGGTGTTAGTGGTAGGCATCCATCCCCTATGAGTGGGGATGGTAGTAGTGACAGGCATCCAGGCCCCCTGAGTAGGGGTGGTGGTAGTGGTAGGCATCCAGGCCCCCATCAGTAGGGGTGGTGTTAGTGGTAGGCATCCATCCCCCTATGAGTGTGGATGGTAGTAGTGACAGGCATCCAGGCCCCCATGAGTAGGGGTGGTGGTAGTGGTAGGCATCTATCCCCCTATGAGTGGGGATGGTAGTAGTGACAGGCATCCATCCCCCCATGAGTAGGGGTGGTGGTAGTGGTAGGCATCCAGGCCCCCATGAGTAGGGGTGGTGGTAGTGGTAGGCATCCAGGCCCCCATGAGTAGAAGTGGTGTTAGTGGTAGGTATCCATCCCCCTATGAGTGGGGATGGTAGTAGTGACAGGCATCCAGGCCCCCATGAGTAGGGGTGGTGGTAGTGGTAGGCATCCATCCCCCTATGAGTGGGGATGGTAGTAGTGACAGGCATCCAGGCCCCCATGAGTAGGGGTGGTGGTAGTGGTAGGCATCCAGGCCCCCATGAGTAGGGGTGGTGTTAGTGGTAGGCATCCATCCCCCTATGAGTGGAGATGGTAGTAGTGACAGGCATCCAGGCACACATGAGTAGGGGTGGTGTTAGTAGCAGGCATCCATCCCCCTATGAGTGGGGATGGTAGTAGTGACAGGCATCCAGGCCCCCCTGAGTAGGGGTGGTGGTAGTGGTAGGCATCCATCCCCCTATGAAAGGGGATGGTAGTAGTGACAGGCATCCAGGCCCCCCTGAGTAGGGGTGGTGGTAGTGGTAGGCATCCAGGCCCCCATCAGTAGGGGTGGTGTTAGTGGTAGGCATCCATCCCCCTATGACTGGGGATGGTAGTAGTGACAGGCATCCAGGCCCCCATGAGTAGGGGTGGTGGTAGTGGTAGGCATCCAGGCCCCCTGAGTAGGGGTGGTGGTAGTGGTAGGCATCCATCCCTCTATGAGTGGGGATGGTAGTAGTGACAGGCATCCAGGCCCCCTGAGTAGGGGTGGTGGTAGTGGTAGGCATCCAGGCCCCCATCAGTAGGGGTGGTTTAAGTGGTAGGCAGCCATCCCCCTATGAGTGGGGATGGTAGTAGTGACAGGCATCCAGGCCCCCATGAGTAGGGGTGGTGGTAGTGGTAGGCATCCATCCACCTATGAGTGGGGATGGTAGTAGTGACAGGCATCCATCCCCCCATGATTAGTGGTGGTGGTAGTGGTAGGCATCCAGGCCCCCATGAGTAGGGGTGGTGGTAGTGGTAGGCATCCAGGCCCCCCTGAGTAGGGGTGGTGTTAGTGGTAGGCATCCATCCCCCTATGAGTGGGGATGGTAGTAGTGACAGGCATCCAGGCCCCCATGAGTATGGGTGGTGGTAGTGGTAGGCATCCATCCCCCTATGAGTGGGGATGGTAGTAGTGACAGGCATCCAGGCCCCCATGAGTAGGGGTGGTGGTAGTGGTAGGCATCCAGGCCCCCATGAGTAGGGGTGGTGTTAGTGGTAGGCATCCATCCCCTTATGAGTGGGGATGGTAGTAGTGACAGGCATCCAGGCACACATGATTAGGGGTGGTGGTAGTGGTAGGCATCCAGGCCCCCATCAGTAGGGGTGGTGTTAGTGGTAGGCATCCATCCCCCTATGAGTGGGGATGGTAGTAGTGACAGGCATCCAGGCCCCCTGAGTTGGGGTGGTGTTAGTGGTAGGCATCCAGGTCCCTATGAGCGGGGATGGTAGTAGTGACAGGCATGCAGACCCCCTGAGTAGGGGTGGTGGTAGTGGTAGGCATCCAGGCCCCCCTGAGCAGGGGTGATGGTAGTGGTAGGCATCCAGGCCCCCATGAGTAGGGGTGGTGTTAGTGGTAGGCATCCATCCCCCTATGAGTGGGGATGGTAGTAGTGACAGGCATCCAGGCCCCCTGAGTAGGGGTGGTGGTAGTGGTATGCATCCATCCCCCTATGGGTGGGGATGGTAGTAGTGACAGGCATCCAGGCCCCCTGAGTAGGGGTGGTGGTAGTGGTAGTCATCCAGGCCCCCTGAGTAGGGGTGGTGGTAGTGGTAGGCATCCAGGCCCCCATGAGTAGGGGTGGTGTTAGTGGTAGGCATCCAGGCACCCATGAGTAGGGGTGGAGTTAGTGGTAGGCATCCATCCCCCTATGAGTGGGGATGGTTGTAGTGACAGGCATCCAGGCCCCCTGAGTAGGGGTGGTGGTAGTGGTAGGCATCCATCCCCCTATGAGTGGGGATGGTAATAGTGACAGGCATCCAGGCCCCCTGAGTAGGGGTGGTGGTAGTGGTAGGCATCCAGGCCCCCATCAGTAGGGGTGGTGGTAGTGGTAGGCATCCATCCCCCTATGAGTGGAGATGGTAGTAGTGACAGGCATCCAGGCACACATGAGTAGGGGTGGTGTTAGTAGCAGGCATCCATCCCCCTATGAGTGGGGATGGTAGTAGTGACAGGCATCCAGGCCCCCTGAGTAGGGGTGGTGGTAGTGGTAGGCATCCATCCCCCTATGAAAGGGGATGGTAGTAGTGACAGGCATCCAGGCCCCCTGAGTAGGGGTGGTGGTAGTGGTAGGCATCCAGGCCCCCATCAGTAGGGGTGGTGTTAGTGGTAGGCATCCATCCCCCTATGACTGGGGATGGTAGTAGTGACAGGCATCCAGGCCCCCATGAGTAGGGGTGGTGGTAGTGGTAGGCATCCAGGCCCCCCTGAGTAGGGGTGGTGGTAGTGGTAGGCATCCATCCCTCTATGAGTGGGGATGGTAGTAGTGACAGGCATCCAGGCCCCCCTGAGTAGGGGTGGTGGTAGTGGTAGGCATCCAGGCCCCCCTGAGTAGGGGTGGTGGTAGTGGTAGGCATCCAGGCCCCCATCAGTAGGGGTGGTTTAAGTGGTAGGCAGCCATCCCCCTATGAGTGGGGATGGTAGTAGTGACAGGCATCCAGGCCCCCATGAGTAGGGGTGGTGGTAGTGGTAGGCATCCATCCACCTATGAGTGGGGATGGTAGTAGTGACAGGCATCCATCCCCCCATGATTAGTGGTGGTGGTAGTGGTAGGCATCCAGGCCCCCATGAGTAGGGGTGGTGGTAGTGGTAGGCATCCAGGCCCCCCTGAGTAGGGGTGGTGTTAGTGGTAGGCATCCATCCCCCTATGAGTGGGGATGGTAGTAGTGACAGGCATCCAGGCCCCCATGAGTATGGGTGGTGGTAGTGGTAGGCATCCATCCCCCTATGAGAGGGGATGGTAGTAGTGACAGGCATCCAGGACCCCATGAGTAGGGGTGGTGGTAGTGGTAGGCATCCAGGCCCCCATGAGTAGGGGTGGTGTTAGTGGTAGGCATCCATCCCCTTATGAGTGGGGATGGTAGTAGTGACAGGCATCCAGGCACACATGATTAGGGGTGGTGGTAGTGGTAGGCATCCAGGCCCCCATCAGTAGGGGTGGTGTTAGTGGTAGGCATCCATCCCCCTATGAGTGGGGATGGTAGTAGTGACAGGCATCCAGGCCCCCTGAGTTGGGGTGGTGTTAGTGGTAGGCATCCAGGTCCCTATGAGCGGGGATGGTAGTAGTGACAGGCATGCAGACCCCCTGAGTAGGGGTGGTGGTAGTGGTAGGCATCCAGGCCCCCCTGAGCAGGGGTGATGGTAGTGGTAGGCATCCAGGCCCCCATGAGTAGGGGTGGTGTTAGTGGTAGGCATCCATCCCCCTATGAGTGGGGATGGTAGTAGTGACAGGCATCCAGGCCCCCTGAGTAGGGGTGGTGGTAGTGGTATGCATCCATCCCCCTATGGGTGGGGATGGTAGTAGTGACAGGCATCCAGGCCCCCTGAGTAGGGGTGGTGGTAGTGGTAGTCATCCAGGCCCCCTGAGTAGGGGTGGTGGTAGTGGTAGGCATCCAGGCCCCCATGAGTAGGGGTGGTGTTAGTGGTAGGCATCCAGGCACCCATGAGTAGGGGTGGAGTTAGTGGTAGGCATCCATCCCCCTATGAGTGGGGATGGTTGTAGTGACAGGCATCCAGGCCCCCTGAGTAGGGGTGGTGGTAGTGGTAGGCATCCATCCCCCTATGAGTGGGGATGGTAATAGTGACAGGCATCCAGGCCCCCTGAGTAGGGGTGGTGGTAGTGGTAGGCATCCAGGCCCCCATCAGTAGGGGTGGTGTTAGTGGTAGGCATCCATCCCCCTATGAGTGGGGATGGTAGTAGTGACAGGCATCCAGGCCCCCCTGAGTAGGGGTGGTGGTAGTGGTAGGCATCCAGGCCCCCATCAGTAGGGGTGGTGTTAGTGGTAGGCATCCATCCCCCTATGAGTGGGGATGGTAGAAGTGACAGGCATCCAGGCCCCCCTGAGTAGGGGTGGTGGTAGTGGTAGGCATCCATCCCCCTATGGGTGGGGATGGTAGTAGTGACAGGCATCCAGGCCCCCCTGAGTAGGGGTGGTGGTAGTGGTAGGCATCCAGGCCCCCCTGAGTAGGGGTGGTGGTAGTGGTAGGCATCCAGGCCCCCATGAGTAGGGGTGGTGTTAGTGGTAGGCATCCATCCCCCTATGAGTGGGGATGGTAGTAGTGACAGGCATCCAGGCCCCCATGAGTTGGGGTGGTGGTAGTGGTAGGCATCCATCCCCCTATGAGTGGGGATGGTAGTAGTGACAGGCATCCAGGCCCCCATGAGTAGGGGTGGTGGTAGTGGTAGGCATCCATCCCCCTAAGGATGTGTATGGCATTGGTGATAGCCATCCCGCCCCTATGGTTCTGCTGTTGCTAGTGTACGTCATTTCTGCATCCCTATGTGTGTGTGACATATTTCGGGTACGTGTCGTTTGTTTGTGTTGTGGGTGTTTGACTTACCGTCTGCGCCGTACGCGTCCGTACCGGTCCCGGTAATAGATGTAGAGTATTGGTAGGACCTGCGCGATGGGATTCATGGTTGGGTCGTCTCATTCGGGTTTCTCGTGGCTTCGGCTCGTACTCGTCGCTGGCTTGTTCGTCTCGTCGCCGTGGATCGTCTTGTGGCGCGAATCGGAGCTTATGTACAGCTCTCCCGGATGCTCTGACATGCCGGACGTAGCGACGGGTTCGGCGCGTACGGAAGGCGCATCGTACTAGTCCGGCCGGAAGGTGCTGTGTATTTGCTTCCGTGCGACTCGATTTGGCATTTACGGATCCGGCTCGGGCGGGGAACAGGAGCTGGAATGGGTAAGTACGGCTCGCTTGGAATCTGTGCTGTTATGCGCATCGTACTTGCTCGTTCGGACGACTGTTCGAATCGGTCGGGAACCACGCGTTCGGCTTGGTTTTTTCCAGACGAATACTGTTAGGTGCGCTTCCAGCCGAGATCGGAATCGACCCCTTTACATTTTTAATTAAATTCAAGCATATTCTTGTTAAGTGAGGACTTTTTTTTTCCCTCACATGCTCCCCACCCTGTGCGTTATATTTAAGGATTTGCCTGTGAAGTTGTGCCCCCCCTTTCCCTCCCTGGGGAACCCTCCAATTTATCTTCTGGTAACCTTAGTATGGGCACCCTATTTTGTTTAAGCTCTCTCACCGCTTCAGGACTTATAAAGAAGAAAAGAAAGTTATTCATGGTGTGCTTTCATCTGTTGAATTAACCCTTCAACCTCTCTTGGGTCTTTAAAGTTGTGCATCTTATTGCTCCATATTACCCTTAGAGTGGCTGGAAAGCGCATTTGAACAGTAGCGCCTAAAGATCTCAACTCCTGCATATCAATCAATCAATCAATCAGAGGATTAAGGGTCTCAAGGCGCTGGGGGTGTGGGGTCAGCAGATCTGCTTAGCCGAAGAGCCAGGTCTTGAGGGTCTTCCTAAAAGAGTTCAGGGAGGGGGCGCGTCTGATGTCTGCTGGTAGCTCGTTCCATATAGTTTCCCAACTCCCATTGTCTATCTTGAGTCGTCCTGGCAATATCTAATCTAATTCTAAAAGACCAATCTCCTTTTGTATATGAACCTACTCTGATGGCTTCCGACAGGATTTTTTCCTTCAGTACGTATGTTTTAAAATTTACTAGGATCTTTCTCGGGGTCTTCCTAACTGTCGATTTACGAAAGGGGTCTCGATGAATACATTGTATGTCTTCTTCCAAAATACTACTGTCGTGGGCTGGTATAAATTCCTTAAGTAAGGCTATCACTGTTGTTTTTATATTGTCTCCTTCAAAGCCTTCTGAAACATTTAAGATCCTTATATTGTTTTGTCGCACGTTATTTTCAATAGTCTCAATCTTATCTTTTAAATCTTTTTCCCCTACCTTAAGGGAGAAGATGACTTTTTGATTTGTTTCCACTTCCTTGCTAAGTTTCTCTACGGTTGATTCCATGTTTTCCAGTCTCTCCACAATTGAGTTCACCTTACATTCTAGACAAACTTTGTGTATCTTCTCTTGATTCTTTTCGGATATATCAAACCGCTCTTTGATTTCGCTAAGGAGTGATGTTATCATCCTTTCCATCTCTAGGTGTGTCTCTTTCCCTAGTTGCGTTTGGTGGGTAGCCTGTGCTACCTGCTCGGTAGGTAACATTGAGTTCGTCGCCTGCAATGACTCTTCTGCTCCTTTGTCCGCCAAGACTTGATATCTATTTGAGATCTCTAACGCACCCGACGAGACCAAGGCAGTACTAATAGCTTGGGTTTTATCAGACTCTGCCATTCCGGGGCATTGCTGGTCTTTATTAGGTTTACTAAGTGCGTCCATTATAGGGGTTTGATGTAACTGTCCCTTTCCCAAGGCTTGGACTTTGAAGTAAGAGCGCAGGGAGGGTGTTATTTTGACCCGCATAAGTGCTTTTGGCTCTTTTCTCGCTACTTCTCTCACCATTTTATGTCCTTGAAGTGAGATTCCCTGGTCTTCTTTGGGCTGAGGAGAAGTATTCGTAGCTACTGGTATCTGATTAGGCGCTAGATCTAATGTTTCAATGTTTGCCAAAATGTGTTTATTCCTCAGGGCATATCTATTAACCTGCCCTTTTAATAGCCCTGCCAACCTCCTTACATCCGTAGCAGGTTTAGTACTTAAACCGTCCATCTTCTTCCCTGGAGTTGGGGAGGGGTTTTGGGCTCCTGCTAATTTTCTCCCAATTTTCCTTTTTAATGGTGACATAGATGTTTTGTCTTCACGCTGAAAAATGTGCTGGCTCCCCGGTTGCTCCTCACCCCGGGCACCCTCCAGACTCAGCCCAAGCAGGATAGTGCTGCTTGGAGCTCCTTTGTACGAGATTCTGCCGAGAGCCCTCCGATTCACCAGGAGCCGTGTGTCAGCCTCCGCCCACACACCAGCTCTGTGCTTTACGAGGGCGACTGCGGCAGTTCTTCAATTGCCTCCCGCTGCGGTGTCCCTGCTCATTGCATGCATCCGTCTCAGGGCAAAAAGGACCACTGTGCCTCCCCCTTAAACTTCGACACACTCCGGACGCCAGGTAGGAGCCCGCTCACTGCACCGCACACCAGTTACACACTGGATTCCCGAAAAGGCGAGAGAGCTATGCGACCGCCTAAACCCCGGCCTCCATGTTCCACGTCCGACTCGTTGATAATGTGTTCACTCTGACTTTTGATTCAGAATTTTCCAGAAGTCTTAATCAGAAATCCTTTCTTATGTTTTGTTTGAGCTAAGATGCTTCCTGAACATAGGGCCAAGGCTGCTGTGGATGTGGAAGGCTGCAGCATATTTTCTGTTTGCAACAATCTTTTTTAAGCAGAAATGTTGACAAACATGATCCTGTGAGAGGGAAATATAGACACAAGGTAAGTGTGCAACAGAAGACATTTAAGTGAAAGCTGAGAAGACAAGACAGTACACAGAGGGGAGGTAAGTCAAATAGATTGATGCTGTTGACAGATAAGCCAAGTTTAGGGGATAATGAGATGGACAGGCAGGTAGAATACAAATGTTGTCACAGATATCTGATGAGGCATGGGAGCCGATAGACTCAGCTGCTACGACGGTGGTCTCCCAAGGCAGGGAACTCACCTGCAACACCAGCAATATCCTGCAGCTCTGCTATCTGGCACCCAATCTAATTAAAGGGGTCCTCTGTGATGAACCTGAGTGGCAACAACCCCCTCTCTGTTTAGGGTACAACTAACAGCAATTATGCTACTCCTTGGCAAGCCGCCCGTGTGCGGCACCCAAGATGGTGGCAGCAGCCCTGCGTTCGGTACAGTGGCCGCTCGAAGGTGGAGCTGCAGACGGTGACAGGCGCTGACATCATATCACAAATAGTGGGATACCCAATAGACCCTTGATGACTTGGGCGATTCAATATGAGCAGGTAAGTGTGCCTACAAGGGATTTATTCAAATGTTTATAGTAATAATAAATTGAGGTAAGTTCTATATAAGTAACTTACAATTAACTTATTCAGAAAGCAATTTAAATCAAAATATCAATGAATAAATCATCAAATAAGAAAGAGAAAAGTTAATAAAAAAGAAGAAAACATTACATAGAACAAGGGTGTATATATTCAAAAGTTGATTTTATATTAACTCAAATTTTGTTCAATTTTGTAAGGTACATATAAAGCAAACAACACAATGTAGCCGGAAGTCAGGCTTTACATATGATCAAATATTCTTCTCAGTTCAAATCAAATCAAAAAATGGCTTTATTCGATTTAGAACATAAATCATAAAAGCACAGCAATAAGTAAAAATCTCATGATAAAAGGAACATTTTACACAATATAAAATACACAATAAAAGAGAATTCATACATCGTCCTTAATCATAAGCATTTCCTGTAATTCACAACACATTTTAAGAAAGAGGATACCCCATAAATAATTAAGTCATCGTCTAGGATTTGTAGCACTAATAAGGCAGGTCGGCATTGTCTAAGCCCCAGTTTTTTTTAAATCAGTTTTAAAAATCTATTTCTTGAATACATATAAAATTTGCAGAAGAAGATCACGTGTAATGTTGATTGGTTAGAGGTGCCATCACATGGACATGCAACTAGATTTCTTGACCAATCATTGATGTTTGGGAAAGTTACCAATCTATGGAAGATCCCCAAGCGAAATCGTGTCAAAAGCATCCTTTCATAAGATCCAGGTACGCGTGTTAGATACGGTTGGATAGCATAGCATGATAGCATCATTTGGTTCTCCATAACTGATTTTTTTGTAATCTCTGACGCGAGCCTAATTGCATGGAGGTGTGCAAAACAAGTTGCTTTAAGAGACTTTCTACTCAATTTGGTAAGGCTATCTGGTTGCTCAAAATATTCTAAATGGCCAATATCAAACATAAAGTTTTTAATGTAGTTTAGCCATGGGATGCTCAACATCCTAGTCAAACCCAAACAATCCTTGATGACCTCACGATTAAAAGTAGTCTCCTCTGTTACCCACACCTTATGCCATAATAAAATTGGCTCTATTTTAATCAGATCTGTTACATATTGTAACCCAAGTTCAGAGTGACAGACGAAATTTGCTACGCTAGTAGGAGCAGACAGTAGGTATTTTAAAAACGAATTTTCTATTATCTGGATGGAACTCACATCCTTATATCCCCAGATACCAGCTCCGTACATAGCTGTAGTTATACATTTAGCTTTATATATCACAATCAGTTCTGGGATTGGTCTTCTGACTAGCCTCCTAGCAAAATTAGTAAGTGCACCAATCATCTTTATGAATAACAGTTTTCTTCCCATCACTGCTGAAGCCCAAGTACCTCGGTAATCAAATAGTATTCCAAGATAAGGGAAGCTGTCAATACATTCTACTTTTGAATTTTCAATAAATATATTACGACATCTAGCACTATTTTTCCCGCATTTCATAATAAAAGTCTTCGAGATATTTACTTTCAAGCCCCTTTCACTAATGAAAAATATAAAATTCTTTAAAATCTTCTGCAAACTTAATTGGGTAAGCGCCATTAAAACTGCATCATCAGCATACATCAGAGCAGGTACGGGTTGTTTATTAATAATAGGAAGATCCTGACACTGTTCAGCTAAAAAGATCCTAGGTCATTTATGTACAAATTAAAAAGTAAAGTGGCGAGCACACAGCCCTGTCTTACACCTTTACTAATGGGAAATTTGGCTGTGCACTCGCCCTGTTTTCCATAACGAACCCTGGCGCCAGCCTCACTATACAATTACATGATAAGGGTTATGAGGGAGGCAGCCATCCCCATCTCCTTCAATATATTCCATAGTTTATTATGGTTCACGCAATCAAACGCGGAGCTGAGGTCGACAAATACTAGGAATAGTCTTCCTTGCTTAGCACGTGTGTATTTGTCGATCACTAAGTTTAAATTCAGCCCCTGTTGTATGTTCCCTAGGCCCTTGTGGAAACCATACTGGAATTTAGAAAGAACCCCTTTCTCTTCCGCCCATATTTGCAATTGATTTAAAATTATTCGACCCATAATTTTGAGAGTTGAATCCAGCAAGGAGATAGGACGGTAACAAGCCGGGTTATTACGATCACCCTTTTTGAATATTGGGACCACTATTGAATCTGACCAGGATGGGAGTGGACCCTGCTGGCAACAAGCATTTAGTACTTGAGTTAAAAGAGGGCCCCAGAACACCAGGTTGGTTTTAAATATATCTACAGGAACACCATCTGGTCCTGGGGCTTTTCCAGCTAAACTCTCATTTAGGGCACTTATTACTTCTTGCAGAGAGAAGCGCAAGTCCAACGGGAAGGCGTTGACACAATCATCAGGAACTAGCAATTCTTGCTCCATCAAAACTTCAGTTTCCTTTGTGTCATTATATAAGTTTGTGTAATGCTCTACCCAAGAACTTTCACTAATAGCAACCTCAATTGTGGGGGGTCTCTAGGGGTTAAAAAGGAGCATTAACCACTTTCCAAAAGCTGGTATTATCTTTCAGGGCACTGGCCTTGCACAGTGATTCCCAGGCCTGTTCCCTTAATCCGTTTTTGCGTTCTTTTAAAACATGTTTATATGTAGACCTTGCCATTTTTCTTTCGTTTTGGGTGCTATCTTTCTTATGTAAGACTGTCTTAAGATTTGTATGGGCCTTGGTACATTCTGTATCAAACCATCCTTTTCCTTTTCCTTTCTCTCTCTAATTTTCACGGTCATTAACTCTTTGACCTTTTTGCTTATAATGCCATACGAGTTTAAAATTTCCATGTTGCTAGCCCCCTCATCCAGGCAAACACTTACTTCAGTCATACATTTGTGGATTAATTTATTAAATATCTCAGTGGGATCTATTTTTGCCCAACTCAGGGAATAGCCATTTAAAGTTTTTATCATAGGTTCGAAAGGAAATAGTTCCTTCTCGTTTTCTCCTTCTAGGGTGGCACAGGGAGGGCAAATAGAAATACTTATTGGAAAGTGATCACTCATAGAGATCGAATGAGTCACAAAATCCTTCACCCAGTTAGAATGGAGTCTCGTTATCATAATATAATCAATAATAGACCCTAGCCCTCTACCATTAAAAGTATTCTCAAACTGTACAGGAGGAAAGCAGAGTTCATTTGCAAAAGCTAGGTCAAATTGATATATGAGCATATTATATTGTTCTCCGAGTGTGGTATGTGAAAAATGTGTAGACTCCACGTCTTGTTCCATATTTGAGCCACAGATTCCCTTTACTGCATTAAGACACATTTTATCATTAAAATCACCACCCAAGATTATACATAAATCCTCCATTGAACTTTCTGACACGTTACATAGATCTTTCTTAAGTTCGCCCAGGATGTAGCATAACTGTTCTTTAGGAATATTATTATAAAAATTGACGAGTACCACTGTATGCGATCTGTCTAAATGTAACAATATGATTTGATAAAAATTTTTAGAAACTTTAAAATCTATCTTTTTTGCGATTACAGTACTGGAAATATATGTACACAATCCCCCCTTATTTCTAACAGAAATTGAGCTCACCGCAGGAGTGTGATAGGTCTTATATCCATTTATATGAACCTCCTTCAATGCCCACGTTTCTTGTACACACACGATAGAAAAACTTCCAATAAAGGACAACCATTGAGGGTCTTCTACCTTTAGCCTCACCCCTGCGACATTCCAGAATAGTATATTTAATGGCCTTGAGTCTCTAAATACAGCCTCATTCTCCCTAGTTGAATTAATGGGGGAATTGATTATATTTTTATTGTGGCTATATTTCATAGTAAGGCCCTCTGCTGGCATAGTTCTCAGTTCTTGATCAGCAGCAGCTTTAGTAACGGAACTAGGTTCTACAGCAGAGTATAGTGGCGAGGCATCCCTTATAATGGTTATGGTCCCCTTTCCCTTACCTACGGCTAGTGGGTTAAGGGCTCTTGGTCAATCATTATCCTCTAGTGGAGACAAGGCATCGAAACGATTAGTTACCGGTACGTTATAAGAATGAGTAAATCCTCCCTGTGCTGGAGTAATCTGTCCTCTAAGCTGTAAGACTGAGTATGGTTGATAAAAAAACCTAGTGGCAAGATGTTAATGCCCAAATGCGATATGTTGGTATTACCAGCTCTTACCAGTACCTCATGAATCAAATGGGGATCACTAAATGTAAGGACTACACAGTCCCCTACTAGTTTTTGTTGTCTCGGCCTACCCAAGGCACCTTTCTTGCCATTTTGAATTTGGCAAATAAATCATCTGTAAGACCAGTTCGCCCACCCAACCAAAAGAGTGTTTTATTTCTTAAAGCCTCCCACGTTTCATTCTTCTGTGTAGTTAACACAGGGACATTATACAAAAAAAATAGTATAAGGGGTTGCGGCTGGGGGTAATTCAAGAGAAAAGGGTACAACTAATGATGATTTTAATGAGGTTGTATTTGTCTCTATAGGAATTTCATTATCAAGCGTAGCGACAACGGTTTTCTGGGTCTTGTGTAAATGAGCTGTACCAGACCTGTTTGGTACAAGCGCTTGTAGGGGCCTATAATTAGAATCCAAAGTGCTACTTACATGTGCCATCTCATTAGAACTACCTATTTCATGCATAATACGCTGCTTATGCTGGACATCAGTTGAAATAATAGCCTCAGCGTGGGTAGTTAAATGGTCAGGGCACAATTTTTGCACAATGTAATCTTCAAGAGACTTTACTCTATCAGTTAGTTTCATGATTACATCCATTAATCTGTTTTGCATGGTATCGATTTTTTTTATTATCACGCTAGAATCAGCCAACTGGCTATCTATCATGACGCCAGATGATACCTTTTTCCCAAAACCAGATTTGGCTTGTCTACCCTGTTTACCTACATTACTACTTTTTGACCGTTTGTCCCTGCTAATTCTCTTATTTAATGTTATATGGGGGGATGGTGTATTATTAGATTCAATGTTTATAATTTCTGGATTCCTAGATTTCTTTGGGGGTGGCTGTGGCTCAGAGTCAAAATCACTTATGTAATTTTCAGAAGTATTTTGGGCACACTGGTTCTTAGGCTGCTTAGCAATCTCCTGCATATTAGTTTGTGAAGGATTTTCTTCAGCTTGATCCACAGGACTTTTGGCTACCAAACCCATTGTTTTCCCTTGGGTCAGTGTTTCTTCAACTGAACTGATTTGATCTTCTATCACCCCCATTGCACCTGTCAAATAGGTCAGTAATGATTTTTGACCTCCCCCGCTAAATTAGCCATCGAGCCCACTTTCCTTTTACTCATCCTAAATGAAGAAATTCAATATAGTTTATGAAGAGGAACACAAAAACAAAAACAAAGCAGAGCAGGGCAAAATGCAAGTGACCACAGTCCAGGATCGAAACTATACCATGCAGGAGTAATATCAAGGTCAAAATCCAATGTTGGGCCACCAATAAGCAACAAAAACCGGATGCCACCTATTTTACCTAAATAGATACGGAGGAAAGTTCATCCGAATATCAGAGATATTCCCTCCGTTTATATTATTTGGCAGTTGCGAACCTCACAAACGGACTCACCCTTAGTACATACAAATGTCCCGTTACCAAACGTCCTCAGTACCACTTCTCAAGGGGGTGGCCCAGCCCAGGCTCCAACGGGCAATGACGGGCTAAGACGGGCCCGTCTTGGCCCGGTCTTCGCCCGGGCCGCGCCCGCACGCGTCCCGCACAGCGGGTCCTCCAGTGCCTTTTCAGGCGTCTGGCAGCCCCTCCTCCTTGTCACTAGGGGTCAGGGATAAAGTGCGTTGTGCGTTGTGCAAGGGAAAGTGTCAGCTACTTCCCCCGCGCAGCGGGTCCTCCGGTGCCTTTTCAGGCGTCTGGCAGCCCCTCCTCCTTGTCACTAGGGGTCAGGGATAAAGTGCGTCGTGCGTTGTGCAAGGGAAAGTGTCAGCTACTTCCCCCTCGCAGCCGGTCCTCCGGTGCCTTTTCAGGTGTCTGGCAGCCCCTCCTCCTTGTCACTAGGGGTCAGGGAAAAAGTGCGTTGTGCGTTGTGCAAGGGAAAGTGTCAGCTACTTCCCCCTCGCAGACGGTCCTCCAGTGCCTTTTCAGGCGTCTGGCAGCCCCTCCTCCTTGTCACTAGGGGTCAGGGATAAAGTGCGTTGTGCGTTGTGCAAGGGAAAGTGTCAGCTACTTCCCCCTCGCAGCCGGTCCTCCGGTGCCTTTTCAGGCGTCTGGCAGCCCCTCCTCCTTGTCACTAGGGGTCAGGGATAAAGTGCGTTGTGCGTTGTGCAAGGGAAAGTGTCAGCTACTTCCCCCTCGCAGCCGGTCCTCCGGTGCCTTTTCAGGCGTCTGGCAGCCCCTCCTCCTTGTCACTAGGGGTCAGGGATAAAGTGCGTCGTGCGTTGTGCAAGGGAAAGTGTCAGCTACTTCCCCTCGCAGCCGGTCCTCCGGTGCCTTTTCAGGCGTCTGGCAGCCCCTCCTCCTTGTCACTAGGGGTCAGGGATAAAGTGCGTCGTGCATTGTGCAAGGGAAAGTGTCAGCTACTTCCCCCTCGCAGCCGGTCCTCCGGTGCCTTTTCAGGCGTCTGGCAGCCCCTCCTCCTTGTCACTAGGGGTCAGGGATAAAGTGCGTTGTGCGTTGTGCAAGGGAAAGTGTCAGCTACTTCCCCCTCGCAGCCGGTCCTCCGGTGCCTTTTCAGGCATCTGGCAGCCCCTCCTCCTTGTCACTAGGGGTCAGGGATAAAGTGCGTCGTGCGTTGTGCAAGGGAAAGTGTCAGCTACTTCCCCCTCGCAGCCGGTCCTCCGGTGCCTTTTCAGGCGTCTGGCAGCCCCTCCTCCTTGTCACTAGGGGTCAGGGATAAAGTGCGTCGTGCATTGTGCAAGGGAAAGTGTCAGCTACTTCCCCCTCGCAGCCGGTCCTCCGGTGCCTTTTCAGGCGTCTGGCAGCCCCTCCTCCTTGTCACTAGGGGTCAGGGATAAAGTGCGTCGTGCGTTGTGCAAGGGAAAGTGTCAGCTACTTCTCAGTTACAATTGTGGACACCTTTTCAAATGATGTTTTTAAGGCAATATGTAGATTTTACATAAAGCAAACATTGCCTGTAATACACTTAACCAAGGAATAGGTGTAAAAGTCGACGTTTCGGTCTAATTATATCATTGTCCGTTAGACCCTCTTCAGGACGTTGTAAATATTGATAACAAAGACCCTTATTTCGCGATGGCTAATGATTTTCATTTGAAAAGGTTTCCACAATTGTAACTGAGAAGAATATTTGATCATATGTGAACTCTGACTTCCGGCTACATTGTGTTGTTTGCTTTATATGTACCCTACAAAACTGAACAAAATTTGAGTTAATATAAAATCAACTTTTGAATATATACACCCGTGTTCTATGTAATGTTTTCTTCTTTTTTATTAACTTTTCTCTTTCTTATTTTATGATTTATTCATTGATAATTTGATTTAAATTGCTTTCTGAATAAGTTAATTGTAAGTTACTTATATAGAACTTACCTCAATTTATTATTACTATAAACATTTGAATAAATCCCTTGTAGGCACACTTACCTGCTCAGGCGCTGACATCGGCCTCCCCCGTGCAGTGACCCCCATTGGGACACTAGTGCAGTATTTTGTGGGAGTCCTGAGAAGGGCGGTGGACCCGGGGCCCAAGGTGCGGAGGACAGGGGGAGAGATGTGGATGTCTGACCCTCCCCAAAGGGGACCCCACAAACCGGCAGTGAGTAGCTGGCTGGGGCCCTGCAGAGGATGTCGTGAGCAGTCAGCCCCATTGGATCTCCATGCTCAGTGAGGTAGTGACCCGAAGAAGGAGTTTTTGGCCCTTCCCCCTACCAACATTGGGTGCCTGCAGGGACAGCAGCCCTTTGCTGAACACATAAGCATGAGACGTAAACCTGCGGCTAAAGCCCCTGTGATGTGGTGCTCAGTCAGCGTACTGTGCAGTACAGCCGGAGGCATTTGGGGGCAGTGAGGGGTGCTCCCCTAAAGCAACAGCAGCTGGGGCCTGGAAGTCTGTGAGGAAGGACGGGTGAAGTGTCCCTGCCTCCCAATATGATCCTTGTGACCTGATTGGGGTTTGGCATGCCTGCCAGAGGGACACCAGAAGTGACCATTTCTCATCTGGAGGCTGAGGGCCCTGCTAGGGACTGTTGTGGGGCCTACGCTGCTGATACAGAGGCCCTGGAGCACATGGTGGTGTGCGCACCAACTTCAACTTCCCCTTGCGCGTTGAACCAAAGCCTGCAGGTCTTGGTGCACCCTACGAGTCCTGAGGCGTAACCTGACTTGGGGACGGGTCGGATACTTGATCACTGCTGAGCCATTGGTGGTAGGATGGACATCTAACCACTGCAAGGACCCTGGTGCAGCATGAATGTGCCTGCAGTAGGTGCTAGTTTAAAAGAGGGGATTTCATTTCTGTCTTTTTGGAGCCATGTGCCGCAACGCCAGAGGGAAGAGGGCTGAGGGGAGCCCTCATCCCCTCCAGCTTTCACAGCGATACAGAGGAAGGCCCTTCAGAAACCAGAAGGCACTCTTCTGCCACATTGGACTCCATTTTACTGGCTATTAAGTACACTAGGGAGGCTCTGGAGAATAAAATGGACACAGTGGTGGCAAATCTGAGCATCCTAAGAGATGACCATCGTAAGCTGGAAAAGCGCTTGACAACAACTGAACTCACTGTTGCTAATGTTGATCCAGCAGTGGGCATCCTCACGTCGCAAATGACAGAAAGGTTGGGGAGGATACACACCCTGGAAAACAGGGCAGAGGATGCAGACGGCAGAGCACGTCAGAACAATATCCGCATAGTGTACCTACTAGAGCCCATTGAGGGGCCGGACATGGTGTTGTTCTTGGAGGAGAGGATAAAAACGGAGATAGCCCCTACTGGCCTCTCTCCTTTCTTTGCGCTGGACTCTCTGGGTGCCCGCCAAGAACGGTGGTAGTGCGCTTCCTCCTTTTTTGTGACAGAGACCACATCCTTCATTTTGCATGAGACAACAGCGATCTCCTTGTTGAAAATCAGAGTGTAATGGTGTTCCCAGACTTCACAGTGGCAGTCCAGAAGCAGCATGCTTCCTTCACAGCGGCCAAGGCAAGACTCAGACAGTTAGGGGCCAAGTATGCCATGCTCTTCCCAGATAAATTTAAGGTCCTTGAAGATGACGATATCAGGAACTTCGCGGACCTGAAGGAGGTGTGGATCTGTATAGAAGCACACCTGAGGGATAAAGATGTGCCCTGCATAACCAAATGCCAGACATGGGGGATGCAACGGCGGAACCACTCTGGACCTGCTTCGCTTAACTGTCCCTCAAAGGAGCAGGCTTTAAAGGATCAGGTGAGTGCGGTTGAGGCAGTGGCAACACTGTGTCCCGGCTGATGGGAACTTGGACACAGCTGCCTCTAACTCAGATGCGGACACCGGCTCTACCCTGAACACTGCCTCCGATGCTGACTTGCCAAGAATTATGCCTACTGCGGCTGACAACCTGGGGTGACGAGGACCCTGGAACTGAGGATACTGTGCAATTGGTAACTGTATAAGGCACGGTGGGGAGCTGGGTGGCCTGTTGGCTCCTGCTTTTCTTTGTCTAAAATTATGCCCCACATAGCTGAGCTGTCATGCTTTGGCCTGAGGGCCTCTCTTCCTCTGAGGAGACCACCATCCCATGTTTGTTCCATGTGTGATTCGCACACGGGCTGTTTGTTTTGGTTAGTACTGTTTGGATGGTTAAGACTGTTGTGGGGGGATATTTGATGCTTGTGTCTGAAATGCCACCTGAGTGCATAGTGGGGGGAGGGGATAGCAGAGGCGGCCCTGCTGATGGGGGGTGTTGCCTGTGGATAAGTATAATGATGGCAGGTGCTTGAAATTACTATAAGTACTATGCTGGAGTGTTCGGGGTCTAAATAGCATGGCCAAGAGAGGCGTGAGGTACATAACGCCGTGCTGCAGGAGACACACCTTACTGTTTCAGAGGGGGTGGTGCTGCAGAGATGCTAGAGGAGCCATTTGACTTGCACCACCTACTCAGCCTTTGCTAAAGAGTCCTCATATGGGTTGGACTAGCGGCGCAGTTCCAGGTGTTGAAGGAGTGAGTGGATAAAGAAGGTTGATATTTGATATTAAATGGCTGACTGGGGGGGAACGCATCACATTGGTCAACATCTATGCCCCCAGTATGGACCAGCCCAAGTTCTTAGAAGAGATGTCCTTGGTTCTGGTGCCCTTTATTACTGCCCCTATTATTACTGGGGTGGATTTCAACTGTGTAGCCTATCCTTCTTTAGATAGATCCCACCCTCCTTTTTGCTAGTCCCCATGCCAGCAGACCGCAAACAATGGTGGGGGTTCATGGAACCATGGGGCAGGTGTCACCCTGCTGAGCGTGATTACTTCTTTTACTCGCACTTACATGATCTACATGATGCATGGACACCTTTCTTTGTACCCCAGCGATACATGCACAGATAGGCCAAGAAGAATACCTGGCCGGCACACTGTCTGACCATAACTTGATCCTTCTTATGCTTTCTTGGATGCCCTCTCTTACGTGTGTCCCAAGCTGGAACCTTAGGAGTGAGAACTTGGAGGACCAGGTGTTGCACAAGACTATGGGGGATGCAATAGGCAATTATTTCATGGAGTATGCAGGCACAGCAGTGTCTACCCTGGTCGAATGGGAGACTTTCAAGACTGTCATTCATGGACACTGCGTAGCTCCGATGGGGGAGCGTGGAGATCACTGCTGGGGGAAGTAAGGGTTCAGGAAGATGCGCTTAGGTCATTGGAGCGCTGCCAACACACCTATCCCTCTGCGCACCGCTCCTTGATGTCAGAGAGGGAGAAGCTTCCAATCCTTGTGGAGAAGTTCCGCTGCTTCGACTATAGGGAATACGTGGTCAGGGCCCATACTGAGCGAGACAAGGTGGGGGCATTACTAGCTTTGCTTGACAACCCTACTAAGCAGAGATTGTAGATCCTGGGGATGGTGGCTGGAGACGGGGTCTAGATTTACGACCCGGTCAGTATTAATAGCCTGTTCCATGAGTATTATAATGCCCTATGTGCGCCCCACCTCCTGGCAGACCCGCCATCTCTAAGTCTATATTTAGAACCTTTGCCATTGCCGACTTTGGGGCATATTATCAAGAACGGCGTTAAAATTATCGCCGCTTTAGCGGCAGAAAACTGCCGCTAAAGCGGCGATAAAGGGCTTGATAATATGCCCTTGAGAATTCCAATAGAAGCCCATGTTGACACCAGAACATGGGCTTCTATTGGAATTCTCAAGCGCATATTATCAATTCCATTATCGCCGCTTTAGTGGCAGTTTTCTGCCGCTAAAGCGGCGATAATTTTAACGCTGTTTCTTGATAATATGCCCCATAGTCACTTAAGGCCATGGAGGAGTTGGGTATGGAGATCTTGCCGGAGTAGATTGTCACTTGGATTAAAAGTACGGCCGGGGTAGGGTACCAGGGTGGGACGGACTACCGATGGGGTTCTTTGCCACGTATGCTGCAGAGCTAGCCCCCCATCTTGGAGAGGTATATCAGATGGCACGTGAACCTTGTTCCTGCTGCCTACTACAAAGGAGGCACTGATTGTTCCCCTCCTCAAACTGGGCCACACACCTCAGGAGTTGGCATCGTACAGGACCCTGACAATGCTCATTGTCAATTACAAGGTCTTGAGCTGGGTTTTGGCCATGAGATTACTGTCCCATATGCATCATCTTATTGATGTAGATCAAATGGGCTTTATCCTGGAACAGAACACTGCGATGAACATCAGGCGTGTGACTACAATACTGCCTACGGCAGCCTTGGTTAATGAGCTGGCTGCAGTAATGTCGGTGGATATTGAAAAAGCATTCAATAGTCGGGACTGGGAGTATCTGTATGCAGTGCTGTGCTGCATGGGCCTAAAAGAGGGGTTAATTGTTTGAGTCAGACAGTTATGCCCAGACCCTACTGGGAGGGTTAGGACGGGGGGATACTAATGGAATCCTACAGTGTAGAATGGGGTACACACCAGGGTTGTCCCCTGTCCCTGCTTCTCCTTGCCACTGCTGTGGAACCCCTATCGTGCAGGCCACAGGACGGCACCTACAACAAGGGTGTCGCATTCTGGGGAAGTGTGAACTATGTCACGTTCTATGCAAATTACATTTTGTTATTTCTGCATGACCACAGGGTGGATGTTCCCCGGGCTACCCACCTCCTGAGGACATTTGGGGCTCTCTAGCCTGAGCATGAACTGGTAAGAAGACTATCATCTTCCCGGTACAGGAGGGAACATAGGGCCATTCCGCCATACGGGTCTTCAATGGGAAAATACCACCTTTCGATATCTTGGTGTTCAATTATAGCAAACAGACGCTGCTTTACTGGACGGTAATCTGGGCGAAGCAATTACAGCATTCCGAGGGTCAATCCATTTCTGGAAGACTCTCCCCATCTCGGTGATGGGCCAGGTAACAGTAGCCAAAATGATAGCTCTGCCCAGGGTACTAAATAATTTCACTACCCTCCCCGTCATAGCCCATAGAAGCAAATTTCATGAGATCCACTCCATGCTTACAGATCTAATTTGGGGGACGGGTAAATTCCAGGTACCCTTTGCAAAACTTCAACTTCAATGCCCTATGCAGGATGGTGTCTTAGTGGCTTCCGACTATGAGGCATGCTATCTGGCAGCCAAGCTACAGTGGGTCAATAGATTGGTGGACGGCAGAGCACAGGGCGGCCCACTGGAGGTGGGAGGCACTCCCCCACTACTGTGTCTGACACGTCTGCTGTTGGAGCTTAAATGATTTCAGGTTGAGCCTTACACCCTACAACCGGTTGCGAAGTACTGCTGGACAAGATATTTGCAGAGAACTGGGGTATCCGCCCCTTATTACCCTGCCATACCCCTTCGATGGTAAACAGTCTAAATATAGAGTTTCAAATATCGACTAGCACAAATATCGAGTTTAGAATATCGCCTGCCAAAAATATCGACAGCCAGAATATCGTGGACAAGTATATCGAGTCTAAGGTAAGTAATATTGTTTTTAAAATTATCGAAGTTGTTAATATCGTTTTAAAAAATATCGAAGTTGTTAATATTGTTTGCAAAAATATAGGGGCCCATTACGATACCCGACGTAAAAAAATCCGCCAGGCATGGAAGCGGCAAAAATCCGCCCGCACACACCGCCTGAACACCGACCACGCCATTATGAGTACACAAACCGAAAACCGCCATCGGCGTAAAAATCACACAAAATACCGCCCGCCATCGTCCGAGTCGGAGTCAAACCGCCCGCCACGGACGGAAACACGCACGACAACACAAAACCGCCCGCCCACACGGCCGACACACCGCACGTGAAATTACGATCGCACCGCCATGAGCGCGGAAAAACAACAAATATACCGCCCGCCAGCGCAAACAACGCCGATGAGAATCGACACGGCAGAAGCCATGGCGCCAACGTACCTGCACAGAAACCATCCGCACACAAAACCAATAGCACACAACATGGCCGATAAGTCCACACAGCAAGGCACACACAAATACACAAGCACAGTACACATCCCGAAAACACCCCTCCCGGACAAACAAAAAATACAAAGGCCAGAACCCCAGACACAACACACCTGAAAACAACAGACCATGAGGACACACCCACATAGGTGAGTACAAAAGCAGCACTCCCACAGACCACAACCCCTTGCTACATTGCAAACCAGAGAGGAGAGGAGAGGACACAGTGACACAGCAAGGACAGCAGCACACCACAGAAACGCACACATCACAACCACCACCACCACCACCACCACCACCAAACACCGGCACCACAAACCCCCTGCACATTACACAACACACACCGCACCAGCACCACAAACACCATGGCACCACAAAGGATGCCCAAGTTCACGCCCATGGAGCTGACGGTCATGGTCGACGAGATCATCAAGGTGTACCCACAAATCTATGGGAACATGGTTCAGCACACACCACTAGCCACCAGAAACAGAATGTGGAACCGGATCGTAGACCAGGTCAATGCAGTCGGGACCCTGCCCAGGAACAGAGTCGAGATAAACAAACGTTGGAATGATGTAAAGAGCCTGGTCAAGAAGAAGGAGGGCAAAAACAGAGAGCTGGCTGCCGTCGCTGGCGGAGGGAATCCCGCGCTCTTTAAGACCTTCAAAGCGTGGGAGGAGAAGGTGCGAGTCGTAATACATCCGGAGATCCTCGCCGGATTAGCAGGGGGAGTGGAGGCTGGTAAGTACAAACTAATGTATACCAGCACACCGCTATGTACTCACATGCGCAACTACCATGCCACAGCTCCCAGGGACAAACACCCCCATGTCCAGCACACAATACACAACACATCACACGCACATGCAACAGACACTACCACACACAGCCCAAACCGAACAACTGTAAGATGCGTGGGGACATGTGTACACTAAGCCAGCCACGTAACCACCAACAGGTCCCCAAATATGCCAGAAGCGCCACAACGAGCACCCACCACACCCATGTGTCCGCCACAGCTGCACTAACCGACAAGTAACAGGTAAGTGGCAGGAACACAAAGTGCAGTGGGTGGGACGGTGGACAGCCCAAGTACAACACACACCAGGCCCCAGTCCCACAGCACAGCAAGGAGGAGCATCCCCACACCCCACAGCCACGTGTCAGCCACCGCAGTGCACAACGACAGCCGAAAGGCAGACATCACGGTCCACAGCAATCGGTGTCAGTGGGTGTACAGCCACCCCACGACCCACTACACCCCCCACCCCCACAGACCTGCAACATGGAGCACCCCCGCTTAGAGCCATGTGGCATCCAGTACAGTGCACGCACGAACAACTTGCAGGTGGGAAACTGGACAGGGCTGGATTACTGGAGGCATGAGGACCATAACACCACCAACACATGGGACATGTCACGTAGCACACGAACACGCAGCACCGCCCACCGTCACGAACAAGTGAACAATGTGCACACGGACATGAACAACAGACTCACACCCCACATGACCCATCACAGACATAGCAACACCCAAGGAGCCACGTCTGCATGCACAAGCCACACTGAATATAGTCCCACACGGCAGCCACTGTGCAACTCATCACACACAACCGAAACACCATTGAAGTCCTGTCCATGTAGCCCCCACTGCCTGTCAACCCCACACCCCACAACTACGCCTATGTAAGACAAACAACACTAGACGCAACAGAGCGGAACAACATAAATGCACACGAACACCACTGAACCCATCAAACTCACAGACACACCATGCACATACAACATACCATCCATCCCATCCGTCAGCCCCAGTCACATGAAAGGCATGTCATCCGCACAGCTGCCACACATACAGCAGTCACGCTAAGACACATGCCCATGACCAACCATGTACCAGAAGTCAATTAAGCGCACGACACACTGTGAGCAACAACACACAACATGGGCCACACCCCCCGAGCACTGCAGTGATGCACATGGCACAGGGCAGCACGCACACCAAGGAGATGGGACAACTGCAATACGTTGGCTGGCACACAACCATCACTCACTCATAACGATGCGTCCAATGCCATGTCCAGTAACCACAACAGACAGCAAATATGCAGGGCATGTCAGGCATGCACACACCTCAGACCATGCACTGTCATGCTGCCACAACACATGTCACGTTCGGCACCCATGGCTCACAGCATGTACCCCAAAAGCATATCCCCTCCCAAATGCGAATCTGGGGCATGGCCCCCATGTAGCCATATGCGTTCCTAAGCGTTCCATTTGAACCCCAAAAGCATATCCCCTCCCAAATGCGAATCTGGGGCATGGCCCCCATGTTGCCATATGCGTTCCTAAGCGTTCCATTTGAACCCCAAAAGCATATCCCCTCCCAAATGCGAATCTGGGGCATGGCCCCCATGTTGCCATATGCGTTCCTAAGCGTTCCATATGAACTCCAAAAGCAGAGTACAAACCAGACCCAGGATGGGCCAGGAGCCCGCATACACCAGAGTCACAATGAGTAGGGGCACAGCAACACACCCATCGGCATGGCCAATCCGTCCCATGCCACATGTGCACAGCACACAGTCCCATTGCCTAGCACACACAACTACAGATGCCACAGCCACACACTCGCCTCCGGGAAACCCATGTACGAGATTGCACGAACTGCCAATGTCAGACGACTAATACATACTTCGCCAGGTGCAACACAATAACAAATCTCATTCTCTCCACAGGTGACGAACTGCTGGACGCTGGGGATGGAGACAGCAGCCAGCACAGCCAGCCTACAAGCCCCCAACGAGGACACACGGATCTGGAGGATCTGTCCACCTCTTCGGACACGGACCACCAAGCTGGCCCATCTGGCGTGGCAGGGCCCAGCCGCTCCCCAGGACCCCTCCTACCCACCAACCCATCATCCAGGGATGCTGAACAGTCCCAGTCCCCTGCTGCCACTGTCGTTGTGGCCACACCCACGGTCATTGCGGCCACTACCACTGCCGCAACCGCCACCATCGCCGCACCGACCACCACCGCCTCCACCACCACCACGTCTTCGCTGGCACCAGCCCCAGCGCAGGTGGTGGCCCGGCCGACTGGATCCACCCTGGGAGCCACAGCGAGGACCGTGGTGTGCAATGTGGCTAGTGGGCAGGCCGGTGGCAGCAGGACTGGTAGGAGGAGCAGGGTCAGGGAAACGCCAGCCTCCCCTGGGAGCCATGCCCTGCCTCAAATGGCCAGAGTCCTTGGGGCCTATGAAGAGGCCCAAGGACAATGGGCCAGGTCTGCTACTGACACGCGGGAGGTGCTGGGGGTGCTGAGGTCCATGGACGCCCATATGGGCCAATTCGTGTCCCGTATGGACCAACTCGTGGACCTCATGGGCCAGCTGGTGGTGGCGGTGGGGTCACAGGCAAGGCCAGCAACACCACCTCCGCCACCACCTGCTAGGGCGCAGGGTCGGCCAGCAGTGTCCACTTCCCCTGCGTCCACAGCCAGTGAGCACACCTCACCCACCACCAGCAGGTCGCCACCACACACCCCCTCCCAAACGTGGAAGGGGCCGTCCGAAGAGGAAACAGATCTCCCGGGAGGACTTCGCACGCTCCAGTCGCAAGTGAGGCAGCCAGCCAGCCTTCCGCCAGCCTTCCTTGACTAGCCACTGCATTGACTTGCTCTACGATCCCACTCCACACAGCCAGCTGGATGGCATGTGTGTGTTGGACTATGGACATAGAACCAGTGGGTACACCCTGATCATCACGCAGCCATGACCGACAGCTCATTGTCACTGCACGCACCACTTTTGTCATCACCTTACACACAATCACATGTCACAGTTTGTAATAAATGCACCTTTTTCACTAACTGCTGTTTGTGCCCTGTGTTTTATTTGTACGGAGTACAACGGCCACCTTGGGCGGAAGGGCACCTGATGCGTGGCATGGCAATGGAATCCGGAGGGCCTGTAGGGACCTAGGGGTGGGAGACAGAACAGGAGCACATTCAATGAGTGTGTCACACACCCATCACACAGTACATGTCAACAACTACAAGCAATGTACACACATCGCACGGAGCAATAGGGCACAATGCCACAGTCACCAACAGTGGCATACTACCCTGGCCATGGAGCGTTGACACACTGCACGCAGTGAACATACGGCCACCCTGACACAGCACACACACACCTGCACAGATACAGACACATCATCCGTCGTACATGGACACTCACCGTCAAGTGAAGTAGCGGGCGATGAGCTGCTGGCGCACATTCCCAGCTTCCTCCTCTCCGCTGTCCACCTCACTCAAGCTGTCCTGGTCTGCGGGCTGGGGCCCTGGTTGATCTCCGTCATCCACAATGAGGGGGATCTGCTTCCGAATGGCCAGATTGTGCAGCATGCAGCACGCCACCACTATCTGGCACACCTTCTGTGGGGAGTACGCCAGTGCACCCCCGGTGCGGTCCAGGCACCTGAACCTGGACTTGAGGAGGCCAAAGGTACGCTCGACCACACGTCTGGTCCTCCCATGTGCCTCATTGTATCGATCGTCTGCTGGGGTGCGAGGATTCCTCAATGGACTGAGCAGCCATGCCCCATTCGGATACGCAGAGTCACCTGGGTGTGAGGGACACAGAGAACCGTTGCAATTCCAACTGGACAGGGGACAGCATCGCACAACCAGCACGCTACACCACTCCACATACTCACCGACAATACAGGCACGATCCTGTTGCAGATTGGCCATCAGTCGTGGCAAGATGCTGTTGCGCATTATGTGTGCGTCATGGGCCGAGCCTGGAAACTTGGCACACACGTGGGTGATCACCATGTCCGCAAGGCACACCACTTGCACATTCAGGGAGTGCGTGTGCTTCCTGTTGCGGTACAGGTGCTCAGTGGCCTGTGGTGGAACAAGGCCAACATGAGTGCAGTCAATGGCTCCCACGACGTGTGGGATTCTGCCAAGGGCATAGAATGCACCCTTCACTGCCGCCAATTCACGAGCCCTGGGGAATCTGATGTACCTGTTCCGGTACAGCATCATGGCTGCCAGTACATCCCTCAGCACCTTGCTGAACATGGGCTGGGACATCCCTCCTCCACTGCCCACTGTGTGCTGGAATGACCCAGTGGCGAAGAAATGCATGGCGGCCATCACCTTAGCCGTGGGGGTGACAGCAGTCGGATACACCCTGCGGGGACGGAGATGGGGCTCTAACATGGCACACAGTCGATGCAGAGTTGGCCTGTCCAGCCGAAACTTCCTGATTACCTCTGTATCGTCCATGTCCGCCAGCAATTGGTATGGGCGGTCAATGTTCGGTCTCCGCCTGGGTTAAATGGCAGAGGACACATGTCAAAGCAACACGGCACATAGCAATTTCGCATACACATCACTGACATGACTGAGCAAGCACATGAGCCACAGCCCAGCTGTCAAGCTGGGACGGCACGGCCACAATACACTTACACAGGTCTCCCAACAATGGCAATGGCAAGTGAGACATACCACTGCCATGTGCATGCACATGGGGATCTAGGCCCCAATGACTTGCAGGGCGTGCTGATGGGGACTGACTGCATATTCGTCAAGCGGCAACGCCACGGCAACATGAGTGTCTGCTGAGCATGGAACTGCTTCCGAGGCTGGATGAGTATGGCACACGACGACGACGATGTGGGCACGGGCTGAGCGGCCAATACAAGTGGGACCTGTGGCACGAGGGGATATGAGACAGTAGTAGGTGTCAGCACTGCACCCTATGTACAGCACTGTACGGATCACAGCTCCCGAAACATTGACTGGTGTCCACATTGACAGCCCCATGCCAAGACGGCTGTGTGCTTGCAGTCACACGTCACAGGTGAGAGGTTACATTGCACGTGCCAGGTGGCAGACGTACATAGTGGGAGCTGGCATGTGTGTGCATGTGTCTCCTGTTCAGGATCCACCAGATGGGCGCTGACTCTGTACTGAGCATTGGACACAGCATGTTCCGTGGAAGGCTTGTGTGTGTGGGATGGTGGCACTGGATGTGCCTCCGTTGGGTGGGGGGCCATGCACAGGGCGGGTACGTCGATGATTGCGCATTGTTGGTCACGGTGGGTGCACCAACTAAGATGTGTTGCCCTGTGTTCAATTCCTATGTCCGCATGATGATGGACTGTGGATGTGGGCAGACTACACATTGGTCGATGTGCTGTCTATATGCATGTGCCTTCACACCAGGCACAGCTGCCCCTGCACATGTGACCCCTGCTGGACTCGCTGCTGGGTCTGTGGAGCTGATGCACCTTCTGCGCGTGGGGCGGGCAGCTCTCCTCACTTCCCTCATTGCGCATGTCATGTCTTTGCCGCAGGTGACATGGATCATGGAGGGCCCACATGTACGCGTGGGTAGGCTACACATGATTGTTCACTGGTCGCCACCCCCAGTCAGTGTTTCGAATGGGAAGGTTGTCGTGCTGGTGGTATGTTCGATGTGGCGGATGGGCGGGCCTAGGTGCGGGCTTACATTCCGGACATGGGGGGTAGTTGGATTGGCGACTAGTTGCAGTACACACGGGACACGTCTCTTCCTTTCCACATCTGGGTCATCCCTTGTACTAACTGACAGTGATACAGTCATCTTCGCCCCAGCCCTCATGTCCTCCCCTCGCCCCCCAATATGCATGCTCACCTGCGAGGCTAGCGCTTGCACAGGCAGCCCCAAGCTCGCACCAGAGAGGGCAAGGAGTGTATGTGTGGGTCCAGGGTATGATGTGTGGCGGGACGCCGTCCACCTGCGTGGTGCCCCAAATGGAGACCCGGCCTGCATGGACTATGCATCACAGTCTTCGCCTTCCGGATCCGCCACCTGCGACACCCAGTGGCTGTGGCTGCCCTTGCGGCCAGGCCGCGTCCGTCTGTGGCTGATGGCCCACACATTCACTCTTTGGCCTCTCTGGGGAGGGCTCGGGGGTGGTGGCGCACGCGCTTGCACTTAGTCGCAATGGCATGTGTCGTGGTTGGTATGATGGGCAATGGATGGGATGGTGCGAGCCACCTCCCGTGACGTCAGTGCTGCTCGTGCTGTGGTGCGTCCCCCTACACTTCCATTTGACTTGTGCCATGCTAGACGTTGAGGTTCTATTGCCTGCGTGATATGACCAGGAGGAGCGCGAGGAGACCTCTCACACACCATGCTCCACTGCCATCCCGTGCCCTGTATCGCCTGTGCGGATTGACTATGTTGGGGTTGCACCTGGTCGACTGGGGCTGTGTGTGCCTTGTCAAGGGGCATGGCGGGCGCACAACAGGATCCAGCTTGTCCACAGAGGGTGGGCTGAGGTGCGCCTGGTACCGCTTTGTACGTGTGCCCGGCTGCTGTGCACACACGTGTTCACTCCCCCCCGACAGGTGTCCTCTCACAATGCCCAGGGAAGCGGTGGTGTACTGTTCATGACCCCTCCCAACACGGCGTGCTCCAACTTGGCATGTGCGCATCTGCCCGTCGCACCCACCCACCTGAGCACTGCGTCCATACGACTTCACACGACACATGTGTGTCTTCCACAGTAGTGCTACTCATTTGCGTTGACATCCAATACCAGTGGACTACATGGTCATGTCACGACTGCCGTGTACTTCACATACTCTCATCCTCTCTCATTCGTACTTGTGAAATGAGTCAGCGGAGACAGTTTTGGTTTCAAACATTATATTGAGTCTTCTGTCCTCTGTGATGCAGTATAGTGGACACTACTGGCAGCGGAATACATGTTGAGGATATACTGAGCATGATTGCAAATGGGATAGGGTGTGGGGTTACATGTGATTGGCTGTTGCATGTGGGATGTGGGCTTCAGAGTGACATCTGCTTGGCCAAGGCTGTGCTAATGTACATTTACGTATAGCTGCGGAGCTGCGGACTTTGACACAGACGGTATACATGTAGCCTACCAGACCGCTTGGCATCATGGGCACAGTCCATCTCAGTTCCATGTGACAGGTTTGCTGCGGTTGTTCCTCATGCACGCGTGCATGTGAGATGACATCAGGGCATGTGCTTGCGTGCATGCAGCGGCGTGCCACTTGTTGTTGCACTGTGGTGGTTACTGGACATGTCACAGTCACTGGGGTCGTGTTGTTGTTGTATGCACTTGTCGTCCATGCAAAGGTCCTGGTATGGGATTCCCGGGGCGGGGGTGGGAGGGGTGCAGCACCCACAGACTCCAGGCGACCTATTCATGTCCACTGAGCGGTGTGTGTGTCCATGTGCGCTGGATCCATGTCGTGTCCTGGTTGTTCGTGCAGTTCCGTCCATGTGGGTGCGATGCACAGAACCCATGCCACTGCCTCCCACGATGCATGCGGTGTTCCTGGATGTGATGGGGAACAGTGTGCATGTCCCGGTCATATCCGATGTCATGGCGATGTCGTTGATGGTGTGGTTACAGTTGCCGGTCGTTTGGTATGGCTGTTGTGGTGGTGACTGGCCAGTCCGTGCGGAAGCTGAGCATGGGTGCGGGGTTGGACTTCATAGGTCACTCGGGGAACCTGCGTTGTGGTCCGACGTATTTACAGGTTGTCAGGTATGCGATGCCGTCCAGCAGGGCTTCCATGTCATTGGTGGTGTACATGTTTGCCAGCCAATGAAGCGGATGGTGGCTGTCAAGGTGTTGTTCGTAGGTTGTCCCTTGGAGGACCATGATGGGGCATGCTGGGTGACATTCGATGTAGCTGTTCTCGATGATCCGTCGTGTGGAGGCACAGTGGTTCCATTTCAGTGCGCGTGCGATGTTGGCCACATACGCCATGCCCCCATAGGCAGAGCAGGCCCTGTCGTGTGCGTCCAGAGGGAGGAGTAGTGGTAGCAGGTCCGCCTTCAGACATGCCGGGTTGGAGAGGCATATCTCGACGGGATGCTGGTAGGGACACCTCCGACAGTAGAAGACGGGCATGACGCAGCTGAACAATGTGATGCGGTAAGTCAGTCGGTAACTTACGTTCAGCAGGGACAGGAGATCGCATCCCAATGTATGTATTGTGTTGGTTTGGTACAGCTTGAGCTGTTCGGCGTAGTTGGGTAGGTGTGTTGCGGTTGCCATTTCGCAGCGGTTCGTAGAGGTGGCGTGCTCCGGCTGTGTGTGCAGTCTGCAATGTGCACGCTCCGGGGTTGCTGTGAGCTCTGTGTAGTCGTGGGGAGACAGGACTTGTGTTCTGTTGGCTTGTTTGGAGGACACGGGCCCTCTTCCCACATGCTTCTCAGACAGTTCAAGGTCAGTGCTGTGTGACTCCTTCCAATTAACTTGCATGTGGCCGACATGGGGGAGTGTTTTCTTCTTTCTTCCCCGTCCGTTGTGTGCTTCTGTGATATGCGCTATCTGCCCTGTGGTCGGTCTCCTCGGCATGCCTGTGTTGGTCTATTCTTGGACAATGGCTGTATTCACCGGCTTCTGTCGTAGGGCTGTGGTTTCGGTGTTGGAATGGAAGGTCATTCAGTGCTGTCTGCTCTCCCTTGTGTGGGCGGCAGGCTGCCTTTCCGCTCTGCGTTGGGCCTTGTGTGTGGATGTAATTCTTGGGCCACCTGTTGTCGGTCCCCGGGCTCTTTGGTGTTCCGTTTCATGTGTCTTGTTCATATGTGCAGGGTGGTATGGGTTTTTCAGTGTGGTACTGGCGTTCCTCTTCCCGAAGGGGCCCTGCTTCTCCTAGTTGGTGTTGCCGCCGCTGTGTGCTACGCCATGTTTGTTACACTGGGGTGTGTCCTGCAGTTGCGTGTCTTCACTGACATGTGTGCGTCGTTTGTGTGGCGTTGGGTGTTGTCCGTGAATTGGGCGTTGGGGACATGTCTGTGGCCGGCCTGTCACGTGTCATGTGCGTTCGGGGTGGGGCTGATGTGTGTGCTGCTTGGTTGTGTCCCTGTGTCTGTGTGCGACGCATGCATGGCGCTGCGGTTGGCCTCTGCGTTGTGCGCATGTGTAGCGGCGTCATCGGCGCTTTGGGGCCGTGACGGGGTGGTTGGTTCCTAGTCCCAGGTGGTGTGTACACATGTGTTCCGCGATGTTAGGATTTGGCCTGTGTGTCATATGTGGATGCAATGGTGGATGTGTAGTGTGCACGCGCTGGTGGGGGGTTGTCCGCTTTTTCCGCCCTTGCACTGTGTGCGCTGTTTGCGTGCACTTGTTGTGTGTGTGCCTACCTGCGTCTCCGCGGTACGGTGCGTCCTTGGTGGTGCATCAGCAGAAGCATGGGAAGGGCCTGCAGTGCTGGATTCATGCCCGGGGTGCCGCTTCTTCGTTGTCCGTGCTCTGCGTCCGTGTTTCCGCCTCTCTTTCACGTGCGGTGTCTCTTTGCCGTGGGAGCCGTTTGTTTGCGGCATCGTAATTTATGCGCCGGGCGGGACGTGTTTCGTCGGACGGTGTGTGTCAGTTATGCTGCGCTGCTACGTGTGCGGGCGCACTTTGATGGCGGACGGTGTTGCTGGCTTGCCGGCGGTGTTTGGCCTGCTTTTCGCATCATAATTGGGCGGGCGTGTGGACTGCTGCGTGCCGGCGGTAACTGGTGGTTTTTGCATCCGCCAGCACGGCGGTTGTGCTTCCGCCCGCCATCGTAATGGGCCCCATAGTTGTTAAAAATATCGTTGTTTTAGTAAGTGTTATGTATTTTAGTGTGCATTTTAAATGTATGTGCTATATTTTTTTGTCTAAGTATTCCATTTATTTTTTATGTATGTGTTAAATTTTTAGAAGTTACTAATTTTTTTTATTTACATTTTGCGTTTTAGTTCCGTTACGGGTTGTGGGTTTATAGGGGAATAGGGTGGGAAGTAATTTAAATATAATTAATTGATTTTTAATTTTATTTGAATTTTTTATTTATTAGTATTTATTTACATTTTATTTTATAGTGTTAATTATAGTAATTAATTAATTATTAATTAATTATTAATTGGCTGTTAATTTTTATTGATTAATTAATTGGTAAATATGTTAATTGTGTAATTTTTTTAGGAGCGGGTTGTGGGTTTATAGGGGAATAGGGTGGGAAGTAATTTCAATATAATTAATTGAATATTAATTTTATTTGAATTACATTTTGTGTTTTAGTTCCGTAGCGGGTTGTGGGTTTATAGGGGAATAGGGTGGGAAGTAATTTAAAAATAATTAATTGAATACTAATTTTTATTTATTAGTATTTATTTTCATTTTATTTTATAGTGTTAATTATGGTAATTAATTAATTATTAATGAATTAATTATTGGTTGTTAATTTTTATTGATTAATTAATTGGTAAATATGTTAATTGCGTAATTTGTTTAGGATCAGTTTGTGGGGTTATAGGGGAATAGGGTGGGAAGTAATTTAATTATAATTAAATTATTAATATTTTTCATAATTCATATTTAATTAATTAATATTTAATAGTGTTAATTGTGGGAAATAACTTATAATTAAATATTTAATAATGTGTTATTAATTATTATTATTAATTTATTGGTAAATATGTTAATTGTGTCATTTTTTTAGGAGTGGGTTGTGGGTTGATAGGGAAATAGGGTGGGAAGCAATGTAATTGTAATATATTTATTAATATGTAATATGTAATATTTTTTATTTATGATTTTATAGTGTTAATTGTTTGAATTAATTTATTAATATATAATTATATTTTCATTGTTAATTGTTATTAATTAATTAATTGATAATTAATTATGTTAATTGTGTAATATTTTACCCCTCCGCTATCCAACACTTTCCCTACTGTTGCACTCACTGGAGTGGGAATAGTAATTTTTACTTCTATGCTATCCAACACTTTCTCTACTGTTGCATTCGCTGGAGTGGGAATAGTAAATTATTTCCCTCCGCTATCCAACAGTTTCCCTACTGTTGCACTCACTGGAGTGTGAATAGTAATTTTTAACCCCTACGCTATCCAACACTTTCCCTACTGTTGCACTCCCTGGAGTGGGAATAGTAATGTTTGCCCCTTCGCTATCCAACACTTTCCCTACTGATGCACTTGCTGGAGTGGGAATAGTCAATTATTCACCTCCGCTATCCAACACTTTCCCTATTGTTGCACTCCCTGGAGTGGGAATAGTAATTTTTACCCCTGCGCTATCCAACACTTTCACTACTATTGCACTTGCTGGAGTGGGAATAGTAAATTATTCCCCTCCGCTATCCAACACTTTCCCTATTGTTGCACTCTCTGGAGTGGGAATAGTAATTTTTACCCCTGCGCTATCCAACACTTTCCCTACTGTTGCACTTGCTGGAGTGGGAATAGTAAATTATTCACCTCCGCTATCCAACACTTTCTCTACTGTTGCACTCCCTGGAGTGGGAATAGTCATTTTTACCCCTGCGCTATCCAACACTTTCCCTACTGTTGAACTTGCTGAAGTGGGAATAGTAAATTATTCCCCTACGCTATCCAGCACTTTCCCTACTGTAGCACTCCCTGGAGTGGGAATAGTAATTTTTACCCCTGCGCTATCCAACATTTTCCCTACTGTTGCAGTCGCTGGAGTGGGAATAGTAAATTATTCCTCTCCGCTATCCAACACTTTCCCTACTGTTGCACTCATTGGAGTGGGAATAGTAATTTATTCCCCTCTGCTATCCAACATTTTCCCTACTGTTGTACTCTCTGGAGTGGGAATAGGAATGTTTAACCCTGCGCTATCCAACACTTTCCCTACTGTTGCACTTGCTGGAGTGGGAATATTAATTTTATCCCCTCCGCTATCCAACACTTTCCCTACTGTTGCATTTGTTGTAGTGGGAACAGTAAATTAGTAAAGCACTGGCGATCTATATGAATCTGGTATATTGAGAACCTTTGAGGATCTGTGGGTGATTTATGACCTACCAGCAGGTCATTTTCTTTTCTATGGCGCAGTAACTGCAATGATCAGGCAGAAGTGGCGGTGTGGGCAGAAAGAACAAGCGCCACCACAGGGTTGCCATACACCCTGAACATCATCGGGCAGACACTGGATGATAACGGGGCTCTACCTGCCACACAGGGCTGACACTTGTAGACCTTGATGCCCTCGGGGAAACCTGGGCTACAGACATGGGTACTCCTATTATGGATGCGGACTGGGATAAAATCCTACCTGGGGTTCCCCGAAACTCCTGAAATGTGCTTTAAATTAATCAATTTTTACTATCTTCACAGAGCTTGTCTCACCCCAGAGAGGATTAACTGGTTTTATCCATCTACTTCCTCCGGGTTTCTCAGATGTGGCTAGGTGGGGACAGATATGTATCACATTGTATGGAGCTCTGCTCACCAAGGGGCATTATGGGAGGCCATGACTGCCCTTTTCATCAAGGTTACGGAGCACAGACTGCCCGTTTCCCCTGCGGCATGCATGTTATTCCTGTATCCGAGACCGTCTAAACACAAGGTTACCTACCGGTTTATTTATTTAACTTAGGTTCTGGCAAAACACCAAATCACACTTAACTGGAAAGCTGCTAGGGGTTCACAGTTTCCAAAATGGAGAGTGGCCCTACTTTGCTGGGCGGACTACGAGGGTGCCAACCTGTTTCCAGAGGCAAAACTGAGCCTGTGTCCTTTGGAGGTACTTTACTGGAGGAGTTGCGATCTGTGGGGTCCCACTCAGGGGAGATTTGCCCCCTGCTCAAACAGGGGAAACCGTTGCAGTAACTCTCTCCATCCGCGACTACCCTGCCCTTCCTCGATTGGGAATAATGGCTCTTTTTGGAGGCGTCTCATGTGGGAGAGCCGTTGCTACCCGCACCAGGCCGATCCGCTACGGCTCCCCCCTCCCTGCCTCCTTGTCCTCATGTGAGAGGTTCCACCAATGCTACTGTTATGTATTGAGGGTTGCTCTTTCAGAGCAAACTATGGGGCGGGGGCGTTAGGGGTAGCTATGATGGTTGATTTGCTGCACCACACTGTATGTGGTCTGCGTTTGAATGCTTTGACCTGCTGGCTTACTCTTCTCTATGCGGACTTTATTGTTTTCTGTCCCTGCATGGGAACTTGAATGTACTGCCTGTATTTGTTTAGATGTCTCGTGGTTGCTGAAAAAACTATTACTATATTTTGTGGGGATTTTTTTTTGTCACAGATAGAAAATGAAACTCAGAGAGGGGTAGAAATTAAAAAATTTCAGAGTTGAATGTCAGTGTATAGCTTGGTCACAGACTCCTATCCTATGTCTGTACTGAAAGACAACGAGATACTGATAGCAGAATAACAGAAACTCATGTACTGATGAGTAGTAGAAGAGCTGCAGGACATGATGTTTCCTCATCACTGAGAAAACAAGCATTGGCAATGCCAATCGGTCTCGCCATTAGGATCTTATATGTATTTAACTATGCAGCATAGTGACAGGGCTGGGTTTTAATTCTCATCCACTAATTTGATCCAATTTTTGTGCTTGAAATGTCCGGCTTAACTTCCCTTCCACCATTCTTACCTTGATTGAGCTAAGAATCTGGGGCGCATCTACGAACAGTGCAGCAGGTGCAGTGGCACCGGAGACCAGGAATGTTGGCTATCGACCCCAACTAGGGCTGTGTTACTACAAACTGTGCGGAGCGGGTGGTTGGAGGGAGTATTTTCACTGTTTGCAGGAGGGCCCATTGACCCCTTGCTATGCCACTGCTGAAATTTCAACATTAGGTTATTACACTGACGTCCACAGTGCTGACATAACCTCACACGTAGCTATGTGCTTAAGACCATTGAAAGCCTTAAACAAACAAAATGGAAAGAACACAGTCCGTCATCAGTCACGTTATAAGACTAAAGCTGTGATGACTTACTACCATATAGCAAACAGGTTTGCATTCCTAATTGCAAAGCTGTCCGTTCACAGGTGAGTAGGTGCAGTATAATCACCTGTCTCTCCCATGCCTTTCTTGTTCTGCTCGGCCAAGCTTCTTAGGTCATGCGCCTAGATTTACTAGGATTGTGCAAGTACTTGTGCGCTGATACACAACTAACGCTGCATTTTTAGGCCTTTTTAATGGTCAGTATATCGACTAAATGCTTTTTGTTGCTTTGCGCCATGAGAACACCCATGCAAAGCCACTGTAAATAACTCAGTTGGGATGTTGGTGTGCCACTGTGTAGCTGGGTTGGCATGTAGTGTTAATGAGCTGCATAGGGCGAATGCTGCTCCAGACGGGACATCCTACTTTTGCCTTCATTATGAGCAACAAAGCATGCATCAGGGTTGACTAAATTATGCGGCAAGAAAAGCCAAAAACAAGTAAGTTACAACCAGCGCCACTGGAATTATGTAATTTTGTAAATGCAGCATTTTCCGCATAATTATGGATAATGGATTTACCACATTGACACATAACCCTCCATTTGCTAACTTGAAAATGTCAACAAAAACTAATTTTAGCTCGCACAGTTGAAAAGTTTCCAAATAAACGAGAACACTTAGGGGCACATGCATCAAGGTAGGCTTTTGCGATTCCTTAATTGCGATTATTAAGGAATCGCAATTAAAGAATCGCAAAAGCCTATGCATGTAGGAATCGCTATAAAAATAGCGATTCCTAAACATTCCTTAATTGCGACTCGCTAATTGCGAGTCGCAATTAAGAATACCTCCCCATTAATTCCTATGGGCCTAGAGGCCCATAGGAATGAATGGGAAGACATTCTCAATTAGCGATTCGCAATTAGAGAATCGCAAATTGAGAATGCAATTTCAGAGGTGCCAGGGTGTCAAAATGACACCCTGTTGCACCCCTGAAATTGTGATGTGCACCCATGTTGCGCACACACATGCCCCAAGGGCATGTGTGTGTGTAACCTAAAACTTAAAAAAATGCATTTTAGAGCATTTTTCGAAGGTTTTGCAAATTACAGACAAGTTTGATTTGTCTGTAATTTGCGGTCCCAAATAGCGAAATCGCTATTTGAAAGTGCTTCTAGCATTGCATTTAAGGAATCGCAAATTGCGATTCCTTAAATGCAATCATAATTAGGAGTCGCAATTAATTGCGAATTCTTAAATTGCGCATAAAGCTACTTTCATGCATCTCCAAAGGCCAATTTGCGATCGCAAACGGCCGATTTTGCGGTCGCACCGTTTGCGATCGCAAAAACCTTTGATGCATGTGCCCCTTAGACCCTCGTTTTTTTTCCGTTGCTGATCATCATATTTATAGCCAGAGTGGTTCTACTGCTGTTAAACCTTTACTTTGAAAATATTAATGTGCATTAAAATGATAAAATAGATAAATGATACTACTATGGAATATGCCACATTATTCCTTATATTTGCCTTTTCTTGCTGTGTAATCAACCTGCTGCATAATTTGGTCGTCCTTTGCCACATAACTCCAGTGGCCCTGCTTATAAATTTGCTTCTACAATAAACCTACGACCTGTGTATCTACATGATGTGGCTGCCTGACTCCTGCTTCTCAAGGGAATATCTCCAATTTGAACAATACGCTTTCACAAGTGCTTGCCTCTGTGTTCACAAGCGCAAACAAGTGCATTTCACAGTGATAGGGCTGAAGGATGAGGTGCAGTGCGCGCTCGTGAAGCCGAGGTCCAGGGGGGTAATTTGCACCCGATTAAGGTCAGGAGTTTTGAATTGGTGTGCACTCAGTTAGTAAAGGATCCTCTTGGGAATATCACAGTGGCTAAAGGGTAGAGCTGTTGGCGCCGGTTGAGTCCAGGGTTGGCATGCCAGCTGTCTTTGCTTGGGGGATAAAGGACATAGCGCTTTCTAGCGATAATATATACCAATAATACGGCAAGTTAATCCAGGTTTGCTCAAAGTTTGATAAAAATTGATAAAAGAAAGCAACTGGTGTGCACTCTGTCAACCTTTTTTGAATGAATGCAGAATTTAAAATAGGGCAAAAGACAAGGTGAACTCTAACTTGTATCTATGTTAATCTTATTGCAATAATACTTTTACCTCTTCTTCCTTGCTTTGTACATGAAGACCAAATTGGTGTTAACCAAGGACGATTTTAATATAGCATTTAAAGAATGGAGGGGAACCTTCCATGACTAAAATGCGTTCTACCTTTATATCAAGTGCTTTTATCGACCTGCAATACTGTTGTTTCCAGAACAGCGACAACCAACATATCATCAAAGTAAGTACGTACAGGGAAGTTGGGATGGAAATGTCCCCTGCATGGCTCTGGAGAGTCTGCAACCCTGCCCCAAGTTTTCTTGAATATTTTTGATTTCTAGCCTCAGTGCACATGATAATAGCACATGTACGCTGAAGGATTGCATGGAAATGTATTGAGACCCGGAGCTGGGGTCCATGGTTTAGAGGGGCACACACAGTAATCACTCAGTGCTGGCGGGCCCCACCAGCTCTTATTTATGGGGACTGGAACTCTTTGCTTCCCTCCCGGGGGTGGCGGTCCCGCCATTCCTATCAGGTGCACTGCCTTCCCCTTTCTGGCCCAAGCCCAGGTGTTTCTTTGCATGGTTGCAGAAGTAACTGATGACAACAAATCTTCGAAGTGTCCCCAGCATATTGACTGGTTCTGCACACTAAGACAAGGGGCAGTCTGTGTCTTCAATATAGACATGCTGTCTGCTGTATGCTTTCCATCAGGCAGAGGCAGACTCACACTGCAATGTGTGTGATGATGGCTTGTCCCTGCACTGGCAGCAACAAAGAGATAGGTACATAGCTCTTAAGCCCCGTGCTTTTGCAGCTCCCTGGTGAATCAGTAGCGTAGCCAGTGTGCCTTGGGCCCTAGTGCAAGGAACGAAATGGACCCCCAACTTCTATTGAATTTTGAAATTCAGCAATAATCAGGGTTCAGCTGGCCCCCTCAAGCTGCTGGGCCTTAGTGTTAAATTTCCTGCTGCACTAATGTAAGCTATGCCAGATGCAGCACTTTGCAACATGTATGTTTTGGTGCAAACTCAGGTTCAGGCTGTGTTCACTCCATGGATCTTTAGTTCCAACTGAGGCTGACATCACAATCAATTCATTTTTATAACATGAAGCATGTTAGGGTCCCCTAAAACGTCATAGAGAATTAGATTTGCGAACAATGAAGGTTAATTAAAAAATTAGTAAAGTTACAAATTCAAATAAAGTTGGTGAATACATGAACACCTTCACTTTCAAAGCAATTAAAAAATGTTATAAAGTTGTCTCAAATAAAACAGAGCACATTTAGTTTTCCCAATAAGGGAACACCCTACACCGCTAAGCTAGGAAAGAGCCTGGAAGGTTGGGGAGAAATAAAGATAATAAGTCTTAGGATGAAAGCCTCTGAAAGACAGTAGAAAGAAAATATCTGCTCACAAGCTAATGGAATGGGAATTGTGTCTAATAGTAAGGTAACTTCTTCGAACAAGAAGGAAAGGACATCTTCTCTTTAAGTCTATATTGTATTAATTAAATCATTTTTTTCTAACATTTTGATACACCTACACATGATTTCCAGGAGGGGACCCAATCAGGTTTAAGGAACAGAAGGATGAGGTATATTCATCAGTTTCACAAGCATAAACACAATGCCCTCTCTCTAAATGTCCTTCATAATGACATACATTAATTTTGAACCGTACTCATCAGGTGCTCATTAACACATTCTATAAGAATTACTAAATAAAACATTCAATGAAAGGAAGAAAAAATACATAAGAAAAAGAAATCTGGCAGGCTAACGTTGGCCATCTTAAAATGCGGCCTGTGTTAACTACAGTCAGTTAAACATGGAAAATGCACACTGAATTCATGTGTTTGTTGAAGGTTAATATTGTGTGTAAAACATTTTTGTTTTTAAATCTCTATCACGACCCTGTGGTGAATCTTGCATGACATGCTTCTCCAATGTACCTCTGCGCTGCCTGCTATTCACTGGGGCCCTGTGTTCTCGCCCCTTCCAAGATACATTTTTATGTCTAACATCACCGCATAGGGGGTGCCGAGGAGTGACGAGAACATAGTGGGGTTTTACTGCCCTGATTAGTAGTGCTGAGGGTCAGCACCTCTCAGCACTAATGTGGGGAGTAGTAACATGCCCGCCCATCCCCCTCAGTATCTGCTGTCTGCCTGGTAGGGCGCTGGGTTCAATGGACAGCTCAGTTGTCTCTGCACCAAACCTATTGCCAACTTATACCCAAACTGCTAAGACACTGAGAAAAAAAACACTTTTATCACTGGCTTCGCTTTCATTCCATTTAATCCAGCACTAGCTTTCTGTGTTCACTGGATTCGTGCTAGAGGTAACAGGCCCTCTTATGCAAACGTTCCTGTTCCCAACATGCTCCCTTACTGGTCCCATGACGAAAACAGAGTTGCAGAAACAGTCTGAGTCTTCAACTGGCTACAGAAATTTTGCAAAATTGTTTGCATTCGAATGTAAATACTTAGCAATTCACTTTCCTACCGAAGCCTCTCTTGCACTTTCATCTCCCTTTACCTCTTAATCAACAATTTACACATTTTTGTGTTTTTGGTTTCTAGAGCAAGCTTTCTTCTACTAAAGTGTCCTCATCTCCCTTGTACAGCACTCGTGCAGGGCAGGATCATGTTCCTGGCAGCTGGAAGGAGGCGCGTGGTGCATTAGTTGTCTGTTTTAGTGGGACACACCCGGGAGTGCCGTAACACAAGCGTATGGGGCCCGCACAAACCCTATAACTCAGAGATAGGCTCAAGCTTTAGACAGAATGGGAGCCCCGCCCCCCTGGCACCCCTCCCCAAAAGAGGTGGGGCCCCCTACGCCGCGGGGGCTACAGAGGTCTGTGTTATGTCCTTGAGACACTGTGAACGTCATTGCCACCAAGCTGGCTCGACATGAGCGGAGACTTTCAGTCTGTGTCCGCCTCTTAGTTGTGCTTCGGTGCCAGACGTGACCCGATGATTGATTTCTCATCATGCCAACAGACCCAATTTAGGCGGGGGACGCATAGCTGCCAAGGTTTCAGATTGCTATGTGTGACATTTTAAGATTTGCAATGTAATTATGAGTGACATTTCCACAAATATGAGTGACACTTTTTCAAAAGCAAAATCAAGGAATGAAAAGGAAGGAAAAATAAATGTCAGAAATAACACCCATCTGAGCAATGAAAAACGGTTAAGTTATCACCAGAAATGCTTCACGACTGGGCCGCCCCAACAGGATGTGTGAGGCCCCAACAAACTCTTTACCTCGGAGCAAGTGGTCCGTGACCCGGTCGGCACACCGCTACGTGCCCAGCATCGGCTTACCTAGCGGCCCAGATAGTTGCCTTAATGAGCCAACACCTTTGAAAGTCGCCGCCTAACTGCCGCCGTGGCAAAGAGCACAGGTCCAGGCATTCATTGGGGGGGAAGAGACTGAGAGGCGCGCACCACACACACAGTGCAGCATCTGAGTGAGCCAGGGCGCTGCTGTGTGATTTAAAGTGCATTGCAGCAAGCCGCGCTAAAACATAAAGCACATTTTACCTGCATTACCACGCTCCAGAGGCGCACTGTGACAGTAACTGCTGAATAAACTTAAAATGGGAGGCGAGCAGCGGCCGAGAAATGCGGTTTACGGCCAGGCCGCCCGCCTCCTCAAAGCGCCCTCCAGGTCACAATAAACTACTGCAGTCCCTCGGCCCGGCTGCAGCACTGTACCATGTGTCTGAGCTCCAGCTGTGCTCACGGTTATTCAATTCAGTGTCAAGTGCCCGGCCTGAGTTCCAACACTTTACCCACTCACTTGCGCCGCCGCAGGAGGCGGTAGCAGGATGTTACGTCCTGCACAGCGGAAATAGCCATTGGACACAGCCTCTCCTGGCACAGAATCAGTGTCAGGAGGTAATGCCGCGCCCAGGATGCATATCGATACAGTGTTGCCAAGCTCGCTTCAGCCAGCCACCAAAGCCTACCAGGAGTAGCGAGCTCGTCACAGCACCACTCCAGCTACTAGTTTTACAGTCCGTATAGCAGCTACAGCTTGACAGCTGAAGCAGAAGCTATGCCTATTATGCGTGACTTTGCATTTCAGTGCGGTGATGCGGATCACCACACTGAAATGTTAGTCTAACGCCCGATGCGTGGTACTTGGCAGGACTGGGGACGCCTCAAAGCCGAAAATGCCTTAAGTTTAGCTTTCTCTCGCCCAGGGCTTTAAGTGGGATGAAAAAAGTGTGTGTGTGTGTTGGCGGGATGGGGGGGGTACGGGGGGGGTCCCTGAAAGGAAGGGGGCTATGTAATTAACGGCGTGGCATAACGAGTAACACTATAATTCACGTAGAGTGCCAACCTACCCACACATTTGCATAAATTCACCCTGCAATTGTCAAACGTGGCCAGTGCTCTGTGCGCTTTGCAGAGAGGCCATATATTGGCTGACCACGTATTGTCAACACATTTTTGCCCCTGGCAGTCACTCAGAGAAACCCACACTCACCTGATCCTCAACTCAATTGTGGCCCATTATAAACACCTGGATGCGACTCGATTCATACTATGCACTGGACAAGAGTAGTAGGCTGCCTGAAAACAACGCATCCACTCATCACACGCTTGCTTAGGCATGCTGAAGTGGATGCCTGCTTGTGCCCCGGGGGGACCGCAAAGTGCATTCTGTTAGAGAAGCACTCTAGTAGGTCCCTGCTTGTGCCCCAGGGGCACTGTAAAGTGCACGCAATGGAAACAAAGATAAACCCCTTTAAGGGGGGGCTTGTCTTGAAGCGAGGAGAGGTGGCGTAACATATAAAGCTGCCGACGTTGGAGCTGGAGAGCAGAGTTCGATCCCTCGGCTTGGGCTGTATTAATTATAAATAATTAAAAGAAGGTCCGCGGCGTGGGCTGTATTAATCATAGATTAATAATTAAAGCAAGGCTTGGGCTTTATTAATCATAAATAATTAAACAGAGATCTCAGATGAGAGTGGGGAGAGACAAATAAAACAAGCATTGGCAATGCAGTATGGGGGCAATGCAATAGTATGGGGGTGTGAGAAGGCATTGGAAGAAAGTAGTCTGTGCAGTAAAGGGGCCAATAGCCGTGGAAGGACACAAATGAAGACATGTCCATCATAAGGAGGGACTAACAATCCTACAACCAATCGGAAGGCACCATTTAAGACACCAGCCAATGAAAATGATGGGTGGAGATGGGTGGACAGTTGGCGGAGCTTATATACACTATAGTGTATACTGCATGTCTCAACGAGACAGCGCAAGCGCTGCCTAGCCGAGACCTAAAAAGGGGGATAGTTAAAAAAAAAAGGGACATCCTGGGCTGCTGGTACACCAGACCTCCCTTGCAGCACTACTCACCAGCCAATCTACCAAGCCTTAGTCAGACGGCGAAACAACTCCGTTCCGTGCGGCGATTTTGACTTTATTTTGCCCTCTGCATGCCTGTGAACTCACCCGCATCTGGAAATGAATGTGGGTGTAAGAGCTCATTAACAGTGCAGTAAAGTACCCCCTAAAAACTCTGCCGAAAGGCAATTCCCTGGATGGATGACAGCGTCAGAGGTTTTCAACAGCTGCCTCTTCTGAGAGGCACCTTTAGAGTCCAGACTCTGTAGGTCACTTGCGTCCATCATTAGAGACATGGGCAGGTGCAGGCGGGGCCAGTGAACTTGACTGTCCAGATTTGCAACCACTGGAGTATCATCTTTAGCTCCTTGATTGAATAGTATGGTGACACCACATAATCACGGTAAATTAGAACTGCCTGTCTGTGCATTCAGCTTCTTTTTTTCAGGTAGTAGTGTTCTCTCCGCACATCATACAGGTAACCCAGACAGGTTAGGTAGTGTATTGGGTGCCTGTAAACATATCTATGGGCTTTTGGCTGTCTATTGCCATTCAATTTCTCAATGAAAGATCACCTTAATGCAGAAAAGGGTACTTTATATATATAAATATAATTGAAACACCTTAGCCAGGTCCTGACCAGGAGGTTAACATTTCACTGTAAAGGGCAGTAACGTAACGTCATGACACACTGCTCTTGTTTTCTTCAGGATGGCAGGAGTTTGGTAGAAAGTGACATTTTACCTTTGCCGCATCATTACACTTCAATTCCTTTGAGGCAGGAATCCCCGAATTCCTCACTCTTTCAAATGCTCCTTTGGAAGAACCACAAACCTCCACTGGTGTTCTGGCTAATTCTTCTCCCCCAAAGTGCTCTTTTTAAAGTCCAAGGCCCTCATTTATGGTATTTCTGCCGTGGAGCAGCGAAGCAGGCCTCGCTGCTGTGCTGCCCTACGGCAAAAGAAAAGGGCAGGAATGCATCGTATCTTAGATACGGCGCACTCCTGTCCCTTTCCTTTGCGCCGGCACATAATGGGCTGCCGTGTGCCAAAGCAGGCAGCTGTGCACCGAGTTGCAAGGGTGCCTGCGTTACGGGGATGATTATTTTTGTGCAGTCAGGGAAACCATCCTGCCAAAAAAACAATCACAAGAGGCTTTGCCCTCTTTCCATACACAGGAAAAGGAAAAACAAGGAAAAATAAAGATATTTTCCTAGTTGTGCCTCCCTTACGCTTCCCCTGGGGAGGTGTAAATTTTTGGCGCTGCCTCAGACTTATGATTTCTTGTAAATCTGGGGCAGTGTCAAAAAGCCATGGATGTTGCTGGGAACGCACCCAACACATATTTCTAAGTCCATGAAAAGCCATGTAACATGGCTTTATGTGGCCTTATAAATATGCCAGTGGCACATTGCGCCACCGGAACGTCAAAAAGTGATGTTTCGGCGGTGCAATAGTGTCAGTAGGGCCTCATAAATGAGGCCCCAAATACGTTCCAGGTAGGTAATGCCCTTCAAACTCATCTCTAAAGGAATACACGCAGTGGAAGAAAGAACATTTGAGTCCAAACGTTTTCTTTTGTAGAAGACGTATTATAGCAGTTTTAAGTAAGGTAGAAAAGATCTCAGAAGAGAGAGATACATTAAGAGAGATTCCAATTATTAGCAGAAGTGAGAGCACTGGCTTGGGCAACACAGAAAGTAGAGGGTCGGAAGGATAGTTGCATCCTAAGCCTGCTGAAGAGTATGTAAAACCTCAAATTCAGATCAGGTAAAAAGGACTAAAAACAGTTGAGTCCTATAAAGTCCTTGAGACAGCCCTAAGTAGTAGGGCAAGAAATCTGGGAGAATGGAGAAGATAGAAAAGAGGCCCGAATGCCATCCATTTTAGTAGTAAAGTAGTTAGCAAAGTCGCCTGCCCAGCAGGATGAAAAGAGTGCTGGGTCGGGCGACAGGAGTGGGAGTAGGCAACAGGCGAGTAAGTGTGGCCATTAGTGCACAATCCAGTTTCATCGGAAATACATATGATACGGCAAAACCACATATTTATGGCTTTCTTAAGGGTTTCTTAAGAATCATGTTTTATTAATACTAGGAACACTCTCACTCACATCAAATCCGAAATTAACTTTTTGCCCTTTTTGCTTAGAGATAAAACTGAATACCCAATCAGACATAAGCACACACACACACACACACACACTTAGAACAAAAGGGTTTTCATACTGCAAAGCTAAATTTGCAGTACTATTTTTTATAAGTGCAAGCTTTTATTCTTTTGAATCGGATTGTGTCAATTACTATGCTAAATCACGTTTGAACAGTTGGAATCGTTTAAGATATTTCAGAGTTATAGCACGTAAAATAATTTCTTGAGCAACAACAGATGTTACTATAAAATATTGTTTGGATTTTTGCTGGGCATAAAAAGAATAAATCCTCGCCGCTAGCTATGTCTAGAATCAACAAGAGTAACAAAGCAATTTTTTTTTACAGAGGAGACCAAATGGGCTGGTAAAGACGGGTCCTTGAATTCGCAAATTGTAATTTGGGTAATACAGATCCAAATCCCATTTCGACTCTTAGCAACTATTTTTTTTTTTATGAACAAAACATAGACAAAAAGATGCTGTACAACATGTACTACCGTATATTGTTGCACTGTCATTAAACTCAGTGTGCCCCTGTTCGCCTGAGAAACTATAAATTCACTTAAGTGATTCTTCACCAGTATTTATTTTGTGAAAACATATTTAACTATGCATGCATACATGCAGCGAAAGCAAATGTTTGGTTCTGTAGTGTCAGAATATTGCATTGCCATCTAAATGCATCCGGAGGAATTCCTAAATCTACTTTATGTAGTGCCCCCTGCTACTATAGTACTAATTCCATAATACTAAAAATCCCTAGCCCCAACTCCCCCAAGTACAGTAGTGATAGAGCGAAATGTTCTTGTGAATTGTAGGGGTGCATCATAATCACTGGTAGTTCGCACCCGCACGTACTCAGACATATATTCGTATATATTCAGTTGTATATTCATGCATGTTTAGTAAAGAGTGAATAGTTCACTAATATTAAGTGAGCTACGCAGTATAATTGTGTTGTGATAATTATGCAATGTAATGTTTATTGAATTGTGTGAAAAATAATGCATAGAGAAATTAGTTCGTGTGTAATTCAATTGCAGTAGTTTAAACGTGCACCATATTAAAGTTGCACATGTAATTCGTTTTCGCATATGAATTGTCATGAAAATGCTTATAGGGAAAAGTAAGGTGTGTGTTTAAAAGACATATGTAAAGGCCTGACTACATATATGCTTAGGGAAGGCCTGGTTTATTCTTATGTTAGCTTATTTTGTAGGAAGAGAAAGTTTCTCTTGGTAAGGCTCTCTGGGCACAAACGGTAGATTTAATTAGCACAGTAGAAGGTTTCTGTTGAACGTATCTTTTGTTGCAGGTGCAAGGACACATGTCTCGTTAGTAAAAGACTAACTCTTTGTTTTCAAAAGTTAGAGAGATGGGAGGCATGGTACGGGGAGTGCAATGGAATTTAGGGATGATACTTTCAGCGGAGAAGGTGCCTGGGACTCAAGGTCATCACAACCGTCCAGGATGAAGTAACCGTTTCGATGGAAAAGTACAAGAAAGAAGACCTGGCCAAGGAGGCGTGACCAAGGCGTGTACAATTGTATTAGGGTTTTTGTATTAGGGATAGTGCCCCGAGGGAGGGGGCCAGAGAAGAGGTAGGGGAGACCAGAGAGGAGGACAGAGAGTGTTCTGAGGAAGGAGCATAAAAGAATCTGAGCTTAGGTATTATGTGATTGCACTTCTGAGGAAGTCTTCACAGCTGACACCTTTTATTCACTCTTCCCTGGGAAAATTGTTATGTAGGGATGTCACTAAGTGTTAGTGTAGGGACAGCAATTGATTTAAAGCTTGCTTAGATAAATGAAGAGCAACGTATAAATTGGAGCAATCATAGCTTGGTTGATCCTTCTAGAACTATCGATCCTCTTTATTCTGAGTCGGATGAGACTCCTGCGTAGGTTATTATTTGTATTAGTGCCCATCTATTTCTTTAACCTCGTGTTGAGGTGTTTGCATGTCCAGTTATTTTTGGCGATAATAAATTCATAAACTTGAATTCGGAGTCAGTGGTCCTTTCAGACAAAATGAATGCTGTTATATAACCAGATGAGATTCTCTCCTTTACACTATTCAACAGGTAAAAAGATCTTGGCGACCAGAAGGTTCTTATAGATAATTAGATAAGAATCGACGTTATCAGTTGGTAGCAGAGTAGGATGGTTACCTTTGATGGTAAGGGGAGATCTAGAGCAAGATAGGAGATTAAGTTGCCCCATAGAGCCCGAGTGACGCAGATCCAGTGGACCGTAGGAGAAGGATGTCGGAGGTCGTTGAAAACTGACGGTGAGTGACGGTGCGGCGGAAGTAGCAGTTCGTGGTAGAGTGAGTATGAAAAGAGTGGTGTTTGGTAGATTGCGGTGTTTTAGCATTGTGTGATGTCTTGCGGAGTTGGAGCGAGAGTTGTGTGATTGAGGACCGGACCGTGAGCGCGCGCGGGACCGGGAGATTTATTGTGGTGTAGAACACACCCAGAGTTGAGAGCGTTGACCAGAGGTTGTGGGGGTCACGAGACGTCATTGACAGACCCACTGAAGATAGGGAACACATGTGTGAGTGTGTGAATAACCAACGCAGGTCGTAGGTTATTGTGTGCAGAACATCGAGTGATTGAATCCTATCGAGTGTGTTAGAGGCGATTGTCCGGTCGTTTCGCGGACAGACGGTTGCCAGATTGAGGTCAACAAGCTCAAGAGGCTGATCGGTCATTGGTAAGACTGACAGTCAGAGAGGTAATTGTTCGGTAGGACGGACATTATTTCAGAGTATGATTGGGACAGGTGCGAGAGAGAACGAGTGAATTAGGGAGGAGGAGAACTGCTGCGAGCGGAGGAAAAGTGACGTCAGACAAGTGCCGCGCTACGATAGGCCGGTTGGTGTGAGCCGCGCTGGCATTGGTGGATTGAAATCAGGAAGCAAAAGCTGACATTTTGAGTGCAAATAAAAAGTTGATTCATCATGAAATGTTTTAAAGTTTTACGGGAACTTTGTAGAGGTGATAGACATGTGGTTACTCGGGAAGGAGAGGAAGCTCCTCCCGAGGATACGCCAGCACATTATATGGCAAAGAATGTAGGATTGCATACTATAATTTGGCTTGAGAATTGGCATAAAATGACAGAAGGAGAAGGAGAATTGACCTTCCCACGCTATGGTACTTTCAGGTTAGAGGTATTGTACCAGCTAAAAAGTATAATGGCTTCTTTACGACCACTACCTAGACCAACACAGTTTGAGGCGCTACATGCGTGGATTAGAGCAGCGTACGATAGGAGGAAAGACAAGAGCCAGGAAAGGGTGAAGAAATCGGTCAGGGCATTTCAAGATGCAAGGTGGGATGCACTGGAGAAAAGGTGGAGAGTGGAAACGATTGAGGGAGATAAGTTATACCCACTGCTAATACAAAATGGAAAGATTACAAGAATCGATGAGGACGACAGTGATACAGACGACAGCCTGTTAGATAGGTTGTTGGCAGAGAGGCCACCACCATTTAATCCAGACTCAGAAGAGGGAAAGCCGACTCCAGCAGTAACAATTGATGAGAGACAGAATCAGACTAGCATGAGAGTTGTGGGAAGGATTTCCACAGGAACGGAAGGGGCAACGACGTCTATGATAACACAGCCTCCTGTTGGGAACGCAAGGTTACCGGACTCCTTGACAGTACCGGTTACCATTGGCCCTATAGTACCGGTATATGACCCAGACCGAGTGAGAGAAGGGAGCTCCGTACAGATGGGAAGGGAAGAAGTAACCAGTGAGAGTGGGAATGGGTTAGGAGTACGGGTGGTTCATTTCCCAAGACCATTGGAGACAAGTACGCCGTTACCGGCTACTGCAGACTCTTCCTTTAGACAGGAGGATGAGAGATCAGTCAGACCGAGGTCTTTGCACGAATCCAAGTCAGCTTTGAGGATGTGGACACCAACGGTGAGAGATCAAAGTGATAGGATGCCAGGAGATAGGGAACAAAACATCTCGGAAGACAGACCAAGTTCCAGGAATACGATAGAAGGGAATAGGTCACAAGGACAAAATAGAGAATGTGATGAGCGGGACGGCTCAACTTGTCGAGAAGTACTGAGGAGTGCAGTACAGGCAAGGTTGCTAGACGTAGTAAGGTTGAAAGCAGAGGTAGACGAGATGATTAGCGGGAGTCTGCCTTTGGAAAGGATAGAAATTTATGGATCAGATGAGCTGCTGTTCGTAGCAAAAGATGTGACTCGAAAAGCTAGAATAGCACATGAAAACTTAACGGCGTTGGCCAAAAGATATGAGGTAGACCTGAATAAAACTAAAATGTTGCAAGGACCGCATAGATTACAATACAGTGACCAGGAGCTGGAAGAGAAAAGAATCACAGGATTAAGGACACACACCAGAGATCTGATTGTAGGAATGCGGATATGGATTTTGTTGGACAAATGGGAAGAAAGGTGGTCCAAGAAGAAAATAGCAAAGAAAGCTGAGGGGAAACGCCGCCTCCAGGAGGGAGGCGACGGGTGTCGGAAATTTTCCTTTACGGGAAGTACAGAATGGAGGGTATGTGCATGTGCCGTGGAATAGAGGTGATTTGGCTGCATTTACAAATGATTTTCCTCGGCTGAGGGAGAAACCAGTAGAGTGGTACAAGCAGGTTGAGCGGTTTGTTAAAATTTCAAAAGTATTGTGGATTGATTTGAACACCTTGTTTGACATAGTGGTGCCGGGAGATTTGTGGACAGCTTGTAAAGTCGCTGTCGAGTGGCCGACTTCGGAACCTGAAAGGGAGGCGGTTACAAATGGCCCATCACCCCTAGTAATGAAAAAATATGAGCAGGTGATTACATGGCTAAAACTGAAGATTTCACCTCAAGATATAGATTGGGTTAAGATAGATCGGACTGTACAGGAACCCAAAGAAACGGTGCATGAATATTACGAAAGACTTCTGCAAGCTTTTAAACAGTATAGTGGATTAGATACGTTAGACCCAAAGGATATGGGACAGTTTGTCTCAAAGTTTGTACTGGGTCTGAGATCAGAAGTCAGTCTCATGATACAGCACCATTTGATCTGTTGGCAGAACAAGCCGGTAGATGAAATTTTGAGGTATGCAAGATACTGTAGTGATGAGGTGGAATCGAAACATCGGAAGCTAAAAGACAAATTGATGCTTGTCCAGATGCAGACAGCACAGGGTCAGTCTAATGGAGGGACCTTAGGGAGAAAACAAGGAAATTTCCAGGGGAACCAGAATGGGCAAGGACAGGGAAAACCAATAGACCCCAAGACGGGAGTGGACGTGGCCACACTGAAGAAGACCACTGCGTGTCATCTTTGTCGCCAGGTCGGACATTGGAAACGCGAGTGTCCTTTGAACCCAGTTAATCAGTTGCAGGAAGAGGAAGAAGGGGTTCAAGCACCCGCGCAGAGGTAGTTAACACCGTGACGAGGCCTAGGGCGATGAAGGGGGATATACAGCCCTCACGCCCAGGTTCCCCAGGCTCCAAGGATTTCACAAGGAATACGAACGTACCAACAGATGCCCCTGTTCGAAGACTATGACGAGAGTAGCTCAGACCCTTTATCCTGACGGTGCCTGAGGGGGAGGAAGACTGCACGCTTGGAGCGGTCTTGGAGGTAGACCAGAGAGGACCTTTTGTGGAGGCAGATATTGAGGGTCATCCTGCCACACTTTGGTTGATACTGGTGCTACCCGGTCTACTGTAAGATCAGCAGTGGTCCCTAACCTACCCCTCTCGGGACAATCAATCCAGGTTGTTGGAGTAGCGAATAAAAGAATAAGCAGCCCGTTGACAGAACCGATCTTAGTAAAGATAGGTTCCTTCCAAACTAGACATCAGTTTGTAGTGTGTGATACGAGTCCAGTTTGCCTTTTGGGAAGAGATCTGTTGTGCAAGTTGAACTGCACGATTTATTGTACGCCTCAGGGAGTGGAGGTCCAGACGAGGGATGACGATGCTGACTTTAAGGTTACAAATCAGCACCTATGCATAGATCTGTACCCAATGGTGACGGTGGAAGAACTTCCACCTGATTTGAGAAACGCAGTGTCATCTGTGGTGTGGGATTTCGCAGGCGATGAAATAGGTCTAATAAGAGGGTTGAACCGGTGCGGATTGAGGTGAAGCAAAATGTTGATTTCCCCAGGACACCTCAATACAACTTGTCGCCTGAAACGATTGCAGGGATAAAACCTGTGATCGAGACTTTCATTGAGAAAGGCATTCTGAAATAGATCAGAGGTAGCCCCTGTAATTCACCTATTATGGGACTACAGAAACCGAGCGGGAAATACAGGATCATGCAAGACCTGCGAAAGGTCAACACGATAGTTGTCCCTTGTTGTCCAGTGGTACCGAATCCTTCAGTAATACTGTTCCAGATCCCATGCGAAGCCGAGTGGTTTACGGTCATTGACTTGTGTCAAGCCTTCTTTTCGATACCGCTCCATGAGGAAAGCCAATTTCTTTTTGCATTCAGGTTGGAAAATCGCGTGTTAACATGGTGTCGTATCTCTCAAGGGTATACAGAAAGTCCATCGATCTTTCACCAGATCCTGAAAAAGAATCTTGAGAGCCTTGTGTTGCCGCAGAACTCAGTCCTCGTGCAATACATAGACGATTTACTCATTGCCTCAGAAACAGAAGATGCTTGCAGAATTGACACTGTAGCTCTGTTGAACCACTTAGCAGAGAATGGACATAAGTTGTCCCCGAACAAGCTGCAGTACTGTTTGAATGAGGTACAGTACTTGGGACACAGATTGGAAAAAGGCAAGAGAAAGGTGTCGCCAGACCGAATTGAGGCAATAATGAGCATGGCAGTACCCACCACACAGAGAAAAGTTAGGATGTTCCTGGGAATGGTAGGCTACTGTCGACAGTGGATTCCTAGTTTCTCCTTGAGAGCAAAGCCTTTACAGAGGCTTACACACAAGGATGTGAGTGATCCGGTACCATGGGACGAGGAGTGCTTGATGTCATTCCTGAAACTGAGAGAGGAATTGTGCAGTGCTCCGGCACTGGGGATGCCTGATTACAACAAGGCCTTTTCATTATTCTGTTGTGAGAGGGAAGGATGTGCATTAGCAGTCTTAACTCAGAACCATGGAAGTGTCCGTAGACCAGTTGCCTATTTCTCAGCTACTTTAGATCCAGTAGCTTCTGCGTTGCCCGGATGTCTAAGATCCGTTGCTGCAACAGGTGTCAGCATTGAAAGATGTGAAAGCATTGTAATGGGACATCCACTGACTGTACATGTGCCACACTCGGTTGAGTTATTGATGACCAGGACCAAGACTCAGCACCTAACGAACAATAGGTTAACGAGGTACGAGCAAGTCATACTTGCCGCAGAGAATGTGACTCTGAAAAGGTGCTCTGTCTTGAACCCTGCGACATTGATGCCTACACCGAACGCAGATGATGAAGATTGTGCGGACCATGATTGTCTCGATGTGACCGAACTTTGCACCAAACCGAGACCTGACATTGTCGATGAACCACTGGCAGACTCCGATGAAATTTTCTTTGTCGACGGTTCATGCTTAAGGGACAGTGTTGGGCAATTGAGAGCAGCGTTTGCTGTGTGTACCATTTCGGGAGTGGTCGAGGCTGCTTGCCTAGAAGGAGTACGCTCCGCGCAGGTAGCTGAGATCATTGCCTTGACTCGTGCCTGTTTGGCCGCTGATCAAATTCGAATCACGATTTACACTGACAGCCAATATGGGTTTGGTGTGGTGCATGACTTCGGGCAGTTATGGTCTCAGAGGGGATTTTTGACATCATCTGGCTCACCCATTAGGAATGGAGAATATGTAAGACAACTGTTGGATGCGTTACAACATCCGAAGGAAATTGCTGTTGTTAAATGTTCCGCGCATGGGAAAGGGGAAGACTTTGTGTCATTGGGCAATAAATACACAGACGAGGTTGCCCGGTTCTGTGCGGAACAAGGATGCATATTCACAGATAGATACGCAGGGGAGAGCCAAGAAAGAACCGAGCTCAACATAATGTTGGCCATGGCAGACACTTGGGAAGAGCTCAAGCGATTGCAGGATGAAGTCTCAGACCAGGAGAGAGAGGGATGGATCAAAGCTGGTTGTGAGAGAGGAGACGTGGATGTGTGGGTCTCCAGTGATGGGAGAGCCGTATTACCAGAAGAGCTGTTGAGTCCGATGGCAAGGCTGATACATGGACAGGCACACCTTGGTAGAGATGCAATGATGAGGGTGTTTAGACAGACGTGGTACAACCCACGATTTTGGGCAATGGCTGAAACAGTGTGTCAGAGGTGTGTTACGTGTCAGCAGATGAATGCTGGAAAGAAAACTGTGGTCACTTTGAGTCACATTGGGAGGTCAGGTGGGCCTTTCAACAGGATACAGTTAGACTTTGTGGAAATGCCTAAGTGTAATGGGTTGAGGTACATTTTAGTGTTGGTATGTGTATTCTCACGGTGGGTGGAGGCTTACCCAACACGCAGGTGTGACACTCTCACGGTGGCTAAGTTATTGTTGAGGAGCTCATCCCTAGGTTCGGGATCCCAACCTCTTTGGAATCTGATAGAGGAAGGCACTTCCACAGTGAAATCATGAAGTTACTTTGTGCTGCATTGAATATTGACCAGAGACTCCACTGTAGTTACAGACCAGAGGCTTCTGGGATGGTGGAACAAGTTAATGGAACTTTGAAGGCCCGGATGGCAAAAATGTGTTCTTCGACATCCCTGAAATGGCCCGATGCTTTGCCGCTTGTGTTGATGAGCATGCGAAGTGTCCCAGACAGGAAAACCGGGTTGTCCCCCACGAGATACTAATGGGAAGGGCAATGAGGTTGCCGGCAGTACCAGCTACAGCTTTGATAAGCATCACTGATGACTTGATTCTCGATTATTGTAAAGGACTATCTGATGTGGTCCGTTCTGTATCCCAGCAGGTGCAAGCTGCAGTGGTCCCAGCCTCGAGTGATCTGTGCCACGACTTGTGTCCCGGAGACTGGGTGCTTGTCCGGAACCACGTGAGGAAGAGTTGCTTGGATGCCCGCTGGCGTGGCCCGTACCAGGTGATACTCATCACGAACACAGCAGTAAAGTGTGGAGGATTGCCGAACTGGGTGCATGCCTCCCATACCCGCAGAGTTTCAGCACCCTTGGAAGAAACAGCTCCTCTCGTAAATGAAAATCCAGCTGATGTGGCAGGGCCACATGAGAGGACAAGTCAAGCTGTAAGGGTCGCTGACACAGCTGGTGGTGCACTAGAGCAAGCTGAAGGGGGTTTCCACAGTTCGAACCCTGACTCAGACACCGAAGACGGAAACGGTGCAGTGGGCGGAGAAGAATCAGATTCAGCAGAAAGAGGAAGTAGTGCACTGGGTATAGCAGAGGAAGGCAGACGAGCAGAACAGAAGTGAGGAAAGTTGGCCTGAAAGACAGAGGCGACGGAACCTGAGGTTAGCACCTGAAAGAGACCTTGCCCCAGTGTCTGAAGCGTCCGAAACAGAGGCAAGTGGCGAAGACCAGGCTCAAGATAGTCGGCGAAGGTCGAAAAGAACCAGAGTACCTTGTCGCAGATACTCTACCCCTGAGTAGACTTACACAGTGTTTGATGCAGGGGTAGTGAGTACGGGAAGGCTGAGGTCAGTGCTGGTGGTCCGTCGAAGCCCGAATGTGGTGGTGAAGGTGGTGCTGCAGCTGCCGGGGCTCGAAGTAGAAGGAATACTGACCCTCACAGTTCCGAATCCCCCGCTTCTGAGTGAAGTTCGAAACTTGGTTCTGCATCGACTCGAATTTCCGTCTTTTGGGTTTGAGCCGTCTTCACATGAAATGGTAATTTTGCGTCTTGAACTTTTGTATCATGTTCTAGAACTGCTCAATGGGGATCTTATTGTAGATCAACTATAAACTGTAAATAAAAGTCTAAAAGAAGAAGATAACCTAGGTCCGAGTGGAAGAAGAACAAACTTAGGGACTTTCCTCAGAAGAGGAACGAAAACTAGGGAAGTCTTTTCTGGACTGTGTAAATAAGATTGTGATCGAAAAGGGAAAATCCGGAGATTTCATGGTTGCTCGAGCTGGTTAAGCAAGTCACGAGTAAAGGACACAGAGACTTTTTCAGGGTTCATTGCTATAACCAAGAACTTTTGAGAACTTTCGAAACCATGGAGCCGGGAGATCCCAATCGTAGATCTAAGTGGATTGTAGGCGTACTTATAAGTAGTGTGATAGTCTCTATAATCATAGTAATTATAGTCTCATATACTGGTTCGCATGAGCTAGAAGTGAAGGGGTGCCAGGGACACCTACACCTACTACACCTAGCCAAAAGGGGTAAACATGGGAGCTGACAGAGCTTTGCTATTAGAAGAAAGTCGTAGGTTACATATAGATTTGTCTAGGAGTGATTTTAAGCTTAATGCATATGCTAAGCTGCTATATGAGTATGTTGATGTGATGGATGCGAAAGATTGTTATTTGTGTATGCAGTTGCCTGCTTCAGTGGACGAGGGTATTAGGTATCACCATCTTCCACTGACTTATGGAATTTCATGTAGTCTTTTGCTTAGTATATTTTATGAGAGAGATCAGTTTGAGTATTTCTTTTCCAATTTCGACGCAGTGCTTCCTGAAGTCCCAGCTTACAAGCATTTGAATAAGTATGACTATAATAAGACCGAGGATAGACTCAGGAAGTTCTTCATACCAAGTTTGGAATTGGATACAGCATTCGCTCACAGACACAATCTGACCTGCTCGTTGTCAGATGTAGAGAAAAAGTTTGTAGATCAGGTAGAGGACAGGTATAGAAAGCTGACCCAGTCACGAGACATGGGGCATAACAGACCTGATTGGACAGATGAAGAAAAGTTGCATAAGACAAAGGGAAGCTATGGTCCTATAGCGTTAGACAAAGAGCAGAGGGGTAAGCTGTGTATAAGGCGTTATCAGACTTACTACGAAAAGGTTGCAGTGGGACAAAGCACTTGTGATCACGTTTCCACCATGGCAGATGTGGCAAAAGATTTTCTCCAAGGTCCTGTACAAGTGATACCAACGGTGTATTTTGTGTGTGGGAAGAATGCTTATGTGAGGTTGCCTGCAAATTGGTATGGAACATGTTATTTGGCAATAATATTTCCAAAGATTTACCATACAGAGGATTTGGAACTTCTAGAAAGTGGGAAGCATTCAAGAGCGAGAAGAGCTGCAAGTGCAGGAATCGTTGTGGGGGATATCTTTGGAGCTATGATACCCAGTCTGGGAGTAGTCTTGAATGATGTGAAAATCCGGAGATTAGCGACTGTGGTAGATGAATTTTCAATGAATACAGCAAAGTCATTGGTGCTGGTGGAAGGAGAGATGTTGTCGATAAGGGCAATGGTTTTGCAGAATCGCCTTGCTTTGGATGTCTTGTTGGCAAAAGAGGGCGGAGTCTGTAAATTGTTGAAGGTTCAAGAGTGCTGCACTTATATACCAGACCGTAGCAAAGATCTGGAGAAATATATAAGTAATATCACTACCATCCACACAAAAATAGCGGATTTGACCGAAGAGGGGGCTTGGGAAAAAGTTGGCAAGGGATTTGGTCAAGTGGGAAGCTGGGTTGCAAATCTGGGAAAAGGATTCCTTGGGTATGTTCTGAGACCCCTCCTTATCGTGGTGGTTTGTGTGGTCTGTCTGTGGATTTCGATCAAGGCCTACAAGTGGTATCGAGCAGGCCGAGTCAAGAGAGCTTTGAGGGAAAATGAGATGAGATTGGCGAGACTGCAGGACAGTCAATATCAGAGCCTCAAGAGCATGGAGAAACTAAGATCAGGAAAAATGGCAACGAGTTCTGTTTAGGTCGGTTCTTTCTCCAAGGGAGTTGAATGAAATGTGATGACAGGAGTCATCAAAGGGGGGAACTGATAGAGCGAAATGTTCTTGTGAATTGTAGGGGTGCATCATAATCACTGGTAGTTCGCACCCGCACGTACTCAGACATATATTCGTATATATTCAGTTGTATATTCATGCATGTTTAGTAAAGAGTGAATAGTTCACTAATATTAAGTGAGCTACGCAGTATAATTGTGTTGTGATAATTATGCAATGTAATGTTTATTGAATTGTGTGAAAAATAATGCATAGAGAAATTAGTTCGTGTGTAATTCAATTGCAGTAGTTTAAACGTGCACCATATTAAAGTTGCACATGTAATTCGTTTTCGCATATGAATTGTCATGAAAATGCTTATAGGGAAAAGTAAGGTGTGTGTTTAAAAGACATATGTAAAGGCCTGACTACATATATGCTTAGGGAAGGCCTGGTTTATTCTTATGTTAGCTTATTTTGTAGGAAGAGAAAGTTTCTCTTGGTAAGGCTCTCTGGGCACAAACGGTAGATTTAATTAGCACAGTAGAAGGTTTCTGTTGAACGTATCTTTTGTTGCAGGTGCAAGGACACATGTCTCGTTAGTAAAAGACTAACTCTTTGTTTTCAAAAGTTAGAGAGATGGGAGGCATGGTACGGGGAGTGCAATGGAATTTAGGGATGATACTTTCAGCGGAGAAGGTGCCTGGGACTCAAGGTCATCGCAACCGTCCAGGATGAAGTAACCGTTTCGATGGAAAAGTACAAGAAAGAAGACCTGGCCAAGGAGGCGTGACCAAGGCGTGTACAATTGTATTAGGGTTTTTGTATTAGGGATAGTCCCCCGAGGGAGGGGGCCAGAGAAGAGGTAGGGGAGACCAGAGAGGAGGACAGAGAGTGTTCTGAGGAAGGAGCATAAAAGAATCTGAGCTTAGGTATTATGTGATTGCACTTCTGAGGAAGTCTTCACAGCTGACACCTTTTATTCACTCTTGCCTGGGAAAATTGTTATGTAGGGATGTCACTAAGTGTTAGTGTAGGGACAGCAATTGATTTAAAGCTTGCTTAGATAAATGAAGAGCAACGTAGAAATTGGAGCAATCATAGCTTGGTTGATCCTTCTAGAACTATCGATCCTCTTTATTCTGAGTCGGATGAGACTCCTGCGTAGGTTATTATTTGTATTAGTGCCCATCTATTTCTTTAACCTCGTGTTGAGGTGTTTGCATGTCCAGTTATTTTTGGCGATAATAAATTCATAAACTTGAATTCGGAGTCAGTGGTCCTTTCAGACAAAATGAATGCTGTTATATAACCAGATGAGATTCTCTCCTTTACACTATTCAACAGGTAAAAGATCTTGGCGACCAGAAGGTTCTTATAGATAATTAGATAAGAATCGGCGTTATCAGTAGCGTCTTGGCTGAGTATGCCATGCTAGGGTTCATTGCAGATGCTTTCAGTAACATGAAATATGAAGTTTGTAAAGTGACACGTGCAGTGTGAGCCCAAGTGTAAGAGGAACTGCTACTCATACACAGTACCACTACACATATATAAAGATATATTGTGCATGTGCTAAAGGTTCCCAGAGTCGACAAGAGCGAATAGAGAAAAGTGTAAGTCTTTAGATTTTCCTTCTGACAATTCCAGTCTGGTGCACCTGGGAGAAGAGGACAGAGCATTGTCTCACTAGATAATAAAAGGACTGCAAGTCTGCAGAGGTGGTGATTAGACAAATCTACATTTTACAGACGGATCCAGAATTTCAAATAGTGCACCCTGAAATAGTCAATGAATATGACCAAACAGTAGCCCTTTTTTTGCCAGAAGTTTCATCAACAAATGCAAGAATATTAGGGGCCCATAGGGGAAAAGGCCATGTGGTGATGGCAAGATACACTGAAGCAAAAACAAAATATGGACTCACACGAAGAGACAGGGCCATGTTTTTATACCAGACCATGGCAAGGAGTGGCAAATAAAACAGGCCTGCCTTTAATATGGTATCATAGGAAAACACAGGCATGCATAGGCTATTTCTGTTGTGTCTCTGTGCAACCTGCCTCATTCTGTGCCTTTTAAGTCTATGCCCTAGTTTTATTCCCACAGCCTGCAGTACTCCATGGCTTCAGCACCCCAATCTTAAGGAATGTAAAATAGCAGCACTACAAGCTTGGGAACAAAAACCATGGAACAGAAATTGGAGGAACACAAAGGTGCTGGTTGCATTGAGACATGATACAAATTGTCCTTGCATATTTGTGCATGCTTGTGTTTGTATGCTGTATTACATCAAAGACAGACCTGTTAGTTTTGCCAATACTTGTTGTCACACTGCATAGCCAGGTTTATGTGGGTGCATTAGGTATTGGATAATGGAAGATTTAGAAGTTGCCTTAGAGATCCCAGACTGGACGTTTAAGGGTGCATCTTTCATTGGATGTGTAGAAGATGAGTCATTGGGCTGAGGGGAGGTGGTTCTTGTGTGGTTGCCCTGGGGTATTGATCATTGATTATGTTTATGTGTAACTCTAGAAAATGGGAAAATCGTATTGTTGTGTGATCCTACAATATGCAAGTGATTGAGGTGTGTAGAGGGCACGTTCATTGATGAATGGTCCAAAGCCTCCGGTTGCTGTGCTTGTTGAACTCTTCAGGTACTGCTACATCAAATGTGGTGTTATGGGGCAGGGGGATGAGTGTGGAAAAACCTTAGTATAACAAATCACATTTGTGTGTAAAAACCATTTAGTGGTATAAAATCATCTTTGGCATAACATACAAAACTTTGGGGCATATTATCAAGCCCCAGTGATAATTATCGCTGAGCGCGCTTAGCGCGCTTTTAATTATCGCCGGCTATCGCTGGAATATATCGCCAAGCTAGCGCTGTATTATCAACGCTTAGCGCTATGGCGATAAATATTCCAGCGATAGCGGGGTTTTCCATGGAACATCGCTGGTTTTCCAGCGATGTTCCATGGAAAACAGCGATAAGCTTGATGATAGGCCCTGTGGCCTTAGCCCCACAATCCACCTCCCATGTTAGGTATGCCTTAGTCAGGAATTTAACAGACGTTAAATTCCTGAGTTAAGGCAGAGTTAGCGCGATTTCAATTATTGCTACGCCTCGTTGTTAATATCGCGAAGCTGCCTTCGCGATATTTTCCCATGTTGTTTTCACAGCCACGTCTACTTTGCATCTCATTATCGAGGCGAGGCGTGTGAAAAACGGGAGCTAAGTCAAGGAAACGCGCTAGCGTGTCCTTGTAAATAATGCGATATAATTATCGCCGCTTTGCGCCCGAAAAACGGACGCTAAAGCGGCGATAATTGTATCGCCGGCCCTTGGTAATATGCCCCTTTGTTGTATAACATTTAGGAGAGATGTCATTTATAAGTGAAAAACCACGACAAGATCCAACATCGTTAGGAATGTGAAAACATTTTTGAAGCACAAATCAAATTTAAGAGGAAAGCACATTTAGGTAAACAATCACATTGAGATGCAAAATCATCCTTTGGGGAAACATCAACCGATGTGTGAGAAATCTTTTAGGTGCAGAAAATGTAAGTGCAAAAACACATTTAGATGCATAATTAGCCACATTCTATCAACAAGACTTGTGTGGAGACACAGGCATTCCTTAGAGTTTGGTTGGCAGGGTACTCCACCAAAAATGTGGAAGCATTCCCTGCCTGGCAGACTGTTTGCTCTATTTAGAGCCATGATGTTTCCACTGGTTTGCTCTGTTGGCACAAGCATTAGACCATTTATTGGCCTAAGCACCTCTGACCGCTTGTCCTATTCAGAGCAGACGTCCTGACATAATTTCTTTTCCTGTTCTGGACCCCCAAGAAAAGCTTGGCGGTCCCAAACAGAAAAAAATATAAATGCTCCACAACTCTCATCCTGGAAGGAAACTCCCAGGATGCCAGGGCCATGATTTTTGTTTTTTCAAAAATAAACGTATGCTTTGAGAGTTTGTTTTTGAAAAGCAAAAATGGTTCCTGAGCAGCTGCATAAAGCATGAGGGCCTGCAGAGGGGCTGCCATGGGAGTGGCTAATCTAAAGTCACAGAGACCTTTTCCAGAGTTCTCTAAGTATGGCGAGTGGTCATTAGTGGGATGGTGAGCTTTGCAATGGGCATTAAATAACCCCTACTGCTAGACACATCAGCACAGTTAGTAGCAAAAATCACATTCAATTGCTTAAATACATTTGTTTTAAAATGGTATAGTCAGATGGAATTAAATGTAGGTACAATATCACTCAGTATATGTTGCAGTAATATTTAACATTAGTAAAAGGAGTACATCATTATGAGAACACCATTTGTTAAAAGCACATTGAGCTGGAAAATAGCCTTTAGTGCAAAATCATCACGAACGTGGTAATTTTTAAAGGATATAAATCATAATTAGGAGCAAGATCACGGTTAGGTGCAAAATCACATCTAGAGGCAGAATAACGAGAGGCTCAGCATCAACAGGAGTGTGAGAATACTTTTAGGAGCACCGTCTATGATCTGCGATTGAAGTTAACCTGTATGCAGGAGGACTTAAATACCTATTCGCTAACAGCTATTGGTGAGATTGAAATATTCTTCTGAGTTGATCTAAATGTGAATGACATTGTTTTCAAGCAATGATTGGTGGGTACTGACTCAAATAAACAAGTGGCTGAAGAGACTATCCTTACACCCCCACCTGAGTATGTTTTTGATGTCGATGAATGGAGCCCAAGAAACAGCTAAAGTTGTCTCTAGCCTGAAATAAAATGGACAGCTTGGCCACAGGTGAAGGACGAGCTCCTCTTTTTTGTAGCTAACATAATGCCAATATGAAACAGTTGAAATTGATTGTGATTAGAGTCACATCAAGAGAAAGAATAATGCATTGATGTACCTACACACACATCCCCATGGGAAGGATGTGTATGTCAGTGCTTAAAGTTAATATACGGTACATGGATCGCTGGCAGTAATTTCGCCTTTGCCTTCTTTGTAGTTGACAGAGAGCTGAACTTCATCCTTTGTTTCAAGACTTTTGTCTTACCCCTGCTCAAAATTCATCTGTCCTTCATATATTTTTCCTCTTTTCTCCTAATACTAAATAGAGAATAACAAGGAAATGGTTTGGAACGTTATATACTCCCCACAACTAAATATTTGTAATTTCCTACCACACTGGCATTCGTGAATTCATATCAAACATGTGATAATGTTCACCCCTGTGTATTTAATAATTCCAGATTCTGTGTTGATAAACATTACCCTTGTGCAACATGTATACTCTGATGAACCTAAGATTAGCCATAGGTTGGAAGGAAATGTTTACAATCAATCTCGTCAAATTAAGCTTCTGTGCTCACAATGTCTTGCAACATAGCCTCACCAGGAAGGCTTTAAAGGCATTTCTCCCTCCAACAAATATGCCCCCAAAACTGACATGTCCACACCTGAATCCTACATCACCCATGTTATCCATTTATGCAACATGTGACTAGACACTGGGCTTAACAATTTTCAGATGGATATCAGCAGTTCCTTCCTGTGCAATCTCCTATTTCTCTGGTCATATCCTCATATTCCTTTGGACGCTTAACTATGAATAACCCAAAATCTCAGACCTCATGTTTGAGGCAGGCTTACTCAAGATGTTGAAAAACACTCTTTCCAGTGAAGCCCTATCTCCTCTGCTTATAAAGAGGCAGTGTAGTTCTCTTTCCGGATCCTCGAATAGTTTTTGAGTTAGAATGGCTAGGGAGTCAAAAAATAAAACCAAATATGTCAGGAACTATGACTGAGCAGTCAGAAGTGGCTTGCTCCCATAATTTAAACCGATTGATTCCTGACCTGAGAAATCATTCTTGGTCTCATGATGAAAGGAGAAAAGCATAGCTAAAAACTGTGCTTCACATATATAGGAATGCATCTATTGCCTAGATATGTGGATGTGAATGACAATTAAAGAACTTCAGCAGATACATGTTATGGCATAGAATCAATGCTGATTTCCATCCTGAGTGTGTTTCATAGTTGGCAGAATAAAGGCCAGACAGTAGGGCTTCTGTGAGAGGATGTATCAGCAGTGTTCAATACAGTTAATCACACACTTTTGTAAGCTTGCCTCAAAGCCATCTGATGAGAAGACCAGGCTTTGTTACAGTTTTCCTCTTTTTTATACAATACCAGTCTGTCTCTCCATTCATTTCACTCTGTTGAAATAGTGACCTCCCTGCTGAGTCTCACAGGGGTCTGCCCTCTTTTTGTCAAATCTGTTTATTGGTAGTACAGTCGACAATGTACAGCAAATATCAGAGGAACTCTCTGCATAGTATAGTTTTGAACAGTGTGATTGCAAAGTAAGTATTGAGCATGACTCTGTCAAAGCCATCATTAAAGTTACAAAAGGAAGTATAGGATGCACTGTGCAGCTTTCAATCAGTTGAACAAAGTGGGGATGGGAATAAGAACTGGGGAATAAGGGAGAAGATGAAGAATATCAAAAGAAAGGGGTCAAGGTACTTAGTTTCGAGTGTTCTATGATTCCTGGATGACAAATTACAATATACAGAGCCAGTACTCTCATGTCCCGGCCACGTAATAAAGCCCAGCGTAGCATTCTAGCGAGTGTGTGTATTGTCGCTCAAGAATGCCATGTGTACGGCTTCAGAAACTGCCAGACATGCCACCGAGGGGGTATAAATAGGCCATTGGATTACTATAGGCGGGGTGTGAGGGCAGGTTATCCCTCGTGCAGGAGGGTGGGCAAGAGCGGAATATGTATTGGGCTCACAAAGAGGGCGGCAAGCTATAGTGTGGGTGGAGTATTGGCATATACATCTGGTCGTAATGTATTCATGTATCATGAGTGGGAGCGTAGCACCATGCGTTCAGGGCGGCAGGTCTTCGGTTTTGGCTTCACCGGCTAATAAATAGGCTTCCCAGCAGTCGCCCCTGTGCGATCGTCACCCCTCATTTTGAGTAGGCTGAGAGTGTGTGCCTCAACTCTGGTCTGTGTCAGTAGCTGTCAAAGACATCCTCGGATCTCCGGGGGGCTGGGGATTTCCAAGCCATGGCTATGTTGTGCTTAAACAGGAGAAAGACCAGGTCAATAAAGCGGTGTAAGTGCTTGTCGCCTTTCGCCTGGGGTCTCAGTCCCAGTAGGCAGGATTCAGGGGTGGTTGTGAGAGGGTGAGTGGATAGTTCTGTTACTATTGCGGTGACCTCAGACCACCGCTGCACCAGTGGTGCATATGCCCATACCATGTGGATGAAGTCGGCAGTTTGCAGTTTACATCGGGGGGACTCCGGTGATAGTGTGGGAAACATGAGTTGTATGCGAGCAGGGGAAAGATAAGTGTGGTGGATATAATTGAACTGAGTAAAGCGAAACAGTGGGTTATGAGAAACGCTCTTAGCTGTCTGCAAGGCACAGGACCAGGCGGTGTCAGAGAATGGGAATTGTAACACTGCTTCCCACCTAATAGGTGCCCCCGTAGCGTAGATCGGGTGGAGTGGCATGGACGTCCAGGTACAAAAGCGTGATGGTGTGTCGTGTGCCGTTAGACGTCAACAGTGCAGTCAAGGCCTGGGATGTGGGCAACTCAACCTCCCCCGCACCGCATGTCTCACAGATCGCCTGCTGTAGGTTAGAAACTGCCCAAAGCTCAGTCCATCAGTACCGGTCATTTCTTGGAACGACATAAGGGTTCTCTCATGGTACAAGTCACTCATTTGTGTGAGTGCCACATCAGTCCATGGGGTTGGGTCAATATATTGTGATGCCCGTTGCAGACGTGGTAGGTTCCAGATGGGAATGGAGGAAGAATATGGGTGAGTTGGGCCCTTGGGGTGTAAGTACCTGCGCCAGCAGGAGTGGGCTATTGCTATTTGCCAAGATTCATGTGTGAGGCAGATGGTAGGGTTGGATAACCAAGTGTAGACCACCGCACATTGCAATGCTGCGCGCATCGTCTGGAACTCTGGGTGACCATGTGCGCCCAGCCAAACCATTGGCCATTGTAATTGCGCTGTGGCGTAGTAGAGCTCAAAATTGGGTGCCCCTAGTCAGTCCTCAGTGAGTGGACGTTGCAGTCCGGTCAACGCCACTCGGTGGCGGCCTGTGATTCAAATCAGTTCCAGAAGCAGACCATGGAGTTTGCGAAAAAAAACTCCTAGGGAGCCCATTTGGCAGGGCAGCGAAGAAATACAACAGGCGGGGAAGTACAAGCATTTTAGAGATCGCTACCCTACCTAGAGGGGATAACGAAAGCGAGTGCCAGAAGGGAAGCGAGCAACTTGTGGAACGGATGACCTTATCCAAGTTATCCTCTCTAATGTCACGTTCTGTTTGGTATATCTGTATTCCCAGGTATTTAAAGGTGTCATAACAACATTGCAACAGGGAATCCGGGGATGTATGACGGTCTTCAGCCAGGATGTGCGACATGGGGAACACGCATGACTTGGGCCAGTTCACCCTTAGACCTGACAATGCGCCAAAGCCATCCAGGATCCGCATAAGTCCCGGGAGAGACGTTCCCACATCTCGCAGGAACACCAAGCCATCGTTGGCGTACAGCGAGATCATATTGTACATGTCCCGGTTATGAAATTGCCCCAGGCTGTTGCCTGCTGACGGAGCTCGCAGCCCAGGGGTTCCATTGCAAGAGCGAAGATGAGGGGGAGCCTCGTGCCTCTGCGAATGGGGAACTAGGACGATATCACCTGTCCTGACTTAACACGGGCTACTAGGTCCGTATAGAGAGTACATACCCATCTCAAGATTCCCAGGCTGAACCCCATATTGTTGAGGGCGGAAATCAGGTATTCACATCCCAGGGTGTCAAATGCTTTCATGATATCCAAGGACACCGCGACCCAGGTCCGAGCGTCTGGTGGGGTGTTGTGGAGGAGGCGCAGGAGACAGAGCACGTTCAAGAACATGCTGTGGCCTGGGATGAATCCGGATTGATCCGTATGTACCAGCGTGTGTATGATCGGTAAAAGACGATTCGCCAGGATCTTGCCGAGGATTTTATAATCCAGATTAAACAGGGACAAAGGACTGTAAAAGCGAACATCCAAGGGATCCCTGCTGGGTTTAGGCAATACAACTTTGAGGGCCCCTTACGCAGCTAGTCTGGCATGCACCATGCACCAACCATGCAAGCAACATTCCCCATCGGTTTCCTTCGTGTGTTGCAGAGCTGTGAAGCGTCTGTAGTTGTGTTTGCTCAAAATCTGTTTTGGCTTCATTCCTCTACTTGTGTAGGCTTTGGAGCTGTTCAGGCGTGGCTGTCCGGTTGTCCACCTATAGCTCCATGGAGTGAAGTTCCTGTTCAATGGTCAGGAGGTCTTCCAATAGCCTCCTGCAGATGCCCCAGGAGGACAACAGGCAGTGGCCATGCACCACAACCTTGTGGGCATCCCATTTGACAGCCAGAGAAGTCGTGGTGCTGGTGTTGAGCTCAAAGTAGAGTTCCACGCACTGGACAAGTTCAGCATGAATTCGCAGAGCAGATAGTGCCTCCAACTGCAGGCCCCAGGTGGATATAAGGGGGCATGAATGGCCTGACCACACAGTGGTCAGCAGCAGGCAGTGATCTGACAAGGTACGCACCAGGAATTCTAAACCAACCAGTTGGGTGATGAGGCTGGGTGTGCAAAGCAGGAGATCAATTCGGGTGTGTACATCGTGCACATGAGAGCAAAAGGAGTATTTGCTGCACCGGGGTGCAGAAACCGCCATGTGTCCAAGAGACGCATGTGGGTCATCCATTGAGAAAGATGGAGAGCGGCGCTCGTAGAGAGGGGATGGATCTGTCAAGCACCACATCTGTAACACAATTAAAGCCACCTCTCCAGAGGCCAGGGAAGGACGGTCATGCAGAAGTGTCAGATTGAGAGCATCAAAAAATTATTCCTGTCGGGTATTGGGGGCATATATAGCGACCAGTGACAAGGGCAACCCGTCAAGTTGGCCCTCCAGTGCCACGTATCTGCCCACTGCATCTATCTTGTGTGCAGCTACAGTATAAGGAACACCCAGCATGATCCAAATGAGCACTCCGCGAGCAAAGAAGGAGGCCACTGTGCCTTGCACCAGCCCTCTCCATTTGGAGCGAAGTTTGTGAAGTTCGTGGTGGTGAGGTGTGTCTCTTGGAGCATGGCAATATGGACATGGCACCATTTAAGATAAGCATGTACACAGTAACGTTTTGACAGTGTGGCCATGCCCCGCACATTCCAGGCCATGATGTGATATTGGGGGAGGAAAGTGTCAGAGTGCGCGTCAGTCATTTGCTCCATACCCGGCAATAAAGGAGGTAGGCATGCGCAGTCCCATCCAACCCCCAGGCCATCCCAAGAGATAACAGAAAATGCTGTGTCGCTTTGCAGCATGTTGGCAGGGAGAAAGCACTGTCTCAATCAGTAGTAGAGCAACTCTTACAATCATACCAATAAGAATAAGAAGCATAATACCCCCGCGGACAGTTGCCCTGTCAGAGCCCATCCAGAAAAACATCCCCGAATTAAGCAACAAAGGCAACATCAAGAAAGAAGAATTAATAACAAGGCTTTTAAACAGAGAGTCCAAGTGGGAACATGAAGGTGGCATGGCATCTTGGTAGCAGTTCAATGTGGCCCACATGGTTAGGTGTCAGTGTCCTGTGAGTCAGTAGTGTGGGCCCAGCATGTAAGACCACCTCACAGTCCCATACCCATTGCACCTTACCTGGAGGTGATAGAGTTTGCTTAGATTGGGTCACCAGGCCTAGGACCACAGCTGTTGCCCTAGTCATCTACTCACAAATCATCTGCTGATTGAGGGGTGACCATCGGTCCATGCTGTTCCCAAGTCGAGGAGGACCAGAAGCTAACTGAGTCCGAGCCCGACTCCGATGGCTGTTTGTCCTGTAAAAGAGTTCATGCTATGAAGCAAAGCCTCTGCCACTGCGTGGGCCTGCCCCTCTGCCGCCTGGTCTTCAGTAGGTCACGGTCCAGGTGGACGTCATGTGCGGCATCGTGGTTTGGGCACCAGCAGGTCGTCCACAGAGGGGTTCGGGGGGTTTGATGGCAGCAGGTCCTTTGCGTGGGGCTAGGTCCAGGTGTCCTCCGGAAATTGAAAAATGTGGGTCTTGTCCCCATTGATAACACGAAGCTTGGCAGGAAACAGGAGTGCATTCTTGAGGTTCAGGTCCCGGAGGCATTGCTTGACCCGGGTATATGATCCCTGGTGACGCTGCACGTCCATGGTGAAGTCGGGGAAAGACTATATCCGAGCATTTTCTTGGGACCAAGGGCCCTTGGTGCAGAAGCATTGCAGGATCAAATCGTGGTCCTGGTAGTTGAGGAGGCACACTAACATAGGTTGAGGGGGCGCCCCTGGGGGAGGGGGGGGCCGACCCGGGTTGCGGTGGGCCCATTAGATTGAGAAGAAGTTCAGAGCTTTGCCTTCCAGGATGTTCTGTCCAAGCCATTCCTCCAGGAACAGTTTGCCGTTAGGACCCTATGATCAAACTGGAAATCCCACCAGGAGGATGTTATTACATATGGACCTGCCTTCAGCATCCTCTCCTCTGCGGTGTAGCACGAGAATTTCTGCTTCTACCTTCTCCAGGCACTCCTGTAATCCCTTGGTCGAGGGGTGTAAGACCACCAGCGTTGATTCAGCTTCCCCCATGCGATCCAATAACTTGCGTTGGTCGGCCCGTAGTAAGTTCACTTCCAGAGAGATCTTGGTGTCCAGTATGGCCTGCAGCACCTTGTCAAACTATGCGGAGTGGGTTTGGGGGTTAATTTCAAGTTGTTGAATACCGCTGAGGGCCCATCTCCCTGCGCCGGGTCCACTTCACCATCTCTGCAGCTCGAGTTTGGCAGTCTGGTGCCTTCGGACCTTTACCATGTCCGCGATGGGGAGCGGGTGTGTGCGTCTGGCCCCCACTGGAGCCAAACACCTCTTGCATCTCGTGGACCCTGCATATCAGCTGGGCAGTGTGTACGTCAGGAAGGAGACAGGGGCATACATGGGTAACCCCCACATGGGTATCAAGTTCAGCGTGTAAGGGAGGAAGTACAGTCCCTCACGTGGGGGCACAGCACAGGGAAGCGTAGCCCAGCAGGTCTGGCAGCGGTGCTCACTCCCTGGTGTCACTTCTGCCCATGGGGGGGCGCAGCCATGAGCTTCACAAGTGGGAGTCTCAGTGCATTGGTGGTGCAGTGGTGATCATTGTGGGCTTCAGGGCCTCCTGTCCTCAGTGGAGAATAAAGCAGTGCCAGCTGGTCAGGACACGCCTGTGTGCATGGAATGGGGAGCACTGGAATCTGTGCAAGTAAGCTGATGCCCGATGGGCCAGGAGTCAGGCCCGCCATGGCCCCTGAAGGCCCCTGGTACAGCCAGGGACAGCCAAGGTGCCTGCTCACCTTAGGTGTCTGATGCCAGGTGAAGGGGGCACGTTCAGCACTTGAGGAGCACTGCAGGAATCCGACACCTGCAGACGTCATTTGCCGCCTCCGGCTCAGGGGGTGCCCAGCTGCCCCATGGGCCGTACCACAGGAGGACCCTCTGTCGCAGTCCACATGGCACGTGAACCAGAGACTCCGCCCTCTGGCTCCAGCCAGCAGTGGCGCCCCCTCGCTCCTTAGTCCCCAACACCAGTGAGGGCCACGATCCAGCGCTCCTCATTCCCTCTGACCACTGCTTCCACAAGAGGCCAGCAGCATCTTGTGCCTCCACCTTTGGCTGACCTGCAGGGAAGGCCTCGGTCCTGGGTGCGGTGGAGTCGGGACGATCAGCATGCCCAACGTTCTTTCATCATTCCCAGTACGCAAGAGGGGGCGGTTGGAGCGGTGCCCAGGGGGGCACTCCAGTGAATTTCCCACAGAGATGCGGTCGGATGGGGCATACAAGTGCTTCGATAAGTGTTGGGCCCAACACAGAGCTCCCACTCACACATCCATTGTCGCTGCCATCTTGGCCAACCCCCCTACAGGGGTCTGCCCTCTTAATCAATTAATAGGGTTTTGTATGCCACGGCTACTCACCTGCAAGGGTATATAGGCACTGGTCTCTTGCTGCAGAGTTGGGCTTAGTCGAACAGCCAGGCCTTGAGTCCCTTTCTGAATTTCCGTAGGGAGGGCGAGGTTCAGAGGTGCAGGTTATGGTTGTTCCAGGACTTTGCAACAAGGTAGGAGAAGATGTGTCCTCACTGTTGCTTCGGTGGATGCGGGGAATGTGAGCAAGGGCGAAAGAGGTGGAGCACAGGTGTCTGGAGGGTTGGTGGAAGTTCAGGGTGTGGTTTATGTATGCTTAGTCATGGAGGGCTTTGCAGGCGTGTCAGCATCTTGAACTGGCATCTTTTCTAGATTGGGAACCAGTGAAGCTCCTTGAGATGGTGGGGTGTGGGTCAGTTTGGGGAGGTCAAGGATGAGTCTGGCGGCTGAATTCTCGATTGCCAGGAGTCTCTTCAGGAGTTGGGTGGTGATTCCTGCATAGAGTGCATTGCCGTAGTCTAACAAGCTTTCGACTCAGGCTTGAGTGACAGTTTTCCTGGGGTTGATGGGGAGCCATTTGAAGATCTTACAGAGCTTGTGGAGACTGTGGAAGCAGGCTGAGGAGACTGCGTTGATCTGGCATTTCATGGTGAGTTTGCTGTCCAGGATGATGCCAAGTTTGTGGGTGTGATCAGTCAGTGTGAGTTTGGGTCCGAGTTCGGGGGGCCACCAGAAGTCATTCCACAGGGATGGGTTGTTACCAAAAATCCGCACCTCCGCCTTGTCTGTGATGAGTTCTCAGCAGCTGGCCTTCATCCAGTCTGAGATGCTCATCATACAGCTATGGAAGTTGGTCCTAGTGGTAGAGGGGTCTTCTGAGAGTGAGAGGATGAGCTGGGTGTTGTCTGCGTAGGATATGAGTAATGGGTTTTGATGATGTGAGCCAGGGGTGTCATGTAAGTACTGAACAGGGTGGGGCTGTAGGATGACCCTTGAGGGACACCGCAGATGATGTTTAAGGGCCCGAGATGAATGGTGGTAGGCAGAGCCTCTGGGTTCTTCTGGTGAGGAAGGAGGCGATCCATTTGAGGGTGTCTCCCTGTATCTCTATGTGGTGAAGTCTTTTTGGGAGGATGTGGTGGGAGACAGTGTTGAATGCTGCTGAGAGGTCGAGGTGGATCAGGGCCGCTGTTACTCTCTGGTCGAGCAGGGTTCTGATGTCGTCAGTGGCAGCAATCAGGGCAGTCTCAATACTGTGGTTGGTGTGAAATGTGGATTGGGAGGTGTACAGCAGATCGTTGTTCTCCAGGTGTTCGGTGAGTTGGAGGTTGATGGCCTTTTCAAGGATCTTGGCCGGGAAGCTGAGCAGAGAGATGGGGTGGTAGTTCTTGTGTTCGCTGGGATCGACAGAGGGTTTCTTGAGGAGAGGTGTGACCACTGCATGTTTCCATTCCTCGGGGAAGATGGCCGTGATGAAAGATGCTTTGAGAATGGAGGTGAGTTTATTGCTGATCTACTTGTTTCTGAGGTTGAAGAAGTGGTGCGGGCAGGGTTCCGTGGGTGCTCTAGAGTGGGCAGAGCTCATGATGTCTGTGCTATTCTGTGTGGCGAGCTGTTTCCGCATGGTGAGAGGGTGGTTGTCGGTGGCGTCAGTTGGAGCGAGGAGTCTGTTGAGGTTGGTGGGTTGCGGTTTGAAGTTTCTGTATATGGTGGATATTTTATTTAGGAAGTAGTCCACCAGGCTGTCGCAGACCTCCTGAGAAGGGGTGATCATGTTCTCTGTGGTTGATGGCTGGAGAACTCTCTGACTATGTTGAAGAGTTCTTTTCTGTGATTGGAGATAGCCTCAGGCAGTCTGCCAGGTGCACCTTTTTGTGTCTTTTGGCATAGGTGGTATTTGTTGAGGGCTTTCTTGAAGGTGACTCGATCCGTGGGATTCTTACTGATGTGCCACGTCTTTTCAAGATACTTGCAGTTGTGTTTCATGGCCCTGAGTTCAGGGGTATCCCAGTTGGCATGGTTAGTGGGTCTTCTGGGGTTGGCAGGCTTGATAGGGCGACTCAGTATGCGCAGTTGGTGATCCATTTAGAAAAGTTCTTGATGGCAAGTTCAAGGTTGGTTGCAGCATCGGGAGGAGTGGTGTTGAGGGCATCCGTACATTGGTTCTCTGCCACTTTGCTCCAGCAGTGGTGGCAGTGGCACCACCACCAAGCCACCAGGCTTGGTGGTGGTGCTTAGGGATTCTGCTATGGTGAAGTGGGCGATGGCGTGGTTGCTCCAGGTGAGTTCAGTGACGTGACTGTACTTGACTCTATCACTGGCCTTGAAGATGGGATCAAGTGTGTGTCCTGTGCGGTGGGTTGGGTCAGTGACCAGTTGGGTGAGGCTGATGTTGGCCATGTTCTCCAGAAGGTTGGCAGTGTTGGAGTCATTAGGGTTGTCAAGGTGGAAGTTGAGGTCACAGAGAAAGATGTAGTGCTTTGAGTCAATGGCGAGTGGAGGGATGGTGTTGCAGAAGCCAGTGCATTTTCCTGGGGGTCTGTAGGCAAGGGGGCCTCTGATGATGGATCTGCAGTTGTTCTGAATTTGGAAGTTAAGGTGTTCCATGATTGGTGTGGAGTTGTCTTCGGTGGTAGTGCAGCGGATGGGTAAATGTGGATGAAGACGATGGCCTTGGTCTGGTCGCGGTGTATCATCTTGTAGCCGTCAGGCATGTCTGTGATGATGTTGGACATGGAGGATGGATTGAGCCAGGTTTCTATGATGAAGATGACGTTGGGGGTGAGGTAGGTCATGGTGTCCCAGATTTCAGTGGTATGCTTGCAGAGTGAGCGGGTGTTGGGCAGGAGGTAGTGGAGAGATTATGGGGTGGTTGCGGTTGGCAGGGTGGGTGTGGTGGAGGTTTCAGTGTGGGCAGGCACTCCTGGGTTGAAGGAGAAGAGACAGTGATGGCATGTGAAAGTCCTACCATTTATCAAGGAGAGGTGAGGAAGCAGTTGTTGTAGCATCTGGGGTCAAAGGCTCGGAGCTTGTTGGCAGAGTACCTGTGGGTGGCGGGAGGGCCAGGGTTCCTGGTACTGGGCACAGTCCAGTGCGGACGGGCTTGCTTTGACATGCCTTTGACGCACCGGTAGCACAGCCGATCTGCAGCCTCCACTAAGTAGGTCCTGGGAGGGGGCAGGGCCCTGGGAGACAGAAAGTGGTGAACGTGAGGGAAATGGAGCGAGCGGCAAGGTGAGCCGGCTCTTGGCCACAAAAATGACATGGTGATCAAGAGGAACTTGAATTTACAAACAGTGGAATAAAATTAAACTAGAAAGGCAAACAGTGGGATAAAAATAAACTGGAAAGGCAAAACAGAAAAACATACAATATGGCACTGACAGAAACAATGACGACAGCAGTGAATCCACAGGCAGAAACAATAACCATGATCAACTCATCAACATAGGGCTAAAAAAGACTAAAAGGCAAAACAGAGAAGCATACAGTTCGGCAGTGGCACAAAACATAAAAACAGTGGTAAATGCAGCAACTCTACCAGGGGGCAGCAGAGGTGGCACGGGGACAGTGCACAGCAGAGTCAGGGAGACCTGCTAGTGAGGCAGCAAGGGGAGCAGGTCAGGGAACCTCTCTTCTATTCTGTTCAATCTTTAGATCTAGCCACTCTGTGGTCTCAGCCATTCCCTTGGATTTAACAACCTTGTCTCTACAGATGATTCCCTAACTCTCCTAAAGTTTGATCAGGTAACCACCAACAGTATCAAACAATTACAGGATTGTTTGTTGGGCATTCAAAATTGGATGTCCAAAGTTTTTGGAAATTGCATATGAACAAAACAGTTCTTGTTAACAGGTGGGAACTCCATCAGGACTTGCAACCAACACAAGGACCACTGCTCATTCTAGTTTCAAAAGAGAGAAATTTAGAGATCATATTTGACCATGAACTTTGATTTGAGCTGCAAATTCAAAAGTATGATCACTTTGTTTCACTCATCTAAAGAATCTGAAAAATCTTTCCTTCCTTCCGACCAACACTGGGGTTTTTCTTTTTTTTCCACATACCACCAAAGCTGCTGCATTCTCAGGTGATGTTGGGGGAGACCGGCCTCACACCTGATGCACTTGTGGTGGCCCTGTCACACCAAGCTAACATGCCCATATCACTTTTGTGCTTAGGTAAAATCATAGGACTTTCCAGGACCAACACACCACCACTCCACCTCAGAAAATCAGCCCATAGAGTCTCCACCCTGCCTGAGGTGCTCCCCAGACCCAACCTGCAAGTCAGATGTGAAGCCTCAAGCCAATCCTCCGGGAAAGAAGTGGATGAATTTAACTAACGTTTACATATCTCCCTTCTGGCCAGAAGCACATGATAAACAGCAAACACCTCTGGTTTCTTCCCAAGAGGCTTAGTGATGCAGTGTCTACTCCCAACAGCACCAACACGGGGCTCAACTTGATTTTAACTCCCAGAATTTCCATAATGATGCTACACAGGATAGCCCAATACCCAATGATCGGAGGGCAGGTGGCAAACATATGCTCGTCATTTGCTATGAAGTGGCCACATCGTCTACATCTAGGGGTTGGGTTCTGTACAAATCTTGCCATCCTTGTGGGTCCAAAACATTCTATTGAGGGTGAAATTATTGTTCCTTTTTAAATTATCTGGCTTAACCGTAGAGTACAGCAATTGTAAGGATACTTGGTCACCGGTGTGGAAGCTCAGTCTCTGCGATTGTCCCCTCCCAAATCACATACGGTGGCTCCAGAGCTCTATCGCCGGCAGCCAAGAGCTTACAATATCATGTGGAAACCTCTTTGTTGATAGGCCACACTTCTTGCATGACCGACTCCGCTTCCCAGGCTCTACTGATCTTCTGATTGGCCCTTGCATACCAGGAAGAATGCTGCAAGTATTTAAATCAAGATAGGAAACCCCCAGTTGTCTTCTTAGGTACTTTCCACGGTAATAGCCCCTGCACTGCAAACAGTTCCCATCAGGTGTAATGAACCCCAATGTACCCCGATATAGGCCTAGGTAGTTGCACGACCTTTTACCTACATTTTTCCTACCATTGTTCTACATAACGGTTCTGGCACTGAGCTTTTACCTAGTTAGGTGTTGCATAAATGTCGTGTGGTTTTCTCCGAAACTAGCCTAATTTATTATGCATGAGGATTCTCAGTATCACAGCAGGATTATCATCTTCTGCATAATAACTCTGTATGAGGGTCACCACTATCGTCATCCTTGGCCGACATGCCCACAGTACCATGACACATCTAGGTAGAACCCCTGAGGGTACCTTTTGGGTATATAAGTACCACATCTTCGCTGGGCAAACCAGAGGAGAAGAAGCTTCCATGCTGACACAAGAAGTTGAAGTCCCTGCATGCAGACATTCCAGCACGCAGTGGTCTGACATCCCTCGCGGGGAGTCCAACTCGAGACCAAGACGGGGTCCTTCGTTCTCTCACATCAGGTAATGGGGTTGGCTCTTTCCTAGGGGGATTCTTGGCTATACACCTACATACATGCTAGGTACATTTGGATACATCTAGTTAGGGTTTGCATCGTAGGAGTATTCATAATTACTGCCATGTATCTATATGCCTGCAAATATTCACTGTTTTAGCACTATGGTAGAATTCTACCTTTTACTTACTCTATTGGTGATCGTACTCGTCTATATCTGCTTCTTTCTAATGGTTGTTGCAGCATACGTATTTTATACTAGAACTACGCTAGTTCAATAAATACTTATTGAAAACGTCCCCATCGTGTATTCTGTATATCCCTCTGAGAACAAGTGAGCATGAGTGACTGAGAGAAAAGTTCTGTACTGTTTCTATGATCCCTGAGGGTTCTGAGTTGTCATGTTCGATGGCTGCCAGAAACTATTCGCTCCTTGGTAAGAGGGGGGTCATAGTGGCACTGTGAGCTAGCTGGTCTACAGGTGAACATATCCTGTGGGGGTGTCAGGAATCAGTCTGGACACCAATCCCTTAGTTTATGTTGTCTAAATAGGCAGATCCTATATAGATTTATAGGAACTAGGTTTTATAGGAACTACACAACACAGGTTGTTATCCCAGCCTTCTTCAATGGATAACTCAGCCAATCCAACAAACACTCTGGGGTGCCTAGGGAATCCCAGACTGGTGCAAAAACTGAATAGTAGCTGAAACCCAGGTTCTTCCTGACTGTACCAAAGGCTAAATGTGGCCTTTAAAACTTTCAATCAAACTTTTTTTTTTAAACTTCAGGCTCCTGAATTTGATTAGGAAACCTGTAGGTCCCAAATCCATAGTCATTTCTGCTAAAATCTCACCCCAGGTTGAACTATCTGGTGTCCCAAGAAGCATCCTACAGTTCCTAAATTGGAAAGACATACAATAAAGACTTAGGTCCGGTATTGCCAGGCCCCCTTTCTTCAATCTTCGCCTTAACTTTTTGGCCCCACCAGTAGCCTAGATGAAGCTTGTTAATTTTACCTGTATTTTTGCTATGGCTTTCTTAGTGAAGGTGAGTGGAATACAGGTAAAGAGATATGTTAGCTTAGGAAGTTTTGACATTTTAATCAGGTTCATCCGACAATAAATTGTCAGTGGCAAATTCTTCCACCCAGAAAGTAGCAAATCGATCCCCTTTGTCACCCTCCCCAGATTATGTGCCGGGACCAATAGATGAACTATGGAGATGCCCAAATATTTCTTCACCTCCCCATCTCAATTGGCAATAAACCAACACATAATTTCCAACTTGGAAGTATTCACAGAATATCCTGACAATTCACCAAACTCCTCCGCTAGATTTTCTACCCTGAGGATGGTCTGGACCGGGTCAGATGTTTATATTATCTGGTTTTCAGCATAGAGTGCTATCTTATTCCTAAATTACTGTGAGCAAAAAGGGATTACTTGCTGACCTCGTCTGAGTAACTGCGCAAACGGTTCAATGTATATGTCAAACAGAAGGGGAGAAAAGAGGTACCCCTGCCTCATGCCCCTTGTGATCCCTAAACTCTCAGTTAGAGCTCTGTTGAATAGGATTAGAGTAGACGAGTTCCATATAATCTCTGGATGGTCTAAATTTAGCACAAGCTGAAGCCTAGTACTGTCAAGACCTCCCATAGGTACGCCCAGCAAACTCGATCATAAGCCTTGGGGGCATCTGTTGCAGCTAAGGCCAACCGGATCCAGTCGGCGGTGGCTAAATCAATGTTACCAATCAGTTGCTGAGTGAGCTCGTGGATCTGGCACTTAAGGACAAATCCCTTCTGATCAGGGTGAATTACATGAGGGGCTAGTTTGGTCAATCTACCAGCCAGGATGCTAGAATAATAGAGAGGTTGGCTAATATGAATCCACCGTTTTAGGATCTTTGGCGGGTTTCATAATCAACAGTATTGTGGCTTCCCTCCATGACTATGGGATCTGGGCATTCTCCAAATAGATAGAATTAAACAATTTCCCGCAACAGGTACTACCACTTAGTTCAATCGCTTATAAAGCTCCAAGGAGATGGCGTCTGGGCCTGCCGCCTTCCTGTTCTTAACACGTTTCAGGTGCTCCCAGATTTCATCCTCTGTGATCTGCACCTCAAGGGACTCCTTTCCCATCCCTGTGAGCCTGGGGAGGTCCCTATCCCTCAACCATTTCCTAAGCCTATCCAGGTCAGGGTGGACCTCCTCTGTGTATAGTGCTGAGAAGCGAGAAACCAAATGTTCCTGCATTTCCCCAGCCTCTTTAGAGATGTCCCCTTGAGAATTAATGATCAACTCGTTGATATTATTTCTAGACCTCTCTGATCTCGCCCTTCTAACACACATGGTTAATACCATTACAATAGAGTGAGGTATTTACCATGTTTGGTAAATACCTCCCATTCTGACATTTCAACTTGCAAATGAGGCATAACTTGCAGAATCGGTATTTAACATGCCTAATTCAGAAACAGTTGCCATTTTTTCAGGCCTTTTCCCTGAAAAAGTTCGTCAGGTTTGACCTGCTGTAATTTATCATGGGAAAATTGCAAAGGCGGATAATTATCGCACACTCATAATTGCGATTCCTGTGCAAACACGTGTTTGCACAGAGATCAGAATTTAGCCCTGAACTTGTAATCAGGGTCATAGGGGCTGATCACAATGGCGGGCGGATCGCCCCCGCCGGCACGGCGGGGGCGATCCACCCGCCATCCACCTGAATATTCCCACCGCCAAATTAGGATGGAGGTGGGAATGGGAATTGTACCGCGGCGGACAGAAAGACCGTCCGCTGCTTTTCGTGTTGAATATGGTGGCGGTGTCTGGAAGACACCGCCATCCATATTACGATGCTGGGTGTGAGCAGCCTTTCCATGGCTGCATTGCCGCCATGGAAAGGCTGGCGGTTCCTGCTGTTGGGGGCCCGTAGCGGGCCCCCATATAGTTGGGGGGTTGGGGGGTGCACATGGGGGGTACCAATGTGGCAGGCACCGCGCGGTGCCTGTCACGTTGTGCATGGAAAAGCACGCCATGTTTATTTTACAGTGCGGCGGCTGCTGCTTGCAGCACCGCCGCCGCAATGTAAGATATAGAGGATCCGCCCGCCAGTGTGGCGGGCGCATCGCAATTGGCTTTGCGGGACCACCGCACCTATGGCGGGCGGTCCCTTTTGCAGCTGCGATGGCTGGCGGACTTTGTCCGCCCGCCATCGTAATCGGCCCCTTAGACTCTGATAACACACTGTATCTGGCTTGCTCAGATTTTTGTATTTCTGAGCTCCAAGAATTGGACACATTTTTTCACTCTGTTTCGCCTGTGGCGTTTGGAAATCAACCAAGTATCTCTGCTCCTGTGAAGCATTAGTTGAGTTTCCTTGAAACAAACAATTCATATATAAATCCTCATCCTGATATGCCAACGCTTTTATAAAACAAGACCAGACTTTCTACCAAGCAAGGTAACTCCATGCATGCAAGAACTTCGTTCAAGCTCATTGCTGCTCTTGGAATTCATCCAGTTCAAATATATTAGACGTGATGGTAGAGCCTTCCAAATTTTGAACCTCAAACCCTGGAAAGAATCACATTGACACTTTGCAGCATATGTAATTTTAATGCCTTTAAGTGTTCTCCTAAATCTTGCTTTTGATTTCTATCTAGTTGTATTCCTTGCTACTAGAGCTATGATGCTCCAGTGTAGTTAAGCTGAATAAATAGTAATAATAATTATACCAACAATAAATATGCCAAAAGTTCATTTTCATTGTAATATCTTTTCACACCAAATGGATCCCTGTAAATCCCCTCTCTGCAGAGTGAAAAGATATTACAATGAAAATAAACCTTTGGATTGAATATAATGGTGCCATTCTATGTACACCTCAGCGGAAACTGGCTAAGGTTCAGCCTGCCAAATTGCATACAGATCTGTAAAAAAGAAAACAGATTGGGGCGGGATCTAATTTTTGAAATCTGAGGTCTGACAAACAATATAGAAACACAACTGAATACATTCATCAAGCAAAGAAAGCTGTATAATGAGCCCTGAAGAAGTTCATAAAAAAGGAAAAGCGCTGGTTACAATCAAATTGTTTTAAACGAAGATCTAATAAAGGACTGAAAACGTACCAGGCCATGGATCACCCTTAATTTTATTGATTGTGCAATTTGGAACATTTGCATACATGTGGAGAATTGATGACCTTGGACATTGTGATTATCAACACATGCAGTGAGCTGAGTACTGTTAATTCATTTATGATTGTAAGTTTTCTTGATAGAGAGTTTGTGGTTTCTGTTCACTCAAACTCGTGCACCTGTATACATCTTTCTAGAATTTAGTGACAAAAAATAAAATCATTGGTGGCAGTGGTAGGTGCAGTATCGTTGTGTTTTTTGTCCCAGCCATCTGTTATTAGTTGTGCAAATAACAATATCAATTATAATAACTACAATAGCAACAACAATAACAACAATATTATTATTATTATTAATAATAATAATCACAATAATAATAATAATAATAATAATAATAATAATAATAATAATAATAATAATAATGCTTTGATTGGAACAACAAGATCTACTGAGCAGGATACCCATCTCTCATGTCTACCTGGAAGATTTCCCAGTTCAAGTTTACATTTCTAAGTTGAATGGAACTCCAGCATACCATTTGAATGTGCATTGAATTGTACTTGATTGCTTTCCATCTGCTCCAAGATCTGGCAGTCCAAGCAATAATGCCAGAAGTTCTTAGCTAAGTCTTCAAGAGCTTTAGAGCTAGTGACGCCAAGACATTGGGGTCCATGGACATTGCCCATCTTATTTAGAAGTAAGATAAACCCTTTAACTCAATCTCTAGCTAGATTCCATATAGTTAATGATCCCACCATTAGGTGCAGGCAGTTAATGAACACCTATAGCTACTATGGAGCTCATTGTAGACCTTTAGATACATCATTATCATCTATGTTGAACCCAAAGAATTTCTTTTTTCACCATCTTGGCCTTACCAGGAAAATGATTATTCTGATTTCCACCTAGAATTAAGTGAATGCCATTAGATTTTGAGCTTTGTGAAGCACCAATCGGCTGCAGAAAGACCAGATGGCAGGCAAATATCCAGACTTGTTGCTACCCGAAAACTGACGATAATGTGTGAGATGGATCTTTACACTTTCTGACAATGCTCTCTGACTAGCAAATCTTCTTCAAAAAGAAAATAGATGAATCTCTTCTATCTGGAAGTTGAATATGTTAGCTAGGCTTTGAGGTTTCTTAAATTTTTAAAGTAAATAAACCTTTCCCTTTCTTCTCCAGGAACAGGTTGTTAACATATCCCGTGTGCTGGTAGGCCATTCAACATACAGGCCTTTCTCCATAAGAACGTCCTTGTCTAAGTTTGCCAGCCAGTTGATTGCCCATAGAATACAGCATCTCATCGAAGTGATTGTTGAATGGGGATTCCAATTAACTTTATATGAAATTCTTGGACTATTTTAGTGGCCAGGCATCCTTTGAGATTGTTTTTCAATTCTTGGTGGACATTGCCAGAATTTAACCACCCTTTGAGGGGAAGACTGACGTCTGAATTGCAGTAGCATCAGGTTCGCCCCTAAATACTGGTTTGGGGGAACAGGTGGCATACGCTCTTGTCCTGCCAGGAACCCTTCCTTTATATATTTCAGTGTAAGTATCAGGATCTTTAAAACTGGACCTGTTTTTGAGAGGTCATTGAAGCCCCTAAGACAGGCTCCCTGAAACTACTGGGAAAAGGTGCCCTCCTATGCCTGGCTTTGCCAAAAACCCTTGGAGCTTACACCCTCCTAAATGAGATTTGGCATTTGTCCAGTACTATGAATGCATGAGCATATCTGCAACCCTTCTTGAGAAAGAGCTCCCCAAAGAGCAGCCCTTGCACAATGGGACCCACTTCCAAAGAGTCAACCTCCATCAACTTTGGGTCCAACTTTATAATATGACTACTAAGCTGGTTCACAAAAATTACGCAATTGGCCTTTCCCAGCATGCAAATGTCCCATTGGGCAAAGGATCAATGCAGTCATTGTGGATGAAAATGTCTTCGATTCTTCATAGGAATAAGAAAGGGATTTTCCAATCAGACACAAATTATTCTTTCTTTGAATATTACTTTCATTTTTTAATCAAAACACATCCGTACACTTCCACTATAAGTTCACAAAAGCATTTACAAGGATTACATTCAAATGCCTAATCAAATAATTATGCTCATTTAATCCATTGTTACAAACATTTCTCCACCACAAAAGTGCAACACATTTGGCGCAGTGCTCAGTGAACATTTATAACAGCTTGTGGTTTAGTTAAATCCCTGGATTATTACAAACTGTAAATATGAGGACCACATAATAGGGTGTTCATTTCTGTTTCAATCCTCACCGAGGGTGCAGATGACCTCAATTAATGCAATAGCTCCATTATTTAACGACCATGTCAGTGTTAATCAGACACAATTATTTATGCATCTCACAGTTATCTGCGACCATGCATGGTTTGACGTTCTTTTGATGTAACTAATTATTGACCAGGATCCTTTGTACAAACCTCTCAAAAACAATTAACAGAAGCATTACATCTTGTTGATAATGTAGATGTGTGGCTGGATGTAGTGATGCTGACAGGAATGGATCAAACATGGACAATGCAAAGTTAATATGGTCTTCGCATAGTCCGTGGCCTGATCCGGGCCTGACTAGCACTAGGCACAGCCACACAAGTGTGGTACTGTTTTTATTGTGAGAAGTGTAGTAACATTGGTTAATAGGAATTTTGTGGATCCTCACAGACTTGAGAAGTTTATGTCACAAAGATTTGAGGAAGATGTGTGATGTTAAGCAAAGTATTGAAGTTTGTAAAGCCTTGTAGGAAGGTATGAGGGTCATTTATAATGGTAAAAATTAGATGTCTCCATGTTGCATTTTGGGGTCCCTTTCTCAAACCCTAGCCCCATCACACAAGTGGTACACCTTTTTTATCTAAAGAAGTAAGGAAATGCTGCTTGGTAGAAATTTTGTGGGTCCCTAAAGACTTCAGGGAAATGTTAGCCAAAGTTTAAGGTTTGCAGGGCATTGCTGGTATGAAAAGGTAGTAGATCTATGCAAGCCAGAACATCCTGGACTCCTCTGCGTGTCTATAATTCAGAAATATCTGGGTCTTGTAGGTGTCTCTGGGTGGCGGCCAAGCCCAGGCCCCAATTCCATATCTATCCACATTGCTAAAAAGGGTAGTTTTTCATGTCAAATATGTTATATCTCCATATTGTGTTTTGGGGCCTTTCCTGTAACAGGCAATAAGCTCACCGACACAAATGGGCTACCAGTTTTAAGGGGAGAAGTGTGGGTACATTTGTTATTGCCAATTGGATTTCTCTCTATTTTTGGCATCCAAATGTAAGTCAGTTTGCAATCACATGATAGGATGGGTAATCCTAAATTCAGAGGTGTACAAATAAAAACTATTATTAAACTCAGTATCATGTACACATTTAAAGAATACATAGGGTTCCTTCATTCATTTTTCATTCGTTCGATTTTTCCATATTAATTGCATCATGGCTGGTCTGAATAGAAAAACCTTTATAAGCTGCAGCTCAGTGACTGGCTCAGGGTATTGCTTGTTTTGGACAACCAACAAATACTACATATATTTGCGACAAGAAGGGTTTGACAGATGTAACAGTATGTTGTTTTTGTAAATCAGCCTCCAGGGCAAAACATTACATGTTACCAATAGCAATTTTTTCCATCTTATTTCTATTTTACATTTTAATGATTAGAAAAACAATGAGCAATCTACACATGGCCCCTTCTTGAAGTCAGAATTTGCTCTAGTTTTCAACAATGTATAGCCTTCTTGGTTTACATCTGTTTCCATAGCAAACTACAAGTAGGTAGAAACCACAAAAAATAAGAAAAAATAACTACTACTAAGAAAAATGTAAAAACTGCAGTATAAAATAGTTTTCTTCTACAGCTCTTCTAGTTCCTGAAAGCTGGGATGATGGTGGTGTTCGTACAACAGACCTTTTGGTGATGCTGTTTTTAGATAGAAGAGCATAGCACTATATTTTCCATTCCACCCAAAAAATAAACTTCAGATATATTTTGCTGAACATATTGGTTCCAATGAGGGGACTCCAAAAACCCTGAGTACCTTCTGAATGCTTAAGATGTGGGTAAAAAAGGTACTCTAATTGAGCTTGATTACCTTGTGTGGGAAAAAAGTTAAGAAGGCTTAAGTGCGGGGTACCCTAATTCCTTAATATATATATATAACTTCACTCCGCGTACCACCGGAATCTGCTCCAAACACGGACACAGACCCAGACTTTCAGTTTCTTTATTTTATTGTTGCTGTGCCGCCATAACGTTTCGGCTCCTACGAGCCTTGATCACATGATATATATATATGTTTCTGTTAAAGCAGCCATTTTTCCTTAAACTAATCATTGATGCTTTCAAAAGCATAATCTCATTTGGGAATGAAAACACAGGGACGTTGGTTTGCTGTTACTAGCGGGCAACCATCCTTGTGTTTTTAGACAATCTCAGTCTGGTCACGAATAGAGACTTGCCTAATTAATTATTTGTTAGATAGGTCATTTTGACTGCCTGCGACTGTATATTTCCTAAAATTACTTATTAGCACATAGCTTAACAGCTCGATGAAATGAATATCCTGAGTCAGTATTTACAATGATAGAATGTATAAATGTGCTGTTGAGTCATGTGGCCCCTGCTTATATTCGTGAGTGTGTGCGTGAGAGAGAGAGAGTGAGAGTGAGTGTGTGTGTGTGTGTTGTGTGCGTGTGTGTGTGCGTGTGTGTGTGCTTATGCATACCTCGATCTGTGATGTGTGGTGATTAATACTGTGTGAGGATCATTTTAACATGGTGGCCTCTTATATTCACTTCGTTTTGGTGCTACGTAAGTATTGCATGGCATGTGTCAACTACATCTGCATTCGAACAAGTACATGATATGGTATACTGTACTCAGTTTATCTGTTACATTTGATTTAGCTAAATAGGAGTCACATCCTCTGGGGATTGTTTCTACTCGTGATGCTTGGTAATCAGCTGTTGTAGTAAACATTTGAGTTATGTATCAAGTCAGGGGGTCATGAACACATATGGACAAATGTTAGATCACCACCCTACATCACCTAAACACTGATGTAGTGGATCATTTTCCAATTCTGTTCTTGCTTCTTTCTGGAATTTTGAGGCACCAACTGGGCGCATGTGTTAGAATTTCACCCTCTGCGTATGGAAAGTCGTCTAGGCCATGAAAGGATGGTGTTGATACAGAATAACGAGCAGGAAATGTCGACTTACACAAATACCGAGTTGGAAATACCCTGATTCAGAAATATCGACAGCAAGAATATCGTGGTCAAGAATATCGAATTTATGGTAAGAAATATCGTTTTTAAAAATATAGAAGTCATTAATATCGTTTGCAAAAATATAGTTGTTTAAAATATCGATTTTTTAATTAGTGTTATGTACTGTAGTTTATATTTTAAATGTATGTGATGTATGTTTTTTTGTATGAGTGTTGCTTATGTTTTTTAATGTATTTTTAGTAGTTATCAATTGTATTTTAATTACATTTTGTGTTTTTTCGTTCCGTAGTGGGTTGTGGGTTTAAAGGGGAATAGGATGGGAAGTAATTTAATTATATTAAATTAATAATTATTTTTTATTTATTTAATTTAGATTTTAAAGTGTTAATTGTGGAAAGCAATTTGTTTGAAATTAGTTATTAATTGGTTGTTAATTAATATTAATTAATTCATTGATAACTAATGATGGTAATTGTGTAATTTCTTTAGGTGCGGGTTGTGGGGTTTATAGGGGAAAAGGGTGGGAAGTAATTTATTTTTAATTAATTAATTAATAATTAGTTGTTCATTTATATTAACTAATTAATTGATAATTAATTATGGTAATTGTGTGATTTTTGTTAGGTGTGGGTTGTGGGGTTTATGGGGTAAAGGGTGGGACGTAATTCATTTGTAATTAATTAATAATTTGTTCTTAATTAATATTGATTAATTAATTGAAAATTAAATATGGAATTTGTGTAATTAATTTTAGTTGTGGGTTATGAGGTTTATAGGGGAAAGTGTGGGAAGTAATTTATGTTTAATTAATTAATAATTGGTTGATCATTAATGTTAATTAATTAATTGATATTTAATTAGGGTAGTTGTTTATATTTTATGTGTGTGGGTTTTACTTTTTTAGGAGTAAAGGGTAGGGAGTAAATTAATTTTACTTACTTTATAATTCGTTTTTATATACTATTAGTCTTTTAGTTGAAAATAAGTTTTAATTGTGTAATTAATTTTTTTACAGTTTAATTTTACCAGTGGATTGTGGGGATTATAGGGGTAAAGTGTGGTAAGTTTATTAATTTTTATGAGTTTTAATTTGTTTTTTATTAATAATAATTTTTTAATTGGCAATAAATTATAATAATTATGTAAGTACATTTATTCATAAAATTTAGATGTGGGTTGTGAATTGTGTCGTGTTATAGGGTAGGAATTAAAAAGTAAATTTATGTAATAATTAATGTTTTTGATTTTAAATAATTTCTAATTAAAAATATTTATTTGATTGAAAATTATTTTTTATTTTATATAATATAATATTTGTAGGTATTTGTCATATGCATTTAACATTATATGTTTTTTTAATTTGTAAAATTAAATATATTTGTATTTTAATGTTTAAATATATTTATAAATGTTTTTTATTTATTTTGTTTTTAAAATATTTTTGCTGTTATTATTTTGTTTGTTTTTACTTTTGAACAGACTGGAGTGAGAATATTAATTGTTACCCCTGTGCAATCCAACATTTTCCCAACTGTTGCACTGATTGGAGTGGGAATAGGACATTTTATCCTGCCACTATCCAACATTTTCCCTACTGTTGCACTCACTGCAGTGGAAATAGTAAGTTCTACCCCTTCGCTATCCAACACTTTCCCTACTGTTGCACTCACTGCTGGAGTGGGAATAGTAATTTTTACCCCTACGCAATCCAACACTTTCTCTACTGTTGCTCTCACTGGAGTGGGAATAGTAGGTTTTACCTCTCTGCTATCCAACACTTTCCCTACTGTTTCACTCATTGGAGTCGGGATAGTAATTTTTACCCCTATGCTATCCAACACTCTCCCAACTGTTACACTCACTGGAGTGGGAATAGTAAGTTTTACCCCTCTGCTGTCGAACACTTTCCCTACTGTTGCACTCTCTAGAGTGAGTATAGTAAGTTCTACCCCTCCGCTATCCAACACTTTCTCTACTGTTACACTCACTGGAGTGGGAATAGTAATTTTGACCTCTTTCCTATCCAACACTTTCCCTACTGTTGCACTCACTGGAGTGGAAATAGTAATTTTACCCCTCCACTATCCAACACTTTCCCAATTGTTGCGCTGACTGGAGTGGTAAATTAGAATGGTTTGGAATAGAGTTTATGATATTGGTGTATATATATATATATATATATATATATATATATATATATATATATATATATATATATATATTATCTACTGGCGGTCGCCAGTAGATAGTTATAGTTAGGACCTATTATCCATAGGAAATCCGCGACATTCTATTTGAAATAACGTTGGCGCCGGTTGACGAATCTTCGCGAAAGTTTCCAACTTGTTGGGGCGCTCTGCTCCGCTCCTACCCTGAAAGTCTCGGGTTGATTCGTCAAGCGGGGGCCGAGAAAAAAGGGGGGTCCCTAAACACGTTTTCCCCATTCATTTTTCCATAGGAACCTTTAGTCTCAGCTACAGCCCGAACTGCTGAACGGAATTACACCAAATTTGGCAAAGAGGTAACCCTTGGTTCAGACTGGTGCCTTTGGCTTAAATGGTGTAAATCCGTTCAGTAGTTCCTGAGAAAATCAAAAGTAAAGTCACATATATATCTATGGCCGAGTAGGGTCCGCGTACCCTCAGCGCACCCTGCGCGCACCGTCCCGATCACGAGCTGCATGCTAATTGGCTGTCAGCTGGCTGTCAACACTCCAAACCAGGAAGTGTTGGCAGCCATTTTGTCCCTCGGTAGATCCGAGGCACAAAAACAAGTGCGCAAACGCACAAAGGGGGCAGGGTAGAAACACCTGACCCCCTAGGATCTGCTCAGGGGTCCCGCAAAGACCCCTGGGCAGAAAAAGCATTTTTTCCCTCAAAATCGGCGGGATGCGCTTAGGGTGCGCGGATCCCACCGAGAAAAAAAAAGAAACAAGTGCGCAAAACGCACAAAGGGGGCAGGGTAGAAACACCCTGACCCCCTATGTCTGCTCAGGGGGTCCCACAAGGACCCCCTGGGCAGAAAAAAGCACAAAAAAAACAACAACAAAAAAGACCGGTATTGTGCCGAGGCCACGCCCCTCCCTGCAGCAGTCTGCAAACGCGCTTTAAGAAGGGGAAGTAATTCCACTTGAATACTGGGGGTCCTGGGGGCCAACTAGCCCACCAGGAACCTCCGGTATGCGCCAGGGGCTGTGTTGCAGAGAGGTGTACAGAGGCCACGCCCCTTTTACACCTCTCTGCAACGCAGCTCTGTGGCGCTTTGGAGGTACATGGTGGGCTAGTTGGACTCCAGGGACCCTCAGTATTCAAGGGGACTTAATCCCCCAACTTAAAACGCGCCACGGGCGTGTTTGCACAGTGGTGAAGGGAGGGCGGGGCTTCAGGTGACATGTGTGCAAACAGGCCCCGTGGCACGTTTTAAGATGGGGAATTAAATCCCCTTCAATCCTGAGGGTCCCTGGAGGCCAACTAGCCCAACAGATACGTCCAGAAAGCGCCACAGAGCTGCATTGCAGAGAGGTGCAAAAAGGGGCGTGGCCTCTGAACACCTCTCTGCAACGCAGCTCCTTGGCTCATACTGGAGGTACAGGGTGGGCTAGTTGGACCCCAGGGACCCTCATGATTCAAGGCGACTTAATCCCCCAACTTAAAACGCGCCACGGGGCGCGTTTGCACAGATGTCACCTCAGGCCCCGCCCCCTCCCTTCACCATTGTGCAAATATTCCTCTAAAATCAGCCGAACTACGAATTCCTATTTACTCACCTGTTATCAGGAGAGACCTCAGTGCTGCATCTTTCAGCCCAGTACTGATCCTGAAAAGTCATTTTAACCGTACTTACCAGTAACTTGAATTTCCTTCCATAGGCTAACATTGACTGGTTTCACTTGGAAATTCTTCTAAGTGTGGAGTTTTGGAACTTTATAATATTCCTCTAAAATCAGCCGAAATACGAATTCCGATTTACTCACCTGTTATCAGGAGAGACCTCAGTGCTGCATCTTTCAGCCCATTACTGATCCTGAAAAGTAATTTTAACCGTACTTACCAGTAACTTGAATTTCCTTCCATAGGATATCATTGCCTGCTTTTTGCTGAAAAAGTTTCTAAGTGTCGATTTTTGAAACATACAAATATTCCTCTAAAATCAGCCGAAATACGAATTCCGATTTACTCACCTGTTATCAGGAGAGACCTCAGTGCTGCATCTTTCAGCCCAGTACTGATCCTGAAAAGTAATTTTAACCGTACTTACCAGTAACTTGAATTTCCTTCCATAGGATATCATTGCCTGCTTTTTGCTGAAAAAGTTTCTAAGTGTCGATTTTTGAAACATACAAATATTCCTCTAAAATCAGCCAAAATACGAATTCGATTTACTCACCTGTTATCAGGAGAGACCTCAGTGCTGCATCTTTCAGCCCAGTACTGATCCTGAAAAGTAATTTTAACCGTACTTACCAGTAACTTATATTTCCTTCCCTAGGAATCCATTGTCTGGTTTTCAGCAGAAAAGTTTCAAAGTGTTGATTTTCACAAACTACAAATATTCCTTAAAAATCGCCTGTATGACTTAAACGCATTCTTTCAACTGTTTACAGGAGATGCACCAGTGCTGGATCCAGGATCCACCACTGAGTAAGAAAAAGTAACGATAACACTACTTACCTGCTAAGTGAATTTCCTCCCATAGGATAACATTGGTGATTCTATGTGAAAAAGTTTCTAAGTGTCAACTTTTAAAATACAATAATATTCCTTAAAAATCACTACTGTAACCAAAACGCTTTTACTCAACTGTTTACAGGAGATGTCCCAGGACTGAATCTAGGATCCAGTCCTGTGGTTAGAAAAAGTAATCCATAAAGTAATTAATTGCATTTAGCTAGAAATTCACATTGAGCTCAATGTTGCATTGTGTTTGAAATTGTGTTGCCCATTGCAACAACTGTAACTACTGTACTTAAAAGTCTATTGCCTATTTGCAAAGTATTTAAACTAAAGTAATTCATTCTGAGAAAGTATATTTTGTAATGTAATGTATAATGTAATTACAATGTAATTTAAAAATAAAATATCTAAAAATAAATAGTTTAAAAAAATGTAGTAAATCAGTATCAAAAAAATAAATATAACAATTAATACATTTAAAAATTGTCATTTACAAAACCTTTGAAATTCACTGAAAAAAACCATAGGTTTCAGACATGTTATAGTTAGGAATTAGCATTTAAAAAACCTTTGAAATTCACTGAAAAAACCATAGGTTTTAGGCTTGTTATAGTTAGGAATTAGCATTTTAAAAACCTTTGAAATTCACTGAAAAAACCATAGATTTCAGGCCTGTTATAGTTAGGGTTTAGCATTTAAAAAACCTTTGAAATTCACTGAAAAAACCATAGGTTTTAGGGAAAGTTATAGTTAGTTGGACATTGCACTCAGTATAAAACCCGTGAAATTCCCCCGTTATAGTTAGTTCAGCTAACTATAACTCGCGCCCCATAATGCACTGCTGATGACGTCACATATTACATCACTCATGACATGGTCAGTGACATCACTGATGACATCACTTATGACATCTCAAATGACATCACTGATGACATCATCCATGTGAGAATTTAATGCTTCTTCTCACACCCTAATATAACTTTTGATACACCCACTCTAAATTACAGACTGCCATTCTCAAAACCATACACACTCCAATACCAATAAGTACATACCCACTCACTGATTCTTAGGTCTACACACACACATCTACTCACTCACCCGTACAGTCACTCATACTTACAGTCACTCAGTACAGGACTATCATATGCACTCATACACCTATATAAACACTCACACAACGCAACTCATCCATAGAGGTACTCACACACCTAGTCGGTCATGCAAATAATTAATCACACTCCAATTTACTCACCTATACAGTTATACACACCAGCTCACTTACTCATAAAAATACTAGCACATTCTTACGCTCCTATGCAATCACTGATGCAAGCACACACTCATCCATATAGCCACTCTCACAATCACACACTCTCACTTATAGCCATTTATATACTCCAACACACATATATACTGCCTTTCACATATGTAGTTACTCACACATGTACCACTGAGATATACATTCAATCACTAACACACCCATACACACACTCACCCACCCATACAGTCCATCACAGACACACTCTTGAAACCATGCACCCAGTGAATCACCCACTCACACATCTATGCACAGAGTCACACACACCCCACCCACACAAACACTGAGGCACCCATACAGATACTCAGAGAACCAATCCATAACCCATATAGACACTCATTTAGCTAGTCAGAAACCCATGCAGCTGCTTACACAACAACAGACAGACGGATACAGACATTCACACAGTTTAGTCACTCACCCATGCATCCAGTAAGATACGTTTAATCACTCACTTATAGACTCAGTCACGCACCTACTAAATCATCCATTCAGACGCTTATACACCCACTCATTCTTCAATACGCCTTTCCCTATATATATTAAACATATTTAAACTTTACAGAAACACACAGTGACTGGATGATGTCATCAGTGATGTCATCAGTGATGTCACTGACCATGTCATGAGTGATGTAATATGTGACGTCATCAGCAGTGCATTACGGAGCGCGAAGTTATAGTTAGCTGAACTAACTATAACGGGGAATTTCACGGGTTTTGTACTGAGTGCAATGTCCAACTAACTATAACTTTCCCTAAAACCTATGGTTTTTTCAGTGAATTTCAAAGGTTTTTTAAATGCTAAACCCTAACTATAACAGGCCTGAAACCTATGGTTTTTTCAGTGAATATATATATTTCCCACAAGATAGGTTCTTCCCCAGCGCGATCTCCTGCGGTTGCAGACGACGGGCTGAACCTGTAGAGCCCTCAATCGTTTTATGCACAAAGAACGTCGCACTCAGGGGCCGATTCCGATTCAGGCCGGAAATCACTCCGACCGAGCCGGACCCGGAGAGATTTCCGACAGAATCGGACTCTAGAAGCCCGACCGAACGAGTACGATGCGTACGCATGCAATCGGACTCGATTCGGTCGGACTCCCATTGAAGTCAATGGGAGCCGGTCGTACAACGCGTACGCGGGCTCCCATTGACTCAATGGGTGCGAGGCGAACAAGGGCGCCCCCTACAGCGGGTACGTGTTGATGCGAATCGCGCTGTACATGCACAGGTAGGGGGGACCCATGGGTCCCCCCTGTGTGCGACTCGCGCGACTACGCGTACAGGGGGGTCCGACACAGACCCCCAAAGTCCGGCTCCGACTGTCCTTTGGAGCCAGACGGCGCGAGTCGGTCGGACTGCTCGAGGCACGCATCGTACTTGCCCGGCCGGGAACGTCTCCATTGCGCGGTGCGAGTCGTGTCCGTGCGAGTCGGTCGGAGCGGTTCGGACCCGCGAACGAGTCGGTCGGCGATTTCGCGTGCGCTCGCATCGTACTCGCTCCGCCGGGACGCACGTACGAATCGGTCGGGAAAGAGGGGTCCGAATCGGATCCGGTTAAGCCGAATCCGATTCGGTGCCCTACCGGCCGAGATCGGAATCGGCCCCTCAGTGTTCTCCTTTTTTCAACCACCTTTATTAGGTAGACACCCCTGTCACACCAACGCATTTCGACCTCACAGGGTCTTTCTCGCGGTAGGTGAGTCCTTCTTCCCTTGTGGTTTTTATACAAAGTCCCATCCCCAGCTCATTATGCAGCATGATGGGAGTTGTAGTGTTTCACATTATTTTACAGTTAAAGTGAAAAGATTTTGCTTTTGCGACATTTACATGATAAGATTTATGTCCATTCATTTGTTATGTATAATCATATATTCATACCGGCTAATTAGTCTACCCTTACTCAATAATGCAATAGGTCTTCAAATTTATCATAATTAACAAACGGTTCAGTACCCATGTTTGTGCATTTGTGTAAGCAGTCTTGGTCAACCCACGTAAACATTTCATGGATAGCCCGTTGTATTGTACATTAGCGGGCAATACAATGCATACAATATATGTAATTTTATGTTCTTTTATATATCACACTCTCCAAGAGGGGTGACCAATTGATGTCTACATTGCACTTTCCAATTAAATATCCAGTGTGGATTATTGAAATCATATATATATATATATATATCCAAGGAACTCCAACCTTGGCTCAAGCTTGCAAAACAGAGCAGGAACAGGAGCACGGACCACAAAGTAGGTGCAGATTTGAACATTTATTTCACTCCAGTAAAACCATTCAGCATGACGTGTTTCGACCTCAAAGGGCCTTGATCACATGACACGCAACACGGGATACAATTGGCTTAAATACCCTGCAATGCAATAGCCTGTTTTTTCACTTTACATTTTTTTCTTTTTTTCTTTTTTTTAAATTAAAGTGACAGGTGCCCAAATGTAGTTGTGCAAATCAACGCATAAATGACCATATTTAAAATCCAGGTTTAAATACCCAAAGCGAAGCAGCAATTTGATATAATGCTTGTGATTATAAACCAAAATAGCTGTGAACCTCATAGTACTGTGCAAATAGAGCATATCAATATAAATATAAATATAAATATAAAAATAAATTATATATAAATATATACATGCAACTAAATACATCAATAAACGACACTGATTAAACGCATTCTTAAAATCTAGTCTTATATATGTAAATAAATAAATAATTTCATCATTGCATGTTTTAGATAGAAAACATCCATGCTTAAAATTAATTCAATTGATGTATTACACAGATACAGTAAAGTCTGTTATTCTCGAATTTACTACTACTTGTCACAGTATGGAATATCGTCACCTGCTAAAGCTACCCCTTGTTGTACCAGAATGGGTCTCACTACCCGCTCTGTATGGGCATTCGTATTTAATAACGTTCACAATGCGAACTGAATATTTTGTAATTTACCCTGCATTTGGATAACTTAATGTGCAAAGGTACCTTAGTGTTTTAAAAAAAGAGAAAAAAGCCATTTTTCTATTTTTTTATTTATATTTGTGCAATTGAAGTGCTATACTAACAGGATTGTCTTAGCTAAAACCCCTTAACACCGTGTCTAAAAGAAGATATATAAAAAAGAAGATATATAAAAAGTGTTCCATAAATACGGTTATTATCTCTTAGCGGTTGAATATAAACGGTAAGAGAAAATTATATAAATCAATTAATTTATCTGTTTGATTGAAATTCCTGTTAAATATAGTGTATATATGAAAATTCATCTAAGGACTCAGTTTAAAACTTACTAGAGACAGGTATAGAGCTCCTCCGTCACATTAAGACCCCCGGGGCCTTGGTATCGAGGTCAAGAATGTACCTAGTCTTTAGTTGTCTCAAATGTTTTTCCCGGTCACCTCCCCTTTTATTTGGGAGTAACGGCATCAATTAAAAATATTTTAGTTCACAAGGATTTGCTTTATGAACTTCTCCAAAATCCCGTGCCACCGGATAAGCAGTGTCCTGGTTTTTAATAGCTCGTATGTGCTGCAGTATCCTTTTGTGCCCTTGTAGGATCGTACTACCCACATATCGTAGGGCACATGGACACTGCAGCACATATACCACGTGATCGGTTTTACAAGAAAGGGCCTTGTTAATGGGCCTTTCATGATCACTGAAGGGGGTACTGTACGAGGTTGTGCGAATGCCATGTTGACATGCTTTGCACGTTTTGCATGGATAGAACCCCTTCCTCTGGGAAAGCCATGTACCAACCGAAGGTAAAAAGGGATCATTCCGTACTAATGTATCCCTCATTGATGGAGCCCTGCTATATGTTATAGTTGGGTTTTGAGGAAGAAGGTGGCCAATGACTGGATCATCTTGAATAATGGGCCAATTTCTCTTAATGATGTTTTTTATGGCCTTCTCCTGTCTGTTGTATTCAAGGATGAATCTACATACAGTAGTGTCCTCGGTTGCCGTAAAAATTGTCTCTGTTCGTCTAGTGAGTAGAGTATCTCTATCTACTGTGTTGCTTTTATTAATTGCACTGTTAATACATTTTAGTGTGTAGCCTCTGGCTAGAAATCTCTCCTTACTGGCCTGCTGGGCTAATTTCAATTCATCTTCGCTGCTGCAGATACGCTTAATGCGCAGCATCTCCCCATAGGGGATACTTTGTATTAGATGGTGGGGATGCGCGCTGCCTGCATGTAATACTGCGTTGCCTGCTGTTGACTTTCTATACAATTTTGTTTCCAAACACCCACCATCGATGTACACTTGTACATCCAAAAAATTAACAGTGACGGGGCTAATAATTGCAGTGAATTGCAAATTCAAACTGTTTGTGTTCAATTTTTGATGAACTGGTTAGCCTCTTCTGTAGAACCTTGCCATACAATAAAAAGATCATCAATATATCTTAGCCATTTCCTAATGTTATTGCTTACTATATTTGCATACTCATTTTGGATTACCAGCTCCTCCCACCAGCCCATGTGTAAACACGCATATCTGGGGGAGAAGCTGGCACCCATTGCTACTCCACGTTGTTGTAGGTATAATATGTTCTGAAATAGAAAATTTTTATTATGCAAGCAATAGTCCACCATATTGATTAACATTTTGTTGTGTTGTGTACAAAGTGGTGGTTTCTTAGTAAGGTAATGGTCAAGAGCTTTCAGTCCGTCATGATGTTGTATGGACGTGTAGAGAGAAGTCACATCCATTGCTATAAGTAGATAGTCACTTTGCCATTTGATATTTTGGATTTTGGACAGAAAGTCTCCCATATCCCTTATGTAAGATGGGAGTTGCTGGACAAAGTCCTGAAGATAATAATCCACATATTGAGATGTTCTCTCCAAGAGGCTATTGCAGGCTGAAATTATCGGCCTCCCTGGTGGTTTAGTAGGATTTTTATGTATCTTTGGTATGAAATAAAGTATTGGAGTCACCGGTTTGTCATTGCGTAGAAATTTATATTCCTGAATTGTTAATAAACCTGCGTTTCTCCATACTACTAATTTCATATAGTACTCATTATAGATACTCTTTAATTTCAATTGGTCACTGCGATGATAACAATCCTTGTCCTTAAGTTGGCTCATCGCTTCCTCTATGTACTCGGTTTTCTTCCACAAGACAACATTACCGCCTTTGTCTGCATTGCGGACCACAATATCTTTGTTGGTTTTCAATTTATTCATCAAAATATGGTATTGCAGCTCAGACTTGTTAGCTTTGCGTCTAGCTTGCTTCTGCACCCGATGGTTAAGTCGCTTAATTTCGGTGACTAGCTGCTCTTGAAAAATCTCAATCGAATCCCTTGTCATGATGGGGTTAAAATTGGAGCGTACTATGAAAGGGGTCACCATAGTAGTTGGTTTAGTGCCGGCATTGCCATTGAAGTTGTTGGATGCTGGCATTCTCATCTATTAGCTCCTGTAGATCATTAAGGAGAGGCCAGTCTGAGGCAGTAAGGTTGCAACAAGGAGGGCTGGATACTGATAATTCTGGTTGTTGTTGCCCAGATAGATCGATATTGCTATCATGATTGGACCCACGTTGAAGAAAATATTTTTTCAGTTTTAATTTTCTTATGCTTTTGAAAATGTCCATCCTGGTAGTAGCATAGTTAAAGGAGTTAACGGGACAATATGAAAGTCCTAGCATGAGCAGTTGTTCTTCAGCTTTGTTAAGTGTCACTTCAGTGAGATTGATTAACATTGGGTTATTGGCGGGGATAGCAGCATTTACCTCCTCCAATTTCCTCTTCCCTGTCGTGTCTGGTTCTTGGGTTGCTCGTTGCTTTGCCTTTCGCCTCTCCCGGCGTTTGGTAGATCTATTTTTGATTGCCTGGTCATTTGATTTCTGGGGCTGAGCGTATTTCTCCTTTCGTAGACTAAAAATCGACCTCTTCTGCCAAGGAGATTTTAGCTGGAATCTGTTTTAGTACCCTGGTTCGTTCCTCTGTCTCGGTTTCACTTTCAGGTGCCGAGCTCAAATCCGAATTGGATATTGCATATGCAGCTGTTTCATTTCTTTCCGCATTACCTCTCCTTGCTTGAATTTCCCCATATTTGGAAACTTTAAGGGCATCATACTTCTTAGCAAACGTGAAAATGCGTCCTGTTTCAAAGTCTACACGGTCTCGATGAAATTTAAAGGTTTTCCTCTCGCGAATTTTGTCCTCTTCTTTCTTTAGTCTTTTCATCATGTCGTCTCTAAGTTTGGTCAGCTCATCCACATTAGCCAATGTTGCTAATTCAGCATTCAAAATGTCAATTTGCTCCTGCAGCTTGACACGGTCTTTTTCTGCATATTTAACTAAAATCACGATCAGACGCCGGGAGGAGTCGAGGTTAGTTTCAGCCCACTCCCGCATCATATCGTGATCGGGGTTTTCATAGCTGGGGGCTGTTAGAATGAGTAACCCCCGAGGTACCCTCCCGACATCCAAGTAGCGCTGGAGGGACTTAGCCTCCCACCACTTACTCTGTTCTGCCTTCATGAGTTTTTCAAGGGATTTCATTTTTTCTTTGAGACTTGTGCTCCATGTGCCGACTGGTGCATTGTGGGATATTGAGTCCTGTTTAGGAATAATATCATCATCAAACATTTCAGCGGCCGCTAATTCTCTTTCCTTAAGCGTGTCGGCTGACATGGTGTATACTGGACAGTTGTGAAGAGATGTATTTAAATATGACGGAGATGCGTTATCTTAAATAGCTTAACTTGCACTCCCTCGAAGACTGCACACCTCTAAACCCAATTGACCTTCTATCAATGGCGTTCCCCACAAAAGAGCACTCACAGATTGGCGCCCTCCGTGTCTTCCGACGAGCGTTCACCCGCCTGGTGCTCGTGGAGTCTGTGCCTTCCTTTCTGGTGCCTTGGGGGGCTGCCGCCGATAATCCTCCCGGATTGTGTTGTGAAGCTTTTTGCAAAGCAGTGACTCCTTTGATGGCAGTTAAGCCCAGTTACTTAGAGGGGGTCCGTGTATCGTCGGAGAAGTCGAAAACCGGCAGATAATGTCCAAGGAACTCCAACCTTGGCTCAAGCTTGCAAAACAGAGCAGGAACAGGAGCACGGACCACAAAGTAGGTGCAGATTTGAACATTTATTTCACTCCAGTAAAACCATTCAGCATGACGCGTTTCGACCTCAAAGGGCCTTGATCACATGACACGCAACACGGGATACAATTGGCTTAAATACCCTGCAATGCAATATCTTGTTTTTTCACTTTACATTTTTTTCTTTTTTCATTTTTTTAAAATTAAAGTGACAGGTGCCCAAATGTAGTTGTGCAAATCAACGCATAAATGACCATATTTAACATCCAGGTTTAAATACCCAAAGCGAAGCAGCAATTTGATATAATGCTTGTGATTATAAACCAAAATAGCTGTGAACCTCATAGTACTGTGCAAATAGAGCATATCAATATAAATATAAATATAAACATAAAAATAAATTATATATAAATATATACATGCAACTAAATACATCAATAAATGACACTGATTAAAAGCATTCTTAAAATCTAGTCTTATATATGTAAATAAATAAATAATTTCATCATTGCATGTTTTAGATAGAAAACATCCATGCTTAAAATTAATTCAATTGATGTATTACACAGATACAGTAAAGTCTGTTATTCTCGAATTTACTACTACTTGTCACAGTATGGAATATCGTCACCTGCTAAAGCTACCCTTGTTGTACCAGAATGGGTCTCACTACCCGCTCTGTATGGGCATTCGTATTTAATAACGTTCACAATGCGAACTGAATATTTTGTAATTTACCCTGCATTTGGATAACTTAATGTGCAAAGGTACCTTAGTTAAACATAAAGATGTTATTTTGTAAACATAGGTACATCATCTCTACTAGCATTTTGGTGTGATTCCCTGATCGTGGTCAATGATAGTATAAAGACTGGAGTGTATTCGAAAACATTTCCAAATATGTTGATTATTATTATACTATCAGTATAAAGACTGGAAACATCCATGGTTATAAAAGTATAGTTAGGTTCCCAATGTATACCATCAATTGTACACAAAAAGTCTTTGGTATCTTTGACATACGATGGAAGTGTTATTACATATTGTTGCAAAAAATAATCAACATATTTGGAAATGTTTTCGAATACACTCCAGTCTTTATACTATCATTGACCACGATCAGGGAATTCATGCATGTACTCACTTCTTAAACGAGAGAAATATCATGTATCTAGAACACACCAAAATGCTTGTAGAGATGATGTACCTATGTTTACAAAATAACATCTTTATGGTTAACGGGGAGCTCTTCAAACAAATACTGGGGACTGCCATGGGCACATGCTTTGCGCCGAGTTTCGCTGGCCTCTTCCTAGGCCTGTGGGAAGAAAAGATAAGAAACGAAATTTGTCTCTCCCAGTATTTTGTCAAAGTCAAAGTCTGGCTGTGGTACATCGACGACCTTGTCCTGATATGGGAGGGGAGCGAAGAGGAAGCCATAGAGTTCATTAACAAACTTAACACCAACACATACAACATCACACTGACACAAAATATCAATAAAGAGGAAATAGAATTCCTGGACGTTAAAGTCAAGGCAGTCAACAACACCCTAGAGACTAGACTTTTTCGCAAAGACACAGCAGGCAACAATATCCTACACGCTCTCAGCCACCACCCAGACACCTTGAAATGGAGTATTCCTTATGGGGAGTTGCTGAGAGCGAAAAGGAACTGTAGCACAGAGGAGAACTATCAGGCAGAAGAAAAGGTCATGATCAAACGTTTCAGGGACCGGGGTTACCCCGAGTGGGTACTGAACAGGGCTGTTTCCAAATTAAAAACCATTGATAGACAGAGCACATTGCACGAAAAGGAAAGGAACAGCGATCCCCCGGAGACACGTGTTATCTTGACATATAACCACAATTCACACAAAATACAGAAAATACTCAATGACAACTGGAACATCCTCAAGAGCGATCACATAGTGGGCCCTAGAATCAGTGATAGACCAAGAATCACGTATCGCAAAGGCCGTAATCTCAGAGATATCCTGATGCATGGTGATATCACTAAACGACAAAATATGGCAAGGCATAACCTTAAAGTTTTCTATCCGTGCAGCCATTGTAAGGCATGGAGGGCAAGCCAGATGGTTAAAGAATGTAGTGTACCTGGTTCCAATGTGAATAGAACCATCTCACAATTTTTGACATGTAGCACTACATATGCTATATACATCCTGACATGCCCTTGCCAGAAACAATATGTGGGAAGTACCACTCACATGGCCAAAAAGAGGGTCCTTGAACATCTTAGGGCCATAAATAACAAGGACCCCCATTATCCTGTGGCGAGACACTTCGCTGAGTTCCATCTTTCCAACAGCTCGCTCCTCAGTTACTTCATAATTGAACAGGTTCAAGGAAGCCCCAGGGGAGGAAACAGAGAGCTTAACCTCACGAAAAGAGAATCCAAATGGATTCTAGACCTTAAGACTCTATACCCCAAGGGACACAACGTGGATGAGGAATTGGCCACACACCTCATTGAAGAATAATGGCTTACACACGCACATGTATCTGTATTACCATTCCAAAGTCTTTTTTGAAACTCCATGATGATGTGTTATACATGTAATTGTTGATTATAACTGTTAACTGTCAACACGATGATTACAGTATATGAAGAGTATGAATAGCATGATACATTGCTACAGTTTTAACATTTTAATCTATTAAATCTTCTTTTTATCTTTTTCTTCTTTTTCCTGCACAGGAGGAAAGGAAGGGGCCCTCCGACAGCTTGCGGCCACTTCACGGGCCTCCTACCCTTTTCTTCACCTCTATGAAGAGACCACCACTTATTAATAGATAAGATTTCTTTCACTTATAGTCACCGTTACTGTTGTTTGTCTCTGGACAGTACTGAATAAACATGAAAGTTTTGCCACTTGGCGATAGTATTGACTTACATATCCTTGCATAGATAACTCGAACCACATGTGTCTGTATGTTCAGGAGCTGTTTATGCCACTCGGTGGTAGTATAAATCCCTATAACTCAGCAAATATATTGCTCTTATGCCCTGGTCCATAATCTGCACCATGACCGATCTGAACTTAGTAGTCCGTTCTGCCACTTTGGCGCTTGGACGACGGCCAATATGCACTACAGTCCATTATTTCATATGTATTTAATACAGCAGTACACGTAGTGTGCACGATGGACAACCAGCATTATTTACTTTTACTAACTTCTCTGCTCTTCTGTGTTATGAACTGAATAATATAGAATTGTATTGTATTTACGCTGTATACAATCAGTAAGAGTTTATGCCGTACTTGGCAGTTTAAAATGGCCGACACATTTTTTGTTTCTGTGCAATTGAACAGTCACGTTTTGTCCTCCTGCTATGTTCAGTGCCGAGACTATGTAATGCACTGTTTTCACTCGGCTCTTTGTGTGATCAAGGAAGTTTCTTCCGAAACGCGTAACCTTGAGCTCTTAATAAATTACCCTTTACATTGGATTGTGAGAGCGCGTATTATTGGATTTGGTAACGGAAATTGCAAACGCCGGCTCAGCTCTACCGGCTTCTGCTCGCCACCGAACCACGGGCGGAGCTCCCGGGAGGAGCATCTGGATGGTGGAAAATATATATATATATATATATATATATATATATATATATATATGTATATATATATATATATACACACACATATATGTATATATATATATTTTTTTATATCATTTTAAAATTATAAAATAAATAAATAAAAATTAATAATTTATTAATTGTTTTAAAGTAAATATGTATATATATATATATATATACATATTGATTATTATGTATGTTTAAATTTTTTAAATTATGTTTATTTGTTATATTTGTTAAAATGTATATTAAGTCCACTTTTTAAATTAATTTTATTATTTAATATATTAAATATTTATTATTTTATTTTATATATATATATATTAATCAATATTTTGTACAACTATATTTTTAACATCAATATTTTTGTACTTACCTGTTTAAGTATAGGGAGTCGATACTTTTGCATTCTATATTTTTTCATCGATATTTTTTACTTCTATATTTTTACATCGATATTTTGTCAGTGAACCGAAAGGATATTTTCACTTCATTTACAATGTGCGTGTCAGAGGAAAAATCGAAGTACCGACCCTCCTGAATTAACATCCTATTTCTGCTCGAGTACCTGGTAGAATGCAAGTTGTGAAGTTCCTTGACTTAATGTGACCTCATCGTTATAAGCATCAGTACAACAGAGTTGTCGGGCGTCAACAGCTGCCACAGGGTTATGGGTCAGCTAGAAGCTTGATGTGACATGATGTAACTGTCTTATGCTCATAGTGCGTTGCATATTTGCCCCATCTTGCTCATTCGCTTGTCAATATATTTCTAATCTGCAAGGTTGTGTGCTGTGTGGTTTGCTCCAACTGCAATGCAATCTTCAGCACTTTCAAAGATCATCTAAAATAGACATTTGTCTGTTTTGTGTTATTACATTAATACTGCAGTTATGATGGAACTTAAGCGATATCAATTATTATTATGTCATCAGGGATTGGGTCATGTGACAAGAATCCGAGAAGAGCAACTGTTACCATTCAGGAAGGCTTTAAAGACATGGCTGTTCAATCTTTGAGCTGTCTCTATCGTTCTTATCTGTCTCGTGCTGAGCTAGCGCCATAATACCTTTGGGTGAATGTTTTGCGCTCTACAAGTCTCTTTTTCATTTCATTTCAAGATTCGGAGTTAAAGGTCATATGATGTCACTTACTGTGATGGGAGGGGCTCTTTCTTATGCACAACTTGGAGTGTGTAAGGAGGGTAGATCGTCATCTATCAACTCAAGGTGGAATTATTCATTGCCAACTACTGGGAGGTTTTCATTTTTGTATGATGTTTTTCTCAATCAAGGCATGCAACACCTGTCAAAAAGTGAGAAGACCGATCAATGGATCCTCATAGAACACTCGTAAATCTTTTTTGCTTTTCTTCCTGTTCTTCTTTCTCATATTTTCTATTTAGTACACTGTGTACTACCTTTGCTTGCAGGACGGCGAGATGTGAGAAGTGGATGCTGGAAGGTTTTCAGAATACATGCATTCCTTTCATATTTAAGTCAGTTGCCGGAGTGCCTATACAAAGCCACGCTGGAAAGAAAAACTGAAAACAAACGGAAATGTCCTCATCGGATCATGCCTGTTTTCTGCCTTAGGGTACAATGTATTTTTATCCATAGCGCTTGACTGTTTATTCTTTCAAAGGTTTGAGTAGCAGAGAAGCGCCTCATGCTAGCAACAGCTTTTATTGTTAATATATAAATTCATTGTTTTAATGACTTTCAAATGCCCTCAACTATATTGTCCCTACACTGACTCACTAATTTTTAAAACCTCTGAAATAAGACTCCAGTTTTTAGATGTGGTGTATAGTCTTTACGTTAAGATGTGTTTTTTTAAGGATGCACGTGTTTTAATTCAACAAAACCACTAAAGAGGACATTTTTTCACAATTTCCTTGAGCTTTTGCTGCCAAACCACTTGGCGAGATTCCATCTGCAGTGTATTTGATGATAGCCAATGTGTTTATAGGTTGAAGAATATGTTTTCAGTATGGTCCTTAATTTAATTTGTATTACAAAAATTGTTGCCTGGAGAATTGTTCTTTGAATAAATAAAAGGAACCGTGAGACCGCCGGCTCGTGGTCAGCGGTTGGGTACAATTTCCAGGTGTACGGCGGGTGGGCACTGCTCGTGTGGCCTAGTGGAAGGGAAGCACAACAGCGTAAATAGGAATTTGCAATTTTTGAGTTTATTTGTTTAATATTTCCGGAAAAATACGCACCATCCATCAACCACCTAGGTACATAGATATTACACGCATGGTTGCAGAGGAAATTCATGTTAAAAAAGGAACTGAAGAATGTATCTTGCTTAAAGCAAGCCTTCTGTTAATTTCACAAACAAATAATTTAAAAAGCTTTGAGCATTTGCTAGCAACATTTTGTATTTTTTTCTGATGGGGGAGAAAACATGTTTTATACAACAAGCATTGGCATAGCCAAAAGGTCTCGCCCACGGCTTTGCCAATATGTTTTGGCCATGTTGTACTGTAGTGTAGCTGCTATTCAGTATGGCTAAAGGTTATTGATGTAGAGGGGCGTGGAGTGAAGTGTTCTAAAGTTAAGTAAAGTGTAGTATTATGGAGTGTAATAGAGTAAAGTGGTGTAGAGTTGAGTTGATTGGTATGATGTGTTATGGAGTGGCATGTAGTGTTGTGCTGTGGAATTTAGGGAGAATAGTGGCGTAGATTGGCGTAGATTGTTACAGTGGAGTAGAGTGGTGTAGAGCAGAGGTGAGTGGTGAAAAGGGTGTTGTGTAGATGGGAGTAGAGTGTAGTAGAGTAGAGAGGCCTAGAGTGGAGTAGATTGTGAGAGTGGAGTGGCATAGAGTGCAGTGGTGTTGTCTGGAGTGCAGTTGCTTGGAGTGGCGTTGCGTATAGTGGAGTAGCATTGCGTAGAAATGAAGTGCGTTGTTTGAAGTGGCGTTGTGTAGAGTGGAGTGGTGTGGCGTGAAGTGCAGTTGCGTATAGCGGCATTGCGTAGAGTGGAGTGGCACTGTGTAGAGTGGAATGCAGTTGCATGGAGTGGCATAGAGTGGAGTGGCATTACATAGAGTGGAGTGGTATTGCCTGGAGTGGGATTGCATGGAGTGGGGTTGCGTAGAGTGGCAAGGCATAGAGTGGAGGGCAGTTGCGTGTAGTGCTGTTGTGTAGAGTGTAGTGGCGTTGAGTAGAGTGTAGTGGCTTTGAGTAGTGTGGTGTTGCGTGGAGTGCAGTTGTGTGGAGTGGTGTTGTGGAGTGGCGTTGCGTGGAGTATTGTATAGCCTAATTAGGGCCACCATGAGACTATATGTTACTAAAGACAATGCTCCAATCTTGAGCGCTTATTTATAAACCAGAGTAATCTGGTGTTTCAGTACCAGTGATGAGATATAAGACTACACTTTTTTAGCAGACATATGTGGGGTTAATACAGTTTTTGAAAACTTATTTATTTAGTGGGAATATGAGAGGTCGCTATCAAAGCACTCCCAAATTGTGGACTTGGTGAATTGTCAGTTCCTCTGGTCAAGGTACGGGGAAGTGTGCAGGTTTCAGAGGGCCCTGGAAAATGATTTTGGGAGTTTACAGAGAGTATTTTTTTTTCACCCAAATATGAACCTGCAAAAAGTAGTGAGGCATATTTAAGCTTGTAAGAATTCAATAGCTGGTGATGGGACAGAGCCCAAAGGCATTTCCTAGAGAAGAGAAATGACACAGACAAAGCCAGAAATGTAGCAATCACCCTAGATTAGAGAAATGTGTGACATGAACTGAACTGAACATAGAAAACTCGACAAGGAGAATTCTCTACCTATTCAATATGAGTTATGCAATGTGTCAATGATGTAACCACAAACAAGCCAGTGCAAAGAATAAGAAATACAAGTGAACCAGAAATATAGTTAGAAAAGTATCAAAAAAAGTTTATTTGATAAATATACTGATTAAATATATAATATCACAATGGGTCAAAAAATTCCAAAAGCACATCCCACCAAACACTCATACAAACCTCAAACATACCAATTCATATATACACATTCTCACACGTCTAGTCCATATAGTCCATTCATACACAACAAACAATGATATGAAGTGACAAATAAAGTGTCTCATATGTCTAGAACCAAATACATAAAAATATATACATCAGGGATATTTAGTTAACAAAGTCAGCATCTAGAGTATGCCCAACATAAAATTAAATACATGAAATCAATGAAAAAGACTATCTAGTGTCTCATGTTATTCCAACAATTGGAATCCTGCGCCGACGCGCGTTTCGGTGTTTGCCCGAAATTGGGCTTCACCTTCCTCAAGGCATCCAAGTTAGAGACACAGAAAGAGAAACGGTGGGGTGTGCCTGATGTTCAAAAAGCATTCCAACTATGCGAAGAATAGGCATATTGAGCAGTTTAAAGGAGCATGAAGGCCTAAGCGTTGGCACATCAAACGATATTTTCGGTGTATAGCAGGCCCGCGCACAAAGCTAATTCGGGGTATAGGAGGGAGAAACGGGATCTATAAAGATCTGTAGATGGCAGGCCAACAGGACAAGGCTACTTAGCATATGCATAGAATCAAATCATCTCGTGATAAAAAGGAGCCTGTATAAATAGGATGTAGATAATATCAAGCGGTTCGTGAAGTCCGGCAGAAATTGCCGGGGCGTAATAGAAGCTGGCAATAAAGAGGCCGTGTGGATTTGAGAGCTCCAGGGGCCAAAAGGCATTTCCTAGAGAAGAGAAATGACACAGACAAAGCCAGAAATGTAGCAATCCCCCTAGATTAGAGAAATGTGTGACATGAACTGAACTGAAGCAATAACCAAGGAGCTAGAGTGTGCTGCCTAAGTACAAGACACTGAGGGGTCGATTTCGATCCCGGCCGGAAGCGCACCTAACAGTATTCGTCCGGAAAATAAACCAGCCGATTGCGTGTTTCCCGACCGATTCGAACATTCGTCCGGACGAACAAGTACGATGCGTATAACAACCCAGTTTCCGAGCGAGCCGTACTTACCCAATTCAGCTCCTGTTCCCCGCCCGAGCCGGATCCGTAAACGCCGAATCGAGTCGTACGGAAGCAAATACACAGCACCTTCCGGCCGGACGAGTTCGATGCGCACTCCGTACGCACCGAACCCGTCGCTACGTCCGGGACGTTGAGGATCCGGGCGAGCCGTACATAAGCTCCGTTTCGCGCCACAAGACGATCCACGGCTACGAGACGAACAAGCCTGCTACGAGTACGACTCGAAGACACGAGAAACCCGAACGAGACGATCCAAGCATGAATCCCATTGCGCAGGTCCTACCTATACTCTACATCTATTACCGGGACCGGCACGGACGCGTTCGGCGCAGACGGTAAGTCAAACACCAACAATACAAACAAACGACACGTACCCGAAATATGTCACACACACATAGGGATGCACAAATGACGGTCACTAGCAACAGCAGAACCATAGGGGTGGGATGGCCATCACCAATGCCATACACAACCATAGGGGGCTGGATGCCTGCCACTACCACCACCCCACTCAGGGGGGGCTTGATGCCTGTCACTACTACCATCCCCACCCTTAGGGGGATGGATGCCTACCACTACCACCACCCCTACTCAGGGGGCCTGGATGCCTACCACTACCACCACCGCTACTCAGGGGGCTGGATGCCTGCCACCACCACCACCCCTACTCAGGGGGCCTGGATGCCTACCACTACCACCACCCCTACTCAGGGGGCTGGATGCCTGCCACTACCACCACCCCTACTCAGGGGGGGCTGGATGCCCATCACTACTACCATCCCCACCCTTTGGGGGCTGGATGCCTACCACTACCACCACCCCTACTCAGGGGTGGCTGGATGCCTGCCACTATCACCACCCCACTCAGGGGGCTGGATGCCTGTCACTACTACCATCCCCACTCATGGGGGCTGGATGCCTGCCACTACCACCACCCCTAGTCAGGGGGCTGGATGCCTGTCACTACTACCATCCCCACCCTTAGGGGGCTGGATGCCTGCCACTACCACCACCCCACTCAGGGGTGCTGGATGCCTGTCACTACTACCATCCCCACCCTTAGGGGATGGATGGCCACCACTACCACCACCCCTACTCAGGGGGCTGGATGCCCATCACTACTACCATCCCCACCCTTAGGGGCTGGATGCCTGCCACTAACACCACCCCACTCAGGGGTGGCTGGATGCCTGTCACTACTTAGGGGGATGGATGGCCACCACTACCACCACCCCTACTCAGGGGTGCCTGGATGCCTTTCACTACTACCATCCCCACCCTCAGGGGGCTGGATGCCTACCACTACCACCACCCCTACTCAGGGGGGCCTGGATGCCTACCACTACCACCACCCCTACTGAGGGGTGCATGGATGCCTGTCACTACTACCATCCCCACCCTCAGGGGGCTGGATGCCTACCACTACCACCACCCCTACTCAGGGGGGGCTGGATGCCTGCCACCACCACCACCCCTACTCAGGGGGCCTGGATGCCTACCACTACCACCACCCCTACTCAGGGGGCTGGATGCCCATCACTACTACCATCCCCACCCTTAGGGGCTGGATGCCTGCCACTACCACCACCCCACTCAGGGGTGGCTGGATGCCTGTCACTACTACCATCCCCACCCTTAGGGGGATGGATGGCCACCACTACCACCACCCCTACTCAGGGGTGCCTGGATGCCTGTCACTACTATCATCCCCACCCTCAGGGGGCTGGATGCCTGTCACCACTACCATCCCCACCCTCAGGGGGCTGGATGCCTACCACTACCACCACCCCTACTCAGGGGGGCTGGATGCCTGCCACTACCTGCCACTACCTCCACCCCTACTCATAGGACGGGTAATGCATGACACAACCAGCATACTCCCACATAAGGAATGTCTGAAAATTACATCCCCCCCAACACCATGACAAGCGTGTGTAGTCTGTGACAAATGCCTACAACACTGAACATGACAATGAACATACAATGTGACCCCCTAGCACATGTGTCACACATAAATGTGTGTGGCCTCCACAATGCAAGCCGACCATGGCCACTGTGGCAATGGGGTTGAACACCCCATCACCACAGCGACCAAAAGGTATGTGTGGGGTCCATAGCTGATGCACCTTTTGAACAGTGTGGCAATGGGGCCCAAAGCCCCATCACCACAGGGACCAAAAGGGAAGTGTGGGGTCCATAGCTGATGCACCTTTTGAACAGTGTGGCAATGGGGCCCAAAGCCCCATCACCACAGCGACCAAAAGGTAGGTGTGGGGTCCATAGCTGATGCACCTTTTGAACAGTGTGGCAATGGGGCCCAAAGCCCCATCACCACAGCGACCAAAAGGTAGGTGTGGGGTCCATAGCTGATGCACCTTTTGAACAGTGTGGCAATGGGGCCCAAAGCCCCATCACCAAAGTGACCAAAAGGGAAGTGTGGGGTCCATAGCTGATGCACCTTTTGAACAGTGTGGCAATGGGGCCCAAAGCCCCATCATCACAGTGATCAAAAGGGAAGTGTGGGGTCCATAGCTGATGCACCTTTTGAACAGTGTGGCAATGGGGCCCAAAGCCCCATCACCACAGCGACCAAAAGGTAGGTGTGGGGTCCATAGCTGATGCACCTTTTGAACAGTGTGGCAATGGGGCCCAAAGCCCCATCACCACAGTGATCAAAAGGGAAGTGTGGGGTCCATAGCTGATGCACCTTTTGAACAGTGTGGCAATGGGGCCCAAAGCCCCATCACCTCAGCGACCAAAAGGTAGGTGTGGGGACCATAGCTGATGCACCTTTTGAACAGTGTGGTAATGGGGCCCAAAGCCCCATCACCACAGTGATCAAAAGGGAAGTGTAGTCTGGGTAAAAGCTGCCAAAGCCAAACTGCATGGATGATTCCTGGTCACACAACAACAAACACATCAGTGGCATAGTAGTGCTTGTGTCCCATAGCAACATAGATTGGGTGAGGCAAACAGTGCAGTGCAAATAAAACATACCTTTGGCCATGTGCATACAAACATCACCCATGGGGGCTCACATTGTCAACATTCACAAATAACACAATGACAGAAGTGACCATCATAATGCAGACCCACATATCTGCACCAATGGACACACAAATGTAGATATCCTAGGGAGACTGTAGATGTCAGGTGAACAAATACCATACCATGGCAGCAATGGGACATACAAACCATGATTATTGTGCTGACTGATGACCTAGGAGTCCCAGGGACAGCAGGGGAAAGCCACCAAACAACATACAGCCAATGGCACACTCAATATATGCCAATGCAGTGGTGCAAATGCACAAACACAAACAGGCAGACCCACACTGCATATCAAACACAACAGGTGATGGGGGTGTGTGCCAGTGTCCCCAGGCAACCACACAAAACATGAGGAGGCCTGAATTCCAATTACACAGATGTGTATACAGTGCCATACAAAAGTAACTCATGGATCGGATTCCCCTATGTGGGCAAAGAGGCATTGTTAGATGAGAGGGAGCCCAAATTACACATGTCACACAAGCTAGTAGGAACAGCAACTAACACAGCAAGAGACAGACCCACCACAGCACAACCCCCAGGGACCCCACATTGTGGTGACACTACCCTGCATGATAATCCCACTGTGATGACAAAGGTAGATGTCATTCACACTGTGAACCACAGCCATGTGTCCTGAGCAACAAACTACCATCACACCTACACAAGCACAAATCAAACAGCACGGCCTGCCAGCCATGGCCAATATGGAGGTAGGGGTCTAGCCGTGCAACAACTCACATTTGCACACACTCAACACCACACACCTTGATCTCCACCAATGTGCAGCAGTGAAGCTCACATGGACTGGTGACATTGCACATGCACCCATGACAATCCCAGGGGTGGTGGGGGAACTACGGTGCAGAAACCCATCACACATGGCCAGTCAACAAGACTCGTGAATGTCTGACACACTGCACACTACGCGGTACATGGGCATGACGTGAAATCCACCACAATCAATGGGATCCTGGCCATAGTCACACACCAATGAAGAAGACAAGGTGACACACAAAGAACACACGTACACAACTTCCAACATTGCAGCTCTGACCCTGAGGAGTGGCAGCAGTCACACACACAACGTGTCACAATCACTGAAAGCTACCATAGACTGTAAATTACATGACATGTGTAACCAACAAGTGCCAAGGGGAATCCTGAATGTGTCCCATCTGCGTTTGCCCACATCCCCAGCCCTGACAACAAAGACAACCTGGGATGACAACCTGATGAACCTTAGTTAGCCATGCACCCACATGCCGGAGTAACCAGGTCCAAGATGCTTGATGAACACAGAACAACTCAGCAAGCATCAGAAACAGGAACATCCGTAGGGACACAGCCTGTGTAGGAAAAGGGAAGGGTACACGCACAGACATGCTTACACAACACAAAACACGGGCCCAGGCAATGTCACGGGATTACACACTGCCATGAGGGCACTCCACTGCTGTGGAAGGTCCGCTGTGCCAAGCCTTGTCTGTGCACGACTCAAACATGTCGGCAGAACACTCGGTCAGTGAGTCAACAATTACAACACACTGAAGGCTCTGCTCACATCAGCCTGGGTACGGGAGTGTCACGTCAGTCATCTGCATACACCCAAAACACGTGTCAAGCAAGGTGCACTGTATACACTGATGAGTCCTTCAACATTGGTGTGCTAAACTGCATGTCCAGTGGAGATGGGCACACAGTCAGGGAAATAGGAACATTGAACAGTGGTAAGCCCACCAGATGTGCATCACTGTAAGACAAAGATGTTAATTTACAAATGCAAAACGTACATCCCTGTGTCATATGCTGAACATCACACCCTCAGACTGCAGCAGAGGATGCCATAGATCCAGACTACAACAGGACACACATCCCATGGACCACATGGAGTCCATCACTGCAACACTTCATTTCCTGATCTGAACACTATTACAACTGCAAATGCATGATGATAACCATGTACATCATGTACATCAAAAGAAAAACCACAAGTAAACCAAAATAGGCTTTATTCAGCAAATGTCAATAAAAATCAGAAGTCCAAATTAAACTAAGGCCAATGGCCAGTCCAAATACACAGTCCCAACAGGGTGATATGTGACAACTTGTCACCCATTGCTTGCCTGCACTGGTAGGGACAGGGGACATCCCCCTTGGAGGGGCATACAAGGGGCAGGCCAGGCACCGCAGGGACAGGATCAGGGGATGCCAGAGTGAGGCAGTGAAGGGGTGGTGGGTGCAGGAGTGTCACCAGCAACTGCAGTGGAGGTGTCTGACTCAGGGGGCCGGCACCACTGCAGTGCCCGAGTCAGACGGGGTGGTTGTGGACTCCACTGCAGTGCATTCCTCCAAGGGAGTGGAAGGGGGGCAGATGAGGTGGGCAGGACAGAGGGGGGGACCCGGTCTCCACACCAGTGGCACAAACAGGCTGAGCGTCTGGGTTGGGGGTGGAAGAGCAAGTGGCAGGGGGGGACGGCCTAAGCAGTTTGGGGATGCGGTATCCGTGTGTGGGGAAACCTGGGGCAGGGTGTGGCGGTGGAACCTGTGGAGTGGTGGCCTGGGGGATGGTGGAGAGAGACTGGGTGGTGGAGCTGCGTGGTGGTGGTGGTGGGGTCTCGCCCTTCCTGGTCCGGTGGGACTTCCGAATGGGGTCCTCAGTCTGTCTGCGCCTGGGGGAGGGTGTCCGGGGGCGAGGGGCACTCCCCTCTGTGTGGGTGGACTTCCTCTTCCCCGGTATGCCGGATCTGCAGGATCGGAGGGGAAGAGGCCGAGGTCACACAGGAAGACCTGCTGTGTAGGTGGGGTTGCAGGTGAGGCAAGGGAAGGGGTCTTGGAGGGAGAGGATTTGGAGGACTGCGGAGTGACTGTGGATGCCTGTGTGTGTGTCTGTTCCCCATCCCCTGTGTGTGTGGTATCTGTCCCCTGAGGATGCTTGTGTGCACGTCTTGCCTTTCTTTTGGGTGTGTCTGTGCTGCTCGTGTCTGTGTGCTTGGGTGAATGTGCAGGTGTGCATGTGCTTTGGACAGGTAGGGTGCCAGGAAGTGTGGATGGGGCAGAGGTAGGAGGTGGGAGGGACTGCTGGAGGAGGGACACTGCTGCCGTCAGGGAGGAGTCCATGGACTTATTGCTCCTCTGTAGGGCAGACATACCCGTCGAGATGCCCTCCATGAACGACACCAGCTGTGTCAACAGAGTGGTGTGTGCATGGAGGACACTCAGCATTGCTGTCTGCCCTACATGGAGCTGCCGAAGTAGGTACACAGACTCCTCACTCAGGGCAGCAGGGGACACAGGGGCAGGGGGTGCGGTGCCTGGCACGAAGGAGACACGCTCCCGAACACGGGAGCCTCCACGGACGTCTGGAATTGGAGCCAATGGGAGGGCGGTGCTGGTGGTGGTGGTGGCGGGGCCAGACAGACTAGCGGGGGTGTGGTGGCTGCTGACACCCGCCTCCACAAGGGAGTCATCTTCCGAGCTGCTGTGGTCCTCAGCTGAGGTGGATGGTGCTGAGGACTCCTCGGTGTGGCTCCCTCGCCCTCCGTGCCACTGGGTCCCTCTGACCACTCGTCGGATGCTGACCCAGTCTGGCTCCGCTGCTCCTCCTGGTCCGTGGAGCTGTCCCCTCCTGTGGCCGTGGATGTATCTGCAAACAATTAGGGAAACATACAAACATCAGTCACCTGCACTGACCGCACACACCACAGTAAGTACAGCACTTACAGAGCCAGCCCTGGCATCCTTAGTAGAACATTGCCAAAACTCCTCACACAGATTTGGAGAAGCCAATTGTCAGTCTGATGGTCAACCATGGGACTCACACCCCTCCTGCCCTTGCACCCATCTGTCTGGTGCCTGTCTGATGGTAAGACCCCAGTGTGGACACATGCACCACCTACACAGTTGTTGGACATTGCAGGGAACACAGTGAAGTATGTGAACATGCACACATCACATCTCTTGCCACTGAGTCAGTGCAGGTGTCCGGAGAAAGGGATGGCCAGAGTCTAAATAGAAATGCATGTGATGCATACCAGCACCAGACACCATGATGCACCCATGTCCGGATAGTCCATGCCACAATGGGGTGCATGTTGCACATGTCACTCCCCTGCAGGATCACTCTTAGGAAGTTTAATGCCATGACACAGGCATGCCTGCAAAGTCATACATCACTGTCTCCAGTCACATGGCCATGGCAGCCTGCCAACAACAGTCTGCACTGTGTCACAATCCTAGGACATGGGGAATGCAAGTTATGTAACTGACAAGTGCACATGTCCATCCCCCACACACCCCATCATCTGAACTAGTATTTGTCCACGTCATGCCAATTGGACATATGGGGGACATGAAACACAACTCCCAGAACCTGAGCACCTCACAGTGTGCTGTGAATGAATAACAGCTGCCTGAAAGTCACAGTCGCATACACCTGTGTGCACAGTCAAGTGATCAAACATCTATAAGTCACAGAAGTATCGTCTCACATGGTCACATCTCAGATGGCATGCTGAACCCTAACCGACAAACATACCAGTAGTCCTGACAACGAAGCCACAGCACACTGACACAGAGGCAGACACCTGAGGGAACATGTCACTGATCACAACATGTCAGATGATCCACGGGAGTGGGAGTACAGAGTCTATTGTATGCCCTGGAGTAGGCATGACTGTCCAGCTCCACCTGTAAGAGGGATGAGTCCTGGACCGTAGGCAGGTGTCTAAGCATGTGTGACACACTTGATATACATACTCCTGAGGCCCAAACATTGTTCCCACCCACAGCATGGGGGTGTGCCAAATACCCCAGGGACATGTGGTGAATCAGATCAGCAAGTGGACCACATATCAAAGTTACACCCAGATTACATGTCAGGACTTGGGCATTGTGTGAGCAATTGACCCACCCATGAATCCCACAACATATTCACTGGAACAAATGCTGTCCCCCACCTTGAGCAAAGCAAAATGCAATGACACAGTCCCCAAGTGACACAATTTCCTGACTGTAAGGGCCACACATATGCGTATCAGATGAGAAGTGGGCATGTCACAATAGAGGGACATGGGTCCTGGACCACAAGACTGATATACTGTGGAAGTTTAACCAGGCCATGGAGGGCACATAGCATGTCAGACAAAGTGCACAGTGCTGTCATGGACTCACCCCCTCCTTGCTGCTGTCTGGCCTTCAGCTGCCCATCCAGGTCAGGGAAGACCACCGCCAGGATCCTGAGCATGTGGGGGTTAGGGTCCGGTGTCCGCCCCTCCTGCGAGGAGGCGACAGCTTCAGCTGGACCCTTGCGATCCTCCGGGTCCAGCCTCGAAGGTCCTGCCACCTCTTCTGGCAGTTGCGGATCCGGCACTTGTAGTCCCCCATGGATCTTACTGCCCGGGCAATGGTCAGCCAGATTTCCTGCTTCTGGTGGGCATCAACCTGTGAGGGTGACAAAGTGAAAATGCCATTACTACACATGCAACATATCCGTGCATCACACAGTTGGATATACATGTCTCAATCACTGGGGCACATGATGTAGACAGGCAGTGCAACGATGGCTATGAACAGTTTGCCAGCAGTTACTACATGGTATCATTGCATGGAAAGTAAACCTTGTTGGAATGCACTGTTACTGCACTGTACCTGTTCAGTGCATGTAACCATACACTTTGGGGGCTCAGAACTACTCAGTGAGCATGCTAGCCAGTGGTGTGCACACTGTAAGTCCTGCTAGTCAGACAACATGCAAAATTAGTAAGGCAGTGGACAGCACACTCACCTGCTCCCCTGGTGTCCCATACAGCTTGCTGTACTGTGGAAGGAGGCTGTCCAGCAGAGCCTGGTTCTTCTCAAGGCTGAAGGCTGGGGCTCTCTCCACAGTACGTGCCATTGCAGTAGCCAGAGGATGCAGAGACAGCAGCAGTGTTGGTGGCAGATGTCGTCCTGGAGCATGTAGTGCAGGCAAGTGAGCTCTCAGGGGAACAGCCAGCATTATGTGTGTGCTGCAGAGGCAGATACTGTCCCATGTGTCCAAAGTGATAGGTCCAAGTCGTTTGCATCTTCTGAATCTGACCAATCCATGGAATAGCAGCACTAATACACACCCACAGCATCCTTCAAAAATCCAAGTTCATGACACCCATGATTTTGCAACATTGTTGTGGCTGGCCAACTGAATTCACTGCATCAGACTCGTTGAAGCTTCGAATACGCGTCCGTTGCCATGCCAGGCCCCAGCCAGAGCGTGCGCACCGTTCGATCCATTGCTGTACAACGCGTATTTCGGGATACAATGCGTACCCGCTCACAACAGATGCAATGGGCCAGCCGGGCACACCGATCGGTCCATTGCTGTACAACGCGTATTTCGGGATACAACGCGTCCCCGCTCACAACAGATGCAATGGGCCGGCCGGGCACACCGATCGGTCCATTGCTGTACAACGCGTACCCGCTCACAACAGATGCAATGGGCCGGCCGGGCACACTGATCGGTCCATTGCTGTACAATGCGTATATCGGGATACAACGCGTACCCGCTCACAACAGATGCAATGGGCCGGCCGGGCACACCGATCGGTCCATTGCTGTACAACGCGTACCCGCTCACAACAGATGCAATGGGCCGACCGGGCACATCGATCGGTCCATTGCTGTACAACGCGTATTTCGGGATACAACGCGTACCCGCTCACAACAGATGCAATGGGCCGGCCGGGCACACCGATCGGTCCATTGCTGTACAACGCGTACCCGCTCACAACAGATGCAATGGGCCGGACGGGCACACCGATTGGTCCATTGCTGTACAACGCGTACCCGCTCACAACAGATGCAATGGGCCGGCCGGGCACACCGATCGGTCCATTGCTGTACAACGCGTATTTCGGGATACAACACGTATCCGCTCACAACAGATGCAATGGGCGGCCGGGCACACCGATCGGTCCATTGCTGTACAACGTGTACCCGCTCACAACAGATGCAATGGGCCGGCCGGGCACACCGATCGGTCCATTGCTGTACAACGCGTATTTCGGGATACAACGCGTACCCGCTCACAACAGATGCAATGGGCCGGCCGGGCACACCGATCGGTCCATTGCTGTACAACGCGTACCCGCTCACAACAGATGCAATGGGCCGTCCGGGCACACCGATCGGTCCATTGCTGTACAACGCGTACCCGCTCACAACAGATGCAATGGGCCGGCCGGGCACACCGATCGGTCCATTCCTGTACAACAGCGGTACCACGCTCACAACAGATGCAATGGGCCGGCCGGGCACACCGATCGGTCCATTGCTGTACAACGCATATTTCGGGATACAACGCGTACCCGGTCACAACAGATGCAATGGGCCGGCCGGGCACACCGATCGGTCCATTGCTGTACAACGCGTACCCGCTCACAACAGATGCAATGGGCCGGCCGGGCACACCGATCGTTCCATTGCTGTACAACGCGTACCTGTACAGGTCAGTCGCATATGTCACCATGCTTGTCACCGGTGAACGTATGCCAGCCACATATACCTGCCAGAGACCCAGGGGCACACCTACAACACCACACCCAGTCCACACTGTTTCCTAAGGCATGTAAGGCTGCATTACCTTTTCTGTGTATGGGGGTTAACATGTGGTTTCTGTGGTGGCACTTGTGGGCAGCCACACCCAGGCTGTGCATGTGTTAATGGGGACAGGGTCCTTTGTGTGTTGTGCACATGACCACTGCGATGTGCAACAGTTCATTTCGGAGCATGTGGCATGGTCACATTTCCAGGTTGTGTATGTGTGTGTCATGTCACATACCCCCAGGGTCCCATGGGGGAAGGCATGTACGTCACAGGGTGACCCATTGCCACAATAGTGATGTCCCTCCACAGTCTGTGTGCATGTTGTGTTTCCGATGTCTCTGATTCCATGTGCACGATGGGAGACAGTCTCCACATCAACGTTGTTTGCGCATGGACTTTGATGTTGTGCGTCACTGGCGTCCATGTCTGTCCTGCGTAGGCGACAGGGGCCACTACCTGTGGGAGTCATGTTTGTTTTTCTGACGTGTACATGATACGCCATGTCATGCCAGTGTCCATGTGGCAAGACAGGGTCACTGGGAATCTACCTGTCAATGACCTGTGATGCCTGTGGCGCATATGTCCAGACATGTCACTGTGGTGTGTGTGTGGAACGTGACAGCAGTAAATGGGTACTGTGACACAGCCTAATGGTTTCCCATAGCACAAATTGGAACCTGTTGTCCACACATGTTGTACTGAGAAGTTAGATGATGGCCATGTAGGTGCAAGTTATGTCTGAACAGAACTGCACACACATCAAGTACTTGTGTCTCGTAATGATGTATCATGTGAAATTGAGTATGGTGAATGGCACATATGTGGGGTGACTGACAATCTTTCTTTCCTCAATCTATGCACTGCAGGGCTCCAGCTGTCCATAGACCATTCCCTGACCTGGCAACGATGGTGGAACGTGACAGCATCCGACGGTACCGCTTCACCAGGCAGCTGATTGAGGATTTGGCAGTGCGCTTGGCACCACATTTGCAACCTGGCCGGCCGTACCCTACGGCGCTGACCCCCAAGGTGAAGGTAATGGCAGCCCTACACTTCTTTGCCACCGGTACCTTTCAACACACTGTGGTGACTGCCGGTGGGATGTCACAGACTATGTTCAGCCGTGTGCTACGCAATGTTTTGGAGGCAATGTTGAGATGCCTGAACCAGTACATCTATTTCCCTACACGTCAACAACTCACTGACGTCAAGAGTGACTTCTATGCCCTGGGGAGGATGCCACATGTCATTGGCTCCATTGATGGGACACATGTGGCTTTGGTACCACCACAGGCACATGAGCAGGCATTCTGGAACCGGAAACATTACCATTCGATCAATGCTCTGGTGGTATGTCTTGCAGATATGAGCATCACACATGTGTGTGCCCGTTTCCCTGGTTCAGCACACGATGCCTACATGATGAGGAGTAGTCGCATCCCGAGGATGATGGCACAGATGCAGAACCAGCGTGCCTGGCTTGTCGGTGTGTACTGACTTTGTACCATTGTGTGTGTTCTGCTCTGTAGTATACCGCCCACTTTTCCAACTCAGCTAATGTGCACTTGTCTGTCCGTAGGTGACTCCGGATACCCCAACATGCCGTGGTTGCTGACACCCCTCAGGAACCCTGTGACACCAGCCCAGATGCGCTACAATGAGGCACATGGTCGGACCAGGAGAGTGATTGAGCGGACCTTTGGTCTCCTGAAGAGCCGCTTCCGCTGCCTGGACAAGACAGGAGGGGCCCTCCCATATGCCCCAGCAAAGGTGTGCAAGATTGTCATCGCCTCCTGCATGCTACACAACCTGGCAGTGCGGAAGGAGTTGCCTCTCATCCTGGATGACGATGACCAACGTCCGCCACCTGTGGAGGATCCTGGCCTGGACCACGATGCCAGTGATGATGATGGTGATGTCCGCACACAGCTCATCACCAACTTCTTCAGCTGAATGTGAGTATCCAGGGAGATGTAATGTGAATGATGTGAGTTTGCATGATATGTGTGGGTGGTGCTCTGGTGCTGTTTGAGTGTGGCCATGTGCTACTTGACTGGATGCGTGCAGCAATGTGTCCTTACAGGTAGTATGTACTCCCCAACAGTTTTGACATGCTAACTTGGTTTTGTGTACTTGTCTTGTGACATGTATTGGGCATGAGTATTGCAGTTCTGTCCTGTTCTTCAGTGGTTTTAACTGTGTGTCATGTCTGTCCTTCACAGGGTGCTTACTGAGTACTTTGGTCAACTTGGATCCCCTGAAACCATGATTCAGCTTTCAGGGTGGCAACAGTAGTTTCCCTACAGGTGATGTGCCACACACCCCTGGACTTCATATCTTCTGCACTTGTTGACTGTGTGGCCACTGCCACGTGGGATTACCTTGCATTTGTAGTGGAAACAACATGTTGCAAATGTGTAATAAACCTGTGCTTCACTTTGGGATGTGCGTTGTCTGTGGTCACACATCTGACAGACATTTGCTTACTGCACCTGTGGGCTAGTTGACACAGACTCTGAATAGGTGTGGTGTCTGTGCATTCGACAGTATTTCCTGGCAACATCACTGTAGGCGATGAGTCCGATGGCCCTGGTGTCTCTGTGTTGTGTAGCCCTAGTGGTGTGTCTCCCTCATATGTGTCACGTCACCATGACTCACATGACGGTGTTGTACTTGTTGTAGCAGTTAGCATAAACAGTGTAATTTAGCAGATCATCATCACCATAACAGTATCCACATTTGAATAACAACAGAGGCAAGTATGGTGTACTAGTGATTTTATTTACAGAAATGTGTGTGTGTATAGTGCACAGGATGGTGGGTGCTGTACATTGGGATTGTGATCCAAAGTTCCCAGATGAGTTGGAAGTCTTGGTAGCAGAAATATCCTGAGTGAAGTCCACAGTCATATGATACATTAGTCCAACTTGAACTCCCATGTCATGTGGGAGAGTTGTGTTGCATTCGACAGGGTGAAAAGTTTGCACACAAAGGAGAATTTCCGGAACAGGTGTTGGCTTCCTGGGGGATGTACGTGGCCATCAACCTCTCAGTTTTCCTTCCTCGGATGACCCCTCTTCTTTGGGGGGACCCTCACGTGCAGGCTGCTGCGGTGCAGGGAGTCTCTGCCAGAGTCCTCCTCCCTCCCTGTGGCGGTGTCAGTTGTTGCAGCACCAGATGTTGTGGGCACACAGGGAGGTGTGGCCATGTTGGTGCTAATCTGGCGGAGGCATGTCAATATGTCCCTATGCACCGCTGGGAGTTCTTGCAATGTGTCCCACTTGGACTCCATGCGAGACATGTGTGTCTCCACACGGGACATGTGGGAGTCCAAGCGGGCATGATGGGCAGCCTGCTGCTGTTGTATGTCCTTGAGGATCCCCACTACCTGTCTGACCTCTCCGGTGCTATCCTGGTACGCATCAGCGATGCGTGCCAGTTGTGGGTCATCATGCAGTCCAGACCCCTCTGCAAGCAGCGACCTATGTCTACCACCCCTCCCACCACCCCTGGTGACACGTGCAGGACCTGCGGTGGCACGCACAGGTGACCCAAGGCCCCCTTGGGGGTTGTTAGTGGTGTTGTTGTCCGTTGCTCCACGGTGGGCCTGGGGCCCTGTGCTGTTATCATCGGTGGTCCTTGGTCTGTCCGTGTCGGCGGGGGTGTTCTGTGTGTTGGCAGTTGTTGGAGGGGTGGGTGCAGGGGGTGCAGATGTTGGTCCTGCTGGTGCTGCATGATGACTCACACCGGAGGTGCCAGGTAGGTCTTCGCCATCCGAGGAGGGCAGAGGCTGTTCCACACCAGTGAGTTCAGTGTCCCACGGAGCCTGGGACAGGGACTCCTCCTCGCCTGCTGCTGTGTCCCCATCATCATCACCTGTATTTGGAAGAGACACACATTGTATGTTATGTTTCTACAGGCATCAATGGTTCACACACCTGACAGTTGTGACTGTACGTCTGGATGCGGGCATGTACATTGCATTGTCCTAAGTTGTCACAGTAAGAGGTTGATATTGGTGTAGCACATTGTCCTGCATACCTGGGGCATTTCAATGTGAATGTTGAGGTGTGTGCATGGCCAGCATTGGTTGTATTTGGTGGACATCCGGCCATCCTTCTCCACCTAGCCCAGTTATCCCACCATGAAGCATGCCACCCTTGCAGTGGGTTCAGGTTGACTCTCAGGATGTCATTCAGTGGTGTTCTGCTGTTTGTTGGTGCACAGTTCCCAGCAGGGCCTTGTGCTCCCCAAAGCAGTACCCAGTGTCAGCCATCTTGTCAGTCCTTATCCACTCTAACCCTGGGCGTAGTTCGCGTAGTCGCGCTACGCGAAGCTACGCGAAGACGTCGAGCGCTACGCGAGCCGCGTAGCTCGCGAGCGTGCGTAGCTGCTTGGTGCGCCCGTTCGCGATGCGTTTTCTTGCTCGGGAACGCGTCGTTCGTGTTCGGGACGCTGTTTGCGTGCTCGGGGGCGCGAACTTACCCATGCGGTCGCCTATGGGCGCGGCCATTTTGATTTTCACTTGTCCTGCCCGTTCGCGATCCCTTATTTCCTGTTCCGGGTCGCATATAGCGTGCTCGCGATGCGCATTCCATGTTCGGGAACGCGTTGTACGTGTTCGCGACGTTTTGTGCGTGCTCGGGGAGAAATATCGCGCGACCATCTTGTTTTACCACTCTATGCTATGGTTCTGGGCCTGCTTTTCTATCCTCCCTCAATCTTTGCCATCCTTAGTTTTTTACACTGTTTTTCAATTTTTCTTTATTTCTTACCTATCTCTCTCTCTGCCTAAGTCTAAATTTTGCATTTTTTTCTACTTTTTACTGTGTTTTTTTACTTTTCAACTGTTTTATATAACTTTCTTCTTTAGGCTCCTACTTCTTCCCCTAACTTTATTTTTCCCTTCTAACTTTTCTTTTTCACCTCCTCCCACCCCAGAACCATGGCGAAGGGTAGCAGCAGCGGGTCAAGAAGGGCAAGGCGCGTGCGCCCAATCGCCGCCTGCCTTGCGGCAGACTGCGCCCCGCAGGGGTGCAAGCCCGCCAGCTGTTTACGGAGGAGGAGGTGGCCGCCCTTGTTTTTTTATTCAGCGCCACCTCCCTTGACCTTGGCAGCAGGCGGCAGGCCAGGCTCCGGTTACCCGACCCAGGAGCGTCACCGTCGGTGGGCGAAGGTGCGTCGGGCAGTGTTTCGCTGCTCCGCGGTCCGGCGCACACATAACCAGCTGGCCCACCGGTGGTCAGACATTCTTGACCGGGAGCAGGACCTGTTGGACCTGCTAGGTGTCGAGGTCGTGGGGCTTGGTGAGTAGCCAATATATATAGTAGTATAAGTATTGTGATTTGTGTATACATTTTTACAAATAACAAGAATAATGCTGCTTACATTGCAGGTAAATTACGTTTCAAAATCTTCTGTGATTGTAGGACACAGGTGCTGGGCGGTACTCTTACTTTTTGCAACTTTGCGCTCGCTTGTCATTATTATGTAAGAGTTTACTTTAGAGAACTTCAGTTAGGTAATGCTATTGCTAGAGAGACTGTAGTCCTTCCTTTGTCCTCCTGTCAAATAGTGGTGGATGGATTTGATACTAGGTTTAGTTACTATTAGTTGATAATTTTTGAACGGTGTGCGTGACGCATCCTCTGTCACTGAGTGCTGCTTACCCCAGTCCTTAGTAGAACCTTTTGTAGTTTGTTTAGTGAGTGGTACTGGTAAGCTTAGCTTAGCAGTGTCAGTCAGCTGCAGAACATCAGACGCAACCAACCAACAATTTGATGTATGCATTATGCACTGACTTTATGCATGTGTCCTCCTTCTCACCTATGCATTTTTGATGGAAAAAAAATGGAAATGCATGCTTAATGAACAATTGGCCCGCCTGGAATAGGTGGGCTAGGTCAGGTGGTACTTAGGCTTAGTTAGTGTTCTGGATTTTATTTGAATCAATCAGAATGGAACACTGAATTAGTGTTCCCCAATAAGTAGACTGTCCGTGAATTCCGCAAGCCAGTAGGCGATCGGATTAGATAGGTCAATTTTATAGCAATTTTTGTTTCCTAAAACGTTTTTGAGCGTTTTTTAAGATAATTTATTTGTTTCACAGCAATCATTAATGTTTGTGTCTTTCTTTTTCTTTATTATATCTTACATGATCACTGATCTGCAGCACCCAGGGGCAAGAAGACGGGGTCCGAGTCGGCGGGACAACCACCAGAGGACCGCTCCTCTACCGAGGGCCCTGCTGCTGGTCCCAGTAAGTCCTCCAGTGGTTATATTAACAATTATATTGCCCTAACTTTTACTGGACCTTATTTATTCAGAACTATTAATTCTGGCTCCACTCCCTAATTATATTTTTACAAAAGATTCTTTGATCTTGACTTGACTATCTGTTTCTAAATTCTGGTTATCCCTGCCTCTAAGTTGTAACTGCCTCTGCTATGAATGTCTGTACTCGGTACTACTACTATTAGTCTGTCGCTAAGCTTGCCCAGTTTGCATTGCCACTCTTTATTGTACGGTTTTGAATAAAACTCAGATTGACCAATACTAATAGCTCTAGCCACTGAGTCCAGTCCTTTCGGTTGTCCTCTTCTAGGCTTCTTAATCTTGAGGCTTTGACAATTACCACAAACAAAATGCACAACCAGATATTTGACTATTTTTGATAGGATATAGTACATACTACTTGTATTCTGCACAGCCCCATGCAGAACTATGCACAATGAAAGAGGATGTTGGTGATGAGAGTTTGGAACTTGGACGTTACTCACACCTCAGTCAGAAGTGAACCCACAATCCCCTGAACGACTAGCTAGTGTCTCATTAGGTCCCCGAACCCCCACCCGAAGATACCCAATGATTATGATTCCACAACCCAGAACATAACACACTTTCGCTCACTCACTCGTGTAAGTCCACCACCACCACCACACCAAATACCACATAGTCTATGTGTAAGTTCAAAAGGTTTATTTTCAAATGACAACTTCTGTATGTTGTTGTTCTATAAAATTCAGTGTACTCCAGCCAGCTCCAACAGCAAAATGCATAAGATTAAAACAATAAAAATTGTTGCAACAAGTGCATGATGATATAAGACAAAAGATCTGTGTGAATTCTGGGCGACTCCTCACCGTAGAACGTAGAATTACTGGTTACATGCATCATTCATAAGCTCTGCAAATCTCTGGTTCGTACTCGTAGAAGGGAATCCTCTGCCTGAGAAAAATGGTGCGTGTTAATGCAAGCATTTGTCAGTCCTGCCAAAAAACTGTAACATGTTACCTATGGCTAAGTAATACGGACTAACGGAACTCCATAACAAAGTGGCTTGTTTTCCGACCTCTTGTACGCAACGCTCAGACAGTAGCTGTATGTGCTCATGTGGGCTCAAAAAGGCGTCTTACTGTTACTGCACAACAAGCTGCGAGGTAACATGCGCAAAAGACATGAAGCGAAAAATGGTTGCATGGCTCAGGCTAACTTTGCAAAGAGTAGAGTATAGTATAATAATGACCTTAGGGACCATAATAACACTACTAGTGTCTGTCTACTGACTGTACTCTAGTACCCGATTTGGACTATTGAATGTGATTTATAATAATAATATGTATTAACCTTTTTTCAATCTTGCTAGTGAAAAATAATAAATAGGGGGAGGTGTACAGGCATCTAAAAATGTGTCATGTTTTTGCTAGGCGTACTACCGACCACCAGTGCCGGTGGGGCCAGCGGCGATGGCGTTGCGGCCATTCCGGAGGGGCAGGAGATACAGGGGGTGAGCCAGCAGCAGTGGCGGGCGGTGGTAAGTTATATTCATGACTTATTGACATTGCACTAGCTGGAAGGGTGTGTGGAGTGGACTTCACTCACTGTACTGTTGTTGAGACTTATTAGGTATGAAGTTGTAGTGAACATTATACAACGGTTAATAAAGAAGACACCCTTTACTTAGCAGCATGAGCAATGCAGTACCAATAGCATTACCAGCGTGACTTCATTAACCAATGGCCTCTTATATCTGACTCCAACTCAGCTGTGAAAGTTTTATGGAGGAGACTAAAAGTCAGATCAGATGACCTTGATGGATGTGTTGAACAAAAAGGGAAAGAAGGGTGGAAGGAGGAAGGGCGGGCGAGATTTAATATGACGACTGGCAGAGAAGGATACGTTGGAAGCATGGATAGGTGGCTGATAGGAATCAGATGCATGTGTTGTTGAAGGATGGGTGGGAGGTGAAAGAAGAATGGATGCCTGCCTGGGTGGAAGACACAGTATGGGTGGATACTGTGGATAGCAAGAATCATCAGCGGTGTTTGGGTGAAACTCTAAGCCAAGGCAAGCAACGGAGTGAGTGGACGCATGCGTTGTTGTTGGTGAAACAAAGTAACGTTTGTGGAGAGATTAAGAAGAATGATTGACATTTACTTAGAATGGATGGATGCCTGTATGTATTCATCATAGACAGCATAGGTGGAGACTGTCACGGGATGCACAGTTTTAGGGAATGTTAAAGAAACCGCGCCAGCGTACCAAAGCCGATGTGGGGAGGGGCAGGGTGGGGGTAGTAGTAAACAATGTATTACGCGGGCAAATACAGGTAACTTTACTGTAACATACAAATAAATAAAGTGAATTTCATTGTGCGCACTGCACCGCCAAATGCGATGCAGTGTGCGCAACAAAATTAGTTTCATTTATTTATATGTTTACTTACCTGTAATTGGCCGTAATCCATAGTTTACTACCCCCATCCTGCCCCTACCCACGCCACCGCCCGGCCAAACTCCCCGAGTCCCACCAACGACCGCTACTGACCTTATGTCGTTGTCCCATATAAAAGCAACGATCATTGGATCAGATATATAATCTGCCTTTTTGTAGTAGCCAAGGCACTGTGAAATTGAGCAATTGCCCTCCATGTAACAGAGAGAGTATGGCCAGTGCCACCCGTAATAGAAAAATACGAGCTTCCCCACCTGCAAACAGTAGTAAATCAAACTAATGTTACTCTGCGTCATGACTCGTATGTTTGTCTTGGCTTCAAGCATAGATGACCGAGCTGGCAATGCCGGCTACAACCAGGTTATGTCATTTCCCTAAACTAGAGATAAGAAGAACACTGGTGTACTGTGTACTGCTTGGAGTCCATAGTGCTAGTATAATGCCTGAAACTCCCACAAATGTTAGAGGCCGAGGAAGTGGGAGGATAGATAGATTATTACCACAAATGTTATGTACTGTGCTTCTTGCTAGTGCTACTGTGCCATTATGTGTTGAATTAATTTTGTGTTACTGTTTAGGTAAGAGTACTGGTTACAACAATATTTTTTTCTTTCTTTTCCCAAGACAAACCATCGCGGAAGGAGTTGGCAGTCAGGGCCCGGCGCCGGAAACTGGAGGCCATATGCCGGGAGTACCGGAGGCTGGTGGCTCTGGCGGAGGAGGAGGAGGAGGCGGCAGCAGCTGCAGCCTCGTCCGATGCCCCGGGCCCCAGCCAGGCCCCAACTCCAGCGGTACGGCGCCGCGGTCTGATAGCCACCCGCCACAATTCATTAGCAGCCAGCACTGCTGTCCCCCATTGTGGATGCCACTGCAGGGCATTCCGCAAGAAGATTCTCCTCCGGATGGCACGGCAAGAGGAGCAAATGGAGGAGCGGGTGAAAATCCTGGTGGACAAACACCTCAAAGCCCGCCGATTATAACATCGAGGACCCTGTTGCTTTGCCCCTTTTTATTCCTTGTTTTGGTGGGTGGGAATTGGGCGTTGGGGTTTCGGGACATTCTTTGGACTTTTTCGTTTTGGACATTGGTTGGGGTTAGGGAGAGGGGTGGGTCAGGTGTGGGATAGTTTATTTTTGTTAGGGTAATAAATTATATTTATACTTAAACATACAATGTTAATGTTTTGTGGGGGTTACTGTTTCTACGAATTAACGTCACATTGGTTTGCTTGCTGCTGCAGGGCCGCAGCCAGTGTTTGATTTAAATAATCTGCCGATGATGTATAACAAACAGATAGATGCGGTACCCCTCACTGAGTTATTTGTCCTACTAGTATTCTACCTCCCACCAAACTTATCTTACCTGTGATTGATGATGACTACGTTCGGCACAGCGATGGCTGCATGGTTTCCATAGAGAATGTAGAAGATGCCATGGTTGTGGTGGTAGTACTAGAGTAGACACTGGCAGTAGCATTTGCTAAAAAAATTAAAAAAGAGACAGTCACTTGCCTGAGAAAAACTGTGGGAGGAGTAGTCGAACGAAGTGAAATACAGTACAGAAGACGACTGCCAAACAAACAATATTGCAGTTGCAACTGCTAAAGTCAAATTAAACATAATGGTGGCGGGGACAGCCTAGTACAAGAAGTTATAAACTGCAGTTGTGCTGTCGAGTGAGTCACTTAACTTAACACAATCGTAATTCGTAACCTTTACTGCTGTGTGGTAGGAGTTTGATGATTAATCCAATCAATGACGGCAATTAATTATGATGTACTACTATTAGCCGTTGACGGCTTGCACAATGCACATAGACTGAGCATGGGTGGCCAAGCAGAAGAAGCTCCTCGCCCTGCCTTGCAATTGAATTAGTGTTGCTTTCACCACATCTGCCCCAGCAAGCGTGTGATCAATTGGTGTACATTTTATGTAGTCACATCACACCTCAATATAAATCACAGCCCGGGGAAGAGGGTTAGGGTTTGATGAATGGATGGGAAGGGGGTTTGGGGAAAGGTTTGAAAATGAAAAACAGTACGCATGGACAACAAAAGCAAAGCGCAATCTTGGCAGACGACCATGATCTTATCCAAAAAATCAATAAAGCGAGAAAAGGGAAATGCATGCGTTAATGATGATGAAGATTAGATAACTTGATGGTTAATGAGTAGTACTTAATAACTCCTACTAGACAATTAGACAGTACAGGGCACCAGTATATTCTATGCAATTTGCCTTGCCTGTAATATGCCCTCAGAGACCCAAATTCCATGTTGTACTGGGCTTACTTGTAAAGATAGCAAAGACAATTAAAAAACATTTGTAGGGATCAATTAGCAAACAAACACACAACACACAGTCCTAATGATTGCAGAGAAAAAAGGATTCAAATTAATTAAAAGATGAATGATGAATGATACTAAAGTTACTGTATTATCATGCTAAAATTGTGGAGTTGAATCTCGTCCTTCCTCTTGGTCCTATCTTCCATGGACGCTCCGCACATCAATCTTGGTGGCCTTCCTGATGCCGATTGGTAAGGTAAATGTGAGTTGTGTCTCCCAGTATAGCAAGCACAGGGTAAAGGCCGGCCTGTAACGTCTAGATGGAAAAACAAAAGGGGTATTGAGAAATCAATGAATAAAAAAAAAAAACATCATTTACGGTGGAGTCCAAGAAGAGAAGAGAGAACACTTTCAGAGTGAGGCGGCTTGGATATATCGTGTAGATTCTGTTTACAGCATTAAGCTACAACAACAACAGGACAGAACAGGCCCACCACAGCACCAGCCCGTGACCCAACCTCCATTTACCTTAATTTTTGACATAGCCAGACAAAAGGCATACACAGCAACTTAGCATTTTCCTAATTAAGTGACAAAATCAATGCGCCGCTGTCAGTCATCACTACACTCGACTAGACCACTACATGGACATGTAGGTCTGCTGTGTTTACTACTTTCTTGTTGAATTGTTGTGTTTATGTTTACCTTATGCCACTTCATGAAATGCAGTTAGTCCTTGAATCATCTCCGATCCAACTGAATGACTGCGCGCGAAAAGATAGTATGGTCATCATCATGGTGTGGTACGTGTTGTCCAACTACAACTCAGTCTGTATTGACTCCGATTAAGTCCATATTCCATATTAAAAAATTGCAACAGATATTGGCCTGCACCTGCAGTAGTAGGAGTACAATTTGGTTATTAAACAACAAGAAAGGAAACATTGACTGTCACTTACTTACTTGAGTCACTTTGTAGATTAACTAGTAGAGTAGAGTTCGACTTCATGCACAACATCAACAACAAACAACAGCAATCGCTCAGAGTCTGCAAACATCCAATGCATTCCATCATTACCTGTCTTGCTCTTCTCTTTGGCTGTCAGATCATCAGATGCCTAGTTCTGACATTTTTTTTTTTTTTTTTGCGGGGCAGTGGCCTCATCATTATTACTCCAGTCCACATTCATTTTGAGTGTTAGGCGCTGTTTCGGTTTTCGTCTTATTCATCTGTGGCACTTCTTTGTCACAGTTTAAGTTGCTTCCCATGGTCAGCACTGTGATGATGGTCCGCGGCCTGTGTAGTGCTCATTGCTGGTCATTTGAGTTTGCACAAATGTCAGCAAGTTTCTTCGAAGAGTCTCTTGTCTTTCTCTGCCAAGTACCTTCTGTCCTGACAGTGAGGACCTTTGGATGCCTGCTGAGGCTGTAGCCTTCGGACACTGATGAGTTTCAGCTCGAAAACAAAACGGAGGATAGCTATAGTAGTCACGTTTCACTTCTAATGGAGGCGGGACTGGTAAAGGCAACATTTCTTGTACTAATGTCTGGCTTGATGGAAATGTACTCGTGCGAGACAGGAAGATGAAGCAGGACTCTGAAGAGTGGACAGTTAAATGCACAGACGTGCAACTCCAATAGGGAAATAAAAAGAAGACGGTGGTGATGGTTTTGTTGTGATTTGATTTGAACCAGAAAGACAGATACACAGACACATAAAGGAAGGAAGAAAGCAACAATTTGAAAGCCTAGTTGTCAGGGAAGAGGAGCTCGTCCTCAAACTCTGGTGGTTCGGACAGAAGTAGGTCCTGTAACGCACTATTTACGTCATCCAAGTCACTCTGCTCTTCCTGCTGTGATTCACGTATTTTGTAATCCGGTGGTATAAAGTGCTGATTCATTTTGATCATGGTTAACCTCTCCACGCTTTGGGCCGAGAGACTGGTCCTTTTCGAAGTTACAATGGCACCAGCAGCACTGAAAACACGCTCAGAAGAGACACTTGCGACAGGGGAAGCGAGATACTTTATCGCCAGCCTGCTGAGCACTGTCCATTGGCTTCTTTTCCCATACCAATACACCAATGGGTTTCCATCCATGAAGACCTCTGTTGGGTCATCCAGATAGGCCTGGACCATCCGCTCAATGTTAAGGGGTGCTCGGATGTGCTCGGCCGGTTTTGCCTTTGCATCAGCACTGGACTTACCATACCCCTGCTGTAGAAACCAATCAGTTGCACATTGTGCTGCGGATGATCCTGTTCTTGATGTTATTGTTGGTGTAGGTGACTGCTGGGAGGCAAATGCACTGCCCTCAGGCTCCGAAGTATAACTTGACTCTGGATGCCCTGTAGTACTGGTTATGGCCTGTGGTGGGGGCCTGTAATTAACAGCCGTTCGCTTTCGAAAATAGTTGCTTCCTTAGCTATCAAAGTTTTGTAGTTGGCAACATCCACTTCCGAAAAAGGAATTACTGCCTTGCTGTTCAGAAATACTTTGTACCGTGGATCCAAAATTGTGGCACTAATGTAATGTGGTTGTGACAAAATTTTATTTTTAATCCTTGTATTTTCCGATAAGCGAGCGGCTAAGGTCTCCGCCAAATGATATGCGTCTTGTTTGTCATCCACACCTGCGTACGTTTCAGACACATCCTTCAGCTGTTGCTCTAGCATGTGCAACAATGGGATAGCTTGGCCCATAGTACAGTCCTCCCTGCTGACTTCACGTGTGAAGATCTCAAAAGGAAGTAGCATCTCAGTCAGGCATTTAATGAGGTCCCATTGAGCCATCTCAACGGTCATGCCTCTCACAGTAGGTTCCCCTATTCTTTGCATGACATAAGCATTGAGTGGTATGTACAGTTCAAACAGACGATCAAGCATATAATAAGTTGAGTTCCAACGTGTTGGCACCTCCTGGATGAGCGCTTTGACTGGCAGTTTATGCTCACGTTGAATGACCCTCAGCTGCTTCCGGGCTTTAAAAGAATGGCTGAAATGTGTGCATATTCTTCTGCAGGTGACCAGTAAGTTGCTGACTTTTGATTCATTTTTCAAAAAGTCTTGAACAACAATGTTAATGCAGTGTGCCAAACACGGGACCCTGAAATAGCCACCATTGCGCATGGCCAAAACTACATTACTGCCGTTGTCCGTGGCAACAAAACCAATCGTAAGCCCTCTTGGGCGCAGCCACTCAAAGACCTTGGTGTTAAACTCTTCCAAAATGTTTGCAGCAGTATGAGATTTCTCCATGGCAAACATGGCTACAGTTGCATGTTTGCGAGTGGCATGAAAAATCTCTGCAGTATCAACACCAGCAGATAGCTGTTCTCTAACACCCACAAAACTGATCCAGTGTGCAGTGATGCACATGTAATCTGTGGCTTGGCAACTGGTCCACATGTCTGTAGTCAGGTGGATACTGTGAACAGCACTCTGCTTCAAGGCCTTTCCTAGCAATTCCAGCACGTCGTGATGTAGTGCTGGAACTGCAACTCTGGCAAAATAGTAGCGGCTGGGAACATGCCATTTTGGGCAGATGGTTGACACAAATTCCACAAAACCCAACCCTTCAACAAAAGAAAAAGGGAGAAGGTCCAGTGCTAACATTTTAGCCAGCTTCGCATTGTACAAACGTGCTATTGGGTGGTTGCGTTCGTACTGCCCCTCACCCCCAAACATGCTGATAATGGTAGGCTGCATGGTTTTCCTTTCTCTTAGGCTCAACGCACTTTTTGGTAGTGCGGACCTGGTACTTCTTGGTGTCTCCGGCTGACTCTTACTCTTGTGCCACTGAGATGTTGCTGAAGATGTGTGCAACGTTAAGACTGCACTGCTGGGGTCAGGGACACCTTGTGTACCACTAGTGAGAATGTCTCCCTGTCCTTCCTCTTCCACCGTGATCGGATCTTCTTCTACTCCTTTATCCCCACCAACACCAATGGTTGCAGTTTTTTTCTGTCGCGAAGGTGGTCCTCCCAGCTGATCAAGTGGTGTTTTTCAGATGGGTCATTTGGCCTCCGGTACCATAGTTTGTACCAAGCTTACCACGACTAACAGAGGTATTACAAATGGAGCATATAGCAATGTTCTCCTCCTTTTCGCTAACCGTAAAGAAGTCCCAAACTGGGGAGCTTAACTTTGGCCTCCTGCTGGAGGTGCCACTTCCAATGCCGGATGATCTGTAGGGTGTGTGTTGAATTTGACTCTGTGCTGCTGTACCACTACCTACTCCTACAGAGGTGGTGGTTGTGCTGGATGTAGGTCGCTGCCGGGCCTTTGCTAATGCAAATATGGAAGCTGTAGGTCGTGTTGGTGTTACCTGTGGAGGTATGCGTGCTACATCCCTCGCAGCGATTTTGGATAGAGTAAGAATGTTGGTCTCCATCTCCTCGGGGCCGGGAGTGATGTTCGTGATGACTGGCTCGTCGTCATCATCATCATCATCTTGCTGTTCTACATCGACCTCCATAAGTGTAAGGCTTTCTGGAACCTTCCTTTTCCCTAGCTTGGTCTTGGAACGTGGCTCCCTCTCAGACTCAGTTTGAGGCTTCCAAGTGGCATCTAGATCATCAGAAGGGGGCTTGGCGAAGAACTCGATGGACTACCCCTCCTTTTCCTTGCTGGGGATTTGGAAGACAATGGATCTTCTGAATGAGTGGCTTCTTCTTCTACCTCTGCATGAGGCTCAATTTCCTGAACTGCCCCTACTTCAGGAGGAACAACAACTACTATTGCGGGCGGTGGTTGCGGCTGTTGTTGTTGACCACTTATCTGCTGTGTTTCCTCCTGCGTTGATTGGGTACTACTTTGAGATAGCGATAAGTTTATCTCCGGCTCAGCATCACTGCTTTCCACCATTAGGCTGGCTACCTCTTCCCCACTCATGTGCTTGGCCCTGGGTTGGTGGGTTGGGTCCACTGATGCGGATGTGCTGCCCCCAGCTTGCCCCCGGACACCGCTGCTGCAGGCGCAATTTTTTTTTCCCAAAAGGTACTGGCCGGCACACCAGACTTCAGTGTCACTTGCTTCTTCTGTTCCTTCTTCTTCTCAATAGCAACTTTCTTGGTACTGGAGGACCTGGTACCTGCTTTCTTTGGGCCCATCTTCTTCAGATGTCAGCAGCACTCAGTTGCAGAGATGTCTGGTCAGGTCACACGTCACGTTGTGTGTCCAGCAGCAGGATGTCTGTCTGGAAGTGCAACAGGCAATGATGAGAGACACACCTCCTCCTCAGTCTTTGTGCACCTAAAAGCAAAAAAGCCAGAACATCAGTCAAACATAGCACAAATCAAACAAATAGAATATAGAACTTAGTGTGTGGTGGCCTCAATTATTAAATTTCAGAAACTCTTCCAACAACAACACACAGTGTAGCCATTTGTGAGACGTTGACAACAAGGCCAGGGCTTTCCTGGCTACTGTACACTCTGGAAGAATAAGAATATTAAAGAACAAAAACTAAAATGTACTGGAGCATGTTTGGCCTAAATTTGTGCATCACGTGTGATGTATTATATAGCAGCATCAGGGAGCTGCAGCTGGCAATGGGGATGGATTTGGAAGCAGTAAAACAAGAGGAAAAATGGAAAGACACGCAGGCCTATTTGGCAAAAACAGCACACTAATAACTACCACAACAAAATGGCCCCCAGAAACATGGTGACTCACAGGCACAAGGCACGGCAAACAATGAACTCAAGCAGGCCTATATATGGGCAGACAAAGGATGCCTTATAAAACACACACCGCTTTAATGCAAAAACTAAAATCCACATGGCTAAAAACACTTTGGAAAGTTAGACAACCACTACAACAACACTATTATAATGACACAGTACACACGCAAAAAATGCATTTATTTACCACACCCAATAAGTGAAATAGTCAGACCCTCCAAAAAAGCCACATTTCGCAATTCAATTTAATCTATTCAATGCCATCTATGGCCTAAATGATGCCAAAATTCCACAGACTACACAGAAACAGTTTTATGCACCCATGGTGACTACCTCTGGGCCTACTGGCATACTGGGCCGCAAGCTTGGAGGCCTATGGCAAAAGCACAGTGGCTGGTTTAACAAAATGGCCGCCGCCCACATGGCCAGGCCACCCAAAATAACAAAAAGTGAAGACAAAGGACAGGACCAGGCAGTTGGAGACTCTGGGAAACTTGCTACCTCTTGGAAAAAATTGTAAAACAAAAAAAAATGACTCCTTGATCACCAAACTACATCTAAATGACAACCTGAGGAGTTTTTGTGCAAAATGAACTAAATCAACATTTTCGAGAAGGTTTAATGATGCTCGAGAGATATTGTTCGCCAGATTGTAAATTCTGCGTGTTCGGCATCGCGATCGTCACAAATTGTCGTTATCGCGCGCGAAAACGTACATTGAGCTGCGAAGAAGTTAAAAGTGTAAGTCCGCGTTGTCGCGCAGTGCGGACTTGCCCAAAGTCCGCGAGCTGAACGCCCAGGGTTACCTACTGGCTGAAAAGGCCTATTTATTTAACAAACACCACAAAAAATAAAATACGCCCCAAAAACCACTTTTACCAATTAAAAACAATGCCATCCATGGCCTCAATTATGTTACAATTCAACAGACAACAAAAAACAGTTTTTATGCACCCATGAGGATGACTACCGCCGGGCCTACTGGCACACTAGGCCGCAAGCTTTGAGGCCTATGGCAAAAGCACAGTGGCTGTTCACACAAAATGGCCGCCAACACATGGACAGGCCACCCAGAACAACAAGAAAAGGAAGACAAGACAGACAATGCAGGCCTATGGCAAAAGCACAATGCCTGGCTTCACAAAATGGCTGCCACCCACATGGCCAGGCCACCCAAAATAACAAAAAGTGAAGACAAAGGACAGGACCAGGCAGTTGGAGACTCTGGGAAACTTGCTACCTCTTGGAAAAAATTGTAAAACAAAAAAAATGACTCCTTGATCACCAAACTACATCTAAATGACAACCTGAGGAGTTTTTGTGCAAAATGAACTAAATCAACATTTTCGAGAAGGTTTAATGATGCTCGAGAGATATTGTTCGGCAGATTGTAAATTCTGCGTGTTCGGCATCGCGATCGTCACAAATTGTCGTTATCACGCGCGCGAAAACGTACATTGAGCGCGCGAAGAAGTTAAAAAGTGTAAGTCCGCGTTGTCGCGCAGTGCGGACTTGCCCAAAGTCCGCGAGCTGAACGCCCAGGGTTACCTACTGGCTGAAAAGGCCTATTTATTTAACAAACACCACAAAAAATAAAATACGCCCCAAAAACCACTTTTACCAATTCAAAAGTAAACAAGGCCATCCATGGATGCCCGGCCTACATGATGTTTAAACTTTAAATTCAACAGACATCACAGAAACATGCACCCATGGGTACCTCTGGCTCTAGTCTGGGCCTACTGGCTGAAATTCCAATCAAAGAAAAACAACTAGGCCCCTGCCGAAACTACAGGCCACAACAATACATTTTAAAAAATATGGAAATCCCCCAAAAATGTAGGTACAAACAAGCCCCAATCAAACAAACAAGTACACCAATTCTCCAACTTACTTGTAAAATCTCAAATCCAAGAGTCCTCAAATCCAATCCAATGATATGATGCAGCAGACAGACACAAAAAGTGATCCTTCCAGCTCCAAATCCAAATGAAAGTGAACAGCACATGGACAAAACACTGGGAGGAGCCTGCTGGACAGGAACAGGAAGTTTGAGAATCAGGGGCACTTCCTTCCTCTTGGAAAAAAAGAAAAAGGACTCCTTGCTCACCAAACTACATCTCTAAATGACAACCTGAGGAGTTTTTTGTGCAAAATGAACTAATTCATCATTTTCGAGAAGGTTTTATGATGCTCGAGATATATTCTTCGCCAGAATGTAGTTTCTTCGTGTTCGGGATCGCGATCTTACCAACACTGCCGCCGGAAGTCAGATCGCGCGTCCGAATGACGTGTTCGCGGTCGCACACTCTCGCGGGAACTTGCGGCCGGATTCCAAATCTCGTGGCGCCCGCGAACGGATAGGAAGTCGCGTCGGCGAACGCAGAATCACGGTAGGTCGTTACCGCGCGCGCGAGAACGTATATTGAGCGCGCGATGAAGAAAAACAGCTACGCTACGCCGCAAATTGCGTAGTGCACGGTAACTTCGCGTTCTACGCGAATCGCGAAGTTACCGCAACTTCGCAAGCTTCGCGAGCGTAGCGAAGTTCACCGCCCAGGCTTAATCCACTCCCTGTGATGTGAGCATGGTTCAGAGTGGTGTTGATGGGCCAATTGTGAGGGTGAGCAATATCTGTGACTACAACTCCAATCATGCTATTGCCTACACCCCCCTTCCCAGCATGCCCATACTTCCTTCCTTTTGAGTGGACTTCACTGTGTGTGAGTGTGACAGCAATGGCAAGATGGCTGACAGTGTGGTCCTGTTGTTTGTTGGTGCACAGTTCCCAGCAGGGCCTTGTGCTCCCCACAGCAGTACCCAGTGTCAGCCATCTTGTCAGTCCTTATCCACTCCCTGTGATGTGAGCATGGTTCAGAGTGGTGTTGATGGGCCAATTGTGAGGGTGAGCAATATCTGTGACTACAACTCCCATCATGCTATTGCCTACACCCCCTTCCCAGCATGCCCATACTTCCTTCCTTTTGAGTGGACTTCACTGTGTGTGAGTGTGACAGCAATGGCAAGATGGCTGACAGTGTGGTCCTGTTGTTTGTTGGTGCCCAGTTCCCAGCAGGGCCTTGTGCTCCCCACAGCAGTACCCAGTGTCAGCCATATTGTCAGTCCTTTTCCACTCCCTGTGTTGTGAGCATGGTTCAGAGTGGTGTTGATGGTCCAAATGTGAGGCTGCCCATTATCTGTTACTACGAGTCCCATCATGCTCTTGGCTACACTGATTTCACCAGCATACACAGGATTCCTTCCTTTCTGTGAGCTTCCCTGTGAGGTGGTGTTCTAGTGGTGGCTAAATATCTGACAGTGTTTGTTGGTTAGATTTGTGCCACTGCCTAGCTCTATTTGGTATTGGGTTTGTACATGTCATGACACAGTTACATATCACTATGACATGGCATGTATTGTGTTTATCTGACTAACATACACTTCTTGGGATGATTATCTTTTGGTTGCTGTTGATTTGCTAGGGGTGCATGGTTTGACTATCCCCTTGACAGTGATGTGTGTGTATTGGCACACAATATTGTGTATATTACTTGTGTACTCACCAGGCTCTGGGATGTTTGTTAGTCCATATACACTCACTGGTGGTAGGATGGCCCGCACCTTCTCCTCCCAGGGCCTGAGGCATACTGGTTTGGCAGGAGGGCCACTGCCGGTGTGCTGGCTCAGGAGGTAATCCTTCTTCAGTAGGTCCCTGACCCTCCTGCGCACATCATACCACCTGTTCTGGATGTCTTCCTTTGTGCGCAAACATGGTGATTGTGTGTTCACCCTGTCGGCGATCCTCGCCCACATCTTGGTTTTCTGTGCCATGGGGTCTGTTGGACCAATGTGCCAAACAACTGTGGCTCTACCCTCAGGATCTCGTCTACCATGACTTCCAATTCTCTATCTAGGAACTTTGGATTCTTCTTTAGGGCATGGTGATGGGTGGTGGTGGTGATTGATGTGTGTGCAGGTGAGGGTGTGTGTGTGTGTAGGTTTTGCTGTGTGTGTGTGAGGGTGCTATTTGTTGAGGTGCTAATGGTGTGTGGCTTTTGTGTTGGATGAGCTGTGTGTATGTCTGCTGTCTGCTGGTGTTCTGTGCTGGCAGGTCAGTGGAATTTGCAAAGGATCATGGTAGGGATTTGTGGCCTTTATGTAGGTGGAGTTGGGGTGTGTCCTTGTTCCATTTTTTTCACCCCTGTATTTATTGGCTTTGTCATTGCTTGTTTGGCCCTCTTTTTTTGTATTTTTCATTTGTGATTATTGTGCATGTAGGAGTCATTCTTCTGACCGAGTAGGACGTTGCAGTTATCTCGATGCGCGCCTCTCCGAGTCGTTCCCGCTGTGTTTCTGCTCAGTTTCATATGCGGCATACGCCGTCGGTCGCGAGTATTGTGTTTGTTCGGCTGGGTTTTGTATGCGTGTCGGTCGTACGGCTTGGGCTCCGTGCGAATCGGTCTGATTTTGCACCCCATTGCATCGTGCTGCGCGGGTCGGAGTTCGCGGGTACGTTTCGTTCGGGTTGATTCCTGGTGCGTGTCGGTCGGTTCGGTCGCGTGGGCTTCCCGGCCGGATAGCTTGTTTCCGTCTGGGTCGTTCGTTTGCCTTGAGTTCCGTACGAAGTCGGGTCGTGGATTCACATGCATTTCATTCGTACTTCCCAGGTCGGGCAACGCCGGTACGTGTCGGTCGGACTATGATCCCGTACCTAGTCGGTCGGTATTTTTTCCGGCCCGAATCCGATTTGGCCCCTGAGTGTTGGCTACATTGTCAAAGGTACTGAGAAATGTCAACCAGTGTCAGTACAGGAGAAATCTCGCGAGGAGCTATGAAACATAAAACAGTGACCATTGAGGACTGACCACTCCAGGTGATAGGAAATGTCAGTGTGAGCTCTGGGGTAATCACACAAGGAGCTGTGAAACGCGAAGCAGTGACAGTTCTGCACAGACTTCTCCAAGGGACAAGCAATGTCAGGCAATCTCAGATCTGCTTCAATTACCCCAGGGGAAAAGAAACATCATGCTGTGACAAGTCTGGGGTAACATTGAGTAGTTCTGAGTTCTGACATCACCACCCTGGGAGCTTCATAAAGCTGCCCTCGAGCACCAACCAGTGCATTATGGCTCATTGAACAAGGAGATGTCACGCTGAGTCAGTCGTGGATCAGTCGCCACCAGGAGCAGACAGAAGTGACTTGGTTCACTGATAGAATATCGACCCCCAAAATATCCCCATACACAAATATCGAGTTATAAATATTGATGTCAAAAATATCGACATCCTATATTTATAGTGGTAAGTACAAAAATATTGAGAAAAAAATATCAATGTAAAAAGTATAGTTGTACAAAATATTGATTTTAATATATGTATAAAAATTATATTAAATAATAAAATTAACTTTTAAAAGATAAATTAGATTTAATATACATTTTAACAAATATAACAAAAAAATAAACTATTAATTAAAATTTATTTTATAATTGTATGTATGAAAATTTACAAATAAATATATATATATATATATATATAATTTAAGTTTAAAGACTTTTAAATAGTTTAATGTTTTAATTTATAATAGAATGTTATTTTATATTTTATATTTTATGTTATTGGTGTATGTATATATATATATATATATATATATATATATCCTTGCGTAAATCTCACAGTTCCGCGCGCTCTCAGAAAAGGAGGACTCTGTGGTCGTAGTGTCCACTGCTGTGTTTATTCACAACGCGTTTCGCTTTCCCTGAAAGCTTGATCACGTGAGTGATACACCAATAACATAAAATATAAAATATAAAATAACATTCTATTATAAATTAAAACATTAAACTATTTAAAAGTCTTTAAACTTACATTTTCCACTTCAGTGAGTGCAACAGTAGGTAAAGTGATGGATAGCGGAGGGGTAAAAATTACTATTCCCACTCCAGTGAGTGTAACAGCAGGGAAAGTGTTGGATAGCGGAGGGGTAAAAATTACTATTCCCACTCCAGTTAGTGCAACAGTAGGGAAAGTGTTGGATAGCGGAGGAATAAAAATTACTATTCCCACTCCAGTGAGTGCAACAGTAGGGAAAGTGTTGGATAGCGGAGAGGTAAAAATTACTATTTCCACTCCAGTCAGTGCAACAGTAGGGAAAGTGTTGGATAGGGGAGGGTAAAAAATAGTATTCCCACTCCAGTTAGTGCAACACTAGGGAAAGTGTTGGAAAGCGGAGGGTAAAAATTATTATACCCACTCCAGCCAGTTCAAAATTAAAAAACAAACAAAATATCACCGAACACAAAATATTTTAGAAAATAAATAAAATGAAAAATATATTACATTATTATAAAAATCTAAAAATAGAAACATAATTTTAAATAGATATGACAAATATATCGAAATATTATAATAAATTTAAAAATAATTTACAAACAAATAACTATTTTTAATTACAAATTATTTATAAACAAAAACATTAATTATTACATAAATGTAATCTTTTTTATTTCCTACCCTATAACACCGCACAATTCACAACACACATCTAAATTTAAAAAAAATGTACCCCCATACTTAACATAATTAACTATCAATTAAAGAAATAATATGAATTAAAAAACAAATTAAAACAGATAAAAATTAATTTACTCCCAAACGTTACCCCTATAAAACCAAACCTCACACACAAAAAAAACTAATCAATTACCCTAATTGATTATCAATTGATGAATTAATATTATTGATCAACTAATTATTACTTAATTAAACATAAATTACTTTCCACCCTCTACCCCTATAAACCCCACAACCCACACCTAAAAATCATTGCACAATTTACATAATTAATTTTAAAATAATAAATTAATATCAATTTACAACTACATAATAATTAATTAAAAATAAATTACTTCCCACCCTTTACCACTATAAACCCCACAACTCACATCTAAAATTAATTACACAATTGCCATATTTAAATGTGTATTAATTAATTAGCATTAAGTAACAAATAATTATTAATTAATTAAAAATAAATTACTTACCACCCTTTACCCCTACAAACACCACAACCCGCTCCTAAAAAAATGACACTATTAGAATAATTAATTACCAAATAATTCATTAATAATAATTAACAACCAATTAATAATTACTTAATAATAAATTACTTCCTTCAATTAGCACTATAAAATCTATATTAAATAAATAATAATAGATTTTAAAAAATCATTAATTTATGATAGTTAAATTACTTCCCACCCTTTACCCCTATAAACCCGACAACGTGCTCCCAAAAAAATAACACTATCAACATAATTAGTTACCAATTAATAATAAATTACTTCCCACAATTAACACTATAAAATCGAAATTAAATAAATATTACTAAATAAAAATAATCGTTAATTTATTATAATTAAATTACTTCCCACCCTATTCCCCTGTAAACCCACAACCCACTATGGAACTAAAAAACGCAAAATTTAGTTACAATAAATGTGATAACTACAAAAAATTTAACACATATATTAAAAGACAAAAACAATACTTATACAAAAAATAGATCACATACATTTAAAATACATACTAAAATACATAACACTAATAAAAAAATCGATATTTTAAACAACTATATTTTACAAACGATACCAATGACTTTGATATTTTTAAAAATGATATTTCTTACCTTAAAGTCGATATTCTTGACCACGATATTCTTGCTGTCGATATTTCTGTGTCTTGATATTTCCAACTCGATATTTGTGTAAGTCGACATTTCCAACTCAATATTCTGTCTGCATACCAAGTGACTTGTGGATGAGTCACCATCCAGAGCAGAGGGAAGTGACCCATATGATGTGCGGTAAAACAGCAAAAGTCAGTGATATGTCCGGCCCGATATCATTAACTTGATATTAGAGGGACTAGTGGGGGGGAGGGTCACTGGTATTGCGGCAAAAGGAAGTGTCGTATGGTTTCAACTTTCTCAGTAGGAACTGTTTTTTAGTTGGACAACATAAACATTGGGATGGTGCCAGACTGATTCCACGCACCCCCTCAGGATATGTTGGCTTATAGACCTGCTAGCTCACTTTGCCACCATATGTACCCCTAAACCTAGTAAGGTAACAAATTGTTTGGGCAACCTCAGAACATGACAACACTGACTCCCCATGGAATAGTGGTAACAGATCTAGAACCTTTTCGCCTAGTCACTCGTGTTTACTCAGAAAGATACACAAGAAATACACAAAGGGGCATTTCAATATTTATTGAACCATTGTGATTCTTTTATAAAAGATATGCACTGCAATGATTAATAGACAGAAATAGATAAAAGTGATCAGCAGTATAACAACAGTGAAAAGAATAAACAATTCCGCCATGGCGCTAAAACAGTGTATTTTTGCTGGCATATAAAGGTACTGGGTATAGTATACTCCTACTATGCGCTCACTAACCTAGTTGCCTAGGGCAGGTGATCTGCAAGAATCCCCTACTGGATGATCTAACTCCCCATTACCTGAAGATAAGTTTATGCAAGTCCCCGTCTTTGTCACAAGTTGGACCTCTCACCTCGCATAGGGTAAACAGGAATCAGCTGGGCTGAGACTCGACAATAGTGACAACCTCGCAATGACAGCAGAGTGCTCCTCTGATGTGAATACAGAAATGTGTGTGTATTTACAGCAAAATCATCCATGTGTCCATGTCGAGGCTGCAGCCAGGCTGATAATTGTTTATTCTCTTGTGATAGCCATGTCGCCTCATGGACGAATAACAAACAACATTTGCGAAATGCATGTTCAGGCTTTGTACTAAATGTTCAAGGCGTCATGATATTGTACTTATGAAGTGGAATTGTAAGCAATGGGGTTTCAGAGAAACTAATCCGGAACTGTCACGTAAGCAAATGTGTGCCAAAAGTCATTGTGCAGAAAAGAAGGCAACTTAAGAAACGTTTGCATGTAAAGATGGCAGTGCTTCTTTCCCGGGCCTAACCTAGTCACGTGACAAGAGAAGAACGATCTGGATGCAGAGCAATACTCTACCTGCCTAGTAGGTGAAGGAGGAGGTGACAGCTTCAAACCGGACATAACAGCATTAACACAACACTAAAGCCAGCAAGCTGGGCAAGCCCATTCATCACTAGTTTTGGGGAGAGAAGACAGTCCCGAGCCGTAACTGGGGACTTATGTCGAACAAAGAGGAAGGGCTGGGGCCGAAGCCCAGCTGCCACTCAAACCCCACCTCCAGGGGCAGTGATTCACCCTCAAGAAGGGTCCCATAACTCCCACAATCGATACATCTGCAGTTTTTGAACCCCAGCACCCTGGCCTTATGGAAAACTAGCCTCAGATGGCGCCGGATGAGCTCACCATCATCTTGAGGCTGTTGCTTTCTCACACTTCTCCACTGGAGCCAGCAGAAAGAGACTTGCCTACAATACACCGTGAAGGCCTGCTCTGCACACAACTCCCGGAACCTGCCAGGAAGGAATATGCTCAATGCTCAACTGTCAGTGGGCGTGGCTTATGCTGTCCATACAAACCACTAGTTCACAAGCTGCCCTGCCCAATTTGATTCAGGGGTGTGCACGTGTAAGAGTGGCGGCCATTTTAGAATCAGGCACGACCAACGTGGGTTCACAACAAACCGGTAACCAAGAATGCAGAAATGGAAAAAGGGGCATGGCCTCCCAAAAAAAAACCATGCCAAAAGATGAAGCACAGCAGTCATGAAGCGGGCGCTGCGCTGATCATCAGGAAAATTTAACAAGCGTGCAGAAAAATAAAAAGAGGTACGACCTCCTGAAGTGGCCCTATGCTGAAAGATGAAGCGTGGTGTTGGTGAAGTAGGTGCCACACTCTTCAAGAGAAACACATGAACACTTGTGTGAAGAGCTGCTTTAGATTTTAAAAAATTGTTCACTAAAATACAAAAAGTGGAAGGATAGAAGTCCTGGGGCCTGCTCCATGGCAGGGAACAAACAACAAAATGGAGGGATAAATCAGAAAATTACACTGAAGCAATCAAATGAAAAGCAGTGGGTGGGCTGTAAGCCCACAAAGAAGATTATGCAAAGTATATACAAGAGGTCTTGAAAGCTCGACCTAAAAATATGGAGTCACGTAAGTACGCCAAATAACACAAAATGAAAAGGCTGTTGTAATGCTCTGTCTGTCTTTATCTTTTCTAGTTCTCATTTAGAAGCATGTACTAAGTTGACACAGCATGCAGTGATAACGTTACCACATTTATAATTTTACACCAGGATTTAAAGTCCAAACGTAAACAAACATTGGCAGAGCTGAAAGGTGTGGCCTCATATTGAAAGCAGCTGTTCATAGATTAACACGTTGAAGCGTGTTTGTAGCAAGAATGAGTGGTGAGTGCATCAATAATGAGTGACGGAGTGCCTGTGATGCTATTGCTGGACTCTCAAGAGACAGAATTGGTCACCATGTATGGCTGTGACAAGCCCCTTCTTTACCAGGACAGCTTAAGAGCATGAAAATAAGGCAGCCGAAAGATAGTCAGTGCAAGAAACCGGATCACAACAGCAATGTTTTCAGTCCTGGATGAAGGAGATCTAGGAGAGGGGATCGAGTTTATGTTAAATGTTGTTTAGTGTCTAGTGCTTGTTGGTGAGTGGTGGGATGACATCAACACATTTTCCATTCAAGACTTCACAGGTTAATTAATGCCTTTCAGGGTAAGTGAGGACAGGAAGATAGCCTTCAGCTGGAACTTTTCATAAGGACTGAATCCCACAGGAGGGGGTTCAAAGTCTAAGGGGCCGATTCCGATTCGGGCCGTAAAACATACCGACCGACTCGGTACGGGAATGTTGTCCGACCGACACATACCGGCGCTGCCCGATCCCCGTAGTACGATGAAATGCATGTGAATCACGACCGACTCGTACGGAACACAAGCCGAACGACCAAACCGCACGGAAACCAGCTATCCGGCCGGGAAACTACGCGAATCGAACCGACCGACACGCACCAGGAATTAACCCGACAGAAATGTACCCGCGAACTCCGACCCGCGCAGTACGATGCAATGCATGTAAAACCAGACCGAGTCGCACGGACCCGAAGCAGTACGACCGACACGCATACAAAACCGAGCCGAAGCAACCCAATACTCCGCGACCGACGCTTACGCCACACATGAAACGCAGCAGGAACACAGCTTGAAAGACTCGGAGAAGCCCGAACGAGCCAACTGTAGCGTCCTACTCGGTCAGTAGAACTTCTCCTACATGCCTAAAAAACTCAAAGGAAAAAACACAAAAAAGGGCCAAACAAGCAATGACAAAGTCAATAAATACAGGGGGAAAAAAACATGGAACAAGGACACACCCCCAACTCCACCCATATAAAGGCCACATATCCCTACCATGATCCTTTGCAAATTCAACTGACCTGCCAGCACAGAACACCATTAGACAGCAACCACAGACACACTCACAACTCATCCATCAAACAAGCCACACACCATTAGCACCTCACAAATAGCACCCTCACATACACCCAGCAAAACCTACACTCACCCACCCTCACTTGCACACTCTCACACACATCAATCCCCACCACCACCCATCACCATGCCCCCAAAGAAGAATCCAAAGTTCCTAGACAGTGAATTGGAAGTCCTGGTAGATGAGATCCTCAGGGTAGAGCCACAGTTGTTTGGTACATTGGTCCAACAGACCCCCATGTCGCAGAAAACCAAGATGTGGGAGAGGATCGTCGACAGGGTGAACGCACAATCACAATGTTTACGCACAAAGGAAGACATACAGAACCGGTGGTATGATGTGCGCAGGAGGGTCAAGGACCTACTGAAGAAGGATTACTCCTTGAGTAATCGCACCAGCAGTGGCCCTCCTGCCAAACCAGTATACCTCAGGCCCTGGGAGGAGAAGGTGCGGGCCATCCTACCACCAGTGAGCGTATATGGACTATCAAACATCCCAGAGCCTGGTGAGTACACAACCAATATACACAATATTGTGTGACAATACACACACATCACTGTCAAGGGGATAGTCAAACCATGCACCCTTAGCAAATCCACAGCAACCAAAAATAATCATCCCAAGATGTGTATGTTAGTCAGATAAACACAATACATGCCATCTCATAGTGATATGTAACTGTGTCATGACATGTACAAACCTAACAACAAATAGAGCAAGGCAGTGGCACAAATCTAACCAACAAACACAGTCAGATATTTTGCCACCACTAGAACTACCACCTCACAGGGAAGCTCACTGAAAGGAAGGAATTCTGTGTATGCTGGTGAAGTGAGTGTAGGCAATAGCATGATGGGAGTTGTAGTCACAGATATTGGTCACCCTCACAATTTGCCCATCAACACCACTCTGAACCATGCTCACATCACAGGGAGTGGAAAAGAACTGACAAGATGGCTGACACTGGGTACTGCTGTGGGGAGCACAAGGCCCTGCTGGGAACTGTGCACCAACCAACAGCAGTACACAACTGACTGACATCCTGAAAGCCAACTTGCACTCCCTGCAATGGAAGCACGTTCCATGGTGGGATATCTGGCTGGGTGGGAAGGAGGACTGACAGCTCTGACCATAGTTACCAGCAGCTTTTCTCACACACCCCCTTAACACAAACTCCACACAACTCACCTGGGAGAATGCAATGCCTCACACTCTAATTAAATATCCCACAAAGAACAACTGTGAGAAGTTGGCCTGGTATATGCTGTTCACTAATTAAAGTGGACACCTTGCACCAGAACAATTCGGACTCTTATGGTAGATAGGTTTGAGACAACCTTTATAGAAAGCTATCCTAGTGGTAGCTGTGGAGAATGTAAAGCAGCTTGTTTTACCACACAATCTCTTGAATCACCAAATGAAAAGACACCACACAGGTATATATATCAAATATATATGTATTTATTAATAAACACTCTCTACTAATCTCTTTATGAGATTAGAAGTCAGGAACATATGTACAAATCAAATGTTATCAAAATAAGTTTAGCACAATCGAATATCACAATCTTAGTTTGGCTAGACCTAGGTCTAGGGCATCTAGAATCGAGGGACCCCCAAGAACCACCCCAGGTAGTTGTAGGAGACCCACAGGGGACGGACGCGGTGTCCTGGCACCGGTGCGAGTCCTGTACGAGTCTATGCGCACAGACGCGATTGAGATTTCAATGTTAGAGGTCCCTTGCGTGTTCGAGGCGAACACACCGATCGGTCCTTGTACGAGTCGAAGGACGCGGTTACAGATAGAGTTGCAAGGGAGTTGGACGCGGTGTGTCTAACACAGACGCGAACCAGGTACGAGTCAGCGTGATAGTCGCACTTGGAAAGTTAGAGTTTTAGGGCACTTCTAAGGTAGCTACAAGCAAGTCACTTACAGGGTAAGTAGTTCTAGGGCCCACACCCACAGGAGCACTGTAGTGCTGAAGTTACCTCACCCAGGGGAGCCGGGTGCATAGGTGTTCTTTGGTGGCGGTCGCGGCGTCGTTTTCAATGGGAGCCAATGAAGACTTGTTGCTTGCGGCAACAGGAGAAGTGTCCGGAGGAATCCAAGCCTGGATTCAGAAGATGGAAGACCTGAAAGCAGAGGGGACAGTGTTCAAAGTCACTTGGCAGTGACTCGGGGCAAGGAAGATGGATGCCCACCATCATCGCAAGATTCATGTCGTTCGCGGGTGCCTTGACTCTTCAGCCACGAGGTCCAGGAGGTGTCGACGACAACCAAGAGCTGGATTCGGCGTGTCCCACAATGTCTGCAGCTTACTGCGGTATCGGCGACTCGATTGGAGCCAACAAGCCTTGGTAACAGCAAGTCTTGGGGAAAGTGTAAAAAGTCAATGGCGCGGACCAGCAAGGTCTGAGGGACTCACCCAGCGAAGGTAAGTCAGGGCAGGCCTGGAGCAACCAGGGGAGCTCTTTGGTTCTGTAGGAAAGTCTTCTGGGGACCCACAAGCCGGCTGACAAGGGATCGTGAAGACGCCTTGGGAGGATTTGCACAACAGGGGCCCACGGTCAATCGGGATGTGGTAGGCCTCTGATCTTCGGAGGGTTTCCTGCTGGAGGCTAGAACCACATATGGTCCAAAGCACAAGGTCGTAGAACGTTGTGAAGGGGTTGCACTCGACAATAGTGCACGGTACCCCTGGGTCGCGGTTCCTCGTCACTCTTGGGGTCCACTGGCCTCAGCTTCACTGGGGACTCACGATGGCCTTTGAGAAGTCAGGAAATCTACGTCTTGGGCTGCAGGGACTTCAGACTTCGGCGGGAGCGGCATAGTTTGCAACCGTCGTTTGTAGTTTTTGGTGCCTGCCAAGCAGGGGAGTCACTCCTTGACTCCAAGGGAGATTCTTCAGTCTTCCAAAGGTAGTGGAACGTCGAAGTTCCGGGATTCTTCTTTAGAGCGTCATCCAGGGATATCTAGTTTGCAATGCACAGGTTCCCCCTCTTATACTAAAAGAAAGGGAGGGACTAGCTCTATGACCCCACCTATGGGAGGGTCAGGGGAGTGGGTGGTTACACCTACTTCCCTTTGTCCAGTTTCGCGCCAGAGCAGGGGCAGGTAGCCCCTGAGCCGGTTTGAACTGGGGTATGCACAGAGGAGCCTTCGGCTCCCCAGTGCAGGACTTCAAAGCACTCTAAGAGTGCACCCACCCAGCCCCAGTACACTAAACCCTGTCTGGGAGGTGGTCACACCCCCTTGGGACAGGATATCTATTGTTGGGCTTCCTCCACTGCGAGTGTTGGTCATCAGCAGGAGGGCAGCCCAGTGTCTGTGACTGGTGGCATCCATTTTGTGATGCCAGGGCTCTGCAGGATTCTACCGCGTTTCCACAGTAGGTACATGTCTATCCCCCTAGAAGAGTGGAATGGTACCCCCGCCGCCAGGACTGGCGGGGGGGTAGTATTCCAAGATGTTTGACACCAAACACAACATGTTTTGATGCAGCCATTCCAAAGTTAGCATTTTACCGCGAGGATATAATGCACTTAAAAGTATATGGTTTAACCGCATCCACAAACAGCCCCAGAGAATGGACTCTGAAAGCTGCAGAGGGGCCCTGCTCAGGCAGAGGCACCCCCTCACATGGAAACTAAGCACCCTGCCCTCAGGATTGATAGGGCCTGCTTTAGGGGTGACTGATAAGTCTCAATGTGTGTGCAGGAGAGATATAGGGGACCTATATCTCAGTGAGGGGTGCTAGCACTTCCTCACCCAGGCTGCAGTAGCAGGCCTGTGGTGTCAGATTTAGTCTGCTTCCCAGGGGTGGCATAATACATGCTTCAGCCCCTGGGAGGCCTGTGAAGTACCTATGCCCTGGGTACCTAAGATACCATATACTAGGGACTCATAAGGTACCACAGTATCCAATCACTAGTGCACCTAGAGTGCACTCCAAATCGTTTAGAGAGAACAGAGAGGCTGGGGCCCTGATTGGCAGGGTCCCAGCCAGACTATAGCCAGAAACCAGTGTAAACATCAGAACAAAAGTGGGGGCAACATAAGAGGCAGATCCTACTCTCCTACACAACCCCCCAAACGCAGGGACACTAAACTAACCTTGACCAGTTGAGTCTTCGTGTTCAAAGTGGAAATACCTTGAGAGTCCATCTGCATTGGCATGTTGGGTCCCAGGTCTATGTTCCACTGTATAGTCCATCCCCTGTAGGGAAATGGACCACCTCAAAAGTTTTGGGTTTTCTCCTTTCATTTGTTTAAGCCATAGGAGGGGCTTGTGGTCAGTCTGAACTATGAAGTGAGTGCCAAACAAGTATGGCCTCAGCTTCTTCAGGGCCCACACCACAGCAAAGGCCTCCCTCTCTATAGCTGACTAACGTTTCTCTCTAGGGGTCAGCCTTCTGCTAATAAAAGCTACTGGCTGGTCTTGACCTTCATCATTCAGTTGAGACAGTACAGCTCCCACACCCAGCTCAGAAGCATCTGTTTGGACAATGAACTTTTGGTGTAGTCTGGACTCTGTAAGATGGGGGCAGTGCACATGGCCTGCTTTAGGTCTTCAAATGCCTTCTGACAGCTAGCTGTCCACTGAACCTTTTTGGCATTTTCTTTGAGGTCAGATCATTCAAGGGGGTCACTATAGATCCATATCCCTTGACAAACCTCCTATAGTACCCAGTCAGGCCTAAGAAGGCTCTCACCTGTGTCTGGGTGGTTGGAGCAACCCATTCCATTATGGTTTGGATCTTGCTCTGTAAAGGCTGAACCTGGCCTCCACCTACAAGGTGGCCCAGGTATACAACCTGACTCTGCCCTATCTGGCACTTAGTGGCCTTGATAGTGAGGCCTGCTTTCTGCAGAGCCTCCAAAACATTCCTGAGGTGGACCAGGTGATCCTTCCAGGAGGAACTAAAGACAGCAATATCATCTAGATAAGCTGAGCAATAAGTTTCCATCCCTGTCAGAACTTTATTCACCAACCTCTGAAAAGTGGCAGGTGCATTTTTCAAACCAAAGGGAATCACCACAAAGTGGTAGTGCCCACCAGGGGTCGAAAATGCTGTTTTGGCCTTTGCATCATCAGCTAACCTGATCTGCCAGTAGCCAGCTGTTAGGTCAAACGTGCTTAGATACTTGGCTGAGGCCAAAGTATCAATCAGCTCATCTGCCCTTGGTATGGGATAGGCATCAGTCCTAGTGACTGCATTGAGGCCTCTGTAGTCTACACAAAACCTCATTTCTTTCTTACCACCCTGGGTATGAGGCTTGGGTACCAGGACTACTGGGCTAGCCCAAGGGCTATCTGAAGGCTCAATTACACCTAGCTACAACATTTTCTGGACTTCAGTCCTGATACAGTCCCTGACATGGTCAGGTTGCCTGTAGATTTTATTCTTGACAGGCAGACTGTCTCCAGTGTCCACCTCATGGGTGCACCAGGAAGTCTGACTAGGGGTCAGGCTGAACATATGTCTGTACTGTTGCAGAACTTGTCTGCACTCAGTTTGCTGATGGTCAGTGAGGCTGCTTGCCAAAGCAACACCATCTACTGACCCATCATCAGGGTTCTGCGAGAGCAGGTCAGGGAGAGGGTCACTCTCCTCCTCCTGTTCCTCATCAGTTGCCATGAGCAAGCCCATGTCAGCCCTGTCAACATATGGCTTTAATCTGTTGACATGGAGCACCCTCAGGGGGCTCCTGGGAGTTCCAAGATTCACCAGATAGGTGACCTCTCCCTTCTGTTCAACTATTGTATGGGGGCCCCTCCACTTGTCTTGGAGGGCTGCTGGGGCCACAGGCTCCAACACCCACACTTTCTGTCTTGGCTGGTATACAGTCAGTACAGCCTTTTGGTCATGCCAAGCTTTTTGTAATTCTTGGCTGGCCTCCAGGTTTTTGGTTGCCTTTTTCATGTACTCAGCCATCCGGGAGCGGAGACCAAGTACATAGTCCATCACCTCTTGTTTGGGGGGCTTGAGAGGTAACTCCCAGCCCTCTTTTACCAAACACAATGGACCTCTTACAGGATGCCCAAACAGAAGCTCAAATGGGCTGTAACCAACCCCCTTCTGTGGAACTTCTCTGTATGCAAACAACAGGCAGGGAAGAAGAAGGTCCCATTTCCGCCTAAGCTTCTCTGGGAGTCCTTTAATCATTCCCTTCAAGGTTTTGTTGAAGCGTTCAACTAAACCCTTGCATTGTGGGTGATAGGGAGTGGTGAACTTATAAGTCACACCACACTCCTTCCACATTGCTTTCAGATATCCTGACATGAAGTTAGTACCTCTGTCAGAGATGACCTCCTTTGGGAAACCCACTCTGGAGAAAACTCCAGTGAGGGCTCTTGCCACCACAGGGGCTGTGGTGGTCCTCAGGGGCATTGCTTCTGGGTACCTGGTGGCATGATCCACTATCACCAGGATAAACCTGTGCCCAGATGCAGTTTGAGGGTCAAGGGACCAACAATGTCAATCCCTACCCTTTCAAAGGGTACCCCCACCACAGGTAGTGGTATCAGGGGGGCCTTTGTTGTGCCACCTGCCTTACCACTGGCTTGGCATGTGACACAGGAGCGACAAAACTCCTTTGTGTCCTCTGACATATGTGGCCAATGAAAATGTGGAACAAGCCTGTCCCAGGTCTTGCTTTTTGTTTTGGCCCAAGTGACCTGCCAAAGGGATATCATGTGCTAGGGTCAAGAGGAACCCCCTAAACTTCTGAGGTATTACCATCCTCCTGGTGGCTCCAGGGGCTGGATCTCTACCCTCAGAATATAGGAGTCCCTCATCCCAATAAACTTTATGGGACCCACTAGCACTCCCAGCAGCCTCAGCAGCAGCCTGCTGTCTGAGGGGTTCAAGAGAGGGGCAGCACTGTTGCTCCTTACTCAGATCTTCTCTAGAAGGGCCCCTGCCCCCAAGAACTCAACCTGATCAGGCTCAAGTCCCTCTGGGGCAGTTCCTTCTTCAGGATCTGCTTCACCTCCCTCTGGGGGTGAATCTGTGATCTGAGACAGAGGGGAAGGCACTGCCTTTACCCTACTGCTCCTCCTCTTGGGAAGCATCTGGTCCATTGTTCCAGGATCCAGAGCTGGTTCAGGGTTATGCATTCTTGCTTGTGACCTGGTCACAGCAAATACCTCCGCAGGGATGCCCAACATCTCAGCATGAGTCCATAACTCTACTTCAGACCAGGCTGAAGTCTCTAGATCATTGCCCAATAGACATTCGACAGGGAGGTCTGCACTGACTACAACCTTCTTGAGGCCAGTTACCCCTCCCCAGGAGAAATTCACAACCGCCAGACTATGGTTGGTCCTGACATTGCTTGCATTGGTCACCTGGTACATTTCGCCCAGGATGATCTGTCCAGGGTCCACAAGATCCTCTGCCACCATGGTGACACTAGCACCTGTGTCCCTAAATGCCAAAGCCTGTTTGCCATTTATTACAGGCTGCTGTTTGTATTTGCCCAGATTACTGGGGCTTACTAGGCAGGACATATCAAGGTCTCCATCACAAATCAGCATTGCCTGAGTGGGCACTCTGACTAGGTCAGAGTCCACTTCAGAACCCAGGGTCAACCCTACTACACCCTTATTCTGAGTACCACCTCCACCAGTAGCTGAGCTAGGGGGAACAGTTGCCTTAGGGGCAGGAGTGGTGGTGGTTTGGTCTTTGGACTTGTTACAATCAGAAGTCCAGTGCCCTTTCTGTTTACAGAATTTGCACCAGGGCTTCTTTTGGCCTTTTCCCTTGTTGGATTGTGACTCCCCACCAGATGCAGATTTTGGGGCCCTTGTGAAGACTTCTGGTCTTTTGACTTATCCCCACCTTTCTCAGAGCCCTTAGGATCTTGCTTCTTGGTGTCACCCCCTTGGTTCTGGGGTTTCTGCCTTACCCTGGTTCTGACCCATTTGTCTGCCTTCTTTCCAAATTCTTGGGGAGAGGTCAGATCTGGAGTCCACCAGGTATTGATGCAACAACTGGTTCTGGCAATTATTAAGGATCTGTTCTCTCATCATCAGATTATACAATCCCTTGAAATCAGTAACCCTACTGCCAACCAGCCAACCCTCCAGAGCCTTGGTTGCACAATCTACAAAGTCAGTCCAGTCCTGAGTCTGTGCCTTCTGGGTGTCTCTGAACTTCAACCTGTACTGCTCAGTGGTTAAGCCAAACCCATCTATCAGTGCACTCTTCAGGACTTCATAATTATCAGCATCCTCTTCTCTAACAGTGAGGAGCTTGTCTCTACCTTTGTCTGAAAAGGAGAGCCACAAGATTGCTGCCCACTGCTTTTGGGGGACCTGCTGTACTCTACAGGCCCTCTCCATAGCAGTTATCCACTTGTGGATATCATCCCCACTCTGGTAGGGAGGAACAACCTTGCTCAGGTTCCTATGGTCTGGAATAGATTCTCTGCCTCTAGGGACACTGTTGCTGCCACCAAGGGGTTCTAACCCTCTCTTCTAGAAGCTCTCTGGATCTCCAGGGCTTCTCTATCTAGTGCCAACTGCTTGGTTCTGATGGCAAATCTTGCTTCCTCATACTGCAGCAGTTTGCACATTCTGTCAGAGGAGCTCTCTCTTATGGGAAAGTATGAGTTCCTCTGCTGGACAAATTCTCTGCCAGAGTGATAAGAGTGGTCAGATTCCCTGGAAGGGGACCTATGCCTCTCATCCACTCTGTCAGTTCTCTTAGGGAGAATTCCTCTGTCCTTTCCAGGCCCCTTGGAGCCTGGCCCTTCAATCACAGAGTCTTGGTCATTCTGATTTTCATCATCTGACCCAGACACTGTAATTGACCCACCCCTGATTCAGACCCATTAGCTCCTAGAGCCAATCTAAGATCATCTGCTGTCAGCAGATCTATCAGGTGTAGTGTGGAGGGACTCTGTCCTAGCTTCATGTGTCTTTCAACACACATGGCTCTCAAGTCAGAGAAAGCCATGTCCTTATACTGAGGCTGAGTGGATCCACTGGTTCCACCCTTTAAGGACATTCTAGTGTTGTGCAGTGTTGTACTACCTACACTAGTTTGTGGCCTACTGATACTAGCTTGAGCCGTAGAAAGGGTGTGCGATCCCTTGGCACACAGCTCTAAGTTCAGTAGAACTTATTGATACTAACCTTGACTTTATATGTACCTTAAGTACCTATAGTGGTTTTCAGTTAGTAATTCAAATAGAGATTTTCTGGTAAAACAATAGCAAGCTGGAATCCCACACGCTGCCCACCAATGTGAGTAGTTGGCCTGGTATATGCTGTTCACTAATTAAAGTGGACACCTTGCACCAGAACAATTCGACTCTTATGGTAGATAGGTTTAAGACAACCTTTATAGAAAGCTATCCTAGTGGTAGCTGTGGAGAGCAGCCTTCAGGCTAAGTCTTGAAGGAATGTAAAGCAGCTTGTTTTACCACACAATCTCTTGAATCACCAAATGAAAAGACACCACGCAGGTATATATATCAAATATATATGTATTTATTAATAAACACTCTCTACTAATCTCTTTATGAGATTAGAAGTCAGGAACATATGTACAAATCAAATGTTATCAAAATAAGTTTAGCACAATCGAATATCACAATCTTAGTTTGGCTAGACCTAGGTCTAGGGCATCTAGAATCGAGGGACCCCCAAGAACCACCCCAGGTAGTTGTAGGAGACCCACAGGGGACGGACGCGGTGTCCTGGCACCGGTGCGAGTCCTGTACGAGTCTATGCGCACAGACGCGATTGAGATTTCAATGTTAGAGGTCCCTTGCATGTTCGAGGCGAACACACCGATCGGTCCTTGTACGAGTCGAAGGACGCGGTTACAGATAGAGTTGCAAGGGAGTTGGACGCGGTGTGTCTAACACATACGCGAACCAGGTACGAGTCAGCGCGATAGTCGCACTTGGAAAGTAAGAGTTTTAGGGCACTTCTAAGGTAGCTACAAGCAAGTCACTTACAGGGTAAGTAGTTCTAGGGCCCACACCCACAGGAGCACCGTAGTGCTGAAGTTACCTCACCCAGGGGAGCCGGGTGCATAGGTGTTCTTTGGTGTCGGGTCGCGGCGTCGTTTTCAATGGGAGCCAATGAAGAACTTGCTGCTTGCGGCGACAGGAGAAGTGTCCGGAGGAATCCAAGCCTGGATTCAGAAGATGGAAGACCTGAAAGCAGAGGGGACAGTGTTCAAAGTCACTTGGCAGTGACTCGGGGCAAGGAAGATGGATGCCCACCGTCGTCGCAAGATTCAGGTCGTTCGTGGGTGCCTTGACTCTTCAGCCACGAGGTCCAGGAGGCGTCGACGATGACCAGGAGCTGGATTCGGTGTGTCCCATGATGTCTGCAGCTTACTGCAGTGTTGGCAACTCGATTGGAGCCAACAAGCCTTGGTAACAGCAAGTCTCGGGGAAAGTGTAAAAAGTCAATGGCACAGACCAGCAAGATCTGAGGGACTCACCCAGCGAGGGTAAGTCAGGGCAGGCCTGGGGCAATAAGGGGAGCTCTTTGGTTCTGTAGGAAAGCTTGCTGGGGACCCACAAGCCGGCTGACAAGGGATCGCGAAGATGCCTCGGGAGGATTCACTCAACAGGGGCCTACGGTCACTCGGGATGTGGTAGGCCTCTGATCTTCAGAGGGATTCCTGCTGGAGGCTAGGACCATACGTGGTCTAAAACACAATGTCGTAGGACGTTGTGAAGGGGTTGCACTTGACAATAGTGCATGGTACCCCGGGGTCGTGGTTCCTCATCACTCTTGGGGTCCACTGGCCTCAGCTTCACTGGGAACTCACGATGGCTTTTGAGAAGTCAGGCAATCCACTTCTTGGGCTGCAGGGACTTTGGACTCCGGCGGGAGCGGCATAGTTTGCAACCGTCGTTTTTAGTTTTTGGTGCCTGCCAAGCAGGGGAGTCACTCCTTGACTCCAAGGGAGATTCTTCAGTCTTCCAAAGGTAGTGGAACGTCGAAGTTCCGGGATTCTTCTTTAGAGCGTCATCCAGGGATATCTAGTTTGCAATGCACAGGTTCCCCCCTTATACTAAAAGAAAGGGAGGGACTAGCTCTATGACCCCACCTATGGGAGGGTCAGGGGAGTGGGTGGTTACACCTACTTCCCTTTGTCCAGTTTCGCGCCAGAGCAGGGGCAGGTAGCCCCTGAGCCGGTTTGAACTGGGGTATGCACAGAGGAGCCTTCTGCTCCCCCAGTGCAGGACTTCAAAGCACTCTACGAGTGCACCCACCCAGCCCCAAAACACTAAACCCTGTCTGGCAGGTGGTCACACCCCCTTGGGACAGGATATCTATTGTTGGGCTTCCTCCACTGCGAGTGTTGGTCATCAGCAGGAGGGCAGCCCAGTGTCTGTGACTGGTGGCATCCATTTTGTGATGCCAGGGCTCTGCAGGATTCTACCGCGTTTCCACAGTAGGTACATGTCTATCCCTCTAGAAGGGTGGAATGCTACCCCCGCCGCCAGGACTGGCGGGGGGTAGTATTCCAAGATGTTTGACACCAAACACGACATGTTTTGATGCAGCCATTCCAAAGTTAGCATTCTAGCGCGAGGATATAATGCACTTAAAAGTTTATGGTTTAACCGCATCCACAAACAGCCCCAGAGAATGGACTCTGAGAGCTGCAGAGGGGCCCTGCTCAGGCAGAGGCACCCCTCACATGGAAACTAAGCACCCTGCCCTCAGGATTGATAGGGCCTGCTTTAGAGGTGACTGATAAGTCTCAATGTGTGTGCAGGAGAGATATAGGGGACCTATATCTCAGTGAGAGGTGCTAGCACTTCCTCACCCAGGCTGCAGTAGCAGGCCTGTGGTGTCAGATTTAGTCTGCTTCCCAGGGGTGGCATAATACATGCTTCAGCCCCTGGTAGGCCTGTGAAGTACCTATGCCCTGGGTACCTAAGGTACCATATACTAGGGACTCATAAGGTACCACAGTATCCAATCACTAGTGCACCTAGAGTGCACTCCAAATCGTTTAGAGAGAACAGAGAGGCTGGGGCCCTGATTGGCAGGGTCCAAGCCAGACTATAGCCAGAAACCAGTGTAAACATCAGAAAAAAAGTGGGGGCAACATAAGAGGCAGATCCTACTCTCCTACAGTTATGCTGTGTGAAGCACAGGGACACTTTTGGGACTTGTAGCCAAACAAACGCCAGGACAACACTGTCAGCCTTCCTGTCAGCACAGGCACACCACCCCACAGGGAAGCAGAGTCAAAAGGAAGGAAGTATGTGCATGCTGGGAAGGGGGTGTAGGCAATAGCATGATGGGAGTGGTAGTCACAGCTCAACATCCCCCACCCACATGGCCCAGAAAGCTCACACTGAAGCATGCACACCTCACAGGGAGTGAAAAGCCACTTCAAAGATGTCTGACACTGTCCTCAGCTGTGGGGAGCACAAGGCCCTGCTGGGTACTGTGCACCAACAAACAACAGGACCACACTGTCAGCCATCTTGCCATTGCTGTCACACTCACACACAGTGAAGTCCACTCAAAAGGAAGGAAGTATGTGCATGCTGGGAAGGGGGGTGTAGGCAATAGCATGATGGGAGTGGTAGTCACAGATATTGGTCACCCTCACAATTGGCCCATCAACACCACTCTGAACCATGCTCACATCACCGGAAGTGGATAGAACTGACAAGATGGGTGACACTGGGTACTGCTGTGGGGAGCACAAGGCCCTGCTGGGAACTGTGCAACAACCAACAGCAGGACACCACTGACTGACATCCTGAAAGCCAACTTGCACTCCCTGCAATGGAAGCACGTTCCATGGTGGGATATCTGGCTGGGTGGGAAGGAGGACTGACAGCTCTGACCATAATTACCAGCAGCTTTTCTCACACACCCCCTTAACACAAACTCCACACAACTCACCTGGGAGAATGCAATGCCTCACACTCTAATTAAATATCCCACAAAGAACAATCACACTGGGTTATGCTGTGTGAAGCACAGGGACACTTTTGGGACTTGTAGCCAAACAAACGCCAGGACAACACTGTCAGCCATCCTGTCAGCACAGGCACACCACCCCACAGGGAAGCAGAGTCAAAAGGAAGGAAGTATGTGCATGCTGGGAAGGGGGGTGTAGACAATAGCATGATGGGAGTGGTAGTCACAGCTCAACATCCCCCACCCACATGGCCCAGCAAGCTCACACTGAAGCATGCACACCTCACAGGGAGTGAAAAGCCACTTCAAAGATGTCTGACAATGGTGCTCTGTTGTGGGGAGTACCAGGCCCTGCTGGGAACTGGGCACCAACCAACAGCAGGACACCACTGACTGACATCCTGAGAGTCAACCTGCACCCACTGCAAGGGTGGCATGCTACATGGTGGGATAACTGGGCTGGGGGGAGAAGGAGGTCCGGATGTCAACCAAATACCACCAATTCTGGTCATGCACACACCTCAACATCCACATTGAAATGCATCAGGTTGGCAGGACAATGAGCCATACCAATATCAACCTCTGACTGTGACAACTTAGGACAATGCAATGTACAGGGCCGCATCCAGAGGTACAGTCACAACTGTCATGTGTTTGAACCATTGATGCCTGTAGAAACATAACATACATTGTGTGTCTCTTCCAAAAACAGGTGATGATGGGGACACAGCAGCAGATGAGGAGGAGTCCCTGTCCCAGGCTCCGGGGGACCCTGAGCTCTCTGGTGTGGAACAGACTCTGCCCTCATCGGATGGCGAAGACCAACCTGGCACCTCCGGTGTGAGTCATCATGCAGCACCAGCAGGACCACCATCTGCACCCCCTGCACCCATTCCTCCAACATCTGCCAACACACAGACCACCCCCGCCGACATGGACAGACCAAGGACACTCAATGACAACAGCACAGGGACCACGGCCCACCGTGAAGCAACGGACAACAACCCCAGTACCAACCCCCAAGGGGGCCTAGGGTCACCTGTGCGTGCCACCGTAGCTCCCGCACGTGTGGCCAGGGGTTTTGGGAGGGGTGGTAGGCAGAGGTCGCTGTTTGCAGAGGGGTCTGGACTGCATGATGACCCACAACTGGCACGCATTGCTGATGCGTACCAGAATAGCACCAGAGAGGTCAGCCAGGTAGTGGGGATCCTCAAGGACATTCAACAGCAGCAGGCTGCCCATCATGCCCGCTTGGACTCCCACATGTCCCGTGTGGAGACACACATGTCCCGTGTGGAGACACACATGTCTGGCATGGAGTCCAAGTGGGACACATTGGAAGAACTGACAGCGGTGCAGAGGGACATATTGACATGCCTCCTCCAGATTAGCACCAACATGTCCACACCTCCCTGTGTGCCCACAACATCTGGTGCCGCAACAACTGCAACTGCCACAGGGAGGGAGGATGACTCTGGTGGAGAGTCCTCTGCACCGCAGCGGCCTGCACTTGAGGGTCCCCCCAGAAAGAAGAGGGGTCGTCCGAGGAAGGACAACTGAGAGGCCGATGGCCATGTACATCCCCCAGGAACCCAACACCTGTTCTGGAAATTCTCCTTTGTGTGCAAACTGTTCACCCTGTCGAATGCAACCCAACTCTCCCACATGACATGTGGAGTTTAATTTGGACTAATGTATCAGATGACTGTGGACTTTACTCAGGACATTTCTGCTACCAACACTTCCAACTCATCTGGGATTCCAATACCAATGTACAGCACCCACCATCCTGTGCACTATCCTCACACATGTATGTAAATAAACTCGCTAATACACCATACTTGCCTCTGTTGTGATTCCAACATTGTTTTTGTCATGGAGATGATGATCTGCTAAATGACACTGTGCATGCTAACTGCCACAGCAAGTTCAACACCGTCATGTGAGTCATGGCGACGTGACACATATGAGGGAGACACACCACTAGGGCTACACAACACATAGACACCAGGGCCATCTGACTCATCGCCTACACTGATGTTGCCAGGAAATACAGTGGAATGCACAGACACCACACCTATTCAGAGTCTGTGTTAACTAGCCCACAGGTGCAGTAAGCAAATGTCAGTCAGATGTGTGACCACTAACCCTGGGCGTAGTTCGCGTAGTCGCTCTACGCGAAGCTACGCGAAGACGTCGAAGCGCTACGCGAGCTTCGCATAGCTTCGCGAGCGTGCGTAGCTGCTTGGCGCGCCCGTTCGCGATGCGTTTTTCTTGCTCGGGAACGCGTCGTTCGTGTTCGGGACGCTGTTTACGTGCTCGGGGGCGCGAACTTACCCATGCGGTCGCCTATGGGCGCGGCCATTTTGATTTTCACTTGTCCCGCCCGTTCGCGATCCCTTATTTCCTGTTCCGGGTCGCGTATAGCGTGCTCGCGATGCGCATTCCATGTTCGGGAACGCGTTGTACGTGTTCGCGACGTTTTGTGCGTGCTCGGGGAGAAATATCGCGCGAACTTACCCATGCGGTCGCGATGGGCGCGGCCATCTTGTTTTACCACTCTATGCTATGGTTCTGGGCCTGCTTTTCTATCCTCCCTCAATCTTTGCAATCCTTAGTTTTTTACACTGTTTTTCAATTTTTCTTTATTTCTTACCTATCTCTCTCTCTGCCTAAGTCTATATTTTGCATTTTTTTCTACTTTTTACTGTGTTTTTTTTACTTTCCAACTGTTTTATATAACTTTCTTCTTTAAGCTCCTACTTCTTCCCCTAACTTTATTTTTCCCTTCTAACTTTTCTTTTTCACCTCCTCCCACCCCAGAACCATGGCGAAGGGTAGCAGCAGCGGGTCAAAGAAGGGCAAGGGGCGTGCGCCCAATCGCCGCCTGCCTTGCGGCAGACTGCGCCCCGCAGGGGTGCAAGCCCGCCAGCTGTTTACGGAGGAGGAGGTGGCCGCCCTTGTTTTTTTTATTCAGCGCCACCTCCCCTTGACCTTGGCAGCAGGCGGCAGGCCAGGCTCCGGTTACCCGACCCAGGAGCGTCACCGTCGGTGGGCGAAGGTGCGTCGGGCAGTGTTTCGCTGCTCCGCGGTCCGGCGCACACATAACCAGCTGGCCCACCGGTGGTCAGACATTCTTGACCGGGAGCAGGACCTGTTGGACCTGCTAGGTGTCGAGGTCGTGGGGCTTGGTGAGTAGCCAATATATATAGTAGTATAAGTATTGTGATTTGTGTATACATTTTTTACAAATAATAACAAGAATAATGCTGCTTACATTGCAGGTAAATTACGTTTCAAAATCTTCTGTGATTGTAGGACACAGGTGCTGGGCGGTACTCTTACTTTTTTGCAACTTTGCGCTCGCTTGTCATTATTATGTAAGAGTTTACTTTAGAGAACTTCAGTTAGGTAATGCTATTGCTAGAGAGACTGTAGTCTTTCCTTTGTCCTCCTGTCAAATAGTGGTGGATGGATTTGATACTAGGTTTAGTTACTATTAGTTGATAATTTTTGAGCGGTCTGCGTGACGCATCCTCTGTCACTGAGTGCTGCTTACCCCAGTCCTTTTGTAGTTTGTTTAGTGAGTGGTACTGGTAAGCTTAGCTTAGCAGTGTCAGTCAGCTGCAGAACATCAGACGCAACCAACCAACAATTTGATGTATGCATTATGCACTGACTTTATGCATGTGTCCTCCTTCTCACCTATGCATTTTTGATGGAAATAAAAAATTGAAATGCATGCTTAATGAACAATTGGCCCGCCTGGAATAGGTGGGCTAGGTCAGGTGGTACTTAGGCTTAGTTAGTGTTCTGGATTTTATTTGAAACAATCAGAATGGAACACTGAATTAGTGTTCCCCAATAAGTAGACTGTCCGTGAATTCCGCAAGCCAGTAGGCGATCGGATTAGATAGGTCAATTTTATAGCAATTTTTGTTTCCTAAAACGTTTTTTGAGCGTTTTTTTAAGATAATTTATTTGTTTCACAGCAATCATTAATGTTTGTGTCTTTCTTTTTCTTTATTATATCTTACATGATCACTGATCTGCAGCACCCAGGGGCAAGAAGACGGGGTCCGAGTCGGCGGGACAACCACCAGAGGACCGCTCCTCTACCGAGGGCCCTGCTGCTGGTCCCAGTAAGTCCTCCAGTGGTTATATTAACAATTATATTGCCCTAACTTTTACTGGACCTTATTTATTCTGAACTATTAATTCTGGCTCCACTCCCTAATTATCTTTTTTACAAAAGATTCTTTGATCAGTTGATCTTGACTTGACTATCTGTTTCTAAATTCTGGTTATCCCTGCCTCTAAGTTCTAACTGCCTCTGCTATGAATGTCTGTACTCTGTACTACTAATATTAGTCTGTCGCTAAGCTTTCCCAGTTTGCATTGCCACTCTTTATTGTACGGTTTTGAATAAAACTCAGATTGACCAATACTAATAGCTCTAGCCACTGAGTCCAGTCCTTTCGGTTGTCCTCTTCTAGGCTTCTTAATCTTGAGGCTTTGACAATTACCACAAACAAAATGCACAACCAGATATTTGACTATTTTTGATAGGAATAGGATATAGTACATACTACTTGTATTCTGCACAGCCCCATGCAGAACTATGCACAATGAAAGAGGATGTTGGTGATGAGAGTTTGGAACTTGGACGTTCCTCACACCTCAGTCAGAAGTGAACCCACAATCCCCTGAACGACTAGCTAGTGTCTCATTAGGTCCCCGAACCCCCACCCGAAGATACCCAATGATTATGATTCCACAACCCAGAACATAACACACTTTCGCTCACTCACTCGTGTAAGTCCACCACCACCACCACACCAAATACCACATAGTCTATGTGTAAGTTCAAAAGGTTTATTTTCAAATGACAACTTCTGTAGGTTGTTCTATAAAATTCAGTGTACTCCAGCCAGCTCCAACAGCAAAATGCATAAGATTAAAACAATAAAAATTGTTGCAACAAGTGCATGCTGATATAGACAAAAGATCTGTGTGAATTCTGGGCGACTCCTCACCGTAGAACGTAGAATTACTGGTTACATGCATCATTCATAAGCTCTGCAAATCTCTGGTTCGTACTCGTAGAAGGGAATCCTCTGCCTGAGAAAAATGGTGCGTGTTAAATTTAATGCAAGCATTTGTCAGTCCTGCCAAAAAACTGTAACATGTTACCTATGGCTAAGTAATACGGACTAACGGAACTCCATAACAAAGTGGCTTGTTTTCCGACCTCTTGTACGCAACGCTCAGACAGTAGCTGTATGTGCTCATGTGGGCTCAAAAGGCGTCTTACTGTTACTGCACAACAAGCTGCGAGGTAACATGCGCAAAAGACATGAAGCGAAAAATGGTTGCATGGCTCAGGCTAACTTTGCAAAGAGTAGAGTATAGTATAATAATGACCTTAGGGACCATAATAACACTATTAGTGTCTGTCTACTGACTGTACTCTAGTACCCGATTTGGACTATTGAATGTGATTTATAATAATAAATATGTATTAACCTTTTTTCAATCTTGCTAGTGAAAAATAATAAATAGGGGGAGGTGTACAGGCATCTAAAAATGTGTCATGTTTTTGCTAGGCGTACTACCGACCAACAGTGCCGGTGGGGCCAGCGGCGATGGCGTTGCGGCCATTCCGGAGGGGGCAGGAGATACAGGGGTGAGCCAGCAGCAGTGGCGGGCGGTGGTAAGTTATATTCATGACTTATTGACATTGCACTAGCTGGAAGGGTGTGTGGAGTGGACTTCACTCACTGTACTGTTGTTGAGACTTATTAGGTATGAAGTTGTAGTGAACATTATACAACGGTTAATAAAGAAGACACCCTTTACTTAGCAGCATGAGCAATGCAGTACCAATAGCATTACCAGCGTGACTTCATTAACCAATGGCCTCTTATATCTGACTCCAACTCAGCTGTGAAAGTTTTATGGAGGAGACTAAAAGTCAGATCAGATGACCTTGATGGATGTGTTGAACAAAAAGGGAAAGAAGGGTGGAAGGAGGAAGGGCGGGCGAGATTTAATATGATGACTGGCAGAGAAGGATACGTTGGAAGCATGGATAGGTGGCTGATAGGAATCAGATGCATGTGTTGTTGAAGGATGGGTGGAAGGTGAAAGAAGAATGGATGCCTGCCTGGGTGGGCGACACAGTATGGGTGGATACCGTGGATAGCAAGAATCATCAGCGGTGTTTGGGTGAAACTCAAAGCCAAGGCAAGCAACGGAGTGAGTGGACGCATGCGTTGTTGTTGGTGAAACAAAGTAAGGTTTGTGGAGAGATTAAGAAGAATGATTGACATTTACTTAGAATGGATGGATGCCTGTATGTATTCATCATAGACAGCATAGGTGGAGACTGTCACGGGATGCTCAGTTTTAGGGAATGTTAAAGAAACCGCGCCAGCGTACCAAAGCCGATGTGGGGAGGGGCAGGGTGGGGGTAGTAGTAAACAATGTATTACGCGGGCAAATACAGGTAACTTTACTGTAACATACAAATAAATAAAGTGAATTTCATTGTGCGCACTGCACCGCCAAATGGGATGCAGTGTGCGCAACAAAATTAGTTTCATTTATTTATATGTTTACTTACCTGTAATTGGCCGTAATCCATAGTTTACTACCCCCATCCTGCCCCTACCCACGCCACCGCCCGGCCAAACTCCCCGAGTCCCACCAACGACCGCTACTGACCTTATGTCGTTGTCCCATATAAAAGCAACGATCATTGGATCAGATATATAATCTGCCTTTTTGTAGTAGCCAAGGCACTGTGAAATTGAGCAATTGCCCTCCATGTAACAGAGAGTATGGCCAGTGCCACCCGTAATAGAAAAATACGAGCTTCCCCACCTGCAAACAGTAGTAAATCAAACTAATGTTACTCTGCGTCATGACTCGTATGTTTGTCTTGGCTTCAAGCATAGATGACCGAGCTGGCAATGCCGGCTACAACCAGGTTATGTCATTTCCCTAAACTAGAGATAAGAAGAACACTGGTGTACTGTGTACTGCTTGGAGTCCATAGTGCTAGTATAATGCCTGAAACTCCCACAAATGTTAGAGGCCGAGGAAGTGGGAGGATAGATAGATTATTACCACAAATGTTATGTACTGTGCTTCTTGCTAGTGCTACTGTGCCATTATGTGTTGAATTAATTTTGTGTTACTGTTTATGTAAGAGTACTGGTTACAACAATATTTTCTTTCTTTCTTTTCCCAAGACAAACCATCGCGGAAGGAGTTGGCAGTCAGGGCCCGGCGCCGGAAACTGGAGGCCATATGCCGGGAGTACCGGAGGCTGGTGGCTCTGGCGGAGGAGGAGGAGGAGGCGGCAGCAGCTGCAGCCTCGTCCGATGCCCCGGGCCCCAGCCAGGCCCCAACTCCAGCGGTACGGCGCCGCGGTCTGATAGCCAGCCGCCGCAAATCATTAACAGCCAGCACTGCTGCTGTCCCCCATTGTGGATGCCACTGCAGGGCATTCCGCAAGAAGATTCTCCTCCGGATGGCACGGCAAGAGGAGCAAATGGAGGAGCGGGTGAAACTCCTGGTGGACAAACACCTTAAAGCCCGCCGATTATAACATCGAGGACCCTGTTGCTTTGCCCCTTTTTATTCCTTGTTTTGGTGGGTGGGAATTGGGCGTTGGGGTTTCGGGACATTCTTTGGACTTTTTTCGTTTTGGACATTGGTTGGGGTTAGGGAGAGGGGTGGGTCAGGTGTGGGATAGTTTATTTTTGTTAGGGTAATAAATTATATTTATACTTAAACATACAATGTTAATGTTTTGTGGGGGGTTACTGTTTTACGAATTAACGTCACATTGGTTTGCTTGCTGCTGCAGGGCCGCAGCCAGTGTTTGATTTAAATAATCTGCCGATGATGTATAACAAACAGATAGATGCGGTACCCCTCACCGAGTTATTTGTCCTACTAGTATTCTACCTCCCACCAAACTTATCTTACCTGTGATTGATGATGACTACGTTCGGCACAGCGATGGCTGCATGGTTTCCATAGAGAATGTAGAAGATGCCATGGTTGTGGTGGTAGTACTAGAGTAGACACTGGCAGTAGCATTTGCTAAAAAAATTTAAAAAAGAGACAGTCACTTGCCTGAGAAAAACTGTGGGAGGAGTAGTCGAACGAAGTGAAATACAGTACAGAAGACGACTGCCAAACAAACAATATTGCAGTTGCAACTGCTAAAGTCAAATTAAACATAATGGTGGCGGGGACAGCCTAGTACAAGAAGTTATAAACTGCAGTTGTGCTGTCGAGTGAGTCACTTAACTTAACACAATCGTAATTCGTAACCTTTACTGCTGTGTGGTAGGAGTTTGATGATTAATGCAATCAATGACGGCAATTAATTATGATGTACTACTATTAGCCGTTGACGGCTTGCACAATGACAATGCACATAGACTGAGCATGGGTGGCCAAGCAGAAGAAGCTCCTCGCCCTGCCTTGCAATTGAATTAGTGTTGCTTTCACCACATCTGCCCCAGCAAGCGTGTGATCAATTGGTGTACATTTTATGTAGTCACATCACACCTCAATATAAATCACAGCCCGGGGGAAGAGGGTTAGGGTTTGATGAATGGATGGGAAGGGGGTTTGGGGAAAGGTTTGAAAATGAAAAACAGTATGCATGGACAACAAAAGCAAAGCGCAATCTTGGCAGACGACCATGATCTTATCCAAAAAATCAATAAAGCGAGAAAAGGGAAATGCATGCGTTAATGATGAAGATTAGATAACTTGATGGTTAATGAGTAGTACATAATAACTCCTACTAGACAATTAGACAGTACAGGGCACCAGTATATTCTATTTCTATGCAATTTGCCTTGCCTGTAATATGCCCTCAGAGACCCAAATTCCATGTTGTACTGGGCTTACTTGTAAAGATAGCAAAGACAATTAACAAACATTTGTAGGGATCAATTAGCAAACAAACACACAACACACAGTCCTAATGATTGCAGAGAAAAAGGAATCAAATTAATTAAAAGATGAATGATGAATGATACTAAAGTTACTGTATTATCATGCTAAAATTGTGGAGTTGAATCTCGTCCTTCCTCTTGGTCCTATCTTCCATGGACGCTCCGCACATCAATCTTGGTGGCCTTCCTGATGCCGATTGGTAAGGTAAATGTGAGTTGTGTCTCCCAGTATAGCAAGCACAGGGTAAAGGCCGGCCTGTAACGTCTAGATGGAAAAACAAAAGGGGTATTGAGAAATCAATGAATAAAAAAAAAAAAAACATCAGTTACGGTGGAGTCCAAGAAGAGAAGAGAGAACACTTTCAGAGTGAGGCGGCTTGGATATATCGTGTAGATTCTGTTTACAGCATTAAGCTACAACAACAACAGGACAGAACAGGCCCACCACAGCACCAGCCCGGCCGTGACCCAACCTCCATTTACCTTAATTTTTGACATAGCCAGACAAAAGGCATACACAGCAACTTAGCATTTTCCTAATTAACTGACAAAATCAATGCTCCGCTGTCAGTCATCACTACACTCGTGACTCGACTAGACCACTACATGGACATGTAGGTCTGCTGTGTTTACTACTTTCTTGTTGAATTGTTGTGTTTATGTTTACCTTATGCCACTTCATGAAATGCAATTAGTCCTTGAATCATCTCCGATCCAACTGAATGACTGCGCGCGAAAAGATAGTATGGTCATCATCATGGTGTGGTACGTGTTGTCCAACTACAACTCAGTCTGTATTGTTGACTCCGATTAAGTCCATATTCCATATTAAAAAATTGCAACAGATATTGGCCTGCACCTGCAGTAGTAGGAGTACAATTTGGTTATTAAACAACAAGAAAGGAAACATTGACTGTCACTTATTTACTTGAGTCACTTTGTAGATTAACTAGTAGAGTAGAGTTCGACTTCATGCACAACATCAACAACAAACAACAGCAATCGCTCAGAGTCTGCAAACATCCAATGCATTCCATCATTACCTGTCTTGCTCTTCTCTTTGGCTGTCAGATCATCAGATGCCTAGTGATGACATTTTGTTTTTGTTTTTGCGGGGCAGTGGCCTCATCATTATTACTCCAGTCCACATTCATTTTGAGTGTTAGGCGCTGTTTCGGTTTTCGTCGTATTCATCTGTGGCACCTTTGTCACAGTTTAAGTTGCTTCCCATGGTCAGCAGCACTGTGATGATGGTCCGCGGCCTGTGTAGTGCTCATTGCTGGTCATTTGAGTTTGCACAAATGTCAGCAAGTTTCTTCGAAGAGTCTATTGTCTTTCTCTGCCAAGTACCTTCTGTCCTGACAGTGAGGACCTTTGGATGCCTGCTGAGGCTGTAGCCTTCGGACACTGATGAGTTTCAGCTTGAAAACAAAACGGAGGATAGCTATAGTAGTCACGTTTCACTTCTAATGGAGGCGGGACTGGTAAAGGCAACATTTATTGTACTAATGTCTGGCTTGATGGAAATGTACTCGTGCGAGACAGGAAGATGAAGCAGGACTCTGAAGAGTGGACAGTTAAATGCACAGACGTGCAACTCCAATAGGGAAATAAAAAGAAGACGGTGGTGATGGTTTTGTTGTGATTTGATTTGAACCAGAAAGACAGATACACAGACACATAAAGGAAGGAAGAAAGCAACAATTTGAAAGCCTAGTTGTCAGGGAAGAGGAGCTCGTCCTCAAACTCTGGTGGTTCGGACAGAAGTAGGTCCTGTAACGCACTATTTACGTCATCCAAGTCGCTCTGCTCTTCCTGCTGTGATTCACGTATTTTGTAATCCGGTGGTATAAAGTGCTGATTCATTTTGATCATGGTTAACCTCTCCACGCTTTGGGCCGAGAGACTGGTCCTTTTCGAAGTTACAATGGCACCAGCAGCACTGAAAACACGCTCAGAAGAGACACTTGCGACAGGGGAAGCGAGATACTTTATCGCCAGCCTGCTGAGCACTGTCCATTGGCTTCTTTTCCCATACCAATACACCAATGGGTTTCCATCCATGAAGACCTCTGTTGGGTCATCCAGATAGGCCTGGACCATCCGCTCAATGTTAAGGGGTGCTCGGATGTGCTCGGCCGGTTTTGCCTTTGCATCAGCACTGGACTTACCATACCCCTGCTGTAGAAACCAATCAGTTGCACATTGTGCTGCGGACGATCCTGTTCTTGATGTTATTGTTGGTGTAGGTGACTGCTGGGAGGCAAATGCACTGCCCTCAGGCTCCGAGTATAACTTGACTCTGGATGCCCTGTAGTACTGGTTATGGCCTGTGGTGGGGGCCTGTAATTAACAGCCGTTCACTTTCGAAAATAGTTGCTTCCTTAGCTATCAAAGTTTTGTAGTTGGCAACATCCACTTCCGAAAAGGAATTACTGCCTTGCTGTTCAGAAATACTTTGTACCGTGGATCCAAAATTGTGGCACTAATGTAATGTGGTTGTGACAAAATTTTATTTTTAATCCTTGTATTTTCCGATAAGCGAGCGGCTAAGGTCTCCGCCAAATGATATGCGTCTTGTTTGTCATCCACACCTGTGTACGTTTCAGACACATCCTTCAGCTGTTGCTCTAGCATGTGCAACAATGGGATAGCTTGGCCCATAGTACAGTCCTCCCTGCTGACTTCACGTGTGAAGATCTCAAAAGGAAGTAGCATCTCAGTCAGGCATTTAATGAGGTCCCATTGAGCCATCTCAACGGTCATGCCTCTCACAGTAGGTTCCCCTATTCTTTGCATGACATAAGCATTGAGTGGTATGTACAGTTCAAACAGACGATCAAGCATATAATAAGTTGAGTTCCAACGTGTTGGCACCTCCTGGATGAGCGCTTTGACTGGCAGTTTATGCTCACGTTGAATGACCCTCAGCTGCTTCCGGGCTTTAAAAGAATGGCTGAAATGTGTGCATATTCTTCTGCAGGTGACCAGTAAGTTGCTGACTTTTGATTCATTTTTCAAAAAGTCTTGAACAACAATGTTAATGCAGTGTGCCAAACACGGGACCCTGAAATAGCCACCATTGCGCATGGCCAAAACTACATTACTGCCGTTGTCCGTGGCAACAAAACCAATCGTAAGCCCTCTTGGGCGCAGCCACTCAAAGACCTTGGTGTTAAACTCTTCCAAAATGTTTGCAGCAGTATGAGATTTCTCCATGGCAAACATGGCTACAGTTGCATGTTTGCGAGTGGCATGAAAAATCTCTGCAGTATCAACACCAGCAGATAGCTGTTCTCTAACACCCACAAAACTGATCCAGTGTGCAGTGATGCACATGTAATCTGTGGCTTGGCAACTGGTCCACATGTCTGTAGTCAGGTGGATACTGTGAACAGCACTCTGCTTCAAGGCCTTTCCTAGCAATTCCAGCACGTCGTGATGTAGTGCTGGAACTGCAACTCTGGCAAAATAGTAGCGGCTGGGAACATGCCATTTTGGGCAGATGGTTGACACAAATTCCACAAAACCCAACCCTTCAACAAAAGAAAAAGGGAGAAGGTCCAGTGCTAACATTTTAGCCAGCTTCGCATTGTACAAACGTGCTATTGGGTGGTTGCGTTCGTACTGCCCCTCACCCCCAAACATGCTGATAATGGTAGGCTGCATGGTTTTCCTTTCTCTTAGGCTCAACGCACTTTTTGGTAGTGCGGACCTGGTACTTCTTGGTGTCTCCGGCTGACTCTTACTCTTGTGCCACTGAGATGTTGCTGAAGATGTGTGCAACGTTAAGACTGCACTGCTGGGGTCAGGGACACCTTGTGTACCACTAGTGAGAATGTCTCCCTGTCCTTCCTCTTCCACCGTGATCGGATCTTCTTCTACTCCTTTATCCCCACCAACACCAGTGGTTGCCGTTTTTTTTCTGTCGCGAAGGTGGTCCTCCCAGCTGATCAAGTGGTGTTTTTTCAGATGGGTCATTTGGCCTCCGGTACCATAGTTTGTACCAAGCTTACCACGACTAACAGAGGTATTACAAATGGAGCATATAGCAATGTTCTCCTCCTTTTCGCTAACCGTAAAGAAGTCCCAAACTGGGGAGCTTAACTTTGGCCTCCTGCTGGAGGTGCCACTTCCAATGCCGGATGATCTGTAGGGTGTGTGTTGAATTTGACTCTGTGCTGCTGTACCACTACCTACTCCTACAGAGGTGGTGGTTGTGCTGGATGTAGGTCGCTGCCGGGCCTTTGCTAATGCAAATATGGAAGCTGTAGGTCGTGTTGGTGTTACCTGTGGAGGTATGCGTGCTACATCCCTCGCAGCGATTTTGGATAGAGTAAGAATGTTGGTCTCCATCTCCTCGGGGCCGGGAGTGATGTTCATGATGACTGGCTCGTCGTCATCATCATCATCATCTTGCTGTTCTACATCGACCTCCATAAGTGTAAGGCTTTCTGGAACCTTCCTTTTCCCTAGCTTGGTCTTGGAACGTGGCTCCCTCTCAGACTCAGTTTGAGGCTTCCAAGTGGCATCTAGATCATCAGAAGGGGGCTTGGCGAAGAACTCGATGGACTACCCCTCCTTTTCCTTGCTGGGGATTTGGAAGACAATGGATCTTCTGAATGAGTGGCTTCTTCTTCTACCTCTGCATGAGGCTCAATTTCCTGAACTGCCCCTACTTCAGGAGGAACAACAACTACTATTGCGGGCGGTGGTTGCGGCTGTTGTTGTTGACCACTTATCTGCTGTGTTTCCTCCTGCGTTGATTGGGTACTACTTTGAGATAGCGATAAGTTTATCTCCGGCTCAGCATCACTGCTTTCCACCATTAGGCTGGCTACCTCTTCTCCACTCATGTGCTTGGCCCTGGGTTGGTGGGTTGGGTCCACTGATGCGGATGTGCTGCCCCCAGCTTGCCCCCGGACACCGCTGCTGCAGGCGCAATTTTTTTTTCCCAAAAAGGTACTGGCCGGCACACCAGACTTCAGTGTCACTTGCTTCTTCTGTTCCTTCTTCTTCTCAATAGCAACTTTCTTGGTACTGGAGGACCTGGTACCTGCTTTCTTTGGGCCCATCTTCTTCAGATGTCAGCAGCACTCAGTTGCAGAGATGTCTGGTCAGTCAGGTCACACGTCACGTTGTGTGTCCAGCAGCAGGATGTCTGTCTGGAAGTGCAACAGGCAATGTTGAGAGACACACCTCCTCCTCAGTCTTTGTGCACCTAAAAGCAAAAAAGGCAGAACATCAGTCAAACATAGCACAAATCAAACAAATAGAATATAGAACTTAGTGTGTGGTGGCCTCAATTATTAAATTTCAGAAACTCTTCCAACAACAACACACAGTGTAGCCATTTGTGAGACGTTGACAACAAGGCCAGGGCTTTCCTGGCTACTGTACACTCTGGAAGAATAAGAATATTAAAGAACTAAAACTAAAATGTACTGGAGCATGTTTGGCCTAAATTTGTGCATCACGTCACGTGTGATGTATTATATAGCAGCATCAGGGAGCTGCAGCTGGCAATGGGGATGGATTTGGCAGCAGTAAAACAAGAGGAAAAATGGAAAGACACGCAGGCCTATTTGGCAAAAACAGCACACTAATAACTACCACAACAAAATGGCCCCCAGAAACATGGTGACTCACAGGCACAAGGCACGGCAAACAATGAACTCAAGCAGGCCTATATATGGGCAGACAAAGGATGCCTTATAAAACACACACCGCTTTCATGCAAAAACAAAAATCCACATGGCTAAAAACACTTTGGAAAGTTAGACAACCACTACAACAACACTATTATAATGACAGTACACACGCAAAAAATGCATTTATTTACCACACCCAATAAGTGAAATAGTCAGACCCTCCAAAAAAGCCAGATTTCGGAATTCAATTTAATCTATTCAATGCCATCTAGGGCCTAAATGATGCCAAAGTTACACAGACTACACAGAAACAGTTTTATGCACCCATGGTGACTACCTCTGGGCCTACTGGCATACTGGGCCGCAAGCTTGGAGGCCTATGGCAAAAGCACAGTGGCTGGTTTAACAAAATGGCCGCCGCCCACATGTCCAGGCCACCCAAAATAACAAAAAGTGAAGACAAAGGACAGGACCAGGCAGTTGGAGACTGTGGGAAACTTGCTACCTCTTGGAAAAAATTGTAAAACAAAGAAAAAATGACTCCTTGATCACCAAACTACATCTAAATGACAACCTGAGGAGTTTTTGTGCAAAATGAACTAAATCAACATTTTCGAGAAGGTTTACTGATGCTCGAGAGATATTGTTCGCCAGATTGTAAATCCTGCGTGTTCGGCATCGCGATCGTCACAAATTGTCGTTATCGCGCGCGCAAAACGTACATTGAGCGCGAAGAAGTTCAAAAGTGTAAGTCCGCGTTGTCGCGCAGTGCGGACTTGCCCAAAGTCCGCGAGCTGAAGGCCCAGGGTTACCTACTGGCTGAAAAGGCCTATTTATTTAACAAACACCACAAAAAAGAAAATACGCTCCAAAAACCACTTTTACAAATTAAAAACAATGCCATCCATGGCCTCAATTATGTTACAATTCAACAGACAACAAAAAACAGTTTTTATGCACCCATGAGGATGACTACCGCCGGGCCTACTGCCACACTAGGCCGCAAGCTTTGAGGCCTATGGCAAAAGCACAGTGGCTGTTCACACAAAATGGCCGCCAACAACAACAAGAAAAGGAAGACAAGACAGACAATGCAGGCCTAAGGCAAAAGCACAATGCCTGGCTTCACAAAATGGCTGCCACCCACATGGCCAGGCCACCCAAAATAACAAAAAGTGAAGACAAAGGACAGGACCAGGCAGTTGGAGACTGTGGGAAACTTGCTACCTCTTGGAAAAAATTGTAAAACAAAGAAAAAATGACTCCTTGATCGCCAAACTACATCTAAATGACAACCTGAGGAGTTTTTGTGCAAAATGAACTAAATCAACAGTTTCGAGAAGGTTTAATGATGCTCGAGAGATATTGTTCGCCAGATTGTAAATCCTGCGTGTTCGGCATCGCGATCGTCACAAATTGTCGTTATCGCGCGCGCGAAAACGTACATTGAGCGCGCGAAGAAGTTAAAAGTGTAAGTCCGCGTTGTCGCGCAGTGCGGACTTGCACAAAGTCCGCGAGCTGAAGGCCCAGGGTTACCTACTGGCTGAAAAGGCCTATTTATTTAACAAACACCACAAAAAATAAAATACGCTCCAAAAACCACTTTTACCAATTAAAAACAATGCCATCCATGGCCTCAATTATGTTACAATTCAACAGACAACACAAAACAGTTTTTATGCACCCATGAGGATGACTACCGCCGGGCCTACTGCCACACTAGGCCGCAACAAGCTTTGAGGCCTATGGCAAAAGCACAGTGGCTGTTCACACAAAATGGCCGCCAACAACAACAAGAAAAGGAAGACAAGACAGACAATGCAGGCCTAAGGCAAAAGCACAATGCCTGGCTTCACAAAATGGCTGCCACCCACATGGCCAGGCCACCCAAAATAACAAAAAGTGAAGAAAAAGGACAGGACCAGGCAGTTGGAGACTCTGGGAAACTTGCTACCTCTTGGAACAAATTGTAAAACAAAAAAAAATGACTCCTTCATCACCAAACTACATCTAAATGACAACCTGAGGAGTTTTTTGTGCAAAATGAACTAAATCAACATTTTCGAGAAGGTTTAATGATGCTCGAGAGATATTGTTCGCCAGATTGTAAATCCTGCGTGTTCGGCATCGCGATCGTCACAAATTGTCGTTATCGCGCGCGCAAAACGTACATTGACGCGCGAAGAAGTTAAAAAGTGTAAGTCCGCGTTGTCGCGCAGTGCGGACTTGCCCAAAGTCCGCGAGCTGAAGGCCCAGGGTTACCTACTGGCTGAAAAGGCCTATTTATTTAACAAACACCACAAAAAAGAAAATACGCTCAAAAAACCACTTTTACCAATTAAAAACAATGCCATCCATGGCCTCAATTATGTTACAATTCAACAGACAACAAAAAACAGTTTTTATGCACCCATGAGGATGACTACCGCCGGGCCTACTGCCACACTAGGCCGCAACAAGCTTTGAGGCCTATGGCAAAAGCACAGTGGCTGTTCACACAAAATGGCCGCCAACAACAACAAGAAAAGGAAGACAAGACAGACAATGCAGGCCTATGGCAAAAGCACAATGCCTGGCTTCACAAAATGGCTGCCACCCACATGGCCAGGCCACCCAAAATAACAAAAAGTGAAGACAAAGGACAGGACCAGGCAGTTGGAGACTCTGGGAAACTTGCTACCTCTTGGAAAAAATTGTAAAACCAAACAAAAATGACTCCTTGATCACCAAACTACATCTAAATGACAACCTGAGGAGTTTTTTGTGCAAAATGAACTAAATCAACATTTTCGAGAAGGTTTAATGATGCTCGAGAGATATTGTTCGCCAGATTGTAAATTCTGCGTGTTCGGCATCGCGATCGTCATAAATTGTCATTATCGCGCGCGCGAAAACGTACATTGAGCGCGCGAAGAAGTTAAAAGTGCAAGTCCGCGTTGTCGCGCAGTGCGGACTTGCCCAAAGTCCGGCGAGCTGAACGCCCAGGGTTACCTACTGGCTGAAAAGGCCTATTTATTTAACAAACACCACAAAAATAAAATACACCCCAAAAACCACTTTTACCAATTCAAAAGTAAACAAGGCCATCCATGGATGCCCGGCCTACATGATGTTTAAACTTTAAATTCAACAGACATCACAGAAACCTGCACCCATGGGTACCTCGGGCTCTAGTCTGGGCCTACTGGCTGAAATTCCAATCAAAGAAAAACAACTAGGCCCCTGCAGAAACTACAGGCCACAACAATACATTTAAAAAAATATGGAAATCCCCCAAAAAATGTAGGTACAAACAAGCCCCAATCAAACAAACAAGTACACCAATTCTCCAACTTACTTGTAAAATCTCAAATCCAAGAGTCCTCAAATCCAATCCAATGATATGATGCAGCAGACAGACACAAAAAGTGATCCTTCCAGGTCAAAATCAAAATGCAAGTGAACAGCACATGGACAAAACACTGGGAGGAGCCTGCTGGACAGGAACAGGAAGTTTGAGAATCAGGGGCACTTCCTTCCTCTTGGAAAAAGAGAAAAAGGACTCCTTGCTCACCAAACTACATCTCTAAATGACAACCTGAGGAGTTTTTTGTGCAAAATGAACGAATTCATCTTTTTCGAGAAGGTTTTATGATGCTCGAGATATATTCATCGCCAGAATGTAGTTTCTTCGTGTTCGGGATCGCGATCTTACCAACACTGCCGCCGGAAGTCAGATCGCGCGTCCGAATGACGTGTTCGCGGTCGCACACTCTCGCGGGAACTTGCGGCCGGATTCCAAATCTCGTGGCGCCCGCGAACGGATAGGAAGTCGCGTCGGCGAACGCAGAATCACGGTAGGTCGTTACCGCGCGCGCGAGAACGTATATTGAGCGCGCGATGAAGAAAAACAGCTACGCTACGCCGCAAATTGCGTAGCGCACGGTAGCTTCGCGTTCTACGCGAATCGCGAAGTTACCGCAACTTCGCAGGCTTCGCGAGCGTAGCGAATTTCACCGCCCAGGCTTAGTGACCACAGACAACGCACATCCCAAAGTGAAGCACAGGTTTATTACACATTTGTAACATGTTGTTTCCACTACAAATGCAAGGTAATCCCACGTGGCAGTGGCCACACAGTCAACAAGTGTAGAAGAAATAAAGTCCAGGGGTGTGTGGCACATCACCTGTAGGGAAACAACTGCTTCCACCCTGAAAGCTGAATCATGGTGTCGGGGGATCCGGTTTGACCAAACAACTCTGAAAGTACCCTGTGAAGGACAGACATGACACACAGTCAAAAGCACTGAAGAACAGGACAGAAATGCAATACTCATGCCCAATACATGTCACAAGATACCTACACAAAACCAAGTTAGCATGTCAACACTGTTGGGGAGTACAGACTACCTGTAAGGACACATCGCTGCACGCATCCAGTCAAGTAGCACATGGCCACACTCAAACAGCACCAGAGCACCACCCACACATATCATGCAAACTCACATCATAGACATGACATCTCTGGATACTCACATTCAGCTGAAGAAGTTGGTGATGAGCTGTGTGCGGACATCACCCTCATCATCATCATCATCACTGGCATCGTGGCCCAGGCCAGGATCCTCCACAGGTGGCGGATGTTGGTCATCGTCATCCAGGATGAGAGGCAACTCCTTCCGCACTGCCAGGTTGTGTAGCATGCAGCAGACGATGACAATCTTGCACACCTTTGCTGGGGCATATGGGAGGGCCCCTCCTGTCTTGTCTAGGCAGCAGAAGCGGCTCTTCAGGAGACCAAATGTCCGCTCGATCACTCTCCTGGTCCGACCATGTGCCTCACTGTAGCGCATCTGGGCTGGTGTCACAGGGTTCCTGAGGGGTGTCAGCAACCACAGCATGTTGGGGTATCCGGAGTCACCTACATACAGACAATTGCACATTAGCTGAGTTGGAAAAGAGGGCGGAATACAACATTGCAGAACACACACAATGGTACAAAGTCAGTACACACCAACAAGCCAGGCACGCTGGTTCTGCATCTGTGACATCATCCTTGGGATGCGACTACTCCTCATCACGTAGGCATCGTGTGCCGAACCGGGGAAACGCGCACACACATGTGAGATGCTCATATCTGCAAGACATACCACCAGAGCAATGATCGAATGGTAATGTTTCCTGTTCCTGTATGCCTGCTCATGTGCCTGTGGTGGTACCAAAGCCACATGTGTCCCATCAATGGAGCCAATGACATGTGGCATCCTCCCCAGGGCATAGAAGTCACACTTGACGTCAGTGAGTTGTTGACGTTTAGGGAAATAGATGTACTGGTTCAGGTATCTCAACATTGCCTCCAAAACATCGCGTAGCACACGGCTGAACATGGTCTGTGACATCCTACCAGCAGACGCCACAGTGTGTTGAAAGGTACCGGTGGCAAAGAAGTGTAGGGCTGCCATCACCTTCACCTTGGGGGTCAGCACTGTAGGGTATGGCCGGCCAGGTTGCAAATGTGGGGCCAACCGCACCGCCAATTCCTCAATCAGCACCCTGTTGAAGCGGTACCGTCGGATACAGTCACGTTCAACCATCGTTGCAAGGTCAGGAAATGGTCTATGGACAGCTGGTGCCCTGCAGTGCATAGGTGAAGAAAGAAAGATTGTCAGTCACCCCACATATGTGGCATTGACCATACTCAATATCACATGATACATCATTACGAGACACAAGTACCTGATGTGTGTGCCGTTCTGTATGGACATATACGGCACCTACATGGCCAACATCTAACATCACAGTTCAACATGTGTTGACAACAAGTTCCAGGTTGTGCTATGGGAAATCATTAGGCTGTGTCACAGCACCCATGTACTGCTGTCACGTTCCAAACACACACCACAGTGACATGTGAGGACAGATGTGCCACAGGCATCACAGCTCATGGACAGGTAGATTCCCAGGGACCTTGTATTGCCACATGGACACTGGCATGACATTGCGTATCATGTACATGTCAGCAAAACAACCATGACTCCCACAGGTAGTGGCCCCTGTTGCCACTGCAGGACAGACATGGACGTCTGTGACACACACACGCACAACATCAAAGTCCATGCACAAACAACGTGGATGGGGAGACTGTCTCCCATTGTGCACATGGAATCAGAGATATCGGAAACACAACATGCACACAGACTGTGGAGGGCCATCACTATTGTGGCAATGGGTCACCCTGTGACATACATACCTTCCCACATGGGACTCAGGGGGTATGTGACATGACATACACATACACAACCTGGAAATGTGACCATGCCACATGCTCTGAACTGAACAGTTGCACATCACAGTGGTCATGTGCACAACACACAAAGGATTCTGTCCCCATGAACACGTGCACAGCCTGGGAGTGGCTGCCCCCAAGTGCCACCAAAAAAAACACATGTTGACCCCCATACACACACAGGTAATGCAACCTTACATGCCTTAGGATACAGCGTGGACAGGCTGTGGTGTTGTAGGTGTGCCCCTGAGTCCCTGGCAAGTAAATGTGGCTGGCATACGTTCACCAATGACAACCATGGTGACATATGCGAGTGACTTGTACAGGGACGCGTCGTATAGCAATGGACCGATCCGTGTGCACGCATTGGACATTGCATATGATGTGGACGGATGCGTGTTGTCATCCGAAATACGCGTTGTACAGCAATGGACCGATCGGTGCGCACGCTTTGGCCATTGCATATGATGTGGACGGATGCGTGTTGTCATCCGAAATACGCGTTGTACAGCAATGGACCGATCGGTGCGCACGCTTTGGCCATTGCATATGATGTGGACGGATGCGTGTTGTCATCCGAAATACGCGTTAGTACAGCAATGGACCGATCGGTGCGCACGCTTTGGCCATTGCATATGATGTGGACGGATGCGTGTTGTCATCCAAAATACGCGTTGTAGAGCAATGGACCGATCGGTGCGCACGCTTTGGCCATTGCATATGATGTGGACGGATGCGTGTTGTCATCCGAAATACGCGTTGTACAGCAATGGACCGATCGGTGCGCACGCTTTGGCCATTGCATATGATGTGGATGGATGCGTGTTGTCATCCGAAATACGTGTTCTACAGCAATGGACCGATCGGTGTGCACACATTGGCCATTGCACATGATGTGGACGGATGCGTGTTGTTTTTCGAAAAACGCGTCGTACAGCAATGTTCCGATCGGTGCGCACGCATTGGCTATGGCCTGACATGGTAACGGACGTGTTTTCGAAGCTTTAACGAGTCGGATGCAGTGAATTCAGTTGGCCAGCCACAACAATGTTGCAAATTCATGGGTGTCATGAAGTTGAACTTTTGAAGGATGCTGTGGGCGTGTATAAGTGGTGCAATTCCATGGATTGGCCAGATTCAGAAGATGCAAACGACTTGGACCTATCACTTTGGACACATGGGACAGTATCTGCCTCTGCAGCACACATATAATGCTGGCTGTTCCACTGAGAGCTCACTTGCCTGCACTACATGCTCCAGGCCGACATCTGCCACCAACACAGCTGCTGTCTCTGCATCCTCTGGCTACTGCAATGGCACGTACTGTGGATAGAGCCCAAGCCTTCAGCACTGAGGAGAACCAGGCCCTGCTGGACAGCCTCCTTCCACAGTACAGCAAGCTGTATGGGAAACCAGGGGAGCAGGTAAGTGTGCTGTCCACTGCCTTACTAATTGTGCATGTTGTCTGACTAGCAAGACGTACAGTGTGTACACCAGTGGCTAGCATGCTCACTGAGTAGTTGTCACCCCCCAAAGTGTGTAGTCACATGCACTGAACAGGTATAGTGCAGTAACAGTGCATTCCAACAAGGTTTGACTTCCCAGGCAATGATACCATTTAGTAACTGCTGGCAAACTGTTCATAGCCATAGTTGCACTACCTGTGTAGATCATATGCCCCTGTGATTGAGACATGTATATCCAACTGTGTGATGCACGGAAATGTTGCATGTGTAGTAATGGCCTTTTCACTTTGTCATCCTCACAGTTTGATGCCCACCAGAAGCAGGAGTTCTGGCTGATCATCGTCCGGGCAGTACGATCGGTGGGGGTCTACAGGCGCAGGATCCTGTTCATGAGCTTCTGATCTGGTTTAATATATTCTGTGTGACTGACAACATTTTCGGCACATGTTTACATTTTTATTGTTTGTGTAAGTGGCCTGTCATCATTATACCTTGGCCTTCACTATGTTTTGGAATATATATACATTCCAAGATGGTGTCCATGAATTTGCTTTGTGGTCCTATCTTTGATTGCTATGATAGCCCACCGACAGCGTCATTGATATTACAACGTTATGTTATTTTTACATTCTAGTTCTTATTATGTTCTGGTGCATATATACATTGTAAGATGGCGCTCATGTATTTGCCTTTGGTCCTATTTTGATATCTACGATCTATACGCGATAGTGTCATTGACGTTACAGCGTTCATTGGTGGACCGTATTTATAGGGCTTGTCCGATATGCTTTCTCTCTGACCTGGATATCTTATCAGCGGACTGCTCATTGAGAGACACCAGATTTTTTCGGTAAGTCTGCATACCTAGACTGTCTACGCGCTCTCATCATTGTTAGTAGGGCCCTGCATATCTTCTACAGTCGGGTTTGTTGCTCCATATGCTATCTAAAGGCAGCATTAAAGATCTCTCTCTCTCTTTGCAATACAACTAGTACCATGTTGAAATTCTTTCACTTACCGTCAGGAGCTGATTTTGCGGTTTGAAGCACTCAGCATGCCGAGTATTGTGAAGCGTTACTTGTTCCCTATTTGATGTACCGCGGCAGGGATGTTTTTCTTCCCTTTTGTTCCTATTAGCCCTATTATTCGTAGTTTGGTGTGGTTATCTTATACATTATAGTATTACTTAAAAGAGATATACATCGAGGCTATAATGTATACTAACCTCACGGTACTCAATAGCTGAGACCGCATGGTGAGTTTTGGTCCTTCCAAGTAGTTAATTTTGTAAATAGATCTGCGACGCGACAATTTGCTTTAGCCAATACTGCTCCGGTTGACTTTTTGGTTATACATGTACCCTTTGTTTTTAGATTGAGCCTGACTATGCATCGGTAGGAGCGAATGACTGGTACCCCTCCTGGCTGTCTATTGTTGGACCCGGTATTACCGTCAGCCACTTGCACTTCAAAATGAGACTATTCTGTCTAAAGTGCTTGGCCACGAGTTATGTATATATTGTGATTATCATTTGTAGTCAAGATTAGCATTATGACCTAACTATCACTGTGTTCTTCTGAGATATAATGATGTCGTATATATGTCTCATTTAGAAATTTGAGCTCATTTTGGGACTTTGCCCCAACTGTAACACTGTGTCTTCTTTTACTGGACACTACACCATAGTGGCCTAGGTAAGATTATATTAGATACATAACTTTATGTTTTCTAATATGCTTTAACATCACTATCTTACAGTTATGACTTTTTCATCCTCTTGTCTACAGACTGATAGATAACTTGAACAAGACGTGTCAATATATACTGCCAGTAGTTTATTGGCCATTTCCACTTGTTGTAAGTAGCTCCTGACCTGATTGCATACAAATACAGGACACTATATGGTGACATGAGCCTACTGATAGTAATGCACTTTTGTGCATTTTTTGAATCATAGCACCCTTGTCTGTACTTTCTGCACTATTGGCTAATTGGTAAACCGTTTTTTGTATGGGTCTTTCCTTCAGATCTTGTTTTAATGTTTTAATAATACTCCTCTAGGTAAGTAGGGGGAGTCACATACTTCTTGGTGGGGTTTCTTTGTCATAGGTATTTTCTTTGTTGTTTCTTGAGTATTTTAACCATAGGATGAATGATATCACACATGTTAAGAATCAAGGTCCAATTAAAACAATGATTTTATACTAATCTTCATATGGGCTTGTAACACTTTGTATTATTGCTTTTTAGGTCTCCCCCCCTGTCTTGTGATTTTTTGTGGGTATCTGAAAAGGTCCTGAAGAAGGTGGCCGGTTCATTCCCCTTATGCCACCGAAACGCGCGTCGACCTAATGTTCAGATCCTTGTGAACATATAAAACATACTTGGTCGTGGAGATGCTATTATCTATTATCTCCTTCTTTTTCAGATGTGTTTTTATGTGAATGTTGTATGAGTCTGTATGAGTCTGTATGATTTGTGTTATGTGTGGTTTTCATATTTGTCAAGATTTAATTTTTGTATTTTTTGGGGGAGTTATTTGTCTTATTGTACTGTGTGGCAATTTTCCTTACATGTTTGAAAAAAGTTTTTAAACAAATGAAATAAGAAAATAGAAAAATGAAATCAATTATTGTTGAAGAAAAAAATGCACAAAAAAAGTAAATAAAGAATTTTGATAAAATTTATTTTGAACATTTTTTTGTCTATATGATTGTATCTCTGTCGAGCCCTACCATACATAGGTTTGCCTAGTTAGTAAAGCAATATAGGTCGTGAGGGAGGTATTTATTATATGGCAGGATCCGCAAGTGCCAGAAGAGGTGGCAGGACCTTCGTGGCTGGACCCGGAGGATCGCAAGGGTCCAGCTGAAGCTGTCGCCTCCTCGCAGGAGGGGCGGACACCGGACCCTGACCCCCACATGCTCCGGATCCTGGCGGTGGTCTTCCCTGAACTGGATGGGCAGCTGAAGGCCAGACAGCAGCAAGGAGGGGGTAAGTGCTAGCCTCAACTTTGTACTATGACTGACATGCTCTATGCTCTCCTTTAGCCTGGTTCCACTTCCACAGTACAACTGTCATGTCGTCCTGGACTCATGTCCCTCACTTGTGTTATGCCCCCTCCTCATCTGATACACAGGTGTGGCCCTTACAGTCTGTGACTTAGGTCACTTGGGTACTGTGTACTTGCAGTTACCTGTGGTTCAAGTTGGGGACAGCATCAGTTACATGAACTTTGTGGTGGGCTGCATGGGTGGTACAATTGCTCACAATGCGTGTGATCTGACATATACTCTGGGTATGGCTTTTCTGTGTGTTCCAATTGCTGCTCTGACTCACCACATGTCTGGGGTATGTGCCACACACCCATGGTGCTGCAGAGACCACGGTAGGAGCCTCAGAAGTATGTACATCATGTGTGTGACACATGCATAGCCACCTGCCTAGTGTTCAGGCTCATACCATGTTGCACATGGACCAGGACTGTAATGCCTACTCCGTACATCGAAGGCACTCTGTTCTCCCACTCCCGTGTGTCAGCATACATATTGGGCATTGTGAAGAGTGCACTCAGGTGTGTGCCTCTGTGTCACTGTGGTGTGGCCTTGCTATTTGGACTCCTGGAGTGTTTAACAATTTGGGGTGGCCAGCCATCTGAGTTGTGACTATGGGATCTGCACATAGGTTAATGCCTAGGTCTCTGATCCCTTGACTGTGCACGATGTTGTATGAAACGTTGAGGTGCAGGCAGCTTTGGTTCATTCTCATCAGATGGTGAAGTGCACATGTGTATGGATTTGTGTTTGCAGTCACTCAAATGTCTCATTTGATTGACGTGGGATCATCTCAGTCCTCATGATGTGGGTGGCCAGGGGTGCACATGTGCACCTGTCAGCTACAGGGCTTACATTTCAAAAACTTCCATGATTGTGACACAGTGCAGACAGGTGTTGTGTGTATGCACTGCCCCTGTGACAGGAGACAGTTATGACTGACTTGCCAGACAGGCCTGTGCCATGACATTCCAATCACAAAGGGTGATCCAGCAGTGGTGTGATATGTCCTGCATGCACACCATTGTCGCATTGTCTATCAGGACATGAGGACATCATTGTGTCTGGTGATGGAACCAAAACACGCATATCAACAGAGACTTTGCCCATCACTTTTCCTGACACATGTACTGAGTCAGTGGCAGGAGATGGCATGTGTTTGGAGTGACACATTTCCATATGTTCTCTTGGATGTCCAACAACTGTGTATGTGGTGCATGTGTGCACATATGATTAGTCGCATACAACAGGCAGCAGACAGATGGGTGCATGGACAGGTAGGATATGTGTGGCATGACTGACTGTCAGGCAGACAATGGGCTTCTTCAAATCAGTGTCAGCACTAATTGCAATGTCTAGCAAATGATGGCAAGGCTTGCTCTGTGATGTGCTGTACTTACTGTGGTGTGTGTGGTCAGTACAGGTGACTAATGTTGCTCTGTTTATCCTGATTGTTTGCAGATACATCCACGGCCACAGGAGGAGACAGCACCATGGACCAGGAGGAGCGGCAGAGCCAGACTGGGTCCACTGCAGGGGAGACCGAGGGACCCAGTGGCACGGAGGGTGAGGGGAGCCACACTGAGGAGACCTCAGCTACGACCACCTCGGCTGGGGAAAACAGCACTTCCAGTGAGGACTCCCTTGTGGAGGCAGGTGTCAGCAGACCAGAGGCAACGTCAAGCAAGTCTGTCCCCGCCACCACCACCATCTCCACCCTCCCATCTGCTCCCATCCCACATGTCCGTGAGGCTCCCGTATAGGGGAGCGTGTCTCCTTCATGCCAGGCACCGCACCCCCTGCCTCTGTCCCACCTGCTGCCCTGAGTGTGGAGTCTGTGGACTTGCTGAAACAGATCCATGTAGGGCAGACATCAATGCTGAGTGTCCTCCATGCACACACGGGTCTTTTGACACAACCGGTGTCATTCATGGAGGGCATGTCATCTGGCATGTCTGCCCTACATCGGACCAATAAGTCCATGGCCTCCTCACTGATGGCAGCAGTGTCCCTCCTGCAACAGTCCCTCACCCCTACTACCTCTGCCCCATCCACAATCCCCAGCACCCTACCTGTCCCAAGCACACACACACCGGCACCGGCACGCACCAGCACAGACACAAGCAGCACACACACACACAAGCCAAAATCCAGACATAAACGCACGCACAGTCAGGGGACTGATACCTCACTCACAGGGGATGGGGACCAGACACACACACACGCATCCACGAGCACTCCGCAGTCCTCAGATACCTCTCCCTCCAAAACCCCTTCCCTTGCCTCACCTGCAACCCCCCTCCCAGAAGCTCTTCCTCTGTGAGCTTGGCCTCTTCCCCACAGATACATCTGACACGAAGTCCAGGTGGAAGAGGCGACCACCACACACAGAGGGAGTGCCCCTCACACCCGGACACCCTCCCCCAGGCACAGGCAGACTGAGGACCCCATTCGGAAGTCCCCCGGACCAGGAAGGGCAAGACCCCACCACCACCACCACGCAGCTCCACCACACAGTCTCTCTCCTCCATCCCCCAGGCCACCACTCCACAGGTTCCACTGCCACACACTGCCCCAGGTTCCCCCACACACCGATACCGCATCCCCAAACTGCTTAGGCCCTCCCCCTACCACTTGCTCTTCCATCCCCAAACCAGATGCTCTGCCTGTTTGTGCCACTGGTGTGGAGACCGGGTCCCCCCTCTGTCCTGCCCACCTCATCTGCCCCCCCTTCCACTCCCTTGGAGCCATGCACTGCAGTGGAGTCCACAACCACCCCGTCTGACTCGGGCACTGCAGTGGGGACCCAGTCCACTCCATCTGACCGGCCCACTGCAGTGGTTGCAGCACCCACACCATCTGACTTGTGCCCTACAGTGGTGCCGGCCCCCACTGAGTCAGACACCTCCACTGCAGTTGCCGGTGACACTCCTGCACCCACCACCCTTTTACTGCCTCCTTCTGGCATCCCCTGATCCTGTCCCTGCGGTGCCTGGCCTGCCCCTTGTATGCTCCTCCGAGGGGGATGTCCCCTGCCCGTACCAGTGCAGGCAAGCAATGGGTGACAAGTTGTCACATATCACCCTGTTGGGACTGTGTATTTGGACTGGCCATTGGCCTTAGTTTCTTTTGGACTAAAAACTTTAGTTTAACATTTGCTGAATAAAGCCTCTTTTTGTTTACTTGTGGTTTTTCTTTGGATGTACATGATGTAGATGAGTATCATCATGCATTTGCTGTTGTAATAGTGTTCAGATCAGGAAAATGAAGTGTTGCTGTGATGGACTCCATGTGGTCCATGGGAAATGTGTCCTAATGTAGTCTGGATCTATAGCATCCTTTGCTGCAGTCTGAGGGTGTAATGTTCAGCATTTGACACAGGGATGTACTTTTTGCATTTGTGAATTAACATCTTTGGCTTACACTGATGCACATCTGGTGGGCTTACCACTGTTCAATGTTTCTATTTCCCTGACTGTGTGCCCATCTCCACTGGACATGCAGTTTAGCACATCAATGTTGAAGGACTCATCTGTGTATACAGTGCAACTTGCTTGACACGTGTTTTGGGTGTATGCAGATGACTGACGTGACACTCCCGTACCCAGGCTGATGTGAGCAGAGCCTTCAGTGTGTTGTAGTTGTTGACTCACTGACCGAGTGTTCTGCTGACATGTTTGAGTCGTGCACAGACAAGGTTTGGCACAGCGGACCTTCCACAGGAGTGGAGTGCCCTCATGGCAGTGTGTAATCCCGTGACATTGCCTGGGCCCGTGTTGTGTGAGCATGTCTGTGTGTGGTCCCTTCCCTTTTCCTACACAGGCTGTGTCCCTACGGATGTTCCTGTTTGTGATGCTTGCTGAGTTGTCCTGTGTTCATCCAGCATCTTGGACCTGGTTTCTCCGGGATGTGGGTGCATGGCAAACTAATGTTCATCAGGTTGTCATCCCTAGTTGTCTTTGTTGTCAGGGCTGGGGATGTGGGCAAACGCAGATGGGACACAGTCAGGATTCCCCTTGGCACTTGTTGGTTACACAAGTCATGTAATTTACAGTTTGTGGTAGCTTTCAGTGATTGTGACACATTGTGTGTGTGACTGCTGCCACTCCTCAGGGTCAGACCTGCAATGTTGGAAGTTGTCTATGTGTGTTCTTTGTGGGTCACCTTGGCTTCTTCATTGGTGTGTGACTGTGGCCGGGATCCCATTGATTGGAGTGGATTTCACGTCATGCCCATGTACGGCGTACTGTGCAGTGTGTCAGACATTCACGAGTCTTGTTGACTGGCCATGTGTGATGGGTTTCTGCACCTTAGTTCCCACCACCACCCCTGGGATTGTCATGGGTGCATGTGCAATGTCACCAGTCCATGTGAGCTTCACTGCTGCACATTGGTGGAGATCAAGGTGTGTGGTGTTGAGTGTGTGCAAATGTGAGTTGTTGCACGGCTAGACCCCTACCTCCATATTGGCCTTGGCTGACAGGCCGTGCTGATTGATTTGTGCTTGTGTAGGTTTGATGGTAGTTAGTTGCTCAGGACACATGGCTGTGGTTCACAGAGTGAACAACATCTACCTTTGTCATCACAGTGGGATTATCATGCAGGCTAGTGTCACCACAATGTGGGGTCCCTGGGGGTAGTGCTGTGGTGGGTCTGCCTCTGGCTGTGTTAGTTGCTGTTCCTACAAGCTTGTGTGACATGTGTAATTTGGGCTCCCTCTCATCTAACAATGCCTGATTGCCCACATAGGGGAATCCGATCCATGAGTTACTTTTGTGTGGCACTGTATACACATCTGTGTAATTGGAATTCAGGCCTCCTCATGTGTTGTGTGGTTGCCTGGGGACACTGGCACACACCCCCATCACCTGTTGTGTTTGATATGCAGTGTGAGGCTGCCTGTTTGTGTTTGTGTATCTGCACCACTGCATTGGCATATCTTTAGTGTGCCATTGGCTGTATGTTGTTTTGAGGATTTCCCCTGCTGTCCCTGGGACTCCTAGGTCATCAGTCAGCACAATAATCATGGTTTGTATGTCCCATTGCTGCCATGGTATGGTATTTGTTCACCTCACATCTACAGTCTCCACAGGATCTCTACATTTGTGTGTCCATTGGTGCAGATATGTGGGTCTGCATTATGATGGTCACTTCTGTCATTGTGTAATTGATAAATGTTGACAATGTCAGCCCCCATGGGTGATGTTTGTCTGCACATGGCCAAAGGTATGTTTTATTTGCACTGCACTGTTTGCCTCACCCAATCTATGTTGCTATGGGATGCAAGCACTACTTTGCCACTGATGTGTTTGTTGTTGTGTGACCAGGAATCATCCATGCTGTTTGGCAGTTGCAGCTTTTTCCATGACAACACTTACCTTTTGGTCACTGTGATGATGAGGGTTTAGACCCCATTGCCACAATGTTCAAAATGTGCTTCAACTATGGACCCCACACTTACCTTTTGGTCACTGTGATGATGGGGGTTTAGACCCCATTGCCACAATGTTCAAAATGTGCTTCAACTATGGACCCCACACTTACCTTTTGGTCACTGTGATGATGGGGGTTTAGACCCCATTGCCACAATGTTCAAATGTGCTTCAACTATGGACCCCACACTTACATTTTGGTCACTGTGATGATGGGGGTTTAGACCCCATTGCCACAATGTTCAAAATGTGCTTCAACTATGGACCCCACACTTACCTTTTGGTCACTGTGATGATGGGGGTTTAGACCCCATTGCCACAATGTTCAATTGAGCTTCAGCTATGGACCCCACACTTACATTTTGGTCACTGTGATGATGGGGGTTTAGACCCCATTGCCACAATGTTCAAAATGTGCTTCAGCTATGGACCCCACACTTACCTTTTGGTCACTGTGATGATGGGGGTTTAGACCCCATAGCCACAATGGTCATGGTCTGCTTGCATTGTGAAGGGCACACACATTTTTGTGTGACACATGTGATAGGGGGTCACATTGTATGTTCAATGTCATGTTCAGTGTTGTAGGCATTTGACACAGACTACACACTCTTGTCATGATGTTGGGGGGATGTCTTTTGCTGACGTGCCTTATGTTGGAGTATGCTGGTTGTGTCATGCATTACCCGTCCTATGAGTGGGGATGGTAGTAGTGGTAGGCATCCAGGCCCCCATGAGTAGGGGTGGTGGTAGTGGTAGGCATCCAGGCCCCCATGAGTAGGGGTGGTGGTAGTGGTAGGCATCCAGGCCCCCCTGAGTAGGGGTGGAGGTAGTGGTAGGCATCCAATCCCCCTATGAGTGGGGATGGTAGTAGTGACAGGCTTCCAGGCCCACATGAGTAGGGCTGGTGTTAGTGGTAGGCATCCATCCCCCTATTAGTGGGGATGGTAGTAGTGACAGGCATCCAGGCCCACATGAGTAGGGGTGGTGGTAGTGGTAGGCATCCAGGCCCCCATGAGTAGGGGTGGTGTTAGTGGTAGGCATCCATCCCCCTATTAGTGGGGATGGTAGTAGTGGCAGGCATCCAGGCCCCCCTGAGTAGAGGTGGTGGTAGTGGTAGGCATCCATCCCCCTATGAGTGGGGATGGTAGTAGTGACAGGCATCCAGGCCTACATGAGTAGGGGTGGTGGTAGTGGTAGGCATCCAGGCCCCCATGAGTAGGGGTGGTGGTAGTGGTAGGCATCCATCCCCCTATGAGTGGGGATGGTAGTAGTGACAGGCATCCAGGCCCCCTGAGTAGGGGTGGTGGTAGTGGTAGGCATCCAGGCCCACATGAGTAGGGGTGGTGGTAGTGGTAGGCATCCATCCCCTATGAGTGGGGATGGTAGTAGTGACAGGCATCCAGGCCCCCATGAGTAGGGGTGGTGGTAGTGGTAGGCATCCAGGCCCCCTGAGTAGGGGTGGTGGTAGTGGTAGGCATCCATCCCCCTATGAGTGGGGATGGTAGTAGTGACAGGCATCCAGGCCCCCATGAGTAGGGGTGGTGGTAGTGGTAGGCATCCAGGCCCCCCTGAGTAGTGGAGGTGGTAGTGGTAGGCATCCAATCCCCCTATGAGTGGGGATGGTAGTAGTGACAGGCATCCAGGCCCCCCTGAGTAGGGGTGGTGGTAGTGGTAGGCATCAGGCCCCTATGGGTGTGTATGGCATTGGTGATAGCCATCCCGCCCCTATGGTTCTGCTGTTGCTAGTGTACGTCATTTCTGCATCCCTATGTGTGTGTGACATATGTCGGGTACGTGTCGTTTGTTTGTGTTGTGGGTGTTTGACTTACCGTCTGCGCCGTACGCGTCCGTACCGGTCCCGATAATAGATGTAGAGTATTGGTAGGACCTGTGCGATGGGATTCATGGTTGGGTCGTCTCGTTCGGGTTTCTCGTGGCTTCGACTCGTACTCGTCGCTGGCTTGTTCGTCTCGTAGCCGTGGATCGTCTTGTGGCGCGAATCGGAGCTTATGTACAGCTCTCCCGGATGCTCTGACGTGCCGGACGTAGCGACAGGTTCGGCGCGTACGGAAGGCGCATCGTACTAGTCCGGCCGGAAGGTGCTGTATATTTGCTTCCGTGCGACTCGATTCGGCGTTTACGGATCCGGTTCGGGCGGGGAACAGGAGCTGGAATGGGTAAGTACGGCTCGCTCCGAATCTGTGCTGTTATGCGCATCGTACTTGCTCGTTCGGACGACTGTTCGAATCGGTCGGGAAACACGCATTCGGCTTGGTTTTTTTCCGGACGAATAGTTTTAGGTGCGCTTCCGGCCGAGATCGGAATCGACCCCTAGGTGGGCAAAAGTAAGTTCTGTTGGCACCCACCGGCAACCACCAGCTCATATTAAACACTGCATACAAACCCAATGCATACACACAAAAGGAACGATCCCTATCAGCACATTAACTAATGCACATTAACTAATGCTCAGAAACTTCTAAACTCAGCATATATAAAGCAGGGTTGTCAAACATTCATAAAAGTGTCTTATTTGTTGGAGAACATGTAAGATTTCATTTAAGTTATGGGAGGCATCCATCACACACTTTTCTTTGGGTGAATGGATTACCTGTTTCTCAGCCTTCTCTGTGTTTTGCACTGCCATCAGGAAAGATTTGCTATAGACTCTCTACTCCAAACAACTCAAAATAAGTCGGAGTTCAGGTATTTGCTCAGTTGCTCCTCATTACTGGTTTTATACATAAGGGCAGTGGCTTGTTTTCTCACCAAATTGGACACAATGAAATAAAAATGGTGACTTGTCATTAACATTCTGCACTAAATTAAAGCAAAGCAATCTTATGCCACAATTCTTTACTTACAATTATATCTGACCTAGGATCCAAAGCCCACTTGGAGACTCATGGCGAGAATGCTCTGGGTGACAATGTCTTGCTGGTAGTCCATCTTCTCATTTGAGTAACTATCAAAGGAAGAGCGATGGGACATTTCATTTATGTATCTTTGAAACTTCTAATATGCCCCATACAGCCTACAAACAGATATTAAGGTGATGTGTAGCTCTTGGCCAGGATGATGTAATTTTGTACTTGCCAGTCTTATGTTTCCCTCTCAAGTAGATGAAAGTCTGCTAAATCCAGTAAGCTTCTTTTTGAGCTTCATATGAAATGATTTCTAGACCTTGCCCTGAACAGCCTTGAGAATATTAATTTCAGCCACTATGTTGGAATCCTTCAGGCCTCTTTACCCTTTCATGAATTAATGAAATCAAATGTAGTGTCAGTGGTAGCATGCTTGACTATATAGATGATCCCGCTTCAAGGTGACATATTTCCAGGTTATCACCATGAAGCGGAGGACCTGGTCCAATGTACTGATCTTTGTTCTAAACCCTGCTTGTGCATCTTCTAGAATGTTGTTCTGTTCTATCCATTCATGAAGCTTGAACAGCACCTGCCTGCAAAAGATTTTTTGTGTATTATCTAACAAGCTTATAGGTCTATAGTTAGAGGGGTTGGTTCTTTCTCCTTTTTTATAGATTGGTATGATAACATCTTGATGCCATGTTGAAGGGATTGGGTTACCTTTTAAAATGCACTTAAATAGTGCGTTCAGGTACGGGGACCAAATATCTGGTTGAGACAGGAAGAGATCACCTGCTATTCCATCCATTTTTGGGGCCTTTTCTTTTTTCGTTTGTTTTACTGCTCAATATTTTTCGGCTAAGGTAAAACTACAATGGACTATAGTTGGGACAGATTCACTGTTCTCTTTGTGGGATTGTATTCCCACATGGCCGCAGTTTCCATCTAAAGGAAAACTTTGTAAGTTGTTTTGCTGCTGCTTACCATTATACAAACCACTAAAATGGGTGACCCATGTATCAGGTTTTATTATTGGGTCTAGATGGTTGGCATTGGAAAGATTCACAGATAGTAATTTCCAGAAAGTTTTACGGTCTCCCTTTTCTAAGGCTCCGGCAATTAACAGCCATTGTTCCTCTTCCCATTCCCTTCTAGCTCTGAGTAATACAGTTTTATAACGACTCCTAGCCTGTGTGATTTCGGGTCTTGAGCCCTTTTTAATAGCTCTCCAAAAAAGGTTTTTTTTCTAATCGGCAGGTTTTGGTATACCAGGAAGGAATTCTTTTTGGGAAGCACCTCTCCTCTGTTCCCTCACAAAGCATGGCCTTAGTGTGTCCATGAGTTCGCAATGTAATGAAACAAAGTTAATATTGCGAATATTTGTGAAGTCTACCTGGGAAAGTTTATACACAAAAAGATTGTATAGAAATGTCATTTTCTCTACATCCATCACCAGAGCTGCCCATTTAATGTTTCTTAAGTTATTTGTTGTGACTATTGAGGACGTAGTTATGGCAGGTTCCATTTTTACTTCTCTGAAAGGGGCCATGGAGAAATTTGCGCTTAGCGCCTGATGATCACGATCCGGTCTAGGAACAACCTGCATGTCATGTAGGGCTGGCCATAGATCATTGTCCACTAATATGTAATCAATTCTTGAGGTGCTTAAGCCTCTTTTAAAATTAGGGCACAGCGGGCAATCAGATTTCGTATTACCATTTGCAATTTTCAGGCCATAATCAATAGTTAGTTCTACAATTTGGGCCCCTACTTTTGATATTTTCTTATAGTCATGTGAGGGTGTCGTTTCCAAAAGGTTACGCCCGACAGTTGGTGAAATTTGCGTGTTGATATCGCCTGTACAATTTTTAAAGCTTTCTGGTTGAACTGTCCCATCAAGTCATCTATTTTGTTTACTGTAGTGGCTTGAGCATTTGCAGGGACTGATCTAATATATATATATTCACCAGGGCTATATATCGTGGACCTGTTTGGGTTGTAATTTTGATTTCGTGAGCAAGTAAGTCTCTAGAGTTGTTAGGGACCATTCTTTCTACTGGGAAGAAGTCCAGACTTAACCAGATAAGGAGTCCTCCTGATGGCCGCCCTGCTGGAGAGGGGTCTGCATTTTCGCTATAGGTCAAGAAACCTGGACGGTGTATTGGATTAATAGCCCACGTTTCTTGGAAAAATATAATATGATGCGAGTCGACAAACATACCCCACTCTGGATCTTGGAGTTTGGATTTGATTCCCACAACATTCCACGGTAACATATTTAAGCAATCGTCCTTTATCAAATTTTGGGTCCTCAGAGTGGAATGAGTGAGCTCTCCCTGTGGTGTCAAGTGTTCTTTTATATCATTACAGGTATATAATAATAGAAATTGCAGTGGAGGATATATTAGACAGTGTCCCTGCAACTACAGGAAAATAATATCCTCTTGATTTCGTGGCGGATCAAGACTACCATCACTAAGTCAATCAATGTCTGAGGTGTTCAAGGGGCTACTAAATTCCCTAGAATTGGGCTGCCCAGTACATAGAGATGGATTTTGGTTCTTTTCAGCTGATGGGTCCGGCATGGGGCCCGGATGCTTTAGCTTTAATCCTATTTGGATGTACTTTTTTGGCCTAAAGTGTAATTCGAGTGAAATTAAACCTTCTGCTAGGACCTTATCCCTAAAAGCCACTCCTATATAGTCCCTCTGATGATTTGCTGCTGTGAACCTTTTGGCATTGAGTATATCCTCCCTTATTATGGATCTACATCCCCTTTTGTAGCGTATCCAGTGGTTCACCTTATTTACCAATGCCTCATGCGTTTCACTGTAAAACCTCAGAATTTTAGGGACATTGGTCATAAAAAGGTCGAAGGGTTTACCATTACTATTAGCAGGGGTTACCTTTACTCTTTCCATCTTTATTATTTATATTAATAAAAGTGTCATCGGGTCTAGAGCTCAGGTCCACCTTTGTAGGTTTTACATGCATCTGGTCACGCGAGGGGACACAATCATGCCTAGGGATGATATGAGTAAACAGGCTTTCCTCTCTATTATATCCCTGGGAGTTGGTATTCACATATTTACATTGTTCTCATGTAGATTGTAAGTCCCAATGTTTGTCAAATAGCATGCAGATAGCTCAGTGTCAGTACCTTCCATTGGTTTCGATGACCCTGTAGACAGAGTGGTAAGAGTGTCCAACTTATCTTTTAGTAGTTTTGCCATCTTTACCATATTCTCCCTTAAGGTTTTAATTTCATTCCTTAAATCATTAAATTGTTCATCCAGACCTGCGGTATTCTCAATTACTTGGGCCTCGTGATGTCCTCCCACCTGATAGAATGTGAGGGGTTGTTTTCCGTGTTCTCCAGATTTCCTAACACTGTGTATTGATTAGAACACTCCACATTAATAATTAGGCATTCTTCATTGGTACTTGCAGGGTCTGCTGATTGCTGGGGAGAATGTGCTGTGGTCAACAAAAGGCTCTGGCTATTGGGGCTTGAAACTAAGGTGTCTCGGGCGGATGCTCAAAGTAGTAAGCAATGCTTTTCAGAGGATTAGAAATTTTCCACGTTAAGCCTTTCTCCTTCCCTTGTTGGGTTGTCCCTTTGGCCTTTGGTTTGGGGCTGGCAGGCCCTCAACCTTCTCAATGAGCTCATCAATTTCATCAAGGGTACAATTTTCTTCTGCATGTCGTGGGATTTTTCTTACACTACCTGCTCCCAGGTTCTTATCTGATGGCTTCCTCTTCCCCATTGATTGTTTTTTGTTAAAATAAGACCTATATCAGTAACCGTATTGTTGCAGTCAATATACTATTTTACATCCCATTCAAAGCAAATAAGTAGGTGCAGTACTTAAAGTTACAATTAGGGCCAAGGTGGGTGGCCCTGCCCTGCCTCTTCCTGTCGCTGATGGGCACAGGACGGGCCCACCCTTGGTCTGGGCTTTGCCCGGGCACGCTCTGCGCACGTCCCGCGCAGTGGGAAGATGGTGATGCACTTTATAGCGTTATGGGAAGCTGGACTTGCCCCCCTGCTGACATGCCTCCTGGCGCGTGGGTTCCTAGGGCTTGGAGTCCGCTGTCACGTCTGGCTGCTGCTGCTACAAATTTCGGCGTCCTGCGCAGCGGGAGATGGTGATGCACTTTATAGCGCTATGGGAAGCAGGTCTTGCCTCCCTGCTGACACGCCTCCTGGCGCGTTGGTTCCTGGGGCTTGGAGGCCCCTGTCACATCTGGCTACTGCTGCTGCAAAGTTCGGCTTGACTATATATTAGACTGTTCAAAAACCTATTATTGTGCATACATCTGTTATTAAAATACTGGAAATGAATGCCAGGCAAATGTCAAGAATTTTCCAATAGGCAGATGATTCTTATAAAGGATTCGGTTTACTCATCTATTTCTTTCTATCCTCACCTTGCACCATGAATATTAGGGAATTTGAGTACATTTGAATTTGAGTGTATATTATAGAGTCCCATTTGACTCTAATTGTCTTTCTGTCTGAAGACTCTGAGGAACACATTCCCATTTCAGATGTTTCTGTTCAAATCTACACCTTTAATAACAGATTTTCCTAAAATTGTAAGGGGCAGGTCAACAGCACGAGTGTATGCTTGCCGATTTGTGTATAGTTATTGTTTTAAACCCTTGATTTCACTTAATATGACTTTGTCCCACTTTCATCATTCCAACTCTGGGAGATATGTTCAATAACCACCAAGCAGTTAAACATTCCTCTTGAACATTAGAAGGTAGGGTGGGGTCCTGCAGCATCAGTTTGAGTGCAATTGTAGGCACAGATTAGAGTTGCAAGATTGCAATTTCTTCTCGTATGTTAATGGATATTGGTAGATTTCAATATAGGCAGAACATTCTTGCTGAAACTGTCAGCCTGCAAATTACCTTGATGATGCGGACAGATTTTTTGTTGTTGGTTATGTTATGTTATGCGATCTTGTAGAGTGCTCAGCTGCCCCAGCAAAGGGGCGTCCCGGCGCTGATGGCAGAAAACTGCACAGCCTCTAACAGGGAAAAGGCCACTCATGACTATCACCACCTGATGTATTGACACTTGCAATCTCTTCCCTAGTCCCAACGGATTCTGCTTGAACACACAGTTCTTTTCTACTATACACTGTGGCAGTTTGTATACCTTTTTTTGGTACTTTGATGCATAGGCCTGTGCGTAGTGTCTCCATGGACATGTTACTGTGAGTGTGTCATAAACAGTTCAAATGTCTGGGGACATTAGGAGCAACTTGATGTTCACAGAATTCATGGATCCTTTGCTTTCAAAATGCCCTAGGCAATCTGCAAGTCTCAGCAGAGCCTCCCAAGCAATGGCACTATTGAACATCCTACAATACTTTACAATATCAGTGTTTTGCCTTTGCACAGATGTACATCTAAAGTCATGTAAACAGATAATCCAGATCCTAAATGGCACTTGTCATCGATGCAAAGATGTAAAATGTGCCAAGATGCTATTTTGGTAGTTCTAAATATCAAGATGAAAGTAATATTCACTGTTAGCTTCCACTTCTCAGAGATTGTCATATTACCACTTCTCAGAGATTGTCACTTTGCACAAGTTAGGCCAGCCCTATTATATCTCCAGCTGTTAGCTTCCCCCATGGTTTGTTTTGGGGTTGCAAGTTTTTAACGGGAGCCATTAGGCGCAGGAAAAATGTGGTCTTTTAAATTGTTATTATACCTTTTATATGTTTTAATCTAGAGGCCCACTAAAAAGAGGATTATTTTATCTGACTGAGTCCGCTTTATTGCACTTTGCACTTTACAGAAAGTCCGGTATCATAAATCTAGCCGGTCTTGGTCCCCTGACTGACAATAGGAGTGTCACAAATGCGGAATATTCTATTTTGAGTTTGTTCTTTTTGCACTTTGCACTTTATAAAATGTTTTTGTACTGTATGCATCCTTGGCTTAGAATTCCTGTTCATTGCAGAAATAACACAAGAGTAGCCTATTTTGTATTTAATAATGTTTGCTCATTTTGCACTATGTATTTTATAAATTGTTATTGTCGTGTATGCATTTTAAGCTTTGGTTACCAGGCTGATATTTTAAACATTTTTTTGTGTTTTAATAATGTTTTAAAGAAACGTATGGTTGCATGATATGTTTTCTTTTATGACATTAAGTTGTCGAATAAAGTATTTTTGACTGACTGACACTGTTAGCTTCCTTCATTTACCACAACATTGACCAAGTCTCCCAATACGATGTGTGTTTCAGAGTAGATGCAGTTCATGCAGTATGTTTGTTGTTTAGTCTCTCGGTATGTAGCTCTGCAGCAATATCCCGGTTATTCACTTGATGCTGATTTAGATTATCTTAGTGGAGTATGGGTAAAGGATGTTATACTGGTCTTATCAGGCTCGAACATTAGTATGGATTCAGTCCATTGAGGCCAGGCTGTGTACACAATGGAGATGACTGGTGATAGCATGCACTGATTATCTATATCTCCAGTCCTGCTGAGGGTTGTCATCTTCTCTAATAACATCAGTCTGCTCTATCTCATGATGCACCACTATTAATGTTTACCCTTCGTGGGTGGTATTAGAGTAGTACATTGTAGACAGCTATCAGTCATGAAAGTGAATTTAGACTTTTACTGTTAGTTATTGAACATTGAATTGTCTGCTCACACAAGACTTGAATACTATTTTGAGAGTATAGTATTTCCTTTCAGAAGCTAACTGGCACTATTTAGTGCAAACAACTGTTGCAGAGTGATCCAGCGCGGCTAATATAAATTTTCTCCTTATGACACCAAATCCAGAAAACACCTACACTAAACTTATATCGGTGGGGCCCATGACACCGCATACATACATTCATTCAATCCTGGATTTAAACGTCAAGGAGAAAGATTTGCTGGACAAGCGGGATACCTTATTAAAATGACAGAATTATAACCTATACATTATATACATTGACTGCGAATCCTATTGGTTCTAAACATCAAGGTACTCCGCTACTTGGTCGATGGACCAACTAGTAGAATCAGTTGATGGTGATTAAGACCAGCTCAATCACAATTGGAACCTTTTAACATTCATTAAATCATAAGCTTAGTTTTAAAGAACCACAGACTCATTTTAGAGTTAGAATATAATTTTATCTAAAATTCTTCAAGCAAATAAGTATAATTCTTTATTAGGCAAAACATTTAGAAATATCAATACACATTTATGAAAAGTTTAGGAAAAGTGAGAAATTATGCATTACCCTCGGCCATGGGGCGATGACAAGAATGGTTCACCAAAAGAAGATGAACCGCAGATCACAGGATATGACTCCCAAACTGACTGACTGTCCCGCTAACCTCCTCGGACGCACCTCCCGGGCAGAATTCCCGCAACGATCTCGTTCCTTCCCCAGTCAAAGTTCAAAGTCCAAAATGACAGAGTCTCTCGCAGCATCAAGGTTGAAAAATAAAAAGCAAGTTTTTTCACAACGTCAGAGCAGACCCTCTTATACCCTATTCTCTGGCTCACTACATTCAAAAGATGCAATCTTTAGGGGCAAAAATCACGCTAATTGGTCCATTGGAGGGGTGGTGATGGTCACCTCATCACCCTCCTTGTTCGAACCGGTTTGGGGACAATAAAGCACACAATAAGAATCATGACCATGGTGTCTAAAAAGTAGTCCAATTTGTTAGTCCATTTTGCAACAATCTTGGATGGTCACACATTAGTTCATCCCCTGTCGCTTGTCTTCTCCATCCGTTCCCAGGCATCCATGCTGAATTCTTGGCACGTTGCTTCATTGCAGGTCAAATTGGCCTTGACATCTCTCACTCCGAACACAGGCCGCATGCACATGACTGGAGCATTCTTTCTGAGGCTGCGTTGGGGCCATCTTGTTTACCGCACGCGATCTCGTCCTTTCCAGTCGGCCATCTTAGAAGCAGGGCCTAGCAGGCCCGAACGGAACTAATATAAGAACAAACACAATAGAAATTAAAATATGGAAAATAAGCCTTTCTGTTTACCACCCGCCATTCTAATAACCCGCGTTAGATATTACCTAGCGAAAGCGACATTTAAAGCCTTTCTACTTACCATCTGCATTCTTTGCCATAATACAATTCTACTATGTAACATAAATCATGCAATTCACTTCTAATTACTACGCAATTCACATTACTAACGTTAATTACTTCGCATTTTGTAAATAAATTAGAATTTTGGCACATTTAGCATATTACCCACGTGTAGTGTCTACTAAAAAGTGTATTTGTTGATTAATTCATGCGTTTTCAAAAGGTTAGTATCATTAGCGTTATGAGGTCATTAATTTCATAGGGGGTACAAACATTTGTTTCCCCTGCTCCATCAATTCCCCCCTTTGGTGATTTTTAACATCACCACTAAAACCTATAAAATTTTATCAGATAAATGTTTCTTGTCCACTTGCATTTCTTAATTTAGACAATCGTGTTCTTTTCATCTTGTCTTTTAGACCTTTTGTACATGTTCTTTTTAAGCTCTTCCAATTCGATCTCTCCCATCTCCCGTTCTCTTTCTTTATTTTTCTCATTTTCTCTTTTCACTTTATTTTGTCTTTTTCTTCTTTTAATACACATATATGCTAATCTCAACACAGATATTATCATTATTACTAAAGTCACTGGAATTAGTATTTTCCCAATAAGAGAACTACCTATTTCTGTGAACCATTTCTTCATTGAGGAAAAACTCTTACCAAGTCTCTCCCAAGCACCTTCAACCTCCAGTGGAGCAATTTCTTTATGCAAATCAGTAATGTTCTTTATATACTTCTGTATATTCTGACTTTTGTCTGGAATATAAGTGCAACAATGTTGTACTTTCAGCATTCCACAGACTCCACCCTCTTTTGCCAAAAGATTGTCAAGGGCAAGTCGATTTTGCATCACCATAGCTGTTAGAAATGGGATCTCTAGTTGGCAAGGGCTTGCACCTTTGTCCAAGTAGGGACCCTTCTTCCTAGTCAGGGTAAGGGTGTTACACTCGTGAAGTAACCCCTGCTCACCCTCGTGGTAGCTTGGCACGAGCAGTCAGGCTTAATTCAGAGGCAGTGTCTAAAGCATTTGCACATAACCAACAGTAATACAGTGTAAGCACTACAAACGGACACCACACCAGTTTAGAAAAATAACCAATATTTTATATACTCAAGACAAGACCAATTACGACAAAAATCCACAATACTAACGTTACGAATGAATGCTTGATACGGTAACTTCTTCTTTGCAGGAATAGCACAAAAGCAAAGTTCGTACGAGTCGGTAGCTCCGTCCGAGCCTACCGCGATGCTGAAAACCACAGAGTCTAACAGTTCCAGCCGACCGCGTCGATACGGGCCAGCAGAGTCGTGAACAGACTCGGTTACAGTACCTTTCTCGTTGTGGCTGGTACGGAGTGTACGAGCCGGTCGGCGTTCGTCGCGGTTGCGGTGCAAGACGGAGCGATGCAAGGTGCGGTGTCCCTCGATGCGGTGCAGGCAGCGGCTCGATGAGCGTCGTGCAGACGGAGTCGGTGAGTCCAAGGCGTGCGATGCAGGGCGAGATGGTGCTCGATGCGGTGCTGACAGGTTGCGATGCAGGCGACCTAGCCGGAGTGCGGGAGCTGGCGTCGGACAGCGGTGCGAGTCGGAGCGGTGCGTCGCAGACGTGCGAGCGGTGCCCCAAATGCGGTGCGGTCACGACTCTTGAGCCAGTTGCAGCGACCGCGTCGGTCGGGTCCGGCTGGTTCAGTGAAGCGATGCGATGCGAACTGCGGTGCCCACAGGTCACGGTGCAAGCAGCGGCTCGATGTTGGCGGCGTCGGACGTCGCCCACGGTGAGACCAGGGTTGCGATGCGAAGCGGGGCGATGCGGTCTGCGGTGCAAACAGGTCACCGGCCAGGGATGGATTCGGTTGACGGCATCGGTTGCAGTTCCCTTCCTCTGTGGCAACTGAAACAGCGTTCCAGAAGCGGTACTCAGAGGCTTGTGAAGTCTTTGCAGTCCCTGAGACTTCTTAACAGGAGGCCAGCTCGGTTTCAGGCCCTTGGAGATACTCAGCACAAGTTTGTAGAAAGTTCAGTCCAGTCCTTTCACTGCCCAAGGCAGAAGCAGCAGCTGCAGGCCAACCCAACAAAGCAACAACACAGCAAAGGGGCAGTACTCCTCCTGGCAGCTCTTCCAGCTCTTCGTCTTGGCAGGTTCCTTGATTCCAGCGAGATCTAAATTCATGGGGTCAGGGCCCCAATATTTATATCCCAAATTCCTTTGTTCTCTGAAGGCAGAGAGGCCTTTGCCTAGTCCAAACCAGTTCTGGAGCACTTTGTTGACAAGTCTCCGTCCCTTCTTTCAGTGAGTAGGCCAGGGACATCAGACGCACCACAGGAGGTGGAGCCAGCATTGTGGAGGGAAGGCACTGTCCTATTCAGGGCCCAGGTGCGACCCCTCCCACCCATCTACATGTAGATCTTGCTATTCAGCCCTGTGCTGACTCACCCTGTCTCCTGGCATCCCCCAGCCCCTGTCACTCACACTCCAGACAAGGAATACACAACCTCGCAGAGGCAGGCTTGGATGGTTAGACAAGAAGATACCCACTTTCTAAAAGTGGTATTTTCAAACACAGACTGTTAAAACCAACTTCACTAAAAGATGCATTTTATCATTCTGAGTCCAGGCATACTAAACTCGAATTTCTACCATGTTCCCGGGGTCAGTTAGGATTATAAACTGTAATAATCAAAACTGCCCGTTCTGGCCTAGGGGGAACAGGTAGCCTTGCAATAGTGAAAAACGAACTAGGCTGTAATTCACTATCAGGACATGCCGCACACACCCGGGCATGTCCTACCTTTCGCATACAACGCACCCTGCCCACAGGGGTACCTTGGGCCTACCTTAGGGGTGGCTAACATGTAGCAAAGGGAAGGTTTAGGGACTTGCAAGTGTGTGCACTTGCCAAGTCGACATGGCAGCCCAGGCTGCGCACAGGCTCTGCGTTGGCAGGCCCGAGTTACACTTTACGGGCTGTTTGCGTGGGTGGCACAATCCAGTGCTGCAGCCCACCAACAGCATTTGGTCTATAGGCCCTGGCACTCGCAGTGCACTTTACAAGGGACTGACACATAAACCAAATAGGCCAATCATGGAAACACCAATCCATAACACATTTTATACAGGAGCACTTGCACTTTCCCACTGGACCGCAGTGAGGAAAGTGCGCAGAATCATTACACCAGCAAAAACAGAGTCAAAACCGGGAGGTCAGAAAGCAAAAGTCAGGGGAAACACGCCAAAAGATGCCAAGTCTAACACATGTCCCCTCCAGCTGAAAGTAGGGAGAACTACCCAACCCCATTGGAGTTCTCCTCACTAAGGCGGAAGAACCTGGACAGACCATCTGCGTTGGCGTGTTCTGTACCAGGACGGTGCTCCACCGTAAAGTCCATTCCCTGTAGGGAGATGGACCACCTCAACAGTTTTGGATTCTCACCCCTCATTTGCATCAACCATCTGAGGGGCCTGTGGTCTGTCTGAACCCGGAAGTGAGTCCCAAACAGGTATGGTCTCAACTTCTTCAGTGCCCAGACCACAGCAAAAGCTTCCCTTTCTATGGCACTCCACCTCTGTTCCCTGGGAAGTAGTCTCCTGCTAAGGAAGACTACAGGCTGATCCAGGCCCTCTTCGTTCAGTTGTGAGAGCACCGCTCCCACACCATGCTCTGAAGCGTCAGTCTGCACGACAAATTCTTTGGAGAAGTCAGGTGCCATGTGCACGGGCGCCGTGCACATGGCTGCCTTCAGGGCATCAAAAGCTTTCTGGCAGGACTCAGTCCAGATCACTTTCCTGGGCTGCCTCTTAGAGGTCAGCTCTGTTAAGGGGGCAACGATGGTGCCATAGCCCTTAACAAATCTCCTATAGTAACCGGTGAGACCTAAGAAGGCTCTCACCTCGGTCTGGGTCTTGGGGGTTCCCAAGCCAGAATGGTGTCAATCTTGGGTTGTAGGGGCACCACCTGGCCGCTTCCTACCTGGTGTCCCAAGTACACCACAGAACCCTGCCCGATCTGGCACTTACTGGCCTTGATCGTGAGGCCTGCACCTTGCAGAGCCCTCAACACTTTCTCAAGGTGCTGTAAATGTTCTTCCCAGCTGGAACTGAACACAGCAATGTCATCCAGGTAGGCGGCACTGAAATCCTCCAGCCCGGCCAACACCTGATTGACCAACCTCTGAAAGGTGGCAGGGGCATTCTTCAACCCAAGGGCATCACCCGGAATTGGTAATGACCTTCTGGGGTTGAGAATGCTGATCTCTCCTTGGCCCCATCGGTTAAGGCAATCTGCCAGTACCCAGACGTCAAATCAAACGTGCTGAGGAACCGGGCAGCTCCCAACCGATCAATGAGCTCATCAGCTCTGGGGATGGGGTGCGCGTCAGTCCTGGTGACGGCATTGAGCCCACGGTAGTCCACACAAAACCGGAGTTCTGGAGTGGCACCGGGCGCCGCAGCCTTTGGGACCAAGACCACTGGGCTGGCCCAAGGACTGTGGGAGGGCTCAATCACCCCTAACGCCAACATCTTAGAGACCTCCTCCTTGATGCTGGCTCTGACCCGGTCGGTCAACCTGTAAATCTTGTGCTTCACAGGAGGGCTGTCACCAGTGTCCACGTCATGGGTACACCAGTCAGAGAGAACAGTGGGGCGAACTGTCCCAACAACTGGCGACAGTCCCCCTGCTGCTCCTGAGTCAGAGTAGGGGAGAGGATCACACCCTCTACTGACCCATCATGCTCCTTGGTAGACAGGAGGTCAGGGAGAGGCTCACTCTCCTCTTCCACCCCATCATCTGTCGCCAAGAGCATACTCACTTCGGACCTCTCGAAGTGGGGCTTGAGGCGGTTCACGTGAAGGACCCTCAAAGGGTTCCTTGGAGCCTGCAAATCCACCAGGTAGGTGACGTCACTTTTGCGCTCCTTTACCTCATATGGCCCAGTCCACTTGTCCTGCAAGGCACAAGGTGCCACTGGAGCCATGACCCACACTTTTGCCCAGGTTGAAATTCGACCAGAGTGGCATTCTGGTCATACCATCTCTTCATTTCTTCCTGGCTTGCTTCTAGGTTCGCCTGAGCGAGTTTCCTGAAGCGGGCAGTTTGGTTTCTAAAGGCCAGCATGTAGCTAAATACATCCTGGGGAGTTTTCCTGGGAGCTGCCTCCCAGCCTTCCTTTACCAAACTCAGAGGTCCTCTGACAGGGTGGCCATACAGGAGCTCAAAGGGGCTGTACCCAAGAGACTTCTGAGGCACCTCCCTGTATGCAAAGAGTAGGCATGGCAAGAGGACGTCCCACTTACGCCTCATGGGTTCTGTTAGACCCTTGATCATGCCTTTCAAGGTCTGGTTGAATCTCTCCACCAGACCGTTTCCTTGTGGGTGGTAAGGAGTGGTGAACTTGTAGGTTACACCACACTCCTTCCACAGGGATGTCATATACTTCGATATGAAATTGGTCCCCCTATCGGAAACCACCTCTCTGGGGAATCCCACATGGGAAAAGATCCCCATTAACGCCCGGCCCACCACTGGCGCCGTCGTTGTCCTGAGAGGGATTGCCTCCGGGTACCGGGTGGCATGGTCCACCAAGACCAGGATGTACCTGTTGCCCATGGCTGTCTTGGGATCCAGTGGCCCCACAATATCCATCCCTACCCTTTCAAAGGGTGTTCCAACTACAGGAAAAGGTTAGAGAGGAGCTTTGACCTTCCTCCCACTCTTACCACTTGCCTGGCAAGTTTGGCAAGACCTACAGTGCGCATCTGACTGCCTTCGCATTTGGGGCCAAAAGAAGTGGGTGACAAGCCTGTCAAAGGTCTTGTCCTGCCCCAAATGTCCTGCCAAAGGCACGTCATGAGCCAGGCCCAGTAGGAAGGTCCTGAAGCGCTGGGGTACCACCAGCACACGGGCTGACCCAGGCTCAGCAACCTTAGGCTCGCTGTATAGGAGACCACTCTCCCAGTAGATCAGATGTGACCCGGACTGATTACCAGCTGCCTGGTCTGCAGCCTGCCACCGCAGACCCTCCAGAGTAGGGCACTCATTCTGCTCCCTGCAGAACTCCTCCCTGGTGGGACCCCCTTCTTGCTGCCAATGGGTCAGCTCAGAGATGTCTCCCAGTTCGGCTACCTGCTCCCCTGTAGGCACTGGGGCGTCCCCCTCGAGGTCCGCCTCCTCCCGGTCCGTGGGAACTTCGGGGGCCGGTTTCCCGCGCCCCTGCCCTTTCTCTTGGCAGGGACTTGGGCCACTGTTTCAGGCTCCAAGTCCTCTTGATCACCCTTTCTGGCTGCCATTGACCGAGTAGACACGCATGCCCACTCTGGCAACCCAAGCATCTCCAAGTGAGACCTGAGCTCAACCTCCTTCCATGAGGACTGCTCCAGGTCGTTTCCTAGCAGACAATCTACAGGCATGGTAGGGCTCACAACCACCCTCAAGGGACCTGAGACCCCCCCCATTCAAAGGGAACCTGCGCCACCATACACTGGCACTCAGAGTTGTCTACAGCAACTACTTGGTGGAATGCTCCTGGGACTACTTGCTTCTCAGACACCAGGTGACACCGGACTGAGGTCACACTGGCTCCAGTATCTCTGAGAGCCTCTACCCTGTTCCCATTGATGGTCACGCAGGTGCTATATTTCTTTGTGTTAGGGGGCACCTGGTTTCCTGGGACCATCTCACTGTCCCCGAGTGAGACAAGGGTCATTTCTGCGGGATCCCCACCCTCCTGTGGGCACCCCTCCTCCCCAAGCACTACACTAGCCAACACTTTGGACTGTCCACCGGTGGGTGGCTGTGTCCCCTTCGGGCACTTGGGGTCCCCCTTAAAGTGACCTACCTGGTCACATGCATAACACTTGCGGGGGCCGGTCTCAACAGGCTTCCCTGTAGAGACCCCTTTCTTCTTATCACCGGGGGCTGGGAACCTTTACCCTGGGTACTAGTTTGGGGCCCTTTAGAGAACTCCTGTGCTTTACCCTTGTCCCCCCACTTTTCTGCTGGGGACCCTGCCCACCTTTGGCTGAGTCTCCCCCAAACGCTTTCTTGTGGACCCTGGTACTCACCCAGCGGTCCGCTTCCATAGCAAGCTTCCTGGGGTCAGTTAGCTTACTATCAACTAGGTGCTGGCGCAGATCTGCAAAACATAGACTAGACAAGTGCTCCCATGCAATCAAGTTGTAGAGCCCCTGAAAATCTGTTACACTACTGCCCTTCACCCAACCATCCAGAGACCTGCAGAACACATCCACACATTCCAACCAAGTGTTGGCATCAGACTTCTTACTGGACCTGAACTGATCCCTGTACTTTTCAGGAGTAAGACCATACTTCGTGAGAAGGGCATCCTTCATGTCAGCATAGGTGAGGTGATACCCCTTACCCAAAGCTATCAGAGCATCCCTTGCTTCTTCAGGGAAAAGTGGCCACAATCCTGCTCCCCAATTCTCCTCAGGGACCCCATTCATGTGTATGGCTGCCTCATAACCCTGAAACCACCTTTGTATGTCATCCCCCTTCTTGAACTCCTTGCCTACGTTCTTGGGAATGTGCACAATCCTGTCTGCCTTTCTGGACGAATTGCTGCCACCATCTGAGCCTGCCTTACTCCTAAGTTCTAGCTCCTTCAGTTCTCTCTCATGCTCTAAGAGCATCTTCCTCTCTTCTATGGCCAATCTCTTCTCCTCCCGCTCACTCTCCAGCCTGAGCTTCTGCAGCTCAAACTGCCTTGCCTCCCGCCTGTCCTCCAGCTCCTCTGGGGACAGACTGCTGCTGCCTGACCTGGCGGGTTCCCCCTACCCAAAAGCACATCCACCCTGGAAATAGGCTCCTCCACCTCCTCACTGAGATTACCAGGCTGCCCATTGGCATGTCTGGCTGCTACCCAGGCCCTCAGCGCCTTCTGTAGCTCCTCCTTCCTTGTGAGGCCTTTAATTTGGACTTTCAGGTTTTTACAAATCGCTCGTAGCTCCTTTACGGCGTAGGATTCCAACCTATCCTCCTCAAAGATAACTTCCAGAGATGCAACGGATGATGCAATTGATTCAGGCATGACAAAAGTAGTGAGTTGAAAACTGGCAAGATCAAAAATAGGCCAAAAGAAAAAGAACCAGTATGTGGTACGTAATGGTCTGCGATATGGTAGTAGTGCACACCAATCACTGTAAGTCAAGTGCAAACACAAGTCCTATCCTCACCGCTGACAACCAATGTTAGAAATGGGATCTCTAGTTGGCAAGGGCTTGCACCTTTGTCCAAGTAGGGACCCTTCTTCCTAGTCAGGGTAAGGGTGTTACACTCGTGAAGTAACCCCTGCTCACCCTCGTGGTAGCTTGGCACGAGCAGTCAGGCTTAATTCAGAGGCAGTGTGTAAAGCATTTGCACATAACCAACAGTAATACAGTGTAAGCACTACAAACGGACACCACACCAGTTTAGAAAAATAACCAATATTTTATATACTCAAGACAAGACCAATTACGACAAAAATCCACAATACTATACGTTACGAATGAATGCTTGATACGGTAACTTCTTCTTTGCAGGAATAGCACAAAAGCAAAGTTCGTACGAGTCGGTAGCTCCGTCCGAGCCTACCGCGATGCTGAAAACCACAGAGTCTAACAGTTCCAGCCGACCGCGTCGATACGGGTCAGCAGAGTTGTGAACAGACTCGGTTACAGTACCTTTCTCGTTGTGGCTGGTACGGAGTGTACGAGGCAGTCGGCGTTCGTCGCGGTTGCGGTGCAAGACGGAGCGATGCAAGGTGCGGTGTCCCTCGATGCGGTGCAGGCAGCGGCTCGATGAGCGTCGTGCAGACGGAGTCGGTGAGTCCAAGGCGTGCGATGCAGGGCGAGATGGTGCTCGATGCGGTGCTGACAGGTTGCGATGCAGGCGACCTAGCCCGAGTGCGGGAGCTGGCGTCAGACAGCGGTGCGAGTCGAAGCGGTGCGTCGCAGACGTGCGAGCGGTGCCCCAAATGCGGTGCGGTCACGACTCTTGAGCCAGTTGCAGCGACCGCGTCGGTCGGGTCCGGCTGGTTCAGTGAAGCGATGCGATGCGAACTGCGGTGCCCACAGGTCACGGTGCAAGCAGCGGCTCGATGTTGGCAGCGTCGGACGTCGCCCACGGTGAGACCAGGGTTGCGATGCGAAGCGGGGCGATGCGGTCTGCGGTGCAAACAGGTCACCGGCCAGGGATGGATTCGGTTGACGGCGTCGGTTGCAGTTCCCTTCCTCTGTGGCAACTGAAACAGCGTTCCAGAAGCGGTACCCAGAGGCTTGTGAAGTCTTTGCAGTCCCTGAGACTTCTTAACAGGAGGCCAGCTCGGTTTCAGGCCCTTGGAGATACTCAGCACAAGTTTGTAGAAAGTTCAGTCCAGTCCTTTCACTGCCCAAGGCAGAAGCAGCAGCTGCAGGCCAACCCAACAAAGCAACAACACAGCAAAGGGGCAGTACTCCTCCTGGCAGCTCTTCCAGCTCTTCGTCTTGGCAGGTTCCTTGATTCCAGCGAGATCTAAATTCATGGGGTCAGGGCCCCAATATTTATATCCCAAATTCCTTTGTTCTCTGAAGGCAGAGAGGCCTTTGCCTAGTCCAAACCAGTTCTGGAGCACTTTGTTGACAAGTCTCCGTCCCTTCTTTCAGTGAGTAGGCCAGGGACATCAGACGCACCACAGGAGGTGGAGCCAGCATTGTGGAGGGAAGGCACTGTCCTATTCAGGGCCCAGGTGCGACCCCTCCCACCCATCTACATGTAGATCTTGCTATTCAGCCCTGTGCTGACTCACCCTGTCTCCTGGCATCCCCCAGCCCCTGTCACTCACACTCCAGACAAGGAATACACAACCTCGCAGAGGCAGGCTTGGATGGTTAGACAAGAAGATACCCACTTTCTAAAAGTGGTATTTTCAAACACAGACTGTTAAAACCAACTTCACTAAAAGATGCATTTTATCATTCTGAGTCCAGGCATACTAAACTCGAATTTCTACCATGTTCCCGGGGTCAGTTAGGATTATAAACTGTAATAATCAAAACTGCCCGTTCTGGCCTAGGGGAACAGGTAGCCTTGCAATAGTGAAAAACGAACTAGGCTGTAATTCACTATCAGGACATGCCGCACACACCCGGGCATGTCCTACCTTTTGCATACAACGCACCCTGCCCACAGGGGTACCTTGGGCCTACCTTAGGGGTGGCTAACATGTAGCAAAGGGAAGGTTTAGGGACTTGCAAGTGTGTGCACTTGCCAAGTCGACATGGCAGCCCCAGGCTGCGCACAGGCTCTGCGTTGGCAGGCCCGAGTTACACTTTACGGGCTGTTTGCGTGGGTGGCACAATCCAGTGCTGCAGCCCACCAACAGCATTTGGTCTATAGGCCCTGGCACTCGCAGTGCACTTTACAAGGGACTGACACATAAACCAAATAGGCCAATCATGGAAACACCAATCCATAACACATTTTATACAGGAGCACTTGCACTTTCCCACTGGACCGCAGTGAGGAAAGTGCGCAGTATCATTACACCAGCAAAAACAGAGTCAAAACCGGGAGGTCAGAAAGCAAAAAGTCAGGGGAAACACGCCAAAAGATGCCAAGTCTAACAATAGCTCTCATGGCAACCATTTCGGTATTTACCATCAAGAACCCTCCAGCAGTATTCGTTTATAAACGATCTACTACTGTAGACAATTTCTGAATTTTGTATGCATTCAAAGATATACCCACTGCTGGTATCAATGCTCCAAAAATGTCACCTATTATTTCTGAGAAGCTTTCCCTCCTCCTACGGGTTAATGGTTTACCTATCTCGTGAATTCCTTTTGTTCCTCTTTCCACATGAAAAATCTTTGGAAAGACCAGGCCTAGATAGCATGTTCCGTACCAATGGTCCGGCAACCTATAGTAGGCTCTATTTCCATAAATGTAATAGATCCCTGGAAATACTGGATCTTTTCCTCCTTTGAATCCCCATCCCCTAGAATTTTGTATGTATCTCGGCACTCACTAGAACCCACAAAATAGTTATCATACAAAGTGTTATCTCTTCTAATACACAATTTTCCCTGTTGGGGCCAATCTAGAACCATAGCTGCATTTGTTTCCCCTTTGTCATAGCTTCCCTCTTCAAACGCCCAAGGTGGGGTTTTTGTCTTTTCTCCTGTTGCCTTTCTTTGAAATTTAGCCCTTCTGTCTTCTACCATGTCCAAGAAAACCTTTTCTTCTTTTCTTAACCCACAAGTAAGATTATGTCTAAATGCATATTCTAACGTTAATTCTTCTGTTTCTAGGAAAAATTCTCCAAGAATCTTTGCAATCTTCACCTTATTTAGTTCAGGGATTACGGGAATTTTAGCAAAAACAGCATCTATGTCAGTGTAATAATACTCTAATTTACCAGTTTTATAAAATAAACTAGCTAAAACACTACAAGTTATCCCATACGTCAAAGGAAGGTGATGATATGTCACACCTTCTGCTACAGACGCAGGTAACTGCATACATACGTAACAATCTCTCACATCCATTGTCTCCACATATTCATACAAAAGTTTCGTGAAGACATTCTTGGAAAAATCAGTGATTGACTTGTCCCTATGGAAATCAGTACTATCTACCAGTGTTGCAGTGTTCCTTACGTTAGATTTCTTGTCACTATTTGTGTCATTCATAATTACAGATGTATTTTCTACAACTAACCTAAGTGGGATTATTATTGCCAAAATAAACCAGATAAGCATTAGAAAACCTGTACAATAGAAACACATCTTACACCATCTACGGAAAAACTCACATCTAGTTCTTCTACTCTCAGTGTCTACCATGTTGAAAAATTACCTAATTTATGTACAGAAAATGTATTTTTCACACCTCAAGTGACTTAACGTTGACTGGGGTCAACTGCTTTTGGCGCACTTTTCGGTTTCTCAGAAATCTTCTTTGTCTTTATTCAGTTTATGTGTCTAGTCCGATTTTCTTTCTTTGGCTTTATCAGTTTGTGTGTCAAGTCCGGTTTTCTTTCTTTGGCTTTATCAGTTTGTGTGTCTAGTCCGGTTTTCTCTCTTTGGCTTTTCAAGGTTGGCACATTTCACTCTCACCCATTTGTTCACAGTCTTTGTCTGGGTTCTCGTGACTGCTGTCCACTTCCTTAATGTCAGACAGTGCTATGTATACCCATTCAGGTGACTTGTATTTCAAGTTAGGGCTTTTTACTCTTTTGGGTCTCGGCAATTGTCTTTTATCTGTTTTTCCTTGTCTTTCTTGACTTGTTATTTCATTCACTTGTTCTGCATTGTCTTTGTTCAAATTTATTATCTTATATCTCAGTTTCTTAATTTCATTGGGCCAATTGTCTCCTTTTCTTGGCCTTTTCAGTTCACTTTCATTTTCTCCTCGTTCCACCCTCCAAGTTCTCTTTCTTGGACCTATTCTTTGCCTTCTTTCGTCTTCACTTTCTTCAGATTCTGTTTCAGATCTCACTTCACTTCCTCTAACCTTGAATTTTATGATCTCAGTCTCTTTGTCTGAATCTGAACTTTCTTGTGTTTCTTCTGTTTGAACTTTTGAGTCTAATCCTCCTCGTGTTTCTTCCGCAATTTCCCCAAACTCTCTATCTAGATCTAAATTTTCCCGTGTTTCTTCTTATTGAAATTTTGTCTCTAATCCTCCTCGTGTTTCTTCCGCGATTTCCCCAAACTCTCTATCTAAATCTAGATCTTCTTGAGTTACCTCTACAATTTCCGGAGGAATTCTCCCGTAACTTGTACTTGGCTGTTCACCGTCACTGTCTATTAGTTCAATTTCTCCTGTTTCAATATCAGTTCTTTTGGTTTCTGATTCTTCTGTTTGTCTTTTACTGCATTCAGGTTGGTCTGTTTCAGATGCTGAACTAGTATCTGATATTTCCAGATGTCGACTTACATGTCGATCTTCAAGATCTGGAACTCTACTCGTTTCAAGTTCTGCTTCAGAGGCCGAACTGGTACCTGAATCTTCCAGATGTCGACTTACAGGTCGAGCTTCAGGATCTGGATCTCTGATGGTTTCAGTCTCTGCTTCAGATGCCGAGCTGGTATCTGATATTTCCAGATGTCGACTTACAGGTCGAGCTTCAGGATCTGGAACTCTGATTGTATGGCTGGCATGAATCCAATTTTTCACACCTGCACACTTTACTGCAGTCGTTGTCACCAGAATCACTTGATGTGGCTTGTCCCAGCGTGGTACCAAGCAATTTCTTCTTCTGTGGACCTTTATGCGGACCCAGTCTCCTGGACTCAGATCATGAGCTGGTTTTCTTTCAAGAGTGGTCGCATCCGGTCCAACCTGATGAAACACAGAATGCACCACATCAGCCAATCCTTTGCAATAGTCCAGTTTGAGATCATCAGTTATAGTCAGCAGTTTGTTGACAGGTACATATGCTTGTCTCATTGCTCGTCCCATGATTATTTCATGAGGACTCAGACCTGTTTTCCCTTTCAGGAATGCTTCTTATGCTCATTAACACCAATGGTAAGGCGTCGGGCCATTTGAGTCCTGTGGCTTGACACATCTTAACCAATCTATTCTTTATGGTGCCATTTACTTGCTCTACCACTCCAGAAGCCTCTGATCCGTAGGCACAGTGCAGCTTTTGTCGAATGTCTAATGCTTCGCATATCAGTTGGATGAGTTCGTTCTGAAAATGCGTTCCTGTATCTGTTTCTATCGTTACTGGAAAACCGTATCTAGGAATGAATTCTCTCAGCAGGAGTTTAGCTAAAGTAACTCCATCATTCCTTCTTGTCGGATAGGCTTCCACCCAACGAGAAAACAAACAGACGACCACCGGGACATACCTCAGTCTGTTACTTGGGGGCATTTCAATGAAATCTAATTGCATTCTGGTAAAAGGACCTCCTTCACGTCCTATTACTCCCAAACTCACTACCGTCTTCCTTCCAGGGTTTAATTGTTGGCATATAAGGCATCTTTGACAAAGGCTTTCAGCTATAGCTCTAAATTTTGGGTTATACCAAGTCTGTTTGAAAAGTCTGATCATGGCATCTCTACCTATGTGTGCCTGTCCATGGTACATCCGTGGTCTTTCGTCCCTGTAAACCCAAACTTCATCTTCTTCTCTCCGCCTGCAACCTGATTTTATCCAAATATCCTTTTCCTCATCACTTGCCTCCTCCTGCAATTGTCTCACCTCATCCCATGTTTCAACTGGGTTAGTAAACAGCAAGGGGCATGATGCATTTTCTTTCTCCCTTCTTCGATTCAATGAATCTGTATTTCTGGCACAATATTGAGCTAATTCATCAGCAAATTTGTTTCCCACTGAAATATAATCAGCTCCATTTTTGTGAGCAGAGCATTTTACCACCGCAATTTATTTAGGCATCTGTATCGCCTCAAGCAACTTCTTCACAAACTCACCATTCCTAATAGGAGACCCTCTGGAAGTCAGGAATCCCCTCTGGGACCAGATCTGTCCAAAATCATGGACCACTCCAAAGCCGTATTGGCTATCCGTGATCACAGTGATTCGGAAATTCTTTCCCAGTTGGCACGCTCGAGTCAGAGCAATTAGCTCAGCAACTTGGGCTGAACGTATCCCTCTCAAACAAGACTCTTCCATTATGGTTGCTACCGTACAAACAGCATACGCAGCACTTAAAGCTCCCTCATCTGTCCTCAGGCATGACCCGTCCACAAACATCACATAATCTGACTCTTTTAGAGGTTCATCCCTAATATCAGGACGAGGCTTTGTGCAAAATTCAAGAACATCCAAACACTTATGATCAATATCATCCCTGACTTCTGTATTTACTTCATCTGGCAGTGAAGTGGAAGGATTCACACTCGTACATCTTACAATGGTTACATTGTCTGCACCCAAGATCACTTTTTCATACCTAGTCAGCCGACTATGGGGCATATCATCAACAACCGGCGATAATCATCGCTAAGCGCACTTAGCGCTAGGATAATTATCGCCGGCTGTCGCTTGTTTTTATCGCGGAGATAGCGTGCTATCAGCGACGCTTATCTCCAGAGCGATAAAAATAACCGAGTTAGCTGCCAAACGTGCAATTATCGCTGGGATTCCAGCGATAATCGCACAACGTTTGGCGCTACGTTGTTGATAGGGCAGGGCATACTTAACCATGATATCCACCTTCCATTGGATATGATGGCTAAGTCAAACTAAAAGCAGGTGTAAGGAAAGTAGCGCTAACCGCGGTTAGCGCTACTTTTCTTATCACTATGCTTGTTAGCGTGCCCATTGATAATTGGAGAAATGTCGGTTAGCGACATTTCTCCAGTTATTTTGGGAAGGAATGCCCACTTTGCATCTCATTAGAGATGCAAAGGGAGGCGTAGGGAAAAAGGGTGCTAACATGCGATTATGCATGTTAGCACCCTCTTGTTAATAGGGCAAAAACATTATCTCCGCTTTTCTGGCTTTTAAAGCCAAAAAAGCGGAGATAAGGCCCTTGATGATATGCCCCACTGTGTCATGAATTGGGTTTTTGTTCGAGTCAGTAGGATTTCGACTGAGTGTGGGACATATACTTTCAAAGGATATCCCATCACAATGCCTTCACTCTGTTCCAGACTCACACAAGTAGGAGCTACTGCTTTCAGACATCCAGGCAACGCCTTTGCTACCGGGTCTAAAACAGCTGAAAAATAGGCTGAAAGTGCACATCCGTCTCTCTCACTACAATACAGCTCAAATTCTTTCTCATAATCAGGCATTCCCAATGCTGGTGCCTCACACAAACTTGTTCTCAGATCCTCAAAAGCCTTCATTTCCTCTTCATCCAATTCAATCGGATCTCTGACATCCTTCTTGGTCAATCGCTGTAAAGGTTTTGCAATCAATGAAAATCCACTTATCCATTGTCGGCAATAACCAACCATTCCAAGGAACATTCTCACCTCTCTTTGTGTCATTGGGGCTCTCATTCCTTTGATAATCCTTATCCTTTCTGTTGTTACTTTTCGCATCCCTTTCTCAATCTTATGACCTAAGTACTGTACTTCTTGTTGACAAAATTGCAGCTTTGGAGGTGACACCTTGTGTCCTCCTTCTGCCAAATGATTCAGTAAAGCAATGGTGTCCATAACACATGCTTCTCGAGTCTTTGATGCCACTAATAGGTCATCAATATATTGGACCATCACAGATTTTTCAGGCATTTTTAAATCTTCTAAGGATTTCTTTAGAATTTGATTAAAAATCGAAGGACTTTCAGTATACCCTTGAGGAATTCGGCACCATGCCAAAATACGCTCTCCGAACCGGAACGCAAATAATGGCTGGCTGTCAGGGTGCAGTAGAATAGAAAAGAATGCATGGCACAAATCAATAACTGTGTACCATTCTGCATCATGTGGGATTTGATACAGTATTACAGCAGGGTTTGGCACAATTGGGCAGCAAGGAATAACAATTTTGTTTACCTTTCTCAGGTCTTGCACTATCCTATATGTTCCATTTGGCTTTTTCAATCCCATTATAGGAGAATTACAAGGACTACTCATTATTTCTCTCAAAATCCATTGTTCAATCATTTTATTAATTACAGGTGTTATTCCTTCAATAATTTCTGGCGTCAGTTTGTACTGCGGGGTATTTGGGTAATTTGTTCCTTCTTTCACAGTAAGTTTTACAGGATCAACTTCTCTCATTAGTCCAATATCTTCACCTGTGAAATCCCATACTTCAGGCCTTACTATTCCTTTCAATTCAGTAGGGACTTTCTCCGCATCAAACACAGGAAACATATCATTCGCTCCTGGTTCTAGTTCTGCCATTGTCATTTTATACAGAACATCCTCTTCTGGGGTCTGGAAAGCAATACCATCTGGGGTACAGTAGATGGTACAATTCATTTTGCAAAGTAGATCACGTCCCAATAAATTTACAGGACTACAATCACACACCACAAAGCGATGCATCTCTTTGAATGGTCCAATATCCACCTCTATTGGTTTTGTAAGAGGGGTTTTAATCTGCCTGTTCGAAACACCTACAACTTGGATGGATTCTCCTGAGAGAGGAAGTTTTGGAATTTCCACTGATCTAACAGTAGAACGGGTAGCACCAGTGTCCACAAGGAATGTAACATTTACACCATTCACTTTTCCATCCACAAATGGACCTGACTGATCTACCTCTAGAGTTGCGCCAAGCACGCACTCTTCTTCTTCTCCTAGGCACCGTCATAAACTTTCATCTGACTCATCTCCACCCTGCCGTAAACAATACTGCGAAATTGCAGCTGCGCGCGGCAATTTTGTTACCTGCTCTCCTCCGTAGAATCCTGCCTCTGTACTGTATCTTTGAGGATTTACACTCTTTGGAAGAGGTGGTAGTGGCACCTGACACTGATGAGTAACTACCTGCGGTTGTTGCGGCTGTTGGTAACTCACCTCACTCTGCACCTGTGGATTCAATGATTGATTTTCTGTATTAGCATTTGGAGGAAATTTACACTCGTTTCTCCAGTGCCCTAATTTTCCGCAATTATGACATGGCCATTTCTTTTTAGCTTCTTCTATACTCATCTGACCTTTCCCCTTGCCAATATTCGGTTTGGATTTGGTCTGTCCTGCATCACTAGACTGACTGTTCATCTGAGCTTCTTGCTTTTCTGCAACCTTTACTTGTGCCCACATTGCCTTTTCCTTGAGTTTACGCTGTCTACACTCAATATCATCACTGCAATATTTTGCATACCGTAATACCTCATCTACTGTGCTATTCTGCCAACATAACATATGCTGCTTAATCATTTCACTTATTTCAGGTCTCAAGCCATACACAAATCTATACACAAAATTACTCATGTCCTTTTCACTCAAATTCTCGTATCCACTATACTGTTTAAAGACCAACAATAATCTCTCGTAGTAGGCATGTACAGATTCCTCACTCTCCTGAGTCGTTCTATCAATCTTTACCCAGTCCGTTTCTTTTGGTGGGATTTTATTTTTCAAAACGTGATTGCCTGTTCATATTTTCTCATTACTTCTGGACCTGGGGCTCCTGTTTTTACATCTCTAGGATATTGTTCCTTCGGCCAGTCAATTGTAATTTTACACTCTGTCCATAAATCTGCTGGAACAACAATCTCAAATAGTCCATCCAAATCCTCCCACAATACTTTTGAAACTTTTACAAACCTTTCTACCTGTCTATACCATTCTACAGGCTTCTCTCTCAATCTTGGAAAGTCATTCTTAAATGACAATATATCTTGTCTGGACCATGGGACATGTACATAACTTCCTCCTGGAGTTTCTCTCATTGGATACTCCATTACCGTTTGTTCTTTCTCTTTTACTGGAAAAGCCAATGATGCTTTATCAGTTGTTCCCTCCTTTCTCCTTATCCACCTACTTCTTCATTTATCCACATCACCCCATTTTCTCAATAAAACAATCAGTTACTTAATTTGCGTCAATCGTCCTTAAGTGTTCAGATTTTCTATGTCTTTTTCGCTAAAATCTACCCTGTACGGTTTCTGTAATCCTCAGATTTTTCCGAATTCTACTCCTAGTTCGTTCGCTGTTTCTTCCAATTTTTCGTGCAAATTTCGAGCTCTCCAAGTAACGCTTTTACACATAAACATTAATTCGTCATCTTGATAGGACTTCAACCGATCTGTACCAATAGTTCCTAGGATTAATTCCTCCATGTCTATCTTTAATCTGACCACATCCAAAGGTTGTGGTTCTGTATCTTTTTTCTGCAAGCTCCTCACCCAATCATTTAATTCTTCTGCAGTCGGATCCACAGGGGTTTTGTTTATTTCTGCCCAACTCGCACTTCTCTCTGGGGTTTCAGTTGCTGACTCGGCTCCCATAGGAATCCTATTTATCAGACTCTTATTAACTGTCAAATTTACAGGTGGACTTGACCTAAATGGACCAACAGAAACTTCCTTTTCTCTATTTTCTGAAATCATCTCTTCTCTTACTCTTTGCATATTGGAATTTAATGGAATTGTTAAGGAGTGTTCATCTATCTTTTGATTTTCAAATACTGGGATTACTGGCCCTATAGTTACTGGCACAGTCACAGCTTCCATATTCCTTGTCAGTTCTCTTATCTTTTCAGTCAATTCTCTTGTGGTCCTAGCTAATTCAGCTGTATTACCATTATCATCTTTCACAGTCTGTGGTGTTTCTGGTTTATTAAACCGACTATTTATTTCAGACATTCGTTCAGGGCTTTGATTTATTACAGTTCTCATTGGCGGTGCATTTGGTGTCACCACCGCAGAGTTCTGTCCATATGGAGGGGGTCTTTTATTTAAAATGTCCTCCAGCAACTCATCCTCTGTGTCGCCAACTCCATACCCGTATCTCTCTGTTACTGCATGTTTCTTTTTCTCCGTACATTTTCTCCCTGCAAATTCTTCAACTGTTCTGACAGGAAACAAACCATCCGTCATGTTAGCATACCGCCATCTTCTCATTCTGTCTTCATGATTCAAACCCCATACTCTTCCATGAACTAAACTATAATTCTTTGCACCTCTGTGTCTTTCCCTATCATACATCTCATCTTCCCATTCACCTAAGGCTTCAAACTGTGTCGGTCTAGGTCTTGGTTCAAGTTTCATCATCTTTTCTCTCAAATTTCGAAGCACCGCTGTGCTAAACAAACCATTTTCTGGAAATGCCAATACTCCATCGCCTTGGGTATATTTTGCCCAATTTTCCAACCAAATGCAGGTATGATAGCCATATTTCAACATCAAATGAGTTGCTGGCGTTTTTGGCGGAGGAAGTACTTCTCCTTCCCTAGTCACAACCGTCTTGTCTTTCTTGAAAAAGTTTTTAATCTTCGCAAACCATGACGGTTTCTCTCTACCATACTCATAATAAGTCATATTTTGCTGTTCTTTTTCCCAAAACAAATACACGCAATTCTTCACCACTCTGTTCTTTCTACTGCTCGGCTATTCGGACCTATCCCAGCGCGTCTCACACCAACGCACCAATCAGAAAGCTTTACGTCACTCTCACACTAACCTATCCCAGCGCGTCTCACACCAACGCACCAATCCGGACACTCTTCGTTCTACACAACTGGCCAATACCAGCGCGGTTCTTGTTGACGTCAGTTCTACTCCTGCTTCTACTGACCCCTCCTTTACAAAAATTATCGGCAGTTTTCTTAGCTTTTCTTTTCGACAAAAAATTGATTAGTTACAACGTAAAACACATTACCATTGTCTGTTTCACTTAAACAAAGAGATAGTTTATTCCGACTTACAAGAATACTGTTTCGTTCGATAAGTGTAGCACTTCTCTCTACCTTACCCTTCTCTCAAGCAAGGGGTGAACCCGTTTCTCTGGGGATAAAACACATGTGGAGACTACACTGCTCCTGAGAATTAAGTCCAGAGTTTCACAAGAAAACCTGTTGCTATCTCACTCAAACGCAATTCATACATGAAATGTCCCTAACATAACACAATCCTGTGTTATCACCAATTTGAAATCAGACAATGCACAATTCCGTGTGACTTCTCTTGCCACACGTGTCCACTTCCTACTTTCCGGAAGCTTCAAAATTTCGACTTATACATAACATAACACAAATTCAACATAGAGTGTTAGACACGAAAAATCAATATTCAAAAATCACCAAACTAATCTATAGAAACCATAACTCTGCTACCAAGAAATCTGATCCAGCGCGGCTAATATACATTTTCTCCTTATGACACCAAATCCAGAAAACACCTACACTAAACTTATATCGGTGGGGCCCATGACACCGCATACATACATTCATTCAATCCTGGATTTAAACGTCAAGGAGAAAGAGTTGCTGGACAAGCGGGATACCTTATTAAAATGACAGAATTATAACCTATACATTATATACATTGTCTTCGAATCCTATCTGTTCTAAACATCAAGGTACTCCGCTACTTGGTCGATGGACCAACTAGTAGAATCAGTTGATGGTGATTAAGACCAGCTCAATCACAATTGGAACCTTTTAACATTCATTACATCATAAGCTTAGTTTTAAAGAACCACAGACTCATTTTAGAGTTAGAATATAATTTTATCTAAAATTCTCCAAGCAAATAAGTATAATTCTTTATTAGGCAAAACATTTAGAAATATCAATACGTTTAGGAAAAGTGAGAAATTATGCATTACCCTCGGCCATGGGGCGATGAGAAGAATGGTTCACCAAAAGAAGATGAACCGCAGATCACAGGATAGGACTCCCAAACTGACTGACTGTCCCGAAAACCTCCTCGGACGCACCTCCCAGGCAGAATTCACGCAACGATCTTGTTCCTTCCCCAGTCAAAGTTCAAAGTCCAAAATGACAGAGTCTCTCGCAGCATCAAGGTTGAAAAATAAAAAGCAAGTGTTTTCACAACGTCAGAGCAGACCCTCTTATACCCTATTCTCTGGCTCACTACATTCAAAAGTTGCAATCTTTAGGGGCAAGAATCACGCTAATTGGTCCATTGGAGGGGTGGTGATGGTCACCTCATCGTCCTCCTTGTTTGAACCGGTTTGGGGACAATAAAGCACACAATAAGAATCATGACCATGGTGTCTAAAAAGTAGTCCAATTTGTTAGTCCATTTTACAACAATCTTGGATAGTCACACATTAGTTCATCCCCTGTCGCTTGTCTTCTCCATCCGTTCCCAGGCATCCATGCTGAATTCTTGGCACGTTGCTTCATTGCAGGTCAAATTGGCCTTGACATCTCTCACTCCGAACACAGGCCGCATGTACGTGACTGGAGCATTCTTTCTGAGGCTGCGTGGGGGCCATCTTGTTTACCGCACGTGATCTCGTACTTTCCAGTCGGCCATCTTAGAATCATGGCCTAGCAGGCCCGAACGGAACTAATATAAGAACAAACACAATAGAAATTAAAATATGGAAAATAAGCCTTTCTGTTTACCACCCGCCATTCTAATAACCTGTGTTAGATATTACCTAGTGAAAGCGACATTTAAAGCCTTTCTACTTACCATCTGCATTCTTTGCCACAATACAATTCTACTATGCAACATAAATCATGCAATTCACTTCTAATTACTACGCAATTCACATTACTAACGTTAATTACTTCGCATTTTGTAAATAAGCTAGAATTTTGGCACATTTAGCATATTACCCACGTGTAGTGTCTACTAAAAAGTTTATTTGTTGATTAATTCATGCGTTTTCAAACGGTTAGTATCATTAGCGTTATGAGGTCATTAATTTCATAGGGGTACAAAAATATTTTGTTTCCCCTGCTCCATCAAGAGCATCCACACATTCACATAGTGAACATGTTAATTCTGCCTAAAGTTGCACCTTATTGGCTATTAGGAAAGGGAATACTATTGGATAGAAAAGACTGAGGTGGTAAACTGGGCTTTGTGTTTCAGGTATACGATACCAACAACAATCCCAATCACTTCCTGTGCTGTAGCATAATTTGTTGACTTGTGTGTATTTGAGCAGCTGCACACTTCACGACTCAGCTGGTTTTGGGGCTATTAGAGTCTAAAAAAAACTCTTTATAGACAAAGCTCCCCCTCTCACAGATGTGAGATACAGTGTCAGATAAAAAAACATGATAAGAAACTCTAGTACTAAGTTAAAATAGATTAATATGTATTCTGCAATGTGTGCCATCTTGGTTTATCTACATTCTAACAGGTTGTATGATTTAGGTGTGTTCTCTTCATTCAGGAGGAGGCAGTTTGTACTTCTCAGCTAAGATGAGACGCACAACTATTTGACAGTTATTTTATGCTTGGTGGTTGGGGCCCACCAAACCACTGGTGTGATGGTGTCCTCCCCTCCAATATCGCCCATCAGCTGACTCACAGTACTAAGAGGTCCCTGCATTCTTGAGAGACATTGTTGCAGAATGATTTCTCACACATACAAAAGAAGCACTTTCAGAGAAAATGTTATGTCAGTGGATGGCCATGTTATGTTGGATAGTTCAGCATTGTTTTTGATAGAAAAAAAAATACACAGTGATTGTTATTGAAAACTCAAACTACTAAGTGCTCCGAGGCCATATGTATAAAATTTAGGGATTGCAATTTCATAATTGCAATTCACGACTCGTAATTTCTAATGTACAAAAATGTACAAGTTGTAAATAGCAATTCCTAATGGGGTCGCACATAGACCTACCTCATGAATATTAACTAGGTAGATCAAAATTTGCGACACATTCGGAATTTCAGCCATCATAGGGATGGTGGCCTTCTGCAGTCAGCAGACAACCATGTCTGTGATTACTTTTTTAATAAAGCAACCTTTTGTTTTTTTGAAATGCAGCCTGCTTTCTTTGAAGGAAAATGGAATGTGTTTCAAAAAATAAAATGAAACGTTTAAGTTTCATTTTTTAAGAGTAGGCAGTTGTGCTCTTAAAAATATTTGTTTCAACATTCACAAAGGCGAAGGTGTTGGTACAAAATGAATGTTTTGCGACTGTAATTCAGTTGCAAAACCTTCTTACATACCACTGTGATTTGGTATTAGGTAGGTATGCCCTAAACCTTCCTCTACCGAATTTCGAATTGCTAAACACTGATTGCAATTTGCTAACATGTTACAGAATCGCAATTTGTGTTTTGTACATATGCGAATCAGGTTGTTTCCGATAATGCTTTTGTACATATGCCCCCTAGTGTGCTGAGAGTTGTCTCAATGTGTGGAGGTAATTGATTGTTTTCCTGTTTGTGAACTGCACCCCTGTCACAGCAAAAAACAGCGTTGGGAGGTCTGCTCTACATGAAGTGGGCCTTCTGGCAAGGTAATGCCAGCAGCCATGTGTAGGATAGGATGCCAATAAAATAATTCTGATGTCAAGGACCACTGGGCTCCACCATCAGAAACCATCAGAAATTAAGCACTCCCCTGAAATCTAAATGATGCGAGGGAACCAAGAGAGAACAGGGCATCAATTGATTTACAGTGAATGTCCCATTCCACCATTCTCTAATTGTCCAACTTTGTCATTTTCACAATACATTTTTACTGCCCATTGAATTTGATGGATGTCTAGAACAAAACTTTGGGAGCTTGAAATCTCCATTTTCAATGTCTACTTGTTTGATTGTCGATTCCTTTTGGGATGATAATGCATTATTTTACCAAGAGTACTAACTATTAAAAGACTAAGGGGCTGATTAAAATGTCAGTCGGAAAGCCTCCGACCTGTAGTCGGAAGCTTTCCCACATAGTCAGAGGCTTTCCGACCAACTCGATCGGTTTGCAGTCCGACCGCCCGATTACGATGTCGGCAGTCGGAACGTAAACCGGCCGGTTATTCCGATTCAGTTCCGACCTGCTTGCGGAGTCCTCTTGCTGGTCAGAACCACACTGTAATCTCCTATGGACGGCGTTTCTGCCGTCGGGATTACGATGTTGGTTTCCCACAGCCTTTCCGTGCTGTACGACACCGAAAGGCTGTTGGACAGTGACTTTGGGGGCCCCCATCAGGGCCCCCTTGCCTATGTGTCCTACGTCTGGTGGCCAAGGGGGTACCTAGGATACCCCCCTGTGAAACCCTGCACAGGGGGGTATCCTGTGCAGGGTTTTACACACACACCCATTTCTCTATATGAGCCTGTATTACGGCCGGTTTAAGGCCGTAACACAAGCTCCCATTGAGAATAGTGAGTATGTGACCGAACAGTGTTCGGTCGCATCGTAATCAGGCAGTCATAACCGCTGACCAGAGTTCGGTCGGTCCCGAGACCGAGACGGTGTTGGTCAGAGGCACTTCGACTGACACCGTAATAAGTCCCTAAAGCTTTCTTGCTGTTGTTACAACTATTTATGTCTGGACACATCCTCTTTCTTTTCAAATGTGTGTTTTCTGTTGTGCCTTTCATTTCCATTCACCTCACACCTTGAAAGTCTTTAACACTTCCAAGTTAACACCAACATTGGCAAAGGCAGCAATCGGTCTGCTGTTGGTTGCCGGCCTATTGACTTTGTCAGTGCTTGTTTTTGTGTCATGGTGTTTGCAAAATGTTGTTGTTGGGAAAGCTGCTATGTCTTCATCAATCTAAAAAAACATTGGGAAAACACAAAAATATTCTGAATATTCCAAAACATTTTTGGGTCTCAAAAGGCGTACATTGACATAGTAGTCCCTGCCACATAGGAGAACTACTTTGTATGTGGATGTGTCCCTGGTGAAAGGGCAGAATATAGTCACCCACAGTGAAGTTAGCCAATAGCTGAAGAGGACTGACCCACTGCCCCATCATGTATGCTGTGGTGGGCAGAAGATACATGTGAATTAAACAATAACAACAAATAGATAAAGAGGGCTGGCAGAAACTCCCTATAAGTAATATAATGTAATTTTAATAAAATCATATGGTTTTGGCTCATGCCAGACCTACACATTTTGAAATATGTGTTCCACTGTGGCCATTAGTTCATCTCTGTTAGTGCATATATTGTGTTGAGATGCAAGGGGAGCTTAAGTGCAGCACGTTACAACATCACTTTCTGAACTACCAATAGCAAGATCATAACCTCCTTGCACTTGCTAACTTACGGCGATGACCCATGTCGAACCCCACCTCACTACTAGGTAAATCATTTGGTTTGTTATTCATTCAACACATTTGGTGGCATGAATCTAAATAGAAAAGGATTTTTTTTAAATACTGAAAATTATTGTTTCTCTTTATTTGCTGTCTGCTCATTTTTCAACACAGCATGCCTCCAAAAATTGATACTAAAGGCCAATGGATGTTTGGTACGTTAGTACGTGCAATCAGTTGACCTAGTTGTATGTGGCACTGCTTACCCAATATAAATCATCTAGTCACTTGTGACTTGTATTTTAAAGGATAAATGACCACAGAAAGAAAACGTAATGAGATCTGAACCTCCTTTGCCGGAGTGTTTCCAAAGCTTCATATTCTATATTTAGTAATAAATTAACGCAACTGAAAGCAATCAGTTCTCTTCCTCTCTCAATACTAAAGTTTCAATTTTTCTGGAATTCAACTTGAAAGAATGTACACAACTGAATATTGGATAATGGATGTGTAATGTGTTCACTTGGAAGTCAAATACCCCTAGGTACATGCAGAGCAAGAAACAAACAAAGCTTAGAACTCTCGAAAACTAATACAATTTAATGAACTGGATAGTGCAAAGTGCATTGGCGACAGAATGCGGCCAGTGCATACTAGAGTGCAACATTTCAAAAGAAGTTTTATTTACAGCACGTTCACTAATTCCGTGAGATTGCACCCACATTATAAACAGCCTACAGCGTGGGAATAATAATGAGTGCCAGTTCTCCCTCTTTGTGTTTTTGTAGTGGGTGGTCGCACTTGACTCCTAAGAGAAGATGCTTAAGGTACCAGCCGGCCTGGGTGCACTATGCACTGCACCCACCCTTGTGGGGCCCCTCTGGCAGTGTTTACACAGGGGAATTCCTCGCCTATCTTTCAAGTGGGGAAGTAACCCTCCCTATGTGAGCTCCATGTCTGTGACTACACTCAAGGTGCTCTGAGGATGCACTAACTGTGTGCCACTTTGTAACTGAACACACAGATTAACATTTATACATATAGACATACATGCAGGGGCTTTCACTTAGCCCTGTTCATCAATTCTGGTCTGGTCAAGTGTACTTTAACATTTTGCTTCTGACCACAAAAGCATACAGCAAAAAGCAATGGGTGTTGGTGGGGGCAGGGGTGAGAGGCTGCAGCCCCGACAGCTCCCCTGCCAGCACCTATAGCAGGAGAGGACAATTTTCTTTTTTTATAAATAATGGGGAGGGCTGGTGTATGGCTGCCCTCCCTCTCTGGGCCTTTAGGGTCCCAGAGACCCCATCACCCGGTGTCCGTTTTATATATTTAAGAGGAGGAGGGCATGCAGCCCTCTCCTCCTCCTCGAGGCCCCGTGGATCCCATCCTCTGGACAGTTTTCATCAATAAAGGGGGTTGGTGCATGGCACTCACAATTCCAAGCCCTGGGGACATCAATTCTCCTCGAACTACCACACCATGTAACATCCGACTGCCAAGTTCGAGGTGAATTGATTTCCCCGAGGTTTGGAATTGTGTGGCAGCCTGATATTTATATGCATTGACGAACTTCTTTGTACCAGTGCAATTTTGGATATATGAGATGATACTGGGACTGTGGTTCCCTGAAACTATGGATTCACGATGCTCATGATTTATTCAATCTGGTGAATATGAATGAGAATCAGAGCTTGGATTCATATTGGCATTAGCATATGCTACTAATGAATACTTGTGGTTGCTCTTAAACTTCTTATGTGTCCTGATAATGACTTGACAAACTACTGAGGTTGAAACACCGTCAACATTCCCCTTTGGCAAATTAAGAGGAAGCATATACTGCTCTATGTTCTTGTTATAATACGGATAAGTATTTGAATTGTTATTCCTCTGCCATTGTGTGTTTTATGTTTACACTGTAATTCTTTTGTATATGTTTGTTTAGTGTAAACTTGTGAGCACATATTGCTCATTTGTTTATGTATTTGAATGTTGTACTGTATTGTTTCACAAAGAGTAATTCAAATAACAAACAACACTTTTCTATTTTGAAAACATTTTTTGTGTTGGTACCTTTTTTTGCTTAAACTGCACAGTTTGTGGTTTGAATGAGTTGTGGATATTTTTTTCTTTATAATTTTTTCCCTGAACCATTGTGTTTTTTTTTTAAGTGGCAGCAAGGTTAAATCCAATTTCACCAGTAAGGAAGATTTATCTTTACCATTATCATTACCATTCCAAAGTGATAACATATGAAGTAGCTACTCCTTTCTGATCAGGAATTTCCACTTAAAAGTGTATAAGAGAATTCCCAATGCTAACCTGTGAGAGGAGTAGGCCTCACAGTAGTGAAAAACAAATGTAGCTGTTTGTAACTACCAGGACATGCAAAACATAAAAGTACATGTCCTACCTTTTATTTACATAGCACCCTGCCCTTAGGGCTACCTAGGGCCTACCTTAGTAGGTGATGTATATGTAGTAAAAGGGGAGCTAAAGGCTTGGCAAGTAGTTTTAAATGCCAAGTTGAGGTGGTAGTAAACTGCAAACACCTGCACTGCCATGGCAGGCCTGAGACAGGTGTGAAAGGTTACTTCTGTGGGTGGCACAATCAGAGATGCAGACCCATTAGTAGAATTTAATTTATAGGCCCTGCGTATATAGTATTCCACTTTACGAGGGAGTTATAGGCAAATTAAAGATGCAAATCATGTATACACCAATTACACACATGTTTAAGGAAGAACCACATGCACTTTAGCACTTGTCATCAGTAGTAAAGTGCTTAGAGTCCTAAGGCCAATAAAGAGATTCAGCAAAAAGAGGCAGAGGAAGGCAAAATGTTTGGGGAGACCCTTACTAGAGGGACATTTTCCAACAGAAGACAATAAAGCACAATTTTATTTTTATTCAAGCAGGAAATATTATGTTTACAGGAAACCTGGAGTACACTGCCCTCAGCAATTAAGGGCACTCATAAATTATACCAGCTTTGTAGTCCTGTAATTTTGGCCAACCCAACCACAGATGGTCTTTCCTTCTATATCTCAACCGCTGTCAAAGCCAATATTATTCCATTAAATCAGCCACATGCAGACTGCAGGCAATTATACTGGATAATGTCAACTGCAAGACAATTTTATAATATTTTTTATCAATACATGTTTATTTGAGTATGCACAATCAAGATTGAAATACAATACATATTTTTTTGCAAAGAAATTGAAAATGTAATATGCTCATACTTGGGTCTAAGTTTGCTTGATAATTATCAGACAGTCTTCTTTTGTAATGCATTAGATGCAGTAGTGAGAGAAGTATGCAAGGAAAGAATGTCCTTTTATTGTGAATTTAAACATTATAAAATTGTTAATTCTCTCAAATCCTTTCACATTTTTCCACTGAAGAGTTGTTAAAAATGTTGCTGGTCAAATAACATTGTCCACTATAATCCATGCAGATATACTTTCACATTGATTTCCAAGAATGGGTTTCATCTGACAAATAACCATGATGAGATTATAGTCTCTTTTGGAATTTTGTATGTTCTCTTTATTGAGTTGTACATTTTGACTTACGTAGCGCTTTTCTGTACGTTAAATAATTTATGGTGGTGTTTCACTTTTCCAGAATGAACGCTGATTTTTGATTGATTGAGTGTCTTATACTAACTTGTTTGTTAGCAGGACGGTACTTCCTCTTTTTCCTCTGTTTACTTTAGGAGCTTTGTATATTGTGAACTAGAATGTATGGCATGCGTAACAAATTATATGATCTGGGTAATTCTTACTATTCATTTTGGAACAATATTCCTTTGGTGATGATCATCTTTTCAATATGGCTGCCAATATTAGTAACCATTGAGCATTTCACACTGTTTTGTTTTTTGAGTACAACAGCATTTTCTTCCTTTTATCTTTAGGAACTAGAATTTTGACTTACGGAATAGATTAGATTATTTGGTTAGATGTTATATTCATTTTGTAATGATCTCACCTTCCGGTGTTAGATGTCTGTTTTGCCAGGGGCTTACTATTTTTCAATCAATACCATTATGGGACAGACGGACATTTGTAATGGGGCTGTCTGATCTGAGGATAATAATGGAGGATATGGGCTACGTTTTCCTTACTACATACAGAATGAGATATATTTTTTAATACTTTAATATGGCCGCCACATTAGTGAATTACAACGTTTGTCTGGTTTCATTTGTGTATAAATACGGTTCACAAATATGGTGCTGATGGACCACGCCGACTTTACGCTGATTGGGAGTACTCTCCTTTTCTTGGTTACTCTAGCTTTTACTTCAATAATACACTGGGATCTAAACCAAATTTGGATTCAGGTATGAGGGAATTAACTGTCCCTAAAGGGGTCACGAGATTTTGGTGTAGTATTTTATTGAGAGTACTATGTTAATTATTTGGTTTATAGGGACGTGGTAAGGCATAGGGAATAGTCGTTTTTCTAATTTCGGTTCCTGGGTCCACTTAGACATAATATTGGTGCTCCAGCAGATGAATGGCAGGACTTTGAATAGATTCCAGAGAATAACAGGACATTATATTTTGGTTCAGGTATGGTACAGGTTTTCGAGTGGATATATGTGGGACTTTGATTATGGATAATATGTTCTTTATACTAAGTATAATGACAGACTTGCAAGTCAACTAACTATGCTGTCTTTATGCTTTTGGATGCCTTTTGGTTTCAATGATCTTAGCTAAACTTTATATTCCTTTCCCTCTTAGGTTTCGCGTTACACACTCTTACTGGTTTTCTCTTGACATTGTCTAGCGGCTTCTGTCTCATCCAATATTTGAGAATTTTCATGCAGCAAAGGTATTTGTGATAATACTACTAGGGTGCGAATTTACGCATATTGGGATGTTTTTGTTTTGATTTGTGGCTCTCATATTCTCCTCTCCTTACCAATCTTATTCTGGTGCTCTTGTCGTTTATCACTACTATTCAGTGCACTTGGTGTACACTCACTTGTATCCAAATTCTTAGATCTATTACTGAATTTTGGGAGTTGGACACCTTGGTTGATGAAGGTCTTTGTCTTTCTTAGTCTAGTTCACTTTTTTACTGACATTTGATTGATTTATTTGTTGGTTTTCAGCCCTGATGAAGTCATGGTATTATTTACCTAATGACGAAACACGTGTTGGCTGATCTCTTTGTGATGAACATATAACACCGATGATGTTGGAAACTTTCATGGATTATATCAAAATCTAACCTGGATGTGAAGAGTTGTTGTGACTGTACACTCATGGACTCATATATGGATTAAAGTGGACTTACTACTATCTACTCATTTTGGACATTGATGTAAATATACTGTTGAGTGCTCGGACTTTCCTTTGTAGACTTAAGTGCCCTTCTTTTGAGGAGCTCATTTGGGTTGTCTGGTAACCAACCCTTGTCCTGGATCACTGTTTGCGATACTCATCCGTTTACTTTCCCTATACTTATTGCAGAGCGTCTGCTGTTGTAGACCGGTTACCATTTCATTATAATACCAATGTGCAATATAGGATCATTTAACTCATTATTCTCAAACTGAATGGATGTCAGAATGATTTAAAAGAATGAACACAATCATTTCCCTAATAACTTGGACTTATTGGGGCACCAGCAAGCTGTGAGTCATCTGAACAGTATTAAATGAATATAGGAAACCTTAAAGCTTCACCTGAAAATGTAGAGTCACTGAGCAGTTGTGTCAAACCTCATGACATCCTATCCCTTAAAGTCACAGCCAAAAAACACCACAGCAAAACTACTATAGCACCTATACCCAAGGGAACACATGACATTAGTGCTACAAGCACTACACTGTCTGCCAATTGTCATGACTGCCTGTCGCGTGCTCGACCGGCAAACCACAATGATGGCCGGTCTACGCCAGTACTCATGTGCGGGAACCAGCAGGAGAGTTCAAAACCTCTCTGATCCCAAGCGGAGACGCTCCGCATTCCTGCTTCGGGATAGAGAGTCCCTCTTCCGGGTTACCTACCCCTCTCTTCCGGGTCGTCGTCTTCTCTCGTCGGGTCCGCAGTTCCTTCTCTGGTCGTTCCTGGCAGCTCCTCTGTATCTCGCAACGCCACCTTCATACCTTAAAAAGGCTTTATTCTTTTATACGGTAACAACACTTTTAGCGCTGACTTGAGGATATGTTTTGAAAATATATTTAGTTACCTCTCTGATGTGGGTGTCACGTCTGTGGAGGTCTGCTATGCCCCTGCTACTGATTCTCATATATTTCTGAAAGATAAAGAATACGTTTAGGTCTGCCTGAAGTGAAGGTAGATGTTATACAAGTGTGCCTTAGAATATCACTAGAGCCTTATGTTGTTTTAAGGAGGAACTCCTTTACTTTCATCACATGTTATAGGTGGGTCTCAGTATAGTTTGCTTTACATATTTTCCTGTTCATTTCTTCCAACACTGAACATTCTATTTCTCATATCTTTATCCCCCTTTATTGCAGATTTAAACACCTCTTCACCCACACCAGTTACCTTACTTCACAGAAGAAGGGAATTATTCAGGTAGTTACAAACATGCACAGAAAAGCTTAGACCTTAGAACTAGAAATTCCTGTATACTTACCTATTTCTGTCCTTTTCTTTAACAGATCAATCTTTTCTGACTGGTTCTGTTCCAGAGTGGGGTGCACCGTGGGACCTTATTTTTTCCCTCCTTGTTTTGTTCTCTTCTTCCCCGGGTTACTATTGGTACTTTGACTTCGCTGGGTACAGTAGGTGACCAGGAGAGGTTGAGGACCTTTCATCATTTGCATGACGTTCCTGCGGAAACATGAGTAAACCTGTCACCAATAGCCAGATATACTGCTATCAAAACACAACATTGTCCACAGAGCTGTCCAGGGTGAAAGCCTGTGATACCTACAAATGAAAGTCTACCTATGCTCCCAGTATAGCAACTTAATTCATGATTAAGAAACATTCTGTTGGTGGAACACCATTCTCAATTCAACCTTGGAACTACCCACAAGCCAAGATAAGTAATATAATATATCATCTTAAATTCAGGATGGTTGTAAAGACATGGATATTCATGAGATGATAAATCAGAACATTTGACATCAAATGAAATAACAACCATGTCCTGAACAATGTTCTCTCCTGAAGAGTGCCAAAGCTACCAAAATGGCACAGCTAAGTTCCACACTGCTAGTAATGTAGACCAGATGTCTTATGGTGACCAATTGTAATGATGAATCCCTGCGATGATATCCTATTTCACCGAACTACAAGCAGTACCGTGCAGATAACAACATGCTCTTTTGTCACTGCTGCCAAAATATATCAGGAATGGATTGCTATTATGATAGAAGCCCAGGAGCTATTATAGAACTTACTATACATCACCAAAAAATTACTCAATCCAGGTTAATGTAGTCACTCAATACAAAGATGACAACCAAATAACCAACCAGTAATCCTGGTTTTCCAAACCATTAATTGGGTTTAGGTAACATTAAGAAATCACAATTTGAAAGGGCCATTTTATGAGTGTTCCTTCCAAATATTGATTCCTCAAGGTATGTATTAATGTTTTCCAAACAAAATTCAGTTACAGATCATTCATTTTTTAATTCCAACTGAAAGGAGATGGCAATACATTTGCACCCAGGAAGATGTCCCATTGTGAATGGTGTAAAACATTTTTAGAGAAGGCAATGGTCCCTGCCTAATCTTAAAAACATCTGTAAAGATTTTCATACTTTTAAACTCATGCCATTTTCCTTTAAAAAATAAAAATATGGCTTTATTTAAAAACAGTCACAGACATGGGGGTCTTTGACTATACACAATTGTAGTGGGTTATAATCTGCAACCTCCCTCATTAATATTTATGAGGTAGGTCGAATTGCGACTCACTAGAATTCTGTATTTTGTAAACGAACCTATTAATACATAGGTGGGTTCACAAAATAAGAATGCATTCTGTAAAAGTTGGAGCACAAATTGCAACCCCTTTTACCTAATGCATTCTTCATACATGAGGCCATAAAGGTCTGATATACAAGTTTTCCATTCACAAAAAGAGATTGCAAATTGTGCACCACCTTTTTGTGAATGGAACTGAATTTAATAAACCGACCTATGTAATAATAGGTAGGTTCACAAAATTCCAAATCGTAGTTGATCGCAATTCAACCTATCTCATTAATATGCATGAGGCAGAGCTCAAATTGTGACAAACTATGATTGGCTAGAGTCACAGGCATGGTGGTCTGTGATTGCTTTTAAAATGAAAGCAATATAGGAGCAAAAAGGAAAATTGGACGCATTTAGAAAAGTTGAACAAACTTTTTTTAGGAGTAGGCAGTGGTCCCATGCCTACTCCTAAAAATGTTTATGCCAACATTTTCAAAGGGGTAGTGGTTTTCTGGGGATCTCTTCCGTTTGCGAATGGTTTACTGTAATTTTTCAATTGGTGGTAAAATATTAATGTTTTGTGACTGCATTACAGTAGTAAAACATTAATACACACCATTTGGAAGGGACACCCTTAATACACCCCCTCCAAATAGCAAGTCCTTAATGTTTACTCAATGCTTTTAATAATTCAGAAAACATTTTCCAAGCCATTAACTGATATTAGTACATTACAAAATGTATTTTAGCGGTCGCATACTCTGATTTACCAAATCTGAGGATTTACAACCGTTAAACACTTTCTACAATAGGTTCTGAGTCACAGATGTACGATGCACTGGTAGCAAAATTGCAAACTGCATTTTTGCGACCCGTGTGCTATTTTGTGAACCGATCAATGTATTAATAGGTCGGTTTGCAAAATACCAATTCCTAGTGGTTTGCAATTTGACCTATCTCATGAATATTAATGAAGTAGGTTGGAAATTGCGACTCACTTTGGATTGCACCTATCACAGCGATGGTGGTCTTCTGAGGTCAGCAGACCACCATGTCTGTGATTATTATTGAATAAATGTTTTTTTAAATGCATCCCATTTTCTCTAAAGAAAAACAGGACGAATTTAAAAAAAAAAAAGTTTAAGTACCATTTATTAGGAGTAGGCTACACTTAAGAAATGTTTTGTCACTATTCACAAAGGGGAAGAAGTCCCTTGATGACCCCTTCCCATTTACGAATGGGTTACCACTACATGTTTGTAGTTGGTAAACAAAAAATGTTTTATGACCGGATTTTGGCGAACATTGATATATATGCCATTCCGGTTCAGTATTTTCAAGGGACGCCATAAACCAGGGTCGGCTCCTCCGCTATGGCGGAGGAGCATCGCCCCACTGCTCTCTTGTAGCGTGAGAAGCAAAAACATAAAATGGTAATAACTTTAAGTTATTGCCATATTATGTTTTTTTTGCCAGCGGGCGGTTGGGCATGGCTGAGCTGCTTCCGGAGCAGCAGGGCATGGGAGGAGTGGTTTGCCCACCCCTGAGTGCACAATGACTATTTGGTCTGCCCTCTCGGGCTGCTCAAACCAGTCATGCGCACTCCCCTGTTCTCCATGCAGGCTGCATTGAAGCCTGCATGGAGAACATGCCCACACCTACAGCCCCTGGCTGAGCGCTGTGTCACAGCGCTCAGACCAATCACAACGCTCCATTGGAGAGTTGTGATTGGCTTAGGGATGGGAGCCTGACTGCCTGCTTCCTGTTCCGACCTGGAGTCAGACGCAGGCGAGCAAGAAAGAAGACGCGGGACCCGGAGGCAAGATAAGTTTAATTTATTCTTATTTATTATTTTTTTTTATGCAGCCCATGGCCGCACCATCCCTCCCCCCGTGCGTGTGCCCCTCCACCTGTGAGCCGTGCTGGCCACCCCTGCCATAAACATGATCCTTCAAATCCAGAATCAGTATTTGGTAGCAATCCCATATTGCCATTCGGTATTGTGTTACCAAATTGCACTTTAAAGACATAAAGGGACATATTCACAAGGAGTTAATGCCAACAGAATGTCACTTTTTGCAACGGTCTGGTGGCATTAAGTCCTTCGCCTCATTTACAAGGCGGCGTTAAGCCACCTAACGTGGCTTAACACTGCCTTGTAAATAATGCCCCTATTCAAGCAGCACTTTGGGGCCGATTCTGATGTTGTTCGGAAGGCCTCCAGACAGGTTCCAGCATGTGCGAATCCGATTAGGAGCCTATGTTTCCTACTGAATCGTCCCCCGTTCCGAACAACCAAGTACGAAGGGGAGATCTCGTCCGTGTTGACCGAATCGTTTCCGAACCCGATCCTGTCCGTCTGACACGTTCGCAGCCGAATCATGCCGCGCAATGGAGCCGGATTCCGAACGAGCGAGTACGATGCACTATTCGGACAGCCGTATCGACTCGGTCTCTGCGAGACGAAATGGCTGTGGGAATCGGACTTCGGGGAGCTGTAGCAGGCCCCCCTTCACCCGGGGCCCTCTGAATCGGTCACAGGGGTGCCCATGGGTCTCCCCGATCCAAGCATGCACAGTGTGGCGGGCACCATGGGGTGCCCGTCACAGGGTGTACGCTTTTCCCCACCCACCCCTTTTTGCTATGGGAGCCTGTGTACACGTTCGGTATACAGGCTCCTATAGAGTTCAATGGGAGCCCTACCGAACTGAGTCCATCAGCATACGGATGCATCGTACTCGTTCGGTCGGACTCTCACAGCGCGATTCGCTAGGAAAGCCCTCTGGATCCGAGTCTTACGGAGGGCTTTCCTAGCGAGATCGGAATCGGCCCCATAGTGTGAAAGGAGCGTGCAATGGGTGTTGCAGTGGGCGTTCCGTCACATCACCCATTTCTTTTTGACACTGCCCCACATTTACAAGTTATGGGGCATCGCCAAAAATATCGCCAGGAAATACCTTGTCTAAAGAAGGCGATACGAGGAGAAATGTTTTGTTTCTCCTCGTATTTTGCTCTTTCCATTTGTGCTGCATTCTGCAGCACACATAGAAACAGCAAATCACCTGTAAAAATTGTTTATGTGCAGGAAGGTGTCCCTTCCCGCACATAAACAATCAACCCTGGAGTGCAGGCACCCTTGCAACATGGCGCAAGGATGCCTGTGCTGGCACTAGGCAGCTTCGTTAGCACCAGTGCTAGGGGAAATGCAGGGAAACTGATGGGGGCATATTCTCAAGGACTTATCGCCGATTTATCGGCACTTTAGCGCCGCAAAAGTGGCGATAGATTTATCGCCCTATTCTCAAGCTGGTGAAAACTGCCGATATCGCCAGTTTTCCAGTGACAGCTGGCGCAAAAAACATCGCCACGGATGAGAGCGACAACTAACGCTAAAGATATGCAGAGTAGGCGTACCCGTGCAAAAACACACGAAAACACCACTTCGCGATATTCTCAACGACCAGCCAAATCTGCGATGCGACCCAAAAACAGGCGATAAGGCACGTTAGCAGCAGGGATTTAACACCTGCCTTTTACTGGTGTAAAGCAGGACGACAACCTGCAGCATGAAAGGGAGCCCAGCCCAGAGCCACATCTGAAGACCAACACATGTCATGGAGCTACTGACCATGCAGCTCGGAGACCCAAGAGGGCCACAACACCCTCCGCCACCACCCCCAGGCCCCCCCACCCCCCCGGACTACCACTGAGGCAGCGCAGAATAAGACAGCTGACCTTCCCAAAACAGCATGGCCCCTCAGCCACACAATTGCAGAATGTGGGGAGAGGTGGGAACCAAGTATGTGCGAAGGAGGCAAGTCACCCATCAATAAGAATGTACACAATGCCAAGTGTGGCGGTGATGTGCTGGACAGACTTCAGTATGCAGAGCACAGACATGTCCATGTGGACATATACTGCTGTGGACAGTGGACGCAACCATGTCACCTCAGGCAGTGGGGAAGACCTCGGTCATGTATCTTTGCCATCCCCCCTCTGTAAGCGTAAGTGGAGTGGACTGGGCCGCCGTACGCCAGGCCAGCGTAGGGGTGTGAAGGATTTGCCCGGGGCTCTGGGCGTGGTTCAGTTCTGGCCTGGACAAGGAAGTAACTAATGAGTGTGTCACTGTTGTCGTGACGGCGCCACCCAGCCCACAATCAACAATGTTGCAATGTAGCATGCACCCGGAGGGCGGGCTCGCACGAACGGAGACATGAAGGAGCGCAAGACCGCTGGGGGTCTTGGCTCATAAATGCCAAGTGTTGTGTGTATCTGTATTGCCGCAGCATGAGCCAAATGCCTAGCCTTAATCGCAGTGCGAGTTCAGCCAGGCATGAACTCTACATCTGTGTCCGCACTATCCTTCCCACAGGCCTACACTCACGTGGCTGCCCACCTTCCACGGCCAACATCACAGTGTCGTTGTCAGGCTTGTGGACATGCGCAGACAGGCATGACAATGGTGTGCCGTAGGAGTGCAAGTGATGCAACCGCGCAGCGCACACAAGTAAATAGGCTCGGGAGGAGGGAGGAGCAGCTGTGAGGCAACGTAACACACAGTGATGCCGCTCATTTGCCACATGCAAGACATGTCAAACATGAATCCCAAAGTCGCACACATCCCAGATGAGAAACTAGCATTAGGGATGAAAGCTCCTTTGTCTGAACTATCAGGCGGAAGCACATCTGCACCTCCAACCTTGGAATTGCATGTGCCCGGCACCCCCTGACAGATACTATAGCAGCTGATGTCGACTCCCACACTACGCACAGTCCGACAAAAGACCAACGTATACACACCCCACACACAGAAGTCCTTGCTCGAAGTTATCTTGCATGGAATGGCCTTCACACTTACTCCCACACCAACCCAGGCGTACAACCATTGCACACTAAAACAACTCATTGATCCGAGCTGTGGCATTTCATCCACAGAACTGGCGCAGGTCAGAACAGTGCCGCTTCAACCAGAGCCACTAGCGCAATGGCAGAACATCCCGGACACATGCACAACCCCTGTCAGGTGGAACTGTACTGTGCACGTATGCTGCATTTACTGGGGGCACTGCCATTGGCAGTGCTGCGGATCAGTTACTGGCTAAGCTTCCACCTTGCCAACGTCACCTGCGTTCAGCCTGTGTTGAATTGTCGGTCGTGCATATTCGAGTGGTCCATGGATGTCTGCCTATCCAACAGGACGGTGGCTGAACTGGATTTTGACATGTGTGTGCGCCCCCTGTTGGCCCACGACCAGGAGTGTCACCGTGATACCCGTTTATGGGATGCCTTGATACTTGCCATACATGCTGACAGCTGGACCTGGGAGATTGCACAACTCCTCGTGTGCAGTGACCACATTGAACCGCTCCCCTATTGGGCTGTAGTGCTAATTGGTGAAAGGGGGTGGACGCAGCACATCTGTCTGGACCTGCTAATGGATCGCCTCGCCGTCCTGTTTGATGAAGCCGACAACGAGCTCATGTTGGAAATGATAGCCTACGAAGCTGCAATCGCTTTCATGGACGAGTAACTACGTACCTGCAGCCACAACAGATTGGAACCCATTGCACATGTCCCAACACTTGTTGCATCTTGGAGATCTGGTCACATGTCCCACGACAACAGTGGACATGGCTGCATTCGCCTGGACTCCGAATACATGAGCGGACAACAATGCGGCTTAACACACACCTGTGAAAGGTGAGGCACTCCCCCGAAGTGGACAGCGGCGCTTGGCAACGCTCCTCATCCTGACATACTGCTGCATTGGTCTGCATGTTGTGGCACTTAACTTGCCCGTACTGACACGCATATGCTAATAAAGTCTACGCACCTTCACTTGTATTCAACTGTGATGAGTGTTGATTTGAATGACAATGTGTGTCTCACTGCCTATCTGGGTCCCGGCCATACATGCGCATTGATAGCATTACCCAGGGAGTACCTTTTTGTGGAATCACTGTCCCTACATTCATCCATACTTTCATACTTGATTGCTCATAGCCACGACACATCTGTGTGAATTAGAATGTTTTATTTGCATTCAGTGGAGTGTTGACGCTGGAGCAGTACAGGGCCATGTAAACCCCACTTTACATTTTTGCCCCATGGAGGGCCAGCCAGAGTCCTTTAGGGATTGACAAGTTCATCAGAAGAGGGAGACTTCAGTCCGCAGTGTGATTGCTGTGTCATTGGTAACCAATCAAAATATGGCAGTCCATGTCGAGGTCCAAGGTGAGTGTCGCTGAGTGTATCGGGGGACAGTGGAAGGTGTTATTCCAGGCCATGATGCAGAGGGCAGAACCAAGCTGAAACAGGCCATATGGCGGAGATGAATGCTACCACTTCATTCTTACCACAAAGCCAGATTCATCATCATCTTCGTCCTCTGATGTGTCAGGTGCCTCACATGTGGGTGGTGGTGTTTAGTCTGCATCACTGTGTGGCACTGACACATCAGGGGTCGGAGGTGGAATGTCTGCCGCACTGTGTGGCACTGACACATCAGGGGCCGGAGGTGGAATGTCTGCCGCACTGTGTGGCATTGACACTTCAGGGGGCGGAGATGTGGATGGAGTAGTAGCAGCAGCATTCATCCGCGCCAGGCCTTGTGGCGGCAATGCCATGACGAGGATCTGCAGGGCATGGAAGATCACAGCTACATCTCGCTGGTGTGCAGCCGTGGCACACATTCTTTCCGCCTGCATATTGTATTTTTAGTTGCCAATGGCACAGTGGAGGTGATGAACAGTTGTTGGTGGTGTTCTATCACCTCCGTAATGAGGATCTGGTTTTCCTGCGTACTGTAAGGTGGGTTCCTCTTCTTCTTCTCCTTGCCCTTCCCTGCCCCCGAGGTCCCAGGCTGGTCCTCTGTGGGGCTTGTGGGGTTCTGGTTGTCCTCTGTACTCGCTCCGGCTACCTCCATGGTGCTTCGCAGTTGTTTGTGTTTTTTGTTGGCGCTTTTATGGTGGTTTTTCCCACCTGACTTGTGGGACTTGCAGGCCTGGTGCTGCTTATCGCTGTATTTTTTATCGCAGTTGGGCCCATCGCAACTTTTTTCACGTTAGGCTTTAGATTTTTATCGCCGTCCCGGTGATTTTATCGCTGACATTTGACGCGTTATCGGGACACTATCGCATGTTACCGCCGTGTTGAGAATGAGACGTTAACACAGAGTTATTTTCCCGCATTGGACGGCGATATGAGAAATTGCGTTAACCTATTTTGGCGATGATTATCGCACGTTCTTGAGAATATCCCCCATGGAGCGCTGCGTTTCCAATTTTTGCGTAACACATATTCCCCAAAGCCTTTTTTTGCACATACAAAAAGGCTTCATACATCAGGCCCTGATGCCTTATTGTCAGTTGATATAAAGCTCGGGCAAACTGTTTTTAATTCGAGGATAATGTCCAGTTTTGCGTTTTTTGTGTAATCTTTGTTTTACTAAGACTTACGCTTTGAGTTGATGCTGAAATGACTGAGCCAGAATTGTGAAACTAGGCGCTTGCTGTGGTCGGAAGAATTGCATGAACAATTTTCACCACGTCAAACCAGAAACTACATTGTAAATACATTGAGCACGTCTTTTGGCAATCCTTTTGCACTTGAGGGGAACTGTATTAAATGTTCACGCAGACAACCGCCCAAGAGTAATTTGGTTATTGCACATAATTTTCATAAAATGATGTGTGAAAAGTTGTATGTAATATGGAACATCTCTAATTCTGAAGACAGACATACTCACACACAAGTCCACAAAATAATTACATGCTAGTCCTAGTTAGAAACTAACGTCAGAATTGTAGTTACCTACTGTACACAAACATGCTCGCTAATCTCGTGCCAACCCACACAACCACCCAGTCTGTTTTAAAAATGCAGTGGAATCCAAAACAGAAAATAATCTACATATTGGAAACTAATGCAGAGCTAGGACACGCAGATGGACTGAATTTTCTTTCATGAAAGGAATGACAAACGCTGCCCAAAGGAAAATGCTAAATCAAGCGAACAAGCAGGTAGTCTAAATGGAGGGTAAGTGCACAGTCGACCAAAGGAAGGGCTAGAGCTGCAGGAACATTGCCTCTCTAAATACCCTTTGATTTAAAGTGCTGCATGTGTGGTCTTTTTGCCCTTTTCGTTTTTTATTGAAACAATACTTCAGTATATGTCTGAAACCATAAATCAGAATTCTAGGCAGCTGTTTTTTTATAAAGAAAAATGTTTGCCAACTTATCATGCACTGGGGAATGACGTGGTGCCTAGGAGCTGACTGTTTGCTTTACAAAAATCATACAAGAGTATAGAATAGATACCTCCAACTTCGAAGGTCGGTTTGGTTCTCCCATCAAATATTAGATTTGCAGAGTTTTATGGCGTGATTGGTGGTTTTATTGATCAGTCTGCCCGTGGCCGTTTTTTGCCAGTAATAGTCTTGTTCATGTCTCCATTTGCAGTTTGGTGTGTGTTTATTTATTTCAATCAATCAACAATGTAGAAACCGCACGACTACTCGAGTGTCCCGGCGCTGAAGGACTTTACATGCATATTCTCTCATAATAGATAGTCACTGAAAAACTTTCTTAAAGAGACAGGTTTTAAGAGCACGCCCGTAGCGTTTTCCTCCCTGAAAGCAGGTAGGTCCAAAGAGAGGGCATTCCATGCCCGGGCAGCAAGGTTGAAAAAGGGCACAATACTGCATTTTTCCTCTAAATTATTGGTACCGGGGCCAGCCCAGCATTGGAAGATTGGAGGGTTCTAGCTGGGTGGTAATGGATGATCCTTGCGGTGAGGTAACTAGGGTCCGTCTGATAAAAAGCTCCATGGACTAAGGTTAGGATTTTGAACTGAATTCTCTACTTGATAGGCAGCCAATGTAGTTTCTTTAAATGAGGACGAATAGCAGTCTGCCTAGGGATTTTTGATAGCGCCTCGCAGCAGCATTTTGACCTATCTGCAACCTCCTCAACAGATAGGCTGGGAGGCCCAGATACAGTACATTAGCATAATCCAAACGTGAGGTCATGAGGGCATGTATCACCTTTTTTTAGGCCTGAAGAGGGAGCAGATACAAAGATGTTTTTACTGACTTTAGGACCCAGATACTGGAGCCTATCACAGTCACCTCCTGTGGACCTAAGAAAAGCTGGCCATCGATCTTAACCCCTAAATTATGGACTACCATCGCTGGAAAGGGAGGTGGAGAGACACAACATGGCCAACACTCTCTATACCAAGTGGGTGGAGGCGGGCCAAATAGCCAAATCTCAATGTTGCTGGCATTACATTGTAAATTGGTAACCCACATCCACTGAAAGACAGCCATCAGACAGTTCTTGAATATCCTAAAGGCATCAAGTGAGTTGTTATCTTTAGTGAGGAGAAGCTGCGTATAATCAGTATATGACACTATCTGGACCCCAAAGGACTCTACTAAGGAGGACAAAGGGGTCACGTAGATATTAAAAAGAGTCGGACTCAAGGCAGAGCCTTGTGGGACTCCAAACTTGATCTGTTTAGGGTCAGATGCAAATCTAATCAAGGCAAGCGCGGAGCCCCTGACTTCTATATTTTCCAAATGATTAGGAAAGATAGAGTGCTTCACCATATCAAAGGCCACAGATAGGTCGAGTAATATCAATGCAACCTGTTTCCCTATACCCACAGCCAGCTTGATGGAATCAATCACTTCCACTAATGCCTATTCAGTACTGAATCGTGGACGGAAGCCTCGCTGTGACTGATGTAACAACTAACTTTGTTTCAAATATTTTGAAAACTGCCCATTAATAAGTTTCAACAACATCTTCAAGAGGGCAGGTAAAGGTCGAATGGGCCTAAAGTTGTTCAGCATAGTTCTATCCGCTGAAGACTTTTTAAATAGTGGTACTAATCTAGCCTGTTTCCAGCAGGCTGCTACAGTGGCAGACTGGATTGAGCTATTGAATAGATGGTTCAAAAATTGATTGATAACCTTTGAACTGGTGGCCAAATTTAAGGGGGGCATGGATCATCTGGTGATCCAAATTTACACTCTCGGATGGCCTGTTCCGATTCTTCCAGAGAAATAGTGGCAAACTTTCAAAGATGGTTCGGCAGGGGCTTAGCAGGAGTCACTTGTAACTTCTCAGAGTTACTATCAATGGCAGCATTCCTAAGATTATCAACAATTGCAATGATCCTATACGCAAAGAAATCAGACAGGTTCTCACATAGATTGGCAGAAGCATCTACAGACTGAAAGAGAGTGTCAGGGTGAAGAAAATATTTTACAATTTAAAACATTTCTCTAGGTTTGTTGTTAGAGACTGCGATTTGATCAGCAAAAAAAGTGGCTTGCATTTTCTTGATCATTCCATGATATTTGTTCAGGGTCTTTTTATAGAGTTCTTTATCTTCAGTATGATAGAACCTTCTCCATAACCACTCCAGTTTTTTACAGTGTTTGTGCATTTCTCTTAGCTCTACATGAAACTAAGAGGCAGACGAAAGTCATCTGGCGGGGGTGTCAGGCTTCTGCAAATGTATTGACTATATTCAATAACCAAGAATTAACTGCTATGGGGTCTGCCTCTATCTCCTCTATTTCCCCGCTCAGGCAGGGCGTAGAACTTCCTAAGAAATTCTCGCTAGAACTGCCACTGACTTTAGACCATTTTCGATATGAGGTGGACCTCTTCGAACAATTCCCAGAGGGCTGATTCTCAACACCCCAAGCTAAAGTATATAATAAAATTATCAGATCAGTCAATAGCTTTAATGTCTTTCAATTCAATCTTACAAATAGGGAAGATAAGGTCTAGGATATGGCCAGCTGAATGCATAAGATGACTAATAAATTACTTTAGATAAAAAGTTAGCTTCTCTATTAACATCATACTTTGTGTCTCTGCTGCCATGTCTAGATGCATATTGAGATCAGCCAGAACCATACGATGTGGGTATTGGAGGAGGTATTTGGACAAAGTTTGATCCAGTGAGTGAAGAAACTGTCCTGCGTACCCGGGAGCCAATAAATCAAAGCCCCCACCAGGGAAAATTGAGCTGATACCAAAAAGCAAAAGCCAAGAAACTCTGCTCCCTGCAGCTCAATCAAGTCAAATCTAACACATTTCAAATAATAATTAAAAATAATAGCCACCCCCCGTCCCTCTTACCCACTCTATCTAAATGTAATGTAGCATAGCCCTCTGATATAGCAAGCACCACATCTTACGCTGAAAGTTCGGAGATCCATGTCTCTGTTAAGAGTAAAACATCCAGATCTTCCTCTTTAAGTAAGTCGAATGTGAGAAGTGAGTTTTTATGTAGCGACCACACATTCAAAAGAGCTGTCTGTACACCTTCAAAGTCCTCTACCTTTTTCCTCCCAGAAGGCTGAGAGTGAGAGCTCACTCCAGTGTTATCCCTCCAAGGGAGAGGAGTTGTGCATTTATCAAAGAGGTGCAACAAGGTATCACAATTCTCTGGGGACATACCTCTACAATTAGTCCTAGATTGAAGGAGATGCAATTGTTGTCAGGAATATGTGAGTATAGAGTTTTGGCCCACTCTAAATTGGGCAGCATGGCTGCCACTGAGTGCGGGTTGAGCGCTGGCGAAGCACGAACGAGTGTGGATGGGTGCCGACGGGCTTTCTTTAGGCGTTCCCTCGGCGCGCCAGCAGTGCATCAACACATCAGTCCCTCTTAGAAGGGGTAGGGACAGCCCCTTCACAACAGGTAGACGGCTGCCTCAGAATGTCGGCTTTAAAAGACAGGAGAAAATATGTCTCCTGGATTGGGATGCACAAATGGAAGAAAGAACAGTGCTAGAACATATTAAACGCCCCCCACAACACTGACCCCCTAAAACCAGACTTAAAACTATTATACAGAATATAATCCCTCTAAATCATCTAAATCAAATTCAGCCCAAATCAAATAGCAGTCAGTAGAAACAGTTAATTAGCCAATAATAAAACAGATTTGAGCAGAATATTATATAAAAACAATCCTAAAAGCGCATCCGCATATCGTCTTCTCTTATAAGGGGTAGGGACATCCCCTTCGTGATAGCTAGACCATTGCCTCAGAAAGGTGGCTTCTGAGACAGGAGAAAAAATGACTCCTGGATTAGTACATGGATGGAAAAAAGTGCAGAAATATTTACTTAGTTAAAAACACATTAGCACTAACCCATTTCTACAGGTAACAGAAATCTTCTATCTTCTCCCTCAGCAACCACTCTCCGGAGATGATCAACATAAAATGAAACATCCCTCAAACAATGGCTCATAGATTTTGCACATCTACATCAACACTTCCAATGGAAGTCCTTGAAAATAATATTTTGGGTACATGGTGGAAGCTTCATTTATAATGTTTTTTTAATAACTTTGTATATCACTGTTAGAACTGGGGTTTCTGGTTCGCAGAGGTTTGCATTCCGAGCAGGAACCACCACTCTAGTCAGGGTAAGCTATGAACACACTAAAAGATAACCTGAACTCGCTCTCTGGTAGCTTGGCACAGAGCAGTCAGGCTTATCTAAAGAGGCAATTTGTAAAATATTTGTGCAACACACACACACACTAACACAATGAAAACACCACAAAAATACTCTGCACAGGTCTAGAAAAATATATAATACGTTTATGAGAAAAAAAAGACCAAAATAACAAAAATCCAATAAGTAGAACCGGAGTTATGAATTTTTAGAGAATAAATCAAAATCTAGCGCTTAGAGTCAAATAGCGCTTAGGGGTTATTTGAAGTTGCGCTGGACAGGGATAAATCTAAAGTTCAGGGTGATCGCGATGGAGGGCAGGCCAGCTACAGGACCCACGCAGGTACCGGGTCTAGTCCTTGTCTTCAGCAGGGCAGTGATCATCAGGCAGCAGGGCAGCCCTCAAAGCAGAAAAGCAGTTCTTCCAGAGAAGTATTCAAGAAGAGTGGCAATCCTTGCAGCACAGCACTCTTTTCTTTGGCAAAGTTCTTCACAGGTCCAATAGTGTATTGTCTTGTTAGGGTCAAAGGCCCAGTACTTATACCTAGCTGTGCCTTTGAAGTGAGGGTGACTTCAAAGAAGGCCCTTGAAGTGCACAGGTCCCCCTTTCATCCCAGCCCTGGCTCTAGACTATCAGAAGGGAGCAATCAGCCTTTTTGTGGGAAACTGGACACTGCCTTTTCAGGAGTAAGTGTCAGCTCACCCTCTCTCTTTTCCTGCTTAGGAAGAGCTCTCAGAATGCAAATGAATGCAGACGAGTTCTCTGTCACACCCACCCTTACTGTGTTTGTGGCTGTCTAGAGGGATACACAAAAGAACCAACGTCCTGAAGATTGTCTTGCAGATGTCTTCACAATTAAGACCGAAACGTTGACATTCTGGCCCATTTTCTTTGTCAACAGTGTTTCGGGCAATGTTCATTGTATATCCAATGATGTTACTCCTGTTATTCAATATGTGAAATGGGTTACGACAAAAGTATTCATGACAGAAAGATCTATGTGAAAGAAAGTTCATCTCAGTTACTTTTGCCTGTATATGAATTATAGAGTGTACCCTTTTATATAACTTAACTTTTTATATAAACTTTGATTCTTTGAAGTATACACCTGTGGTTAATTTTCCTTGCTGAATGTAGCTTATTTTTTGTGTTTGATTTGCTAGGTAACTAAATAATTCATTTTCAGACATTTGTTTGCATTAAGCCACCAATTGGGGCTTAAAGATAATTCATTTTGTATTTTTTCTTAAGACTTCGATATCTAAAAGAATCCCTTGAAGGCACTATTTCCTGATTGTCTAGAGGGAAAGCACAAAGTGTAACTGTCACCCACCCCAAACCTGTATTGGAGACAGGCTGCAAGGTGCACAGAGCAATAAGAGCAGAGAAATTCCCTCTTTCTAAAAGTGGCATTTCAAAAATAGTAATGTTAAATCCAACTTTATCATTAAAGAGGATTTATTGTTACCATTTCAAAGATATAAAACATGATGCAGCTACTTCTTTCTGATCATGAATTGCAGCTTAAAAGCTTTTTAAAGAATTCCCAATTCTAGCCTATGAGAGGAGTAGGCCTCGCAGTAGTGAAAAACAAATTTAGCTGTTTGTCACTACCAGGACATGTAAAACTTAAAACTACATGTCCTACCTTTTGGTTACACAGCACCCTGCCCTTGGAGCTGCCTAGGGCCTACCTTAGGGGGGAAGTATATGTAGTAAAATGGGAGTTTAAGGCTTGGCAAATAGTTTTAAATGCCAAGTCGAGGTGGTAGTAAACTGCACCCACAGGCACTGCAATGGCAGGCCTGATACAGGTTTGAAAGGCTACTTCTGTGGGAAGCACAATCAGTGCTGCATACCTATTAGTAGCATTTAATTTACAGACCCTAGGTATATGGTACACCACTTTATGAGGGATTTATAGGTAATCATGTATACACCAATTACACACGTTTAGGGAAGAACCGCATGCACTTTAGCACTGCTCATCATTGGTAAAGTGCTCAGAGTTCTAAGGCCAACAAAAAGATACAGCAAAAAAGGAGGTAAGTAGGCAAAACGTTTGGGGAAAGACCAACCTAAGGGTGACAGGCCTAACATATGGAAACTTCATTCATAATACAGTTTTTCTAATAACTTTGTACATCACCATTACATTTACATCATTCACTTGGTGTTCCACAGAGACAAGGTGAGACATGGCTTTGAGGCGGGACACTGATGGGAGGGGGTAGCAGGAGCAGGTTGAATGAATTCAACTAAAGCTACATCCATATTATAAATAATGGGGTTTTACATGGAAATGTGGCATAACTATTTGTCTAATGATCCACCCTTCTAAATTACTTAAGATATTAATTTCAGTTGCAATATAATTAGTTCATCGGTTGTTACTCTATGCATTATAAAAAACACAAATTTTGAGAAATAATTTTCACACAACTTTGCAAATTTTTCATATTTTCAACACGCTACCAAAATATCACTAATACAAAGCCAATAATTTGTGGTGTGAATTTGAGAAAATACCAAGTAGCAAAGGAATGACATTCTAGAGCAATGTATAAAAATAATGCAAAAAATAGCAAAGCAAAGCAATCAAAAATAGTAAAGAATTATTTAAAGAACTGCAAACATTTGCATTTTGTGGGAAAAGACAGAGATTCAAAAAGCAGATAGTAGTTCTTAAAAATCACAGGACAGGTTCAGATATACTACACTGCAGAGAGAGAAGCGGAGAGCAACAGAGCCCAGAAAACATGCCCCACCTCCATGACATAGAAGGCAGAATGGGATCAAGACCAACCAAAAAAAGAAAAAGAAAGGTTCCGTGGAGTAGGATCTTACAATACCAGTGGACAAGGTGAAAAGGTACAAACACAAACTTTTGGTGCAGGTCCTAAAAAAGTTATATTGGTCAGAATCAGAGTCAAATTCAATGCCTTAGGCATTACTCACCACACCATTCATGTAATAAAAAAAGTGGTAGTACAGTAACGTCAAAATAAGGGATGAACGAAACTGCATTTTTCCATGCAGAAAATACATGTATGATGTGTAAGATACCTGGGCTATCCTCTGCGTGAAAATTCTGCACAACATATGCAAGACCACCTGCTCCATTTAGCCATGTGGTGAACTTTGCTAGAGCAGTGCATATCAGTCTCCCGATGGTGACAATTATACAAACAACTGGGTAGTGTAAGAAATACAATAATTCTGTCAAATATGTAAAATCCAATAGACAGAATATGTGAAATATATTGCTCAAATGGTAGGAATTTTGCCCAAGCTTGGTCAACATATTAAGATTTATGATCATCCATCTGCATAGTAAGTGAAATCACTGCACTTCCCATCATTATCTGCGCATAAAGTGACATCACTGGATTTCCCTTCATCCATCTGCCCTGGAAGTGACATCACTGATTTCGCACCCACGGCCCCCTGCACTCTTCCCACCTCCCAGGACCTATTTAATGACAGCTGCAGCACAGACACCCAGGGGACACGTTCAGTGGGTGCACAGCTGATATGCCAAAGGTGTGCCAAAGGCAAGCTCATCTGTGCTCATCTGCACCTCCACAACAGCCAGGAACACTGGTCATCCCCTTACCCACTGCTACCCTGCTATGCTTTAAAACCTGGCTACCTCTTGTCTAACCACTGCCACATCACACAACATGAAACGTAGCCTTCACATGTGCCTCCTGCAAGTTCTCATGCACTCTCCCACACCCTAAACTCATCAGCCCTGCACCGACAGCACCCCACTTGCTCACACTCCCAAAAACCAGCCACACATTGACACAGAACAACCACCACCCACAAACACACCATACTTGTATGCATGCTCCTCAACACCCGCTCGCTCACCAAGCATACCACGGAGATATGGGATCTACTACACAACCACACTCCAAACCAACTCTTCATCAAGGAAACGTGACTAAATCCAACCTCTGCACCAGACATCACTACAGCCATCCCCGCCAGCTACAATATTGCCAGGCAAGACTGTCAGCACAATACCAGGGCTGGAGTCGGCATCCTAGTCAAAGATACTGTCAGCTGCACCACCTACACGAACAGCCCCACCAGCTACATGGAACACCTCACGTTCAAGATACGCATCAAAGTAAACTCCTCCCTGTGCAGAACCTCACATACAGACCACCAGAACCCTACACCAATTTCGCTAGCGACATAACGGACTTCGTCATACCCTTTATCATTAACGCCTGCACCTTCATCCTCTTTGGGAATCTGACCTTTTACCTAGAAGAACACACTGACATAAACTCTGTGACGCTTCTTGAAAACCTAGGCAACCTTGGCCTCACAAAGCACATTACTGAACTCACTCACACAGTCAGACACCTATTGGACCCAATTTGCTCCTCAGTCACCAACATTGCAGTTACAAGCCAGCACCTATGACCTGGACAGACCATATGTTTGTTAGTTTCAGCATACCCATCCTGCAGCACCACAGACCTACCACCCCCTGAGCCATTTCCTGCAGCTGAAAAAGCATCACAGAAGAGAAGTGGGCGTAATCCCTCTCTGAGCACTGGCCTGAGCATACCAGCAATTTGCCGAAAGCCATCAGGAACCTCAATAGCTGGATCACTGCATGCGCTAACACCATGGCTCCCCTTAAATGCAACCGAACAGCAAGAGTCTGACTCAGGCCAGCTGGTTCACCGAGAAACACAGGATGACAAAATGCCACTGCAAGCAACTGGAGCACAAATAGAGAACAAGTAAATACACCATAGATAAATACATCTTCAAATCTGCCTAAAATGCTATACCAGCAAGGAACACCAAGTGCACAGCTCTTGCAGATTGCATTGTTGCGAGAGCTAACAGCAGCATCATAAAAGATTTCACTGCAGCTCCTGCCACCTCCAACAACATCACCCCCTCGCAAGACCTTTGCAACAAGCTCTCAGAATTCTTCTGTAACAAAATCACCTCAATATATGGCAACTTCGACCCTCAAACAGATCCTGTCGCTGTTGCAACACAAATTCCCATTGTGGCTAAAGAACGGACCCTGACCTTGTTGCCCGCCATCACCAAAATTAAAACAGTTCTTACCATGAGGACCACCCAGTTGGGGGTACTAACTGAGCCTTGTCCCCACCACACCTGTATCAAAGGACTCCTACCGTTTAATGAAACACTAACATCCATTGTCAATGCCTCAATTGACTCAGCCACTTTCCCAAACACCTGGAAACATACCACTGTCACATCCCTGCACAAGAAATCATATGCTGACCCAACCACGTTGTCACTGCATCCTGCTTCCATACCCTGAAGATGCTGAGGGAGAACTTAAATGTCTCTCAAGCAACACTGGAAAAACCACAACTCATGCTCTAGTCGCTAGCCCTAGTCACTAGCAAATTGTACTACGAGAGTGCCATTTATACCAGGATCATCAGGCAACTCAGTAGAAGACTACAGGTTGCCAGACTCATCTTCAACCTACCACAGAGAACTCACATCACACAAAACCTTAGAAAGCACCACTGGCGCCCAATACACAAACGTGTCCACTTCAAACTCCTAACCTACACATTCAAGGCACAACACAACTAAGGCGGAGTTCTCCACCCGATTACAGAGTCTCCAGGTGCGGAGAACTTTGCACACATAAGTATAAGAAGTGTAGAGTCGTAAAGCTCTGCACATGGTTTGTGAATACCAAAAAGCAGTAAACTTATACAAAAGTGTAAGTTTTCCTTTGTGAATCAGGTTCCATGAGTTTAACAACATAGTGCACATCCTGTGTGACCATTACATTTTCACTGCCCTGCACTCAATGGCATATATTATACCACATGTCAAAGAACCAAACAATTGACATAGTGTTTTGTACAAAGCAGATAATATATTACATATTGATAGAACCTCATTGTAGGTTCACAGATCCTGCAGTTTATGATATCACTGACGGATCAGGCTGATGAGTTACAAAACTGCTACATACAAAGTATCCCTCCTATCACATTGACAATAATTCTAGATATTCCATAGCCATCAACGGAAGAAATTGCAGGTTATAGCAACACTAGGTTCCCCACTGCACTGCCATCACCACCCAGAAAAACAGATTAAACAACCCGGCGGCAACCACTGCCACTTAAATGAAAAATCACACTTGAGTAATTGGGTTTTGGAGTACTCCTTCTCCAGTGCAAACAGTTGCATCACATCTTTGGGCTAGGAGTGGGATTGTATATGATGGAGAAGGCTATATCATAGGCTTTCAAAACCATACAAGAGATTCTGCAAAAAGGGGGCATATAATTACTAATGCATATGGTTATGATTGATGATGGGCATGCAAATATGAAACTAACCCCAGTATGTTGTGACATTTTGCATTTCAGGGCGTAATTGGTCAGTGTCAACACTATATTCAACAGGTACAGAGTGACCTTGGAGGAGAAAATGTTAAGGTGAAATACTGACGTGTCAAGAGTGTTATTCCCTATCAGTTCAGTGTTAGGTAATATTTCCAGAGTCATACCCCAGATATTCCCCAATCACTCATCACTTGGTCACTGTTAGCAGCTTGCATAGGCCACAGTATCTCCCTTGTACACATCACTAACAGCAAGTCATTGCCCAGGTGAAGGCATGCCTGGAGTGACAGTTCTAGTACTATTGTCCACAAAGTTGCATTTATATTGGCTTTAACACCACTTTCAAATATGGTTCCATATTCATATGTTCAGCATGGTTGACATGAAACATGACATGCAGAATTTACACATCAAATTCCACATGCTTTGCCTTTTTTCTGGGAGTTTTCCGCTTTTTAATTTTAGAAGTTTTGGCCAGTCACAATCTATCATGAAAACGCTTCAGAGAATTTAGCCTGAATGAAGACATAAGTAGGCTACATTGTTTTAGGTTTAAACCTATAATATTTGATAAAACCCCACCAAAAGGGAAACAACACTCATCAGTGTAAGCATATAAATAATGATAAACATCTACAAAACCACAAACTAAAACGATGCTCATCCATTTTCATTTATTTTTTAAGGGTCCAGCACAATTTAACTCAATGTAACTTTATTACACAAGATATCAATAAGAAAGAATGGTCTAAGATAATTCTGCTTCAGTTTTGTTGTTTAGGGATGTCACTAAAAAAAGTGTTTCTTCTTCCTTTTCTTTCCTCCTGTTTTGTCTGCTTGAATTAAATGTGCAGGGTATAGACACATGTTTTAGGTATGACCTAATTGTTTTATACACTGTAGAGAATCTGGGAATACAAAAATCAAAGTTTATCTTTTAGCAGTGGTAAATTCTTTCACTGGTAGGTGAAATGGCTGGCTCATAAGAATCTTAGCCAAAGTGAACTATCATATTTACCCACAGATAGAGTATGGGTATAACTCTTTGATACATCAACACCCCTTTTCTACCAAGTTGGCATTTATATCAGGCCACCTCCCAAACACCCCAGACCTTAGCACTGAATGCAATGTGTAGTGACAAGTACCTGTGAAAGGAGTGCTGTCTGTATGCAAATGGCATACTGGTGAAAACATGACAAAACCACATACCAACACAAATCATAGCTGTAAGGTGTCCCATTATTATATGTGATTTCTTCAGCTACCTGGCTTTTTACCCAACTACACTTTACCACTGGGGTTTTTGAGCCCAAAGATACAATGTTCTTATGTTTGAACAATAGTTTATGGAAGTAAAAACAGATAAATAAATATTCATAAACAATATTGCAAGATATATAAAATGATAATAAATAAAAATAAGAAGGAATCAATGTTTACAAAACTATTTTCCTAAATTGAAATGGGAAATGCATATAGAAAACAAACAAAAAGGATAAAGAGAGGAACTAAAATGGAGATAAGCACTTGCAACAATTCTAACAATGCTGTATGGAGTAAAAATGAATCTTGAAAAGTTAACAGCTGTAAAATATATGTAAATCTAATAACAAATAGAATATTAAGTATAAGAGATAAACATTCACGGTGGCTTGAGTACTGGCTAATACCTAACACAGTTGTCAGCATAGATTTTTGAAACCTGAGATAAATATGAGGTGATCAGAGATATTTCTTGATACGGCAAGAGAAACTGACGATGTGCGAACTCAATCAGGTCAATGATTATAGCATTTATAGCAAAAGCTGTACCATCAAGCTTAGAAAGACAATAAAGGCATTTCTCTAGTTTTGAGTAATCTTATGAAAGACAAGATTACTTAATGTATAACAAGTGAGTGTCAAAAGTGCAGTCATTCCAAACGTCAGCAATACTACCCATAAATATGTGTGAAAACTGAAAAGAAAAAAGTGAATTGAGCCAAATGTGGAGAGCCAAAATGCATGCATAGATGGGCAGGTAAAAAGCATATGAAAAAGATCAGAGCTCACATGTTTACAAGACCAATACAATTTATCACCATCAGTATTAGTTTTTGATCTAGAGCATGGAGAAATAATTTATAAATAAAATGGAGAGATTGTGTGGCAGTAGCAGTGTATGTAGAGTTATGAATCTTGGACCAAATGTTTTCCAGAATTTACACAGACCAAGAATTAGTATGATCTAATGCCCAATCCAATCCAATTTTAGACTTTAAACATGAGTTACTTTCTTTTTTAAGAAATTTATATATGTTAGACACTTTAGAGACCTGCTAGCAACAGAACAAAATTATCATTTTCTCTAGATTGAAGAGAAGAGTCAGGCAGGGGAGAAAAAGTGGTCAATAAAACATTAGATAAAAGTTGTGATATCCTGGGAAATGAGTTTGGTATAGAAAATAAGTGCTGGACATCTGTAAATGGAAGAATAGGATCATTTTAGAATATTTGGTCAACCCAAACTAACCCTTGTTTCCTCCATATAGATCAACAAATAGTTTTGCCATTTAGTTTAGTGAGTTTATTATGCCAAATAGATGATAAAAAAAACTTGTAAATATCCCCAGTAGAATGAATGGTCTCTAAAAGTCTACATGAATGTTTTAATAATAGTATAAAGAAGAGGGCTTATGTGAAAAAGATTAAAGAAAAATCTTTAAATGAGAAAGAATCAATAGGAGACTTCTCAAAATGTACTCATATAGGGGTGAGAGTATTGTCTAAATTTGTCAACCACAGAGAAGATTGTCTAAACACAAAGGCATTACTATAACATTGAAAATCTGGAAAATGTATTCCACCTTTAAATTTAGATCATTTTAATTTTATAAGAAAAACTTATACTCTTTTTCTTATGCCATAAAATGTAAGTTAAAGAGAATACTGTTTTTACAAAAGGAAACAAGAATATTAATATGTAACAGAGATAATAAAAATAAAACTAACAGGACTATTATAAATTTAATCAGATTTAAACAAGCCCACCAGGACAAAAATAAAGGATTCCATTTGGAAAACAAACATTCTGTATTTATTCAGGAGATTAGCTGTAGCCCCTCTGTTGTTATAGTTAGGGTAACCAGAGATAGGGAATTTTTGAATTTCTGTCCCTTAATAACTTTTGCCCTGTTTGACGAATGTCCGTGAAAGTCTGCAGACCAACTGCCCGTGTTTCATTCTCGGAGTATTGAAAGTTTTGTGGTGTTTGGTCAGGGGGGTGCAAAAATAAAAGGGAAATCCCAAAACAAGTGTACAATCCAATGCATTTCACATGGACTTATGTATTTCACCTAGCGCAAAAACTGTCAGTTAGATTTTGCTGAAATTTAGAAGGATTATATATTATGGTGCTCAGATGATTCTGTGGGGTACAGCAGATAATTAGGATAAGTATTTCATATGTTTTAAGCATTTTTGAAGTTATATCTGTGGCCGCTGAAGTACAGCGGCACTCTCACGATACATAGCAATGATGAGACTTCAGTTGATTGGCTAATGACTGCTTTTACAAAAATTAAAGGCAGTCATCTTCTTTTCACCTAGAATTTACTTGTGTTCTGTATTATGCCTTGTAATGTAGGTAAGTATGAGGTATGGTATTTTTTCAATACCTATTACCACTTTATTAAAGTGGTAATAGGTAGGGAAACAAAATGTATATGTTTATATTAATATATTTAAATATATATATATATATATATATATATATATTCACTGAAAAAACCATAGGTTTCAGACACGTTATAGTTACAAATTAGCATTTAAAAAACCTTTGAAATTCACTGAAAAAACCATAGGTTTTAGGGACAGTTATAGTTACTTGGACATTGCACTCGTACAAAACCCGTGAAATTCCCCCGTTATAGTTAGTTCAGCTAACTATAACTCGCGCCCGCAATGCACTGCTGATGACGTCACATATTACATCACTCATGACATGGTCAGTGACATCACTGATGACATCACTGATGACATCTCAAATGACATCACTGATGACATCACTGATGACATCATCCAGTGACTGTGTGTTTCTGTAAAGTTTAAATATTTTTAATATATATAGGAAAAGACGTATTGAAGAATGAGTGGGTGTGTAAGTGTCTGTATGGATGATTTAGTAGGTGCGTGACTGACTCTATAAGTGAGTGATTTAACGTATCTTACTGAATGCATGGGTTAGTGACTAAACTGGATGAATGTCTGTATCCGTCTGTCTGTTGCTGTGTAAGTGGCTGCATGTGTTTGTGAATAGCTACATGAGTGTCTATATGAGTTATTGAATGCTTGTCTGAGTATCTGTATGGGTGCCTGAGTGTTTGTGTGGGAGGGGTGTGTGCAACTCTGTGCATAGATGTGTGAGTGGGTGATTCACTGGGTGGATGGTTTCAAGAGTGCATCTGTGATAGACTGTATGGGTGGGTAAGTGTGTGTAAGAGTGTGTTAGTGAGTGAATGTATGTCCCAGTGGTACATGTGTGAGTAACTACATATGTGAAAGGCAGTATATATGTGTGTTGGAGTATATAAATAGCTATAAGCAAGAGTGAGTGATTGTGATAGTGGCTGTATGGATGAGTGTGTGCTTGTATCAGTGATTGTATAAGAGCGTAACAATGTGCTACTATTTGTATGAGTAAGTGAGCTGGTGTGTGTATAACTGTATAGGTGAGTAAATGGCAGTGTGTTTAATTATTTGCATGACTGACTAGGTGTGTGAGTATCTCTATGGATGAGTGGCGTTGTTTGAGTGTCTATATAGGAGTAAGAGTGCATATGATAGTCCTGTACTGAGTGACCGTAAGTATGAGTGACTGTACGGGTGAGTGAGTGGATGTGTGTATGTAGACCTAAGAATCAGTGAGTGGGTATGTAGTTATTGGTGTTGGAGTGTCTATGGTTTTGCAAATGGCAGTCTGTAATTTAGAGTGGGTGTATCAAAGGTTATATTAGGGTGTGAGGAGGTGCATCAGATTATCACGTGGATGATGTCATCAGTGATGTCATTTGAGATGTCATCAGTGATGTCATCAGTGATGTCACTGACCATGTCATGAGTGATGTAATATGTGACGTCATCAGCAGTGCATTGCGGGGCGCGAGTTATAGTTAGCTGAACTAACTATAACGGGGGAATTTCACGGGTTTTGTACGAGTGCAATGTCCAAGTAACTATAACTGTCCCTAAAACCTATGGTTTTTTCAGTGAATTTCAAAGGTTTTTAAATGCTAATTTGTAACTATAACGTGTCTGAAACCTATGGTTTTTTCAGTGAATTTCAAAGGTTTTTTAAATGCTAATTTGTAACTATAACGTGTCTGAAACCTATGGTTTTTTCAGTGAATTTCAAAGGTTTTTTAAATGCTAATTTCTAACTATAACGTGCCTGAAACCTACAGTTTTTTCAGTGAATTTCAAAGGTTTTGTAAATGACAATTTTTAAATGTATTAATTGTTATATTAATTTTTTTCATACTGATTTACTACATTTTTAGAAACAATTTTTTTTTACATATTTTATTTTTTAAATTACATTGTAATTACATTATACATTACATTACAAAAATACTTTCTCAGAATGAATTACTTTAGTTTAAATACTTTGCAGATAGGCAATAGACTTTTAAGTACAGTAGTTACAGTTGTTGCAATGGGCAACACATTTTCAAACACAATGCAACATTCAGCTCAATGTGAATTTCTAGTTAAATGCAATTAGTTACTTTATGGATTACTTTTGTAACCACAGGACTGGATCCTAGATTCAGTCCTGGTACATCTCCTGTAAACAGTTGAGTAAAAGCGTTTTGGTTACAGTCGTGATTTTTAAGGAATATTATTGTATTTTAAAAGTTGACACTTAGAAACTTTTTCTCATAGAATCACCAATGTTATCCTATGGAAGGAAATTCACTTAGCAGGTAAAAACTGTTATCGTTACTTTTTCTTACTCAGTGTTGGATCCTGGATCCAGCACTGGTGCATCTCCTGTAAACAGTTGAAAGAATGCGTTTAAGTCATACAGGCGATTTTTAAGGAATATTTGTAGTTTGTGAAAATCAACACTTTGAAACTTTTTGCTGAAAACCAGTCAATCTTAGCCTATGAAGGAAATTCAAGTTACCGGTAAGTACGGTTAAAATTACTTTTGAGGATCAGTACTGGGCTGAAAGATGCAGCACTGAGGTCTCTCCTGATAACAGGTGAGTAAATCGGAATTCGTATTTCGGCTGATTTTAGAGGAATATTTTAAAGTTCCAAAACTCCACACTTAGAAGAATTTCCAAGTGAAACCAGTCAATGTTAGCCTATGGAAGGAAATTCAAGTTACTGGTAAGTACGGTTAAAATTACTTTTCAGGACCAGTACTGGGCTGAAAGATGCAGCACTGAGGTCTCTCCTGATAACAGGTGAGTAAATCAGAATTCTGATTTCGGCTGATTTTAGAGGAATATTTGTATGTTTCAAAAATCAACACTTAGAAGAATTTCCAAGTGAAACCAGTCAATGTTAGCCTATGAAGGAAATTCAAGTTACCGGTAAGTACGGTTAAAATTACTTTTCAGGATCAGTACTGGGCTGAAAGATGCAGCACTGAGGTCTCTCCTGATAACAGGTGAGTAAATCGGAATTCGTATTTCGGCTGATTTTAGAGGAATATTTTAAAGTTCCAAAACTCCACACTTAGAAGAATTTCCAAGTGAAACCAGTCAATGTTAGCCTATGAAGGAAATTCAAGTTACCGGTAAGTACGGTTAAAATTACTTTTCAGGACCAGTACTGGGCTGAAAGATGCAGCACTGAGGTCTCTCCTGATAACAGGTGAGTAAATCGGAATTCGTATTTCGGCTGATTTTAGAGGAATATTTTAAAGTTCCAAAACTCCACACTTAGAAGAATTTCCAAGTGAAACCAGTCAATGTTAGCCTATGGAAGGAAATTCAAGTTACTGGTAAGTACGGTTAAAATTACTTTTCAGGACCAGTACTGGGCTGAAAGATACAGCACTGAGGTCTCTCCTTATAACAGGTGAGTAAATCGGAATTCGTATTTCGGCTGATTTTACAGGAATATTTGTATGTTTCAAAAATCAACACTTAGAAACTTTTTCAGCAAAAAGCAGGCAATGATATCCTATGGAAGGAAATTCAAGTTACTGGTAAGTACGGTTAAAATTACTTTTGAGGATCAGTACTGGGCTGAAAGATGCAGCACTGAGGTCTCTCCTGATAACAGGTGAGTAAATCGGAATTCGTATTTCGGCTGATTTTAGAGGAATATTTTAAAGTTCCAAAACTCCACACTTAGAAGAATTTCCAAGTGAAACCAGTCAATGTTAGCCTATGAAGGAAATTCAAGTTACCGGTAAGTACGGTTAAAATTACTTTTCAGGACCAGTACTGGGCTGAAAGATGCAGCACTGAGGTCTCTCCTGATAACAGGTGAGTAAATCGGAATTCGTATTTCGGCTGATTTTAGAGGAATATTTTAAAGTTCCAAAACTCCACACTTAGAAGAATTTCCAAGTGAAACCAGTCAATGTTAGCCTATGGAAGGAAATTCAAGTTACTGGTAAGTATGGTTAGAATTACTTTTCAGGACCAGTACTGGGCTGAAAGATACAGCACTGAGGTCTCTCCTGATAACAGGTGAGTAAATCGGAATTCGTATTTCGGCTGATTTTAGAGGAATATTTGCACAATGGTGAAGGGAGGGGGCGGGGCCTGAGGTGACATCTGTGAAAACGCGCCCCGTGGCGCGTTTTAAGTTGGGGGATTAAGTCCCCTTGAATCCTGAGGGTACCTAGGGGCCAACTAGCCCACCAGGAACCTCCAATATGCGCCAGGGGGCTGCGTTGCAGAGACGTGTAGAGAGGCCACACCCCTTTTACACCTCTCTGCAACGCAGCTCTGTGGCGCTTTCTGGATGTACCTGTTGGGCTAGTTGGCCCCAGGACCCCTCAGGATTGAAGGGATTTAATTCCCCATCTTAAAACGCGCCACGGGGCCTGTTTGCACACGTCACCTGAAGCCCCGCCCCTCCCTTCACCACTGTGCAAACGCGCCCCGTGGCGCGTTTTAAGTTGGGGATTAAGTCCCCTTGAATCCTGAGGGTCCCCGGAGTCCAACTAGCCCACCATATACCTTCAAAAAGCGCCACAGAGCTGCGTTGCAGAGAGGTGTAAAAAGGGGTGTGGCCTCTCTACACGTCTCTGCAACGCAGCCCCTGGCGCATATTGGAGGTTCCTGGTGGGCTAGTTGGCCCCCAGGGACCCCCAGTATTCAAGGGAATTCATTCCCCCTCTGCAAACGCGCCAGGGGCGCGTTTGCAGAGTGGTGAAGGAAGGGGGCGGGGCCTGCGGGCCCGATCGTTTAAAAAAAAAAAAATGTTTTGTCCCCTGAAGGGGGCTGTGTGGCCCCCTTCCTTTTTCCTGTTTTTATGCCCTGGGGACCCCATCCCCCAGGGCCTTACCCTTTTTTTTAATTTTTAATTAAAAAAAAAAACGGGAAGGGGGCCGCGTGGCCCCCCTTCCCTGGGCCTGTATTGGCCCTGGGGACCCCATCCCCCGGGGCATGGCCTTTTTATTTTTATTCTTTGGAGGGGGCTGCGTGGCCCCCTCCTCTGGCCATTTAAGGCCCCGGGGACCCCATCCCCGGGGCCGGCCTTTCCATTTTTTTTTATTTTTTTTATTTTTATTTTTTGGGGAGGGGGCCGCGTGGCCCCCATCCTGGGCCACTACTTGCCCCGGGGACCCCATCCCCGGGGCTGGCCCTCTCCGTTGGGGACTGTGGGGGGTCTCCAATCCCCCACAGTCCCGCCGGCTCCCCACATCCCTTGGGAGCCGGCATTGCTTTTCCACATGGGGAGCAGCTGACATGCTGCTCCCCATGTGGAAAGCAATGTGCTTTGGATATTGGAAGAGAGGCAGGTTTCCCTGCTCTCTCTTCCAATATCCAAAGCAGTTTGCTATGGCAGGACGGGAGCCGCGAGGCTCCCGTCCTGCCATAGCAAACTACAGTGTCCCGGGGTAGGCACCCCGGGACACTGCAGGAGCCGGCCCTGGGGGTGGCGGTCCCCAGGGCCATCAAGGGCTCCAGGAGGGGGCCGCGCGGCCCCCTCCCTACATCAGCACAGCCCCGGGGAGGTGGTGGTCCCCGAGGCTTCGGGGGTCCAAAACGGACCCCCATTTTAATTTGTTAGTGCCCTGGGGAGGTGGCGGTCTCCGGGCGTGTGGGGGCTGGAGCCCCCACACAGGTTGTTAAATTAATTAAAAAGCCCCGGGGAGGTGGTGGTCCCCGGGGCTGCGGGAGGGCTCAGAGCCCTCCCGCACCATTTTTTTAAAGCCCCGGGGGTGGCGGTCCTCGGGGCTTGGGGGCCCTTTGAGGCCCCCACACATTAAATTATCCCCCCCCACCATGCCCCCGGGACTTGGGCCACCCGGGGGCCAACTAACATCGAAGCGCGGGAGACCGCGCTTCGATTTTTCGGCAGGATTCGCGCACCCTGAGCGCATCCTGCCGATTTAAAAAAATAAAATGCTTTTTGCCCAGGGGGTCCTTGTGGGACCCCCTGAGCAGGCCTAGGGGTTAGGGTGTTTCTACCCTGCCCCCTTTGTGCGTTTTGCGCACTTGTTTCTTTTTTTTCTCGGCAGGATCCGCGCACCCTAAGCGCATCCCGCCGATTTAAAAAAAAAACATCTTTTCTGCCCAGGGGTCCTTGTGGGACCCCCTGAGCAGACCTAGGGAGTCAGGGTGTTTCTACCCTGCCCCCTTTTGCGCTTTGCGCACTTGTTTCTGTCCCTCGGTTCTACCGAGGGACAAAATGGCTGCCAACACTTCTTGATTTGGAGTGTTGACAGCCAATTAGCATGCAGCTCGTGATCGGGAGGGTACGCGGATCCGACGCGCCCATAGATATATATGTGATTTTAATTGTGAATTTCTCAGGAACTACTGAACGGATTTACACCATTTTAGCAAAAGGCACCAGTCTAAACCAAGGGCTACCTCTTTGCCAAATTTGGGGTAATTCCGTTCAGCAGTTCGGGCTGTAGCTGCGACTAAAGGTTCCTATGGAAAAATGAATGGGGAAAACGCGTTTTGGGACCCCCTTTTTCTCGGCCCCGCTTGACGTATCACCCCGAGACTTTCAGGGTAGGAGCGGACCGGAGCGCCCCAACAAGTTGGAAGCTTTCGCGAAGATTCGTCAACCGGCGCCAACGTTATTGCAAATAGAATGTCGCGGATTTCCTATGGATAATAGGTCCTAACTATAACTACTACTGGCGACCGCCAGTAGATAATATATATATATGTATATATATATATATATATATAGATAGATAGATAGATAGATAGATAGATATATAGATAGATAGAGATAGAGATATATATATATATATTAAACTATAGTGTACATGGTACTGCCACAGTACAAAAAAAAGTTACATAAAACAAATGCAGAAAAACACTATAAGACAGTATATTTTGTGAATATAGTGTGCAAAAGTGTATTTTCCATTCTTAAGATATTTAAATATGCTGAAAAAGGGTACTGAGTAGTGCATTCATTACAAAATATTACAGCGCTACTTAAAATACACCGTTTCCCATACAGTGTTACAAAAATATAGAGAAATTCAGAAATAACAAAGATAGACTTACAAAATATACCATAGACCTTTATAAAAATGAAATGGTTTTATGGTCGCCGTTCTTAACCAGAGTTTTTAATGTCGCTGTTGAGACTCATTTTCCTTTATCATGGGGCCAGTCAATTATAATACCAATTTATAAGAAGGGTGTTAAGACCGATGCTTGTAATTATCGCCCAATCTCTTTATTGGACTCGTCTATAAAGATCATGAGTAGGGTCATGTTATCAAGACTAGAAACTTGGGTCCAAGAAAAGTCAGTCCTTACCCAAGTGCAATATGGATTCAGAAAGGGTGTTGGCACACTGGAGTAGTGTGTCAACCTGGATCTTTTGATCGGCAAGTACACATTAGCTAAGGAGGGAAATTTATATTTATGTTTTGCTGACCTTAGCAGCGCTTTTGATTTGGTAGACCACTCCATTTTATGGCCCTTATTGTTAGATATGGGTGCCCCCAAAGAGATAATATTTTTTTGGGCTAGATTATATGGGGAGCTATCAAGTAGGGTGCGGTACGGTCATTTAGGCAAATATACCCCGCCTTTTAAAGTCAAAAGAGGCATCCGACAGGGCTGCGTCCTAGCTCCATTACTTTTCTCATTGTTTATCAATGAAGTTGACGCAGCTCTGAAACTGTTTGAGTCGGATGCCCCTAGGGTGGATGGGAAGCCTGTCCCAATCCTTTTATATGCCGATGATGCGGTTTTACTCTCTCGCACCCCCATTGGGCTACAGCGTCTTATTGATAATTTTACTGTTTTTATCACTAAAAGAAAACTTTTAATCAATAAATCAAAAACTTTTGTTATGGCTTGCGGTAGGAACCCTATAATATCTAGTTCTTACTTTATTGAAGGTTCCAAGGTCCAGATAGTCAAGACATTTTGTTACTTGGGTATTACATTTGCAGGGAATAGGTCATGGGCCCAGGAACAGGAAAATGCCTGTTCTAAGATGCTTAGAAATATAAATGGTATTTTTAGATTTGCGGCTAAATTGGGCAATCGACGCATTAAAGATATGTTGACAATTTATGAGATACGATGCGTCACCGCAGCTCTTTATGGGGCAGGTGTTTGGGGTCACTTTCAGGGTAATATATTACAACAAACTGAAAATTCGTTTTTAAAACGTTTACTTTGTGTCCCTTCATCTGCCTCCATGGAACTGATCCACCGTGAGGTGGGCATCAAATATATTTCAGACCTGGCTTCAACAGGACCCCTTTTATTATGGAAATCTATATGGTCAAAAGAGGAAACACTATTTACTCAATCTATTATACGGGACTGCCTCAAACTGGAGAATTGTTTAAGAATACCCTGGCTTAACTATATTATTTATTGGTTTAAATCTTTATTCAATTGTGACATCAGATTGGATCCTGGGTGTACTTTCTCTGTTGCTAGTGCTGAGATAAAACTAACCATGCTAGCAAATAAAATAGAGGCCCGTTCACGTGTTATTAAGAATCAATCAACCTTCCTCTTTTATTCGCAATTGGACCTTAAACAGGGTTTCCAAACTTATTTGTCAGCCGTGACAAGAGCTTCACATCGATTTGTGCTGACACGTTTAAGATTGGGTATTGTACATCATCTTGTTAATTTTCCAATTATGAACCAGTGCTCTGTTCATGTATGCCCATGTGATGGAGTTTCAAGACAAAGCTGTTGCCATATGTTATTATTCTGCATATTTTATTCTCATCTTAGGAGATTTTATTTAAAACCCTTTTTTTTACACTACAATATAAGATCCACTACAGATGCCTTGAACTTGCTCTTCAGATTGGATGACCCACGATTGTGCTTTTATTTAGCTACATTTCTTCTGAAATCTATTAGTACTAGGAAATCTATGATTATTGACATCTGATTGTGTGTTTTAAGGGTATCATGTAATTATATGTAATTATATGCATTTGCACTTTTGAATTAGGACAATATATGATTCAGTAAATGTTTGGACCCTCATGTGAATTATGCACTTGCACTTTGTATCTGTATTAATATGTTTACGCATCCTGATGTATTCGCACTTTTCATCCCACTGTTTTATACCTTTTTGATTTAACTGTAGATTGAGCTTTTTTATGTCTGTACTGCTTATATGGTTGATTTATTTAACCGAATAAAAGCTCTAAATCGTAATCGACTTACAAAATAGTTCTGTGGTACAGCGGAAGTACTGCGCAACCCCCTACGTATGCAGAAAAATATAAAGAAACATAAATATTTTGCAAAACCTATTACCACTTTAGTTAAGTGGTTATAGGTAGGGCAAAAATATCAAATCAATTACTTACCTATATCCGAAGGTGTAACGCAGAACATGGGTGTGAGAAGCTGGCCAGGTATATGATTTCCACTAATGTAAGTTGGCACCTTGCACCAGTCCAGACAACCCTTATGGTGATTTAAGAGGTCTCAGACAACCTTAGAAAGCTATCCAAGTGGTAGCTGTGGAGAGCAGCCTTCAGGCTTAGTCTTGAAGGAATGAAAAGCAGCTTGCTTTACCAGAATGCAATCTTATAGTATAGATTAAATGAAAAGGAACCACACAAAGTATGTATAAAAATATGTATTTATTATATAACACTCTCTAGTATGTTACAGTATCTCCTACATGGAGATAGACACAATGCACACAATACTTTAGCAAATAAATCACAGTAAATAGCACTAATTCACAGTGGGCCCCAGAGGGGAACCAAACCATATACTAAGAAAGTGGTATAAGAACCACGACTCGAGTCAGTACAATGTCGAGAGGAAGTAGAATTTCTGGGGACACATAGAATCTAAGTTCACATCATTGTGTACAGTATTATTATTAATTAAAAAAAATTCACTCACAGATATGTTTTTCTTGTAGGTAAACTCTGACTTCTTGTAACAGATGTACTGAGGACAGAGTCTGTCTTTGTATCATTTCATAGTTCTATCACTGATGCACTTTTTCGCAGCAGCACCAATTTAGGTCCTGATGAAAGCCTTGCCCACGATTGGGCTTCATGGCTGAAACATGTTGACCGTTATTTTTCACCTCACCGAAGCGGTTTAAATCCATACCGCTGGTGCACTGTTTTTAATCCTGGCAGTAGTTGTTTCTGAATAAATCATTGATTGGACACCTACTAGCTAGTCTTAATTGCACTTTTTCACATCATTTATCTTTTGCGCTGCACCTTCACTCCTACTTGTTACTCATCAATTGTGGATTTAGAATATCCTATTTGTCAGAAAACATCCCTGAGCTCCTCTCTCTGAGTGAGAGGGTTGTAGCCCTCAAAGGAACTAGGTTTTTCCTTTGAGAGGAGAATCCCTATGATGAAGCATGTCACCTATGGTGAGTGAGGGATTTTGTCCTAAAAGGGATATGCCCATTGGCTATTCCAGTGGTGTGTAGTCTTGAATTCTGTGGAGGTAATTGGCACAATCATTTAGTAGTGGTTCACCACACATTGAGACTATTTTGCAGTTTAGACCCTAAGATTTCGTACTGTTTTGTAAGTCACTGTTGGGGAATAAATCCTATGTGGTCTTTAAAATTTCCCTAGGACCCTCCTGTTGTCAATCTGCTTTTGTTTGGAAGTAGATAGGGACCCCACGGAGAGCATGTGCAGTGTGTGACCACGCTCCGTACAAGTCTATGTGTAAGTCGCGGTTGGAATTTGAAAGATTAGGGACTCTTCCCAGTGGACCTTGAAGAAGCCTGTGGAAGACAGAAGGTTAGAGAGCCACCCCACCCATGGATACCGTGGCACCCAAGTTGCCTATCCCAGGGAAGCCGGGTGCATAGCTGTGAAGTGTCGTCGCAAACTGCCATCGAACCCAATGGAGAACTTCAGGAAAGTGCCTCTGCTGGAAGAGGAGAAAGTGTCTGGAAAGTGTCTGGAGGAATCCAAACATAGATTCTTGATGAGGAGTACCGGAAAGCAGAGGGGACACAGTCTATGTCACTCAGGGGTGACCAGGAGACTTGCCCTCTGATGTCGGGTGCTTCAGGAAGGATGACGGTGAACTTGACTCTGCAGCTGCGAGGGCCAGGCGATGCTGAGGACGACCAAGACTCGGATGCAAGCTGTCCCACGAAGGATGTCGGGTGCTGATGCTGAGGGGCCGGTGTCCGGCGGGAACACCAACAAGCCTTGGCAAATGGAAACCACGCAGGAAATCAAGAAGGTGCACAGTGGGGATCAGCAAGGTCCTGGAGACTCACCACAAGCAGGGGAGTCAGGGCAGGCCCCGAGCACTCAGGGGAGCCCAAGGAAAACAAAGATGACCCTCAAATCGACAGCGAGAGGACCTCGAGCAGCTCACCATAGGAGCAGGCCACAGTGCCCACAAGGCGTTGTGGCTGAAGATCTTGGTGGAAGAAGCTGCCGGAGGTTGGGGCTACTTGGAGCCAATGCACTTGTCGCAAAGTTGCCAACAAACATATGCACTTGCAAAAGTATGCGGTGCACAGGGGTTCGGTTAATGCAGCCCCCACAAGAGATTCTGACCTCAAACTCTGTTAGAGGACAGCTCGGGCCTCGAGAGACATAGATAACCACCACCTGTGTTGTTGATCCCTTCGGAGTCCTCAGGAGCTCGCGATCAGCAGACTGGTCAGCAGTGTTGAGGTGCCTGCGAATGCAGGGAAGTGACTCCTTCACTTCAAGGGAGATTATCTTCAAGTTTCTTGGATGCTCCACAGGTCCTGCACGGATCCTGTATGATGCACAGGCACAGACGATGCAGCAGACTGAAAGGGAGACAAAGTCAGGCCCAAACGAAGTCCAGCGAAGTCCAGAGTGCCCAGATGGTAGAAGTGCAGTGGTTTCAGTTCTAAATCTTGTCCACGACGAATCTAGGGACCTACACCCAGGTAAGCCCTTAACTACTCTAGGGAAAGGGTTGGGAAGATTCAGGGGACCCTCCCAGGGGAGGGTCTGGACAGGGGGAGGTTACTCCCATGTCCTTTGTTCAGTTTTGCGCCAGAGCGGGAGCCAACGGCTCCCAGGACTTTTTTGAACTGGACTATGCACAGGGACACCAAATGTGCCCCTCATGCAGACTTTCAGGTGCTAGCAAGCGCACTCACCCAGCCCTTATACACTAAATCCTGTCTAGGAGGTGGTCACACCTCTCTGTGGCAGGATGCCTATTGTTCTGCCTTTCCCTGCTCGAGCTTGGCTGAGCAGCAGGAGGGCAGAAAGGTGTCTCTGGTCGGCAGAAACCATTTTATGCTGTTCGGGACTAGAAGGCTGGTACACGTAACACTGAGAGCCTAACGGAGGGCTCTCCCGGTGCTTGGAATCATACCTCCCACACCATTTACTGTGTGGGGGTATGATTCCAACATGTTTGATACCAAACATGATAGGATTCATCGCAGCCGTTTTTGAGATGGTCATTGTGTGGTCACGCGATGCCCCTCTATCTAGTATATGGCTGCTTCACTGACAACCCGGGAGAATGGACTCCGTAGGCTGCAGGGGTGTCCTGCTCATGCTTGGGCACCCTCTCACTTAGAACCAAGCACCCTTCCCTCAGGATTGTAAAGGCCTGCTAGAGGTTTGACTTATAGGTTTTAAGTGCAGTGACCCTTAGATATAGTAAACCTATATCTTTAGTAAGTGGTGCATGCACCAACTTACACAGGCTGCAATGGCAGGCCTGTAGTTCCATTTTGAATGGTCTCTCATGGGTGGCATAATGCATGCTTAAGCCCATGGGAGACCTCTGGGGTACCTATGCCCTGGGTACATGGGTACCATATACTAGGGACTGACAAGGGTACCCCAGTATCCAATCTGTGATGTACCTAGGTACTGAACACAACAGTTTAGGGAGAAAGCAGATAGACTGGGGTCCTGATTAGCAGGATCCCAGTCAGACTAGTCAAAAACAGCATCACATCAGGAAAAAGTGGGTGTAACTATAAGAAGCAGATCCTATCTTTCATACAATGGGCAAAGTATAACTAAGAACAACATGTCTGCCTTGAAGTTTTGTATAGGCTGTCATCTGACACTCAGCTAATGCTATGGCATAATTATATACCGTGGTAGTACAGCCAAATACAACCATACTTAACAAAATTACCAAACAAATAGAGCTCACAAAATTTACATAAATGAAAACTTATAAAATAGTTTCACTACTTACCAGCACTACCCAAAATAAGCATCTGCACACCATATTATATAATCCAGCCACGCTTTATTCATATTTGAATAACAGATTTCACAATATGCTGAGTAACAAACATTAAGCTAAATGCATTGATTTTAACCACCTTTTGGGTCCCCCTCAACATATTATAGTATATATTTTGGTGATAAAACATTTCCTTCTTTGGACACACATTACAACGCTGCATTTATTTAAATTTACAGACTCCACTTTACACTGCTCCAATGTAGAAAAATGTAGTTTATGTCACTCCAATGCACAGAATTTACAGTATGCTACTCCACTATACGACACTACCATATAAACCACTACATTATATGTAAATCCACTGTATGTTACTCCTCTATACTCCACCCAGCTGCACTGTACACCATTGCAATAAACACCACTATACTCTACAGTATTATATTTTTCCCAACTGAATTCTATTACACTTCGTGTATGCTAGTGTTAGAAATGGGGGTCTCTAGTTGGCAAAGGTTTGCACCTTTGTCCAAGTAGGGACCCTTCTTCCTAGTCAGAGTAAGGGGGATACACTTCTAAAATAACCCCTGCTCACCCCGTTGGTAGCTTGGCACGAGCAGACACGCTTATCTCAGAGGCAGTGTGTAAAGCATTTGTGCACACAGACAGTAATATAGTGAAAACACTACAAATGGACACCACACCAGTTTAGAAGAACAGTAAATCTTTATCTAAACCAACAAGTCCAAATATGACAAAAATCCAACATACAATACTCTTGAAAAATAGTACTTGTCCAAAATAACCTTTAAATTGCAAGAAAATCAATAAAACACAGTTCTTCCTACTCGGTAGCTCCTCCTGGGGCTACCGCGATACTGGAAACGACAGAGTCTAACAATTCTAGCCGACCGCGTCGATACAGGCCAGATAAAGCGTCTGCAGACTCAGACACAGTACCTTTCCTGTTGCGACCAACACGTCGGTGCAAGTCAGTCAGGGCAAACGTCGCGGTTATGTTGTGAAGCGGAGCGTTGCGGTGGGCAGTGTCCTCATGATGCGGTGCAGGCAGCGGCTCGTTGAAGGAGTTGGTGAGACCAGGGCTTGCGTTGAAGGGTGAGACGGTGCTCGCTGCAGTGCTTGCAGGTCACGGGGTGGCGACGGAGCCGGTCGATGTTCGGGTCGGGCAGCGACGGAGTCAGTGACGTCCTTGCAGCATGTAGCGAAGCATTGCGGAGTGCGGTGCCCTCAGGACGCAATGCAAGCAGCTGCTCGTTGACGGAGTCGGTGAGACCAGGGTTGCGTTGCGATGCGAGGCGTTGCTCTTGGCGGGGCTTTCAGGACACGGAATCCTGCGACAGACTCGATGACAGAGTCGGTTACCCTTTTCTTCTGCGGAGACGATCAGAGACGGTGCCCACAGACACGGTGAGGTCTCTGCTGTTCTTGAGACCTCTAGAACAGGGGGCAAGCTCAGTTTCAAGCCCTTGGAGATCTTTTCTTCAAGCAGGGGACAAAGCAAGCAGCAAAGTCCTTTTCTCCTTTCCTTGGCAGGAAGTAGCCAATGCAGGCCAACCCCAAACAGCAAACAGCACAGGGGAAGTATTCCTCCTCAGCTTCTCCAGCTCTTCTCCTTGGCAAAGGTTCCTCTTGATTTCCCAGAAGTGATCTAAAAGTCTGTGGTCTGGGCCCCTCTTTTTATACACCAAAATCCTTTGTTCTCTGAAGGCAGAGAGTGTCTGTGCCCAGCCAAAACCAATTCTGTCCTCACTGGTGCAGCTTCCTGGCAGGAGGCAGAGACAGCATTGTTGCAGGCAGACCAGGCCCATTCAGGTGAAAGGACATCTCTTCCCCCTACTCTAAATGCAGCCCAGGTCTATTCAGCCTAGCCCTGACTCATCAGACTTCTGGAGCCGCTGCCCCTCTTCAGCCCCTGTCATCTAAAAGCCTGACATGCAATTCACAAACCTAGCAGAGGCACCCTGGATGGTTAGGCAAGAAAATACCTAGGGAACACTTGCACTTTGGCACTGGCAGTGGCAAAGTGCCCAAAGCATCTAGACCAGCAAAACGGAGTCCAACACACAGCAAAAACACAGGAGGCAACAACCAAAAATGCAGGGGAGACCCACGCCAATGGTGCCAGGTCTAACATGTGTCCCCTCCAGCTGAAATGTGGAGAGAACTACCCACCCTCTTGGGAGTTCTCTTCACTAAGGTGGAAAAATCTGGACAGACCATCAGCATTGGTGTGTTCTGTACCAGGGCGGTGTTCCACCGTGAAGTCCATCCCTGTAGGGAAATGGACCACCTCAACAGTTTTGGATTCTCACCCCTCGTCTGCATCAAACATCTGAGGGGCCTGTGGTCGGTCTGAACCTGGAAGTGAGTCCCAAACAAGTATGGCCTCAGCTTCTTCAGTGCCCAGACCACAGCAAATGCTTCACGCTCAATCGCACTCCACCTCTGTTCTTGTGGAAGTAATCTCCTACTAATGAAGGCTACAGGTTGGTCTAGGCCCTCCTCATTTAGCTGTGAGAGCACCGCTCCCACACCATGCTCTGAAGCATCTGTCTGCACAGTGAATTCCCTTGAGAAGTTGGGCGCCTGAAGCATGAGCGCCATGCACATGGCAGATTTCAGGGTATCAAAAGCCTTCTGGCAGGCGTCAGTCCAGTTCACTTTCCTGGGCTGCTTCTTGGAAGTCAGCTCTGTCAAGGGGGAAACAATGGAGCAATAACCCTTGACGAATCTCCTGTAATACCCTGTGAGTCCTAAAAAGGCTCTCACCTCTGTCTGGGTCTTGGGGGATTCCCAAGCCAGAATGGTATCACTCTTGGGCTGTAGGGGCGCCACCTGGCCGCTCCCTACCTGGTGTCCCAAGTACACCACAGAACCCTGCCCGATCTGGCACTTACTTGCATTGATCGTGAGGCCTGCCCTTTGCAGAGCCTTCAACACTTCCCAGAGGTGGTGCAGATGTTCCTCCCAAGTGGCACTGCACACTGCGATGTCATCCAGGTAGGTGGCACTGCAATCCTACAGTCCAGCCAACACCTGGTTGACCAACCTCTGAAAGGTGGCAGGGGCATTCTTCAACCTAAAGGGCATCACCCGGAAGTGGTAGTGCCCCTCTGGCATTGAGAATGCTGACCTCTCCTTTGCCCCATCAGTTAAGGCAATCTGCCAGTACGCAGACGTTAAGTCAAACGTACTGAGGTACCGGGCAGCTCCGAACCGATAGATGAGCTCATCAGCTCTGGGGATGGGGTGCACATCAGTCCTGGTGACCGAATTGAGCCCTCGGTAGTCCACTCAGAACCGGAGTTCTGGTGTGGCACTGGGTGCGGCAGCCTTTGGGACCAAGACCACTGGGCTGGCCCAAGGGCTGTTTGAGGGCTCAATCACGCCTAGCTCTAGCATCTTGGAGACCTCCTCCTTGATGCAAGCCTTGACCCTCTCAGTCACTCTGTACATTTTGTGCTTTACAGGAGGACTGTCCCCAGTGTCAACATCATTGACACACCACTGAGTGACACCAGAGGTCAGGGAAAACAGAGGAGCAAACTGTCCCAACAGTTGGCGACAGTCCCTCTGCTGTTCAGGAGTCAGGGCGGGGGAGAGTGATACACCGTCCACTGACCCATCATGCTCCTTTGCAGACAGGAGGTCAGGAAGAGGCTCAGTCTCCTCTTCTATTCCAGCATCTGTTGCTAGGAGCATGCCCACTTCGGGCCTCTCCAAGTGGGGCTTCAGGCGGTTCACATAAAGGACCCGCAAAGGGTTCGTAGGAGACTGCAAGTCCACCAAGTAGGTGACTTTACTCTTGCGCTCCACCACCTCAAATGGTCCGGTCCACTTATCCTGGAGCGCACAAGGCTCCACTGGGGCCATGACCCATACTTTCTGTCCAGGCTGAAACTCGATCAGAGTGGCATTCTGATCATACCAACGTTTCATCTCCTCCTGGCTGGCTTCCAGGTTCGCCTGAGTGAGTTGCCTGAAGTGCTTAGTCTGGTTTCTGAAGGCCAACATGTAGCTATATACATCCTGGGGAGGTTTACTTGGAGCTTTCTCCCAGCCTTTTTTCACCAGACTCAGAGGTCCTCTTACAGGATGGCCGACCAGCAGCTCAAAGGGACTGAACCCTAAGGACTTCTGTGGTACCTCTCTGTAAGCAAACAGAAGGCATGGTAAGAGGAAATCCCCCTTACACCTCATGGGTTCACCAAGACCCATAATCATGCCCTTCAGATCAAGTTGAACCTCTCAACCAGCCCATTGCCTTAGGGGTGGTAAGGAGTGGTGAACTTGTATGTAACACCGCACTCCTGCCACAGGGACTTCATATACTTGGATATGAAGTTGGTACCCTGGTCGGACACCACCTCTCTGGGGAACCCCACACGGGAGAAAATCCCCATCAATGCATGACCCACCACGGGGGCCGTCACAGTCCGGAGAGGGATGGCTTCCGGGTACCGGGTGGCATGGTCCACCAAGACCAGGATGAACCTGTTGCCCATGGCTGTCTTGGGATCCAGAGGCCCCACAATGTCAATATCCACGCTGTCAAAGGGGGTGCTGACCAAAGGGAAAGGTTGGAGAGGAGCCTTACACTTCCTCCCACTCTTGCCACTTGCCTGGCAAGTCTGGCAAGACCTACAATGAGTATCAGAGTGCTTGCGCATCCGGGGCTAGTAAAAGTGGGTGACAAGCCTTTCAAAGGTCTTGTCTTGCCCCAAATGTCCTGCCAAAAGCAAATCATGAGCCAGACCCAGTAGGAAGGCTCTGAAGCGCTGGGGTACCACCAGCACATGGGCTGACCCAGGCTCAGCAACCTTAGGCTCGGTATACAGGAGACCATTCTCCCAGTATATCCAATGTGATCCAGAATGATCACCTGCTGCCTGGTTTGCAGCATGCTGCCGCAAACCAATAAGAGAAGGGCACGTCTGCTGCTCCTGGCAGAACTCCTCCCTGGTGGGCCCTCCTTCTTGCTGCCAATGGGTCAGCTCAGGCAGGTCCCCTAGTTCAGCCACTTGTTCCCCTGTAGGCTCCAGGGCATCCCCCTCAAGGTTTGCCTCCTCCTGGACCGTGGGAACTTTGGGGGCCGGTTTCCCGTGCCCCCTGCCTCTTCTCTTTCCGGCAGGCACCTGGGCCACTCTTTCAGGCTCCAGGTCCTCTTCAATGCCCTTACTGGCTGCCATTGACTGAGTGGTCACACACGCCCACTCAGGCAGACCCAACATCTCTAAATGAGACCTCTGCTCCACCTTTGCCCAAGGGGAGCTCTCCGAATCATTGCCTGGCAGACAGTCAACAGGCATGGCTGGCCTTACAGCTACTTTCAAGGTACCTGAGACGCCCCCACTCAAAGGGAACCTGTGCCACTTTGCAGAGGCACTCTGAATTGTCAGCTGGAACTACTGGATGGAACGCGTTGTGGACCACCTGCTCTTCAGACACCAGCCAACAACTGACAGCTGTCACACTGGCTCCGGTGTCTCTCAGAGCCTCCACACTATGGCCATTGATGGTCACCCACAGCCTGTATTTTTTAGTGTTATCAGGCAGATGAGCTCTTGGGACCATCTCACTGTCTCCTAAAGAGACCAGGGACATCTCTGTGGGACCCCACCCATCTTGGGCACCCTACTCCTCCCCCAAGGCTACTCTAGCCATCTGCCGGGACGGTGTACCAGTGGGTGTGGTGGTATCCGGTTTGGGACACTTAGGATCCCCCCGGAAGTGGCCCACCTGACCACAACTAAAACAGGTCGTGGGGCCCCCTTGAACATGCATACCTGTCGGGACTCATGGTTTCTTCTCAGGAGGAGGCTGGGAGCCCTTACCTTGGTTCCCTTGGGGATTACTTTGTGGCCCTTTTTGGAACTCCTTCTGTTTACCCTTGTCCCCCCCACTCTTCTTCTGGGGACCCTGCCCACCTTTGGAGGAGTCTCCCACACAACCCTTTTGGACCCTGGCGCTGACCCAGCGGTCTGCCTCCACAGCAAGCTTTCTGGGATCAGTCAGCTTACTGTCAATCAGGTGCTGGCGTAGCTCTAGAAAACAATTATCTGACAAGTGCTCCCATGCAACCAAATCATAGAGCCCCTGCAAATCATTCACCTTGCTACCCTTCACCCAACCATCCAGTGCTCTGCAAAACTAGGACACATACTCCACCCAGGTACTTGACTCCAGCTTCCTACAGTTTCTAAAGGTATTCCTATAAAGCTCTGGGGTCAACCCATACCTGGCTATCAAGGCTTCCTTCATGGGGGCATAGGACATCTGATCCTCAGTGGGCAAGTTCAGCAAGGTTTCTCTCCCTTCGCTGACAAAGCGGCCCCACAACCCCGCTCCCCAATCTTTCTCAGGGACCTGGTGGGACCTCATTGCTACTTCATAGGCCTTGAACCACTGACCAATGTCCTCATGCTTCATAAAATCCTTAATAACATCTTTGGGAATGTATACCTTTCCTTCCCCAGGCACTGATGGTGTGCTGCCACCAGAGGGATTTCTCTCTAAACTCTTTGCTTTCAGATCCAACTCCCTCAACCCTCTCTCATGCTCTAAAAGCATCCTCTTTTTCTCCATGGCCAATTTCTGCTTTTCCAACTCCAACTTCTTATTTTCTATGTCACCCTCCTTCCTCAGCCTGAGCTTAGCAAGCTCCCTCTCATGCACCCTATCTCTCTCTCTGTCCTCCAACTCCTCTGGAGACAGACCCCTTTGAGAAACACTGCTGCCATCCACGGAAGGTAACCTCCCTCCTGGCAGATTCAATTGCCCCTCCTGTTGCTCATCCACATTCTCTGCCTCCACCAGAGGCTCCTCATCCTGCCCACTGGGATTCCTGGATTCCAACCAGGCCCTCAGCGCCTTCTGGTATTCATCCTTCCTGGTGAGGCTTTCCGCAGAGTCTTTACATTTCTTGCAGATAGCTTTCAGTTGAGACACAGGGGCCGATTCCGATTCGGGCCGGAAAAAGCACCGACCGACTCGGATCCGGAAAAAATACCGACCGACACGTACCAGTGGCGCCCGACACGCCAAGTACGATGCAAGCCGCGATAAATCCGACCGACACGTCAGGAAACCAAGCCGACCGACCGAGCCGCTCGGAAAATAGCAATCCGGCCGGAAAAACACGCGAATCCAACCGACCGACACGCACCCGGAACAAATCCGACCGAATCGTACCCGCCAACTCCAACCCGCAAAGTACGATGCAAGGCGCGAAAACACGACCGAGTCGGACGGAGGACAAGCCGTACGACCGACACGCATACAAAACCGAGCCGAAGCAACACAATACACCGCGACCGACGCGTACGCAGCATACAAAACTGCACAAACACAGCGTGAACGAAACGGAAAACACCGTACGAGACCAATGCAGGGTCCGACTCGGTCACAAGAACGTTTCCAACATACACAAACAGCACAAAGGAAAAATCACCCAAAAAAAGGCCAAACAAGCAATTACCAAGCCAATAAATACTGGGGGGGTGGGGACAGAGAACAAAGACACACCCACAACTCCACCTATATAAAGGACACAAATCACTACCATGAGCCTTTGCAAATGCCATTTCACTGCCAGCACCCAAGAGAAAGCAACCACACACCCACAGCTCATCCCTCACACAAGCCACACACCATCAGCACACCAACAAATACCTACCTCACATACACCCAGCAAAACACACACTCACACACCCTCACCTGCACACCAACACACACATCACTCACCATCACCACCCATCACCATGCCCCCCAAGAAGAATCCCAAGTTCCTAGATTGTGAATTGGAAGTCCTGGTAGACGAGATCCTCAGGGTGGAGCCACAGCTGTTTGGCACTCTGGTCCAACAGACCCCCATGTCGCAGAAAACCAAGATGTGGGAGAGGATCATCAACAGGGTGAACGCCCAATCATCATGTCGGCGCACAAAGACGGACATCCAGAACAGGTGGTATGACGTGCGCAGGAGGGTACGGGACCTGCTGAAGATAGACTACAGCAACAGCCAACAGACCGGCAGTGGCCCTCCTGCCAAGCCAATATACCTCAGGCCCTGGGAGGAGAAGGTGCGGGCCATCCTTCCGCCAGTGAGCGTATATGGACTAGAGAACATCCCAGAGCCTGGTGAGTACACAACAAATGTACACAATAAACTGCCACAAAACACACACATCACTGTCAAGGGGAGAGTCAAACCATGCACACATAGCAATTACACAGCAACTAGAACAGAATCATCCCAAAATGTGTATGTCAGTCAGATAAACACAACACATGCCATCAAAAAAGTCACATCCAACTGTGCCAACACATGTACAAACACAACCACAACTACAGCTAGGCAGTGGCACAAATAGAACTAACACACACATCCACACATGTAGCCACCACAACAACACCAACACACAGTGAAGACCACTCAAAGGAAGGAATTCTGTGTATGCTGGCCAAGTCAGTGTAGCCAATAGCATCATGGGAGTCGCAGTCACACATATTGCCCCCCCACAACTGTCCCATCAACACCACCCTGAACCATGCTCACATCACAGGGAGTGGAGAAGGACTCACAAGATGGCTGACACTGGCTACTGCTGTGGGGAGCACAAGGCCCTGCTGGCAACTGTGCACCAACAAACAGCAGGACACCACTGACTGACATCCTGAGAGACAACTTACACTCCCTGCAATGCAAGCACGTTCCATGGTGGGATAACTGGCTGGCTGGGTGGGAAGGGGGACTTGCAGCACTGACTATAGTCACCAGCACCTCCCCTCACACCCCCCCAACACAAACTCCACAGTACCCACCTGGTAGAATGCAATGCCCTCCATCCTAACACAAGATCCCACAAAGCACCACCACCCTGGGTTATGTTGTGTGAAGCACAGGGACACTCTTGGGACTCTTAGCCAAACAACTGCCAGGACAACACTCCCAGCCATCCTGTCAGCACAGCCAGCCCACCCCACAGGGAAGCAGAGTCAAAAGGAAGGAAGCATGGGCATGCTGGGAAGGGGGTGGAGGCAATAGCATGATGGGAGTCGTAGTCACAGACATAGCTCACCCCCACAACTGTCCCATCAACACCACCCTGAACCATGCTCACATCACAGGGAGTGGAGAAGGACTCACAAGATGGCTGACACTGGCTACTGCTGTGGGGAGCACAAGGCCCTGCTGCCAACTGTGCACCAACAAACAGCAGGACACCACTGACTGACATCCTGAGAGACAACTTCCACTCCCTGCAATGCAAGCACGTTCCATGTTGGGCTATCTGGCTGGCTGGGTGGGAAGGGGGACTTGCAGCACTGACTATAGTCACCAGCACCTCCCCTCACACCCCCCCCAACACAAACTCCACAGTACCCACCTGGTAGAATGCAATGCCCTCCATCCTAACACAAGATCCCACAAAGCACCACCACCCTGGGTTATGTTGTGTGAAGCACAGGGACACTCTTGGGACTCTTAGCCAAACAACTGCCAGGACAACACTCCCAGCCATCCTGTCAGCACAGCCAGCCCACCCCACAGGGAAGCAGAGTCAAAAGGAAGGAAGCATGGGCATGCTGGGAAGGGGGTGGAGGCAATAGCATGATGGGAGACGTAGTCACAGACATAGCTCACCCCCACAACTGTCCCATCAACACCACCCTGAACCATGCTCACATCACAGGGAGTGGAGAAGGACTCACAAGATGGCTGACACTGGCTACTGCTGTGGGGAGCACAAGGCCCTGCTGCCAACTGTGCACCAACAAACAGCAGGACACCACTGACTGACATCCTGAGAGACAACTTACACTCCCTGCAATGCAAGCACGTTCCATGGTGGGATAACTGACTGGGTGGGTGGGTGGGTGGGAAGGAGGTCTGGCTGTCAACCAAACACAATCAATGCAGACCATGTTCACACCCCAGAGAATACATAGAAATGCCCAAATAATGCAGGACAATGTGCCACACCAATATCAACCCCTGACTGTGACGACTTAGGACAATACAATGTACAGGCCCGCACCCCGAGGCACAGTCACAACTGTCAGGTGTGTCAACCACTGATGCCTGCAGAAACATGACATACATTGTTTGTGTCTCCCAAAAACAGGTGATGATAGGGACACAGCAGCAGACGCTGAGGAGTCCCAGTCCCAGGCTCAAGAGGATGCCGAGCTCACTGGCGTCGTACAGCCTCTGTCCTCCTCGGACGATGAAGAACAACCTGGCACATCCGGTGCAAGTCAACATGCTGCACCAGCAGGACCACCAGCTGCAGCACCAGCAGGTCCACCAGCTGCACCCCCTGCACCCACCCCTCCAACGACTGTCACCACGAATACCATCCCTGCCGACATGGACAGAATAAGGAACAACACCAGCGCAGTGACCCTGGACCAACCTGGGGCCATGGACACCACCACCACCACCAACCCCCAAGGTGGACCAGGGTTATCTGTGCGTGCAACTGCACACACTGCACATGTCAGCAGGGGTGGTGGGAGGGGTGGGAGACAGAGGTCGCTGCTTGCAGACGTTGCTGGTGTGCATGAAGACCCACAACTGGTACGCATAGCTGATGCGTACCAGTCCAGCACCGGAGAGCTCAGCCAGGTAGTGGGGCTCCTCAGAGACATCAAACAGCAGCAGGCTGCCCATCATGCCCGCTTGGACTCCCACATGTCCCAAGTGGAGTCACACATGTCACGTGTGGACTCCCACATGTCACGTGTGGACTCCCACATGACCCGCGTGGAGTCCAAGTGGGATGTACTACATGAGATGACGGCGGTGCACAGGGACATTTTACAATGCCTCCGCCAGATGAACAGCAACCAGTCCACACCTCCCTGTGTGCCAACAACATCTGGTACCGAACAAACTGCAACTGCCACAGGGAGGGAGGAGGACTCTGGCGGAGAGTCCCCTGCACCGCAGCAGCCTGCACTTGAGGGCCCCCCCCAAGAAGAGGGGTCGTCCGAGGAGGGGAAAGTGAGAGGCTGATGGCCAAGCGCAACTCCCAGGAAGCCTGAACCTGTTCTGGATTTTCGCCTTTGTGCACAGACTGTTCACCCTGTTGATGGCAACACTACTCCCACACATTGCATGGGGAGTATAAGTTGGAACAATGTGTCAGACAACAGTGGCCCCGATACTGGGGATCCTGTCTACCTGGACTTTCTATTCATCTAGGAACTTGGGATTGCAAGATTCATGTACAGCACAATCCATCCTATGCACTATTATCACAATAAACACACTAATACACCATACTTGCCTCTGTCGTGATTCCAACGTGGGTGCTGTTATGGGGATGATGAACTGCAAAATTACACAGTGTATGCGAACTGCAACAGCAAGGACAACACAGGCATGTGAGTACAGGCAACGTGACACATATGAGGGAGACACACCACCAGGGCTACACAACACATACACACCTAGGCCATCTGACTCATTGCCTACACTGATGTTGCCAGGGAAGACGGTGCAATGCACAGACACCACACCCATTCCCAGTTGTAGTCAAGTAGCCCACAGGTGCAGTAAGCAAATGGCAGTCAAATGTGTGACCACAGACAACGCACATCACTAAGTGAAGCACAGGTTTATTACACAGTAGCAACATGCCGTAACCACTACAGATGCAAGGTAACCCCACCTGGTAGCGGGCACACAGTCAACAACTGTAGACAGAAGGAAGTCCATGGGTGTGGCGCACATCACCTGTAGGGACACAACAGCTACCAGCCTGGATGTGCAATCACGTCGTCGGTGGACACAGTTCACCAAACGAATCTGAAAGTACCCTGTGAAGGACAGAAATGACACACAGTCAAAAGCAATGCAGTACAGGACAGAACAGCAAAACTCATGCACAATACATGTTACAAGATACCCACCCAGAACCAAGTTAGCATGTCAACACTGTTGGGGAGTACAGCCCACCTGTCACCACACATCGCAACACACATCCTGTCAAGTAGCCCATGGACACACTCCAACAGCACCAGAGCACCACCCACACATCATGCCAACTCACATCATTCACATGACACCTCAGGATACTCACATTCAGCTAAAGAAGTTGGTGATGAGCTGTGTGCGGACATCACCATCACCATCATCATCATCATCGTCACTGGCATCGTGGTCCAGGCCAGGATCCTCCACAGGTGGCGGATGTTGGTCATCGTCATCCTGGATGAGAGGCAACTCCTTCCGCACTGCCAGGTTGTGGAGCATGCAGCAGACGATGATAATCTTGCACACTTTCGCAGGGGCATATGGGAGGGACCCTCCGGTCTTGTCCAGGCAGCGGAAGCGGCTCTTCAGGAGACCAAAGGTCCGCTCAATCACTCTCCTGGTCCGACCATGTGCCTCATTGTAGCGCATCTGGGCAGGTGTCACAGGGTTCCTGAGGGGTGTCAGCAACCACGGCATGTTGGGGTATCCCGAGTCACCTACGGACAGACAAGTGCACATCAGCTGACTTGGAAAAGTGGGCGGAATACTACAGATCAGATCACACACAATGGCACAAAGTCAGTACACACCGACAAGCCAGGCACGCTGGTTCTGCATCTGTGCCATCAACCTGGGGATGCGACTACTCCTCATCACAAAGGCATCGTGTGCTGAACCAGGGAAACGGGCACACACGTGTGTGATGGTCATGTCTGCAAGACACACCACCAGTGCATTGACCGAGTGGTAGTGCTTGCGGTTCCTGTAGGCCTGCTCCTGGGCCTGTGGTGGTACCAAAGCCACATGTGTCCCATCAATGGAGCCAATGACATGCGGCATCCTCCCCAGGGCATAAAAGTCACTCTTCACGTCAGTGAGTCGTCGCAGTCTAGGGAAATAGATGTACCGGTTCAGGAAGAGCAACATTGCCGCCAAAACATCGCGGAGCACACGGCTGAACATGGTCTGTGACATCCCACCAGCAGACGCCACAGTATGTTGGAAGGTACCGGTGGCAAAGAAGTGTAGGGCTGCCATCACCTTCACCTTGGGGGTCAGCGCTGTAGGATACGGCCGGCCAGGCTGCAAATGTGGGGACAACTGCACTGCCAAATCCTCAATCAGCTGCCTGGTGAAGCGGTACCGTCGGATGCTGTCCCGTTCCACCATCGTTGCCAGGTCTGGGAATGGCCGATGGACAGCAGGAGCCCTGCAGTGCAGAGGAGAAGTAAGCAAGATCGTCAGTCACCCCACATATGCGGCATTGAACACACTCAAGATCCCAACATACATCATCATGAGGCACAACTACATGAAGTGTGCAGTACCGGAACGACATTTATGGTACATACATGGCCAACATCTGTCAACACGGTCCTACAGGTGGCATCAATTTGTCCCAGGTTGGCCCATTGGATATCATGATGCTGTGTCACAGTCACCCCCCAGTGACATGTGAGGACAGATGTGCCCCAGGCACCACAGCTCAACGACAGGCACATTCCCAGGGACCCTGTAATGCCACATGGACACTGGCATCACCTGGAGTATCATGTGTACACCACAACAAAACAAACATGACCCCCACAGGTAGTGGCCACACTTGCCATGGCAGGAGAGCCATGGACGTCTGTGACACACACGCACAACATCAGAGTCCATGCACACACAACGTGGATGTGGAGACTGTCTCCCATTGTGCACATGAAATCAGAGACATTGTAAACACTACATGCACAAAGACTGTGGAGGGCCATCACTATTGTGCCACTGGGACACCCTGGCTCAAACATACCGTCCCACATGGGACTCACGGGGTATGTGACATGACATACACAAACACCACTGTGAAATGTGACCATGGCACATGCACAGATATGAACAGTTGCACATCACAGTGGTCACGTACACGTAACACCCATGATCCTGTCCCCATGAACACGTGCACAGCCTGGGGGTGGCTGCCCACAGGTGACACCCACAGGACAACATGTACACCAACATACACACAATAGGAAATGCAGCCTTACATGCCTTATGATAAGGTTTGGACAGGCTGTCGTGATGTAGGTGTGCCCCTCACTCCCTGGGAGCTATCTGTGGCTGGCATATGTCCATCTGAGACAGGCATGCTGACATATGCCAGTCACATGTACAGTGATGCGTTGTACTGCAATGGACCGATCGGTGCCTCCGGCCGGCCCATTGCATTCAATGTGTGCGGGTACGCGTTGTACCCCTGTGCGCGTTGAACAGCAATGGACCGATCGGTGCCTCCGGCCGGCCCATTGCTTTCAATGTGTGCGGGTACGCGTTGTACCCCTGTGCGCGTTGAACAGCAATGGACCGATCGGTGCCTCCGGCCGGCCCATTGCATTCAATGTGTGCGGGTACGCGTTGTACCCCTGTGCGCGTTGTACTGCAATGGACCGATCGGTGCCTCCGGCCGGCCCATTGCTTTCAATGTGTGCGGGTACGCGTTGTACCCCTGTGCGCGTTGAACAGCAATGGACCGATCGGTGCCTCCGGCCGGCCCATTGCTTTCAATGTGTGCGGGTACGCGTTGTACCCCTGTGCGCGTTGAACAGCAATGGACCGATCGGTGCCTCCGGCCGGCCCATTGCATTCAATGTGTGCGGGTACGCGTTGTACCCCTGTGCGCGTTGAACAGCAATGGACCGATCGGTGCCTCCGGCCGGCCCATTGCTTTCAATGTGTGCGGGTACGCGTTGTACCCCTGTGCGCGTTGAACAGCAATGGACCGATCGGTGCGCACCCATTGACAATGGGCTTGCCTGGCAACGGACGCGTTTTTGAATATTCGAACGAGTCGGTTGCTGGAAAATCAGTTGGTCACCCACAACAATGTTGCAAAATAATGTATGTCATGAAGTTGAAGATTTGAAGGATGCTGTGGGCGTGTTTTGGTGCTGCTATTCCATGGATTGGCCAGATTCAGAAGATGCAAACGACTTGGACCTATCACTTTGGACACAAGGGACAGTATCTGCCTCTCCAGCACATATATATTGCTGCATGTTCCCCTGAGAGCCCACTTGCCTGCACTACATGCTCCAGGACGACATCTGCCACTGCACTGCTGCTGTCTCTGCCCCTCTGGACCCTGCAATGGCACGTACTGTGGAGAGAGCCCCAGCCTTCAGCCTTGAAGAGAACCAGGCCCTGCTGGACAGCCTACTTCCACAGTACAGCAAGCTGTATGGGACACCAGGGGAGCAGGTGAGTGTTCTGTGCACTGCCTTTCTGAATGTGCATTTTGTCTGACTAGCAAGGCTGAGAGTCAGCACACCACTGGCTAGCAGGCTCACTGAGTAGTTGTCACCCCCCATAGTGTGTAGTGACTTGCACTGGACAGGTATGGTGCAGTGACAGTGCTTCTGAACAGGGTTTTACTCCCCATGCTATGATACCATGTAGTGACTTCTGGAAAACTGTCCATGGGCAGCCGTGCACTGCCTGGGTACACCATGTGCCCCTGTGATTGCGACATGTATATGCAACTGTGTCATGCACGGATATGTTGCATGTGTAGTAATGTCCTTATCACTTTGTCATCCTGACAGGCTTCTGCCCATCGGAAGCATGAGATCTGGAAGGACATCGTCCGGGCTGTCCGGTCCGTGGGGGTCTACAAGCGCCGGATCCGCAACTGCCAAAAGAGGTGGCAGGACCTTCGGGGCTGGACCCGGAGGATTGCACGGGTCCAGCTGAAGCTGTCGCCTCCTCGCAGGAGGGGCGGAACACGGACCCTGACCCCCCACATGCTCAGGATCCTGGCGGTGGTCTTTCCAGACCTGGATGGGCAGCTGAAGGCCAGAGAGCAGCAAGGAGGGGGTGAGTCAAAGACTGCACTGTGTACTCTGTCTAACATGTTATGTGCCCTCCTCGGGCCAGGTTGAACTGCCACAGTACAGCAGTCATGTTGTCCAGGAGCCATGTCCCTCTATTGTGCACTGCCCACTCCTCATCTGATACCCAGGTGTGGCCCTTACATGCAGGGAATTCTGTCACTTAGGACTGTGTCCTTGCAGTTTGCTTGACTCAAGGTGGGAGACAGCATCTGTTTCCCTGACTCTGTGGTGGGCATCATGGGTGGGTCCATTGCTTACACAATGCCTGTATTCTGACATGTAGGGTAGTGTCACAGGTCTCCCATATGTCCAATAGGTATGACCTGGACAGATGAGGGTTAAGAGGATGTGTTGTGGGGGGATGTACATGTGCACTTGTGCAGCTCCAGGACTTGCATTCCCCATGACCTACTATTGTGACACAGTGCAGAGTGTTGTTGTCTGGCTGCAAAGTCATACATCACTGAGACAGTGATGTATGACTTTGCAGTCATGCCTCCGCCATGGCATGTGTCTACTGATTGGTGATCCTGCAGGGGAGTGACATGTGCTACATGCACACCATAGTGGCGCTGGCTATCAGGACATGGGTGCATCATGGTGTCTGTCGCTGGTATGCATCACATGCATTTCCTATTTGACTCTGGGCATCCCTTACATCCGTAAACCTGTACTGACTCAGTGGCAAGAGCTGTGATGTGTCCACACCGTGTCCTCTGCACTGTCCAACTACTGTGTACTTGGTGCATGTGTCAACACTGGGGTGTTGCAATCCAACAGACACCAGACAGATGGGTGCAAGGCCATGTGGGATGTGAGTGCCATGCTTGGCATCAGACTGACAATTGACTTCTCCTGTTCAATTAGTGCACTTTTAGCAATGTACAACTAATGATGCCAGGGCTTGCTCTGTGATGTGCTGTGCTCACAGTGGTGTGTGCGTTATGTGCAGGTGACTGATGTCTGTCTGTTTCCCCATTGTTTGCAGATACATCCACGGCCACGGAAGGGGACAGCTCCACGGACCAGGAGGAGCCGGAGAGCCAGACTGGGTCAGCAGCCGAGGAGTGGTCGGAGGGACCCAGTGGCACGGAGGGCGAGGGGAGCCACACCGAGGAGTCCTCAGCAGCATCCACCTCAGCTGAGGACCAGAGCAACTCGGAGGATGACTCCCTTGTGGAGGCGGGTGTCAGCAGCCACCACACCCCAGCTAGTGTTGCTGTCCCCGCCACCACCAGCACCACCACCGCCCTCCCATCGGCTCCCATTCCCCAGGTCCGTGGAGGCTCCCATGTCCGGGAGCGTGTCTCCTTTGGGCCAGGCACCGCACCCCCTGCCCCTGTGTCCCCTGCTGCCCTGAGTGAGGAGTCTGTGTACCTCCTTCGCCAGCTCCATGTAGGGCAGACAGCCATGCTGAGTGTCCTCCATGCGCACACCGCGCTGTTGACTCAGCTGGTGTCGTTCATGGAGGGCATCTCATCGGGCATGTCTGACCTACAGAGGGGCAATAGGTCCATGGACTCCTCCCTGACGGCAGCAGTGTCCCTCCTCAAACGGTCCCTCACCCCTCCTGCCTTTGCTCCATCCACACTCCCCAGCACCTTACCCATCCCAGGCACACACACACTGGCACACACCAGCACACACACATCCAGCACACTGACACACACGCCAATGACAAAACGCACACGCAAGCACATTCAGGGGACTGAAGCCAGACTCACAGGGGATGGGGCCCTGGAACACACACACGCATCCACATGCACTGCGCAGTCCTCAGTTCCCTCTCCCTCCAAAGCACCCTCCCTTGCCTCACCTGCAACCCCAAAGTCACAGCAGCTCTTCCTCTGTGACCTCGGCCTCTTCCCCACCGATGAAGCTGCTCCAGCATCCCGGGGGAAGAGGAAGCCCACCCACACGGAGCAGAGTGCCCCTCGCCCCCGGACACCCTCCGCCAGGCGCAGACGGACTGAGGCCCCCACCCGCAAGTCCCCCGGAGTGCTAAGAGCAAGACCCCGCCACCGCCCTGCAGCTCAGGCACAAGGTCTCCGTCCTCCATCCCTCAGGCCCCCACTGCACAGGTGCCCCCACCACACCCTGCCCCAGGTTCCCCCACCCACAGATATACCATCCCCAAGATGCTCCGGCCTTCTCCCCCTGCCACTTGCTCTCCCAGCACCACACCCCCGCTGCGCTTGTCTGTGCCACTGATGTGGTGAGGGTGTCCTCCCCCTCTGTCCAACCCACCTTGCCTGTTCCCCATTCTCCTCCCCTGGAGGTAGGCACTGCAGTGGAGTCCACTACCGCCCTGTCTGACTTGGGCACTGCAGTGGCGGACCTGTCCACCCCATCTGCAGGGTCCACTGCAGTTGTGCCGGCACCCACGACATCTGTGTCATGCCCCCCAGTTGTGCCGGCACACACCATGTCAGACACCTCCACTGCAGTTGTCAGTGGCTCTCCAGCACCCACCACCCCTTCCCTGACTCCCCCTGGTGAGCCCTGATCCTGTCCCTGCGGTGCCTGGCCTGCCCCCCGGTTGCCCCTCCTAGTGGATTGTCCCTGGTATTGTGCAGGCATGCGTAGGGTGACATCTGCCAGTGTCACCCTGTTTGAACTTTGACAATGGACTGGCCATTGGCCTTTGCTCTTTTTTCAGGACTTCGTTTGGCCTCAACACATATGCTGAATAAAGCAACTTTCTTTTCTCTAGTGCTCATGCTTCAGATGTACATGTTGTTGGTGCAGCTAACCATGCGCTGCAGTGATGGTGATATCTGGTCTCATGATTATGAAGTGTTACTGTGCAGGAACCCATGTGGTCCAGGGGGAATGTGTCCTATCATGTGGTGTATCCATGTCATCAATAGCAGCATCTGAGGGTGTCATGTGTTCAGTATTTGGCAATGGGTTTCCTACTTACATTGGCAATTTCACATCTGTGGCTTCCACCCCTGCACATCTGTTGTGCCTGCCATCGTTGCTTTTGTCTACTTCCCTGACCGTGTTGCCATCTCCAGTGGACATGCAGGTTTGGGCATCAATGGGGAGGGACTCATCCGTGTAGTCAGTGCAACATTGCTATACAAGTGTGTTGGATCTGTGCTGATGATTCCGTTGGCACATCCATGACCAGGCTGATGTGATGGGAGCCCTCATTTGGTGCTAATTGTTGATTGTGTGACCAAGTGCTCAGCTGACATGATGGGGCCCTACTGAGGCAACATATGGCACAGCTTTCCTCACACAGGAGTGGAGTCCCCTCATGGCAGTGTGTACACGTGTGACATTGCCTGCGCCCAAGGTGTGTGTTGTATGTGCATGTCTGTGTGTTCACTTCCATTCATCTGCGCATGCTGTGATCCCTAGTGTTGTACCTGTTTGTGATGCTTGCTGACTTGAGCTATGTTCCCCCAAAGTCTTCTCCCTGTGTTCTCTGTGATGTGGGTGCATGGCACATTACTGGTCATCAGGGTGTCACCCATAGGTGTGTTTGCTGTCAGGGCAGAGTTTGTGTGCTGACGCAGATGGGTCACAGTCAGGTTTCCCTTTGGCACTTGTTGTTTGCCCCTGTCATGTGATTTCCAGTTTGTGTTATCTTTCAGTGATTGTGACACGTTGTGTGTGTGACTGCTGGCACTCCTTAGGGTCCGGGCTGCAATGTTGGTTGTTGTCTATGTGTGTTCTTTGTGGGTGACCTTGGTTTCTTCATTGGTGTGTGACTGTGGCTGGGATCCCATTGGTCGGTGTGGTATTGCCGTCATGTCCATGTACAGCGTAGTGTGCAGTGTGTCAGACATTCAGGAGTCTTGTTGAGTGTCCATGTGTGATGTGTTTCTACACCTTGGTTCCCACCCACCACCCTGGAATAGTAATGGGTGCATGTGCAATGTCACCAGTGCATGTGTACTTCACTGCTGCACATTGTTGGAGGTCGAGGGGTGTGGTGTTGAGTGTGTGCAGATGAGAGTTGTTGCCCGGCTAGTCCCCTGCCTCCATGTTGGCCTTGGCTTACTGGCCATGCTGATTGATTTGTGCTTGTGTAGGTGTGATGGTAGTTAGTTGCTCAGGACACCTGACTGTGGTTCACAGTGTGAACGACATTTAGCTTTGTCATCACAGTGGTATTTTTCTTCAGCCCAGGGTCACCACATTGTGGGGGCCCTGGGGGTGGTGCTGTGGTGTGTCTGTGACTTGCTGTGTCAGTTGTTGTTCCTACGTGCCTGTGTGACATGTGTGTTTTGTGCTCCCTCTCACCTGTCAATGCCTGCTTGCCCACATAGGGGATTTGGATCCATGAGTTACCTTAGTGTGGCAGTGTATGCACATCTGTATGATTGGTATTCAGCTCTCCTCATGTGTTGTGTTGTTGCCTGGGGACAATGGCACCCCCACCCCTCACCTGCTGTGTATGATGACAGTGTTGGTCTGCCTGTTTGTGTTTGTGCATCTGCACCACTGCATTGGCATATCTTGGGTGTGCCATTGGCTGTATGTTGTTTGGTGTGTTTCCCCTGCTGTCCCTGGGACTCCTAGGTCATCGGTCAGCACAGTGATCATGGTTTGTGTGTCCCATTGCTGCCATGGTATGGTATCTGTTCACCTCACATCTGCTGTCTCCACAGGGTATCTGCATTTGTGTGCCCATTGGTGCAAATATGTGGTTCTGCATTTTGATGGTCACTTCTGTCATTGTGTCATTGATGACTGTTGACGGTCTCAGCCACCATGGGTGTTGTTTGTCTGCACATGGCCAAAGGAATGTTTCATTTGCACTGCAGTATTTGGCTCCCCCAATTTATGTTGCAATGGGACACATACACTACTTTGCCACAGATGAGTTTTTGGTTCTGTGACCAGGAATGATCCATGCAGTTTGGCAGTTGCAGCTCTTTCTTTGTCAACAATTACCTTTTGGTCACTGTGATGATGAGGGTGTAGACCCCATTGCCACAATGGTCAAAATGTGCTTCAGCTATGGACCCCACACTTGCCTTTTGGTTACTGTGATGATGGGGGTTTAGACCCCATTGCCACAATGGTCAAACTGTGCTTCAGCTATGGACCCCACACTTACCTTTTGGTCACTGTGATGATGGGGGTTTAGGCCCCATTGCCACAATGGTCAAAATGTGCTTCAGCTATGGACCCCACACTTGCCTTTTGGTCACTGTGATGATGGGGGTTTAGGCCCCATTGCCACAATGGTCATGGGCTGCTTGCATTGTGGGTGCCACACACATATATGTGTGGCACATGTGCTAGGGGGTCACATTGTATGTTCAATGTCATGTTCGGTGTTGTAGGCATTTGACACAGCCTGCTCACACGCTTGTCATGGTGGGGGGGATGTCTTAATCTTGCATTCCCTAGGTTGTGGTGTGCTTGTTGTGTCATGCATTGTCCATCCTATGAGTGGGGGTGGTAGTAGTGGTAGGCATCCAGCCCCCCTGGCTAAGGGTGGTAGTAGTGGTGGGCATCCTGCCCCCCTGGGTGAGGGTGGTAGTAGTGGTAGGCATCCTGCCCCCTGGGTGGGGGTGGTAGTAGTGGTAGGCATCCAGCCCCCCTGGCTAAGGGTGGTAGTAGTGGTGGGCATCCTGCCCCCTGGCTAAGGGTGGTAGTGGTGGGCATCTGGCACCCCCTGGGTGAGGGTGGTAGTAGTGGTGGGCATCCTGCCCCCTGGGTGAGGGTGGTAGTAGTGGTAGGCATCCAGCCCCCCTGGCTAAGGGTGGTAGTAGTGGTGGGCATCCTGCCCCCCTGGGTGAGGGTGGTAGTAGTGGTAGGCATCCTGCCCCCTGGGTGGGGGTGGTAGTAGTGGTGGGCATCCTGCCCCCCTGGGTGGGGGTGGTAGTAGTGGTAGGCATCCAGCCCCCCCTGGCTAAGGGTGGTAGTAGTGGTGGGCATCCTGCCCCCCTGGCTAAGGGTGGTAGTGGTGGGCATCTGGCACCCCCTGGGTGAGGGTGGTAGTAGTGGTGGGCATCCTGCCCCCCCTGGGTGAGGGTGGTAGTAGTGGTGGGCATCCTGCCCCCCCTGGGTGAGGGTGGTAGTAGTGGTAGGCATCCTGCCCCCCTGGGTGAGGGTGGTAGTAGTGGTAGGCATCCTGCCCCCTGGGTGGGGGTGGTAGTAGTGGTAGGCATCCAGCCCCCCTGGCTAAGGGTGGTAGTAGTGGTGGGCATCCTGCCCCCTGGCTAAGGGTGGTAGTGGTGGGCATCTGGCACCCCCTGGCTAAGGGTGGTAGTAGTGGTGGGCATCCTGCCCCCCTGGGTGAGGGTGGTAGTAGTGGTGGGCATCCTGCCCCCCTGGGTGAGGGTGGTAGTAGTGGTAGGCATCCTGCCCCCTGGCTAAGGGTGGTAGTAGTGGTGGGCATCCTGCCCCCCTGGGTGAGGGTGGTAGTAGTGGTAGGCATCCTGCCCCCCTGGTTGAGGGTGGTAGTAGTGGTAGGCATCCAGCCCCCCTGGCTAAGGGTGGTGGTAGGCATCCAGCCCCCCTGGCTAAGGGTGGTAGTAGTGGTGGGCATCCTGCCCCCCTGGGTGAGGGTGGTAGTAGTGGTGGGCATCCTGCCCCCCTGGGTGAGGGTGGTAGTAGTGGTAGGCATCCTGCCCCCTGGCTAAGGGTGGTAGTAGTGGTGGGCATCCTGCCCCCCTGGGTGAGGGTGGTAGTAGTGGTGGGCATCCTGCCCCCCTGGGTGAGGGTGGTAGTAGTGGTAGGCATCCTGCCCCCTGGGTGAGGGTGGTAGTAGTGGTAGGCATCCTGCCCCCCTGGTTGAGGGTGGTAGTAGTGGTAGGCATCCAGCCCCCCTGGCTAAGGGTGGTGGTAGGCATCCAGCCCCCCTGGCTAAGGGTGGTAGTAGTGGTGGGCATCCTGCCCCCCTGGGTGAGGGTGGTAGTAGTGGTAGGCATCCTGCCCCCCTGGTTGAGGGTGGTAGTAGTGGTAGGCATCCAGCCCCCCTGGCTAAGGGTGGTAGTAGTGGTGGGCATCCTGCCCCCCTGGGTGAGGGTGGTAGTAGTGGTAGGCATCCTGCCCCCCTGGGTGGGGGTGGTAGTAGTGGTAGGCATCCAGCCCCCCTGGCTAAGGGTGGTAGTAGTGGTAGGCATCCTGCCCCCCTGGGTGGGGGTGGTAGTAGTGGTAGGCATCCAGCCCCCCTGGCTAAGGGTGGTAGTAGTGGTGGGCATCCAGCCCCCCTGGCTAAGGGTGGTGGTAGGCATCCAGCCCCCTGGCTAAGGGTGGTAGTAGTGGTGGGCATCCTGCCCCCCTGGGTGAGGGTGGTAGTAGTGGTAGGCATCCTGCCCCCCTGGTTGAGGGTGGTTGTGGTGGTTGGCATCCAGCCCCCTGGGTTGGGGTGGTGGCGCGCATTCAGGCCCCTGTGTGCATATGTGGCATTGGTGATGGGCATCCCGCCCCTATGGTGCTGCTGTTGCTGGTGTAAGTATATTCAGATTCCCAGTGTATGTGTGTGATGTGTCGTGTACGTGTTGTATGTGTTTTGTGGTTGGTGTCTGACTTACCTTCTGCGCCGTACGCGTCCGTGCCTGTTCCGGTAGTAGATGTAGAATATTGGTATGATCGGGACGAAGGGATTCATGGTTGGTTCGTGTCGTTCGTCCTTCTCGTTGCTTCGCGTCGTCCTCGTCGCTTGGCTTCGTCCTCGTCGCTTCGCGTCGTCCTCGTCGGTGCTGTGTTCGTCTCGTAGCCGTGGATCGTGTTGTGGCGCGATTCGGAGCTTATGTGCGCCTCTCCCGGATGCTTTGACGTGCCGTGCGTAGCGACGGGTTCGGCGCGTACGGAAAGCGCATCGTACTTGTCCGGCCGGACGGGGCTGCATTTTCCCTTCCGTGCGACTCGATTCGGCGTTTCCGGATTCGCCTCGGTCGGAGAACAGGACCTGGTTTGGGTGAGTACGGCTCGGCCGGGATTTTTGCTGTTGTGCGCATCGTACTTGCTCGTTCGGTGTACTGTACGGATCGGTCGGGAAACTGGCTTTCGCATGGCTTTTTTCCCGACCGAATAGTATTGGGTGCGCCTCCGACCGAGATCGGAATCGGCCCCACAGTGTAGGTTTCCACCCTCTCCTCCTCAAATTCGATATCAATGGATGCAATGAATGCTGACTTGGTCATGATGACAAAATTGGCAGTTCTTTACTTTGCAGAAAAAACAATCCCAGGGAATAAGTTCAGTAAAGGTATGTGGTCACGTAATGGTCTGCACTATGCTAGTAGTGTACACCAATCACTGTTTGTAAATCACAAATGCAAGTCCAGGATCCCACCGCTGCCACCAATGTTAGAAATGGGGGTCTCTAGTTGGCAGAGGTAGGTACCTTTGTCCAAATAGAGGCCCTTGCTTCGAGTCAGGGTAAGGGGGATACACTCCTAAAACAACCCCTGCTCACCCCTTTGGTAGCTTGGCACGAGCAGACAGGCTTGTCTCAGAGGCAGTGTGTAAAGCATTTGTGAACACATTCAGTAATACAGTGAAAACACTACAAATGGACACCACACCAGTTTAGAAAAATAGTAAATCTTTATCTAAACCAACAAGACCAAAATCCAACATACAATACTCTTGGAAAATAGTACTTGTGCAAAATACCCTTTAAATTGCAGGAAAATCAATAAAACACAGTTCTTCCGACTCTGTAGCTTCTCCTGGGGCTACCGCGATACTGGAAACGACAGAGTCTAACAACTCCAGCCGACCACGTTGATACGCACCAGCTAAAGCATCGACAGACTCAGACACAGTACCTTTCTTGTTGCGACCAACACGTCGGTGCGAGTCGTTGGGGGCAAACGTTGTGGTTGCATTGTGAAGCAGAGCATTGCGGCTGGGGGTGTCCTCACGATGCGGTGCAGGCAGCGGCTCGTTGACGGAGTCGGTGAGACCAGGGCTTGCGTTGAAGGGTGAGAGGGTGCTCGCTGCTGTGCTGACAGGTCACAGTGCGGCGACGGAGCCGGTCGATGTTCGGGTCGGGCAGCGATGGAGTCGGTGGCGTCCTTGCAGCATGTAGCGAAGCGTTGCGGAGTGCGGTGCCCTCAGGACGCGGTGCAAGCAGCGGCTCGTTGACGGAGTCGGTGAGACCAGGGTTGCGTTGCGAGGCATTGCTCTCGGCGGGGCTTTCAGGACACGGAATCCTGCGATGGACTCGATGACAGAGTCGGTTACATTTTTCTTCTGCAGAGACAATCAGAGATGGTGCCCAGAGACACGGTAAGGTCTTTGCTGTTCCTGACACCTCTAGAACAGGGGGCAAGCTCAGTTTCAAGCCCTTGGAGATCTTTTCTTCAAGCAGGGGACAAAGCAATCAGCAAAGTCCTTTTCTCCTTTCCTTGGCAGCAAGTAGCCATTGCAGGCCAACCCGAGACAGCAAACAGCACAGGGGCAGTATTCCCGCTCAGCTTCTCTGGCTCTTCTCCTTGGCAAAGGTTCCTCTTGATTTCCCAGAAGTGATCTAAAAGTCTGGGGTCTGGGCCCCTCTTTTTATACACCAAAATCCTTTGTTCTCTGAAGGCAGAGAGTGTCTGTACCCAGCCAAAACCAGTTCTGTCCTCACTGGTGCATCTTCCTGGCAGGAGGTGGAGACAGCATTGTTGCAGGCAGACCAAGCCCATTCAGGTGAAAGGAAATCTCCTCCCCTACTCTAAATGCAGCCCAGTTCTTTTCAGCCCAGCCCTGAATCATCAGACTTCTGAGGCCGCTGCCCCTCTCCAGCCCCTGTCATCCAAAAGCCAACCATGCAATACACAAACCTAGCAGAGGCACCCTGGATGGTTAGGCAAGAAAATACCTACTTTCTAAAAGTGGTATTTTCAAGCACAGAATGTAAAAATCACCATCACTAAAAGATGCATTTTAACATTCTGAGTTCAGGCATACTGAACTTTATTTTTCCACCTTGTTACCAGGGCCAGTTATGTTTATAAGATGTTATAAACAAACTCCCAATTCTGTCCTATGGGAACAGGTAGCCTTGCAATAGTGAAAATCGAATTTGCCAGTATTTCACTATCAGGACATGCCACATACATCAGGGCATGTCCTACCTTTCACATACAATGCACCCTGCCCACTGGGGTACCCTGGCCCTACCTTAAGGGTGACTAATATGTAGAAAAGGGAAGGTTTAGGGACTGGCAAGTGTGTGCACTTGCCAAGTCGACATGGCAGTCCCAGACTGCACACAGGCTCTGCAATGGCAGGCCAGAGTTACATTTTACAGGCTGCTTCTGTGGGTGGCACAATCAGTGCTGCAGCTCACTAGCAGCATTTCATTTACAGGCCCTGGGCACACACAGTGCACTATACTAGGGTCTGACAAGTAAATCAAATATGCCAATCATGGAATCACTCATCCAAAACAATAATTTACAAAGGGAGCACTTGCACTTTGGCACTGAACAGCAGTGGCAAAGTGCCCAAAGCATCTAGACCAGCAAAACGGAGTCCAACACTCAGCAAAAACACAGGAGGCAAAAGCAAAAAATGCAGGGGACACCCACGCCAATGGTGCCAGGTCTAACAGATTGCAACAACTGGCAGCCCTCCTAGGCAAGAAGGTAGATCTCCCAGGGCAGGATGACATGACTCCATCTATATATGAGCTGCTCATAGGGGATAAAAGCAGGGGTTGCCTATTCCAGCAAACTGAATTTGGCCACTACAAAAAAGTTTGTTTCAAAGTTTTAACTGCAGCCTATCGTATTTGGGGTAAAGTTCGCAAAAGAATCGGCCTGGGGTGATTTAACTATTATACCCCAATACAGGACAACCCACTGTTATCGGAAATTCTTTAGGATGTCTATGTGGGTAAATGGGTGTCACATGGATTATGTACACTTGGAGATTTTTTTCGCTGAATTCCTTTAAGACTTTTGAAATGCTGCTACAAAATGTCAAGCTTGATCACAGGGATTTTTTCAAATATCTACAAATCAGAGATTTTTTAAGGATGAAAGGTGGTGGGATGATGGGTTTTAACAAGGCCTTCGAATTGATTCTGCCTGATGATACTAGGATAGGGGCCCTATATAGTTTTTTAAATAACACAATGCAGGATGACGTTGTCAGGAACACTCCGTGCCGGCCGCCGTCAGCGCAAGGGGCTGAGCTTGAAGGAAGTTAAATTCCTGCTTCCGGACGGGAGTAGTGCTTTGCGTACTAGCCTTTCTAGCATTCCCTTCCCGTCCGGATCTTCACCGCTTCAAATTCTGGGTTCACAGCGGCCGCTGCCGCATTCACGAACACCCGGCTCCTCGCCTCCTGGAGCTTCGCAGTTTCTCCTCGAGCCTTGCGGGCCCGTGTATGGGTCTTTCAATCTCCTGTTTCTGGCCATATGCTCAGCACCATTCTGGGGTCTTGTGACTACAAACCGAGCACCTTACACAATGCGGTAATGCTCTTTGCGCATTGAGTGAATGGCAGATGTCTGTTTGAGTGTTTAACCCGTGCACTCCCTTGCTCACGTATTGGGGGTGATTCATGAACATCTGCATTTCCCTGATGGGGGGCATACCGTCTTGGCATCATATGTAAGAATTAAAGGGGGCTCTCCTGATGTAAGGGGGCTTTCTGAATATACTTTAACTCCTGAGATTAAGGAGTCTTTTGATGATTGTATGCTGACAGTTCCCTGAGCAGTCTGTATCTCGTATTCCAGCAGAGGCGAAGATACGATATACTGTAGCCCGCACTTTTTGCACATTTTGATTACCTTTTCCAGACTGACTCTAGGCAGTTAGTCACTATCATTTTTGGGCTATTTTCCTTTCTTCTCTGCACCACATTACTGGTAAGCTTCCATCATATCATCTAATTACACTATGGGGCCCCGTGTTATGAGTAATTTCCTTTCTGCTCTATTTAGGTAGTGTCGCATTAGAAGCCCTGGTTTTACAGTTGATGGACACAAGTGGAAGAGGGGAAGCCAACAGGTAGCCATCTATGTATTTCTTGTTTCATGACCATGCATGTGGATGTTATTAGTCTCAGTAACAGCTCAGAGTAGATCATTGATGGTACGTTTGTCCACAGGATTTCGACGTCTCCAGCGACGAGTCCTTTCTGCCCAGGTCGTGCAGAGGGGTTCTTCTCCAGTGGTTCTGCTGCCCAGGTCGAGTCGAGGGTCCTTCTGCTGTTGTCTTCTCCCCTTGTTTCTCCTCTTCCCCCTGCTCACTGGCTCTGCTTTGACGTAGTTGGGTGGACTAGTGGTAGTGGGACGTTGGGACCTTTGCAACAGTCTCCTGCCTCTCGTTCCCGTGGAAACCCCAGGTGAGCCTTGATAGACGTGGCAAAACATTCTCAGGGCTGGGAGGATAAGATTAATGCTCAACCTTGCGATCTGTCGAGGTAAATGGCAGGCGCTCATATGTTTTTAATCTCAGCTAACCTACAGGCTCAACCTTTTAAGACCTGTTTTAATCTTTATATTACACCTGGGAAGATAGCCAAATGGGAAGGAGCCACAGGGACAAGTTGTCTCAGATGTAAGGAGTATGTAGTGGTTCTAGGACATATGTTGGCGACCTGCCATGCGCTAGATGGTCTTAAATCATGGATCAATTATTTTTTTCCAAACAAACTGGGAATAGATATTATTCTGTCTCCTTGGTGGATCCTATTAGGGGTTCATGACGAGACAGTTCCATCTAATGTTGAACCTTTAATGTTTGTCGCTATGGCTTTTTATAGGAATTATTTGACAACTGCCTGGCTTGACCCATCTCCCCCAGTGTTTCATGAATGGTTTGTGCGCCTAGTGTCAATCTATTATCTGGAAAGGGCAATCTACTCCCGGAAAAGCAAGAAGATACGGGACAAATGTCTAGAATATGACTTCCCTTTAGTAACTGGGAATCACTAAATTCTATTAGGAACGGTGATTGTGCCATGACGTGATGACGTAAGGGGGATGTCTGTTCAGAAGTATATCTTCTCTCCTTTCTTCTTGTTTGTTTCCCGTCCTCTAGGTTTTGGTCTTTGTTTTCCCAAAAGCTTTTTTTTCTTCCCCTTATCTGATGTGGTGTTTACCTGTCGCAGATTTATAAAAATGTTCTTCTTTTTGTTTTTTGTATTGTTAAATATTGAATAAATTTGCTATTTCAAGGAAAAGTGTCTGTTTGGGGGGCGGAGAGGGTCTAATAAAATAACATAACACTTGTATTTGTAAAGCGCGCTTATCACCCATGGGTCTCAAGGCGCTGAATAACAGATGTTTATTGTTACCCAACTCAATGGTACTCTAATATATACATCATGGTATAAAATCAAATACAAACGTTTAAAAAAAAACAAAAAATTACTTCCCAACCTATTAGCCAACAAAACCCAATAACCTGCTACTAAATTATAAATTCCAAATCAAATGTATAAAAAATCTAATTACACAATAAAAATGACAAACTACACTAAAAAAATTAAAACAATTATAATAATACTAACAACTATAATATACTAATTAATACATATTACATTCTAAACTCTATTACAGTAAGCAATATTATATCCAATGATCTTTTTAAAAACAATATTATATAAACGAAAAAAACAATATTCTTACTTCCTATATTTGTTGTATGGTGTCAAAATGGAAAAGATATGTTATGTTATGTTATGAAAGTTTTACTCCAGGCTTTACAATTAAGTTGTAACCGGTTATTACCATGTCATCCTTTGCACAAGTTTCCTGCAGGCAGATTACTGAAAATCCATTGACCCATCTAATAAAGTTTGCGTCTGTTTTTAATTTGTTGGCCCCTGCCAAATTCCAAGCGACAAGAGATAACTAGTTAACTATTGAATAGGTACACCCCTGATCCTTGTGTAGCTAAACATTACCGCTGCTGATAGAATTCCAGACAGTCAGCCCCACTCCTTTGATATTTCTCCAAGGGCTGCTTTATGCTTGATTAGAACATTGGAATGTTGGGAGCTCTATTGAAAGCAATAGAGTGCTCCAAGCTTCTAATGGCCGGTAGAAGCACGGAGCTCCAACATTCTAATGTTTGTTCACAGCTGTTGCTGTGAACAAAAGGCCTCATGGAGCCCAAGGGGATATCAATCCCCTCGGTGAGGCATTTGTTTTGCAAATTAGAACATTCTGCCTTCTAGGGGCGGAATGTTCTGATAGCCTTAGAGGCCTCTGTAGCGGGCTGTACTGGCCATTAAAGACCCGCTCCCTTGATAAAGGCCCTCGCCTTCGACTCGGTCCTTTAACGCTGGAGCCGGACTGTAATGGCCGGCAGGCTCTGAGGTAATATTATATTCTGTTGTAGTACAAAAATATAGAGAGGCAACGGAAAACACTTGCCGAAGAACACATTCAACATTAAACATTGGACATTGAATAGATGCTCGTGGGTCTCAGTTATTGATGTAGTTTTGACTTTATTGTGCATTTCCAAGATTGCGCAGCCAATGCATTTCACCCCACAAAGGCTTTATCTGGGCAAGAGACCTGAACCACTGGGAACCTCAAGAATCTTCTAAGCGCAAGGTAGAAGGTATTGTAGTCTGAGAACACCATCCAATAATAAGTCCTGATGACAAAATTATTTTGTTCATTCAGGGGTCAGGTGTAAGTCTTCTAATTAAGACATATGCGACATGCGTCCATTGGATAAATCCTACCATGATCCTGTGGTTGCAAAACGAATCACTTCTAATTGGTAATATCCAAGACTTGTGCCTCTAGAGCCATCATTTGCAAGAGAATCAGCTACAGGAAGCCCATTCCCAAGACTCCTTGTCCTCATTTGAGCTTCATTGGGAGTTTCTTGTGACATTTCTGGCACGCAAAGGTCTCATTGTGTGCAGTGATTTATATTCCGTTTGACTGAACTATTCCCCTCAATATATTTTCCCCTTTCCCAGGGATTCATTGGGGACCACTGTAACTTCGCAAAGTAATCGCTGTCTCTAGCTTTGCTCTTTGTGGGGAAATATTCCCTCTATTTCTAAGCTGTTTTAGAGACAGCTTAGATACAGAGGGAATATTTAGGCTCTTCCTCCTGCAGTATGTCAATTCCCCAATCCAAGGAAAACTTTTCATTGGGACTTGTAAGAATGGCTACGTCCGGTTTGTAGAAGATTATTTTCATCTTCCTTACGTGATTTTCTCCTGCTGAATTTTTCTCCCCGAGAAAGGCCTCACATTCTATGTCACCCAATTTTATATTGCAAAGGATGGAAATAGCAGCGAGAAGACGCAGGGTCATTTCCTTGTTTAATGTGTCATGCAAATCGTTACTGTGGTATAAGGCCAAAAAACGACTCATTGATTAAACACTGGCTCGCGCTGTTGATTACTGTCGTGACCTTCATTTAAATGAGGTTTTAGCCAGATCACATTCTCGGGCTGATGTATTTTACCAGGGGCTTTATTAACTGGACTTGCAGTGCATTTTTCTATGTCAGAGTGGATACTCCTTCTGTTAACCAGTAGGACAATGTTATCTCAATTTGGATTAAATTGTTCTTGATCAATAACTAGAGAAGCCTGGCTATTAGACAGTGCATAGTAACTAGCAATTTCTTTCACACCCTCTGTTGAGTCAACTGAGTGAGTTTATCCACACTTGAGTGCCCTAGATCGCATTGAATTTCCACATCCAGTTTCTGCTTCGTCTGTGAGTATCCAACGAGCCCAACACCGCCAGACGCAACTTTCGAGAAGGCATGGAAGCCGTCGCCAAATGGATGAAAAACAGCTGCCTATGGGAGCACAGAGCCATTGAGCTTCTCTCAGACGGCAATCGACCGCCTTAGGACCCCTAGCCATTGGCACCGCCGTGTTTACACGCAACCAAGGCATCTTCCTTGAAGTAAATCACCAGCGTCCACCGTCCCGGCCCTTGCCGTCAGCCATCGAGCTCTTCCTTGACATGTATTAACCGCCCCTATGGCTACCGGTACCACCGTGGTTGCATCCAACCAAGGCTCCCTTCCCGAATTCGACTAAGGACCCAGCGGGTTGGCTTCAAATCATCTGTGATGTAATAAGACCACTCGACAGCGGCTCTACCATTCCTTCCGAGTCCTAAATGTTGTTCAGGCATTGTTCATTTTCTGTCCTGATGATGATCCCATAATCTGTGCAAACGGGATCGAAACGTTGTCGACCTTTTAAAACACCGTGCACACAAACCAATTGTACACCATGTGTCATGGCTGTGTCAACTATCACGCTTGTTCCATTTTCTAAATATCCATTAACAAGCTCTCCGTTTTTGACTGAATGTTTCGTTTTTATGTTTTTTATGTTTATGTGTTATTATTATTTTTCACAAACTACCTCACTTTTTATGTCCCTGGATACAGGATTGTATCCCACTGTATAATGTTGTGTGCTTTGATATCTGAGAATAAGTTTGAATAAATCCAACTATCCGGCTGGATAGTAATCATATAGAATCGATTCTGTTCTATAATTATTTCATTAGTTCCATCCACCTTCGACAAGGACCACTGTCCAGATATAAAAAAATACAACTAAACACCAACAAAACAGAAGTACTCATCATGGGCCCAAACCCCGACGCCTGGAGCGACACCGGGTGGCCCCCCGCCCTCGGAAACCCGCCAACCCCCACGGACCACGCACGCAACTTGGGAATCATCCTGGACTCCAAGCTCAAAATGGACCGCCAGATCAACTCTGTCTCATCTTCCTGCTTCCACACCCTCCGCCTCCTTCTTAAGACCTTCAAATGGATCCCCCTCAAACACCGAAAGACCGTCACTCACGCCCTGGTCACCAGCAGACTCGACTTCGGCAACGCACTCTACTCCGGAATAAACAAAAACCTAACCTGCAAGCTACAGAACATCCAGAACGCCGCCGCAAGACTGGTCGTCAACCTGCCAAAACACTGCCACATCTCCCAGCACCTGCGCACACTCCACTGGCTCCCCGTCGAGGCGAAAATCACCTTCAAGATGCTCACCCATGCAGACAAGGCCCTCCACGGCACCGGACCAGCATACCTGAACAGCCGACTCAAATTCCACGCACCCCAAAGGACCCTACGATCAGCCCAGCTCTCCTACGCCGTGGTCCCCTGCACCAGAAAGACCAGATCGGGAGGCCGCTCCTTCTCCTTCCTCGCGGCCAAAGCATGGAACGCCCTTCCGCTCCACCTCAGACAGACAACATCACTCCCCATCTTCGCAAGAAACCTCAAAACCTGGCTCTTTGACAGACCCCCTCCTTGATGGAATGGAACCTGCACCCCCCCCCCCCTAGCGCCTTGAGACCCTTACGGGTGAGTAGTTGCGCTTTAACAAACCCCTGATTGATTGATGTGAGTAAACTAGTTTGCTAATCAAATCAGATTGAGGCCTCCCGGCTTTCCCAATTGCATCAACTTATTTGTTGCTTTATCAGTGCAGTTTTTGAACTTCTTGGGTGCTTCATTTCTCTTCAGACTGGTTTGTACTTGAACTAACCCAGGCGGCTGGTCCACCTCTAGTACTACTGCTTCACAGTAGAGCTCTATTGTTATTGATTGTCCCTCTGATTTTCTTACTGACTTGATTTCACAATCTAAGGTGTTGGGCTTCACTTACTGTGCTATCATTTTCATTCCTAGGAGTTGTATCGTCTTAGCAGCGAACCTTCTGAGAGTTAGATAAATAAAGATTGATATATTACTAAAAGCTTTGCTTTTGTCCATTTTGAAAAGTTTTTTAAAGTCTTGTTATTGTTCCTAGATAACTTTCCTGGACAGTTTTGAGTCATAGCCCCTTCTGACGTAGAGAAGTTATTTCCTAGGTTTACGAGCCTCTATTGGCCAACATGATCCAAACTGTCCTTCCGCTGGACCTCTGAGTACAGCGGCTGTTAGGTTGTCACTTGGTGGTTGGAATAGTGAAATGATTGGCATACTAGCTTCATTTGTGTTAGTTGTTGTACTTCTAGTCTCATTCTTTTGTTCAGTAATGTAAGAAGATACAGATGATTCCGAAGGGCTACTGTCAATAGCTTGTGATTTAGGATCTGCTTTAATGATTGCCATTTCTTATGGAGGACGAACCCTTGCTTGTAACCTGATTTTATTTTCATTCTGCAGTCAGCCAGTTAGCATTGTATGTAAAATACTGGGTATCATCCCAAGTTTCTCAGTTATGTTGCCACAAAAACAGTGAGCTCCAGGAGGACATATTGAAATGTCACTTTTTCATCAAGTCCTTGCAGCTGTTTATTTATTTAGTCATTTATTTATAAAGTTTTTATAGCACGAACATGACCCCTGCGGGTATCATAGTGCTTTACAGTATAGGTAGAATAAAGAACATCATCATCAAGGATGGGACACATTATGACAGAGTCCCCAAGAGAAACTACCACTGGGTCTAAGACAGACAAGAACCAAAAATACAAAAATAAGAACATACCATGCATGAGATAAGCATACGTGCAGACTAACAGATGCATCATGTTTAACCCTGGGCGTAAATCCGCTCCGCTCGTGGAGTTTGCGGATTTTTGGCAACTCCGCGTTCCGTGTAGAAAGCGGAGTTACCAAAAAATCCGCGCTCCGCAGCTGAACAGAGTTTTTTTTCTGTTCGCGCTCTCAAAATGCGTTTTTGCATGCGCAGGAGCGACTTACCGGGATGCCTGTGATCTCATCTGTTCGGGAGCGCTACGAGAATTAGTAGCCGGTCGCATGTTCCCGCGAGAGTGTGCGATCACGAACACATCATTCGGGAGCGTCATAGGACTTCCGGCTGAAGTTTTGCGAAGCTCGCGATCCCGAACACGCAGAATATTCAATCTGAAGAAGAATCTCTCTCAAGCAGCATCAAAACCTTCTCGAAATGGTGATTTGCATTAACAAAACTCCTCAGATTGACATTTGGCAGTACTTTTTTGTGCAAGGAGTCCTTTTTCTCTTTTTACCTTTTTTTTTGAAGAGGAAGGAAGTGCCCCAGAGTCTCCAACTTCCTGTTCCTGTCCAGCTGGCTCCTCCCAGTGCTTTGTCCATCTCCTGTTCACTTTTCATATGGATTTGGAGTTGGAAGGATCACTCTTTGTGGCTGCTGCATCATATATCATTGGATTTGAGGACTTTTGAATCTGAGATTTCACAAGTAAGTTGGAAAATTGGTGTTGTTTGTTTGATTGGGGCATTGCACCTACATTTATTTGTACTTTTCATCGTTTTTTAGAAATTTATTGTGGTGGGGGGCCTGTAGTTCAGTAGGTGTTTCAGCAAACAAATGATGGCCGGAATGTTGACAATGCAAACATTCTCCCCCAATCAAAAGATCTGGGTTAAATCCATTGTTCTTTTGCCCACTACGCCACCCCAGTTTGGACCCAGCCATATGCAAATCAGTATTGACCCTGTGCCCCATGGGAACAGTCCAGACCGAACTGCCTGGCCAGGTTCTCCCTGGACCGGAAACAAGCATCCTGGGACCGGTTTCAGGGTATGTCACCCTTCTTCAGCCAGGCTAGCTTGAATCCAGTGGCACAGTGAGCAAGGAACCCACGTCTGGGCATACCCATCCCACTTAGGGCAAAAAGTGTTACAGCAAACATATGATGGACGGAATGCTGACAATGCAAACATTCTCTCCCAGTCAAAAGATCTGGGTTAAATCCATTGTTCTTTTTCCCACTACACCACCCCAGTTTGGACCCAGCCATATGCAAATCAGTCTTGACCCTGTGCCCCATGGGCACAGTCCAGACCGAACTGCCTGGCCAGGTCCTCCCTGGACCGGAGACAAGCATCCTGGGACCGGTTTCAGGGTATGTCACCCTTCTTCTGCCAGGCTAGCTTGAATCCAGTGGCGCAGTGAGCAAGGGACCCACGTCTGGGCATACCCATCCCACTTAGGGCAAAAAGTGTTACAGCAAACAAATGATGGACGGAATGCTGACATTGCAAACATTCTCCCCCAGTCAAAAGATCTGGGCTAAATCCATTGTTCTTTTGCCCACTACGCCACCCCAGTATGGACCCAGCCATATGCAAATCAGTCTTGACCCTGTGCCCCATGGGAACCGTCCAGACCGAACTGCCTGGCCAGGTCCTCCCTGGACAGGAAACAAGCATCCTGGGACTGGTTTCAGGGTATGTCACCCTTCTTCAGCCAGTCTAGCTTGAATCCAGAGGCACAGTGAGCAAGGGACCCACGTCTGGGCATACCCATCCCACTTAGGGCGAAAAGTGTTACAGCAAACAAATGATGGATGGAATGCTGACAATGCAAACATTCTCCCCAGTCAAAAGATCTGGGTTAAATCCATCGTTCTTTTGCCCACTACGCCACCCCAGTTTGGACCCAGCCATATGCAAATCAGTCTTGACCCTGTGCCCCATGGGAACAGTCCAGACCGAACTGCCTGGCCAGGTCCTCCCTGGACCGGAAACAAGCATCCTGGGACCGGTTTCAGGGTATGTCACCCTTCTTCAGTCAGGCTAGCTTGAATCCAGTGGCACAGTGAGCAAGGGACCCACATCTGGGCATACCCATCCCACTTAGGGTGAAAAGTGTTACAGCAAACAAATGATGGACGGAATGCTGACAATGCAAACGTTCTCCCCCAGTCAAAAGACCTGGGTTACATCCATCGTTCTTTTGCCCACTACACCACCCCAGTTTGGACCCAGCCATATGCAAATCAGTCTTGACCCTGTACCCCATGGGAACAGTCCAGACCGAACTGCCTGGCCAGGTCCTCCCTGGACTGGAACCAAGCATCCTGGGGCCGGTTTCAGGGTATGTCACCCTTCTTCAGCCAGGCTAGCTCGAATCCAGTGGCACAGTGAGCAAGGGACCCACGTCTGGGCATACCCATCCCACTTAGGGCGAAAAGTGTTATAGTAAACTGGGGTGGCATGGTGAGCAAAAGAATGATGGATTAAACCCAGATCTCTTGACTGGGGGTGAATGTTTTGATTTGTTCTGCATTCCGTCCATCAATTGTGTGTCTTTTGCTTCCTCGCCCTAAGTGCGCTGGGTATGCCCAGAAGTGGGTCCCGGGCTCACTGTGCCACTGGATTCAAGCTATCTTGGCTGAAGAGGGGTGAAACCCCGAAACCGGTCCTAGGATGCTTGTTTCCGTTCCAGGGAGGACCTGGCTTAGCAGTTCGGGCTGGACTGTTCCCATGAGGAACAGGGTCAAGACTGATTTGCATATGGCCAGGTCTAAACTGGGGTGGCATGGTGAGCAAAAGAATGATGGATTTAACCCAGATCTCTTGACTGGGGGTGAATGTTTTGATTTGTTCTGCATTCCGTCCATCAATTGTGTGTCTTTTGCTTCCTCGCCCTAAGTGCGCCGGGAATGCCCAGACGTGGGTCCCAGGCTCACTGTGACACTGGATTCAAACTATCCTGGCTGAAGAGGGGTGAAACCCCGAAACCGGTTTTAGGATGCTTGTTTCCGGTCCAGGGAGGACCTGGCTTAGCAGTTCGGGCTGGACTGTTCCCATGAGGCACAGGGTCAAGACTGATTTGCATATGGCCAGGTCTAAACTGGGGTGGCATGGTGAGCAAAGGAATGATGGATTTAACCCAGATCTCTTGACTGGGGGTGAATGTTTTGATTTGTTCTGCATTCCGTCCATCAATTGTGTGTCTTTTGCTTCCTCGCCCTAAGTGCGCCGGGTATGCCCAGACGTGGGTCCCGGGCTCACTGTGCCACTGGATTCAAGCTATCCTGGCTGAAGAGGGGTGAAACCCGAGACCGGTCCCAGGATGCTTGTTTCCGGTCCAGGAAGGACCTGGCTTAGCAGTTCGGGCTGGACTGTTCCCATGAGGCACAGGGTCAAGACTGATTTGCATATGGCCAGGTCTAAACTGGGGTGGCATGGTGAGCAACATAATGATGGATTTAACCCAGATCTCTTGACTGGGGGTGAATGTTTTGATTTGTTCTGCATTCCGTCCATCAATTGTGCGTCTTTTGCTTCCTCGCCCTAAGTGCGCCGGGTATGCCCAGACGTGGGTCCCGAGCTCACTGTGCCACTGGATTCAAGCTATCCTGGCTGAAGAGGGGTGAAACCCCGAAACCGGTCCTAGGATGCTTGTTTCCGGTCCAGGGAGGACCTGGCTTAGCAGTTCGGGCTGGACTGTTCCCGTGAGGCACAGGGTCAAGACTGATTTGCATATGGCCAGGTCTAAACTGGGGTGGCATGGTGAGCAAAAGAATGATGGATTTAACCCAGATCTCTTGACTGGGGGTGAATGTTTTGATTTGTTCTGCATTCCGTCCATCAATTGTGTGTGTCTTTTGTAGTTCAGTAGGAGCCTAGTTGTTTCTTTGTAAGTAATTTTTCATCTTTTATAAAGGAAACATGTTGCACAGTTCACTGCATTTTCTCCAACGTTTGAAATTAATTAATTTGCAATATTTATTTAATTCACTAGCCCAGTAGTCTGCCAATACTATAGACCTTTCAGCCAGTAGGCCCAGAGCTACTCATGGGTGCATGAAACAACTGTTTCTGTGGTGTCTGTTGAATTTAAACATCATTTAGGGCATGGATGGCATTGGATTGAATTGCAAAATATTTTTGGGGTATTTCACTGTTTTCATGTGTGTTAAATAAATACCTTTGTTGGATGTGTGTGGTGTGGTTGTTGTGTAACTTGCCAACCTTTTTTAGCCCTGTGGATTTTTGTTTTTGCATTGTTGCATTAAAGCTGTGTTGTTTAGCATGCCTCCTTTGTCTGGCCATATGGCCTGCTTGAGTTCAATGTTTTCCAGGCATCCTGCTTGTTGTGAGTGACCATGTGGCTGGTGGCCATTTTGTGGTGGTAGTTAGTCTGCTGCTTTTGCCATAGGCCTGCATGTCTTTCCTTTGTTCCACTTGGCTTACTTCTTCTTGTTGTTGCGGCCTGGCCATGTGGCTGACGGCCAGTGTGCTTTTGCCCTAGGCATGCATTGTCTCTCTTCCTTTTCTTGTTGTTGTGGCCTGGCCATGTGGCTGGTGGCCATTTTGTGAAGGCAGTCAGTGTGCTTTTGCCATAGGCCTGCATTGTCTGTCTTCCCTTTCTTGTTGTTGTGGTGGCCTGGCCATGTGGCTGGTGGCCATTTTGTGAAGGCAGCCAGTGTGCTTCTGCATTAGGCCTGTAAGCTTTCTTTGTGGTGCCCATTTCTTGTTGTTGATTTGCATGCAATTTTTTCTTCTTTTACCCAGCAAAAAATGCAGCACAGCTCACTACATTTTCTAATACATTTGCAATAATATTGATTTGAATTGATTCACTATGTGGCCTAGTCTGCCAATGGGTTTTCCAACCAATAGGCCCAGAGCTACTCATGGGTGCATGAAACAAATGGTTCTGTGGTGTCTGTTGAATTTAAACATCATTTAGCGCATTGATGGCATTTGATTAAATTGCAAAATATTTTATTTTTGGAGTATTTTACTTTTTTTATGTGTGTTAAATAAATGCCTTTGTTGGATGTGTGTGGTGCGGTTGTTGTGTAACTTGCAAACCTTTTTTAGCCCTGTGGATTTTCGTTTTTGCATTGTTGCATTAAAGCTGTGTTGTTTAGCATGCCTCCTTTGTCTGGTCATATCGCCTGCTTGAGTTCAATGTTTTCCAGGCCTCCTGCTTGTTGTGAGTGACCATGTGGCTGGTGGCCAATTTGTGGTGGTAGTTAGTGTGCTGCTTTTGCCATAGGCTTGCATGTTTTTCCTTTGTTCCTCTTGGCTTACTTCTTCTTGTTGTTGTGGCCCGGCCATGTGGCTGGTGGCCAGTGTGCTTTTGCAATAGGCCTGCATTGTCTGTCTTCCCTTTCTTGTTGTTGTGGCCTGGCCATGTGGCTGGTGGCCATTTTGTGAAGGCAGTCAGTGTGCTTTTGCCATAGACCTCTATTGTCTGTCTTCCCTTTCTTGTTGTTGTGGTGGCCTGGCCATGTGGCTGGGGGCCATTTTGTGAAGGCAGCCAGTGTGCCTCTGCATTAGTCCTGCAAGCCTTCTTTGTGGTGCCCATTCCTTGTTGTTGATTTGCAATGCAATTTTTTCTTCTTTTACCCAGCAAAAAATGCAGCACAGTTCACTACATTTTCTAATACATTTGCAAAATTACTGATTTGAATTGATTCACTATGGGCCCGATTCACAGAACTAACTTAAGACAAAATCCTAAACTTACTACCATTTTGGTATTCACAGAAGGCACTTACTCATTTTGGTATTCACAGAAGGCACTTACTCATTTTGGTATTCACAGAAGGTACTTACTCATTTTGGTATTCACAGAAGGCACTTACTCATTTTTGTATTCACAGAAGGCACTTACTCATCAATGAGTAAGTGCCTTCTGAGGCACTTACTCATATTGGTATTCACAGAAGGCACTTTCTCATCAATGAGTAAGTGCCTTCTGAGGATCTTACTCATTTTGGTATTCACAGAAGGCACTTACTCATCAATGAGTAAGTGCCTTTTGTGAATACCAAAATGACTAAGTGCCTTCTGTGAATACTAAAATGACTAAGGGGCATATTATCAACGGCCAGCGATAATTATCGCTGGCCGTGCTTAGCGATAATAGTCCTATCGCAGGCTATCTCTGGAAATTATCGCCCTGGTAGCGCGTTATTAACAACGCGTTTCTCCAGGGCGATAAAAATTCCAGAGATAGCGAGGTTATCGCCGTTTTGCAGGGAACATCGCTGGTTTTCCAGCGATGTTCCCTGCAAAACGGCGATAACCTTGCTGATACGACCCTGTGGTCGTATCAGCAGAATCCACCCCTATGTTAGGGATGGCTAAGTCAGGATTTTAGCAGACGTTAAATTTTGGCGAAAACTGCCGTTTTCGGCAAAATCTAAACTCTGCTAAAATCATGTGGGCTGCCTTGTAAATATCGCGATGTGAACATCAGCGATATTTGCAACGTAGTCCATCTGGGGTACGCCCAGTAACGCCCACTTTGCATCTCATTAGAGATGCAAAGATGGGCGTTGGGAGAAAGGGCGATAATGCAAGGATTCACGCGATAGCGTGACCTTGCTGATTAGGCGATAAAATTAGCGCCGCTTTTCGTCCGAAAACGGACGCAAAAGCGGCGATAATTGTTTATCGCCTCGTTGATGATATGCCCCCAAGTGCCTTCTGTGAATACCAAAATGGTAGTAAGTTTAGTATTTTGTCTTAAGTTAGTTCTGTGAATCGGGCCCAAGGTGTCCTAGTCTGCCAATGGGTTTTCCAACCAATAGGCCCAGAGCTACTCATGGGTGCATGAAACAAATGTTCTGTGGTGTCTGTTGAATTTAAACATCATTTAGGGCAAGGATGGCATTGGATTGAATTGCAAAATGTGTTTTTTGGGGGGTATTTCACTTTTTTCATGTGTGTTAAATAAATGCCTTTGCTGGATGTGTGTGGTGTGGTTGTTGTGTAACTTGCAAACGTTTTTAGCCCTGTGGATTTTCGTTTTTGCATTGTTGCATTAAAGCTGTGTTGTTTAGCATGCCTACTTTGTCTGGCCATATAGGTGCTTGAGTTCATTGTTTTGCAGGCCTCCTGCTTGTTGTGAGTGACCATGTGGCTGGTGGCCATTTTGTGGTGGTAGTTAATATGCTGCTTTTGCCATAGGCCTGCATGTCTTTCCTTTGTTCCTCTTGGCTTAATTCTTCATGTTGTTGTGGCCTGGCCATGTGGCTGGTGACCATTTTGTGAAGGCAGCCAGTTTGCTTCTGCATTAGGCCTGAAAGATTTCTTTGTGGTGGCCATGCCTTGTTGTTGTTGTTTTGCATGCAATTTTTTCTTCTTTTACCCAGCAAATAAATGCAGCACAGTTCACTACATTTTCCAATACATTTGCAATATTATTTTTTTGAATTGATTCACTATGTGGCCTAGCCCGCCAATGAGTTTTCCAACCAATAGGCCCAGAGCTACTCATTAGGGTGCATGAAGCAACTGTTTTTGTGGTGTCTATCGAATTTAAACATCCTTTAGGTCATCGATGGCATTGGATTGAATTGCAAAATGTGTTTTTTTGAGTAATTCACTTTTTTTATGTGTGTTAAATAAATGCCTTTGTTGGATGTGTGTGGTGTGGTTGTTGTGTAACTTGCAAACCTTTTTTAGCCCTGTGAATTTTCGTTTTTGCATTGTTGCATTAAAGCTGTGTTGTTTAGCATGCCTCCTTTGTCTGGCCATATGGCCTGCTTGAGTTCAATGTTTTCCAGGCCTCCTGCTTGTTGTGAGTGACCATGTGGCTGGTGGCCATTTTGTGGTGGTAGTTAGTCTGCTGCTTTTGCCATAGGCCTGCATGTCTTTCCTTTGTTCTTCTTGGCTTACTTCTTGTTGTTGTTGTGGCCTGGCCATGTGGCTGGCGGCCGGTGTGTTTTTGCCATAGGCCTGCATTGTCTCTCTTCCCTTTCTTGTTGTTGTGGCATGGCCATGTGGCTGGTGGCCATTTTGTGAAGGCAGTCAGTGTGCTTTTGCCATAGGCCTGCATTGTCTGTCTTCCCTTTCTTGTTGTTGTGGTGGCCTGGCCATGTGGCTGGCGGCCATTTTGAGAAGGCAGCCAGTGTGCTTCTGCATTAGGCCTGCAAGCCTTCTTTGTGGTGCCCATTCCTTGTTGTTGATTTGCATGCAATTTTTTCTTCTTTTACCCAGCAAAAAATGCAGCACAGTTCACTACATTTTCTAATACATTTGCAATATGATTGATTTGAATTGATTCACTATGTGGCCTAGTCTGCCAATGGGTTTTCCAACCAATAGGCCCAGAGCTACTCAAGGGTGCATGAAACTAATGTTTCTGTGGTGTCTGTTGAATTTAAACATCATTTAGGGCATGGATGGCATTGGATTGAATTGCAAAATATTTTTGGGGGTATTTCACTGTTTTCATGTGTGTTAAATAAATACCTTTGTTGGATGTGTGTGGTGTGGTTGTTGTGTAACTTGCCAACCTTTTTTAGCCCTGTGGATTTTTGTTTTTGCATTGTTGCATTAAAGCTGTGTTGTTTAGCATGCCTCCTTTGTCTGGCCATATGGCCTGCTTGAGTTCAATGTTTTCCAGGCCTCCTGCTTGTTGTGAGTGACCATGTGGCTGGTGGCCATTTTGTGGTGGTAGTTAGTGTGCTGCTTTTGCCAGCCCATAGGCCTGCATGTCTTTCCTCTGTTCCTCATGGCTTACTGCTTCCAACCCCATTGCCAGCTGCAGCTCCCTGAATGCTGCATCCCACATGATGCACAATGCCAAACAGGTTCCATCCATTACATTTGTATTTGTATTTTTGTTTTTGTTCTTCTTCTTTCCTATCCTTCCTGAGAGTACACAGTACACCATGAAAGCCCTTGTTGTCAAAGTCTCACAAATGGCTACACTATTGTTATGTTTTTTATATAATTGAGTTAATAAAATATAATAATATTAATAATAACACTAACAAGTGTGACCACACACTGTTATATATTATATTTGCTTGTTTGTACTAGTAGTAATTGAACCACAACAATAAATGCCACGTTTCACTGATGTTCTTCTTGCATCTTTGCTTTTAGTTGCACAAAAGAGGAGGATGCGTCATCACCCATTGTACTGCCAGACGGAAGTCCTGCTGCGCACGACGTCACGTGACGTGTGACCTAAGACATCTCTTCAACTTGTGCCACTGCGTGCTGCTAACATCTGCAGAAGATGGCCCCAAAGAAAGGTACCAGGTCCTCCAGTACCAAGAAAGTTGCCAGTGGGAAGAAGGAACTGCCACTTACCAAGACTGGTGTGCCGCCCAAGATCTTTTTTGGGAAACAAAAAATTGCACCTGCAGCAGCGGTGTCCGGGGAGCAAGCTGGGAGCAGCACCCCCGCATCACTGGACCCACCCCACCAGCGTAGGCCCTAGCCCATGTCTGTCGCAGAGGCAGCCAGTCTAATCACGACAACGCCAACGAGCAGTGATGTTGAAATTGACTCATCGTTATCGCAAAGTAGAGCCCAATCAACGCAGGAAACTCAGATAAGTGGACAACAACAGCCGCAACCACCCCCCACAATAGTAGTTGTTCCTCCCGAAGTAGGGGCAGTTCAGGAAATCGAGCTTCCTGCAGAGGAAGAAGAAGAGCAAGCCACTCTTTCAGAAGATCCATTGTCTTCCAGATCCCCAGCAAGGAAAAGGAGGGTTAGTCCATCAAGTTCTTCTGCAAGTCCCCCTTCTGATGATCTAGACACCACTTTGAAGCCACCACCTCAGTTTGAGAGTGAGACACGCCACAAGACAAGGCTAGGGAAAAGGAAGGTTCCAGAAAGCCTTAGAGTTATGGAGGTAGATGTAGAAGAGGAGGAGGATGATGATGACGAGCCAGTCCTCATTGACATTAGTCCCGCCCCAGTGGAGACCGACATTTCCCCATCTCAAATTGTTGTGAGGGATGTGGCATGGATACCACCAACACAGATAACATCAACAACACCTCCAGCTTCCATATTTGCATTTGCAAAGACCCGGCAGCGACCTACATCCAGCACAACCACTGCAGTAGAAGTCGGTACTGCAGAGAGTCAAACTCCGCGCCCACCTACCAGTTCATCCGGCATTGAAAGTGGCACCAGCAGCTCCAGAAAGTTGACCTCCCCAGTTTTCGGTTAGCAAGAAGGAGGGGAATATTGCAAAATGCTCAATTTGTGGACAAGGTGTTAGTCGGGGTAAGCTTGGTACAAACTATGGTACCAAAGGCCAAACAACCCATCTGAAAAAACACCACATGATCCAGTGGGAGGCGCACCGTAGCGGCCAAAAAACTGCACCCATTGTTGTTGGTGGGGATGAAGGTGTAGAAGATCCGATCATGGTGGAAGGTGAACAAGAGGGAGACATTTTCTCTGGTACACAAAGTAGCCCTGTCCCCAGCAGTGCAGTGGTACCGGCCAGATCCAAATCAGCAACATCGAAGTGGCACAAGAGTAAGAGTCAGGCTGAGACACCAAGAGTTCCCAGGCAAGAGAGTACTGCAACAAAACATGTGTTGAGCCTAACCACATCTGGCGTCAAGAAGATGACACCTGCATCAGTTGCACCAGAAAAGAAAAAAATCCAGGCTACCATTCTCAGCATGTTTAGGTCGGAGGTGTAGTACGAACGCAACCACCCAACGGCACGTTTGTACAATGCGAAGCTGGCTAAAATGTTAGCGCTGGACCTTATCCCTTTTTCTTTTGTGGAAAGGGTGGGTTTTCTTGAATTTGTGACAGCCATCTGCCCAAAATGAAAGGTTCCCAGCCGGTCTTATTTTGCCAGAGTTGCTGTTCCAGCACTACATCACGACGTGCTGGAATTGCTTGGACAAGCTTTGCAGCAGAGTGCTGTTCACACTATCCACCTGACAACAGACATGTGGACCAGTTGCCAAGCCACTGATTACATGTGCATCACTGCACACTGGATCTCTTTTGTGGTAGTTAGAGAAAAGATATCTGCAGGTGTTGACACTGCTGAGATTTTTAATGCCACTCGGAAACATGCAACTGTAGCCATGTTCGCCATGGAGAATTCTCATACTGCTGCAAACATTTTGGAAGAGTTTAACTGCAAGGTCTTTGAATGGCTGCACCCAAGAGGGCTTAACATTGGTTTTGTTGCCACGGACAATGGCAGTAATATAGTTAGGGCCATGTACGATGCTGGCTATTTCAGGGTCCTGTGTTTGGCGCACTGCATTAACATTATTGTTCAAGACTTTCTGGCAAAAGAAGACTGAGTCAGCAACTTACGGACCACCTGCAGAAGAATCGGCACACATTTCAGCCATTCTTTTAAATACCCCTTCCCAACCATTCATCAAACCCTAACCCTCTTCCCCAGGGCTGTGTGATTTATATTGAGGTGTGACTAAATTAAATTATATTACACCAATAATTGATCACACACTTGCTGGGGCGGATGTGGTGAAAGCAACACTAACTCAAGGCAGGGTGAGGATCTTCTTCTGCTTGCCCACCAATGCTCAGTATTTGCAAGTCAATCTTTTTTCCAGAGGAACATAATCCATCAAAATTAATTGCCGGCATTGATTCATCATCCTTACAGCACTAAAGGTTACGCTTGTCCACTTCATAGGGCGAGTCAACTACAGTTTGTAACTTGTACTAGGCTATCCCCCCCACCATTATGTTTTATTTTACTTTAGCATTGCTCATCATTATGGTTTCTTGTTTGGCAGTCTTCTTGTGTACTGTACTTCATTCTACTACTCCTTCCCGAGTCTCCCTCAGGCCACTGACTGTCTCATTTTCTTTTTGCAAATGCTACTGCCAGTGTCTACTACTACTACCACCACCACCATGGCATCTTGGGAAACCAAACCATCATCACCATGCAGCCATCGGTTTGCCTAAGTTTAAATAAACATCAATCACAGGTAAGAGAAGAAGTTTGGGGGAGGCATAATTAATAATATGGAAATTAATTCATTAATTCACACACCCACACCCTTCCGTTCCGAGTCCAGTTGCAGACTGCATAGACTAGGAGGAGAGACTGACAGTACTAGTAGGACAAGTCACTCACAAGTGAGGGTACCGCATCTATCTGTTCGTGTGTTACACTATCAGCAGATTATTTAAATCAAAAACTGGCTGCGGCTCTGCAGCAGCAAAGGAAACCGTTTGAAGTAAAAGAGTAACCCCCCCACAAAACATTTACATCGTATTTAAACTTTAAGTATAAATAATTTATTCCCCTAACAAAATAAACTAATGTAAAAATCTCACTACACCTAACCCACCCCTCTCCCTAACCCCAACCAATGTCCAAAGATAAAGAAAGAGTCCAACCAATGTCCGCTCGAGTCCATTGTCCATAATAAATAATAAATATAAACCCCAACTTTTCCCCAACGCTCAATTTCCGACCCACCAAAAAAAAGATTAAAAAAGGGGCAATGCGATGGAGTTCTAGCGGCGGGCTCGCTTGTTACCCTCCAGGACCTTTATCCGCTCCTCTAGGCGCACCACCCGAAACGAGCATGCGGCGCTTGAATGCTTTACAATGGCATCCACGGGGGGCAGCAGTGTTAAATGAAGCGTGGCGGGTGGCTGCCAGACCGCAGCGCTGTACCACTGGGGGGCCTGGCTGGGGCCCGGGGCATTGGAGGAGGATGCATCTGCTGCAGCCTCCTCCTACACCTCTGCCAGAACCACCAGCCGCCGATATTCTTTGCAGATGGCCTCCAGCTTCAGGCGCGGGCCATGGCTGCCAACTCCTTCCTGTTTGGTGGTCCTTTTGGTTGGGAAGGAGTAGCTATATCAAGAAAGAAAAAAGACAATTGTAACCAATACTCTTAGCAAAACAGTAACACACAATTAATTCTACACATAGTGGCACAATAGCACTAGCAAGCACAGTACATAACATGTGTGGTATCCTCCCACTTCCTCGGCCTCTAACATTTGTGGGAGTTTCAGGCATTATTACTAGGCACTATGGAGTAGACAAGTCTTCTTCTACTCTCTCTTGTTTAGCTAAATTAACCTTGTTGTAGGCATGCCAGCTCAGTCAGTTTGCACCCTAGACAAACATACTCGTGTCGCAGACTCACTTTATTTTTATTTACTACTGTCTGCAGGTGGGGAAGCTGTAGTCTACAACTACACAATTATCTTACTTTTCTATTATGGGTGGCCATACTTTGTTACATCAATGGCAACTGCTCAATTTCACTTTCACCCTGACTACTACAAGACAGATGATAATGATATCTGATCCAAATGATCATTGATTATATATGGGACAACATGAGGTACATTTAATTGATTGCGCCATGCAGCCGGTAGGCCACCCATGGCAGGCTGACGCAGTTGAAAATAAATGACATAGGTAGGGAGTGGGCCTCGGAGTCGGAGGGAGGCGCTTGATAACATACATACACAATATATATGCTGTGCTTGCAAACTACTGTGAGTCAAGGGAGTATTCTGAAAATACAACCTTGAATCAAAAACCTTGCAATAAAACAGTCCTGTTGTTTCTCTCCCCAGCGATTTTTCCATTTATCAATCATTGCATTGCTCTTCTAGCCTTATATTTTTTTAATTCTAATCTTCTATTCTCATTGGCTTTGCTACTCTGGTGCAGTTTATTTTTCTTTTACATTCTCTTCAAAGACTCTTCATCCAGTGACAGTCTCCACCCATGCTATGATGATTGAATACCATCCAGGCATCCAAAGTAAACATGTTTATCATTCTTCTTAATCTCTCAACAAACCTTAGTTTCACCAACAACATACATTTGTTATTTTTTTCTAAACCACCACCCATGCGTCCTTCCTTGCTTGCCTTTGAGTTTGACCCATGAAACCCCCCGGAGGATTCTTCCTATCACCCATACAGTTTCACCCACCCACCCAGGCAGGCATCTTTTCTTTCACCTTCCACCCATCCTTCAACCACCTATGCATCCGATTCCTATCAGCCACCTATGCATCCCACGCATCCGTCTCTGCCAGTCATGTATTACATCTCGCCCGTCCTTCCTCCTTCCATCCTTCTTTCCCTTTTCGTTCAACCCATCCATCAAGGTCGTCTGACTCTTAGTCTTCTCCATAAAACTTTCCCAGCTGAGTTGAAGTCAGATAGAAGAGGCCATTAGTTACTCAACTCCCTCCGCTAATGCTATTGCTAATGCAAAGTAAAGGGTGTCTTCTTCTTCAACCGTTGTTCACAACAACTTAGTCTCTCTCAACATACATTGTACACCCTTGCAGCGAGTGTGTAACTATTGTCAATAAGTAAGGAATATAAGTATAACTTACCACCGCCCGCCACTGCTGCTGGCTCACCCACCCCTGCAGCAGCTGCCGCATCCGCTGCTCCCTCCTGGCTGGCGTCGCCTGCCCCGCTGCTGGCCTCAGCTCTGGTGGTCGGTACGCCTAGAAAAAATATTACACATTTTTTAGATGCCATATACGCCTCTCCCTATTTATTCTTTTTCACTAGCAAGATTGAAAATAGTTAATACAATACATACATACACCACATACATCACTAGTACAAATCGGGTACTAGACAGAGTAGAGTAGACAGTAGTAGTATGTCCTATCCTATCAAAAATAGGAAAATATCTGGTTGGGCATTTTGTTGGTGGCAATTATCGAAAAGCCTCTCAAGATTAAGAAGAGGAGAACCCAAAGGACTGGACTCAGTGGCTAGAGCTATTGGTGAATCTGAGTTTCAAAACTTTTTGAAAATAAAGAGTGGCCAACTGGGCAAGCTACAGACAGACTGATAGTATAAGTAAAGAGTCAGAGGCAGTTAGAGGCAGGGATAACAAGAATTTAGAAACAGATAGATCGAAGAAGATTTGGTAAAAAATAGAATTAGGAAACGGAAATAATAGTTCAGAAAAAATATGGTGCAGTAAAAGTTAGGGAAATATAATTATTAATATTAACAATAAGAGGACTTACTGGGGCCAGCAGCAGAGCACTCGGTAGAGGAGCGTTCCTGGCCCTGGGAGACATCTTCAGCTCCCGCCTCAGACCCCGTCGTCTTCTTGCCCCTGGGTGCTGATCATGTAAGATATAATAAAAAAAGAGACAAACATTGATGATTGGTGTGAAACAAATAAAATATTTTTAAAAACGCTCGAGAAACATTTTTAGAAACAACAATTGCAATAACATTGACATATCTAATCTGATCGGCTAGTAGTATCGCGGGATTCGCGGACCGTCTAGTTATTATTTATTAATCCAGTGTTCTATTCTGATTCCAGAATCCTAAACCTAAGTACCACCTGACCTAGCCCACCTATTCCACAGACATTGGAAATGAATTGCAAAAAATATATTTGCTTCTTCTAAGTTTCAATCTCATTCAAAATCATCAATGAATCAACCCCCTTTGACGGGCCAATTGTTCACTAAGTCTGCATTTCCATTTATTTTAGTCATCAAAAATGCATAGATGGACGCATGCATAAATTTGCATACACCAAATTGTTGGTTGGTTGCTGCTGATGTGCTGATGACTTAGTTGCTATATTACTCACTCACTAACAAACTACAAAAGGTTCTACTAAGGACTGGAGTCAGCACTCAGCAGCACGTGAGTGACATGACGGAGGACGCGTCACGCAGACCGCTAAAAAATTACCAACTAATACTTTGGGGCCTATTACGATGGCGGTTGGAAAACCTCCCCGACCGCCATGGTAGCGGGAAAAGACCGCCCGCATGGCCCGCGACATCACCGCGGGTCGAATTACGATGACCCGCGGTCGAAATCTGACCGCGGCGGTCTGATCGCGGGCCTTAACATTGCGGCGGTTGCTGCTGCCCGCAGCACCGCCGCGATGCCGAAAGGAGCATGTCCTGCATTTCCCTGCACTGAGTGGCAGGCACTGCACAGTGCCTGCCACCTGGTACAGGGAAATGTAGGGGGGACTATGGGTACCCCCCTGTGCACCCACCCCCCAACACATTGGGGGCCCACAACGGGCCCCCGGAAGACAATCTCTGCATGCCTTTCCATGGCGGTCTGACCGCTGAGAAAAGGCTGGCTACCGCCGGCATCATAATCGTGCCGGCGGAGCCTGCTCTGCACCGCCACCATTATCCCGGTCCTGCTCCGTCCGCCAAGCAGGAGTGCGGATGGCAACCGGCGGAAAAGGGCGGTCGGAATTTCCCACCACCGCCATCCTAATTTGACCGGCGGTTTTCTGGCTTGCGATGGCGGTCGGATGTCCACCGCCGGTCCGGCGGGCACCACCGCCAGCCCGGCGGTGGACATCCAACCACCATCGTAATAGGCCCCTAAGTAACTAAACTACCTATCAATCAACCACTATTGTAGTGGCAGGAGGACAAAGGAAATCACTGGAGTCTCTCTAGCAGTACCTAACTTAAATTCTCTAAACTCTCTTACATAAGGATCAGCCCAAGCGAGCGCAAAGTTGCAAACAAGTAAGATTAGTAGCGCTGAGCACCTGTCTAGTGTCTAGAAGAATAACAATCACATAAGATTTTTCAACATAACTTACCAGCATGTAAGCAGCAGCATTCTTGCTATTTGGGAAAAAATAATATTCGCAATAACACAGAACAGAACACACAATAGTAATAAATTAGCTACTCACCAAGCCCCATGACCTCAACACCTAGCAGGTCCAGCAGGTCCTGCTCCCGGTCCAAGATGTCTGACCAACGGTGAGTCAGCTGGTTATGGGTGCACCGGACCCCAGAGCAGCAAAACACTGCTCAGCGCACTCTCGCCCACCAGCGGTGACGCTCCTGGGTAGCATAACCGGAGCCGGGCCTGCCACCTGCTGCCAAGGTTAAGGGGAGGTAGCACTGTACAAAAAAAACAAGGGCGGCCACCTCCGCCTCGGTGAAAAGGGCCCGGGGCTGCACCCCTTCCGGGCGCCGTCTGCCGCAAGGAAGGCGGCTCTTGGGTGCAGGCGCCTTCGCCTTCCCCTTACTAGAGCCGGTAGAGGTAGCCTTAGCCATGGTTCTGGATGGGGCGGAAAAGAAAATATAGGAGTAAAAAATAAAGTCAGGACAAGAAGTAGGAATGTAAAAAAGCAAGTAATATAAAACAGTAGGAAAAAAGTCAAAAAACGCAGTAAAAATAGAAATAAAACGCAAAATATACACTTAGGGAGAGCGAGGGATAGATAATAAATAAAAAAGATCAGAAAAACAGTGTAAAAAACAAAGGATTGAAAAGATTAGAGAGGAATGAAAAACAGGCCCCAGAACCATGCAAAGACTAGGAAAACAAGATGGCCGCGCCCATTGGCGACCGTGTGCTGAAGCTCACGCAATATATTCCCCCCGAACACACAATCCGCGTTGCCGAGCGTCAAAAACATCTCACGAGCATACGCGAGCATGTGGAACAAGCAACTCTGCATGCTCGCGTAACTCCGCATAGCGTTGCGGAGTTTTTTGCTGCTTCGCGTAGTGCGGCTATGCGAACTCTGCCTGGGGTTAATCATGTTCAGATTGTGGATTCTAAGGTGGAAATTTGCTCATCAGTATCACTTTAACTTCTTTCTTGAATGAAGCAGTTGAGGGGTTCAGTCTGATTTCAGGGGATAGGGTGTTCCAGATTCATAGGGCAATACCTGAGAATGCATGGTTAAATGTTTTCTTTTTATAGAAGTTCGGTGGTTTCAGCAGTAGGGTGCTAGCTGTGTTGCTGTTCTTTACATTATGTCAATTTGGACCTCAATCTTGAGGGAATGCATATTCAGGGCTTTCAATATCGAGTCAAGGAGCTGTGTCATTGAGTCCAGTGTTGTTGCTGGTGAGGCAAAAGTTGCATCAAGCTGCCTGCAAGGCTCCTTACCAGTCTCATTATTACTTAATCTGAGAGGTTCACTCAGCTGGGCTAGTGCCTTCGGGTCTATAGAATAATTGATGTATTGAATTGCTTCAGCACTATGAGATGTTGTCAAATTTAACAGATCAAGTTAGTCCTGAAAATTAGTTATTGACTTACCAGGGGTAAAGATTTCTTCCTGTTCTCTTCCACCCCCCCAGGTAGGTCCAATTGAAAGATCATCATTGCTAGCATTAATAGTACTGTCTTTGTGCTTGGCCTGTTCCTGACTTGGGGAGCTTGGAGTCACCGAAGACGCACCCAGAGTGTTAATTTCCTCAGGTTGCTGAGTAATGTCGTTAGGGTATTTTGTGTGCTTGATGGGCCTCCTTTGTGGTCCGGCATGTTTTTAATGGGTAAGTGATCCATCATGTCTTTGTTAGAGACAGGAGACCAGTAATGGGTGCAGGAATCCAGGGGCTTTTACGAACCTGGTATATGTTGTCAGCCCCTGGGAGAATTCCTGCCTTAATCACCTCCAGGCCCGTCCTGCCGGCTAGGTTAGGTGAGGGCACAATTCAATATGTCTAACTGATGAATAGGCCACGTTGCAACGCATGCAATACATCGCATGCCATTACAACACGGTCATTACAACGACCGCGTCGTTACATCGCATACCATTACAACGCAAGTCGTTACAACAACTTGCTGTAGTAGGCGCGCTGGATTTTAGAATAGTATAATTTACTATTCCAACTCCAGTGTGTGCAACTGTAGGGAAGGTGTTGGATTTTAAATCCAACACCTTCTGCCCCCTACAGCATTTCATTGTAATGGCATGCGATGTATCCCATGCGATGTAAACGATGTTTCTCCTAACTGATGATTTGTGTGATGTTTGATCTGCCTCATTCTAATCACCCTACCCTGGCCAAATGGCTTGCCCACCTCCCATTAGATAGTCAGTCAGGAGTCATCCTAAACAGGTCAGAAAGCGCCATTGACGGGGCCACCTCCACTGTTGAATTTGGTCTGATAGTTTTGGCTCGGTTGTCTTGGCTGACGGGCACTGTGGACGCCGTTCTCTTGTTTGCGTATTTGCCTTCATGCCCCTGATCGCTCTAGATGGCATGGTAGCGGTGCTCTTCCAGTATTTTTTCAGGGAGACTTTGGTGCCAATAAACCTAGTGGATGAGTTTCCTGCCTTTAAGAGCCTTGTCCATGCTCTAATTTGCTGCATCTGGCACTTGTGGAGAGGTTTACTGTGTAATAGTCCTTTGTCCTTATGACCCCTTGTGATCCTTTGTGCTTTCCTGATGCTCGTAGGTATGCTAGTGCACTCTTCCCAGTGAACGGCAACTTTGAGAACCACCTCCCAATTGCTACACATCCCCCGCAGGCGATATCAATGTGTCAGTATTAATGGGGGGTCATGGTATCAAGGCAGCCATGCCTGGTTCTTGGTCTTGGATGTCCCTACTGAGCTCCTGCCAAGCTCTTGCTAGGGTCTTACTGGCAGACTTCAGAGGAAGTGTGTTAAATTAAGAGGTTACCACAAGGGTTGAGTTAAGGGTTTATTCAGGATACAGCATACAATACAGCACCAACTGTCCAGCACGATGTCCAGCTCTGGAATGAGTGATTCACGAAGCATCGTGCATCACTACATTCCATGACATAGTAACGTTCTAACACCTCTACCCTGATATCTCTAGATTACAACACATCCCCCTTTCAACAAAGCACAAATAATAATAAGGAGAATAATATAACAGAATAACAAACACAGTAGAGAAATTGAAACAAGATAAAAAGAACCCTGGAAGGAAACATAATACACAAGAACATCTTCTCAAATAGAACATTGTCTTATAACTCCCCGAGAATCCAGCAAAGAAACATGGCATATGATACAGACAGTATCAATATAAAACATAGTCCCTTAACCTCACAGGCAGGTTCCTACTCCTACCAGAGGAGGTGTTCATTTCTCTGCTACGAACATTCTCATTCAAATGGTCATTACCATTATTCAGACTCTTTTCATAAGGTAAACATACATTTGCAAATTTCCCAGAGCATTTCACCAGCCTAGACATGCTCCACATGCACCCAGTGTCCACTCTCACTACATTCTTTCTGATCGCAACAATGGTGAAGGGACCAATGAAACTGCTTTTGCCTTTCAGAGTATGTCTGGGATTTTTGACCATAACTTTGTCACCAACATTCCACTTCTTGTTCTTCACACACATTTTAGAGTCATAACTACTTTTGTACTTATGTTGGTACTCCGAAATCCTAGAACGTCTTGTTTCATCAGAAATACCCCCATTCGTACATGCAGGCAGCCAAGATGGGTTTAATTTTGAAACGGCTTTCCTTCCCCTCAAACCCTCAAAAGGAGACTTCTGCGTGACTACATTAGGAGTAGTGCGGTGTGCCCAACAGGTGTCTCTCAGGATATCACTGAAAGACAATCTAGATTCAAGAGCGCGTTGGGCACAATCTTTGACAACCCGGTTCATCCTTTCACTCAAACCATTGGCTTGAGGTGTATATAAGGCTGTTTTTTGATGAATTATGTTGTGATCATTAAGAAATTTGCACATCTCATGAGACACAAATTGTACCCCATTGTCTGTAATCAAAAACTTGGGCACACCCTCCGAAGCAAATTCATCTCTAAGGAAATCAATGACAGTTTTTGTGTTCACAGTAGACACACACCCCATTTGGAAGTATAGTCCACCATTAAAATAACAAAACGTTCATAAGAGGGCAAGAGTTCAAAAGGGCCTACAATATCTAAACCTAACTTCGTCCATACAACATCCGGAACCTCAACTGGAGATAACGGTGCATGATTGAGAATGTGAGACTTATCATTGGAAGCACACGACACACACTCCCTAACAACATTTTCGGTCATGTGATCCATACCAGGCCACCAGTATCTTTCTCTCACTCGAGCCTTGGTGAGACTTCTTCCTAAATGGCCCTCATGAGCTATGTTAACTATTCTGTCCCTGAATTCAACAGGAGGAACAACTCTGTCTCCCCTCATGAGATTTCCAGAAATAAACGACAACTCGTCCCTCACAGACCAGTACGCTTTCATTTCTTGGTCCAAAGTTTTATAATCCGGCCACCCTTGGTTTGTCCACACCCCGAGAGAAGCAAGAATTTTATCCTTCTTCACACCATCCAACCACTCCTTACTGGACAACGTTGGTTCAGTAATCCAACACACACTTTCCGATTCAATCACGCTATGTTCCTCCTCAATAGGCAACCGAGAGAGACAATCAGCAGACTTGTTAGTAGAGCCAGGTATGTACTGTACACGAAAATTATATTCCTGAAGACCCTCACTCCAACGCTTAAGTCTGAGTGTGATATGTTCACTGTGGCGACACGAGAAGATTTGAACCAAAGGGCGATGATCCGTCTTAACTAAAAAAGGAATACCCCAAAGATAAAATTTAAAATGCTGTACAGCCCAAAACACACTCAGAGCTTCCCTCTCAATACACGAGTAATTTACTTCTGCATCCCTAAGTGCTCTAGAGGCAAACGCAACTGCCCTTTCCTCTCCTTCCACAACTTGGGATAGTACCGCCCCCAGCCCCTTGAGACTGGCATCCGTAGTTAACACAGTCTTCCGGTTGACATCAAAATGCCCCAATGTAGGCATTTTTTCAATTTCAGACTTAATTTTATCAAATGCTTTTTGGCAATCATCAGACCACAAAAAATGCGCACCCTTTTTAAGGAGAGCTCTGATAGGTTCAGTCACACAGGCAAAACTTTGCACAAATTTGGAATAGAACTCAGCAAGTCCCAAAAATGACCTCACTTGATCTTTATCCTTAGGTGTACGGGCTTTCATAATACTTTCTGCAAGTTCTAACTTTGGTTGAATCCCTTCCCCAGAGATCACATGTCCCAAATATGTAACCGATTCCAACCCAATACGACATTTTTCCTTCTTTACAGTCAGTCCTTTTTCCTTTAACTTCTCCAAAACACAAGTTAGCGTCTTGCCATGTTCTGCTTCACTTTTACCATACACCAAAATGTCGTCCTGGAAGAACATAATGTTGGGCACGTTCTTCAAGACCATTTTCATGACCCTCTGGAAGCACGCCGCTGCTGACGCTAACCCGAAGGGCATTCTCAGAAAGCGGTAGGCCCCCAGAGGTGTCACGAACGATATAAGATGCCTCGAGTCTTTGTGTAAGAGAATTTGGTGATATGCAGATGATAAATCCAATACACTAAAAACTCGGGCTCCCTTAAGTGTGCTGAGGGACTCAGATATGTTGGGCAGAGGTTGTCGGTCTACCCAAATCCATTCGTTCAGACCCCTCAAGTCAACACACATCCTAACGCTAGCACCACCATCTTTTGGGGCTAAAACGATGGGGGCCAACCATTCCGAGGCTTCTATTTCTTCAATGACCCCCAAACTTAACAGTCTCTTGAGTTCAGCCTCTAATGGTCCCATCATCATATTGGGCACTTTCCTAACTTTATGCACACAAGGTATAGCTCTTTCTTTGAGAACAATTCGGTGCTCGAAACCTTTAAGGCAGCCCAAGCTATCCGTGAAGACTTCTGGAAATCTTTTGAAGTACTCACAACCTTGATCTTCATGGTCCACCAGCATAACTTGATCTCTGGGATCTCTTGCACTGGGGTTGAGCATGATACCTAAATCACGTTGGTGTCTCCATCCCAACAAATTGTCTCCTCTCTCAGCTACATAGACCTTACCAATTGTGTTTCTGTTTTTAAATTGAATATAAGCCTCCACGTAACCAAGAACCTTAATTCTTGCACCACCATAGCTAACAGGATTTATGTCAGGTGGTGACAATGTCATACTGTCCAAACCCACAACCTCATCCCATTGCTTGTTGCCGATCATAGTGAACGGGGAACCAGAGTCAGCAAGAACAACAAAGTCATGACCATCTACTAAGATGTTGCACTCAGGCATCGCTATTTTTCCTGCATCAACTTCACCATCACTATCATTGATGCTCAGAACTACAGTACGCACAACCTCAGTGCCTTTCTCTGGGTTGCGAGTTTTGGTAGGTGACTTGCAAACTCGGGCATAATGCCCCTTGACACCACATTTGTTGCATACCGTTTCCCTGGCATAACAATGAGGATAGTTTGAGAAGTGTGAGAAACTTCCACACCTAAAACACTTAGGTTTAGGAAACTCCCCAAAGACTTTGTCGCTGGCATTACCACTAGTAGCAGTAGTGGTATTTGGACGTCGTTCAAAATCTGTTCTTACTGGCAAACTTTTGAGAGGACCACGCATGCGCGTATCCCTTTCTGGAATTCTGTTCTTTTCCACCGGAGAGACCTTGGCCACATTGTCAAAACTTTCCAAAAAGTCACCATCTGTCAGAGCATGGACATCACCTTGCCCCTCCTTTTTATCTTCACGATTCCTCCTCATCTCTTTCATCCTAGTAGAAGTGTTTTCCATACCTTCTACTATGGCAACTGCTTCAACCAACGTTGGGTTTTTCGATAAGAGCTTTTCTTGTACTCGAATGCTATTGGTGCACCTCACCAATTGGTCTCTGACTAGAGAGTGAGACAGTTCGCCAAACTCACAAGTCCTTGCCAAAGTCTTAAGAGAAGCAACATAACTCCCTACCCGTTCAGCTGGACCTTGAACCCTGGTAAAGAATTTGTGCCTCTCTAAAACAACGTTAATGCGGGGACCAAAGTACTTCTCTAGCATAATCATGGACATCTCGTAAACGTCAGCTGGTTCTCCATCTCCATTACCAACTGGAATGAGGTCCATACTATCATAAATATTTCTTCCCTCCACACCTAAGTTGTGTAGAAGAATTGCTTGTTTCCTAAATGCCGAGAATTTCTCCCCACCAATTGCTACAATGTAGGAATCGAATAAATTTCTCCATCTCTTCCAGGGAAGAATGGGTTCACCCTTCTCTGATAAGAAAGCTGGGGGCTGGGACATACTTGTTGTGGTAGTCATGGTACTACTTTGATGAATAGGTAGTCAGTTAAACATTAAAAATGAGAAAAATGAAATGTCAACAATAGACAGAGAGTCCTAATCACTGTAGAAGAAAAAAAAATCGTTGGCAGATCAGGACGATGCAAAACACTCTCACTGTATACCCAAAATTTTGTGATGCTGAATCAGAAATAGTGCTATTCTGAGTGAGAAGGTGAGCCGGTGAAATACAGCGTGTGTTAATTATGAGTGCTTGTTTCCTAAATGCCGAGAAATAAAGTTGTCCGTTTTTTTCTTCTTTTTTTTTTAACATCAATGAAACTGATCAAAATGGCGGCACGTCGCACGCTGCGTAATCAATGCGTGAATACGTGTAGGAGAGCGGCTTGTGGCGTGCGTTCCAGGATGCGTTGCAGAAGAATAATGGAGGCTAAGCGCGAGAGAACACCGCTCGCGCCGTGGCAGTTGAGCCGGTAAGCTTTGCGATACACTCAAAACAGCCTCCTGCTCGTCGAAGACTAAAAAAATAGACACTCACAGTTTTCTTCCCAGAATCGATGATATTACGGCCTCGTGTTTAGAAAGTCCGTGAAAAGCGGATGACAGGGTCCAAAGTGTTACAATCCAATATGTAGGGGAATCGGTGCTGAAGGTTGCCTGTCCCCAATCAGGCAAAAGCTCCTCGTCGCCAGTGTTCAATTAAGAGGTTACCACAAGGGTTGAGTTAAGGGTTTATTCAGGATACAGCATACAATACAGCACCAACTGTCCAGCACGATGTCCAGCTCTGGAATGAGTGATTCACGAAGCATCGTGCATCACTACATTCCATGACATAGTAACGTTCTAACACCTCTACCCTGATATCTCTAGATTACAACAAAGTGATTGGCTACAGACACTTGGCTACGGTCTTTTGGCCGTATAACTCACCCAGAGGTATGGATCAATTATACTGTTATCACCATTGCTTGCATTATCCTCAGCACAGGTCTCTGATGCAGAATCCTATAAGGCCAGTAGTGCGCTGGCAATGCTCTAGTAGTAGTAGTGAGTGTGATGATGAGGGTGCTGAGGGAGGCAATCCGGTCCAGAGCTGCAAGCTGCACCAGTAACTCCACCAGCCGAATCTGCAAACTCCTGTCTGGGTTGACTCCCCACAGTACCGGAGCTTAACACTACCAGCTGGGCAATTGCCTACAACCTTTCATCTGACCAGAGTAGTTCCTTTCTCCCCCACCTCTCACCTCTCACCTCAGGGCCTCTGGACTTCTGGACAAAACTGGGTCTGGGTACAGAAACCGAGAACTAACCGAGAATCAGAGCCAGGACGCATCCACCAAAGCGGCAGGGCTCACTGTGCTCACTGGACTCACTGGGCCCGTAGTCAGTCAAGCAGGCTAAATCAAGGCAGGGCACGTATAGGAGAGGACATCTGGCATGGCAGGATGTGATGCAGAGTGTTGGTATCCTGGGAAGTCCGTAACTCCACCTCTGTGCGCTTCTCTGCATCTCTCAGCATTAGCGCCAGCGAATAACCTTCTGAGAAAGCCTTGGACTGTTCAACCATTTGAAAATCTTCATCAGCATCTTCAGGGTTTGGAAACATGGGCCAGTGACGGCGTTGTCTTGAGTGGTCATGACGAGTTTGCTTTCGATGATGATTCCGAGGTTCTTGCTGTGGGTGTCAGCCATAGCTCTATTGCCCACTAAGTGGAGGCCCATAGTGATGTGCTCTTCCCAAAGATCACAATTTCAGTCTTGTCAGTGTTCAACTTGACGCAATAAGAAAAAGAGGGACCCCTTTGCTCAGACCAGGGGAATAGGGTACTATTGACAAGTAGAAAGGAGAAATCTCTTGGTGAGAATATGTGCTATTGCTGGGTCTCTAAATTCCCAGTATAAAATTACTAGCCCATATATTAGAAAGATGCTGAGTTAAGGATATTCCTACACAACTATGAATTGTATTAAAAATATTGTTTTATTTAAAATTTATCACTCAATGTATATAAAAGATTTTTTTTTTTTAAACTCATTACACTGAAAATGACATCAAATTCATATACCATTAAAAAACCTTTGTTGCAGACATTCAAGTAACAACACAAACTAATTAAAACAACACAATTATTCAACACAGAAATAATTACAGGAGTTTTGATCTCTAATATAAGCTAACAAACACTCAACAGAGAGACAAATATAGACAATACATTTTGTCATTTAAAAACACATCCGGTCGGAATAATTAAAATACAGATCCTAGATACAATCTATAATCCTTATCTATAGGATGAGCTATTTCCACGGATTGTGGAACTATTGACAAGTAGAAAGGAGAAATCTCTTGGTGAGAATATGTGCTATTGCTGGGTCTCTAAATTCCCAGTATAAAATTACTAGCCCATATATTAGAAAGATGCTGAGTTAAGGATATTCCTACACAACTATGAATTGTATTAAAAATATTGTTTTATTTAAAATGTATCACTCAATGTATATAAAAGATTTTTTTTTAAACTCATTACACTGAAAATGACATCAAATTCATATACCATTAAAAACCTTTGTTGCAGACATTCAAGTAACAACACAAACTAATTAAAACAACACAATTATTCAACACAGAAATAATTACAGGAGTTTTGATCTCTAATATAAGCTAACAAACACTCAACAGAGAGACAAATATAGACAATACATTTTGTCATTTAAAAACACATCCGGTCGGAATAATTAAAATACAGATCCTAGATACAATCTATAATCCTTATCTATAGGATGAGCTATTTCCACGGATTGTGTGGAATGGAGCGTCGACGCGTTTCGATGGTTCTAATAATTTCCATCTTTATCAAGACAAACAATAAGTCTCTCTTAACTGGCACTGTATGGTTGCATTTGATCTCAACCCTGTAGGCAAATGTTGATATATTAGTATTTCATATAGTTTAAATGCTGCATTTTAGGGCTAACTGTTTGCAATAACATAATTTGTCATTCGTTGTTTTTCAAATGTATCATTTCAGTACCCACTAACTTAGGTGTTATGCAAAATATATACAGTATTTCTACAATTACAGGGACATGACATACATATTTTGTCCAACATTTCAAATCGTGCCAAATGGTTCTATCAGATGGGCTCCTTCTGGTATGTACCTATGGTCCCATCCACCACCCTTATATGTCCTACCATGTTTATAAAGAGGCCTACCCCATGTAAGCTTGGTTAGGAGACTAATTATAAAAACAAACTGAGGGTATTTTACCTTATTTCATTTTCCTGCCAACTCCATACGTTTTGATTTGTTGGGCATGTTAGTAATCTCTGATCCTGGGGATCTACAAAATATATATATATATAAATCCAAAGTCAACGCTAAATGAATACTAATTATTATAACAAGCTTAATTTGTAAGCACCTTTTCTAAACAATGTCCTCTTCTCACCTTATAAAATTAGTGATGGGATCTTTGTTGTAATTTCTATACAAAGCGTTTTTCTGGATTATTTCTCTGTAAATGTTGCAATAAAATCAATAATTTTCAATCTAAGAAAAAAAAACTAAAATTAATTTTCTATTTAATAAAATGTGCAATACTGTTTTTTTTATTATTTGGGTAACCTAACGTACCTGAAAGAAAATCCTCACTCCCTCACTTCACAATTTGCTGGTGAAATCCTCAGAAACGGGTTTGCTGTCTTTTACAGTCTCTCGGACTGGGCTGACTTCCGGGTTAACTAGGGCAGAATCAGCGGGTTTGTTATGAGAAGCTTCAAGCCCACAGCAGGTTTAAATTTAATGGTGAGCCAATCGCGTGCTTTAAATTTAGATATTTCAATGCGAACGCGAAGGGCATTTCATTTGGATGACCCACGGTGGAAGGACGTTGTTGCAGGCTCTCTACACGAATTTTAAGGTAACTAAGAGGGAGACTAAAATGGAGGGTCGTTCTATAACGAAGTTACCCCCTTTTTTTAAATGAATATCCATATCCTTAAGGATACACCAATAGCTATGGCATCTCTCCCCCTTCTGTCATTTCAGTTAATTTTATCGAGAGACTGTAAAAGACAGCAAACCCGTTTCTGAGGATTTCACCAGCAAATTGTGAAGTGAGGGAGTGAGGATTTTCTTTCGGGTACGTTAGGTTACCCAAATAATTAAAAAAACAGTATTGCACATTTTATTAAATAGAAAATTAATTTTAGGTTTTTTTTCTTAGATTGAAAATTATTGATTTTATTGCAACATTTACAGAGAAATAATCCAGAAAAACGCTTTGTATAGAAATTACAACAAAGATCCCATCACTAATTTTATAAGGTGAGAAGAGGACATTGTTTAGAAAAGGTGCTTACAAATTAAGCTTGTTATAATAATTAGTATTCTTTTAGCGTTGACTTTGGATATATATATATATATATTTTGTAGATCCCCAGGATCAGAGATTACTAACATGCCCAACAAATCAAAACGTATGGAGTTGGCAGGAAAATGAAATAAGGTAAAATACCCTCAGTTTGTTTTTATAATTAGTCTCCTAACCAAGCTTACATGGGGTAGGCCTCTTTATAAACATGGTAGGACATATAAGGGTGGTGGATGGGACCATAGGTACATACCAGAAGGAGCCCATCTGATAGAACCATTAGGCACGATTTGAAATGTTGGACAAAATATGTATGTCATGTCCCTGTAATTGTAGAAATACTATATATATTTTGCATAACACCTAAGTTAGTGGGTACTGAAATGATACATTTGAAAAACAACGAATGACAAATTATGTTATTGCAAACAGTTAGCCCTAAAATGCAGCATTTAAACTATATGAAATACTAATATATCAACATTTGCCTACAGGGTTGAGATCAAAGGCAACCATACAGTGCCAGTTAAGAGAGACTTATTGTTTGTCTTGATAAAGATGGGAAATTATTAGAACCATCGAAACGCGTCGACGCTCCATTCAACACAATCCGTGGAAATTGCTCATCCTATAGATAAGGATTATAGATTGTATCTAGGATCTGTATTTTAATTATTCCGACCGGATGTGTTTTTAAATGACAAAATGTATTGTCTATATTTGTCTCTCTGTTGAGTGTTTGTTAGCTTATATTAGAGATCAAAACTCCTGTAATTATTTCTGTGTTGAATAATTGTGTTGTTTTTATTAGTTTGTGTTGTTACTTGAATGTCTGCAACAAAGGTTTTTTAATGGTATATGAATTTGATGTCATTTTCAGTGTAATGATTTTTTTTTTTTTATTCTTTTGTATACATTGAGTGATAAATTTTAAATAAAACAATATTTTTAATACAATTCATAGTTGTGTAGGAATATCCTTAACTCAGCATCTTTCTAATATATGGGCTAGTAATTTTATACTGGGAATTTAGAGACCCAGCAATAGCACATATTCTCACCAAGGGATTTCTCCTTTCTACCAGTGTTCAACTTGAGACAGTTGGTCTTCATCTAGTGGGCGATTCAAAGTCATGCAGGCATTGAACTTGATTCAGGTACTGGGCGCCTTGTCCGTGAGGGAGATAATGGTTTGTGTGCCATTGGCATAAGAGAGAACGTTAATGTCGGGAGAGCGGATGAAGCTGGCTAGAGGGATCATGTATTTATTGAACAGGATAGGGCACATGGAGGATCTTTGTAGAACTCCACTGATGAGGTTGCAGGCATACGAGGTGTACAATGCCAGGCTGACTGACTGGGTCTCCGGTCAGAAAGGAGCATATCCAACAGAGTGCATGTCCTTGGTTTCCAATGTCATGTAGGATTTTGATGAGGATGGGGTGGTAGACTGTGTCAAATGCAGCGTAGAAGTCAAGGAAGATGAGGGCCGCCATGTCTCCTCTGTCCAGATTCATGCAGATGTCTTCTGTGGCAATGAGCGCAGTTTCTGTGCTGTGGTTGGGCTTGAAACCAGACTGAGTGGTGTTGAGGAGTTGGTGGTTATTGAAGTACCTGCTGCGGTGTCTGTCTCTAAGACCTTGGCCATGAATGGTAACAGGGAGATCGGTCTGTAGTTGGCGAGCGATGAAGAGTCTGCCGAGGGTTTCTTCAGCAATGGGAGGACAGTTACGTGTTTACAAAAATCTGGGAAGGTAGAAGAAGAGGTGGAGACATTCAGAATGGGTGTGAGAATGGTGAGGATGGGTTACAGTCTTGTGGAGTAGACGTGGTGGGGGAGAGGGTCAGATGGGGCACCTGAGTGGATGGACTTCATGGTGGCTGCAAACTATTGTTTTAACTTGTTTGTCTCTCTTTTTGGTCCAACGAAGAACAGCCAAAACACATTACAGACAATTATTTATTATTTTAAAAGGATGGCCCTAGTGCTATCTGCATACACAAAACCTTTGTTGATTGCCCTATTAAAACAGTCTCTTCATCCATCCATTGAAAAATAGCATACTTTGCTAAGTAAGGATGACACTGCTCTATGACTCACTTGCCTTCTATAATGCAATCCCTATTTACCTTTGTAGTGGTTAAAGTGTTCCATGTAATGCAGATTTTTCAAGTCATTGTGTAGGAACATGCTGCTTTTATTAACTTTGTAGACATACAGAGCACAGATGGCCGTGAGAGGTTTGAATAAATATACATCTGTATTAAATAACTCCCTCTCATCATCACCCAAGACCTATTATAAAGTCTTGGACGGTGCAGTGCTTTTCACACTCCTGCAATGTCACCTTAGGTGAAGAGATCTGGTGACACCAACAACAATCACTTTTTGTGTCTGAAAATGGCTTCACTCCTTGATTCAAGGACTGGCAGATGCAACTGTGAGTTAACTGGGGCAGCATGTGTCTCTTTCCCTACACTGTCGAGAAAAAGAGCAAGTTAAACAAACATTTGCAATGCAATAGGTCTCCAAATTGTGAGATTTTGAGCTATTGGCATTGTAAATGACAATGCCTTTTATTTATGTGTTTAAAAAACCAGCAATAATGAAATGCATTGTCATTTACAACACCAATAGGTCAAAGTTTCTAAAATGCGAGGCCTATTGCATTGCAAATGCTTATTGTTTACAAGCACCCCATGCTGTGCTTTCATGTTAATAGAGGCCACTCCCCTTTCTTTAGCTAAGCCGTGTCTAATAAAAGGTCCACGGCCGCTATTAAAGTGAAAGCGCGGTATGGGGCGCTATTACCAAAAAAAGCATTTGTTTGTCAAGTTGACAAACAAATGCTTTTTTGGGTAATAGCTCCCCGTGAAAGCACGCATGGCGTGCTGAATGTTGCAGGAAAGCACGTTGTGCCTGCAGTAGGAGATACTCATTAAAGAAAATAGTGCTTTTAGACTAAATAAGAGTAGCATGTAACAACCGAAGTAAAAGGGTCAGTCCTCATGGGAGGTTACAAATGAAGATAAGGCGGTACTAAGGAGGGACTAACACGCCTATGCATGAATAAGAAGCCAGCATTTTCAAATAACAATGACACAAGCCAATGACAAATATGGGCGGAGAGTGGGCGGGGCTTGAAGTCCTTACTCCAATACAGCATGCCTCGCAGAGCAGCGCATGCGCTGTCCAGGCTCGACCTAAAAAAGCATGATGCTTGGGACATTGCAGGGAGTATGCAGTGGACCTCTGTCTGCGACATTGGATAGCTCTGTGGCACTGGGACTGCACTTCTTCATTGTGGGTGCCTTGATGTAGCGCAGCTGAGGTTTAGGCAAGTGTTTTTTGTAGTGTTCGCTTAGTTTCTTCTTCACCTTGTGCACAGTGTTGGAACGCTTGTACTTGTACAGTGACCAGATGACTGCTTTCACTGGTACACTATCTCCAGGTGTATTTATCCAATTGCCTGAATTGAGAGGATAACACCCTACAGCTCCCAGGATGCGCAGCATGTAATATAATAGGTCAGTCTTAAAACATGGAGTGCTCTTGACAGGTCCTTGCATGTTTCCATTACAGGAGTCGCCATTAGCAGCAACGGAACATAACAGACTGCGTCAGAGGACAAGTGGGCACTAGGAGGTGTAGGGCCCCATCTACCCTAGTGGATGCAAGTGCCTGCGGATTTGATGCCCTAGGGAACTGAGAGCTGGCTGGCACGGGCTGCAAGGGGTAGGAAATGTTCTCTGGCGTCGATTGGGAGGAAGTCTCATGCACAGCTATTAGGATACCCAGGTTATGGGTGAGTGGCTCATCCAGTTCAGGTATTTTCTTTGCATTCTGGGACTTGTAGTTCTGGGTATGCCATTATACAACTAGAACTTCAGTTACCTCAATGTGAATAATACACCAGGCCAATTTATATTGTTCTTGCAGTTAATATTAAATGACTCCCTGGGTCAGATAAGCAACCTTCCAAAGTGTGAGGTCAATTCCCTGACAATAGTGGCCACACTGTCATTGAATGAAAGGCCATCTTATAAGACATGTTGGTTTTTTGCATGCTCAGAGAGTCACAATCACAAGAAGAAATAATAATCAAACACTGTATCCAAAAAAAAGTCTTGTGGTCTACGTATATACGTTGGACTATGGTACACTGCTCCCTCCATGGACATCTACCTATTGTCTTCTGTAACTTTTGTGGCATGTTGGTGCCATAATATTCGTATAAAAAACACATTACTGCCCACATCACAGCAGGATCGGTAGGGTTTTAATAGGAAGTGGCAGTAGTCCAGCATTATGAGTACCATACCCCCACTTACAATGAGTAAGTCTATGGAGCGATTGTACCATCTCACTTCATGCTGTGGCTGTACTGATGTTGCCAATGGATGCAAATCACAGGAGTCATTCATCACTTCATGATTAATGGTTTGAACTACCACTCTGCCATGTTGGTATGAAAATGGATGCGTGGTTTGCTGTTATTTTATTGAATGATAGCACCTGTCTCATTATTTACCAACACCTTCTATGCTTCAGTTGTCCAACATCACAAAATAAACGAACACTGTGCCATAAACCAATAGTCAACTTTATGTAAAATTGTGTTTTATACTAAAATGCATACCAGTTTCCTAATCTCAACCCCTTTTTTGTTTACTCGATGCCCATGTTTTTCAGGTGTATTGAAGATCAGTAAGCCATCCCAATCATCTGGAGACAGCGGGCATGAGTTTGAGTTGGGCGGCAATGCAAACCCTCCAGTTTCTGGAACAATTGGTAAATCTGGTGAAATATTGACTGGCTCAAGCCCCTCCTTTGTTGAAGCAAATTCCATCGGTCTAGTTTCCTCCACTCCAGACCTCTGAATAAGGCCTCTAATGGTTCAAGCCATGCCAGCTGACATGAATAAATAGTAGGCTTGCTTTAAACCAGTAAATATTGTTTTCATCATGAGCAAGGGGCATGGGAAATAAAGGCACTCACTTACTTTGAGAGGAGAGCAGCAATTTGTATAGTCTACCTCATGGCCGCAACAACTCCTGCGGCAAACACTAGCCCAGGTATCATGAGGCTCAGCAGGTGCACAGGGACGCTGATTGGCAGGGCACAAGTCCTAAAAAAAGAAGTGGGGGACGCTCCATGTTAGGTGGTGTCACCGGAAGTGACGTCACGGCAGGAAGTGACGTCACGAAAGATAGTCCCCTCTCATTACAGGTCTTTTCACTATGGCTCCTGTAACGAGCCTTATCTCGCTCATGCTGGAGAGCCGAAGGTACCACATATTTGCCGGCTGTGGTAAGACTATCTCGGAAGGGTCAATGTGTAGAAGTAGACATGTCACAGCTTTCTCCGCTCACCGTGACACTGCCCCCTCTGTCCACGCCCCGAGGCACGCCTCCTGAGCTGCCCTTGCAGCGTCACTCCACCCCTCTGTTCATAGCCTGACTCCTGCCTCCTGCCTCTTGGTTCTCCGCTGGCACATTCTCCCCTCTCGAACGTTCTTCTGTTCTGTCTTCTCTCGTGTGTCCTCTTTCATCTGCTTCTCCCCTCTCGGCGCCATCTTCCTCTTCTCACTCAATCATCCCTTGCTTTCATCCTGCCTCCGCCACTACTAATTGAAAGTCCAGCTTTTGGGCAGGGGGGACGGCATCCACCCGGTAAAATAAGTGGGGGGACGCTGTCCACCCGCGTGGTACCCCGACTCGAGCCCTGCTGATTGGTGTGCCCTGGGCTGCTGAACCACTCCAGCGGCCGCCGCAGTCAGTATGTATCTCTGCCAACAGTGGGGTCGGGTGACGTGTGTCAATTCGGACAAATGAACCACTTACTGGTTTGGAATAGTTCTGAAGACGTTGGTGCAAGCAGGGCAGTGCTACTTCACTTCCTGCCAAACCACCCCATCCCTGTTGACCCTGCACGCGCCGCACGGAGAGTGAACAACCAGCAGAGAGCGCGAGCGCTGGCTCAGTATCCGCCACATTGCTGAGGGCACAAGAGAGGAGCGTCTTTTCAAAAAATGGTCGCGTTGTGCTCATGTAACGGAGTACGGTAATTATATTAAATAATAATTGAACCCATTTAAGCAAATTTGTAAACATACAATTAAGCTGGACAGAGGTCGAAAAATACAGTAAAGGAAGTACCATGCTAAAACAAGGGAAAGTGGGCTCAAAGACATCAACAGAGGACTAGAAGCGTGCACCTCACCCACGTGCTTTTTCTTTTTGGGTCGCGAGCCGCAGCCTCTGTCACGAGTGAGAGGAGGGGCTCCCTCTGTGTAGGACTGTGGAAGGAGGAAGTGGCCCCCGCCCATCAGGCCTGTCATGTAAAAGTAGTAAACTTGCACCGTCCCCTCTCACAAGTGTTCAAACCATAACAAGCAGCGTGCGCGTCCCTGCTCGCTCCTGCGGCAATACTCCATGGGAGTGAACTCGCAAGAAAAGGTGAATCATGCACCCACCATTAGCCATTTGCAGGCTAGGATTTGTAATTGACATGCACAGAAGCCAATCCAAGGCATGGGAGGAGTCAAACCCCACAAAGTACAGACAACAGATCGCCTAACAGCGCAAGCGCTTTTTAGGCTCCACCTAATAAAAAAGCAAACATAGACAGAGTGGCACAATAACACAGAAATGCTCGCAGTCAGATCAGATATCAACGTACAGACAGACCAACCATCATAGAGAGCCTCATGCAAGCAGATTAATACAGATACAGGACGCCTTGACACATACAGAATATTATCTAAATAGGCACTGATGCACTCATTCACCTCATTCACAGGCACCTACATATCCCAACAACACAAAGAGCACACCCTCATTAAGGAAAAGCAAGGCCATCGCCATAAATACCCTATTTGGGTTAGGGGTGAATTTAACATAGCTAGGTAATCCGTCAGTGGGCTGGGATCAGGTTCTCTGCCAGTCATTTGTGATATGCAACCAAAAAACTGTCCCCAGTAATCCACCACTGGCATGCAAAGCCATTCCATATGCTGGAAGTCTGAATGCTCGTCGCAGTATCGAAGGCACTTATGTGATCTGATCCTGTCTATTTTAGCTTGTTTTTCTGGAGTAGAATATGCCTGACATAAATATTTACAGTGTAATAGTTTATGTTGTTTTTTAGAGGAGGCAAGTTCAGTCTGCATGCAGCAGTATTCCCAAATCTTATTTGTGAGTTCGACACACAGAGCCATCTCCCATGCAAATCAGTTCTGTATTGTGCCCACAGTTTTTAGTTCTAAGATCAGAGAGTGTAGCTAGAAACCCACCTAAGGGCATTCTGGGATTTTACAATTTAGGTTAATAGTGTAAGCTCCTACGGCTTGGCTGGGAACCCAGGCATCCTTTCACAGGCAGTGTGCCTCAGTTCATAGTATAAGAAAATGGATAACTTGACATCTCACCTACCTTTTGAAACAGTTCTAACACAGTGAACTTGCCTTAAATATGTTAGTGTACCAAGTCAATCAACCCCACCTTAGCCACCAAATTTAACAAACAGTACATTCACTCATCAAGGGGGGTGTGGGGTGGTTAGCTAGTGGGAATGGAATGAGTATAAGAAGGGGACTCCTACTGTTCTCCCTATACAGTCCCATGCCCAACAGTTCACAGCGACTGTGAGGATTTCCCTCCCAAGTTGGTGCAAACTCACGGGCATTTGGGAGTTCAGTGGAGTGCCATCGATCTGCTCCCTCTCTGGGACAAGGTACAGGATTCACCAATTGGAATAATGCCATCAACTGAGAGAATGACCCTGTGCTGCAACATAGTATGTTTTCAAATCCAGTACTTGGAAGCCTCCCCTCTTATATGGTTGGACCAGGACCTCCCACCTGACTCTGGGCTGCTTCTCTACCCATTCAATTCGGATGAGATATGATCTCAATGTGTGAAAAAAGCCTCTATTTAATGGTATTGAGACATTCATGAACCAGTAGCTTAACCTGGGGAGTATGACCATCTTGATAACTGCTATTCAGCCGTCCATGGACAAAGACAGAGTATATCAGCTGTGTCAATCGCACATTGGCAGGACATAGTTTAATCAGAGAACTTCTCCTGCATCTTAGTGCAGCTCCACCTCCAGGTATCTCACAGGGTCTGCAGCCCTGTTAACCAGGAACTCCCATACAGGGTCTTTTGTCTTTGGGGTGAGGGGAAACAGTTTGGTCTGATCCCAGATTTTTTTATTTTGGAGAACCTCCCAAACGTTATTACCTCCTTGATCAAAGGCGACAGGTTTTCCCCAGGATCTCTAAGAAACAGCAGAATGGTGTCAGCGTACATGGAGAGGAGTGTCCACCCCATATAAAATGCCAGGCCCCGGTGCATGTGATATCCCTGCAGATGTCTAGCAGGTGGGTCAATAGCCAGTATAAATACACAAAGGGGAAAGTGGGCAACCCTGCCTTGTTCCTCTGGCTACAACAAAGGATTGTGATGTCAATCCATTTGCATGAACCTTTGTCACTGGCTGCATGTATAGCATCATCAGGAGTTTAAGGAAGGACCTTGTTATACAATATCTTGCTAATGCAATTGATATAAACAACCATTCTAGGGAATCAAATGCTTTTTGTGCATCCAAAAGGACTGCAGCTGCCACCCTTTTAGGGACAGTGTACAAGTTAGTAGCAGTGCTTCTCCTGTATGGGAAAGAATGCACGGCATGGAGCATTTTTTTCTGTGCCTGAACGTGCACTGGCAGCCCTGCAGCAGTGCTGTTTAGGCTCACAATGGGCCTTTAAACAGCACCGCTGTGAGACGGCCACACCGCCCGCCCACCAGACCACAAAACTACTTGTAATCTGGTGGGCGGGTGGCAGCTACTCCTAGCAGTGTGGGGGTGCAGCGGTGGAGTGCCACCCGCTCCCGCACTGCCAAAAGTCATAATCAGGCCTTAGCCAATTTGGTGCCTCTAGCCTGTCTCTGATCGGTTGAGTGGGTGTAGTTGGCAGTTGGGATTTGTGTATTTCTCCTAGATAGCCACACACAGTGGAAGCTTAGGTGTGACTAAATGGACCATCACCAGCAGGATGGGCGGGAGGAGCTGGGAATAGTCTCACTTACACTTCAATAGGCTCTGTCCTGCCTCCACACAAAGGGCCGCATACCCCCATGTAGTTAGTCTGGAGCCAGGGCAGGAAAGTCAGGCCATCTGTGCACTTCAGAGGCATGCCTCTAGAATCTTCTCCCCTTTTCAAAGGCATAAATGTTCATAACAGAAGGATCTCAGAAGCCACAACATCAGTACACTTCTGGACCTATGGATACTCTGCCAGGAAGAAGGACTGCCCTGCTGCTGAAGGACTGCAACTCTGCTGGACCATGCTCTGTTGGACCCCTGCTTTGTTGTGATGATCTGCTGCCTGTTACCCTCTTGCCCTGGTGAAGACTGGACCTGCATGTCTTGAACCCAGAACCCAGAGTGACTCCAATGGCTACTTGGCTGGCCTCCTGATCTGAAGCCTCAGAGACATAACATGCTTCCAACCATATTGCACTTGCACCTGCACCTGGGCTCTGCCATCTGTGATTCTGCTCTGCCAAGTGGTGCCTTCCCAGTGCTGGACCCTTGGAAGTGGGCCTAAGGTACTTGCCAGTGGAACTGATGTATCTTTTCTGCTGAGTGGCGCTTACACATCAGAACCAATGCATCGCCACTGCTGTGTGGGTTGCGCCTGTTGAAAAACCCACATCTCCCACCACAGTTCTTGGAACCGATGCATCGCCCTGGGGGCGCTGTGCATTCACAGCCCAGTTTCTCGCATCTCTCGTTGAAGGCAGCCTCGACAACGATGTCGGACTCTGCAATGCAGCGTCGCAGCTCCTCAAAAAAAACACATCACTATCTGCGCACGACATCCCTGAGACCGGACTTCACATCACAAGCCCCGTCAGCAGGATCCTCGATGACAATGCAACAGGACCTCCCACCACAACCTCTCTGCATCCCAGGACTGACGCAATGCTTCGGCTGCGCAGCACATCTTGGACCCTGATCAATGCAACGCTCTGCAACCAGGATTTGAGGTGCTCTGTTCAAATGGTCGAACTGGGTCACTTTCGCTGGACCACGCTCCATCATGGTAGGCCTGTATTTGTGACTTTGTCCTGGTCTGGGGCGACTGATTAGATTTTTGTCATTCTGGTCTTTCTTTATTTTTTCAAAATTGCTCTATTTTTCTTAATCTGTTGTGGGCTCCTTTTGTGTTGTGTTTTCACTGTTTTACTGTTTGAAGTTTTGCACAAGTTCTTTATGCATTGCCTGTAAGTTAATCCTGACAGCTCTGTGCCAAGCTACCAAGGTGGTAAGCACAGGTTCATTTGGGGTTTGCTTGTACCTCACCCTGACAAGGATTGTGGTTGCTGCTTGACCAGGTCTTACACCCCAGTCAACCCACAACACAATACCATATACTAAGGACTTACAGGTATGTTAGCCATTTCCAATTGGGTACAGCCCATTTGAGGTGCATTTTAGAGTCAGGACATCGGCACTGAGGTCTGGTTGGCAGGCCTCAGTGCACTCTCAGAGTCAAAAAACCAGCAGCATTAGTCCAAAAACCTGGGAGTGACCATGCAGAAAGAGGCATTTCCTTAGAGACACCTTGCAGCTATGAATTTTATTGGTGTGTGGAAAGTATTGTGTTGTGTTTTCACCACTGTCCCAAGTGTGTAGTTAATAGTGACAGCACTCTTTTCATAGTTCCTGTCATTGACACCGTGCATTAGATGTTTAAAGCCTATTGTGTTTTGCAGGTGACCTGCTATCAATACTGACTTGTCGGAAAAGGGACTGATATATTAAAGGCGTTCACCCATGCAGTTTCTTTTATAAATATGATAGTAAATATTGGCTAAGATTTGTATGAACTAGCTATTTCACTAATTACTTGAAATAATCAAACGCTTGCAAAAACAGATATGATTTTAATATTTCCAGATTGTCTACAGTGCATACATTAGATCAGATTTAAAACATGCTTCTAAGCCCTGTATCTTTAATCCAAGCACACAAAACTGGAGGAAGCAAAAGAAAGAAGAAACAATATTATAGTGATATCCCTAATAAAAAAACTCAAGCAGAATAATCTTAGACCAGTCTTTCATTCTGCTACCTTGTATAGCGTTAGCTTGTTTTAGCCCCATCAGAAAGATATACAAATTTTCTCTCACTTTCCTTTCTTCGAATGGTATTTTAGTTAGCGGTTGTGCAGGTGTTGATCAGTGTTCATATGTTTACACTGATGAGGGCTGTTTACCTTTTGGTGGGGTTTTATCTGTTATTATCAGTTTAAACCTGAAACAGGAGAGCCTAATTATATTCTGTGTGAGAAGGTCATCACTGGCAATTCTCGGTCCATGTTTTGTCATGAAACTCCCCCCTATATATGGATGTTCACAAAACGAATCAAACCTCTGGTGGCTGTTCAACAAGAGGAAATTGTGATGCCCTTTCCCTTACTTGGGAGACCCACTGGTTCACTCACCATCCCAGTTGGGAGTGGTGGTGTGGAATTTTGGTGGGGTTGTTTTTTGTGAGGGGGGTGACTTTTTTCTTGGGAGTGCTGGTTTAGGAAGTGGAGGGGATGGATTGGGGTGTGGGAGTCTGTCCCTTGGTTTAACAAGGGAGGGTTTTGTGGCTCATAGGCATGAGGCCAAGGGAAAAGAAGTATGCAAGATGGGTACTGGATTTGGGATAGTCTTAAGTGTATGGCCTCAAGAGGTAGAGGGAGTGGAATTGTCATGTGTGTGTTTTAGTGTTGTTGGTGCAGGTGTATGTTGTGTGGGTGAGGGCATGGTGTGTGTTCTCGTCTGGAGTGTGAGGGGGATGGGCAGGGTATGGTGGGTATTGTGGGTAGCTCTGTGTGTGCGGGTGTGCTGTCTGGGGCAATGCTGGGTCTGGTGGATGGCTCTGTGTGTATGGGTGTGCTGCCTGGGGCAATGCTGGGTGTGGGGGATGGCTCTGTGTGTGCTGTCTGGGGCAATGCTGGGTGTGGTGGATGGCTCTTTGTGTACAGGTGTGCTGTCTGGGGCAATTCTGGGTGTGGTGGATGGCTCTGTATGTGTGGGTGTGCTGTCAGGGGCAACGCTGGGTCTGGTGGATGGCTCTGTGTGTGCAGTTGTGCTGTCTGGGACAATTCTGGGTGTGGTGGATGGCTCTGTGTGTGTGGGTGTGCTGTCTGGGGCAATGCTGGGTGTGGTGGATGGCTCTGTGTGTGTGGGTGTGCTGTCTGGGGCAATGCTGGGTGTGGTGAATGGCTCTCTGTGTGCCAGTGTGCTATATGGGGCAATGCTGGGTATGGTGGATGGCTCTGTATGTGTGGGTGTGCTGTTAGGAGGCAATGCTGGGTGTGATGGATGGCTTTGTGTGTGCAAGTGTGCTGTCTGGGGCAATGCTGGGTGTGGTTGATGGCTCTGTGTGTGCAGGTGTGCTGTCTTGGGGCAGTGCTGGTTGTGGTGGATGGCTCTGTGTGTGCGGATGGGCTGCCAGGGGCAATGCTGGATGTGGTGGATGAGGCTGTTGGTGTGGGTGTGCTGTCCATGGGAATGCTGGGGGGTGGGTTGGTGAGGGGGTGAATGTGTGATGTGTGGATGTGTGCCTATGTCCCTTGTGGCATTTATTTTTGTATCATTTGCTTGTGTCTTTCGGTGTGGATGCATGCAAAGGTGTGAATGTGCTTGGGATAGGATGCGCAATGGGGCATGTGGATGGAGCAGTGGAAGGAGGGGGTGCAGAAGACTGGGGTGGGTGAAAGGCTGCCATGAGGGAGGAGGCCAGAGCTTGAAAGGATCTCTGTACGGCAGACTGAGCAACATGCATGTATTCCAGGTAGGCCACCATCTGTCAGAGATGGATGCCTAGCCCCTGGATGGCCCTCTGTAGTGCCACCTGACCTACAGAGATAGCCCTCACAAGGTCAATAGCCTCCTCACTCAGGTGCAGCATGGGGGACTGGGGTAGGGGCAGAGGTGCCTGTCGCGAAGGAGAGCGCTAGCCTATGACGGGAGCAGGAGCAGACAACTGAGTGGGGAGCAGCAGGGTGTGGAGATTGACCGTGGGGTGGTGGACAATGAAGATGGTGGTACTTGACCTGCTGGGTCCGCCACCGCTAGGTAATGTCAACTGGAGGAAGACTCAGATGAAGATGATGTAGTTGAGCTTGCATCCTCCGTGGCACCTCCCTCACCCTCTGGGCCACTGACTCCATTTGTCTCTGATGTATCTTGACCAGAAGCACTTTGGCTAGCCGCTACTCCACTGATGTTGTGTCTCTTCAGCCTGCCTGGGATGATGCTGAAATGCAAAACAAAATAGGTTTATAGCATGTGCCAGGACACACCTGACTAACAGCCATGATCACAGAACCTTTATCAAGCATTCAGAAGACTTAACCTACAAGTTCCTGTATGTTTGTGGACTAATGAGCATGAGCACATGCATGCATGCTAGCCCAAATCTCAACACTTTCTCATAGTGAAGTCATACCCACAAACATCTCCAATTGCATGACTGAAGTTGTAGGATCTCCATCTTCATGTAACTAGTAGAATACCTTAACAGCTTGTATATTTTGGGTCTTATTTATGTCTTAGTAACCTTCTTGATTCAAATAGGTCCTCAAAGTCAAACTTAGTAACACAGATTCCACACAAGGCTCTGCAACAAACAAATGGTCATATACCTAATAAGACATGTTGATGGAATGATGGACAAGTCACACTGCCATATTCATTCAATATGCACAGTAGCATAGTTGCCAATACAGATTGGCCTGCACACACATTTGAGATGTAATCAACCATGAACAAATTGAGACATGTAAATCATGTATGCAACATGTAAATCATGTGTGCAACTGTAGTGCACAAGACTATACAACAGGAAAAGTACACATGACAACATGTACGTTCTAATACCTATGGCACCAGTGTTGTCTGTTATGCTGGTTCACTTTATATTCCCCAGTTACAAAGGGGAAGTGCTGTATCAAAAGTGCACTATATGCTATTTCACATGTCAGAAGGCCAACATCAAATGAGTCACAATGGACACTACTGTCCTTGTTGAATCAATTGTCATCCACTACTCCATAAGTCATGATCTGATTTATCACTATACTCAGTCATGTTTCTGCATAAAACTATAAGTTGCTAGTGGGCTGGACTCTGCTAAGTTCCTGGTCATAAAAACAATAGGCACAGCACATTAGCATGCAAATACTACCAGACCTATACAACCAACAATGCTGTATGTGCGTCACGCATGGCCAACCCTCTATATCAATGGGCAAATTATTGCCTGTAACACACCAAATGGCCAATGTGACATTTAGGGATGTGGCTGCCAATCATGTAGCTGCTGTTGGGCCCTCAACTGCCCATCTAGCTCCTGATAGGCCATCACCAGTATGCGGGCTATCAGGGGGTCAGGTTCCGGTGCACACTTTTGGATGGTTGGGAGGACTGGCCAAACTGTCCTTTGTCACACTTTTGAGTTGCGCGTCTTAGGTCCTCCCACCTCTTCCAGCAGTGGATACTGCGCTGGTCATAGACCCCCAGGGTCCGCACCTTGCAGGTGATGGCTTTCCAAAACCTTTGCTTTTGACGGTCGCTGACCTATTTGGATGGAAAATATGATGAAACAGATCAGGACAGCTACTGGTAGGACTATTTTGTGGTCTAAATACATCTTGTACACAGCTACTACAAACATTCATCACCACTTAATACACTACATGTGTCATTTCTGCAGGTTACGCACTATTGAGACATTGATCATCAAGTTTATGGGCACATGCTCACTATGCTTAACCATACGCATGTCTTTAAACTGACTAATGCTACCCTCTACAATTATGTAGGTCAGGGACATCCTAACAGTAATGTCAGATGATGATCTATGGAAAAGACCACATCATTGTGCCCTTGTGAAGGCCAAGGTACTTGTGCATGACTGTACAGTTACCTTTACTGGCAGGCCCATTTACTACATGCATATGGACCATACAGGCAGGTAACATAGAATAAGCTACATCCTAACATTCAGCTAAGATAGAAGGGGAATCCATCTCTGGAACTGAGAGTCACATCTTTTGGAAAGTGTGGACGTGTCAATTAAATATTTTGAAATCTGACTACGTATGATTGACTTGCTGTAGTATATGCAATCATCATAGGACACACCTTTAATCATATGTGTCATTGTTACAGGGATGATATTCAACATCTCATCAAATGTCTTGTGGAATATGGTGGATATTAACAAGCAGGTAAATCTGACAACAAGATTACATCAGGATCAAATTATGATCTGCACTGAATGTGTCACATGTGCAATATGCCTGTACAGTACAAGCATGACATATGAGAAAGAGACCACAGACCTGTGGGATGAAATGGGTAATGATAAATAGTAAAAATATTTTACAATGTGGCCCAATGGAAAAAGATAGCTGGACGGGGTTCACCACAAACATTAATCAACATGTAGTTGATGCATGGGCAATGAGGCTCACTATTGGTTCATATTACAGATTTAGTGCACAACCAAGTATCTGTAGGCCTACAGGAGAAACCTCTGTTCATCAGAAGTATTGCTATTGTGCCTGTGTCCCAGCCTGGCCCTTTTGCTAGACTGAACATACCAGGGGTCATGCTGGCCACAACTTATTGTCAGGGCTTGCTCTCAGCAGGCTAAATAAACAGATCCCTCATGAAACTCACAATTCAAGCTAATTGATACATAACAGTGCACATTGTGGCTATCGAATACGTAACCTTGTGGGTGTGTGGTGCCCTCTGAAGGGACCTGTGAGCTATACTTTGCTTCTAGACAACAGTTTTGCAAACCATTGTATTGTCTCAATGATATGTGGGACTGTGCAGATGGCTAACATCATCCTCAAATGCTCCAACAAGTATGCATACACTGCTCATCCACTTAAGCCTATAATGTCTCTGCTCATTAACATGATTGAATTGGCACATATATCATACGTATCATGAAGAGGACACATGCATTGATATGTGCATGCAACTCAAGTCAGACATAGGGCTTCTCAACCATCACACATCACAATGGTAATGTGATCTTCACACAGTACAGTACTCCACAATCCTTCACATATGTACCCTATGTGGGAACGATGATATGTTACTACAGGAATCTGAATACACTCTGGAACTCTGAGGCACATAGTAGCCTGGGGAGATGGGAATGAGGCAGTTCAACAGAGTTGCAATTGTATGTCAGACATTTATCTGCTCTTTTGGTGAGCCATAGAGCTGGCCATACAGAGGAAGGACTCCACCCACCAGTTTCTCTGGCTCTTCTTGAGAGAAGGCATGAGCCCTCTCACCTGTTTGGCCTGGCAAGACTGGTCCCAGGGTTGGCAAACAGAAGCTAAAGTTGAGGTGTTGTTCACAGCAGTGTCAGGAGGCAAGTGAGTTGTTTTTCAAAAATCGGCGTACTTGTACACCACGTAAGCTGTCATCGGCATTGACGGTCATAGCCATTGGACCATGACAGTCAAAACAATAATGTTAGCCTATGGCTGTATGCACCATGCATGTTACCGCCCACAGTGCGGTACATTTCTGCCGGCGGTCTTTGCTTCAGCATGTCCTACAATTACGGTCAGGCATCCGCCATCTTAGCGGCTGCAAGTACAGGGTAGGTAAATGCTAATTGGGTCGGCATCACTAGAAGTTAGTTTACTATTGTTAATAGGGTTATATAACTTGTGCTCTGCACTTTCATTTGCAGCAAAAGAACAGTGTGCTAAGTTAGTGTGTAGAAACTCAATCTTACCGCGGTCCACTGTACACCGCTGCTGAGTAACTTTATGATGGGAAAATCCCATATAACAAGAGTAATCAGTGTCAGATCAGGATCACAGTTAGGCCCGGACACTCCCAAAAAACAGTGGCACGCATTCCACATTCACTAATTAGTTTTGTAGTTTTATATAGTCGGAGCTCAGCCTCTGGCAGGGAAAGGAGGAGAACAACAGAGACCCTTGCTGGCCCTAACCAGCCCCATCACCCTAACATTCCAGTCCTCTTCCCTAACCCAGTCCTCTGCAAAGCGAATGCTAATGGCTTTCCATCAGCAGCTCCTTGAGGCCTCTGTCTCACCCGGAGGGGGCCAGGGGGGAGGGACACCTCATGGTATGACAGAAGGAGCAGCCCATTGTCATTCTGCCTCTGACAATTAGCCAGCCTGAGGTGGGTCAGGCTCAGTATATGTATGCAAAGGCTAGCAGCCTTTTACGTTGTGCACTTGCAGTGGAGACAGGGATGGCCCTGGCTGATTGGACTGCTCAGTCCACAGCAAAAAATTGCCCACCAATTGGCTTCAGCAACAGGCCCATCGGCCCATGTCCGATTGGCCACCGTGCCAGTCCGAGCCTGAGAGTGATCATGATACATGTTATTAGGTATGATGGGCACATTTCCGTAGCAGACACATGTGAAGAGGACTATAGTGATTGGAGGTGTATATTGGACTGTACATAATCTATATGTGTAGTATGATGGTTTCACTAAGACAGTTTTTCATCAACATAACTTGACCCTTCTGTGAAACATATGTCACTGTGGACACTGTGCCCAATGTTAACACTGTTTGTAAATCCACACATAGGTACTCTGGAAGAGGGAAATGGAGGTGGCCTCCTGTGTACCACCCATTTCCAGACCTACAAACCATGGAAGAGAGGGATGTGATAAAAAAGTATCGGCTCTATAGGCAAACCATCCATGATTTATGTCATCAGTTGGAGCCTGATCTCCTGCCGCCGAAAATACATCCAACACGTATGTCACATCTGTGATTATAAAACACTTTCTACCACTTTGTAGTGTTTTATTTTGTATGTAATTGACATCATGATAGCCCATTGGATTTCAGATGGAAGAAAGAAGGTATTTCTCAACACAGTTTTTGTGGGTGTTTTTGTGACACTTGGGGCCTCATTACGATGTCGGTCGAAAAGGCTCTGAATGGCATTCGGATTTTCCTAACCCGTGTCAAAACCCATGTTTCCGACTGACGATTACGTTAGCACTTAACCGTTCAGTCTTTCCGACTCGGTTCTAACCGGCATTCGGAGACTCCGAGTCCGTCAGAGCCGAATCGTACAGCTCTCCGGCCCGCGTTTCCGACTGATGTATTACGATGTTGGATTCAGACAGCCTGTCCGAATTGGCCTGTCCGACATGGAACGGCTGTCGGAAACTGACATTGGCGGCCCATAGCAGGCCCCTCTTCACCCAGAGGCCTCCGGTTGGGGCCCGTGGGGGTACCCATGGGGCCCCTCTTTACAACCATGCACAGTGTGGCAGGCACCATGGGGTGCCTGCCACAGGGTGCAAGGTTTTCCGCAACCACCACTTTTTTCAATGGGAGCCTGTGTTGTCGGTCGGAACACAGGGTCCCATTGAAGTCAATGAGAGTCCAACCGAACGGTGTTCGGAAAAATCCTAATCGGTCAGTCGGACTCGCCGAACCAGAGTCTGTCGGAAATTATTCCGGCAAGGAGTCGGTCGGATTGCTTTCCGACTGACATTTTAATGAGGCCCTTGGTTGTGAACCTTTGGTACAAATTGTGTATATGCTAAATATGAATTTCTACAAAAGCAACACTTTGTTGATTTGTAAAGTTCAGATGGGAATACATGATTGTGTTGATAGAAATGAGATATACTACAACAGTTAAGGAAATTCTGAGAATTGCATTTATTTACGTGAACAAGGTGGAATTAAACAATATGTGATATGGGGAAGATTGAAAATGAACAGTGAATGAGTCAGTCATGGTGGATGGAGTTATTATTGTCGAGGGCAAGTAGTTTGAAGTCCAATGTCCAACATGCTCCTGCCATCAGAAAGGGAAATGGGTCCAGAAATAGTCCAGAAAGTGCATGTTAGACATACATAGGGGTAAATTTGGTCCGATACTTCTTGCTGGTGTTGGTGGTAGTCTTGCTAACTGAAGAGGCTGGATATTTCTGTGGACGCCCCTGCCTGCTATTGTGGGGGTATTAGCAGATGCAGTGACTGGGGGGCTGGGTGTGGTTTGGTCCTCTGGCAGGACCTCTCTTCCTGTGGCTGAAGCTGATGGAGTGGGTCCTGATAGGGAGCCACAACAGGTAGAGGTAGATGTTGGTGGAAAAGCCCTGGCCAGAGAGTTGTTTATGTCTACCAGCACCCCAATGAGGCAGCCTATGCTGGAGTTGTAGGCTACTAACTCTGTGTGTGTGTGTCCCTCTGCACCTGCCTCCTCTCCGTGAGTTTGGTCAGTATCAGGTCCATCTTGTCTTGGGACTGATGGTATGCTCCCAGGACCTGTTCAATGTTTGACTGGGTGTTACTGTCCCCAGCGGCCTCACTCTGTTGGCCCACAGATACACTCCTACTAGCCCTAGCCTGATATTCCTGTGCCCTTTGCACAGTTTGGGGTGCCCCATTGGTTCCTGGATCTTCAGTTGCAGGGGTGGTGACAGGAACCTCATGAGCCTGGACTGGGGGCACAAGATGGGTACAACTGTGCTAGAGGCAGGGGCTGTGGCAACAAACTCTGGAAGATTAATTGCAAGGGGATTGGTGTGGGTCCAGTGAGACTCACTGTTGATGTCTGCTCAGTCAGACTAGATGGACCAGCACTGTCGTCCACGTCAGGCTTTCCAGCACAGTCGTCCTCACTGTTGGCATGCTCTTGGGGTGCTGTGGTGGTCTCTTCGTTGACAGAGCTCTGGTCACTTGGTATGAGCGATAGAACTGTTGATTACTGGAGAACATTGTTATAGTTTGAAGTGTGATATGTACCTTCTGATCTTGTAACACAGTTAGTAAGACTTAGAGGGAGAAAAGCAAAAGGTGGAGATTAATGTGTTGATAGTTTCAGTTTTCATGCACATATTGATCTGATGTTTAGAGATTTTATACTCATGTACTTCCGATTCCCAGCTCATTGCATGTCCAGAGTTGTAGGGTGTCCATTATATCTGACACATTAGAGATGTGTTTGGTGATGTTACACTTTCCAAGGCCCAGCTGAGTACAACACAGTATTTGACACAACTTTGTTTTGTGTTTGCCATTTGTGCTCATGTGAGCGGTGCTGAGTCAAAGGTTCACCTTCCACTTCACATCTTTAGATTTGTGTTATAGGCTTTCTATGTTGGCCCAACACACTTATTGTGTCATAATCAAGGCATATCATACTACAGTTAATGTGACCAGGGCTACATACAGGACACTATAGTGACATGTATCTGAGGAGCTCATTGGATGTAGCTTGCTAACTCCATGGGAGTTGTGGATCAGTTGTTTGCTTGTGTGACAATTGACATTGTGCACATTGAAACCTTATTCTTGTTTTGGATGACTGACACGGCATCATGGTAGTTGTAGTCATTTCAATAGCATATTGGCTACCATATCTAGATGGTTAGTGTGACATACCTGTAGACATTGATCTGTTGGTATGAGCTATACCTTTACATTGGGTGAGATCAGATGTATTAGGGGATATTTCCATTTCTAATACACTTACGGGCATCATGGCATGGTGTGAGATTTGCTGCAACAAACCCTGTATGTGACATTAAACACTCACACAGGAATGTTTTCACCTCTGACACTGATAATTTCCAGTTTGTCAGTTAGGGAAATATTTGCTACACACGTTGTTGAGATCTGGTTTGTTACTGAACTGGCTATTTAGGTGTAGTGTGAGTTTGTGAAGTGACATTTACCAGAATCTGCTCCCCAGCTATTCCATGCATACCTTCAGTGTGGATGATGGCCAGGACCTTCTCCTGCCATGGTTGAAACAGTACAGTGTGCTGACAGGGCCACCACCATTCCTCAGGGCCTCCAGGTGTTGCCTAGAGGCCAGGTTAGGCACTTTGCTCCTGAGGTCATTCCAGGGCTTTCTAATATCCTCCTGTGTGCGTGGAATGGTGCCTACAGCATTCACTTTGCAGATTATTCTGTCCCACATTTCCCTTTTCATACTAAGGGTAGGATGTCGGACTTGTGCTCCAAACAAATGTGGCTCTACCGTAATAATTTCATCCACCAGGACTGACAGCTCTTGCTCCGAAAACATAGATTTCTTTTGGTGACATACTGAAATGGTGAAGGGACTAACACAACAAAATTAAAAGACACGCAGGAGACAGAAAAAACAAAATGAATGGAGCAAGTAAAGTATATGAAGTGTGACCAGTGAGGGGAAGAAATAGTCTGCCTTCTCTCAGTCCACAAATAACCTTACAGACTGATGTGTTGACGTGGAGTGGCAAAGGATCATGGTTTGGAGTAGGGTGTGTTTTACAGTGTGCTATTGAGGTGTCTCCAATGAGCCAAAGAACACCAGGTGTTAAATAACAGACTTCTCCTATTGTAGAAGCCTAAAACAAAGAATAAACAAATAATACCAACTCTCTGTCAGCACATAAGATTAATAGAATTTATTATAGGTCAACAAGATAATGCAAATACATGCAGCACGGAGACAGTCAGCATAGCCACTGAGTGTCCAAAGAGGTGACGTTTCTGACAGCTTTTATTGGTACAAACCACAAAAGGAAAGAGCGTCATAATGCATGTAACAATCAATCAATCGGGGAATTGTAAGTGCGCTACTCACCCCTGAGGGTCTCAAGGTACTGAGGGGGGGGGGTACGCAAATCCGCTCAGCCGAAGAGCCAGGTCTTGAGGGTCTTTCTGAAGGTGTTCAGGGAGGGGGCGCATCTGATGTCTGCTGATAGCTCATTCCAGGTCTTGGCTGCAAAGTGGGAGAACGATCTTCCGCTTGCTCTGGCTCTGTGGATGTGCGGGGTTTCAGCCAGTGCGAGGTTGGAAGATCGGAGGTTTCTTTTGGGTACGTGGAAGTTTATTCTGTCGTTGAAGTATTTGGGTCCGTTGTTGTGTATGCATTTGTAGGCGTGAGTGAGGATTTTGAAGGTGACTCTCTTCTCCACAGGGAGCCAGTGGAGCCTCCGCAGGTGTTGGCTGATGTGTTCATGCCGGAGGATGCCGAGGATGAGTCTGGCCGCGGTGTTCTGTATTGTCTGGAGTTTGTGGAGTAGGGACTTGTTGATGCCGGCGTAGAGCGTGTTTCCATAGTCCAGTCTGCTGGTGATGAGTGCATGGGTGACTTTCTTCCTTGACTCAGGGGGGGATCCATTTGAAGGTCTTGCGGAGGATGCGGAGGGTGTTGAAGCAGCTGGAGGTGACGGCGTTGACCTGTCGGTTCATGGCGAGTGATGAATCGAGTAAGATGCCGAGGTTTTTGGCGTGGTCTGAGGGGGTAGGCGGGCTTCCGAGGGTGGTGGGCCACCAGGTGTTGTCCCATGCTGAAGGGGTGGTTCCCAGGATGAGGACTTCTGTCTTCTCGGCATTGAGTTTTAGGCACAAATTAAGCATTGAATATTTGTCCAATTATAGGAGGCCTAAGCTGCGTTATACCTTTTATAGTCCAAGATATACTGTTGCTGACCACGTGTCCTGAGTACGTGACAACTTTGAGACTTTCCATTCTAATGAAATGTATTAGCCTTAGTACTTTTTCATAGAAATTATTGCAATATCTAGCGCATAGCAAGGCTTTTTTTAAATATTATGTGCTGAAACACTTGCGGCTAAGCTAGCATCCTGTGCTGTTCTGATGTAGTTCTTGTGCAAGTCATGCGTTACGAGAGCAGCTTTACTTCTGAGCCATGGAAACGTACAAGTATTTTTTTGATAATTCTATGCCAATTTTGCGAGGGCCTGAAAATTTAGACATTTGGTATCAACTAAGAAAAGATGGTTTCCAGATTACTACATAGAAATACATTTTAACAAATGGATCTAACACTAAAAGGGTTCAATTAAGTATTCCCACTCCAACATAACCATTTTGAGGAAGGTGTTGGACACTAAAAGAGTTACACTTACTAATCCCAATCCAACGTAAACCTATTTGAAGAAAGTGTTGGACACTGAAGAGGTCAGATTTACTATTCACACTCCAATCTAAACCATTTTGGGGAAGGTGTTGGACAGTGAAGGGGTCAGATTTATTATTCCCACTCCAATCTAAACATATTTGGGGAAGGTGTTGGGCACTGAAGGGGAAAGATTTACCATTCTCACTTCAACATAAACCTATTTGGGGAAGGTGTTGGATGCTGAAGGGGTCAGATTTACTATCCTCAATTCAATCTAAAGCATTTTGAGAAAGATGTTGGACACTAAAGAGATAATACACACAATCAATACTCTATAGCAGCGCTTACATTTCTCTGTATAAAATAAAATAGAAATAATTACAAAACACCATAACCAAAACTAAAATTCTATAGATTTAAAATAAAACAAAAATATTTAGAGTGGTATGTTGTAATTTAAAATAATAATATATTATTGTTATTTTATTAATATTCCTAAATCATGAAAAATATACAAAAAAAATATAAATACACAATCCAAAGTAAAACATCATTAATTATATAAACAAAACACATACAAAAATTATAAACGTATATAATAAATATGAATAATATTACATTTAAAATGAGAAATATTATAATATATGCTCCCAATAACAGATTATTTTCCCAAAATATATATATTAAAATTGTCATTTTCAAAATTATGTTATAAATTAAAAACACCATAACATATAAATATACTAGTAATGCTTTATGAATACATCATAAATAAAACATTTTACATTGTCATACTCTAATTTTACATGTAAACTTTAAAATTTAAAAATATAAAAGTTTGCTGAATCAGTATATTACCAATAAAAGAAAAAATGTCAGCATTTTCAAAAACAAATCTAGACATATCATAAAATACTACACATAATTTTGAAAACAATACATTTAAGAAATTAAAAATATGGATTTTAAAATATGCATTAAAATTATGCCTTTACCTATATGCATATGTAAATATGTACATTATACAAATGAAATTTGAAAAAAGTATTTTTGCAACTTTTTTTGATAAAATAAATATTTATTATGCACATTAAAAGTACGAACATTTGAAATATTTATTTTAATTTATAAATACATTGACAGTAATTACTAAGGACCTTATTACGAGTACGGTGGTCCACATGACCGCCCTAGTCATGGTGGCGGTCCCACCACTTCCACACTGGCCTTCCGCCCGCCATATTGTGAGTGTAGTGGTGGGACCACTAAGAGACCACCGGCTCCGCCGGGATCAAGGATCCCACTGTGCCGGTGGTCTGGAAATTAGCATATTCCAACTTTAATTTCCATAGACCCCTGCCGTGAGACTGGCACAGCCCTGCCTACCTTGGATTACACTCATAAGCTGACAGGCGGGCGCACTACAGGCTTGTCGGTCCTCCTGTCAGTGCGGCAGTGGCGGGCCAACAGGAGGACTGCCAAACTCGTAAAAAGGCCTAAATATTTTTAACAACATTTAATAATTTAAAAAGTCATTTCCAGAAAGTTTTTATATTCATTCACATACCAAAATTATTTGCATTGCTTTAAATCAACTAAAAACCCAACATCCTGCTACTAAAAAACAATTTTATATACCTTAATTTTACAAATTATTAAAACTGAACATAAAAATTTAAGTTTTCAAAATATAAAAATTATTTTACTAAACACACTAATTACAAAATTACAAAATATGCAAAATCCAAAACACTACAATTAAATACATATAGAATAACAAACAATATTCTCAATTACAATATTTTCTAACACAATATTTTCTACAACAATATTAAAAACAACATTTATAACAATGTTCTTTCCTTTGATATTCTTGCCAACAATATTTTTGACGTCCCAAGATTCTTGACACAATATTTTAGTTTAGCATCCCAACATTTTTCATTTATATTTTGTCCAAACACCGATTATTCAGTTCAAAAGTAGCCTTAGGTCCCCAGACAATAATGTCTTCTCTACCAAAAATACTTTCTCATCCAGTCTCATTCAATCAGGGGCACCTCCAAAAACAAACACAGAGTCCAGTCTCAATAGTTCCTCGTCCCTAGATTAGCAAAGGTCAACTGACTTATGGAGAGAAGTCAGTGAAACTCATATTTGATCTTCACTCATAATTTTCTGCTGGGGTCCCGCATCTGTTATCATCATTACCATCTGATGTAAAGATAGGAATCCATATTAGACCTGCTGCTAATTCTAGGACTTTTTCTCCTCTAACAATTTCAGAAGGGTGTGGAATTTTTATTCCCCTACAGCTGTTATCTTGGAATTTGGCAGGTATTCGTGACAAAATCATCGATCCTTCCCGAGGCAATTTTATTGATTAATTTGCTGCAGGAAACCTGGTCCTTAGAACCAATATTTAGGTCAGGTTATTCCAATTATAGTAGCAAGGCGATTCCGTCCAAAGCTGGATGCCCTTCTCATGGTATTTTAGTTTGGGTCAAAAACGCCTTAAATGTAACCATCAAGCAACTTGCAGTAGATAGCCTTGAAATTATTTACCTAATCTTACAGGGGATTACTGGCCTAGTGGTGAATTTGTGTAATATGTATAATCGATCTTTGCCAAAGAATAAAGAGTCCTCAACACCAGTTATCCAACAGACCAGTTAATTCTCCACTTTCGATAGCTGGTGACTTCAATGTAACATATAAACTGCTTGACTGTAGTGGAAATTATTGTAGATTTGAAAGATAAGGCAATAGGTGTATAAAAAGTTGACACCGACCCAATGAAACACTGGTCGGCTTCTGCTATCTAGCTCATGTCTATAACTCTCTCATATGGCTCAGACACTTACAGAGCTTGTACTTTCTCTAGAGAGGGAGTAACAGAAGTATTGCTTATATCATATTGGACACACAATTAGGGCCTGAAATGGTTGACATTGATGTGATCCAAAGAGTGGATAGTGACCACAATAAGTTAAAATTATCACTGAAGGGCAATATGTTTTCTGACTTTGTTACAAACCCCAAGCTTTCTGGGACATTTCTATCCCTTAGGAATAACAGAAGATCTGTTAAATGGGCTAAACTGTCATTCAACGCCAATTTATTATCCCAAATTTATAATCTGTTTGTTACCTTGTTGGGCCCTTTTGCTGCTTCCCCCTCTAATGAGATTTCTATCACCGAACTCCACTCCACATTGTTTAGTGCTTTGAAGCATTTTTGCACTAATGTGGTTCAAGACTCCAAACCTCTTACACCTAAGACTACTCCCTGGTTTTCGAGGGACCGCCGCAATGCACAATCTTCTTGAGCCCAGTCTATAAAATTGCGTGACTCAGAGGAAACAAGAATGGCTGGATCCAGTTATAAGAAAATTCTATCTTCCTCTAAGCAGAATTGGATTGATGCAAATAGGCTCAATCTTGAGGTTGCATCAAAATGTAGACATTATTGCATTTTGCCAAATCATAGCCCACTGCAGTCTATTGAACCATAGCAGTCTAGGACATTTTATTCAACCTCAATTAAGGATAAAACTTTCAGCTGACCCTATATTCCACATTCAATCAGAGTTCTGTGCCATCTCTAAGCGTAGCCTCAGCTCTTATTGAGGGTAACTTCTTGCAAAATAATAGTTGGCCCCTGGACCCATATTCAGAGACCATTTCTTTCTCACTGGAAGAAATGAGCAGGGCTATTGAATCTTGAGAAGCTGGAAGAGCTCTTGGACCCAATAAGGTACCGGGGGGGGGGGTCTGTACCATTCAGAGCCAGCAAAAAGGGGTCCTTACAACAACCTCCTGTCTAAATAGATTTTGGCTTGCAACAGGTTACCTGATTCCTGGTGTAAATAAAAGGTCAGACAAGAATGGACTGGTCAAGGTTGTTTTGTTGATTCCAGGCCAGAGATCCCCCTCTGTCTGGTCTCATTGCCTCAGAGAGAAACAGCAATTTAGGAAGTGGAGGGATAAGTGGGTTTCACTAGAGCTGGAGGAATCTTAATCTGACAAAGGGAAGATGCTGGTAGCTTCCTTCCTCCATCAACTACAACTGGTTTCAGGGAGGTGGGGTCTTAGATAGCAGTATGTGTAGGCTAGCATGTCAATTATATCCACACAAAGAATCTAGCAGGAAGGGTCTGACAAGTGGCGTACTAATCTCTGTCTATCATGAACCTCACAAAATGTACACCTGGTCATAAAACACAAACAAAGAGAAAGAAATCCAAAAACCATACACCCATATAGTGTCCTATATGTGAGTCTATGTATGTGTGAGAGCTGCAATGAGAGAACTTCTTTCTTGGCAAGAACCCTCACTCACCCGAGGGTGACATTCTTCATCATTGGGTTCCCTACTCACACCTGGACTGCAAGATCAACGGTGTGGGATTCAACTCCCCTGCGGGGAGAAGCTGAGATGTTTTAAGGATGAGCGATATTGTGATCATTCATGGTTCTTATCTATGTTACTACTATTATTAACTTTTTTCAGAAAGATGGTGGACCCAGAAAAGACACAGGGCATTGTCATTGTTATAGCATTTCCACCATGGACTAAATGAGCCTGGTTCAGGAGAATCACCAACTTGTGCAGCATGCACCCAGGTTCAAATGTACCCCACCATTCACCCAGCATCAGTAAACCACACATACGGTGCTTCCATACATAATGAAAACAAGAGACCACTGTTTGGGGGATCTGGACAGCCAATGGCCAATCTTCCCACTGCGACACAGGTTAAAAGTCTTGTGCCCATGCACTATTATTCTGCTGCAGCTAGGACCTGTCGCTGTATGGTCTGGGTTGATCAGCCAGTAGCCAATCTCACTCAGAATGGACACAATTTGGATATTCCCCAGTCATTAAAACCCCACCAATCAGAGAAGCCAAAGAATGGAGCATTTGGAGCATTTGTAAAGAACATACATTACTGTTTAGTTCAGGGAAATAATCACACTCATTTACTCCCTCAACATCTCATGATGATTATTCAGGGAAAGCTAAAAATGTTTGTATAATACAAGCTTTTTTAAAAGCACAAGTGCCACAACAGCAGTGTAGAGTTGGAAGAATCATGTCATTGTCAGTCTATGAGACACAGAAACTGGCCTGTTAAAAGATTGCATGCATCTTATGCAGAAATAAAAGAGGGGCTCAACTGCAGCGCACCTATTTAGCTCTGTAGTCAGGCAGTATGAAATCAGTTCTACACTGTTTGTTAAGAAACTATAAAGCATTTAACAAGACGATAAATCAACCGCGTTAGCAGGTCTATAAAGGCAATGTATAGAGGCTGTCTTTTAAGAATGACATATTTAAAAATGGATTATACAGACTAGGGGGCCGATTCAGATTCGGGCCGAAAAATATACTGACCGACTCGGTACGGGAATGTAGTCCGACCGACACGTACCGGCGCTGCCCGATCGGCGTAGTACGATGCAATGCATGTGAATTACGACCGACTCGTACGGAACACAGGCCGAACGACCGAACCGCACGGAAACCAGCTATCTGGCCGGGAAACTACGCGAATAGAACCGACCGACACGCACCAGGAATGAACCCAACAGAAACGTACCCGCGAACTCCGACCCGCGCAGTATGATGCAATGCGTGTAAAACCAGACCGAGTCGCAAGGAGCCCAAGCCGTACGACCGACACGCATACAAAACCGAGCCGAAGCAACCCAATACTCCGCGACTGACGCGTACGCCGCACATGAAACCTATCAGGAACACAGCTTGAAAGACTCGGAGAAGCCCGCACGAGCCAACTGCAGCGTCCTACTCGGTCAGAAGAACGTCTCCTACATGCCCAAAACCCACAAAGGAAAAATACAAAATAAGGGCCAAACAAGCAATGACAAAGTCAATAAATACAGGGGTGAAAAAACATGGAACAAAGACACACCCACAACTCCACCCATGTAAAGGCCACTAATCACTACCATGATCCTTTGCAAATTCAACTGACCTGCCAGCACAGAACACCATCAGACAGCAACCACAGACACACTCACAACTCATCCATCACACAAGCCACACACCATTAGCACCTCCCAAATAGCACCCTCACATACACCCAGCAAAACCTACACTCACCCACCCTCACTTGCACCCTCACACACACATATCAATACCCACCACCACCCATCACCATGCCCCCAAAGAAGAATCCAAAGTTCCTAGACAGTGAATTGGAAGTCCTGGTAGATGAAATCCTCAGGGTAGAGCCACAATTGTTTGGTACATTGGTCCAACAGACCCCCATGTCACAGAAAACCAAGATGTGGGAGAGGATCGTCGACAGGGTGAACGCACAATCACCATGTTTGCACACAAAGGAAGACATCCAGAACAGGTGGTATGATGTGCGCAGGAGGGTCAAGGACCTTCTCAAGAAGGATTACGCCTTGAGTCAGCGCACAGGCAGTGGCCCTCCTGCCAAACCAGTATACCTCAGGCCCTGGGAGGAGAAGGTGCGGGCCATCCTACCACCAGAGAGCGTACATGGACTATCAAACATCCCAGAGCCTGGTGAGTACACAACCAATATACCCAATATTGTGTGACAATACACACACATCACTGTCAAGGGGATAGTCAAACCATGCACCCTTAGCAAATCCACAGCAACCAAAAGATAATCATCCCAAGATGTGTATGTTAGTTAGATAAACACAATACATGCCATCTCATAGTGATATGTAACTGTGTCATGACATGTACAAACCTAACAACAAATAGAGCAAGGCAGTGGCACAAATCTAACCAACAAACACAGTCAGATATTTTGCCACCATTAGAACACCACCTCACAGGGAAGCTCACTGAAAGGAAGGAATTCTGTGTATGCTGGTGAAGTGAGTGTAGCCAATAGCATGATGGGAGTTGTAGTCACAGATATTGGTCACCCTCACAATTGGCCCATCAACACCACTCTGAACCATGCTCACATCACAGGGAGTGGAAAAGAACTGACAAGATGGCTGACACTGGGTACTGCTGTGGGGAGCACAAGATCCTGCTTGGAACTGTGCACCAACCAACAGCAGGACACCGCTGACTGACATCCTGAAAGCCAACTTGCACTCCCTGCAATGGAAGCACGTTCCATGGTGGGATATCTGGCTGGGTGGGAAGGATGACTGCCAGCTCTGACCATAGTTACAAGCAGCTTTTCTCACACCCCCCCTAAACACAAACTCCACACAACTCACCTGGGAGAATGCAATGCCTCACACTCTAATTAAATATCCCACAAAGAACAACCACACTGGGTTATGCTGTGTGAAGCACAGGGACACTTTTGGGACTTGTAGCCAAACAAACGCCAGGACAACACTGTCAGCCATCCTGTCAGCACAGGCACACTACCCCACAGGGAAGTAGAGTCAAAAGGAAGGAAGTATGGGCATCCTGGGAAGGGGGGGGTGTAGGCAATAACATGATGGGAGTGGTAGTCACAGCTCAACATCCCCCACCCACATGGCCCAGCAAGCTCACACTGAAGCATGCACACCTCACAGGCAGTGAAAAGCCACTTCAAAGATGTCTGACACTGGCCTCAGCTGTGGGGAGCACAAGGCCCTGCTGGGAACTGTGCACCAACCAACAGCAGGACACCACTGTCAGCCATCTTGCCATTGCTGTCACACTCACACACAGTGAAGTCGACTCAAAAAGAAGGAAGTATGGGCATGCTGGGAAGTGGGGCGTAGGCAATAGCATGATGGGAGTTGTAGTCACAGATATTGGTCACCCTCACAATTGGCCCATCAACACCACTCTGAACCATGCTCACATCACAGGGAGTGGAACAGAACTGACAAGATGGCTGACACTGGGTATTGGTGTGCGGAGCACAAGTCCCTGCTGGGAACTGTGCACCAACCAACAGCAGGACACCACTGCCAGCCATCTTGCCATTGCTGTCACACTCACACACAGTGAAGTCGACTCAAAAGGAAGGAAGTATGGGCATGCTGGGAAGGGTGGTGTAGGCAATAGAATGATGGGAGTTGTAGTCACAGATATTGGTCACCCTCACAATTGGCCCATCAACACCACTCTGAACCATGCTCACATCACAGGCAGTGAAAAGCCACTTCAAAGATGTCTGGCACTGGCCTCAGCTGTGGGGAGCACAATGCCCTGCTGTGAACTGTGCACCAACAAACAACAGGACCACACTGTCAGTCATCTTGCCATTGCTGTCACACTCACACACAGTGAAGTCGACTCAAAAGGAAGGAAGTATGGGCATGCTGGGAAGGGGGGTGTAGGCAATAGCATGATGGGAGTTGTAGTCACAGATATTGGTCACCCTCACAATTGGCCCATCAACACCACTCTGAACCATGCTCACATCACAGGGAGTGGAAAAGAACTGACAAGATGGCTGACACTGGGTACTGCTGTGGGGAGCACAAGGCCCTGCTGGGAACTGTGCCCCAACCAACAGCAGGACACCACTGTCAGCCATCTTGCCATTGCTGTCACACTCACACACAGTGAAGTCGACTCAAAAGGAAGGAAGTATGGGCATGCTGGGAAGGGTGGTGTAGGCAATAGCATGATGGGAGTTGTAGTCACAGATATTGGTCACCCTCACAATTGGCCCATCAACACCACTCTGAACCATGCTCACATCACAGGGAGTGGAAAAGAACTGACAAGATGGCTGACACTGGGTACTGCTGTGGGGGGCACAAGGCCCTGCTGGGAACTGTGCACCAACCAACAGCAGGACACCACTGTCAGCCATCTTGCCATTGCTGTCACACTCACACAGTGAAGTCGACTCAAAAGGAACGAAGTATGGGCATGCTGGGAAGGGTGGTGTAGGCAATAGCATGATGGGAGTTGTAGTCACAGATATTGGTCACCCTCACAATTGGCCCATCAACACCACTCTGAACCATGCTCACATCACAGGGAGTGGAAAAGAACTGACAAGATGGTTGACACTGGGTACTGCTGTGGGGAGCACAAGGCCCTGCTGGGAACTGGGCACCAACCAACAGCAGGACACCACTGACTGACATCCTGAAAGCTAACTTGCACTCCCTGCAATGGAAGCACGTTCCATGGTGGGATATCTGGCTGGGTGGGAAGGAGGACTGCCAGCTCTGACCATAGTTACAAGCAGCTTTTCTCACACACCCCCTTAACACAAACTCCACACAACTCACCTGGGAGGATGCAATGCCTCACACTCTAATTAAATATCCCACAAATAACAACCACACTGGGTTATGCTGTGTGAAGCACAGGGACACTTTTGGGACTTGTAGCCAAACAAACGCCAGGACAACACTGTCAGCCATCCTGTCAGCACAGGCACACTACCCCACAGGGAAGCAGATTCAAAAGGAAGGAAGTATGGGCATGCTGGGAAGGGGGTGTAGGCAATAGCATGATGGGAGTGGTAGTCACAGCTCAAAATCCCCCACCCACATGGCCCAGCAAGCTCACACTGAAGCATGCACACCTCACAGGGAGTGAAAAGCCACTTCTAAGATGTCTGACAATGGTGCTCTGTTGTGGGGAATACCAGGCCCTGCTGGGAACTGGGCACCAACCAACAGCAGGACACCACTGACTGACATCCTGAGAGTTAACCTGCACCCACTGCAAGGGTGGCATGCTTCATGGTGGGATAACTGGGCTGGGGGGAGAAGGAGGTGCGGATGTCAACCAAATACCACCAATGCTGGTCATGCACACACCTCAACATCCACATTGAAATGCATCAGGTTGGCAGGACAATGAGCCACACCAATATCAACCTCTGACTGTGACAACTTAGGACAATGCAATGTACAGGGCCGCATCCAGAAGTACAGTCACAACTGTCATGTGTTTGAACCATTGATGCCTGCAGAAACATAACATACATTGTGTGTCTCTTCCAAAAACAGGTGATGATGGGGACACAGAAGCAGATGAGGAGGAGTCCCTGTCCAGGCTCCAGTGGCCCCTGAGCTCTCTGGTGTGGAACAGCCTCTGCCCTCATCGGATGGCGAAGACCAACCTGGCACCTCCGGTGTGAGTCATCATGCAGCACCAGCAGGACCACCATCTGCACCCCCTGCACCCATTCCTCCAACATCTGGCAACACACAGACCACCCCCACCAACACGGACAGACCAAGGACACTGAATGACAACAGCACAGGGACCCCAGCCCACCGTGAAGCAACGGACAACAACCCCAGTACCAACCCGCAAGGGGGCCTAGGGTCACCTGTGCGTGCCACCGCAGGTCCCACAAGTGTGGCCAAGGGTGGTGGGAGGGGTGGTAGGCAGAGGTCGCTGTTTGCAGAGGGATCTGGACTGCATGATGACCCACAACTGGTACGCATTGCTGATGCGTACCAGAATAGCACCGGAGAGGTCAGCCAGGTAGTGGGGATCCTCAAGGACATTCAACAGCAGCAGGCTGCCCATCATGCCCGCTTGGACTCCCACATGTCCCGTGTGGACTCCCACATGTCCCGTGTGGAGACACACATGTCTGGCATGGAGTCCAAGTGGGACACATTGGAAGAACTGACAGCGGTGCAGAGGGACATATTGACATGCCTCCGCCAGATTAGCACCAACATGTCCACACCTCCCTGTGTGCCCACAACATCTGGTGCTGCAACAACTGCAACTGTCACAGGGAGGGAGGATGACTCTGGTGGAGAGTCCTCTGCACCGCAGCAGCCTGCACGTGAGGGTCCCCCCAGAAAGAAGAGGGGTCGTCCGAGGAAGGACAACTGAAAGGCCGATGGCCATGTACATCCCCCAGGAACCCAACACCTGTTCTGGAAATTCTCCTTTGTGTGCAAACTGTTCACCCTGTCGAATGCAACCCAACTCTCCCACATGACATGGGGAGTTTAAGTTGGACTAATGTATCAGATGACTGTGGACTTTACTCAGGACATTTCTGCTACCAACACTTCCAACTCATCTGGGAACTTTGGATTCCAATCCCAATGTACAGCACCCCATCCTGTGCACTTTCCTCACACATGTATGTAAATAAACTCACTAATACACCATACTTGCCTCTGTTGTGATTCCAACGTTGTTTTTGTCATGGAGATGATGATCTGCTAAATGACACTGTGCATGCTAACTGCTACAGCAAGTTCAACACCGTCATGTGAGTCATGGCGACGTGACACATATGAGGGAGACACACCACTAGGGCTACACAACACATACACACCAGGGCCATCTGACTCATCGCCTACACTGATGTTGCCAGGAAATACAGTGGAATGCACAGACACCACACCTATTCAGAGTCTGTGTTAACTAGCCCACAGGTGCAGTAAGAAAATGTCAGTCAGATGTGTGACCACAGACAACGCACATCCCAAAGTGAAGCACAGGTTTATTACACATTTGCAACATGTTGTTTCCACTACAGATGCAAGGTAATCCCACGTGGCAGTGGCCACACAGTCAACAAGTGTAGAAGAAATAAAGTCCAGGGGTGTGTGGCACATCACCTGTAGGGAAACGACTGCTTCCACCCTGGAAGCTGAATCATGGTGTCGGGGGATCCGAGTTGACCAAACAACTCTGAAAGTACCCTGTGAAGGACAGACATGACACACAGTCAAAAGCACTGAAGAACAGGACAGAACTGCAATACTCATGCCCAATACATGTCACAAGATACCTACACAAAACCAAGTTAGCATGCCAACACTGTTGGGGAGTACAGACTACCTATAAGGACACATCGCTGCACGCATCCAGTCAAGTAGCACATGGCCACACTCAAACAGCAACAGAGCACCACCAACACATATCATGCAAACTCAAATCATTGACATGACATCTCTGTATACTCACATTCAGCTGAAGAAGTTGGTGATGAGCTGTGTGCGGACATCACCCTCATCATCATCACTGGCATCGTGGCCCAGGCCAGGATCCTCCACAGGTGGCGGATGTTGGTCATCGTCATCCAGGATGAGAGGCAACTCATTCCGCACTGCCAGGTTGTGTAGCATGCAGCAGACGATGAACATCTTGCACACCTTTGCAGGGGCATATGGGAGGGCCCCTCCTGTCTTGTCCAGGCAGCGAAAGCGGCTCTTCAGGAGACCAAATGTCCGCTCGATCACTCTCCTGGTCCGACCATGTGCCTCATTGTAGCGCATCTGGGCTGGTGTCACAGGGTTCCTGAGGGGTGTCAGCAACCACGGCATGTTGGGGTATCCGGAGTCACCTACATACAGACAATTGCACATTAGCTGAGTTGGAAAAGAGGGTGGAATACAACATTGTAGAACACACACAATGGTACAAAGTCAGTACACACCGACAAGCCAGGCACGCTGGTTCTGAATCTGTGACATCATCCTCGGGATGCGACTACTCCTCATCACGTAGGCATCGTGTGCAGAACCGGGGAAACGTGCACACACATGTGAGATGCTCATATCTGCAAGACATACCACCAGAGCATTGATAGAATTGTAATGTTTCCTGTTCCTGTATGCCTGCTCATGTGCCTGTGGTGGTACCAAAGCCACAAGTGTCCCATCAATGGAGCCAATGAAATGTGGCATCCTCCCCAGGGCATAGAAGTCACTCTTGACGTCAGTGAGTTGTTGACGTTTAGGGAAATAGATGTACTGGTTCAGGTATCTCAACATCGCCTCCAAAACATCGCGTAGCACATGGCTGAACATGGTCTGTGACATCCCACCAGCAGACGCCACAGTGTGTTGAAAGTTACCGGTGGCAAAGAAGTGTAGGGCTGCCATCACCTTCACCTTGGTGGTCAGCGCTGTAGGGTATGGCCGGCCAGGTTGCAAATGTGGGGCCAACCGCACCGCCAATTCCTCAATCAGCGCGATACAAAAGGGGATGATGGACGGAACGTTTGAGCCAATCAAACACTCACCCCCAGTCAACTGATCTGGGTTTAATCCATCATCATTCTTTAGCTCACTCCACCACCCCAGTTCAGACATGGCCATATGCAAATCAGTCTGACCCTGTGCCTCATGGGAACAGTCCAGCCCGAACTGCCAAGCCATGTCTTCCCTGGACCGGAAACAAGCATCCTAGGACCGGTTTCTGGCATTTCAGCCGTCATCAGCCAGGCTTGCTTGAATCCAGTGGCAAAGTGAGCAAGGGACCCACGTCTGGGCATACCCCCGCCAACTTAGGGCGAACAAAGCGATACAAAAGGGGATGATGGACGGAACGTTTGAGCCAATCAAACACTCACCCCCAGTCAACTGATCTGGGTTTAATCCATCATCATTCTTTAGCTCACTCCACCACCCCAGTTCAGACATGGCCATATGCAAATCAGAGGCCTGTTGAAGCGGTTTCGTCGGATGCAGTCACGTTCAACCATGGTTGCAAGGTCAGGGAATGGTCTATGGACAGCTGGTGCCCTGCAGTGCATAAGTGAACAAAGAAAGATTGTCAGTCACCCCACATATGTGGCATTGACCATACTCAATATCACATGATACATCATTACGAGACACAAGTACTTGATGTGTGTGCCGTTCTGCATGGACATATATGGCACCTACATGGCCAACATCTAACATCACAGTTAAACATGTGTTGACAACAAGTTCCAGGTTTTGCTATGGGAAATCATTAGGCTGTGTCACAGTACCCATGTACTGCTGTCACGTTCCAAACACACACCACAGTGACAAGTGAGGACAGATGTGCCAAGGCAGCTCTTTGACAGGTAGATTCCCAGGGACCCTGTATTGCCACATGGACACTGGCATGACATGGCGTATCATGTACACGTCAGCAAAACAACCATGACTCCCACAGGTAGTGGCCCCTGTTGCCTCTGCAGGACAGACATGGATATCTGTGACACACACACGCACATCAAAGTCGATGCACAAACAATGTGGATGTGGAGACTGTCTCCCATTGTGCACATGGAATCAGAGACATCTGAAACACAACATGCACACAGACTGTGGAGGGCCATCACAATTGTGGCAATGGGTCACCCTGTGACGTACATACCTTCCCACATGGGACTCAGGGTGTATGTGACATGACATACACATACACAACCTGGAAATGTGACCATGCCACATGCTCTGAACTGAACAGTTGCACATCACAGTGGTCATGTGCACAACACACAAAGGATTCTGTCCCCATGAACACGTGCACAGCCTGGGAGTGGCTGCCCCCAAGTGCCACCAAAAAAACCACATGTTGACCCCCATACACACACAGGTAATGCAGCCTTACATGCCTTATGATACAGTGTGGACAGGCTGTGGTGTTGTAGGTGTGCCCCTGAGTCCCTGGCAAGTAATTCTGGCTGGCATACGTTCACCAGTGACAACCATGGTGACATATGCGAGTGACTTGTACAGGGACGTGTCGTACAGCAATGGACCGATCGGTGTGCACGCATTGGCCATTGCATATGATGTGGACGGATGGGTGTTGTGCTCCGAAATCCGCGTCGTACAGCAATGGACCGACCGGTGCGCACGCATTGGCCATTGCATATGATGAGGACGGATGCGTGTTGTGCTCCGAAATCCGCGTCGTACAGCAATGGACCGATCGGTGCGCACGCATTGGCCATTGCATATGATGTGGACGGATGCGTGTTGTGTTTAGAAATACGCGTTGTACAGCAATGGACCGATCAGTGCGCACGCATTGGCCATTGCATATGATGTGGACGGATGCGTGTTGTGTTTAGAAATATGCGTTGTACAGCAATGGCCATTGCATATGATGTGGACGGATGCGTGTTGTGTTTAGAAATACGCGTTGTACAACAATGGACCGATCGGTGCGCAGGCATTGGCCATTGCATATGATGTGGATGGATGCGTGTTGTTTTTCGAAATACGCGTCGTACAGCAATGGTCCGATCGGTGCGCACGCATTGGCTATGGCCTGACATAACGGACGCGTTTTCGAAGCTTTAACGAGTCGGATGCAGTGAATTCAGTTGGCCACCCACAACAATGTTGCAAATTCATGGGTGTCATGAAGTTGAACTTTTGAAGGATGCTGTGGGTTTGTATAAGTGGTGCAATTCCATGGATTGGCCAGATTCAGAAGATGCAAATGACTTGGACCTAACACTTTGGACACATGGGACAGTATCTGCCTCTGCAGCACACATATAATGCTGGCTGTTCCCCTGAGAGCTCACTTGCCTGCAGTATATGCTCCAGGACAACATCTGCCACCACCACTGCTGCTGTCTCTGCATCCTCTGGCTACTGCAATGGCACATACTGTGGATAGAGCCCCAGCCTTCAGCACTGAGGAGAACCAGGCCCTGCTGGACAGCCTCCTTCCACAGTACAGCAAGCTGTGTGGGAAACCAGGGGAGCAGGTGAGTGTGCTGTCCACTGCCTTACTAATTGTGCATGTTGTCTGACTAGCAAGACTTACAGTGTGTACACCAGTGGCTAGCATGCTCACTGAGTAGTTGTCACCCCCCAAAGTGTGTAGTCACATGCACTGAACAGGTATAGTGCAGTAACAGTGCATTCCAACACGGTTTGACTTCCCAGGCAATGATACCATTTAGTAACTGCTGGCAAACTGTTCATAGCCATAGTTGCACTACCTGTGTACATCATATGCCCCTGTGATTGAGACATGTCCAACTGTGTGATGCACGGAAATGTTGCATGTGTAGTAATGGCCTTTTCACTTTGTCATCCTCACAGGTTGATGCCCAGCAGAAGCAGGAGATCTGGCTGACCATCGTCCGGGCAGTACGATCTGTGGGGGTCTACAGGCGCAGGATCCGCAACTGCCAGAAGAGGTGGCAGGACCTTCGGGGCTGGACCCGGAGGATCGCAAGGGCCCAGCTGAAGCTGTCACCTCCTCGCAGGAGGGGTGGACACCAGACCCTGACCCCCCACATGCTCCAGATCCTGGCGGTGGTCTTCCCTGACCTGGATGGGCAGCTGAAGGCCAGACAGCAGCAAGGAGGGGGTAAGTGATATCCTTAACTGTGTACTATGACTAACATGCTCTATGCACTCCTTTAGCCTGGTTCCACTTCCACAGTACAACTGTCATGTCGTCCTGGACTCATGTCCCTCACTTGTGTCATGCCCCCTCCTCATCTGATACACAGGTGTGGCCCTTACAGTCTGTGACTTAGGTCACTTGGGTACTGTGTACTTGCAGTTACCTGTGGTTCAAGTTGGGGACAGCATCAGTTACAGGAACTTTGTGGTGGGCTGCATGGTTGGTACAATTGCTCACAATGCCTGTGATCTGACATATACTCTGGGTATGGCTTTGCTGTGTGTTCCAATTGCTGCTCTGATGCACCACATGTCTGGGGTATGTGCCACACACCCATGCTGCAGCAGAGACCAAGGTAGGAGCCTCAGAAGTATGTACATCATGTGTGTGACACATGCATAGCCACCTGTCTAGTGTTCAGGGTAATACCATGTTGCACATGGACCAGGACTGTAATGCCTACTCCGTACATCGAAGGCAGTCTGTTCTCCCACTCCCGTGTGTCAGCATACATATTGGGCATTGTGAAGAGTGCACTCAGGTGTATGCCTCTGTGTCACCGTGGTGTGGCCTTGCTTTTTGGACTCCTGGAGTGTTTAACAATTTGGGGTGGCCAGCCATCTGAGTTGTGACTATGGGATCTGCACATAGGTTAATGCATAGGTCTCTTATCCCTTGACTGTGCACAATGTTGTATGAAACATTGAGGTGCAGGCAGCTTTGGTTCATTCTCATCAGACGGTGAAGTGCTCATGTGTATGGATTTGTGTTTGCAGTCACTCAAATGTCTCATTTGATTGACGTGGGATCATCTTAGTCCTCATGATGTGGGTGGCCAGGGGTGCACATGTGCACCTGTCAGCTACAGGGCTTGCATTCCAAAAACTTCCATGATTGTGACACAGTGCAGACTGGTGTTGTGTGTATGCACTGCCCCTGTGACAGGAGACAGTTATGACTGACTTGTCAGACAGGCCTGTGCCATGACATTCCAATCGCAAAGGGTGATCCAGCAGTAGTGTGATATGTCCTGCATGCACACCATTGTCGCATTGTCTATCAGGACATGAGGACATCATTGTGTCTGGTGATGGAAGCAAAACCCGCATATCAACAGAGACTCTGCCCATCACTTTTCCTGACACATGTACTGAGTCAGTGGCAGGAGATGGCATGTGTTTGGAGTGACACATTTCCATATGTTCTCTTGGATGTCCAACAACTGTGTATGTGGTGCATGTGTGCACATATGATTAGTCGCATACAACAGGCAGCAGACAGATGGGTGCATGGACAGGTAGGATATGTGTGGCATGACTGACTGTCAGGCAGACAATGGGCTTCTTCAAATCAGTGTCAGCACTTATTGCAATGTCTAGCAAATGATGGCAGGGCTTGCTCTGTGATGTGCTGTACTTACTGTGGTGTGTGTGGTCAGTACAGGTGACTAATGTTGCTCTGTTTATCCTGATTGTTTGCAGATACATCCACGGCCACAGGAGGAGACAGCTCCACGGACCAAGAGGAGCGGCAGAGCCAGACTGGGTCCACTGCAGGGGAGAGCGAGGGACCCAGTGGCACGGAGGGTGAGGGGAGACACACTGAGGAGACCTCAGCTACGACCACCTCGGCTGGGGAAAACAGCACTTCCAGTTAGGACTCCCTTGTGGAGGCGGGTGTCAGCAGACCAGAGGCAACATCAAGCAAGTCTGTCCCGCCACCACCACCATCTCCACCCTCCCATCTGCTCCCATCCCACATGTCCGTGGAGGCTCCCGTGTAGGGGAGCGTGTCTCCTTTATGCCAGGCACCGCACCCCCTGCCTCTGTCCCCCCTGCTGCCCTGAGTGTGGAGTCTGTGGACTTGCTGAAACAGATCCATGTAGGGCAGACATCAATGCTGAGTGTCCTCCATGCACACACGGGTCTGTTGACACAACTGGTGTCATTCATGGAGGGCATGTCATCTGGCATGTCTGCACTACATCGGACCAATCAGTCCATGGCCTCCTCACTGACGGCAGCAGTGTCCCTCCTGCAACAGTCCCTCACCCCTCCTACCTCTGCCCCATCCACAATCCCCAGCACCCTACCTGTCCCAAGCACACACACACCGGCACCGGCACACACCAGCACAGACACAAGCAGCACACAGACACACAAGCCAAAATCCAGACGCACACGCATGCACAGTCAGGGGACTGATACCTCACTCACAGGGGATGGGGCCCACACACACACACACGCATCCACGAGCACTCCGCAGTCCTCTGATACCTCTCCCTCCAAAACCCCTTCCCTTGCCTCACCTGCAACCCCCCCCTCCCAGAAGCTCTTCCTCTGTGAGCTTGGCCTCTTCCCCACAGATCCATCTGACACGAAGTCCAGGCGGAAGAGGCAACCACCACACACAGAGGGGAGTGCCCCTCATACCTGGACACCCTCCCCCAGGCACAGGCAGACTGAGGACCCCATTCAAAAGTCCCCCCGGACGAGGAAGGGCAAGACCCCAGCACCACCACCACGCAGCTCCACCACACAGTCTCTCTCCTCCATCCCCCAGGCCACCACTCTACAGGTTCCACTGCCACACCCTGCCCCAGGTTCCCCCACACACCGATACCGCATCCCCAACTGCTTAGGCCCTCCCCCCTACCACTTGCTCTTCCACCCCCAAACCAGATGCTCTGCCTGTTTGTGCCACTGGTGTGGAGACCGGGTCCCCCCCTCTGTCCTGCCCACCTCATCTGCCCCCCTTCCACTCCCTTGGAGTTATGCACTGCAGTGGAGTCCACAACCACCCCGTCTGACTCAGGCACTGCAGTGGGGACCCAGTCCACTCCATCTGACCGGCCCACTGCAGTGGTTGCAGCACCCACACCATCTGACTTGTGCCCTACAGTGGTGCCGGCCCCCACTGAGTCAGACACCTCCACTGCAGTTGCCGGTGACACTCCTGCACCCACCACCCCTTCACTGCCTCCTTCTGGCATCCCCTGATCCTGTCCCTGCGGTGCCTGGCCTGCCCCTTGTATGCCCCTCCGAGGGGGATGTCCCCTGTCTGTACCAGTGCAGGCAAGCAATGGGTGATAAGTTGTCACATATCACCCTGTTGGGACTGTGTATTTGGACTGGCCATTGGCCTTAGTTTCTTTTGGACTTAAAATTTTAGTTTCACATTTGCTGAATAAAGCCTCTTTTTGTTTACTTGTGGTTTTTCTTTGGATGTACATGATGTAGATGAGTATCATCATGCATTTGCAGTTGTAATAGTGTTCAGATCAGGAAAATGAAGTGTTGCTGTGATGGACTCCATGTGGTCCATGGGATATGTGTCCTAATGTAGTCTGGATCTATAGCATCCTTTGCTGCAGTCTGAGGGTGTAATGTTCAGCATTTGACACAGGGATGTACGTTTTGCATTTGTAAATTAACATCTTTGGCTTACACTGATGCACATCTGGTGGGCTTACCACTGTTCAATGTTTCTATTTCCCTGACTGTGTGCCCATCTCCACTGGACATGCAGTTTACCACATCAATGTTGAAGGACTCATCTGTGTATACAGTGCAACTTGCTTGACATGTGTTTTGGGTGTATGCAGATGACTGACGTGACACTCCCATACCCAGGCTGATGTGAGCAGAGCCTTCAGTGTGTTGTAGTTGTTGACTCACTGACCGAGTGTTCTGCTGACATGTTTGAGTCGTGCACAGACAAGGTTTGGCACAGCGGACCTTCCTCAGGAGTGGACTGCCGTCATGGCAGTGTGTAATCCCGTGACATTGCCTGGGCCCGTGTTGTGTGTTGTGTGAGCATGTCTGTGTGTGTTCCCTTCCCTTTTCCTACACAGGCTGTGTCCCTACGGATGTTCCTGTTTGTGATGCTTGCTGATTTGTCCTGTGTTCATCCAGCATCTTGGACTTGGTTTCTCCGGGATGTGGGTGCATGGAAAACTAATGTTCATCAGGTTGTCATCCCTAGTTGTCTTTGTTGTCAGGGCTGGGGATGTGGGCAAACGCAGATGGGACACAGTCAGGATTCCCCTTGGCACTTGTTGGTTACACAAGTCATGTAATTTACAGTTTGTGGTAGCTTTCAGTGATTGTGACACGTTGTGTGTGTGACTGCTGCCACTCCTCAGGGTCAGAGCTGCAATGTTGGAAGTTGTCTATGTGTGTTCTTTGTGGGTCACCTTGGCTTCTTCATTGGTGTGTGACTGTGGCTGGGATCCCATTGATTGGGGTGGATTTCACGTCATGCCCATGTACGGCGTACTGTGCAGTGTGTCAGACATTCACGAGTCTTGTTGACTGGCCATGTGTGATAGGTTTCTGCACCTTAGTTCCCACCACCACCCCTGGGATTGTCATGGGTGCATGTGCAATGTCACCAGTCCATGTGAGCTTCACTGCTGCACATTGGTGGAGATCAAGGTGTGTAGTGTTGAGTGTGTGCAAATGTGAGTTGTTGCACGGCTAGACCCCTACCTCCATATTGGCCTTGGCTGACAGGCCGTGCTGATTGATTTGTGCTTGTGTAGGTGTGATGGTAGTTTGTTGCTCAGGACACATAGCTGTGGTTCACAGTGTGAACGACATCTACCTTTGTCATCACAGTGGGATTATCATGCAGGCTAGTGTCACCACAATGTGGGGTCCCTGGGGGTAGTGCTGTGGTGGGTCTGTCTCTTGCTGTGTTAGTTGCTGTTCCTACAAGCTTGTGTGACATGTGTAATTTGGCCTCCCTCTCATCTAACAATGCCTGATTGCCCACATAGGGGAATCCGATCCATGAGTTACTTTTGTGTGGCACTGTATACACATCTGTGTAATTGGGATTCAGGCCTCCTCATGTGTTGTGTGGTTGCCTGGGGACACTGGCACACCCCCCATCACCTGTTGTGTTTGATATGCAGAGTGAGGCTGCCTGTTTGTGTTTGTGCATCTGCACTACTGCATTGGCATATCTTTAGTGTGCCATTGGCTGTATGTTGTTTGGAGGATTTCCCCTGCTGTCCCTGGGACTCCTAGGTCATCAGTCAGCACAATAATCATGGTTTGTATGTCCCATTGCTGCCATGGTATGGTATTTGTTCACCTCACATCTACAGTCTCCACAGGATATCTACATTTGTGTGTCCATTGGTGCAGATATGTGAGTCTGCATTCTGATGGTCACTTCTGTCATTGTGTAACTGATAAATGTTGACAATGTCAGCCCCCATGGGTGATGTTTGTCTGCACATGGCCAAAGGTATGTTTTATTTGCACTGCACTGTTTGCCTCACCCAATCTATGTTGCTATGGGACACAACCACTACTTTGCCACTGATGTGTTTGTTGTTGTGTGACCAGGAATCATCCATGCTGTTTGGCAGTTGCAGCTTTTTTCATGACAACACTTACCTTTTGGTCACTGTGATGATGGGGGTTTAGACCCCATTGCCACAATGTTCAAAATGTGCTTCAGCTATGGACCCCACACTTACATTTTGGTCACTGTGATGATGGGGGTTTAGACCCCATTGCCACAATGTTCAAAATGTGCTTCAGTTATGGACCCCACACTTACCTTTTGGTCACTGTGATGATGGGGGTTTAGACCCCATTGCCACAATGTTCAAAATGTGCTTCAGTTATGGACCCCACACTTACCTTTTGGTCACTGTGATGATGGGGGTTTAGACCCCATTGCCATAATGTTCAATTGGGCTTCAGCTATGGACCCCACACTTACCTTTTGGTCACTGTGATGATGAGGGTTTAGACCCCATTGCCACAATGTTCAAAATGTGCTTCAGTTATGGACCCCACACTTACCTTTTGGTCACTGTGATGATGGGGTTTTAGACCCCATTCCCACAGTGGTCATGGTCTGCTTGCATTGTGGAGGCCACACACATTTATGTGTGACACATGTGATAGGGGGTCACATTGTATGTTCAATGTCATGTTCTATGCTGTAGGCATTTGACACAGACTACACACTCTTGTCATGATGTTGGGGGGATGTCTTTTTCTGACATTCCTTATGTTGGAGTATGCTGGTTGTGTCATGCATTACCCGTCCTATGAGTGGGGATGGTAGTAGTGGTAGGCATCCAGGCCCCCATGAGTAGGGGTGGTGGTAGTGGTAGGCATCCAGGCCCCCATGAGTAGGGGTGGTGGTAGTGGTAAGCATCCATCCCCCTATGAGTGGGGATGGTAGTAGTGACAGGCATCCAGGCCCCCATGAGTAGGGGTGGTGTTAGTGGTAGGCATCCATCCCCCTATGAGTGGGGATGGTAGTAGTGACAGGCATCCAGGCCCCCATGAGTAGGGGTGGTGTTAGTGGTAGGCATCAATCACCCTATGAGTGGGGATGGTAGTAGTGACAGGCATCCAGGCCCCCATGAGTAGGGGTGGTGTTAGTGGTAGGCAACCATCACCCTATGAGTGGGGATGGTAGTTGTGGCAGGCATCCAGGCCCACATGAGTAGGGGTGGTGTTAGTGGTAGGCATCCATCCCCCTATGAGTGGGGATGGAAGTAGTGACATGCATCCAGGCCCCCATGAGTAGGGGTGGTGGTTGTGGTAGGCATCCATCCCCCTATGAGTGGGGATGGTAGTAGTGACAGGCATCCAGGCCCACATGAGTAGGGGTGGTGGTAGTGGTAGGCATCCAGGCCCCCATGATTAGGGGTGGTGTTAGTGGTAGGCATCCATCCCCCTATGAGTGGGGATGGTAGTAGTGACAGGCATCCAGGCCCCCATGAGTAGGGGTAGTGGTAGGCATCCAGGCCCCCCTGAGTAGGGGTGGTGGTAGTGGTAGTCATCCAGGTCCCCATGAGTAGGGTGGTGGTAGTGGTAGGCATACATCCCCTATGAGTGGGGATGGTAGTAGTGACAGGCATCCAGGCCCCCATGAGTAGGGGTGGTGTTAGTGGTAGGCATCCATCCCCCTATGAGTGGGGATGGTAGTAGTGACAGGCATCCAGGCCCCCATGAGTAGGGGTAGTGGTAGGCATCCAGGCCCCCTGAGTAGGGGTGGTGGTAGTGGTAGTCATCCAGGTCCCCATGAGTAGGGTGGTGGTAGTGGTAGGCATACATCCCCCTATGAGTGGGGATGGTAGTAGTGACAGGCATCCAGGCCCCCATGAGTAGGGGTGGTGTTAGTGGTAGGCATCCATCCCCCTATGAGTGGGGATGGTAGTAGTGACAGGCATCCAGGCCCCCATGAGTAGGCGTGGTGTTAGTGGTAGGCATCAATCACCCTATGAGTGGGGATGGTAGTTGTGGCAGGCATCCAGGCCCACATGAGTAGGGGTGGTGTTAGTGGTAGGCATCCATCCCCCTATGAGTGGGGATGGTAGTAGTGACAGGCATCCAGGCCCCCATGAGTAGGGGTGGTGGTTGTGGTAGGCATCCATCCCCCTATGAGTGGGGATGGTAGTAGTGACAGGCATCCAGGCCCCCATGAGTAGGGGTGGTGGTAGTGGTAGGCATCCAGGCCCCCATGAGTAGGGGTAGTGGTAGGCATCCAGGCCCCCCTGAGTAGGGGTGGTGGTAGTGGTAGTCATCCAGGTCCCCATGAGTAGGGTGGTGGTAGTGGTAGGCATACATCCCCCTATGAGTGGGGATGGTAGTAGTGACAGGCATCCAGGCCCACATGAGTAGGGGTGGTGGTAGTGGTAGGCATCCAGGCCCCCATGAGTAGGGGTGGTGTTAGTGGTAGGCATCCATCCACCTATGAGTGGGGATGGTAGTAGTGACAGGCATCCAGGCCCCCATGAGTAGGGGTGGTGTTAGTGGTAGGCATCCATCCCCCTATGAGTGGGGATGGTAGTAGTGACAGGCATCCAGGCCCACATGAGTAGGGGTGGTGTTAGTGGTAGGCATCCATCCCCCTATGAGTCGGGATGGTAGTAGTGACAGGCATCCAGGCCCACATGAGTAGGGGTGGTGGTAGTGGTAGGCATCCAGGCCCCCATGAGTAGGGGTGGTAGTAGTGGTAGGCATCCAGGCCCCCCTGAGTAGGGGTGGTGGTAGTGGTAGGCATCCAGGCCCCCATGAGTAGGATGGTGGTAGTGGTAGGCATCCATCCCCCTATGAGTGGGGATGGTAGTAGTGACAGGCATCCAGGCCCACATGAGTAGGGGTTGTGGTAGTGGTAGGCATCCAGGCCCCCATGAGTAGGGGTGGTAGGCATCCATCCCCCTATGAGTGGGGATGGTAGTAGTGAAAGGCATCCAGGCCCACATGAGTAGGGGTGGTGGTAGTGGTAGGCATCCAGGCCCCCATGAGTAGGGGTGGTGTTAGTGGTAGGCATCCATCCCCCTATGAGTGGGGATGGTAGTAGTGACAGGCATCCAGGCCCCCATGAGTAGGGGTGGTGTTAGTGGTAGGCATCCATCCCCCTATGAGTGGGGATGGTAGTAGTGACAGGCATCCAGGCCCCCATGAGTAGGGGTGGTGGTAGTGGTAGCCATCCAGGCCCCCATGAGTAGGGTGGTGGTAGTGGTAGGCATCCATCCCCCTATGAGTGGGGATGGTAGTAGTGACAGGCATCCAAGCCCACATGAGATGGGGTGGTGGTAGGGATAGGCATCCAGGCCCCCATGAGTAGGGGTGGTGTTAGTGCTAGGCATCCATCCCCCTATGAGTGGGGATGGTAGTAGTGACAGGCATCCAGGCCCCCATGAGTAGGGGTGGTGTTAGTGGTAGGCATCCATCCCCCTATGAGTGGGGATGGTAGTAGTGACAGGCATCCAGGCCCACATGAGTAGGGATGGTGTTAGTGGTAGGCATCCATCCCCCTATGAGTGGGGATGGTAGTAGTGACAGGCATCCAGGCCCCCATGAGTAGGGGTGGTGTTAGTGGTAGGCATCCATCCCCCTATGAGTGGGGATGGTAGTAGTGACAGGCATCCAGGCCCACATGAGTAGGGGTGGTGTTAGTGGTAGCATCCATCCCCCTATGAGTGGGGATGGTAGTAGTGACAGGCATCCAGGCCCCCATGAGTAGGGGTGGTGTTAGTGGTAGGCATCCATCCCCCTATGAGTGGGGATGGTAGTTGTGACAGGCATCCAGGCCCCCATGAGTAGGGGTGGTGTTAGTGGTAGGCATCCATCACCCTATGAGTGGGGATGGTAGTTGTGGCAGGCATCCAGGCCCACATGAGTAGGGGTGGTGTTAGTGGTAGGCATCCATCCCCCTATGAGTGGGGATGGAAGTAGTGACAGGCATCCAGGCCCCCACGAGTAGGGGTGGTGGTTGTGGTAGGCATCCATCCCCCTATGAGTGGGGATGGTAGTAGTGACAGGCATCCAGGCCCACATGAGTAGGGGTGGTGGTAGTGGTAGGCATCCAGGCCCCCATGAGTAGGGGTGGTGTTAGTGGTAGGCATCCATCCCCCTATGAGTGGGGATGGTAGTAGTGACAGGCATCCAGGCCCCCATGAGTAGGGGTGGTGGTAGTGGTAGGCATCCAGGCCCCCATGAGTATGGGTAGTGGTAGGCATCCAGGCCCCCCTGAGTAGGGGTGGTGGTAGTGGTAGTCATCCAGGTCCCCATGAGTAGGGTGGTGGTAGTGGTAGGCATACATCCCCCTATGAGTGGGGATGGTAGTAGTGACAGGCATCCAGGCCCCCATGAGTGGGGGTGGTGTTTGTGGTAGGCATCCATCCCCCTATGAGTGGGGATGGTAGTAGTGACAGGCATCCAGGCCCCCATGAGTAGGGGTGGTGTTAGTGGTAGGCATCAATCACCCTATGAGTGGGGATGGTAGTTGTGGCAGGCATCCAGGCCCACATGAGTAGGGGTGGTGTTAGTGGTAGGCATCCAGGCCCACATGAGTAGGGGTGGTGGTAGTGGTAGGCATCCAGGCCCCCATGAATAGGGTGGTGGTAGTGGTAGGCATCCAGGCCCCCATGAGTAGGATGGTGGTAGTGGTAGGCATCCATCCCCCTATGAGTGGGGATGGTAGTAGTGACAGGCATCCAGGCCCACATGAGTAGGGGTTGTGGTAGTGGTAGGCATCCAGGCCCCCATGAGTAGGGGTGGTGGAAGTGGTAGGCATCCATGCCCCTATGAGTGGGGATGGTAGTAGTGACAGGCATCCAGGCCCACATGAGTAGGGGTGGTGGTAGTGGTAGGCATCCAGGCCCCCATGAGTAGGGGTGGTGTTAGTGGTAGGCATCCATCCCCCTATGAGTGGGGATGGTAGTAGTGACAGGCATCCAGGCCCCCATGAGTAGGGGTGGTGTTAGTGGTAGGCATCCATCCCCCTATGAGTGGGGATGGTAGTAGTGACAGGCATCCAGGCCCCCATGAGTAGGGGTGGTGGTAGTGGTAGCCATCCAGGCCCCCATGAGTAGGGTGGTGGTAGTGGTAGGCATCCATCCCCCTATGAGTGGGGATGGTAGTAGTGACAGGCATCCAAGCCCACATGAGTAGGGGTGGTGGTACGGGTAGGCATCCAGGCCCCCATGAGTAGGGGTGGTGTTAGTGGTAGGCATCCATCCCCCTATGAGTAGGGATGGTAGTAGTGACAGGCATCCAGGCCCCCATGAGTAGGGGTGGTGGTAGTGGTAGCCATCCAGGCCCCCATGAGTAGGGTGGTGGTAGTGGTAGGCATCCATCCCCCTATGAGTGGGGATGGTAGTAGTGACAGGCATCCAGGCCCCCATGAGTAGGGGTGGTGTTAGTGGTAGGCATCCATCCCCCTATGAGTGGGGATGGTAGTAGTGACAGGCATCCAGGCCCCCATGAGTAGGGGTGGTGGTAGTGGTAGCCATCCAGGCCCCCATGAGTAGGGTGGTGGTAGTGGTAGGCATCCATCCCCCTATGAGTGGGGATGGTAGTAGTGACAGGCATCCAAGCCCACATGAGTAGGGGTGGTAGTAGTGACAGGCATCCTGGCCCCCATGAGTAGGGGTGGTGTTAGTGGTAGGCATCCATCCCCCTATGAGTGGGGATGGTAGTAGTGACAGGCATCCAGGCCCCCATGAGTAGGGGTGGTGGTAGTGGTAGCCATCCAGGCCCCCATGAGTAGGGTGGTGGTAGTGGTAGGCATCCATCCCCCTATGAGTGGGGATGGTAGTAGTGACAGGCATCCAGGCCCACATGAGTAGGGGTGGTGTTAGTGGTAGGCATCCATCCCCCTATAAGTGGGGATGGTAGTAGTGACAGGCATCCAGGCCCACATGAGTAGGGGTGGTGGTAGTGGTAGGCATCCAGGCCCCCATGAGTAGGGGTGGTGGTAGTGGTAGGCATCCAGGCCCCCCTGAGAAGGGGTGGTGGTAGTGGTATGCATCCAGGCCCCCATGAGTAGGGTGGTGGTAGGCATCCAGGCCCCCATGAGTAGGGTGGTGGTAGTGGTAGGCATCCATCCCCCTATGAGTGGGGATGGTAGTAGTGACAGGCATCCAGGCCCACATGAGTAGGGGTGGTGTTAGTGGTAGGCATCCATCCCCCTATGAGTGGGGATGGTAGTAGTGATAGGCATCCAGGCCCACATGAGTAGGGGTGGTGGTAGTGGTAGGCATCCAGGCCCCCATGAGTAGGGGTGGTGGTAGTGGTAGGCATCCAGGCCCCCATGAGTAGGGGTGGTGGTAGTGGTAGGCATCCAGGCCCCCATGAGTAGGGTGGTGGTAGTGGTAGGCATCCATCCCCCTATGAGTGGGGATGGTAGTAGTGACAGGCATCCAGGCCCACATGAGTAGGGGTGGTGGTAGTGGTAGGCATCCAGGCCCCCATGAGTAGGGGTGGTGGTAGTGGTAGGCATCCATCGCCCTATGAGTGGGGATGGTAGTAGTGACAGGCATCCATGCCCACATTAGTAGGGGTGGTGGTAGCGGTAGGCATCCAGGCCCCCATGAGTACGGGTGGTGTTAGTGGTAGGCATCCATCCCCGTATGATTGAGGATGGTGGTAGTGACAGGCATCCAGGCCCCCATGAGTAGGGGTGGTGTTAGTGGTAGGCATCCATCCCCCTATGAGTGGGGATGGTAGTAGTGACAGGCATCCAGGCCCCCATGAGTAGGGGTGGTGGTAGTGGTAGCCATCCAGGCCCCCATGAGTAGGGTGGTGGTAGAGGTAGGCATCCATCCCCCTATGAGTGGGGATGGTAGTAGTGACAGGCATCCAGGCCCACATGAGTAGGGATGGTGGTAGTGGTAGGCATCCAGGCCAACATGAGTAGGGGTGGTTTTAGTGGTAGGCATCCATCCCCCTATGAGTGGGGATGGTAGTAGTGACAGGCATCCAGGCCCCCATGAGTAGGGGTGGTGGTAGTGGTAGCCATCCAGGCCCCCATGAGTAGGGTGGTGGTAGTGGTAGGCATCTATCCCCCTATGAGTGGGGATGGTAGTAGTGACAGGCATCCAGGCCCACATGAGTAGGGGTGGTGGTAGTGGTAGGCATCCAGGCCCCCATGAGTAGTGGTGGTGTTAGTGGTAGGCATCCATCCCCCTATGAGTGGGGATGGTAGTAGTGACAGGCATCCAGGCCCCCATGAGTAGGGGTGGTGTTAGTGGTAGGCATCCATCCCCCTGTGAGTGGGGATGGTAGTAGTGACAGGCATCCAGGCCCACATGAGTAGGGGTGGTGTTAGTGGTAGGCATCCATCCCACTATGAGTGGGGATGGTAGTAGTGACAGGCATCCAGGCCCACAGGAGTAGGGGTGGTGGTAGTGGTAGGCATCCAGGCCCCCATGAGTAGGGGTGGTGGTAGTGGTAGGCATCCAGGCCCCCCTGAGTAGGAGTGGTGGTAGTGGTAGGCATCCAGGCCCCCATGAGTAGGGTGGTGGTAGTGGTAGGCATCCAGGCCCCCATGAGTAGGGTGGTGGTAGTGGTAGGCATCCATCCTCCTATGAGTGGGGATGGTAGTAGTGACAGGCATCCAGGCCCACATGAGTAGGGGTGGTGGTAGTGGTAGGCATCCAGGCCCCCATGAGTAGGGGTGGTGTTAGTGGTAGGCATCCATCCCCCTATGAGTGGGGATGGTAGTAGTGACAGGCATCCAGGCCCCCATGAGTAGGGGTGGGGTTAGTGGTAGGCATCCATCCCCCTATGAGTGGGGATGGTAGTAGTGATAGGCATCCAGGCCCACATGAGTAGGGGTGGTGGTAGTGGTAGGCATCCAGGCCCCCATGAGTAGGGGTGGTGGTAGTGGTAGGCATCCAGGCTCCCCTGAGTAGGGGTGGTGGTAGTGGTAGGCATCCAGGCCCCCATGAGTAGGGTGGTGGTAGGGGTAGGCATCCATCCCCCTATGAGTGGGGATGGTAGTAGTGACAGGCATCCAGGCCCACATGAGTAGGGGTGGTGGTAGTGGTAGGCATCCATCCCCCTATGAGTGGGGATGGTAGTAGTGACAGGCATCCAGGCCCACATGAGTAGGGGTGGTGGTAGTGGTAGGCATCCAGGCCCCCATGAGTAGGGGTGGTGTTAGTGGTAGGCATCCATCCCCCTATGAGTGGGGATGGTAGTAGTGACAGGCATCCAGGCCCACATGAGTAGGGGTGGTGGTAGTGGTAGCCATCAGGCCCCTATGGGTGTGTATGGCATTGGTGATAGCCATCCCGCCCCTATGGTTCGGCTGTTGCTAGTGTACGTCATTTCTGCATCCCTATGTGTGTGTGACATATGTCGGGTATGTGTCGTTTGTTTGTGTATTGAGTGTTTGACTTACCGTCTGCGCCGTACACGTCCGTACCGGTTCCGGTAATAGATGTAGAGTATTGGTAGGACCTGCGCGATGGGATTCATGGTTGGGTCGTCTCGTTCGGGTTTCTCGTGGCTTCGACTCGTACTCGTCGCTGGCTTGTTCGTCTCGTAGCCGTGGATCGTCTTGTGGCGCGAATCGGAGCTTATGTGCAGCTCTCCCGGATGCTCTGACGTGCCGGACGTAGCGACGGGTTCAGCGCGTACGGAAGGCGCATCGTACTAGTCCGGCCGGAAGGTGCTGTATATTTACTTCCGTGCGACTCGATTCAGCGTTTACGGATCCGGCTCGGGCGGGGAACAGGAGCTGGAATGGGTACGTACGGCTGGGTCGGAATCTGAGCAGTTATGCGCATCGTACTTGCTCGTTCGGATGACTGTTCGAATCGGTCGGGAAACACGCGTTCGGCTTGTTTTTTTCCGGACGAATAGTGTTAGGTGCGCTTCCGGCCGAGATCGGAATCGGCCCCTAGATCTTTGATCCGCTGCTCCTGACACTTGTTTTTAAAGGAATTATACTTGAATGATGATGTCATTTATCAACCATGCTGTCATTTAGTCACATTTTGTTTTTGTTGCCGAACATATCTGTAAAGGCATCTGATAAAAACATTGGCTGACATTTGGCTATGGTTAGACCTGACACCCTTAGGTGGAAGTCCTTCGAAAGATTTTCCTTCACCCCTCCTGTTTTCTGAACCCGGGTTTGTTGGCTTTTAGGACTCTGCAATTTACCAATTCGATATAGTGCTAAAGTGCTTGTGCTCTCTCCTTTATATATGGTAAAATTTGGCTTACTCCCAATTGGCACATTTTATTTACTTATAAGTCCCTAGTAACATGGTATCCAGGGCCTGTAAATTAAATGCTGCTAATGGGCCTGCAGCACTTATTGTGCCAACTACTAAGTAGCCCTTTATACATATCTCAGGCCTGCCATTGCAGCCAGTAGTGTGCAGTTTTAAGCTGTCAATTTGCCTTGGCAGAATAGACATTTTGCCAAGCCTAAAACTCCCCTTTTAATACTTATAAGTAAACCACAGGGTAGACCTACCAGCCCATAGGACAGGGTGAAGTGCAGTTGAAAAGTTGGACATGTACTTTTAAGTTTAACACCCCTGCTAGTGAAAAACTCACAATTTATTATTCACCACTGTGAATCCTACCTCTTCCGTAGGATAACATTGAGTTACCTTATTATTTTTTAATAAGTGATAACTTTTGTTTGGGAGCAGGTTGGAGTGTCATGTTTGGTGTCTGCAGTTTTTGTCATAGCATGAATAGCAGCTGAATGGACTCTGAGACACTGAATCACACATTTAAAAAATGAGAAAGTAGGCATTCATAATTGAAAGAATATACATTTTACAATGACAACAACTGCTTAAAAACTCTGAAGAAAATCTGTGACAAGCTAATAATTTCAGATACATCTGGCGTTCTTCACCTTTTCAACAAGCTCAAATGCAATAAATAACAGGATAGAAGACACCCATAATTGAGAAAATAGATGCACTGCAGTGCCAACAACTGCATTGGAAAGATCTAAGAGGAGACTCACACAACTCACACTGTATTTAGCGACCAGTGATTCCACAATGCTCTGCGCTTTGATCCAAATAGAACAGTTAAAAAACAAAGAAAAACATGAGCATGAAGGACTTTGTTACAGAACAATATTTAAACCCATTTGCCTACAGTTCTGAGTCCTGAAGAGGGCCCCTAATGATCGTTGGGTTAAAAACGCGTCAGCTGCTTGATATGTAGGGCGTGTACCTATGTGAAAGAGAATTAAAGGCTGACAGGGAATGATTGGTGCAAAATAAACTGAATGGTCAGATCCCTGTGTAGACCTCAAACAAAAAAAAAGGTTAAGTTAACACTCCTAGGTTAGAAGCTAAATCAGAAGGGGCTGAGTAAGTACCCTATTCAACATATATGTGACGCCTCTGGCCAAATTAATCAGGGCCCACGGTGGTATTGTATGCCGACGACACACAGATTGTTATTTCCTTTTCCACAAGTGTAGATACCGTGGCGAGGAGATTCCACAGATGTCTTGAGCACATCATGGAATGGATGCATAAGAATTACCTCAAATTAAACACGGACAAAACGGAGGTCATGGAGTTTGGAAATGGACCTCCTATTTGGAATCAATCCTGGTGGCCGGCGGTTGCAGGGGCTTGCCCGGACCCGGACCCAGTGGTTAAAGTGAGCAATTTGGGATTTCTGTGTGATGCCCAGCTAAACCTATCAGGGTAGATTAACCTGGTGACATCATTTTCTTCTTTCTACTAAATATTCTGCATAAAATCCTGCCTTTTATTCCTTCAGACCTAAGAAAAACCATTGTAGTTGCTCTAATTCTCTCTCGAATTGAATAATGTAACGCACTTTACTTAGGTGTTGACAAATGTCAACTGACAAAACTGCAATCACTGGAAAATGCTGCGTGCGAATATTGCTCAACATTCCTAAATACCACCACATTTCTAGCAGCATCAGGAAGCTTCATTGGCTTCCAGTCAGGCAACGCATCGAATTTAAGGTGCTATGCCTGGTGCATAAAGCACTCTATGGAGGAGGGCTAATGGACTTTCAGAAACTCTTTCAGTGGTACGCCCCCGTCTGAATCTTAGATCGGCCATTAGAGCATTGGTTCAGGTTCCTAAAATCAATAGGGCAAGATGGGGAGGCAGATGCCTCGCATATCGAGCCTCGAAGCTCAGGAATGAGCTACCAACCCATATTATGCTTCAACTCACCAGATCCCTGTTTAGGAAAATGGTCAAAACCTGGCTATTCCCTACATAGGAATGCTCTGACTCCTCCTGGTCCTTTTTTTTGCTTTCTTTGCAAACCCTGCCGCCAAGACGCCTCGGCATTCGTGCTCTCTACAAGTTTGTTATTTACTTCCTTACTTACTTAAGGACATTACACTTTGTGCACCTTTTGGTTCCTTTCAATTTAAGAACTAGTATATTGAATGTTACATGTTTTCTGTCATGTGTTTTCATGATGTGTTTATCAATTCATAGTAGTGTCAATGCGTTGATGTCTCTTTGATGTGGGAGATGTAATGTATGATGTTGTGCTTTGTTACATGAAGGTGTTTCTCCTCTGTTACTGACAGTTATATGTTGAATGGATAATTTCTGATGTGCAATGTGAAAATTAAAGGGTGATCACAATAATTAAGTTGTGTGATCACAAATTAAAATCATTTTGTTGTTAAAACAGAGTCAGTGCTGGCGCATGTTTGTTTCAGGGACTTTTCGAAAGCTGGTATTTTCTTTTTCTAACCATTTGCTGCCTGCAACCTGTTTCTTGAGTCAAATGTCTAGGTATAGTTGGCAATTGGTCTTTGTGTATTCCTTCCACACAGCCACACAATAGAGGGCTTGAGTGTTGCCAGTATGTGCCATCCATGGGAGGTTGGGGGGCAACGCTGTGCACAGTCCTGCACAGTCTTACTTGCACTTCAAAGACACTGTCTCAGCTCACACACAAAGAACTTCACATTAACGTATTGTACCTGCAGACAGACTGGCACTAGGACAGGGAGGCAAGAAATTTCAAACACCTCCATGGGGAGAAATCTCCAGAAGCTTCTTCCATTTCAAAGCTAGCAAAAGATATAAATATGGTAAGCTCAGTTTCACTCTTAAGATCATTTCTGGACCAGTGGATGACTCAGAATAATAACTGCTCAGCTGCCTTGCTGCTGGAAAGACTGCATTGCTGCCCTTTAGCAAGAAGGGCCACCCTGCTGCCTCAAGAAAGATGACTTGACCTGCTCCTTGAACCCAGAACCATCAGAGTGACTCCAAGGGCTAGCTGACTGGCCACCTGTTCTGAGCTACAGGGACATAACAAGCTCCAGAGACCTACCCTGCATCTGCCCAGCTGCCCAGACTCCACTGTACCTGCCTGTGCCCTGCTGCTGGCCTGTGCTGAAGTGAGTCCTGATCCCCAAGAGGTTCCTCTCAGGTCCTAGATCCTTGGCTGGCATCAGAGTGTACTCCTCCTGGCCTAACTGTGTGTTTCCTCAGAACTGAGGAAGCATGACGCAACTCAACACAGCGCAATGGAGGACCTCACAGCCCCTGATCGATGTTCTTATCTGAACCAAAGCAATACTTTCAGCTGTTTTTACAGCAGCTGGGTTAATAATGATGTTTCAGTGCTATTTGCATGGCTACTGGCCAAATTGTGCATACTGTCTCCTTAGGAGGGTACAACTGCTACAATTTGCTGGCAGGCTGCTCCTTTATGAAAATAAGCTTTTGTACACCATCTTTTTTTCGATTTACCACTCCAATGGTGTCCACCATCTTGGAATAGTATTTTTTTTTAATTGCTGCCCTACCATAACACATGCATGCATTATATGTCATCATGCGGCAGCCAGCATACACTCATGAGGCATATGTGCACATGTGTGATGAAGATAGCACACCAATACATCTTTGCACTTGTTTGCTGCCAATGCTATTCAGTATTGGCAGTATGTTTGCATTGGCAAAGCCAAAAGGCAAGACTGATTGGTTTTGCCAATGCTTGTTCTTTTTTATTTCAGTGAGATTGTTTGTTGATTTTGTACTGAATGGAAACAGAAGTTTATAATCAAGTAATGGAGGACATATTTGAATTCTAGTCTTGGCACATCCAGGATCGGATGCTTACGAGGCAGTGATAAACAAGACTAATTGCAAAGGCAATTCACCACACACTACTTCCCAAATATTCAGCAAGCAAATGAAGTTGATGTAAACTAGGACAAGGTTGTAAGCACAGTAGTCTGAACAAGTTCGAAGCTGACTCGTATAGTCTTTTTCTTCAAGTTTCCTGCACAAATTGTTCCTAAGATCAATGGTCTTGTTCCTGAATCTCACAATGTGCATTAACACATTATAAAATAATCCACTTATAATATATTTAATCTTATCATCAAAGCTGCAAGATACACTTCTATATAAAAGATGAAAACTCGAAACATGCTTTACATAAGCTCTCTTATAGTGATAATTGTCATTTTGGTAAAATCATAATAAATTGTGGGGCATATTACCATGGATTAGCGATATTTATCGCTAACCGCGCTTAGCGCGTTATTTGGTAACGCCACCTATCGCTGGAAATTAGCGCTGAGATAACACCCTATTAGTAAGGTTTATCTCCATAGCGATAATATTTCCAGCGATAGCGGCAAAATGCGAGAATATCGCTGGAAAACCAGCGATATTCTTGCATTAACGCTAAGGTGGATTCAGCATTAGAATCCACCTCCTATACTTCATACAGGTAAGTCATCCTCACTAGCAGGTGTTAAAATCTAGCGATAAACGCGCTTAGCGCAAATTATTATATCGCTTCGCCTGCCTTGCTAATAGGGGGTAGTGGTGTTAGCGACTGTTTTCAGTCGCTTTTAGTAGGGAATGCCTTCCTTGCATGTCATTAGCGATAATTATCGCTGACATGCAAGAGCGATGGAAACGCGGCCTCTAACGCCTGAAAGCTGTCGCTAACGCCTGTTAGCGACAGCTTGCTAATAGGGCGATAAAATTATCGCCGCTTTAGCGGCACTTTTTGCCGCTAAAGCGGCGATAAAGCCCTTGATAATATGCCCCTGTATTGTTGCAGAGCAGGGTAAAATGCACGTTTTTCCCTTTGAAAATATAACAGCAGCTTGAAAGAACAATTCATATCCATGATCTTAGCTAGAGGCGCTGGCTCTATTGATGGAAAAAGCATTTTGATGTTATCTACCATAAGATGTATTATGTCTTTTCGCCCTGCTCTTCTCGGTTTTCATTTCGGATTAGAGAGTGAGTAGTGCGCCTCTTACATAGAAAACCAAACTGCGGAAATGATTTAATAGGCTCCAAATGCGGCTATGAACTTCATTGTTCATATTACATGGTTACGCATGTTAATTCATTCAATAATTATTTACATAGTATATGTCTTTATTATTGAAAACGCCATCAATCACATTTCAAAGTTTTCTTAATGAATGAGGGTCGCAGAAAATGTAATAGACAGAAAAAACATATTTCTATGTAAACACCCTCAGAAGGGCAAGCTGACAGCAGAATACTGACTGCCACTATATTGTCATGATAAGCATATACAGGTAGGTATAGATATACACAATTTAACTCCAAGTCAATTTACCTTGACAACATCTAAGCATAATTAGTGAAAATGTGTTAAACTTAACATTTGGAGAGAAGGTCGACTGAGGAAGGACCTCCTCCTCACAAGCATTGTGGTGGTGCACCAACAAAACTCTAAATCATCAATGTAGTGTTTTCTTTTCTGAGGGATAAGGCTTCTCTGGAGACGATAGAGAAAGAGGTGAGGGACTACTTATATTGAAGGAAATTATAGGGTGGGATTTGTCAAACATAATGCTCCTGTTTCCAAGCTACCACACAGACGCTTGACAAGCGAATGAAAACTGAAAAGTTGTTGTGGTATGCAATCATTATGTACGACTACATTAGAGTTGGAGCTTAAGTTTTCCACTCAGGTGGAATTTATTCCAAATCGAACAAAACACACATTTTGAGACAGAAGTGAAAAGACAAGTAGTTCATTGACATAAGGAAGATTGTGCTAAAAGGGGGGAACGTGATGGGATAGATGGAGTGAAGAATGCTATGTTTTTAAAGAATTATGAAGAACAGTACTCTTCCGAGAGCACAGTGACTGTAGCTGCTGTAGACAGTATTTTTAATAGACTACATTTGCCCATGCTGTATGAGAATAATAGTAGGATGGTAAGTGAGGGTACCTTTCCAGCACTTATATCAAAATGTTCCCAATGCACAGATAGTTTTCTCCCAGTGCATTAGTGATATTTTCACATTTTGTCTGTGTGAGAGCACCATGGTTTCATGGTAGTCTTCCCCAGGAAGGATACTGGTGAATAGGTCATTAGACAGCTAAGCAAAATTGGGTGGGCAGTCCAATGTCATTCCTGATGGTCTCTTAGATGCAAATGAGTGCTCCAGATGATGGAACCAGTTGGAGCTCCATCATTACAAATTCCACCCATTTCTACACAAGACAGTGCAATGAAGTAAAGGGTGCATTGGCATCCTCCCTTTTTTGACAGATGTCACATTGCCATTTTCAAAATGAAATGAGGCCAGCAGTGATAAACACATTGGAAAAGTGCCTATTAAAGTGGCCTTGTAGTAATACATTAAGGTGTTCGCATACACAACCTTGCACACTACTCAAACACATGTGCACAATGCTGCAGGTGTGCTGATATTGGTGGTGGCATGCCTTATCGTGCACATGACCAGTCACATTCACAGTGCATCCGCAGTTTGGCGTCAGAGAGAGATGTGTCCTTGTGCAGGCAATTTGTATGTGCGTGGTGATGTGGCAAGGGGGAAAATCTGACATCACCTGCATTTCCAGGCAATGTGCCCCCTTGCCTGTTCATGAGATGCAGTCCGGTGTACACCAAGTGGGGAAACATCTAGTGAGTCTGCATACCACACACACATGCAATGTCACAACAAATTGACCATGTAGGCCGCTGGATAAAAGTTGCACATCCAAAATTGCACACAAACAGCACACTTCACTCAAAGGGCGATGGAATACAATGAGCAGGGGGACATGCCTACAACACCACAGTACGTGGACAATGCAGATCAGGAATGTCTCACACAAATATGTACTGCATGCCTTGTCTGTGTGACATACTCCCTGAACCACAATGTGCCTGTAAAGCGGTCTCACTGCCAAAGTATGACAACAAGCAAGGACAGCAAATTTGAAACAAATAATGACAAACGCCCAAATTCCACCCTCAACCCTTAGCTAAAATTGCACTCCTACACCCCCAAGTGTACACATCTGCCATACAGAAAACAGCATCCCACATCAGTCCTGACGTGAGTTGGCCATCACACCATCATGTGCAATTCAACGTAACTGTTTGGTAAGTCAACTGTGACAGTGAACAAATATGCAGTCAGGTAGTTATCATCCACACGCTAAGCCAGGCATTGAATACCAGAAACAGGACAGCAGGTAACATCCATGTCAGCAGCTGCGTGGCACATACACAAACACACATCACCCGCCCATTTGCATCTCTTGTGAGGGTGGTGGTGACCAGGCCTGAGCACCATAAATAGGCATCATGAAATGCACATACATCAGAAAACTGACCACTTTCACACCACACGTGGGGTCAACCTTGAGCGTATTGGGTGTTGACACTATGGGGCATATTATCAAGCCCCTATCGCCACCACAACGTCACTCTTTGTGATGTTTGGGTGGTGATAGGGTCAGCGCCCCATTATCAAGGCAGCGTTAAGTGACTTAACGTGTCTTAAAGCCACGTTAAGTGGCTTTATGCTGCCTTGAGAATAGGGCCCCTTTCACGCCAAACTTTGTGTGAAAGGGGGCGTGCAGTGGGTGTTGTGGTGGGCGTCCCACCACAACACCCATTGAAGTCGACGCTGCCATCCATTATCAAGGTAGGCGATTATAAGTGGCAGTGCCGATCTCAACACCAGAAAAATCCTGGGCCTAAGGTTGCAAAACTAGGAGAAATGCATTAATTCCCCTTGTTTTTGCTTGTTTCATGTGTGTTGCCTTGTGCAGCCCACATGGAAAAAGCTAAATACCTTGGTATGTTCATGTACAGGAAGGTGTCCCTTCCTGTACATGAACAAACAGTACTTCAAAATGCCATTTTGTAACTTCCATGTGTGCTGCACGAAGCAGCACACATGAAACTTACAAAATGTCTTCTTAGGTTTGTTCATGTGCAGGAAGGAACTACTACCTACACATAAACAAACCTCCCTGCTCGCAGACACCCTTGCACTCTGGTGCAAGGGTGCCTGCGCTGGTGCTAAGCTGTGTAATTTTGTGCCATCGCAGGGGGAAATGCCAGGCTGCACCATATCCTTGTTGACATGGTGCAGCCTGGCGTTACCAAAGTGGTGGCGCGAGGCTTGAAGCCAAGATGGCTAACGCCTCTCTCCGCCACCTCCTTGGTAACATGTCCCTGTCTGTTCAGACAGCAACAACAATAGAAACTCACGCCGAACCATACTCACAACAGGTAAGCCAAACGGAGGGCAGTAAGCAATACATGCAAGAAAAAACATGAAGGATGACATGCACACAAGACAAATCACAATAGACAAAGCAACATGGATGTCCATGTGTACTACATAGTGCAGCACATGTTGAAGCAGCAAGTAAGCTCTCATTGCTAATGTACCTAAACAGTAGATAACTGTATTAACTCACACATAACTATACTTGCACAAAACACATGCACATGTGCAGTACCCTGCAATGCTGCGTGTCCGTGAGCCACATTGACAAGGCAAGTGACAGTGCATGATGAATAGCATGCCTGCAGGCCCAACATATGAACATGGTGCAGGCCACCTCACTGAGGTGGCTGAGTGTGGACAACATCCTTAAACAAGCAAGTCACACTCTGACACATCCTCGTGTACATACAACCCCTGACGTCAACAAGACATTTGATGTCAAACAATGCACAAGTCTCCCAACTCTGACCAAGACCCATATTCCACCCACTTCACCTCATCCCAGCATTGTAAATGCACAGAACTTAAAGGCTCACTGCCTGAAAGGTATAACGGGCAGCTAAACCAAAGCTGCAGGTGCCACCATCACACAATGCAGTGCACACACATACAAATCTGAGCACATCAACATTGACTACTATGGGGGCCAAATTGTATTACTCCCACAAATGAACAGAGGACACAACTTGTGACCATTGTGTGTAGATATTGTACAATCACATTTGTCATAGCTGGAAACTGTGAGATGACAATGTACAACAACAACATCACATCCGCGATGTCCTCAAAATCATCACTATCCTGCAACAAATAGGCATCTCCTCAAAAACAGTCTGAATGTACACTGTACTTCAGTCTGCTTGTAAACTCATCCAATGCATGATCGTACATGATGAACACTGTTAAACTGTATCTCCCCTATCACATTGCAGAGGGAGAGACATCACCTCCTTGACAGCAGACTGGCCCAACATTCACTGATGACGAGGATGATTACCCCACCATCAATCAGGAAGAACTCCAACATCTACTAGACTCCTTCAGCACCCCACCTCCAGGAGCAGGGCAACCCAGCAGCATTGCAGCAACCCCACCCCCTGCACAAACCAGCCAGCAGCAAGCACCTCCCACCACAGCTGGCTCCCAGGACCTTGAGGACCCACACCTGGCCTTCCAACGCCGTGTGCTAGAGGTCCAGCGGGAGATGGCTGAACAGGTGCGGGTGGGGTTTGAGAGCCTTGTGGACAAACTCGAGGCCATACGTGGGTGTCTGAGTCCCATCCGGGACCACATGCAGAAGATCACGGACACCCACAGCCCGCTCGATGCTCTCCAACAGTCCATGGCTGACATTGCTGGAGTCATGATTCTGAGACAACAACAACTGTCTGCTCAGAGTGGCTCCAGCAAAGTCAGCCAGGACTTGGCCAACATCTGTCGGATAATGGAGAGCATGGAGCAGATGCAGCCACAAGATATGGCAGCCAGGGCCGCACACCAGCGCGATGTAGCTGGGATCTATCATGCCCTGCACCTGCTCATCACTTCATTGCTGCCACAAGGTCTGGCACCGATGAATGCTGCTGCTGCTTCCACATCCTCAGCTCCACCACCTGATGTGTCAGTGCCTCACAGTGCTGCACCCACTATACCACCACCCACATGTGAGGCACATGACAGATCAGAGGACGAAGAGGAGTATGAAAGTGCATTTGTGCTAAGGAAAAAGTGGTAGCATCCATCGACGCCAAAATGCCAGTTTTCTCCTTGGTGCCGGGCTTAGTATCATGCCACGGAAAATCTTCTTGCACTGTCTTCCACTGTCCCCCGACAATCACCTTGGACCTCCGCATGGACTGCCATATCACTGTTTTATTGCCAATGACACTGCAATCAGCCTGTGGACTGAACTATGCCTCTTCCCTTGGACCTGTTACCACCAAATGACTCTGTCTGGCCCTCTAACGGGCATCCATGCAATGTGGGCATGTATGGCCAAGCACTGGTCCTGTCTTCATCCTCTGAATGTAAATAAAATTATTTAACTCACACAGATGTGTGTCGTTCTAGACCAATCAAGTTTAGAAGTATGTAAAAAGTGTTAGGACACTGATTCACCCAGAAGGTACACCAAGGGAAATACAAGCAATGAACCTGTTTTACCTGATACAGATAGGCAGTGAGATGGGCGTGTATGTGTGAACTAGCTGTGCCCCCATTGCTACAAAACAACCATCTAGCAATATACCAACCTAGCCCCACGTTCATTAAGGAAAAGGCATGTGTGCTAAAAGGTCCTAGTCTGTTGCAGGCCACAAGTAGTGTCCTCCTTAACACTTGAAAACAAATATCTCTTGGCGTATTTACTCACACACTACGTGGTAGACAAAGCCTGTTGTGATAGTGCATATTGCATGTCACATCCCAAAATGTTGCCCACCATATTCACATTTATGAAGACACGGAAGGGCACATGTCCACCATACACATACGGAACCACAATGTCTGCCTCAGTGAAGTAGATTTGCAAATAGGGGCTCACCCCAAAGTGCAAGGCATCAGTCAGCCCCTCCCTGTCGACAAACGATGCAACCTAAAATTTGACCCCTCTCATGCTGTGACCACTCCGAGCGTATCGGGCAATGTGTGTAGGGATGTGTGGGGCACTGCACTCAGCATTTAGTCAGATGCACGGCCAACATTTCAAGGGTGGCATCACCATGAGCCAATGGCAGAAGTAACAGCTGGGACAAGTCTCTATGACACTGTCACTACAGGGAGCAATGCAACATTTCCCCCCTTGTGTGCAGCAGAACACTGTGCCACCAACCAAACGTCAGCTGGGACAATATCATAACTTCACAAGTCCAGTGAGTCACGAAAGGCATTTAGGAAAAGTGAACTCAGTAAACCAAAATACTACTCCTAAATGCCATTTGTGAGTAACGTGAAATTACAAGTCATCACTTACTCTCAGATTACTCTTGTGAATCAGGAACACTGTTGTTCCATGTGCTGTACACAATGCACACCGAAATTTAAAATATCATGCATGGTCCGGAGACTGAGCATACATGCAAAGGAACATATCTTGCAAAGGAAGTGGACACACTGGCACTACGCAGCAAGTGTGGCCAGGTCTGTGCAATGTAGATGGATTCTGCGCCAGGGGCATCTGACATGCAGGTGTGTGACGGAATCTGTGGAACCTGGCGCCTACATCCGTCTCCATGATGGATGACAGTAGCTAACTGTATTAACTCGCCATGCCATCTTACTAGGTTGTGTGCGAAATGGGCAACAATGTGCTGTCTAAATCCGTGAGTCACACTGAAGATGTAGAACGTCACAGACGACTGTCCCTAGACTAGGACGTGAATCCAAATTGCCACCCTGTCATCCATGCAAGTTCCCTGTGCTCACATCTAAGGTATCCTGACACAATACATCCTGCAAACTAACATGTCATGAGCAGACTTACATATTCCAATGGATAGTCAGTGATGGCAAGAGTTGCATACAATGGAATGAGCCACACTCCCCAACATCATCCCTGACATAAGTGCAAGTAGAAATCCAAAGTATCAAACTTTTATTGGTACATTAAAAAAATAGAAGTAACCTAAACTAACACTTATCACTAGAACTACTTCTAAAATATAAACTAACTAGAAAAATCTTACTTAACTAATCCTAAACACGCAACAACATATCCTAGACATCAACCCCCTCCCACCCTTAAGGCACACCACGAAACAGGACAAAGACATCTAAGCTATACATAAACTAACTACACATGTAACCTACACAAAGATATACTTTTTTATATTTTTTTCTTTTTACATTTTTATTAACAAGAAAACATCAACCCCCACTCAAAGGAAAAGGAAACTTATCCCCAAATACGGATTACTAATTAAAATTTAAAATCTACCTTAGAAGCTAACACTACCTAAAACCTTCACTAAAACTACACTACCTAACAATCAAATTACTAACCTAACACTGCCTAATAATAGATATTAAAACATTGGGGGAAGGGAGAAGAGGGGGATGGGGTCCAACAGGTCCAGCCATCATGGCAGTCCAAAGTGTTTCTTAATGTCTGAAACTTGTCTGTTCACCTCAGACACTTCACGCCTGATGTCAGCCAGGGACACAATAATGTCATGAAGGAGCCTCCTGTCCCGCACTGTATATTGGACCAATTGATCGCCAGTTGCAGGTGGGACCGTGCATTGGGGGGGTGTGGCTGTAGGGGGATGTGCCACCTGTCCAGGCTGGGACCCACCACTGACGCCTGAGGGGCCTGAGATGGGCTGTGTGACATCTGAGCAATCTCAGGCACCGCCTTCCATGTACCCTTCTTCCGTTCCACCCGGTACCTCTTTGCCATGTTGCGGTACCCCTTTGCCACCTTCTTAACATGTTTGAAACGGTCCTTCCGCACCTGGAAGGCATGCAGTTGGCCTGGCATCATGTTGTCTGTAAAATATACACAAAGGCAAATTAGAGTCCCTTAGACAATGTCAATGTCCTCCATACACATCTGTAATACAAGATCACTTAAACATGGGAGCCTACACTCCAGAGTAACTATGTGAAGTCAGCAAGTGACCTGGACAACGACATGTTGAAACATGGATCAGTGACTACATGCTGGGGAGACTGACATGACAGAGCATGGCATGGTACATGTACTGTCACTACCAAATTAGACTAACAGTGCCAATCGATTGTTCCATTACATACCCGGGCTGAGGGTGACATGTACAAGCAATTGGAGGAGGGAAGCGTTAGCCCCCCGTGTATAGCACCACCCTCATCCTCTCCAGTGACACAGTGCTGCATGATAGGTACAAAGCCCATATGCAGGCATGTGTGTCCCCCAGCACATGTGGGCGCGTCATCAAGTCTGCGCCAACACAGGCAATCTTGCACCAGAGTGCAAGGGTGTCTGTGTGACGGGGGGCTTGTGAATGTTTTTGTAGGTTACCCTACCTGCCCTGGAACAATCCTGGGACAGCCCTACTCACACTTTCAACTATGCTGCATGAAGCAGCACACATGGAAACCCGTTGTGTGGCTGAACGATGACTTATACATGATGCGCAGTTGCGCTCTCCAACACTACTACACAATATGTGAAGTGTTGCTGCAGAGAGGGGGAAACATCTTTTCCTCTAAATTCACAGTCAATCATGCATGTCTTGTATCCGCTAGGATCACTCCATAGTGAATCAAGATACGCTGGCCATAACAACGCAAACAGTCACACTGCATTCGCCTTTGTGACGGCACCCTGGAGTCATGATGCTCATAGTGTTTTTTGGGGTAATGCTTATTCACAGATAGCGTTGGCGAGCCCTGCATTGTTAAATAAAAGTCAAAGCATTGAAGGCAGAGCTAGAGCTTGCGTGGTAAATGCGTGCACAGAAATAACACCAATTGGGACAGAGGAGTTCCCACACCTGATCTAGAGTCAATCAGGGAATGGCCTCAAGTAGACAGCTTGTCAACACAATTGCAGTGGCCATACATGCCAATGTGATTAATTTGGCCTACTTTGCTGTGTGTTAGGGGAACGTGCCATTGATATGCATGGCTCACAGATACACACTGCCACTACTCTGAAGATGGCATGCAGCATACCTACAAATTCACATTTGCAAACTGTGTCTGCGCACTAACGGACTGAAATGCACTGCCTCCTTGTGCATCATCATGCCCACTTGCACAGTCATCTCAGGTAAGGATGTACATGCATTCAATGTCATCGGATGATCATCAGCAAGCCCACATACATGTCTCCTGTCCTATCAGTGTTCTCTGCAATCCACAGGCATGTGCTGTGGTGACAGAACCCATGGACCTAGGGGCATATTGACAAGGAAGTGGCGGAGACAGGCGTTCGCCTCCTCAGATTAACGCCTCCCTCCGCCACTTTGCTAATGCAAGTCTGCACCCTATTTCCAAGGATGTGGTGCAGACTTGCGTTTCCCCAGCGATGGTGTTACGTCTCACAACTTAGCGCGTACGCAGGCACCCTTGCACCAGAGTGCAAGGGTGTGTGTGTGCAGGTGAGTTTCGTTTCTGTACAGGAAGGTGCCCCTTCATGCACAGATTCAATCCTAGAATACCATGTTGTAACTATCATGTGTGCACACAGGGAAGATACATTAGGGAAAAATGAAATATGTTTCTGTATGTACTGGAAGGGCCACCTTGCTGTACTTATACACACCATGTCATTTTTCTATTCCCATGTGTGCTGCACAAGGCAGCTCACATGTAAAAAGAAAACATGATGAGCCAAAAGCATTCCTGCTCATTTGGCCAGATTACAACCGGGATGTCATAGTTGTTAAATTGTGCACTGGCAACTATCAATGCCGCACTCGGACATAGGGGGCAGCCTCAAATACAATGGGTGTTGCTGTGGAACGCCAACCACAACACCCAATGCACGCCCCTTTCACACTAAACACAGCGTGACAGTTTACCTCATTGACAAGTAAGCTTTAATAAACGTGGACTGTATTAACGCTGCTTCGTTCATGATGCTAGGCCCCTATTGACAACACAACTTCGATGAAAGTGATGTTGACTTTGCTATATAGGCTCGATGATTTGCACCTTACTTTCAATGTGTATCACTGACTGGGGATGGGCCAAGTCACAACTGTGAGACCAATGCATTTGTCAAAAGTCACTTACCGATAAGTGCACACTTTTGACTTCCAACAAAACATCATCACACTGTAGGCAAGGTAGATGTGATACACACCCATACTTCATACTACAACGTTGATCATTTGACCCAGACATCCATGCCACCGCAACATGCCAGTATATGACGTTCCAACTCACCAGTGACGTGTGGGTCCTCGAAGCTGTCGATGTCCCCCTGTGTGATTGGTGGCCGTCCATCTGTGAGACAAGTAAAGAAATATGTGTTGGTATTAGACTTCAAATCATATGTGTCGTATTCCTCATACCAATCATCACCGTGACAGCAAATGCTACGTAACTGTAGTGTTGCGTTTCATGTTGACTACATGATTGGGTCCACTTTGACTGCCATTCACACCAGACCTGTGACCTGCTGATTTGGGACAAACAAGACTGTAATGCTAGCTAACATGCCCATAATAGTAGTGTGAGTCATCCACAAGGCACCATTACTACATGCATCATGATGTTCCACATGCACTTTGTACGATTGAGTTGCTGCAGATTGCACAAAGCAGTTACACAGAGGTTGTTGGTGTATGACAACCTGGAGATGTCCAATTTCCTTAGACCATTTGTTCCTATACAATACTTTGTCACACAGCAACTATGTTCACAGGGCAGCGTAGCTAACGTAACACAAATCATGAGGACAGCATTTTGACACAACGTTTTGGCCAGCACACAGCTCACATGGACAATTCCTTGGATGGTTCATGTACAGTCACCCCTGCTGTACCCAAACAATCTTCTGCCTGCACGCACATTTTGCACAGGTGTGCCAGCTATGGCAGTACATTGCTAAGTGTTGGTCCAGCGCAGTGGGTGACACAGACTTGCACCATATGCCTGTCAATGTGATGCAGCGTTGTGTCTCGGATTTGCCAACATGATGCGCAAACGCTTTGCGTCTCCCACCTCAATCAGCAACCATTTCTCAGTTTGACACCAGTGTCACACACGTCCTAATTTCCATTCGTTACAGTATACACGATTAAATGTGGAGTTTGTGCTTACCACCCTGTAGGCCTGCCATGACTCCCACGTAGTCCAGGAGGTCTGCTTCACGTGCAAGCATGTCCTGCCAGCGCTACTTCCACTGGCGCACTGTACGGTCCACTCCAAAGAACCTGAGCATCTGCACCCGCACACGCTCCCACCTCAGCTTCCGCACAGTCACATTGTATCCTTGCAGGATACGGCCTCCTCTCTGCAACATCAGGGGCAGGTGGAATTTAATCAGCCACAGGAAGCCCCCCAATGCCCCTTCGGACATCCTGCCCTCCCTGCCCACAGCCGGCATCTCCCTGCACACCTGTGAGCCTACAGCCAGTAAAAAAATTAAATTACCCTCTAAAATATCCCCTACAACAATGTTAGTGTACTACCCCAAGACAGACACCCGACAAAAATTAGGACAGGAGACAGTAAAACACAACAAATTAGTACACATCACTTCACAGACACTATCAACAGGACACAGGACACAGCAACACTCTCCAAATCTCCAAACTGCAGCACACACCACCAAACACCTCCAACACTATCTAACATCACCAGCAATGTGCTCAAAAGAGAAAGTGAAAGTGCAGAACACTACTCCAGTAGACAGGAAGCATGCAGGCATCACTTCCTGCCTCTTTGCGGCCCGTTTTTGAGTTAGCGGTGGAAATCTGCACACAAATAGTCACATGAGTAATATTTTGTATTGCACAAAGTGTTGCGCGATGTATTTTAACATCGGGCGGATGGAAAAAAAAGATTGCGTTGTCGTTTTAGCGGCAAGATCTGCACGCTAAGAGCAAATCAGTACACAGATGTACAGTCTTAGTGCTAAAATCATGTCAGAGCCCTGTAACAATATGATAGGCTTGGTTAGCACTCAAATGACACCATGAATATAATGTTTCACAACACATGACACCCTAACTTGCAACATGCAACACAGGTTACACCATAATTGCATATCTAACAACAGAACCATCAATCAATCAGGGGAATGTTAAGTATGCTACTCACCCGTGGGGGTCACAAGGCGTAGGGGCATGACTTCGGCACGCTTCCAGATGTCTGTGAACGTGCATGTGTTGAAGGTGATGTTGATGTTGCGTAGTGCTTCGTGTGTGATGGCAGATGCGGACTCTGTAGAAGATGTGAGGGGGCCAGGGGTCTGTGTGGGCCCCCAAGCGGATGCCTTACATAGCGGAGGCGGTGTCTTCATCCATGCCTGCTGTCCATTTGGTGATGGCGATCTGGTTGGTGTTTCAGGGGTGCTGGTGGTCCGGCTGCTGCGTCCAGTTTGTGGTCCACATACTTGTCGTAGAGGTTGTTGATCTTGGGGTGGAAGTGTCTTCCAAGCTAATTGCTTATGACACACAGAAAAGCATATTTTACCCCATTGCACGCCCTATTTTCATTATTTTACCCCATTGCATGCCCTATTTTCATTATTTGACCCCATTGCACGCCCTATTTTCATGTTTTACCCCATTGCACGCCCTATTTTCATATTTTCCCCCATTGCACACCCTATTTTCATATTTTGCCACATTGCACGCCCTTTTTTCATATTTTACCCCATTGCTCGCCCTATTTTCCTATGTTACCACATTGCACGCCCTATTTTCATATTTTACCCCATTGCACGCCCAATTTTCATATTTTACCCCATTGCACGCCCTAGTTTCATGTTTTACCCCATTGCACGCCCTATTTTCATATTTTACCCCATTGCACGCCCTAAGTTTCATTATTTAACACAACGTACACACTCCAATAAATTATTGACCACTAACAACACACTACAATTGTGAATTTATTCACAGATGACAACCTATATTTCATGGATTACACAAAAGGACACGCAACAATTTTTAATTGGGTAGCCCAATTTGCACCATGAAGACTCTAAGCTTACACATTTGACACACTGAAATGCATCTCTGTACTGAGGAGACATTCCCTGCACGAACAGAGGTTTGTGATTTTCTTTGCACTTATTGTGCAATGTACACTTTTCAGAGTGATGTACTCATGCAGGAGAGTAACATGCAGACAGGGTATGGGTGTATTGTTCTTTATTGGCACAAACCGTGATTGGGGTCATTTTGCACTGAGATACATTTGATGGGGACTGTCACAATGTGACATGCTCAGTTGAAGAAATTGTTTATTATTCGGTTCCTTCGGGCAGTTCCTGCTGCATTTGCTGTGGGGTGTGCGCCACCTGCCTCATCTTCATCATCATCCTGGTCATCATCCGGTGCAGCAGGCACTTGAATCCATGGAGCATTGGTGCACACACATATGTTGTGCAATACACAACATGCAAGGATGATTTTGTTGACCATTTCAGGGCTGTACAGCAGTCTGCCACCTGTGATGTCCAGGCAATGGAAATGTGACTTTAGCACGCCAAATTTGCGCTCCACAATGGACCGGGTGCGTCTGTGGGCCGCATTATACTGCCTCTGGGCCTGGGTGGTGGGGTTTCGGAGGGGTGTCATCATCCACGGACAGAGTGCATATCCTTGGTCACCTGTAACATGTGATGGCGAGACGTGTACATTATTGGTTGTGCCGGCTGTGTTGTTGGTGTTGATGGTTTTGTGGTGTGTCTTTTATGCTATGTTGGATTTCATGTTAGCCATGTGTTGCTTCTGACTGGTTACCAGCATCAATGCAATTTACATTGCCTCACAGTTGATACTCCCTCCCCCAATCCAATTTGATTGTGTGCACTGCACGCTTGCATAACTGGCTCTTCTACCGTCTATCGATGTCACTCATCCACCCTCCTCACAGTCAATGCCATGTGAACGTTTAAATGACAATAGGCCACACCAGACACGGTTCACGTTCAGTTCTGCTGCTGCTGCTTACCTGCCCCACCGCACAACACATGCTGTTTCATGTCCCGAGCTGCCACAAATCAACAGTCAGCAGCCCCCTCGCATGCACGGCCCATTGAGGGCAGGTACGCTTCACCCACAAAATTAGCATCATCAGGCGCAACACCGTCCACTCCCTGGACTACGTACTCATTCGTGAGCGTAGCCTCCAAATCACATACCACGACTACTCAAAATCCATTTTACTCTGGGAAATCTTTGCTGACATCAGACTGTCCCAGATCTTCACCACACTGAGCCACATGGCAGGGCACACCTTTGACAGCTTATTTGCATGTGTAGAATTTGTCCAGTTCATCAACCCCACTAAAAGCACATGTATTGACCACTTACGCATGCACTTCCTTGTTGATGTACTCCAAGCCACCATTGACCAGATGCAGACCCCGACAAAGTTGGTGTAGCTCAGTCACCGAGGAGATGCTACACACCACAATCAACAGCAACACCCACAACGCTGCAGTCGTCGCCATTGGCGCTAGGCCGCATTTTACAGACATGTATCTCCAACTGCACATACACCCTTGTCCCACTATGCAACTGCAACTTACAGCAGGCAATGAATGCCACCTCGGTCACCAACAACCTCTAAGTTGGCAGATGCATCTGCTGACACATGGAGAGGAGCTGGTGCAAGCTTGGGGATACCAGTAAACAGCACCACCGACACTGGCACAATGCTCATATTCACCATCAACAATATGCCCACACACCAAAATGGGCTTCCAGGAAGGTTTGCTGTGAGTTGCAACATGGATGATCAACAGCTGGGGTGTGCTATACACAGAGGAAACATGAGTCCTCATCCTCGTAACAGAACAATCAGCATGTGGCATCACCTGGTGGGCCAACCCCTTCGGATGCCCCCACCCCAATTCTGGGTACCTAGGCCCCTTATTTGGCTCCTCCCTCTCCATGTACCTACAGGTGTACGCAGTGGGCTGCAGCTGCTTCGCCTACCTCTGCATCCTCCATGCAACCTTCCAATGGATCCCCCCATTGTCGGGTAAGATAGTGACCCACACAGTCATTGCCATCAGGCTGGGCTACGGAAACACACTATATGCCCACATGGGCACGTCTGCGGTCAGCTTAGTCCCGACTGTCCAGCACAACACCTACACACTGGGCCTTGTGTTCATGCTTTCATTATGGATCGGGTCCCTCCATTGCACATACATGGTTCACACATCTCCCCACATTTGCTAATGAGTGGCAGAGGGGCTAAGCCTTTGAGGATGGTTTGTCTACATAGCTAGCCCAGTTCCCACAGTTCCTGGTGTTGTTGTGTCTGGTATGTGGGCATGTTGATTCCCATGTTGTATGTGTGATTGTGGCATGTACATTCTCACACTTATGATTTGCATCTGTGTGAAGTTGAGGCATGTGGTGTGTTACGTTAGTACTTACCGACTAGCACTGCATTTCCATATGTGCCATCCTGGAAGCGCTGGTTTATGATGGACTGTCGGAAGATGTAGGAATCATGCAAACTCCCTGGGAACTTGGCTATGACACTGGTGAACAGTCCCCAGTGGTCCACTATTGCCTGCACATTCATGGAATGGGTGTGCTTTCTGTTGCGGTATATGTGTGCACTGTCCGCAGGGGGCACAAATAGTACATGTGTGCAGTCAATTGCCCCCAACACCTGTGGGAATCCGGCTATGGCGTAGAATCCTTGCTTGGTCTCAATCTGTTCCTGCACAGTGTTGGGGAAGTGAAGATGCTGGGGTATCAGGCTGAGTATGCCATCCAAGACAGTCGGGAGGAAGATTGAAAAGGCTGCCTGTGAGACTCCTCCGACTCTGGCCATTGTTGGTTGAAAGGTCCCAGAGGCCAACATGTGCAGCACAGCCAGCAGCTTTGTCTGCGGAGGGATGTTGGTTCTCCGCTGTGTTTGTGGCGTCAACCTGTGGGCTATCAGGTTCAGGATGTGTTGGATGGAAGTCCTTTTGAGCCTGTAGTGGGCAATGACATCCTCTGGCGTTAGGTCTGCGAGGCTGAGACATCTACGCAGGGCCCGCTGTCTTCTTTGGTGCTGCCTCGGTGGTGGTCCTGGGGGAGGTGGCAGTGGCGGTGGTGGTTGTTGCCTTCGTGGGGCTCCAAGCTGAATGATTAGTACCTCCATGGCATCAGTGGGTCTTCAGATGGGGCTCTGCGCTAGTCTCCCTTATCTGCCTCCCTTTATAACCATTTTTAGACCTGCTTTTTTCTGGTCTTAGGTTCTTGCAGCTAAGGGGCCTTAGCGCAACTTTTTTTATCGCTTCGCGGGTCCGGACCATCATTGCTAATAGAGCGATGTGGTTTTATCAACAGATTTTGTGAAATTTTGAGAGTGAACGCCTACTTTGCATGTCATTAGCGATAACTATCGCTGGCATGCACGGCGATATGAAATTCGGCTGCTATCGCCGGAAAGCTGTCGCTAACGCCAGTTAGCGACGGCTTTATTTTATTTTATTTTTTTATTTTATTTATTTATAAAGCGCCCGAATCACCCCATCAGGGTATCTCCGCGCTCTAACTGCTATAGGACTCCAAGGGGATGCTAGATTAGAATAAAGTCGCTTTTAACATCTTTCTAAACTTTAGATAGTCCGTACATAGTCGTAAGTGGATGGGGAGTTGGTTCCAGTATCGTGGGGCCAGGTGGTAGAAGGCTTTGCCGCCCAATCGTGCTTTTTTGAAGCGGGGGACTTGGAGCAGAGCTTTGGATTCGGAGCGGAGGGATCTGGAGGGCAGGTACCTGACAAATTTGGCTTGGTAATAGGGCGATAAAAAAAACTGCGTTAAAGTGCCGCTAACGCGGCGTTAACTGGCTTGGTAATATGCCCCAAAGTGTTCGTAGCAGCTGTTGTTCGCATCACGCTCGATTTAGAATTTTTTTGGGTGTAAAGTGCATTCTCACACCAAAAATGGATGCAAGGATGCACTTCATGCTACAAAAAAGTGCAAAATTACAAAGCAGACATTTTGGACCTGATAACAAGTATAGGTACTATTCATTGCACCTGGTAAATAACAATACGCCAGGGTTCGGTATTTATTTGGTACATAAATAACACCTATTATGAGTTTTACATGCGGATTTTGGTGTTTAACTCCCCAACGTCTGCATGATACAGTATTTACTATGTGGTTTTCCCCTCTTAAATATCAGCAGGTTTGACCTGCCAAAATTTAACAAAGGTTAAGGTGTTTAATTAGTGGATGCATTAAATGAAACTCAACTCGTAATTCCAAACCATACATAAACATGGGTTTACATATGAGTCGGGAAAAAAAGACTGATTCGTAATCAGGACCACCAATTAATTATATACGTCCTTTTATGTATTTTAGAGACAATGCGCTATAATCAGCTCTTTAAATGTTCTCCTAGAATTTACCCTCTGTGTAGGGTGAAGATTGATAATCATTTTAAAAACAAACTCCTTCATTAGGGTGCTTGACTTCAAACAATGAAAGAAGTCCTAGCCAGTCCCTCCTGCTGTGTTGACATAGCGTGATGTTGAGCATTGTATAATTTTTCCAAAAGTGCTCCTACTTGCTAGCAGAAGCACGTTTGGTGAATATTCCCTACTGCAAAGAGGCTGAACTCTAAATCGGGAAAACTGAGGGGCATATTCGCAAGGACTCATCGCCTATTTAGCGGCACTTTATCGCAGCCAAAGTGGCGATAAATTTATCGCACCATTCACAAGCTGGTGTTAAGAGCCCATAACACCATTTTACCTGCGATAGCAGCCGCAAAAAACATCACCACAGATGACCCCCGCAACTATCGCTAATGAGATGCAAAGTAGGCGTACCCATGCAAAAAGCCGCAAAAACACCACTCCGCAACATTCTCAACGACCAGCCAGATCATCGATAAGACCACAAAACAGGCAATAAGGCTCGTTAGCAGCAGGAAACTAACACCTGCTCTGACCTGGTGCAAAGTCGGACCACAGCCTGCACCACAAAATGGAGCCCAGCCCAGAGCCACACCTGAAGGGCAACAGATGTCATGGAGCCACTGATCATGCAGCTCGGAGCCCCAACAGGGCCACAACACCCACCGCCAACACCCCCAGGACCCCGCCCCACCCCCCCCTCCGGCCAAAGACATGCCACATCAACTACACAGAATCATCCGCCTGATGCCGCACAATCACATTTGGTGGCATGCATGTGTCGTCACAAAAATGAGCATCACACATCCACCTTCGATGTAACAAATGAAAATGTATTCAAAGAAACACAGAACAGAAATGAAGACACATGGCGGCTCCCCTCGGGACAATCCATAGGTCACAGCCTGCAAGACAAAAATCATGATGAGAAGGTGTGTCTTGCGCACATCAAAGGACAGAGAGAGAGCGAAGGAGAGAGAGAGAGAAAGAGAGGGAGGGAGCAAGAAAAAGACGGACAGAGAGAGGGAGCGAGAGAAAGACGGACAGAGAGGGGGAGCGAGAGAAAGACGAACAGAGAAGGGGAGCCAGAGAAAGATGGACAGAGAGGGGAGCGGAAGAAAGACGGACAGAGAGGGGGAGCGAGAGAAAGATGGACAGAGAGGGGGAGCGGAAGAAAGACGGACAGAGAGGGGGAGCGAGGGAAAGACGGACAGAGAGGGGGAGCGAGAGAAAGACGGACAGAGAGGGGGAGCGAGACACAGATAACAGAAGAGATGGACAGGGAGAGAGAGTGCCGACAATGCGCACCCAGGCCACACTGCCCACCTGCTGCCACAGGTGTGTCTCCAATCACGTGCCTGTATGTAGTGCAGTTCACCAGGTCACACATCTGAAACAGATCCGTCATCTGAAACAGAGTCCAGACACAGGAATGGCAAAGTACATACAATTGCACAAGACATCATCGCCTGTCCGCCCCTGCGCACCCAGGCAGATGTACCCCAGCCCCTCCCGCCGCCCAGCGGTGCATGCCCGCCCCTGCGCACCCAGGCCTCACTGCTCACCTTCCGCCCTTGGCGTGTAGTAATGATGGCCCACCACGTGTCGCTGCAAGACACATGCCCGGGGCCCACAGACATGGCACCCTCCACATCATGCAGCCCCGCTCCGCAGGCCACCAGGTCTCACATATGATTCTGGGTCTTGATTTCGCCATGGCAGAAGACATACCAGTGCACCGGGCATCATCGCAGGCTGCACACCCGCTCAGCCCTTGAGGTGACACTAACTCTGTGATCCGGGATGCGACGCCACGTGGCGGTAGGCCTGAGGTGCCCGCTGGCTCTGGCCTACTCTGCGGTCCAGCAGGGCACACAAATCCTGAGCAGTCTGGACGGCCTGGACGGGGCATCATCGCAGGCTGCACACCCGCTCAGCACTTAAGGTGCCCCTACCTCAGTGCACCCAAAGTCACCATCCCGTGGCGGTGTGCCTGTGCCGGCCGCAATGTTTCCGGTGCCACCAAGTCTGTGTCCCAAAGTCATGGACCCTGTATGATTGGGTATCGTGTTGCGGACGCCATCATGTCACCTCCGGTCCTGGGGAATGTGATGTTGTAGGGCCCGAGGCCCTCATGCCTACATTAACACCACACGGATGCACCCCGATAGAGAGTGGAAATGGCATCGAGCACGTGCGCCCGGCCCTTTTCATTGGCAGGGTCACATGTCCCATGACGCGTGTGCTGGATGGGTGTGGTGTGGGTGTAAACCAGCCGTGAGGGAGTGGCTGTGGCATGCTGACAACTAGAGACAACTGTGAGCAGCAGATCACTACAGGAAAGACAGGGGACCTGTAGCATTGCCATCCCCCCCTGTGAGCGTAAGCGGAGTGGGCTGGCCTGGCGTATGCCAGTCCAGCGTAAGGGTTTGTATATGACCCCGGGGCCCTGGGCGTGGTTCCGTACTGGGCTGGACAAGGAAGTAACTCATACGTGTGACCCTGTTGTTGTGTCAGCGCCACCCGGACCGCATTGGGCAATGTGTCACCCTGTGACCCCTGTTCTACGACATGAGCCACATGGACATAAGAGGAGTCCAGTGAGCCTACATTCATCCATAATTCCACACTTGAAAGACCATAGACATGACACATCTGTGTGAATATGAATGTTTAATGCACATTCAGTGTAGTGTTGCATCTGGAGCAGTACAGGGCCATGCAAACCCTACATGACGATGTTGTCCCGTGGAGGGCCAGCCAGGGTCCTTCAGGGAATGACAAGTCCAAAGGAAGAGGAAGAGGAAGAGTTCAGTCTGCAGTCTGATTGCTGTGTCAATGGCGATCAAACAGCATATGGCAGTCGATGTCGAGGTCCAAGGTGAGTGTCACAGAGTGCATCGGGGGACAGTGGAAGGTGATGATGCAGAGGGCAGTACCAAGCTGAAGCCGGACCTATGGATGAGATGCATGCTGCTGCGTCCTTCTTACCACGAGGGCAGAATCATCCGCATCTTCGTTCTCTGCGGTTTCATGTGCCTCACGTGTGGGTGGTGGTGTTCTGTCTCCAGCACTGTGAGGCAGTGACACATCAGTGGCTGGAGGTGGAAGGTCTGCCGCACTGTGTGGCACTGACACTTCAGGGGGACAGAGATGTGGATGGAGTGGTGGCAGCAGCATGCATCCGCGCCAGGCCTTGTGGCAGCAATGCCATGAGGAGGGTCCTGAGGTCATTGAGGAACCCAGCTACCTCTCGCTGGTGTGCAGCCGTGGCAGCCGCTCGTTCCGCATTCGCCCGCTCCATGGTCTCCATTAACCTCCGCATGTTTCCCAACTCCTGTGTGACATCGCTAGAGCCACTCGGACTAGACAGTTGTACTATTCTCTGAGTCAGGGCTCCAGCGATGTCAGCCATGGTCCGTTGGAGAGCATGGAGCGGACTGTGGGTGTCCGTTAGGGACATGGTCCAGGGGTCCCTGGTGGGACTGAGACACCCACGTATGGCATCTAGTTTGTCTGCCATGCGGTCGAAGCCCACCCGCACCTGTTCAGCCAGATTCTCCTGGCACCCCAAAACACGGCGTTGGAAGGCCATGTGTTCTCCATGGGGGTCCTGGGAGGCAGCAGTGGTGGTGGGTGCTGTCTGCTGTGTGGTCTGTGCAGGGGGTGGGGTCTCCTCGTAGCAGCTCCTGGAAGTGGGCTGCGTAGGCTGTACACGAGCAGTTGGAGGGCGTCAGAGTCGAAGCTGTGGTCGTCCTCTTCGTCTCCAGAGAAGAGAGGGTCGGGCTGCTCTGCAGGAGGTGTTGATTCTCCCTCTGCAATGTGAAGGGGAGATGCAGTTTAACAATGTGTCCACATGTATGTTGTCGCATTGTACATGTTTACATACAGACAGCATGACTGGGTACATTGTGGCTGTTTGGGAGGAGCTGCCTATTTGTTGGGGGACAGTGGACATTTCGACAACATACGTGTGTGTGTTTGTACTTGTACATTATCAACGCACATTTCCCTGCAATGCCAATTGTGATTGGCCAGTATCTGCACCCAAGCGGCACCAGTTGTGTCCTGTGTTCTGTTGTTGGTGTTTTGCGGATTGTGTCACATCGTTGTCAATGTAGATGTGCTCTGCATGTGATGTGTGTGCTGCATTTTGGGGGAGTCGCCCCTGCAGCTCAAATTTTGCTGCCCCTTATCCCTTTCATGAGGTGTGCCTTTGACTTCTGTGCTTGTTCAGTGCTGACATGTTGCATACTTGGGTACATTGGTTTCTTGGTGGGAGTTGGTGGTCTGGGGCATGGTTTGTCCGCAGATGTGCTCAACTTAATTGTGCATGTGTGCCATTGTGCCCATCTGCCTCCGTCCCCCCAGGCCCTGGTCGTTACTCACCCTGTTGCTGTTGTGTCGGGTCCTGTTGAGCAGTGTCCGGGCCCCCAACTCCTGCCACCGTCTCCCACTGATGACTGTGGACACCATTTCCTCCATGTCGTCCAGCTCCTCCTGTGGCGCTGGGCTCCCACCTCCAGTCTGCATTGCTGCCTTCAGGTTGTTGGCGACTTTCAGCTTGGTTTTGCGCTTGACATCATTCCAGCGCCTCTTGACCTCGTCCATTGTCCTCTTCAGCACTCCGAGTGCATTCACCTTGTCCACGATGGACTGCCATATTGTATTTTTTGTTGCCAATGACACAGTGGAGGTGACGAACAGTTGTTGATGGTGTTCTGTTCTGTCACCTCCGTTATCAGGATCCTGTTTTCCTGCGGACTGAACTTCGTCTTCCTCCTCTTCTTGTGCTTGCCCTTCCCTGACCCCGAAGTCCCAGGATGGTCCTCCGGGGGGCTTGTGGGGTTCTGGTTCTCCTCCGTACTTGCTCCGGCAACGTCCATTGTGCTTCGCTGTTGTTTGGCATTTGTTTGTCTGTTTTTTTTCTACTTTTATGGTGATTGTTCCCGCCTGACGCGTGTGGATTGCAGGCCTGTAGCTCGGTTTCGCTAATTTTCGTATCGCGATTGGCCTCATCGCAGCTTTTTTTGCGTTACTGTTTCGCATTTTTGCGGCGTGGCGTTGATTTTAACGCGGTCAGTTGACGCGTTATCTGGGGACTATCGCATGGTACAGCCATGTTGTGAATACTTGGTTAACAAGGCGTTAATTTCCCGCGATAGACTGCGATGTTGGAGGTTGCGTTAAGTTACTTTTGCGATGGTTATCACACGTTCTTGAGAATATGCCCCGTAATGTTGCTGGGCCAGCGAGACTGCCTTTGTCATCCAAGTTGCTTGTCCGCAGGCCCACCCAACTTCAAATTAGGCTTTTCATCTCCTGATTATTTTTGCCTACTAGACTGTCATTTTATTTCCTTTTTTCCATAGTTATTGTTTATCATTGTCAAAATATTTTTCTCACTTATTTCCTCATTTATGCATCCCACTCCCTTTCAAATGCCCCTGCTTCACGCAACAAACACCACCATCCCTACATATGGCAATCAATCTCTGTCACATCTGATATCCAGCTGCTTTTAGACAATCTGCTTCAACTCTAGTGCCTTTTTTAATGTTTGGATTTTTTAGAAACATAAGAGTACCAAATACATAATTTGAAAACCTGATTATATAATTAGTATCATTTATGTGGTATTGTACATGATTATGGTGGTTTCAAACTCCATCAGATGTAACCACTATCTTACCCCCTTAGAGTTTTCTTAGTCCAAGTGTTCATGAGTCTTCAATTCTAAGAGACAAGACACTGTCTCGTTAGTCCAGATTTTTTCACTTTCTCACTTTTGTTGGTGCCTGCAAGAACCTATGCACACCAAGTGACTTTAACAGATTGATCAGTTGTTGTATTCTTCACTGCAATTCACGCTTGCATGGCAAAATAGAATCTAAGTGAAAAATGTGGTGACTGGATGTTTTGAAGATTTCATTTTACTTTTACTTCTGTGAAAAGGAAATCTGTGAGCCCATTGAATTTTTTGGCAAGTTCCACTAAGGGAAAATCTGAGAGAATAAATCAGAAATACATTTCTTAACAGTGTATTCTGCCATTGCCTCTTTAATTCCCAAATTGTGTGACCAATTAGGATTCTCTATGTCCTCTAGTTTTATAAGGATATATGACAAATGTGCAGAATACTTTTGAACCTTCTGACGGATTACCATAATTAAATCTTTAATTTTGACCACACCAATTTCCTTCACAGCCACCCTTCAAAAAGAATCCTTCTTTCTTTTCACTATTTTATGTAGTAGAACTTGTATGTTTCCCTGGCAGTTTCACTTACAAGACGGTCTGCAAAGTTCTCTTACTGATGCTTTTTCACCAAGTTATATATGGCAGCCATGGTTTGTTCTTCTATCAACGACTGAGTTCTCCTAGGTGTCACAACTCATTGTGATGGAATCATTTAAGCAAGCAAGCCACCTTTTTCATATTTGTTTAGAAAAGAGCAGGTAGCTCATCTAAATTAACAGAAACGACATTCCCATTTGAACATTCTGATAATGAAAATAACTGCTTTTCAACTCCGAACGAGTTAGTCTGTCCTGATTTGGGTTTCTATTTAATCTTCAGTTGATAGTTTGCCTTAGTTTGGCCTTCAATTAATCTAATAAGCGTTGACCACCAATGTTGCTGTGAGACATTACAGTTATCAGGGTCCTGATGAGCAAGCACTTCTGTAACTTAATTACTGTCTTCAGTTTGAACTGAGCTCACAGGACCCAACTGCTCTTAAATGTGGCCTGAGAATTGACATTTGATATCAAATCAGTATTTTTAGTTTTTCTGTTATATACTCATGAACAATCATTGCCATGTATCTTCTGTTCCTGGATGTTCAGGCTGTTCATCAAGATTCACTTACAGCTTGTTAAAAGGGCCAGCTCGAGCCATATGAGTAATCTGATAGTCAGTCAGTCAGTCAAAGAAAGCTTTATTTCGGCCGTAGGCCATAAAAGCATAAAAAAACAGTACAAAACATTTTAGCAAAATACAATACAGTATGTCATCATAAAGGCTATATACATTGTTTCTGTGTTTTATGGTTGCAAAATTTCAAATGAGCAAGCTTTGACTGCATTCTCGAATTTTCTCCCCTGTGCCTGCTCAGGGTTCTGTAGCAGGATATAATACAATGCAAAGTAAAATATATAAGGGGGAGCAGTAGCACATATTGTAGCAAATGACTATTACATTTAAGGTTTAAAACACCTATTAGGTACTAAAAACTTTATCTTTATCTAATAAATGTAAAAAAGGAGTGTTAAAAGGTCTGGATAAAAACAGCTAAAATTGTAAGATTAAAAACACCTAGAGGAGGAGTTAATTTCAGTGAGGATAAACATTCAATACAATAGGTGCGTATCACGTTGTTCTAATCGGTGCATAATGAAGCGTAGATAAGTATTACTGCTAAACTAAGAATTTTCTGTGAGGTTTTTCTTAATAATAGCTCTACGAGTGCACCACATGGAGTATAAGAACCGCGAGATGGAGAACACAATAGGTGTGTCGGTTTCATACTTAAGGAGCCTGAACACCTCTGTGCAATGTCTACTCCCCATGTTCCTGCACAGTTGTAGTAACCACTGCGACCTTGACTTTCCATAGGCGGGACAGAAGAAAAGAACGTGCATTTTGGTTTCCTCAGCTCGGTCACACCCTGGACACTCTAATGTATGGGAGCCTGCCACTTGTTAGTAAATGATCGAAGCGGGAGCACCCCATGTCTAAATTGAAGGAAGAGTTTCTTTGCTAAAAGCGGTTGTATGAAATCTAGGGTCAGTTCGAGCCTGTATTGCTGCTTTAATTCCAAGAACCTGGAAGTTAGACTGCCCGGCTTGGTCCCCAGCCATAGTTGGGCCAGTTTAAGTTCTCTGTAGGACTCGAGCAGTGCCTTCCTAGAGGTCATAGGACAGATCTCTTCTGGGGATGTCCACATGTTTACCCTCCCTAGGGCCTGACAGGTATTTCTGATATAGGCTAACCAGGGGAGTTTTCCTGTGCCATGGAGCCTCATAACGTCCTTCAACTCCTCTTTGTATTCAGCTAGTTCGGGTGTGCTCCAAAGGCGTCGCCAATATAGGAGGGGTCTAGAAGAGACTACATCTGCTATGGGGCTAATCCCTAGGTCCATCCTAAGCGTTGTTAATGGGGAGCTAATAGGAAGACCCAACAATTGCCTAAGAAATTGATTCTCTGTCATTGATAGGGGGGCAACTGGACAGTGGCCCCATAGTTCTGCCCCATACAGTGCTGCGCCCCTAGCCTGTGTCTTATAAATTTCTGCTACCGGACCTATTACTTTATATGTACAGCTCTTGTAGACTTTTGTAATACCTCCCGTGGATTGGGTTAGTTTTAGGCTAGCTTTCTTTATTTGTGTCCCCCATTCCATTTTTTCAGTTAATGTGATTCCTAAATAGTCAAAAATGGACACCCTCTCTAGGGCCCTTCCATCTAATAGGGGATTTAGGCAGTTCGTAGTGTTGGTGTTAAAAACCATATACTTGGTTTTTTGAAGATTAATCTCCAATCCCCGATTATTGCAGAAAGTGCTGAATGCATCAAGCACCCTCTGCATGCCCATGGGAGATTTTGAAAGTAAAAGTGTATCATCCGCAAACATAAGAGCTGGAATTTTGTGGTTTGCTAGCCTGGGTGCGTCAATGTCTTTCCCCTCTAACAGAGATTCGATAAGACCATTTATAAAAAGGGAGAAGAGTGTCGGGCCAGAACACATCCCTGTCGCACCCCTTTCTCCACAGGGAAGGGGGCAGAAAGTTCACCATTTTTGCCATATCTAATTCATGCGTAATTGTCTTGGTGAAGGCGTTTCAGCTGGTAGCAGAGATATTCTGGAACTCCCAGTTCAAGAAGTATACTCCACAGTTGATCCCACTGAACTAGGTCAAAAGCGGATTAAAGATCCACAAATGTGAGACATGTGAGGGCTGCCACCCTCTAGGACCACAGTTTTCCAGTGGATAAGTTGCAATCTAAAAATCTGATCGATAGTGGAGGTCTTGGCCCTGAACCCAGCTTGTAGGGGTGTTAGTACATTGTTCTCCTCTATCCAGGATTGCAGGCGCCCCAGGAGTACACGTGCAAACATTTTTTGACTGACATCTAGGAGGCTTATGGGGCGGTAGTTGGCTGGGTTAAGTGGTGAACCCTTTTTATAAATAGGAATTATTTCTGCCCCAGCCCATGTAGAGGGCAGCGCCATACCTTGCAAAACGGCGTTAAATAGTGACCACAGGTAAGGTGCCCAGACTAAGGGCTCAGAACGAAATAGGTCGCCAGGGATCTTATCCAGCCCCGGCGCTTTAGCTGGTAGTAGCTTGCCCAGTGCCTTCCGTAATCTCCTTCATTGTACAGAGTGATGCATCTAGGTTTGGCAACTCCAACTCTATAGTGTTTGTTTCCACCCTACCCTCTTCCTCTGTTGTCCTTGTGTATAAAGATTTAAAATGGGCTCTCCAGACTTCTTCCCCTAGGTTTGGCTCTATGGCCAGTTTGCCTTCGGATTTCCCTGTCTTAACTAAGTTCCAAAAGGCTCTCATATCGTGATTGTCCAGTGCTGTTTTTATTTCTTCCCATTTTTCACTTTCCCAGATGCTTTTGGCTTTAGCTATAGTATTTTTGTAGTGCGCCCTAATTTCCTTGGTACGTGCCCTATCGTTGGTTCTAATGGAAGTTAGAAGGACTTGCTTGGCTACCTTACAGTGTTTATTGAACCATGGGTGCCTTGGTTTGGAATTCGGCCTGGGCCTTTTGCTATTATGAAAAAAAGGTACTAGAGCAAAGAGCAAATCCTGATGGTTTTTTGTAATTGTAGTTTGGGAGGGTAAGGTGCCACTGGTCACAGAAAGTTGAGTCGCCGCTTCAAGAAGGGGGAGAATTTGTTGGTATAGGGAGGCCACTTTATCCTGTGATTGTGCTAGTTCCCCCCAGCGTACTCTCCTCCCTCCTTCGGCCAATACTAAGCTGGAGTCAGATTTTGAAGATGCACTATGATGACTTCCAGCAAGCGGAGGTGATAATTCTAGAACCAGAGGATTGTGGTCACTTTCACAGCGATGGGTAACCTTAAAATTGAGGGCCCTATGCCAAAGTCTGACATCCACCAAAATATAATCTAAAATTGATGCCTGCCCAGGTCTATTAAAGGTAAAATTCCCGGGACTATCGGATGGCAATCGACCATTACAGGCCTTCAGTGAGTGGCTTAATGTGAGTGCATTCATTTGTAGGACCAGAGGAGTCCATGCCCGTGTTGGTGCAATGTTGGGCTCTGGAATTACCCAAACTGAGTCCTCATCACTTGTTATGCTTGTAGACAAGCCATTCAGGGGCTCGAATTGACAATTAAAATCCCCACCTAGGATGACCCAGAAATTCTCAGGTATAGTTGGGAGAAATGAAGTCAGGCAGTCAAGAGTATGGGAAGATTGCCCATAGCATACTGGCCGAAAGTAAACATTAATTAGAGAAATCCTAATAGAGTTAGGAAAGAAGAGAAGGACACATGAGATATCAAGAGAAGAAGTCTCTATCTGTTTGGCCTTACAGCCCAGGTGCACTCCAATCCAGGTGCACAGGCCCCCAGAGGGTCTCCCCCTAGCCCCCTGGACTGCTGGGATACAGTACGATGCATAGCCCACTCTGTGTGAGTCTGCCCTTGTCCATGTTTCCTGGAACATGCATAGTTCGTGTTGATCTATGTATGCCCCCCAATCTGGGAGATCCAGTTTCGAGCTGAGTCCTGCTATATTCCAAGACAATATTCGCGTGCTTGGCAGTCCTACTGTAGTAGCTAAAGGAGCCTGGGGGGTGGGACTTGCCCGTAATTGAGCCTGTTGTGTGTCTGTGAGCCCCAACCCTCCCCTGAGGCTGCATTCGTTGACCAGGTTTGGGTTATAAGATAGGATAGAGGTGGAGTCTAACGGGCTGCCCTCAGATACCTGCTCCTTGTCACTATTCTGCTTTCCATATCCACCTTTTTGCACTGGAGCGCCCTGATGCAAATATCTCATCCTAGTCTCGTAGTTATCACTGGGCCATTCATGAAAGGGGCTAGTGGGCCTTAGTCAGTCTACCGCATCTAGGGGGCTAAATCTGTTGGCGACGGGGAGGTTGTATATCAGTGATGTGGGACGGTCCCGGCCTATTTGCGGCATGGGGCCGCCCTGGTCACTCGTTCCCCAATCATTGGCCATACTTCCCACATTATGTGGCATTATCCTAGGAGGGTGGAAGTATCCCAGGGGCAGAGTAATGATACCCCCAGCCTCCCTAAGGTAGCCCCAATCCAGAATGTATTGGACCACCCGGACGTCCCTAAAGTTGATCACTTTACAGTCTCCGACTAAGTCCTTTCGCTTCCACCCCAGCCAGCTTACCCTGCGTGTAAGTATGATTTTATTTAGATGTTTGTAAGGGAAGTGCCTATGTTTGGTTAACCAATGCATACATTTATTTTTGAGTTCAGAGTGAGAATCCCCTTGCCCCCTTTCCAACTCGGGTACTCTGACTAGCACAATGATATAGGGAGTAGAGGCTGGGGGCAAATTAATGCATGGTAATGTGGGCTGGGTTTCCCTGGATTTTATATGTGCAGGAGTCCTCTCACTGACCTCTTTGTTTTTGCCAGCTTGTTGTAGGTCAAAAGGACCTGCTGTGGTTGATGGTAACCAGTTTACAGGTTCGAAGGGAGGGCAACTGGGAGGCCTCTGTTGGGTATTGGCTGGGTCCAGGCTCTGTGGGGGAGGCGTTCTGGATGAGGGAACTACATTCCCATGGGTAATTGTGTTAGGTCTAGCGGGGACGGACAATGTATCTAAAGCTGTTGTAGCTACCTTGTTTGAGTGCAGGGCCAGCTTTCTAACAAGAGATTTGGTGGTCTCAGTTGCATTAAGAATAAAATCTGCTTTACCCACCCAGTGTTCCAACAATGACGATAAATTATCAATTCGAGCCGTTAGAGCATCAAGTTCGTCTTTTACCACCGATCTAAAATGTACTTTAAGGTCCAACACCAATTTAGACACCCACAGAGGTTGCTCTGTGGTCGCCTGAGGCTGATCGCCTGTTCCTGGTTCCCCCAGAGTTTTGCTTGATGACGTGTCAGGTGCTTGTTTGTTCCGCTTGGTTCCCTTGTGTGTGGTGTTAGATTTCTGTTTCTGTGTCCCCCCTTTCTTCTTTCCACCGCTTCCCAGAGGAGTCTTGGGAGCGTGACCCGCTCCTGTCTGTGGTCGTGTCCTTGGGAGCTCTAGATCTGGGATCATAGTGAGTGTTGGGGATGAGTGCATGGACCCGAAATCAGAAGGGTTGGGGCTTGGGGCTAAAATCGGTGTTAGTGAGAGACGCCTCTCTGTGCGCTCAATTTCAGTGGAGACGGCTCCAATTGCCTGTTGGAGCATTTTGTCAATTGCAGTGGGTTGTGCCGGTGTAGCTCTTTGCCGGGTGGTGGATCCTTTCACTGGGGGGGTGCGTTTGCCCATAACTGCGTACAAAGTGGGCCTTAACAGTACATAAGTTCGTTAATATCTTTTTGGGGGGAAACCAGGCACTGTTCACTTATAGGTACACTGACCTTGATTACTCGATGTCCCAACAAGCCGTCATCCGTGTAAGACAAGAAAGGGGGATGGCCCAGCCCAGTCTCTTCCAATCTAGGACAGGTGCAGACGGGCCCTCCCTTGGCCCGGGCTTTGCCCGGGCACGACCCGGGCACACCCGCGCGCATCCCGCGCTGCGGGAGCCCCACTGCTGTTTTCAAGCGCCACCTGGCGCTGTCGACCCACGTGTGCGCCTCCTGGCGCTTAGGCTGCCGGTAATTTCAGTCCCGCTGTGCTGGTCCCGGTGGGCTCAGTACGGCTCTGGAATATGCCCCCAAAGTGACGGTGTGCACATGAAAGTGCAGGTGCTGTCTGCCAAAAGCGGTCTGATAGTGGTATACGGCTAAAGTACCTAGTTCATGAGGTACAGCAAGATCCATGATTTTCAAAGTGGTGCCGATGGCTGTCTCTAACATGGAGTTTGTCATAATTCCACTTCCAACTGATTCTTTGCTAATAGAAAACAATTGCATCTAGAAGGTCTGCAATCATGAGAGATGGAATGCAGCATTGAATGTCTGTTTCCAAAGGGCTGACCACTCACAGCTCATACGGTCCAGTCTATTGGAGCCTAAGTGGTTTATCTGTGTCCTTGGAACAGCTATGCATTGAAACCAGAATGTACGGCTTTCGGCAGCAGGGGACCATGGAAACCAATTCATAGCATTTCTATAGGAACACTGTGAGAATGTGTCCTTGTGATTATTGATGCATCAGGTGAAGAATTCTTACAGCCTATACCATCCTACATGTAAAATAATGCTAAGACTAGCAAAATATGTACCACAATAGTACATTAAATATATGGAAATATGAGTGAATTGCACAGTACAATAATATAAAATGCAACCATACACCATTATATAGTTATTTGCATAACTCAAGAAAAGTAGTCAGCAATAGCAACAAACATCCGGAGCCTGAGGTCAGAGGTCAATGGTAGCACTAATTCAAAGCAATTTATAAACACTAATTGCCCGAAAATGAAAGTGGTGAAGATAATGGGCAATGATTAGTGGACTTCTGCCTATAGATGTGGATATTACACATTGACAAATAATCAAGCGAGGCAAAGTCTCCATGCCTAATCTGACTGTAAACTCGGGTACAAAAGCTGGATGGAGAGTAGGGCATCAGGAGTAAAACAGCAGCATTTGTGTATCGTTTTAAAGTGATGCTGGGGCAATATACATGCATGAAATATCCAATTCTGTAAATAAGTGGCTTCTAAGACAGGTGAGGAAGTTGTCCATGGAGGGTGCTGGAGAAGACATAGGAAGGGCACCAGGAAACTTGCAGCTGATAAGCATAGATGCTGTGCCTGTAGAGGAGAAGGCCAACATTATTAGTACTGATGAACAGACTACTGGTTTCAAAACAGAAAATAGGGAAACCACAGAACATAGTGACTGTGGGGCAGCAAGCTATGTAGTAGATTGTGCAAGATGCACATGTAGCAGCACGAGTAGTGCACTATAAGCTGCTGCAAGGAGGATTGCCAATCACATTGCCGCACAATGATGTGCATAGAGAGTAAAAGACTGAGGGCCAGATTACGAGTTTTGCTTTCTTGTGGAAGCCGTGGCGTCGGAATCACTGCTTTACCATTGGCAGTCCGACTGTCCTATTACGATGCATGTGGTTTCTTAGACGAAAGACCGCTGATTAGCCAATGCCTCTGTCGGAGGGCAGTGTTACAGCCGGCCCAATTATGATGTGCCTTTCCGACGGTGTGACTGTGGCGGTCCAACAACTGCATCTGAACTGGCGGAAAGGAAGGGATATAAGGCTGAAACTCACCTGTACTTAGCTTCACACATCCTGTGCCACCATGGAGCTGATCATACACATACTGCCGCTGCTGCTCCTGCTTGATGACATCCAAAACTGACACTGTTATGGATGCAACAATGGTAAGCTATACTCTTACCCGTTTCCCTAGACCCCTCAGCAAATAGATGCCCGCCATGAACCTGGCAAGAGGTTTGGGGTCCCTAGGCCAAACATATTTTGTGGGCCCCTATTTGAAATTGTTCAGAATTAATGATCCAATTAAAGTTCAATTATGCCCTCCTTGGCCAGGTCCCTGACACTGCACAGGCACACAAAATTTGACATGTGTTCACATCCTATAATCAGGGATAGTGATGTGTGCATTAAAAGTGTGTCACACAACAGCACCTCCTCATTAAGATCACACCTATTGATCTCTGTGACCCCTCACATTGCTGAATGGCTACGTCCTATTGTGATAACAAAGAAACATCTGTATGGATGTGCCATGAAACTGAAACACACCTTCTCTGCTAAATCTCTGTAATGGACTCTCACACATCACCCACATTAAAAGGTAATGTCAGGTAAATGGAATTCCAAATAATCAGTGTGAGAAGCATTCAAAGGGCACAATGTAAACACTCTCTGGAGAATTGGTATGCTTCTACCAGGGGGACCCCTGAAAGGCAGGGGCCCTGGGCCACAGTCCACTTTGCACATGCCTCAAAACCTCTATGTGCACAGGACCTATGGATTGAAGTATATCAGGGACAACCAATAGCATAACCAAGTGCCATGCATATGTGGGAAATGAGTAAGTGCAAGTCATGAAAGCAAACACAGCAGTTACAGCATTTGTCACACATTTAGATAAAGCAGGTGTAAGGTACACACACGAAAATTGATACATGCCCTTAAAAATCTCTACAATGTTATGCTAATTTAACACACTCCATGTGTGGAAAAACAAATGTCTAACTTGCACACATCAAACCTTCATCATAGGGAGAAGTGCAAGCTAAATTATGTTGACATTGGCCAAGCCAAGCTTAAATTCTTACCATATGAAATACCACCCAATGCAATGTCAGCCCCAATTGGATTTCATCCCACATATCCATTCACTGAACATTTCCCCTTGTCCTGTGTGACTCCAGCACTGGTTTCATGGTCAGATCATACTAACTACTTCAAATTGTTGTAGTGAGCCTCAGCAAGGCCTACCAGTGCTTAGGGGTTCTCCCTTCTCTGCACAGAGTCCTCAGACACTTAGGAAGAAGTTGGCACAGAAACTGGAAATAGAAAAGACAGAGTTTATTAAACCTCATGAGGTGGAGCTACATTCACACACATCACCCTTCAGTAATGCATGAAGTAGCACACTGAATGGAAGGATCCTGGTCCTTTTATACCCACACAGGGGCTCAAATGAAGGCGGTACTAACACAAATGCTGGTTTTAGGTACATATAAGGTCATACAGAGAATGCACAGTCGACAAGTGGGTGGAGCTAACAGTTTCTACTTTTAGTAGACACATCCTGACATTTATAAACTCGGAACAGCTGCAAGCTCAACTGAGCATGTGCAAAGCAAGAGGAACTAAATATAACTTGTCTCTAGGCAGATTTCAAGAGCAGTTGACAGGAAGGTAGGACAGAGCACATGGCGAGCACATGGTAGCACATGGTAGCACATGGCAGCCAAAATGGCTGACAGAAATACAAAATGGATTCCACAAAGCGAACAATTTAGCCTCTAAATACAGGCTGTCTTCAGCTAATGCTTAACTTAAATGCTGCCAAATTACAACAGACGACCCTTTCAGCATTGGCTGAAGACATTCGTTTATCTGGGGTAATCTAGATATTCATCCCGTATATCTATTAACATTATTTCGGCCACCTCTTTATTCAACATTTGTTGGGCCTTTGTTTCAGCAATGTTCCCTCTGGCAGGTATACAAGCAGAAATGCAAATGGAGCAAAGCATTGGACCACACTGGATACATACACAGCATGTAAAAATATTACAATTATTACACACAGGATAGTCAGTAGCTTCCAGCCCCAAGCAGAAACAAGAGTCCAAAACCATCCAGCAAAAGTCCAAGTTCCAGTCTCTGGATGAATTTCTGCAGCAATCTTATGCAATTTTGATATTGCGTCATATACTGAAGGTGAGTGATCTGGTATGAATACACAACAGCTGCTACCGATGATGCGACATGCACCACCTCGATCAGCCAAAATTACGTCTAGCACCATCCTATTCTGGAGTGCTACAATCCTTGCAATCTGTAGTTCCTCTGTAATGTTCCCAAGTGCCATAGCTGTCTGATTGGTAACAGCTTCCACGACACGAGTTAGTCGTCGGATTTTCCTGCTGTTTAATGCAGCACCCACAAAGAAAAATAAGCCCAAGTTGAAATCAACATATTGTTGTAGGGTAGTGTCGGTTTGGTCAACTTCATCCATACTTATTGTCCTCTTATTTCTGTTTTTGGAAATGTCATTGTACAGTTTAAAATCACGGTGATACAATGCAGGTGCCAGAAACACAGGGGCAACAGAAAAGATACATAGCAGATTCCTGACCACCCAACAGGTAATTGATAATATCCGTTATTTCCACACACAAAATACGTGTTATGCGAGGCTGTGAAAGTGCTCTTATTGGCACCTTCAATGGTCAGGATTACAGTACACTCGCTCCTCCCCACTGGAATTCTTCCAACACTACAAATACACAAATCTGCTTTAGCTTTTGTCACAGAAATCACAAAAGGTCCAATGTTCTTTATTATTCTCACATTTGTGAAAACATATGGTGTTGAAATATTGTCCGGTTGATACTCTTCCCATTCCCATTTAGTCCCTTTGGCTTGTGGATAACCTTCTTTATTTTGATAACATACTTTATTAAGTTGAAAAATAATCCCACCTACTGAAGGCTTTCCATATGCAAACAAAAGCGCATACCAAGCTTGACAAGAACCATTGTGAGAAAATGGAAGAGGAATAAAGGTGTTCCTCCTTTCTTTTGATGTGCAGGTATCATCCCACACACCCAACAGTTGGTAGTATTTGTAGCATTGTGAGTATGGTGCAACATCTGGATAAAAGTATTGTTCAGGTAAGATTGTCGATGCTTTTGCTCATGGTAAGGAAGAGTAAAGTAGTGGTGTTCCACGGGTACTGGCGTAGTGGCAACAAAAAGCTGTCGAACAGGAGCCACCTTCTCGATGTACCACGTAATTGCTGCCATAGCCACCATAGCAACAACAAACCCTACAGCACAAATGATTTGTTTTTTCATTTTAGCAGCAGTAATGATTGATCTTTCTGAAAACTTGTTGAAAACAGTCGTTGGAGCTCTTCTCCCTGGGCAGCCGCTGATTTCTTCACCATGGGCCAAAGCGGGTGTCACTACACTAATACAGGGCTGATCCCCCTCCCCTTGCCACAATGGCTCTCCGTTTCACTAACCCAGGGCGGTAGCTCAACCAGTCTTTTTCAAAACTGCAGATCCTTTCCTCGGTCTCAATTGATATCTGGATACTCCAGTGATCGTGTGGTCCGGGAAGACTTCCGCAGATTCGTCAGGTGAGATAGCTTGGCCTTTCTCCGTCTCCAGAATCTCTCGATGGTCGGTCAACACAGCAGGTTCCACCAAGGCAGGCGACACGCGTTTGCAGTGTGTGCTGTGGATCCAATTCTTTCTGTTTGTCACTCGAACTGCTGTCCTTGTCGCAAGGAGCACCTGCTCTGTCCTCGCCACCTTGGCTCCAAGCTGTTCGATCTGTCGAAGACCTTGACCATTACATGGTCACCAGGACGGAGTTCGTGGGCCTCACCTGTAGATCTGTCAGGAAGAGCTTCTCGAACCTGTTGATGAATAGAAATCAAACTGTCAGTTAACTGTGCCAAATAATCATTCATCAGAACACAAGGAACATCATGTATGGGGCGTGGCTTAGGAATTCCCCAAATGTTCATTGGTCTTCCAAACACCACCTCATAGGGGTAAGACCTGATCGTGAATGTGGCACCGATCTTATGGACAACAATGCCAAAGGTAGGGCATCTGGCCACTTTAGAGACGTGGAAGCCAGTATTTTCGCCAACTTTGATTTTAGAGTAGCGTTATACCTTTCCACCAATCCTGCTGATTGCGGGTGGAAAACTGTATGGAATTTCTGTTTGATCCCTAATCCTTTCAGGACATGCTCAACAACTTGCCCAATAAAATGAGGTCCATTGTCACTCCACAAAAGTTTACAAACACCGTATCTAGGGAAAAATTCCTTTAGAAGCACCTTTGCTGTGGTGAGAGCAGTATTACCCTTCGTAGGGTATGCCTCTATCCATTTGCTAAAGGCACATACCACCACTAGGACATATTTCAGGTTATTGCAGCGTTCGAGTTGGATGTAATCCATCTGCAAAACTTCAAAAGGTGCGGTTGGTGTAGCAAACCCTCCTGTAGGAGTTCGTGTCCCTTTTCCAGGATTATACTGCCAACAGATCAAACAGGACTGTACTACCCTTTTGGCTGTGCTAGCAATTTCAGGATGCTCCCAAACTTGTGTAAGCAATGTAGTTATTGCTAGAGCTCCAACATGTACCAGCCCATGTGCCATTTGAACCATAGGTTGTAAATAGGCCGCAGGCATTTTCCACTTATTCATTTCTTTGTTACGCCAACAACCCTCATCATCTAATATTCCTTCTTTAGACCATTGCTCAAGCTCTTCCACAGAAGCAGATCTCTGTATATCCAATACTTCCTCTCTAGCATCATGCCAACGCTCAGCTTGTGATTTCACTACGTACATGGGTGTAGTGCTTCGCTGCATCGCAGTCTCACTGGCTACGCGGTCTGCAAAGGCATTGCCTTGTCCTATTTTGTCAGTCACTTTCTTGTGTGCGCTACACTTCATAATAGCAACTTTCTTTGGGTATGTAAGTGCAGTCAAGAGATTATGCACTAACACTCCGTGCATTATCTGCATCCCATGGGATGTAAGAAAGCCTCTTTCCTTCCAGAGTAGGCCAAAATCATGAACCACTCCAAAAGCATAGCGGCTATCCATGTAAATGTTCACACACAAGTCAGTGCTAAGCTCACATGCTCGTGTCAAAGCTATTAGTTCAGCTGCTTGAGCCGACTTCTGAGGTATGCGAGCTGTTTCCACTACTGTCTCAAGCGTGGTAATTGCATAAGCAGCTGAAGTCGTGCCATCTGGTAACTTCAAACAGGACCCATTAACCCACAGTTCCCCATCTACATCTGGAAGGGGCGTATCTTGCAAATCGATGCGACCCTTTGTCTGTTCCTCAGTAAGGAATATACAATCGTGAGGCTCCTTTGACTGAGACTGAGTCGCAGGATATGGCAACAAAGTGGCGGGGTTCAGTGTCGCACATCTCTTCAAGGTAATATGAGGTGCTAGCAGTGTCAATTCGTATCCTGTCAAACGAGCACTAGTTAAGTGCTGAGTCTTAGTCTGATTCAAAAGGGCATCTACTGCATGGGGTACTAGCACCAACAGTTTGTGTGACAAAACTATCCCTTCACTCTGACGTATGGACACAGCCGTCGCTGCAACTGAACGGAAGCACCCTGGTAATGCACGAGCAACAGGGTCAAGAACTGCAGAAAGGTATGCGCAAGGACGCTGTTTGTCCCCGTGTGTCTGTACTAAAACTGACAATGCACATCCTTCTTTCTCATGTACATAGAGTGTAAAAGCCTTCGTGTAATCTGGTGTGCCTAACACTGGTGCAGAGCAAAGAGCTTGTCTCAACTGACAAAAAGCATTTTGACATTCATCTGTCCATGGAAGGGGGATCGGAGTGTTTTTAGTCAAAAGTGCTAGCAAGGGCTTAACAATGTGTGAAAAACCCAATATCCATTGCCTGCAAAACGAAGTCAGACCAATGAATGCACGGACATCTTTCTGCGTGGAAGGTACTGGGGTGTCTAAAATTGCTTGAATGCGATCTGGTGTCAGTGCACGGCCCTCCTTAGACAGAAGGTGTCCTAAATAGGTCACCTTCGGTCTACAATATTGCAATTTCTTTCGTGATACTTTATGGTGGTGTGTAGCAAGAAAAGAAAGCAAAGACAAAGTGCATTTCTCACACTGCTCAGGTGTATCGGCTGCCAACAAGATGTCATCGACATATTGTATGAGAGCCACTCCTTTAGACAAGGTAAAGGAATCAAGCTGTCTCTTCAATGCTTGACTGTAAATACTAGGACTCTCAGTATAGCCTTGAGGAACTCTACAAAATCTGTATGATCTATTATTCAAAGTGGAACCGAACAAATATCGGCTATCAGGATGAATAGGAATCGAGAAGAAAGCGTTCTTCAGATCAATTACAGAAAATGTAGTTGCTGTTGGAGGGACCAGGGTAAGCAATGTCGTTATGTCAGAGACTACAGGGTACTTGTGGTACTACAATCTTGTTGACTTCTCTCCAATCGATAATAAATCTATAAATCCTAGTGTCAGTATCTTTTTTCAAAATGGGAAGAATCGGACTATTGCAAATATTGTAAGGAACTTCTTCCACAACCCCCACCTTAATTAAATCATGTACAATACGTGTGAGTGCTTCTTCTCCTTCTCTAGAAATTTTATATTGAGGCAGTCTTGGCAATAAAGCGCCCTCCTTGACACTAATATGTACTGGTGGAATAACCATTTGCCCTACATCAGTGTCCGAAGTAGCCCACAAAGTACTAGGGAGTGAGGCTAGTGCAATGTCCTCTTTAACAATACAAGATCTCTCAATCATAGGGTAGTTGTCATTCAAAATAACCCGTACTCCTTCCGGAGAACACCGTATCGTAGCCCTAAAATATTTAAGCATATCAAGACCCACAATATTGTCTGGTGTGTTTGGAGAAAGCAAAAACGGACATGGAGCAGTAAACTTATCAATATCAAATGCAAGTGGTTGTGACAATGGGCTAAGGGAAGGTGTTCCATCGAAACCTATCGATGTAATGGTTAAGCCAGACAGGGGAGCCCTTGGAACCAATTGTTTAGACAAGGCGCTACGAGTAGCTCCTGTATCAACCAGAAACTGATCAGTAGAACCCAAAACATGTGCTGTAACATAGGGACCCCTCTGATCTACTGGAACTTCAACTGATTCCTTACCCCATCCTAGGCAATCCTATGCATAAGCAGAATCTTGAAAATCAGAGGGCACATAGTCAGACATTTGATATAGGTTCCTTCTATCAAAAGTGTTAAACCCATTCTGCCCACGTGTATTAGCATCAAACCGAGCACGATCATTCGCGCTTCCTCTAGGCCCTTGATATCCTGAACGATTTCTCATTTGTCCCCGACCACGTAGATTCTGCTGAGCACGCAGCACTGGACAATCAGAAAGCCAATGTCCAAATTTTTGCAGTACGCACACTGATCAACAGACAAATTCGAACGGGCAGAGGAAGGAAAGGACGAACCATAAGATCCACGTCCACCTCTATCATTATCTCTAGAAGGCGGACCATAAGCTTGAGCCAACATAACCTTTGTTTTCAACTCTTTAGACTTTTTGTCCTCATTACCTTTGGCTTCTAATTCTTGCCGCTCATAATACTGGGCCATAGTTAAAGAGAAACCGGAGAAGATGTAGTCCATGAACTCTCACTGGCCTTTAAGCGACTAGCTATTCCTGGCAAAAGGTTTGCGACATATTTATCGACAAACAGATGCCTACCTGTGTCATCTGTCAATGACTGGCCACTAAAATCGTGAAATGCTTCTTCAAAACGTGTGAAGAAGTCGGAAACTGATTCATCTACCTTTTGCTTGCAAGACGCTAGCACTGTCCAATCTATCTTCTTAGGGGGAATGATCGTCTTTAACTTAACTAATATAGCTGCCGGAAGATTTAAAATTAACTGACACGGTTTCTGTGCAGGTTCTCTATCTTCATCTAACCGCTCTAAATCTTTCCACAATGCTCCAAATGTCGCATTATCATCTATTCTACGCACAGTTCTCCACATATCAGGCGGTAATATTAATCCAAAAAACAAATCAATATCAGACAGAGTCATAGTACAAGAGCTGATTGCACCCTCAACTTCCTCATAAAAGGCTGCTGGATTCTTTCGCGGGTCAGGCAATGCATTTTTAAGGGCCATAACATCTGCTCTATTCCAAGGAGTGTAAACCCAATTATAAATAAAGTACCCTTTCGCATTAAGAGAAGTCTTATCATCCTCTGTACCCGTTCCTTTAGGAGGAACATATAAAGGTGCGGCTTCCCGCATGGGTTTCACATGAATTACAACATTCTTATCTGTTTCAGGAGTAGGAGTTCGTGCCATGCTGATCTGAGATGCTAGTGCAGCTGTTTCTGCTGCCTTTTTCTCCTCTCGCAAACGGGCTGCTTCAACACGCAGTTTAACCAAGCGTCTGATCGTGTCAGCCACCTGGGAGAAGACAAAAAGACCGTCACGTAATTGTTTACAATCAGTTGCTACATCATCGGGCTCCATTTCTACCGAATACTTCCTAAATTGTTCAATAACCTCTGCAGCAAATGTATCGGTAAAATATATTTGCTCCCTTTCCTGCCATCCTTTTATACTATCTAAAAGTTCAGAGGCAGTGGTAGTACTACGAACGGCTTTACGCGCAGTAGATCTAATGTCAGATGCACGCTCAGCAGATAGCATGGAGCGAGTTTCTCGAGCTTTGTCCTGGTCTGAAAAAGAGTCCTCATCTGACTCATGAGGAGCGGAAGAAAAAATATACGGAGGTGGAGAACGATCTAATAACAAGAAATCATCTTGTGGTTTATTAAGGATAGGATAAAGGGGCTGCCTAACAGCGTATTGGCCAGTTACCTGTAAATGGCGTTCCCTATCTTCCCTCTCTTTAATTTCTTTCATCTCCTTGTTTTTTAACTCTAATGCTTTCGGATAAATGGTCTTTCGCTGTTCTTTGTCAATCAAGGCTTGCTCACGCTTCATTCGCTCACGCACTTCTTTCTCCCACATTCGCACACAATCAAACATATCTTGCCTAGTCTTGTGTTTAAACATACATTGTTCCACATACTGAATCTTTCGCAAATCAAATGACCCATATATAGGCCAACGCAACTCAGGGTCTTTACTAGTATATTTATTCCATAACGTGCAGTACATTATAGAAGAAATACCATACTTAATATACATATCCCTATTAGGCGTCCCCTCCGGGAGGCTGGTTGTAGCTTCGTCAAGTCTCAAATTGGTACCACTACAAAAGCAACACATCCTACGAAGTGTGCTGAAAACAGGCATGCCAAAAAATAGTGCAAAATATGCAGTATTATAATCAAAGTAGCGCTTAAGGTACTCTTCGTACGTTGCGCTGTTCAAACAATTTTAAATAGAGAAAATTCTCCTCATTACCTGCCTATATGTATTGCAATACATATATAATTACAAAACAGATTCCAAAATTGGCCAATCATACAAACAAAGCCACAGTAAGTGTTACTAAAACTACCTTACCAATCAAAGGCATCAAACCAACAGCAAGTGCCGCAAAACGGCTCTTACCAATCAAATGGTGTCCAGGTTCCAACTGCCAAGTTCTCAAATCGACCAAATGGTCACTGCACGGCGAATCAACAGAAGAGATCTCAGTCAAGGACCGGCGCCGCCGAGATGGTCAGATCAGAAAGAAAGGAAAAACGCCGTGGGTGCCAAGACTCAGGTCTCCTCAGGCAGCGATCGCGTCCAAAGCGAGATTCCAATCCTTCGTCGCGACCAGTCCTTCGGGCATCCGAGTCGCTGATGAGTCCCACGTTGGAAGCGCCAATTTGTTGTAGTGAGCCTCAGCAAGGCCTACCAGTGCTTAGGGGTTCTCCCTTCTCTGCACAGAGTCCTCAGACATTTAGGAAGAAGTTGGCACAGAAACTGGAAATAGAAAAGACAGAGTTTATTAAACCTCATGAGGTGGAGCTACATTCACACACATCACCCTTCAGTAATGCATGAAGTAGCACACTGAATGGAAGGATCCTGGTCCTTTTATACCCACACAGGGGCTCAAATGAAGGCGGTACTAACACAAATGCTGGTTTTAGGTACATATAAGGTCATACAGAGAATGCACAGTCGACAAGTGGGTGGAGCTAACAGTTTCTACTTTTAATGTACACATCCTGACATTTATAAACTCGGAACAGCTGCAAGCTCAACTGAGCATGTGCAAAGCAAGAGGAACTAAATATAACTTGTCTCTAGGCAGATTTCAAGAGCAGTTGACAGGAAGGTAGGACAGAGCACATGGCGAGCACATGGTAGCACATGGTAGCACATGGCAGCCAAAATGGCTGACAGAAATACAAAATGGATTCCACAAAGCGAACAATTTAGCCTCTAAATACAGGCTGTCTTCAGCTAATGCTTAACTTAAATGCTGCCAAATTACAACAAAATGGATCAGCAATCAGGGTGAAACAAACACAACTTTGGTCACAAATCACAAAGTATCCAATAACATCAAATAGGTAGAAATGTAATGGCAGTACTAATGTGTTCTAAACAAAGCAAATATTTTATTTTGTAACCAAATGAACATGTAGAAAACCAAAGGCAAATGGCCAGTCTATTTTCATATAGCGTGGTCAACACAGTCCAGTGCCACTAAACTTGCCCTCCATGACACTACCAGGAAGCCTCCTCACAAAGGGGCATCCATTGGGCATGGCAGGCACTTTCAAGATTTTACTTGGGAGGGGTGCGGTCACTCTTGGGAGGGGTGGGTTGGGTTTTAGGTGGACTTTTGGTTTTGTTAGGGGTTTAGCTGTGTTTATGGGTGGGGAATGGGGTTTCTCAGGGGTGGATTGGGATGTGGAAGGGATGGGTTGGGGTGTGGATGAGGTCCTTTTGGCTTTGGGAGGGAGGGCATGTTTGACAGGGCTAAGGGCAAGGGCAAATGAGATGCTTACACAGGCAAAATGGGTAGGATGTTCGGGAGGGAGTAGAGTTTGGGAGGAAGAGGTCTTTTATTTTGCAAACACATGAACATGTTGTAAACCAAAAGCAAATGGCCAGTCCGTTTTCATATAGCCCTGCTGTTCCACTAAACTTGCCCTTCATGACCCTGCCAGGGAAACTCTTCACAAAGGGGCATCCATTGGGGATGGCAGGCACCTCAAAGATCTTAATTGGGAGGAGTGGGTTTGGTTTTGGGTGAAATTTTGTTTTTGTTGGGGATATGGCTGGGTTTAGTAGTGGGGGATCTGGTTTCTCAGCTGTTGGGAGGTAGAGGGAGTGGGAGTGGCAGTGGCAGTGTCCACAGAAGCTAGCAAAATTGTTGCCTCACAAAGTCAATGGCAGGCTGATGCAGAAGGCTCTGTTGAGACGCATCAAGGGGGCGAATTGTCAGTACAATGGGATATAAAGACCATGTTAAATCTCATTCTGGATGAAATACGAGAATTAAAAGTAACTCAAGCAACTGAGATAGCTTCCCTGCATCATCATCTATCAAAAAAAGAGGAAGCAGAGGTGAGCTTCCCAGTAAGAATAAAGGAGGCAGAGACCAGGATTTTGCAGGTTGAGGATCAAATTAATTGAATGCAGCAACAAGTGGATTTTGTAAGGAAAGAGAAAGTCTCATTGGAGAACAAGATTGATGAACTGGAGAACCACGCGAGACGTACCAATCTTCGATTAGTTGGTATGGCAGAAGGATGCGAAGGAACTCAAACTACACAATGGGTTGACACTTTTATCAGAAAAGCACATAGGGTGCCAGCTCATCCTTATCCAAATTCTAAATTGCTAAGGACAATTCTGGTAATTTTGCAGACTATGCATCAAGGAATAGATACTATCCAAGGCTATCCAGAAGAAACAATTCACTACTAACGAAGTACCTTGCTGTTGAATTTTCTCAGATATGTCTGCTGCTGCTGCAGGATGGAGAAAAGAGTTTGTCAAGCTTCTATACTTATTTAAGTCCCAGGGTACGCAGGCGAGAATAGCACAACAGTCCAAACTTAGGGTACTAGTAAAAGGGAAGTTCCACATGTTTACCAATCTAGAAGAAGCCCAAGAATTGCTGCAAAGAATTACTATTTAGTGAATGAAGAGAAGTGGGAAATCATGTATTCAGTATTAAGAACCGTAGGTGAGGTGTGATGGGTAGAGGCTTCACTATGGGTGCATCAACTTGGCACCCAGTCCAGGCGTCTATGCTGGCGCCTCCCAAGGGAGGTTGGAGAGGGAGATTGTGGGCAATTTCCTGTTTTCCAGGGTGGGGAAGGATGGCAAGGGGGGTTTTGGAGTTTGGGTTTGGGAGGGTATTTGGTAGCACTGGATTTTTTGAGGGGTGGTGTTGGAGAGCACGGTGGAGAAAAAGAAATAAGCAGAGTCTGAGTAGACAGCAAAAAATTGTATTAATGGATAATAGCCATATAAGAAAAGTTTCTCAACTGTCAAGATGAATCTTAAAATTTGAATATTATTGTGCAATGTTAATGGTATAGCTAACAAACAAAAGTATGGTGGGTTAACTAGGTGGTTAGCATCATTCTCTTCACAGATTTGATTGCTTCAGGAGACTCATCTTACAACTGATACGCCAAAGCTTTTTATCTCTAAATTCTATCATAGATCATACTTTGCCTCAGCTGGGTGAGCGGTAAAGGGGGTAGTGGTGTATCTAGGCCAAGGGCTTGATTGGGAAGAAATTCAAGTTCGTAGAGATCCGGGTAGTAGATGGATTTGGATTACGGCCCGGGTTAAATGGGATCCCAATTAACCTAGTGAGCTATTATTCCCCGATAATGGATGACCCTAAATCAATTATGCAGATTAATGAGGTGGCTATGGGAGCAGAAGGCCCTATAATTATAGGAGGGGATTTTCATTTTATACAGGATTTAGCAAAGGATACCTCCAACAAAACTAATAAACAGCTAAAGCTGCGCACCAAAAAATTAATAGATATAATGAAACAGGAGTATCAGTTGGTAGACCCATGGCGCAGAGCTCACCCAGAGTTTTCTCAGTATACATGTTTCTCGCAGCAATTTAAATCAGCTTCTTGTATTGATTTTCTCTTATTTTCCCATTCTTTTACCTGTACAGACTCTGAAATATGGGCCAAAGCCTTTTCTGATTGCTCATTGGTTAGTATCAATCTGGAGTTTGAAACTAGGAAGAGGGAGAGGCCTAGGTGGCAGATGGACCGTCACCTTCTTTCTAATAAGGAATGGGTAGTAAATAAGAGATAGTTCATAGTGGAATTCTCTCAGATGAATAAGGGCACTGCTTCTGTTTTTTCAGTTTGGGGTGCCTTTAAGGCAACTATCCGGGGGCAGATTGTCGTTTTCATGGCCGCACAAACGAAAAAACTGGCGAAACATATAGAAGAACTTCAAACCTCCTTGAACAATTCCTTACAGAATAGGAATAGTAGGCAGGGGGCACAAAATATAGTAAATAGGCAATTAGTAAAAGCAAAGCAGGAGTTGAAGAAATTCTTTATTTTAGAGGAAATACAGAGTTCAAGACTTTACCAGCATCAGGTCTAAGAGGAAAGTCAGATGGTGGGGAAGTTTTTTAGCTTAGTCAACTAGGGTTAAGCAAGAAGTGGCAATGATTGTGGAGCTAGCTGAACCGGAGACAGGGGCTCTAGTTTATGAAAAGGATAAGATAGCTAAAATGTTTTACAGCATTATAACAACTTATATGCAGTTAAGTATACAGCCTCACTTGAGACCATAGGTCGGTATTTTCAGTCCATAGAAACTCTCGAATCTGACTAATATACAATCAGAAGAATTAATTATAGATATTACAGCATTAGAAATCCAACATGTCTTGGCCTCAATGCCTCGGGGTAAGACCTGTGGCAATGACAGCTTCCCTCCAGAATTTTATAATACTTTTTCCAAAGAATTGATTCCCTTCTTATTAGAACTATTTATTTTATTTAAAAAGGTGGGGGGATTCCGACAAATTTTAAGGAATCTACAATTATTAGCTTTGTTAAAAAGGGGAAGCACCCAAGAGACGTAAATTCATACAGGCCAATAAGCCTACTTAACACAGATTATAAAATTTTTATGAAAATCTGGGCCAATCAAGTGACTCCAATAGCACAGAAGATAATCCATAGGGATCAGACAGGATTTGTGGCCGACAGGCTGATTCCATCAAATACAGGCTTTTTAATACAAGCACTTGATTTTTTAATGTGAACCAGACCCCAGCAGTTATAATGATGGTAGATGCGGAAAAAGCATTTGACCTTGTCAACTGGGTTGTTCTTTTTTTTAGGCTAGAGAGGCTTGGTTTTCCCCTACAGTTTTCCAGTATGCTTTGCCGCTTGTATCAAGGCGCACAGGCAAAAATGTTCTTCAACTCCAATTTAGCAGAAACTGTTGAAATAAATAGGGGTACTCAACAGGGTTGCCCTCTGTCACCTGTATTATTCACTATTTTTAGCGATCATTTGGCCGTTGTATAAAGGCCAATTTGGATATAAGAGCATCGATACAGGGCATGTCTAAGCTCAAATTATTTGCGGACAATATAATACTTTATCTCAGGCCAGAAGGACAAATTATTAAAACCGTATTGACTGAATTTGAGCAGTTCCAAGAAATCGGGGGCTACAAAATCAATCATTCCAAAACAAAACTGCTGCTATTTAATATCCCTCCCAATATGTTTCCTGTTACTCTTCAGCAGCAGGCTTCTAATCATGCACCTATCTGTTATTTAGGTATACAAGTTACTAATCAGTACACAGAATTATATAGAATTATGAAACAATGATGAAAAAGATTAAAGATTTACTGAATAGATGGACACTACTTCCCCTTACATTAATAGGGCGGGTTGCGTTGATAAAAATACTAATTTTTCCTTTATTGATTTTTTTGTTCACTAATATTCTGATTAAAATAAATAGATTATTTTTTAAGGAATTAGAGACACTTTTAGACACTTTATTTGGAGTAAAAAGGCTTCAAGAGTTAGTGTACCGGTGCTGCAGTTAGATGTTAGCCAGGGGGATTAGCATTACCTCATATGTATACATACCATGACGCTGCTCTTCTAGATACGATAGTATGATTCATAGACGCCAACGGTATACAGGATAGTTTTTTTGTAGAGAAGATGGTTCAGGAGGCAGGATAAAGCAAACACAAGGAGACGATGGACGGAGCGCTGAAACTTTTCAGACACTCACCCCCAGTCACAGATCTGGGTTGAATCCATCATCGTTCTTTAGCTCACTTCGCCACCCCAGTTCAGACACAGCTATATGCAAATCAGTCTTGACCCTGTGCCTCATGGAAACAGTCCAGCCCGAACTGCCAAGCCATGTCTTCCCTGGACCGGAAACAAGCATCCTGGGACCGGTTTCGGGCTAACAGGCAGGATCCCAGATGACAATTTTTATTAAAAAAGCAAAACTCCCAAAAAAGACAAGATATAAAACACTTCAGGAGTATGGATGGAGTCTCCAAGCATTCTATTCAAAGAACCAAGCTGCGGGATATGGGTACTTGCAGCTGAGTGAATGTAAGGTGTTGGGTCTGCACATACCAAATAGCCATATAAGGCACTGGATTACAAATGGATTTATAGAACTGGGACAATTTCTGGTTAAAGGGAGCAATATAACCTGGCAGCAACTCCAAGCCAGGTGTGGAGATCGTGCAAGCATTTGTATTTTGGGTACCTCCAGATTGTACATTTCCTAAAAAATGCTGTGTGTACTTAAATAGTGACTCCTCGCCAATAATAACAGCATTATTTAGAAGTAAAATGAGGGGCATAGAAAATTGGTATAGGCTACTACGTAGACAAGGGGAGTAACAGCTGGTAAAAAGATCCCATAGAAAATATCACGTTGACAACACAGTGCACTTTTTCTGTGGGCGAGTGGCAGACGATCTCAGAATTAGGATATAAGGCTCTAAAAGCTGCCAATTTTAAGAGAATCTCTTTCTTGGCACGTTCAATGGCATATTTTACCCCTAAAGCTCTCCATAAAATGTATCCCAAAATGGAAGATTGTTGTTTTCGATGTAATCAGCTAGGGGAGACTGGCTGCATACGTTTTTTTTCACTTGTTCAAAGATATCTGGGTTCTGGTAACAAGTGTTTGATGCCCTAAGTAGGGGATTACACCAATTGGATCGAACCTTAGGCAGGAGTGGTACTTTTTGGACTATCCAGACAGAGGCTAGATCGAGTAGCAAGAAAGGGGGCCAATATATTCACCACTATTGGTTCTTTAGTTGCTCGATCTTTGATTTTGCAAAATTGCAAGACAAATCGAGTGGCAACATATTTGGAATTGGTATAATAAGATGCCCCGAACAAGAAAGTTCGAGGAGGCATATGCTAAAAGGGTTGGGGCATCAAAAGATTCAATGCCTCTTGACAAATTATGGAAAACGTTGAGAGTAACACAAGGTAAGATTTTGGCACAATCTATTCTGGAAACTGATTGGAGTAAATGAGGATACTTAGTTTATAGATGTATATAGATGGATAAGTGAATGGCTACATTAAATTATCGATACAAGAGGCACAAGGGTTTATGGAGAAAAATATTTTTAAGAAACTTATCTTTAAAAAATCTTATTATATGGTAGGTTTATTAAAAAAAACGATTTGCCTTTGATAGTAGTAGTTTTTGAATGCTGATGCTAGTACTTTTTTGAAAAGCGGGAAGTTAATATTGAATAGAAACGGTGGACAATTTAATCTATCATTGCTGCACTTTATTGAAAGCAAATCGGACACTGGGGTTTATAATATTGATGAAATGAAATATATGATAACAAGATGTAAAAGTATAAGGAATGTATATTATTAACATTAATTGTAAAAAACTATGACTGAAATTCATTGAAATGAACTTTGAGGTAATTACTGACTGCTAAAGGTTGCACTTGTGCACTTTATTGAAAGTATCAAGGACAATTTCTCTATTTATGTAAAAAAAATCATTATCTATTTGCTTCACCATTTTTTGTATTTTGTGGATATGATAAGAATGTTATATATGTATGTACAATAATTATGATTATGCTGTCTCCTATGGATCTGCTTTAAAAAAACAAATTTAAAAAAAATGTTGGCCCTGTCTCCTCCACTTGCCTTGGAAGATGCTGGAATGAAATTGAAAATATATTTATTGCATGTGCCATAACAGACTTGACCAACAGCTTTCGTCACAGAACATTAATAAAGTGTACAGAAGACTTCAGCTACAAGGTCCACTATATTGGCTTCAACATTAGCATGAGCACACGCATGCATGCTACATGACCTGAAAACAGTTGCTCACAGTGAAGTCATAACCACAAACACCTCCAATTGCATGAGTGAAGTTCTCTCAAATCCATCCTCATGTATCTAGTAGGATACTTGAACAACTTGTGTAGGTTGGCTCTTGTAGTATACCTTAGCAACCTGATTTCCTCAAATAGGATGCCAATGGCAAATTCATTCCTACAAATTCCACACAAGGCCCTGCAATCAGCAATAGGTCATATACCTAATACCACATCATGATAAAATGATGATCAACTAATACAGCTATGTTGCACCAATATGTACAGTAGCAGGAAGAAGGTGACGTGGAAATGCTCATTTCACACTGTTGACACTTCCTAATTGAAACTTCATCAGATGTCCAGTACTTAAGAAGCTTTGTTATGTATCACATGTAGCACAGAAAAGTAGACTGGAGACAATAGGGCCCAAATATCTGGGAGATCTGTCTACAAATCTCCACAGCATAATTGAATCAGCTAGGCCTAGAGACATCCCAATCCAAACACCATTCTTAAATTGCATACCTAAAAGGCAATAGACCATTGAAGGTGGTTGAGGCTCAGGGAATCTCCATTACATGAAGAGGTGGTTTAACCTGTGTTCCAATGGGAAGGCACATCATAGCACTGTTTTTTCTCACAAATACAAATTTAATTGTATTACTGGGTGAAGACACTAAGGGGTCGATTCCGATCTCGGCCGGAAGCGCACCTAACATAACATAACATAACATAACAGGTGTATTTGTAAAGCGCACGATTACCCGTAGGTGTCCTGGCGCTGAATAACAGATGTTTATTGTTACCCAACTCAATGGTACTCATTTTATCGACCTCAGATGGATGAAAGGCTGAGGGGACCCGCCGGGATTTGAACCTGTGACCATGAGGTCGAACACAGGCCCCTGCAGTGGCTGCTTTAGTCCACTGAGCCACCAGACCCGGATACCTAACAGTATTCGTCCGGAAAAAATACAAGCTGAACGCGTGTTTCCCGACCGATTCGAACACTCGTCCGAACGAACAAGTACGATGCGCACAACAGCCCAGATTCCGAGCGAGCCGAACTTACCCATTTCAGCTCCTGTTCCCCGCCCGAGCCGAATCCGTAAACGCTGATTCGAGTCGCACGGAAGCAAATACACAGCACCTTCCGGCCGGACTAGTACGATGCGCCTTCCGTACGCGCCGAACCCCTCGCTACGTCCAGCACGTTTGAGCATCCGGGAGAGCTGTACATAAGCTCCGATTCGCGCCACAAGATGATCCACGGCTACAAGACGAACAAGCCAGCGACGAGTACGAGTCGAAGCCACGAGAAACCTGAACGAGACGAGCCAACCATGAATCCCATCGCGCAGGTCCTACCAATACTCTACATCTATTACCGGGACCGGTACGGACGCGTACGGCGCAGACGGTAAGTCAAACACCCACAACACAAACAAACGACACGTACCCGAAATATGTCACACACACATAGGGATGCACAAATGACGTACACCAGCAACAGCAGAACCATAGGGGCGGGATGGCTATCACCAATGCCATACACACCCATAGGGGGATGGATGCCTACCACTAACACCACCCCTACTCATGGGGGCCTGGATGCCTGTCACTACTACTATCCCCACTCATAGGGGGATGGATGCCTACCACTAACACCACCCCTACTCATGGGGGGTTGGATGCCTGCCACTACCACCAACCCTACTCATGGGGGCCTGGATGCCTGTCACCACTACCATCCCCACTCATAGGGGGATGGATGCCTGCCACTACTACCCTCCCCACCCATAGGGGGATGGATGCCTGCCACTACTACCATCCCCACTCATAGGGGGATGGATGCCCACCACTAATACCATCCCCACTCATTGGGGGATGGATGCCTGCCACTAATACCATCCCCACTCATAGGGGGATGGATGCCTACCACTACCACCACCCCTACTCAGGGGGGCCTGGATGCCTACCACTACCACCACCCCTACTCATGGGGGCCTGGATGCCTGCCACTACTACCATCCCCACTCATATGGGGATGGATGCCTACCACTACCACCACCCCTACTCATGTGGGCCTGGATGCCTGTCACTACTACCATCCCCACTCATAGGGGGTGGATGCCTACCACTACCACCACCCCTACTCATGGGGGCCTGGATGCCTGTCACTACTACCATCCCCACTCATAGGGGGATGGATGCCTGCCACTAATACCATCCCTACTCATAGGGGGATGGATGCCTACCACAACCACCACCCCTAATCAGGGGGGCCTGGATGCCTACCACTACCACCACCCCTACTCATGAGGGCCTGGATGCCTGCCACTACTACCATCCCCACTCATATGGGGATGGATGCCTACCACTACCACCACCCCTACTCATGGGGGCCTGGATGCCTGTCACTACAACCATCCCCAATCATAGGGGGATGGATGCCTACCACTACCACCACCCCTACTCATGGGGGCCTGGATGCCTGTCACTACTACCATCCCCACTCATAGGGGGATGGATGCCTGCCACTAATACCATCCCCACTCATAGGGGGATGGATACCTACCACTACCACCACCCCTACTCATTGGGGCCTGGATGCCTGTCACTACTACCATCCCCACTCATAGGGGGATGGATGCCTGCCACTAATACCATCCCCACTCATAGGGGGATGGATGCCTACCACTACCACCACCCCTACTCATGGGGGCCTGGATGCCTGTCACTACTACCATCCCCACTCATAGGGGGATGGATGCCTGCCACTAATACCATCCCCACTCATAGGGGGATGGATGCCTACCACTACCACCACCCCTACTCAGGGGGGCCTGGATGCCTACCACTACCACCACCCCTACTCATGGGGGCCTGGATGCCTGCCACTACTACCATCCCCACTCATATGGGGATGGATGCCTACTACTACCACCACCCCTACTCATGGGGGCCTGGATGCCTGTCACTACTATCATCCCCACTCATAGGGGGATGGATGCCTACCACTACCACCACCCCTACTCATGGGGGCCTGGATGCCTGTCACTACTACCATCCCCACTCATAGGGGGATGGATGCCTGCCACTAATACCATCCCCACTCATAGGGGGATGGACACCTACCACTACCACCACCCCTACTCATGGGGGCCTGGATGCCTGTCACTACTACCATCCCCACTCATAGGGGGATGGATGCCTACCACTAATACCATCCCCACTCATAGGGGGATGGATGCCTGCCACTAATACCATCCGCACTCATAGGGGGATGGATACCTACCACTACCACCACCCCTACTCATTGGGGCCTGGATGCCTGTCACTACTACCATCCCCACTCATAGGGGGATGGATGCCTACCACTAATACCATCCTTACTCATAGGGGGATGGATGTCTGCCACTAATACCATCCCCACTCATAGGGGGATGGATGCCTACCACTACCACCACCCCTACTCATGGGGGCCTGGATGCATGTCACTACTACCATCCCCACTCATAGGGGGATGGATGCCTGCCACTAATACCATCCCCACTCATAGGGGGATGGATGCCTACCACTACCACCACCCCTACTCAGGGGGGCCTGGATGCCTACCACTACCACCACCCCTACTCATGGGGGCCTGGATGCCTGCCACTACTACCATCCCCACTCATATGGGGATGGATGCCTACCACTACCACCACCCCTACTCATGGGGGCCTGGATGCCTGTCACTACTACCATCCCCACTCATAGGGGAATGGATGCCTACCACTACCACCACCTCTACTCATGGGGGCCTGGATGCCTGTCACTACTACCATCCCCACTCATAGGGGGATGGATGCCTGCCACTAATACCATCCCCACTCATAGGGGGATGGATACCTACCACTACCACCACCCCTACTCATTGGGGCCTGGATGCCTGTCACTACTACCATCCCCACTCATAGGGGGATGGATGCCTACCACTAATACCATCCCCACTCTTAGGGGGATGGATGCCTGCCACTAATACCATCCCCACTCATAGGGGGATGGATGCCTACCACTACCACCACCCCTACTCAGGGGGGCCTGGATGCCTGTCACTACTACCATCCCCACTCATAGGGGGATGGATGCCTACCACTACCACCACCCCTACTCATGGGGCCCTGGATGCCTGTCACTACTACCATCCCCACTCATAGGGGGATGGATGCCTGCCACTAATACCATCCCCACTCATAGGGGGATGGATACCTACCACTACCACCACCCCTACTCATTGGGGCCTGGATGCCTGTCACTACTACCATCCCCACTCATAGGGGGATGGATGCCTACCACTAATACCATCCCCACTCATAGGGGGACTGGATGCATGCCACTAATACCATCCCCACTCATAGGGGGATGGATGCCTACCACTACCACCACCCCTACTCATGGGGGCCTGGATGCCTGTCACTACTACCATCCCCACTCATAGGGGGATGGATGCCTACCACTACCACCACCCCTACTCATGGGGCCCTGGATGCCTGTCACTACTACCATCCCCACTCATAGGGGGATGGATGCCTGCCACTAATACCATCCCCACTCATAGGGGGATGGATACCTACCACTACCACCACCCCTACTCATTGGGGCCTGGATGCCTGTCACTACTACCATCCCCACTCATAGGGGGATGGATGCCTACCACTAATACCATCCCCACTCATAGGGGGATGGATGCCTGCCACTAATACCATCCCCACTCATAGGGGGATGGATGCCTACCACTACCACCACCCCTACTCAGGGGGGCCTGGATGCCTGTCACTACTACCATCCCCACTCATAGGGGGATGGATGCCTACCACTACCACCACCCCTACTCAGGGGGGCCTGGATGCCTACCACTAACCCCACCCCTACTCATGGGGGCCTGGATGCCTGTCACTACTACCATCCCCACTCATAGGGGGATGGATGCCTACCACCACCACCACCCCTACTCATGGGGGCCTGGATGCCTGTCACTACTACCATCCCCACTCATAGGGGGATGGATGCCTACCACCAATACCATCCCCACTCATAGGGGGATGGATGCCTACCACCACCACCACCCCTACTCATGGGGGCCTTGATGCCTACCACCCACACAACCCCTACTCATAGGACGGGTAATGCATGACACAACCAGCATACTCCAACATAAGGAATGTCTGAAAAATACATCCCCCCCAACACCATGACAAGCGTGTGTAGTTTGTGTCAAATGCCTACAACACTGAACATGACATTGAACATACAATGTGACCCCCTATCACATGTGTCACACATAAATGTGTGTGGCCCCCACAATGCAAGCAGACCATGACCACTGTGGCAATGAGGTCTAAAGCCCCATCACCACAGTGACCAAAAGGTAAGTGTGGGGTCCATAGCTGAAGCACATTTTGAACATTGTAGCAATGGGCTCTAACACCCCATCACCACAGTGACCAAAATGTAAGTGTGGGGTCCATAGCTGAAGCACATTTTGAACATTGTGGCAATGGGCTCTAACACCCCATCAGCACAGTGACCAAAATGTAAGTGAGGGGTCCATAGCTGAAGCACATTTTGAACATTGTGGCAATGGGGTCTACCACCCCATCACCACAGTGACCAAAATGTAAGTGTGGGGTCCATAGCTGAAGCACATTTTGAACATTGTGGCAATGGGGTCTTACACCCCATCACCACCGTGACCAAAAGGTAAGTGTGGGGTCCATAGCTGAAGCACATTTTGAACTTTGTGGCAATGGGGTCTAACGCCCCATCACCACAGTGACCAAAATGTAAGTGTGGGGTCCATAGCTGAAGCACATTTTGAACATTGTGGCAATGGGGTCTAACGCCCCATCATCACAGTGACCAAAAGGTAAGTGTGGGGTCCATAGCTGAAGCACATTTTGAACATTGTGGCAATGGGGTCTAACGCCCCATCACCACAGTGACCAAAATGTAAGTGTGGGGTCCATAGCTGAAGCACATTTTGAACATTGTGGCAATGGGGTCTAACGTCCCATCACCACAGTGACCAAAATGTAAGTGTGGGGTCCAGAGCTGAAGCACATTTTGAACATTGTGGCAATGGGGTCTAACGCCCCATCATCACAGTGACCAAAAGGTAAGTGTGGGGTCCATAGCTGAAGCACATTTTGAACATTGTGGCAATGGGGTCTAACGCCCCATCACCACAGTGACCAAAATGTAAGTGTGGGGTCCATAGCTGAAGCACATTTTGAACATTGTGGCAATGGGGTCTAAAGCCCCATCACCACAGTGACCAAAATGTAAGTGTTGTCATGTGAAAAGCTGAAAATGCCAAACTGCATGGATGATTCCTGGTCACACAACAACAAACACATCAGTGGCATAGTAGTGCTTGTGTACCATAGCAACATAGATTGGGTGAGGCAAACAGTGCAGTGCCAATGAAACATCGCTTTGGCCATGTGCAGACAAACCTCACCCATGGGGGCTCACATTGTCAACATCCACGAATTACACAATGACAGAAGTGACCATCATAATGCAGACCCACACATCAGCACCAATGGACACACAAATGTAGATATCCTGTGGAGACTGTAGATGTCAGGTGAACAAATACCATTCCATGGCAGCAATAGGACATACAAACCATGATCATTGTGCTGACTGATGACCTAGGAGTCCCAAGGACAGCAGGGGAAACCCACCAAACAACATACAGCCAATGGCACACTAAAGAAATGCCAATGCAGTGGTGCAAATGCACAAACACAAACAGGCAGACTCACACTGCATATCAAACACAACAGGTGATGGGGGGTGTGCCAGTGTCCCCAGGCAACCACACAACACATGAGGAGGCCTGAATCCCTATTACACAGATGTGTATACAGTGCCACACAAAAGTAACTCATGGATCGGATTCCCCTATGTGGGCAATCAGGCATTGTTAGATGAGAGGGAGCACAAATTACAAATGTCACACAAGCTTGTAGGAACAGCAACTAACACAGCAAGAGACAGACCCACCACAGCACTACCCCCAGGGACCCCACATTGTGGTGACACTGGCCTGCATGATAATCCCACTGTGATGACAAAGGTAGATGTCGTACACACAGTGAACCACAGTCATGTTTCCTGAGCAACTAACTACCATCACACCTACACAAGCACAAATCAATCAGCACGGCCTGTCAGCCAAGGCCAACATGGAGGTAGGGGTCTAGCCGTGCAACAACTCTCATTTGCACACACTCAACACCACACACCTTGACCTCCACCAATGTGCAGCAGTGAAGCTCACATGGACTGGTGACATTGCACATGCACCCATGACAATCCAAGGGGTGGTGGGGGGAACTAAGGTGGAGATACCCATCACACATGGCCAGTCAACAAGACTTGTGAATGTCTGACACACTGCACAGTACGCTGTACATGGGCATGACGTCAAATCCACACCAACCAATGGGATCCCGGCCACAGTCACACACCAATGAAGAAGCCAAGGTCACCCACCAAGAACACACATAGACAACTTCCAACATTGCAGCTCTGACCCTGAGGAGTGGCAGCAGTCACACACACAACATGTCACAATCACTGAAAGGTAACACAAAATGTAAATTACATGACTTGTGTAACCAACAAGTGCCAAGGGGAATCCTGACTGTGTCTCATCTGCGTTTGCCCACAAACTCAGCCCTGACAGCAAACACACCTATGGATGACACCCTGATGACCAGTAATGTGCCATGCACCCACATCACAGAGAACCCAGGGCGAAGATTTGGGGGGAACATTGCTCAACTCAGCAAGCATCACAAACAGGAACATCACTAGGGACCCCAGCCTGCGTAGCAAAATGGAAGTGAACACACACAGACATGCTCACACAACACACACCTTGGGCTCAGGCAATGTCATGGAATTACACACTGCCATGAGGGGACTCCACTCCTGTGTAAGGAAAGCTGTGCCATACGTTGTCTCTGCAGGGCTCAATCATGTCAGCAGAACACTTGGTCACTCAGTCAACAATTAGCACAAAATGAAGGCTCTCGTCACATCAGCCTGGTCATGGCAGTGTCACCAAAATCATCTGCACCGATCAAATACACATGTGTAGCAAGTTGCACTGATACCACAGATGAGTCCTTCCCCATTGATGCCCAAACTTGCATGTTCAGTGGAGATGGTCACACGGTCAGGGAAATAGACAAATTGAACAATGGCAAGCACATCTGATGTGCAGGGGTGTAAGCCACAGATGTGATATTTCAAAAACATGTAGGGAATCCCATTGGCAAATATGAATAACATGACACCCTCATATTGCTGCAAAGGATGACATGGCTACACCCCAGGATAGGACTTATTCACCCTGGACCACATGGGGTACGGCACAGTAACACTTCATTTACCTGATAGTAAAAATCACCATCACTGCAGCAAGGGCATGTTTAGCATACTCAACATCATGTACATCTGAAGCACAACCACTGGAGAACTGAAAGGAGCTTTATTCAGCATATGTCATATTAAAAAGAAAGTCCAGACAAAACCCAAAGGCCAATGGCCAGTCCATGACTGAAGTCCAAACAGGGTGACAGTGGCAGATGTCACCCTTTGCTTTCCTGCACTGCTAATAACCAGGGACACTCCCCTCGGAGGGGCATAAGGGGGGTCAGGCCAGGCACCGCAGGGACAGGATCAGGGCTCGCCAGAAGGAGGCAGGGAAGGGGTGGCTGGTGGTGGAGAGTCACTGACAACTGCAGTGGAGGTGTCTGACATGGTGTGTGCCGGCACAACTGGGGGGCATGAGTCAGATGGTGTGGGTGCCGGCACAACTCCAGTGGGCTGGCCAGATGGAGTGGACAGGTTCCCCACTGCAGTGCCCAAGTCAGACGGGGTAGTAGTCGACTCCACTGCAGTGCCCATCTCCGGGGGAGTAGAATGGGGTTCAGGTAAGGTGGGCAGGACAGAGGGGGAGGACACGGTCTCCACACCAGTGGCACAAACATGTGCAGCGGGGGGTGTGGGGCTGGAAGAGCAAATGGTAGGAGGAGAAGGCCGCATCATTTTGGGGGTGGTGTATCTGTGGGTGGGGGAACCTGGGACAGGCTGTGGTGGGGGAACCTGTGTTGTGGGTGACTGAGGGATGGAGGAAGGAGACTGTGTGGTTGACCTGCAGGGCGGTGGCGGGGTCTTGCTCTTCCGGGACCGGGGGGACTTGCGGTTGGGGGCCTCAGGCTGTCTGCGCCTGGGGGAGGGTGTCCGGGGGCGAGGGGCACTCCCCTCTGTGTGGGTGGACTTCCTCTTCCCCCTGTATGCTGGATCAGTGGGATCGGAGGGGAAGAGGCCGAGGTCACAGAGGAAGAGCTGCTTTGTAGGTGGGGTTGCAGGTGAGTCAAGGGAAGGGGTCTTGGAGGGAGAGGATTTTGAGGACTGCGGAGTGAGTGTGGATGCCTGTGTGTGTGTCTGTTCCCCATCCCCTGTGGGTGTGGTATCAGTCCCCTGAGGATGCTCGTGTACACGTTTTGCCCTTGTTCTGTGTGTTTCTGTGCTGCTCGTGTCTGTGTGTTTGGGTGATTGTGCAGGTGTGCATGTGCTTGGGACAGGTAGGGTGCCAGGAAGTGTGGATGGGGCAGAGGTAGGAGGGGTGATGGACTGTTGGAGGATGGACACTGCTGCCGTCAGGGAGGAGTCCATGGACCTATTGCTCCTCTGTAGGGCAGACATGCCCGTCGAGATGCCCTCCATGAACGACACCAGCTGTGTCAACAGAGTGGTGTGTGCATGGAGGACACTCAGCATTGCTGTCTGCCCTACATGGAGCTGCCGAAGTAGGTACACAGACTCCTCACTCAGGGCAGCAGGGGACACAGGGGCAGGGGGTGCGGTGCCTGGCATGAAGGAGACACGCTCCCGGACACGGGAGCCTCCATGGACCTCTGGAATGGGAGCCAATGGGAGGGCGGTGGTGGTGGTGGTGGCGGGGCCAGACATACTAGCTGGGGTGTGGTGGCTGCTGACACCCGCCTCCACAAGGGAGTCATCCTCCGAGCTGCTGTGGTCCTCAGCTGAGGTGGATGGTGCTGAGGACTCCTCGGTGTGGCTCCCCTCGCCCTCCGTGCCACTGGGTCCCTCCGACCACTCATCGCCTGCTGACCCAGTCTGGCTCTGCAGCTCCTCCTGGTCCGTGGAGCTGTCCCCTCCTGTGGCCGTGGATGTATCTGCAAACAATTAGGGAAACAGACAAACATTAGTCACCTGCACTGACCGCACACACCACAGTAAGTACAGCACATTACAGAGCAAGCCCTGGCATCCTCAGTTGAACATTGCCAAAAGTCCTCACACAGATTAGGAGAAGCCAATTGTCAGTCTGATGGTCAACCATGGCACTCACACCCCTCCTGCCCTTGCACCCATCTGTCTGGTGCCTGTTGGATGGTAATACCCCAGTGTGGACACAAGCACCACGTACACAGTTGTTGGACATTGCAGAGAACACGGTGAAGTATGTGAACATGCACACATCACATCTCTTGCCACTGAGTTAGTACAGGTGTCCGGGTAAAGGGATGGCCAGAGTCTAATTAGAAATGCATGTGATGCATACCAGCACCAGACACCATGATGCACCCATGTCCGGATAGTCAATGCCACAATGGGGTGCATGTTGCACATGTAACTCCCCTGCAGGATCACTCTTAGGAAGTTAAATGCCATGGCACAGGCATGCCTGCAAAGTCATACATCACTGTCTCCAGTCACATGGGCATGGCAGCCAGCCAACAACAGTCTGCACTGTGTCATAATCCTAGGAAATGGGGAATGCAAGTTATGTAGCTGACAAGTGCACATGTCCATCCCCCACAAACCACATCATCTGAACTCTTATTTGGCCACGTCATGCCAATTGGACATATGGGAGACATGAAACACAACTCTATGAACCTGAGCACCTCACAGTCTGCTGTGAATGTAAAACAGCTGCCTGAAGTTCACAGTCGCATACACCTGTGTGCACAGTCAAGTGATCAAACACCTATGAGTCACAGAAGTATCGTCTCTCATGGTCAAATCTCAGATGGCATGCTGAGCTCTAAACGATAAACATCCCAGTAGTCCTGACAACGAAGCCACAGCACAATGACACAGAGGCAGACACCTGAGGGAACATTTCACTGATCACAACATGTCAGCGGATACACGGGAGTGGGAGTACAGAGTGTATTGTATGCCCTGGAGAAGGCATGACTGTCCTGCTCCACCTGAAAGAGGGATGAGCCCTGGACAGTAGGTAGGTGGCTAAGCATGTGTGACACACTTGATATACATACTCCTGAGGCCCAAACATTGTTCCCACCCGCAGCATGGGGGTGTGCCAAATACCCCAGGGACATGTGGTGATTCAGATCAGCAAGTGGACCACATATCAAAGTTACACCCAGATTACATGTCAGAACTTAGGCATTATGTAAGCAATTGACCCACCCATGAATCCCACAACATAGTCACGGGAACAAATGCTGTCCCCGACCTTGAGCGAAGCAAAATGCAATGACACAGTACCCAAGTGACACAATTTCCTGACTGTAAGGGCCACACATATGCGTATCAGATGAGGAGTGGGCATGTCACAATTGAGGGACATGGGTCCTGGACCACAAGACTGATGTACTGTGGAAGTTTAACCAGGCTAGAGGAGGGCACATAGCATGTCAGACAAAGTGCACAGTGCAGTCATGGACTCACCCCCTCCTTGCTGCTGTCTGGCCTTCAGCTGCCCATCCAGGTCAGGGAAGACCACCGCCAGGATCCTGAGCATGTGGGGGGTCAGGGTCCGGTGTCCGCCCTGTGAGAAGTTGGCCTGGTATATGATGTCCACTAATTATAGTGGGCACCTTGTACCAGTCCAAACAACCCCTTATTGGAGATAGGTTAAAGACAACCTTTATTGAAAGCTATCCTAGTGGTAGCTATGGAGAGCAGCCTTCAGGCTAAGTCTTGAAGGAATGTAAAGCAGCTTGTTTTACCAGTCTATAATCTCTTGAATGACCAAATGAAAGAGGACCACACCAGGTATATATTTAAAATATATGTATTTAGTCTTAAACACACCCCTCTAGTCTCTTTATGAGGCTAGAGTTCGAAGTACATAAGTTACAAGTCGAATATCAACAGTAATAGCACAAATACACGTTTGAGTCCTAGGGCGTACCAAACCATATACCAATAAAGTGGTATAAGAACCACGACTGAGCTAGACACAAGGCCTAGAGCCTGTAGAAGTGCTTGGACCTCAAGGAACCACCCAAGGTAGTGACACAGGGGACCCACGGGGGACGCGTGCAGTGTGAGAACACAGCCGCGAGCCGCCGTTGACTTCTATGGGGAATGTCGCGGTTGGAGTTTTAAAGAAAAAGGACACTTAGAGGAGGACTTGGGGCAAACCCCTTTAGAACTAGGTTGTTCTAGAGTCTATACCCACGGGAGCACCGGAGTACTTGAGTTACCTCACCCAGGGAAGCCGGGTGCATAAGTGTCTTTCGGGGTCGGGTTTCGTCGTCGTTTTCAATGGCGATCTGCTGCAAAGTGCTGCTGGCGACCAAGTCGAAAGTGTTCGGGTGGATCCAAGGGTGGATCGAAGATCTGAAGAACCTTAAAGCAGAGGGTACAGAGTCTGGGTCACTAGCCAGTGACCAGGAAGGCGATGAGCAGATGCCCACCGATGTCGGGTGCTTCAGGTAGGTTGACGGTTGTCTTGACTCTTCAGCCATGAGGTCCAGGAGGCGTCGACGACAACCAGAAGCTGGATTCTAGCTGACCCATGACGTTTGTCGATTGCAGGGGTATCGGCGACCGGATTGGACCCAACAAGCCTTGGCAACGGCAAGTCACGTGGAAATAGAAGAAGGACGGTGGTACAGACCAGCAAGGTCTGAGGGACTCACCCAGTGAGGGTAAGTCAGGGCACATCTGGAGCAACCAGGGAAGCACAAGCAGAAGAAGAGTAGCCTTCAGGAGGGCCCACTAGCCAACAGACTAGCGACCACGAAGGAGCCTCGAGTGGACGCACTTGGAGCTGGCTCACAGGACACTCGTGGAGTGGAAGCCAGTGATCTTCGGTGCAGTCGGTGCTGGAGGCGTGGGCTACTTGGAGCCCAAAGCACAACTTCGTGGGAGACCAGGAAGAGGATGCACTTGCAAATGTGCTCGGTGTCCAGGGGCCATGGTTCCACGTTACCCACGTTACCCACGACAGCTACGGGCCTCAGCTTTGCTGGGGACTCAGGGCAGCCTCGGGGAGGTCTGGAAATCTACCTCTGGTGATGCAAAGACTTTGGCGTCCAGCAAGAGCTTCGGCGATGCAGACCAGACAATTGCTTCTTTGGTGCCTGCCAAGCAGGGGAGTCACTCCTTGACCCTAAGGGAGATTCTTCAGTCCTCTAGTCTTGAGTAGAGCATCGAAGTTCCAGGATTCAGTTACAGAGTTTCGTCCAGGGATATCTAAAGTCCTAAGGACTGGGGTCCCATACTTATTCAAAGTTAGGGGGTTGGACATACTCTGGGGACCCACCTATGGGAGGGTCAGGGAAGAGGGGTGGTTACACCCATTTCCCTTTGTCCAGTTTCATGCCAGAGCAGGGGCAGGGAGCCCCTGGAACCGGTTTGAACTGGCATATGCACAGGGACATCAAATGTGCCCCCAGTGCAGGACTTCAAAGCACCAGAGGGTGCTCCCGCCCAGCCCCAATACACACTATCCTGTCTGGGGAGGTGGTTACACCTCCCTTCGACAGGAAACCTATTGTCCAGGCCTCCCCTGCCGGAGTTTCAGTCAGCAGCAGGAGGCCAGACCCGTGTCTGTGGCAGCGGCACCCATTTTGTGATGCCAGGGCTCTGGAAAGAAGTTACCGGGTAGCCCTGTGTGTACATGTCTCTCCCTCTAGAAGGGTGGAATGCTACCCCCGCCGCCAGGATTGGCGGGGGGTAGTATTCCAAGATGTTTGACACCAAACACGACATGTTTTGGTGCAGCCAGTCCAAAGTTAGCATTGTACCGCGAGGATATAATGCACTTAAGAGTATATGGTCAGGCTGTACCACAAACAGCATCAGAGGAGGGACTCCGAATGCTGCAGAGGGGCTCTGCTCATGCAGGGGCACCCTCTCACATAGAAACCAAGCACTCTGCCTTCAGGATTGTAAAGGCCTGCCATAGGAGTGACTTATAGGTTTATATGTGTGTGTGTAATGGTAGTGATATAGGTAGCCTATATCACAGTAAGGGGTGCATGCACCACCTTACCCAGGCTGCAGTAGCAGACCTGTGGTGTCATTTTGGCTGGCCTTCCAGGGGTGGCATAATACATGCTGCAGCCCCTGGCAGGCCTCTGGGGTACCTATGCCCTGGGTACATAGTATACCATATACTAGGGACTTATAAGGGCACTCCAGATTCCAAGCAGAGATGTGCCTAAGGCACATGGAAACCATTTTAGAGAGGAAGCAGATAGACTGGGGCCCTGAATAGCAGGATCCCAGTCCAACTAAGTCATAAACCAGCAAAACACCAGGAAAAAAGTGGGGGCAACCATATAGTCAGATTCCACCTTCCTACATAACCCCCCCCAAACGAAAGGAGATAAGGCTAACCTTGGCCAGTTGAGCCTTTATTGACTAAGTGGCCATATAAGGAAGCACCTGCTCTAGCATGGTTGCCCCCTATCTTATGGTCCACTTAGCAATCCCTCACCCTAAGGGTATGAGAGGGTCTCCACCATGGGGAATTACTACCTGTGGTGTGCTTTGGTAAAGTACAAGGCTGGTGAGGTGTCTGAGTAGGGAAGTGAGGCCCTAGGAAGGTTGGTCTCAGCTTCCTCAGATCACTGGTCACCAGGTATGCCTGTCTTTCCATGACTGAGTTGCACTTTGCTCTAAGGGTCAACCTTTGGCTGCCTACAGCTGGGGGTTGGGTCCCTTTGGATGGACCACTGGAGGGACATGGCAGGTTTGGAACCTTTTGGTCCCAGGTTTGCCCTTGCCTAACAGAGTCCTTCTGGGGAGGTCCCTACACAAAGGTATGGGGGATCCCTCAGTGTGTTGAGGAATTTTCACCTGGCTAGGGCTACTAGACTGGGTGCCCCTAATCTGCTGATGGGGTGTTCCTCTGGACAGGGGGCCCTGGGGGGACCACTGACCTCCCTGACCTCTGCAGCCCTGGGCTGACTGAGGCAGGGTAGAGAGGGGCAGGTTACCTGCTCCAGACTGGGTACCACCTTGGAAGGGTCCTCTGCCATCAGGGTTGGGGCCAGGCCAGGCCTGACTACCTCTGGGGCAGTTCCTTCACTAGTGGTAGGGTCAGTTCCCTGAGGAGGCTGACCCTTACCTACTGTCTGTGGGGAAGAAGATTTTTCTTCAACCCTTGTGCTCTCTTTTGGGGGAGAGTGGGCCATTCTTCCAGGCTCCATCTCTCCATAATTTTCCTGGGCTTGGGCTGTGGCCATCACAGCCCCACTAACCTTTACAAGGACGCCCAGCATTCTCAGATGGGTTTGGTGTTCAACTTCAGCCCAGGCTGAAATTTCCAGATCATTGCCCATCAGGCAATCTACAGGCAAGGTTGGGGACACTGCCACTCTTTTTGGGCCTGTGACCCCTTCCCAGCTGAGATTGACTATGGCCATGGGGTGATCTGTTCTGACACCATCAATGTTGGTTACCTGGTATTTAAACTCAGGTAAAAGCTGGTGAGGGGGGACTAGTTTCCTGCCACCATGGTAACACTAGCCCCTGTGTCCCTAAATGCCACAGCTTTCTGACCATTAATTATTGGCTCCAGTCTGTACCTGCCCAATGCATTGGGACCCATGGTAAAGGTGGCAAATACTATACCACCATCAGAGTCAGAGGAGTCTGTTGAGGGGGTCCTGTCTAAACTAGGGCCCACCTCTGTTCCTCTTGCAAAAGCACCTAACTTTTTGGGTGCACTACTCCCAACTGGAGGATTACTACTGGTAGTACCAGGAAGGGTGGTAGTAGTTGTTGGAGGAACATTTTCTTTATTGCCAATCCTGGGACAACTGGGATCAGATTTCCAGTGCCCATGCTTTTTACAGACATGGCAATAGGGTTTCTTTTCAGGAGAGGAAGGGGTTTGGGACCCACCCCCAGAAGAGGACTTTTGGGGCCCTGTAGTGGACTTATCCTTGGATTTATCCCCACCTTTCTCTTAGGACTTGGTAGAATCTTTCTTCTGGTCACCACCCTGATTCCTAGGCTTTACCCTGGTTCTGACCCATTTGTCTGCCTTCTTTCCCAATTCTTGGGGAGAGGTCAGATCAGAGTCCACCAGGTACTGGTGTAAAAGCTGGTTTTGACAATTATTAAGGATCTGCTCCCTCATAATCAAATTGTACAATCCTATAAAGTCATGCACTTTGCTGCGATGTATCCAACCTTCCAGAGCCTTAGCAGAACAATCAACAAAGTCCACCCAGTCTTGAGTCTGTGCTTTTGGGTATCTCTGAACTTTAACCTGTATTGGTCAGTTGTTAGGCCAAACCCATCAATCAGAGCACTCTTCAAGACTTTGTAATTGTCAGCATCCTCTTCTCTAACAGTGAGGAGCTTATCTCTACCTTTGTCTGCAAAGGAGAGCCACAAGATTGCTGCCCACTGCTCCTGAGGGACCCTCTGTACTTTACAGGCCCTCTCCAGTGCAGTTATCCATTTGTGGATGTCATCCCCACTCTGGTAGGGAGGGACAACCTTGCTCAGGTTTCTATGGTCATAAGACCTTTCCCTATCTCTGGGGAAATTGCTGCCACCATGGGACTCTAGTCCCATCTTTTTTCTCTGTCTATAGAGATCTAGGGACTCCCTGTCTATAGCAAACTGCTGTTTTCTGAGCTCAAGCTGGGCTTGTTCATACTGAATCAGTCTCTTTCTCCTCTCATTAGAGGATTCCCTCCTATGAGAGGAGACAGAGGTCCCTACTGAGGTGTCAGAGTGGTTAGACTCCTGAGAAGGAGATCTAGACCTTCTGGGCACACTCACAACTCTTCCTGGGGGGACAAAGGGGAGGTCCTTCTGGGCCTCCTCCTCTTCCTCAGGAGTAGCTGCACTTTCCAGGTCAGGATCATTGTCATCCCCCTGGCCAGTTTCAGAGGTCAGGTCCTGGGCATTTTCATCCCTGGCCCCTCCCTCATCTTCTGCCCCACCCTCTCTGCCTACCCTTTCAGACCTTATGGGTCTTTCTAAGATCATCTAGCAGAAGCATCTCCAGGAGACGTTGGGAGTTGGCATTTTTGCCTGTCTTCAACTTCCTAACCTTGCACAACTCTCTTAATTCCAAGAATGAGAGGTTGTCATATCTGGATGGCAGGAGCCCACTGGTTCCTGGCAGTGAAGACATTACTAGTGTGGTGTGGTGTATGCACTACCTACTCTAGTGTGGCCTACTAAACTCTCTTGAGTTGTAGAAAGGGTGTGCTATCCCTTAACACACAACTCTAAGTTCAGTAGAACTTACTGTATCCTAAGCTTGATTTATATGTACCTAAGGTACCTTTAGTGGTTTTCAGTTGATCAATTCAATTGAGATTATCTGGTAAAACAATAGCAAGCTGGAATCCCACACGCTGCAGACCAATGTGAGAAGTTGGCCTGGTATATGCTGTCCACTAATTATAGTGGGCACCTTGCACCAGTCCAAACAACCCCTTATTGGAGATAGGTTAAAGACAACCTTTATTGAAAGCTATCCTAGTGGTAGCTATGGAGAGCAGCCTTCAGGCTAAGTCTTGAAGGAATGTAAAGCAGCTTGTTTTACCAGTCTATAATCTCTTGAGTGACCAAATGAAAGAGGACCACACCAGGTATATATTTAAAATATATGTATTTAGTCTTAAACACACCCCTCTAGTCTCTTTATGAGGCTAGAGTTCGAAGTACATAAGTTACAAGTCGAATATCAACAGTAATAGCACAAATACACGTTTGAGCCCTAGGGGCGTACCAAACCATATACCAATAAAGTGGTATAAGAACCACGACTGAGCTAGACACAAGGCCTAGAGCCTGTAGAAGTGCTTGGACCTCAAGGAACCACCCAAGGTAGTGACACAGAGGACCCACGGGGGACGCGTGCAGTGTGAGAACACAGCCGCGAGCCGCCGTTGACTTCTATGGGGAATGTCGTGGTTGGAGTTTTAAAGAAAAAGGACACTTAGAGGAGGACTTGGAGCAAACCCCTTTAGACCTAGGTTGTTCTAGAGTCTATACCCATGGGAGCACCGGAGTACTCGAGTTACCTCACCCAGGGAAGCCGGGTGCATAGGTGTCTTTCGGGGTCGGGTTTCGTCGTCGTTTTCAATGGCGATCTGCTGCAAAGTGCTGCTGGCGACCAAGTTGAAAGTGTTCGGGTGGATCCAAGGGTGGATCGAAGATCTGAAGAACCTGAAAGCAGAGGGGACAGAGTCTGGGTCACTAGCCAGTGACCAGGAAGGTGATGAGCAGATGCCCACCGATGTCGGGTGCTTCAGGTAGGTTGACTGTCGTCTTGACTCTTCAGCCACGAGGTCCAGGAGGCGTCGACAACAACCAGGAGCTGGATTCGAGCTGTTCCACAACGTCTGTCGATTGCAGGGGTGTCGGTGACCAGATTGGACCCAACAAGCCTTGGCAACAGCAAGGCACGTGGAAATAGAAGAAGGACGGTGGTACAGACCAGCAAGGTCTGAGGGACTCACCCAGCAAGGGTAAGTCAGGGCACGTCTGGAGCAACCAAGGAAGCCCAAGCAGAAGAAGAGTAGCCTTCAGGAGGGCCCACTAGCCAAGGGACTAGCAACCGTGAAGGAGCCTTGAGTGGACACACTTGGAGCTGGCTCACAGGACACTCATGGAGTGGAGGCCAGTGATCTTTGGTGCAGTCGGTGCTGGAGGCGTGGGCTACTTGGAGCCCAAAGCACAACTTCGTGGAAGACCAAGAAGAGGATGCACTTGCAAATGTGCTCGGTGTCCAGAGGCCACGGTTCCATGTTACCCACAACAGCTACGGGCCTCAGCTTTGCTGGGGACTCAGAGCAGCCTCGGGGAAGTCTGGAAATCTACCTCTGGTGATACAAAGTCTTCGGCATCCAGCAGGAGCTTCAGCGATGCAGACCAGACAATTGCTTCTTTGGTGCCTGCCAAGCAGGGGAGTCACTCCTTGACCCTAAGGGAGATTCTTCAGTCCTCTAGTCTTGAGTAGAGCATCGAAGTTCCAGGATTCAGTTACAGAGTTTCATCCAGGGATATCTAAAGTCCTAAGGACTGGGGTCCCATACTTATACAAAGTTAGGGGGTTGGACATACTCTGGGGACCCACCTATGGGAGGGTCAGGGAAGAGGGGTGGTTACACCCATTTCCCTTAGTCCAGTTGCATGCCAGAGCAGGGGCAGGTAGCCCCTGCAACCGGTTTGAACTGGCATATGCACAGGGACACCAAATGTGCCCCCAATGCAGGACTTCAAAGCACCAGAGGGTGCTCCTGCCCAGCCCCAATACACACTATCCTGTCTGGGGAGGTGGTTACACCTCCCTTCAACAGGAAACCTATTGTCCAGGCCTCCCCTGCCGGAGTTTCAGTCAGCAGCAGGAGGCCAGACCCGTGTCTGTGGCAGCGTCACCCATTTTGTGATGCCAGGGCTCAGGAAAGAAGTTACCAGGTAGCCCTGTGTGTACATGTCTCTCCCTCTAGAAGGGTGGAATGCTACCCCCGCCGCCAGGATTGGCGGGGGGTAGTATTCCAAGATGTTTGACACCAAACACGACATGTTTTGGTGCAGCCAGTCCAAAGTTAGCATTGTACCGCGAGGGTATAATGCACTTAAGAGTATATGGTCAGGCTGTACCACAAACATCATCAAAGGAGGGACTCCGAACGCTGCAGAGGGGCTCTGCTCATGCAGGGGCACCCTCTCACATAAAAACCAAGCACTCTGCCTTCAGGATTGTAAAGGCCTGCCATAGGAGTGACTTATAGGTTTATATGTGTGTGCAATGGCAGTGATATAGGTAGCCTATATCACAGTAAGGTGTGCATGCACCACCGTACCCAGGCTGCAGTAGCAGACCTGTGGTGTCATTTTGGCTGGCCTTCCAGGGGTGGCATAATACATGCTTCAGCCCCTGGCAGGCCTCTGGGGTACCTATGCCCTGGGTACATAGTATACCATATACTAGGGACTTATAAGGGCACTCCAGATTCCAATCAGAGATGTGCCTAAGGCACATGGAAACCATTTTAGAGAGGAAGCAGATAGACTGGGGCCCTGAATCGCAGGATCCCAGTCCAACTAAGTCATAAACCAGCAAAACACCAGGAAAAAAGTGGGGGCAACCATATAGTCAGATTCCACCTTCCTTCATAACCCCCTCCTGCGAGTAGGCGACAGCTTCAGCTGGACCCTTGCGATCCTCCGGGTCCAGCCCCGAAGGTCCTGCCACCTCTTCTGGCAGTTGCGGATCCGGCGCTTGTAGACCCCCACGGATCTTACTGCCCGGGCGATGGTCAGCCAGATTTCCTGCTTCTGGTGGGCATCAACCTGTGAGGATGACAAAGTGAAAATGCCATTACTACAATTGCAACATATACGTGCATCACACAGTTGGATATACATGTCTCAATCACAGGGGCATATGATGTAAACAGGTAGTCAACGATGGCTATGAACAGTTTGCCAGCAGTTATTACATGGTATCTTTGCATGGGAAGTAAACCTTGTTGGAATGCACTGTTACTGCACTGTACCTGTTCAGTGCATGTAACTACACACTTTGGGGGGTGAGAACTACTCAGTGAGCATGCTAGCCAGTGGTGTGCATACTGTAAGTCTTGCTAGTCAGACAACCGGCACAATTAGTAAGGCAGTGGACAGCACACTCACCTGCTCCCCTGGTTTCCCATACAGCTTTCTGTACTGTGGAAGGAGGCTGTCCAGCAGGGCCTGGTTCTCCTCAGTGGTGAAGGCTGGGGCTCTCTCCACAGTACGTGCCATTGCAGTAGCCAGAGGATGCAGAGACAGCAGCAGTGTTGGTGGCAGATGTCGTCCTGGAGCATGTAGTGCAGGCAAGTGAGCTCTCAGGGGAACAGCCAGCATTATATGTGTGCTGCAGAGGCAGATACTGTCCCATGTGTCCAAAGTGATAGGTCCAAGTCGTTTGCATCTTCTGAATCTGGCCAATCCATAGAATTGCACCACTTATACACGACCACAGCATCCTTCAAAAGTGAAACTTCATGACACCCATGTTTTTGCAACATTGTTGTGGCTGGCCAACTGAATTCACTGCATCAGACTCGTTACAGCTTCGAAAACGCATCCGTTGCCATGCCAGGCCCTAGCCAATGCATGCGCACCGTCTGGACCATTGCTGTACAATGCGTATTTCAAAAGACAACGTGTACACGCTCACATCAAATGCAATGTCCAATGCGTGCGCACCGATCGGTCCATTGCTGTACAACGCGTACCCGCTCACAACAGATTCAATGGCCAGTGCGTGCACACCGATCAGTCCATTGCTGTACAACGCGTACCCGCTCACAACAGATGCAATGGCCAGTGCGTGCACACCGATCGGTCCATTGCTGTACAACGCGTATTCTGGGAAACAACGCGTACCCGCTCACAACAGATGCAATGGCCAGTGCGTGCACACTGATCGGTCCATTGCTGTACAACGCGTACCTGCTCACAACAGATTCAATGGCCAGTGCGTGCACACTGATCGGTCCATTGCTGTACAACGCGTACCCGCTCACAACAGATGCAATGGCCAGTGCGTGCACACCGATCGGTCCATTGCTGTACAACGCGTACCCGCTCACAACAGATTCAATGGCCAGTGCGTGCACACCGATCGGTCCATTGCTGTACAACGCGTACCCGCTCACAACAGATGCAATGGCCAGTGCGTGCACACCGATCGGTCCATTGCTGTACAACGCGTACCCGCTCACAACAGATTCAATGGCCAGTGCGTGCCCACCGATCGGTCCATTGCTGTACAACGCGTCCCTGTACAGGTCACTCGCATATGTCACCATGCTTGTCACTGGTGAACGTATGCCAGCCACATATACTTGCCAGGGACTCAGGGGCACACCTACAACACCACACCCAGTCCACACTGTATCCTAAGGCATTGTAAGGCTGCATTACCTTTTCTGTGTATGGGGGTAAACATGTGGTTTTTGGGGTGGCACTTGGGGGCAGCCACTCCCAGGCTGTGCACGTGTTCATGGGGACAGGATCCTTTGTGTGTTGTGCACATGACCACTGTGATGTGCAACTGTTCATTTCGGAGCATGTGGCATGGTCACATTTCCAGGTTGTGTATGTGTATGACATGTCACATACTCCCAGAGTCCCATGTGGGAAGGCATGTACGTCACAGGGTGACCCATTGCCACAATAGTGATGGCCCTCCACAGTCTGTGTGCATGTTGTGTTTCCGATGTCTCTGATTCCATGTGCACAATGGGAGACAGTCTCCACATCAACGTTGTTTGTGCATGGACTTTGATGTTGTGCGTGTGTGTGTCACAGACGTCCATGTCTGTCCTGCGGAGGCAACAGGGGCCACTACCTGTGGGAGTCATGTTTGTTTTTCTGACGTGTACATGATACGCCATGTCATGCCAGTGTCCATGTGGCAAGACAGGGTCACTGGGAATCTACCTGTCAATGAGCTGTGATGCCTGTGGCGCATCTGTCCAGACATGTCACTGTGGTGTGTGTGTGGAACGTGACAGCAGTAAATGGGTACTGTGACACAGCCTAATGGTTTCCCATAGCACAACCTGGAACCTGTTGTCAACACATGTTGAACTGAGATGTTAGATGATGTCCATGTAGGTGCCATATATGTCCATACAGAACGGCACACACATCAAGTACTTGTGTCTCGTAATGATGTATCATGTGAAATTGAGTATGGTGAATGGCACATATGTGGGGTGACTGACAATCTTTCTTTCTTCACCTATGCACTGCAGGGCACCAGCTGTCCATAGACCATTCCCTGACCTGGCAACGATGGTGGAACGTGACAGCATCCGACGGTACCGCTTCACCAGGCAGCTGATTGAGGATTTGGCAGTGCGCTTGGCCCCACATTTGCAACCTGGCCGGCCGTACCCTACAGCGCTGACCCCCAAGGTGAAGGTGATGGCAGCCCTACACTTCTTTGCCACCGGTACCTTTCAACACACTGTGGCGACTGCTGGTGGGATGTCACAGACTATGTTCAGCCGTGTGCTACGCGATGTTTTGGAGGCAATGTTGAGATGCCTGAACCAGTACATCTATTTCCCTACACGTCAACAACTCACTGACGTCAAGAGTGACTTCTATGCCCTGGGGAGGATGCCACATGTCATTGGCTCCATTGATGGGACACATGTGGCTTTGGTACCACCACAGGCACATGAGCAGGCATACAGGAACAGGAAACATTATCATTCGATCAATGCTCTGGTGGTATGTCTTGCAGATATGAGCATCTCACATGTGTGTGCCCGTTTCCCTGGTTCGGCACACGATGCCTACGTGATGAGGAGTAGTCGCATCCCGAGGATGATGTCACAGATGCAGAACCAGCATGCCTGGCTTGTCGGTGTGTACTGACTTTGTACCATTGTGTGTGTTCTGCTATGTTATATTCCGCCCTCTTTTCCAACTCTGCTAATGTGCAATTGTCTGTCTGTAGGTGACTCCGGATACCCCAACATGCCGTGGTTGCTGACACCCCTCAGGAACCCTGTGACACCAGCCCAGATGCGCTACAATGAGGCACATGGTCGGACCAGGAGAGTGATCGAGCGGACATTTGGTCTCCTGAAGAGCCGCTTCCGCTGCCTGGACAAGACAGGAGGGGCCCTCCCATATGCCCCAGCAAAGGTGTGCAAGATTGTCATCGTCTGCTGCATGCTACACAACCTGGCAGTGCGGAAGGAGTTGCCTCTCATCCTGGATGACGATGACCAACATCCGCCACCTGTGGAGGATCCTGGCCTGGGCCACGATGCCAGTGATGATGATGATGATGATGATGGTGATGTCCGCACACAGCTCATCACCAACTTCTTCAGCTGAATGTGAGTATCCAGAGATGTCATGTCAATGATGTGTGTTTGCGTGATATGTGTTGGTGGTGCTCTGGTGCTGTTTGAGTGTGGCCATGTGCTACTTGACTGGAAGCGTGCAGCGATGTGTCCTTACAGGTAGTCTGTACTCCCCAACAGTGTTGACATGCTAACTTGGTTTTCTGTGAGTATCTTGTGACATGTATTGGCCATGAGTATTGCAGTTCTGTCCTGTTCTTCCGTGCTTTTGACTGTGTGTCATGTCTGTCCTTCACAGGGTACTTTCAGAGTTGTTTGGTGAACTGTGATCCCCCGACACCATGATTCAACTTCCAGGGTGGAAGCAGTCGTTTCCCTACAGGTGATGTGCCACACACCCCTGGACTTTATTTCTTCTACACTTGTTGACTGTGTGGCCACTGCCACGTAGGATTACCTTGCATCTGTAGTGGAAACAACATGTTGCAAATGTGTAATAAACCTGTGCTTCACTTTGGGTTGTGCGTTGTCTGTGGTCACACATCTGACTGACATGTGCTTACTGCACCTGTGGGCTAGTTAACACAGACTGTGAATAGGTGTGGTGTCTGTGCATTCCACTGTATTTCCTGGCAACATCTGTGTAGGCGATGAGTCTGATGGCCCTGGTGTGTATGTGTTGTAAAGCCCTAGTGGTGTGTCTCCCTCATATGTGTCACGTCGCCATGACTCACATGACGGTGTTGAACTTGCTGTAGCAGTTAGCATGCACAGTGTCATTTCGCAGATCACCATCTACATGACAAAAACCACGTTGGAATCACAACAGAGGCAAGTATGGTGTATTAGTGAGTTTATTTACATACATGTGTGAGGATAGTGCACAGGATGGTGGGTGCTGTACATTGGGATTGTAATCCAAAGTTCCCAGATGAGTTGGAAGGCTTGGTAGCAGAAATGTCCTGAGTAAAGTCCACAGTCATCTGATACATTGAGCCAACTTAAGCTCCCCATGTCATGTGGGAGAGTTGTGTTGCATTCGACAGGGTAAACAGTTTGCACACTAAGGTGAATTTCCAGAACAGGTGTTGGGTTCCTGGGGGATGTACATGGCCATCGGCCTCTCAGTTTTCCTTCCTCGGACGACCCCTCTTCTTCCGGGGGGACCCTCACGTGCAGGCTGCTGCGGTGCAGAGGACTCTCCGCCAGAGTCCTCCTCCCTCCCTGTGGCAGTTGCAGTTGTTGCAGCACCAGATGTTGTGGGCACACAGGGAGGTGTGGCCATGTTGGTGCTAATCTGGCGGAGGCATGTCAATATGTCCCTATGCACCGCTGTCAGTTCTTCCAATGTGTCCCACTTGGACTCCATGCCAGACATGTGTGTCTCCACACGGGACATGTGTGTCTCCACACGGGACATGTGTGAGTCCAAGCGGGCATGATGGGCAGCCTGCTGCTGTTGAATGTCCTTGAGGATCCCCACTACCTGGCTGACCTCTCCGGTGCTATTCTGGTACGCCTCAGCAATGCGTGCCAGTTGTGGGTCATCATGCAGTCCAGGCCCCTCTGCAAACAGCGACCTATGTCTACCACCCCTCCCACCACCCCTGGCGACACATGCGGGACCTGTGGTGGCACGCACAGGTGACCGTAGGCCCACTTGGGGGTTGTTACTGGGGTCGTTATCCGTTGCTCCATGTTGGGCCGGGGTCCCTGTGCTGTTGTCATCGGTGGTCCTTGGTCTGTCCGTGTTGGCAGGGGTGGTCTGTGTGTTGGCAGTTGTTGGAGGGGTGGGTGCAGGGGGTGCAGATGTTGGTCCTGCTGGTGCTGCATGATGACTCGCATCGGAGGGGCCAGGTAGGTCTTCGCCATCCGAGGAGTGCAGAGGCTGTTCCACACCAGTGAGCTCAGTGTCCCCCGGAGCCTGGGACAGGGACTCCTCATCGTCTGCTGCTGTGTCCCCATCATCACCTGTTTTTGGAAGAGACACACAATGTATGTTATGTTTCTACGGGCATCAATGGTTCACACACCTGACAGTTGTGACTGTACCTCTGGATGCGGGCCTGTACATTGCATTGTCCTAAGTTGTCACAGTCAGAGGTTGATATTGGTGTAGCACATTGTCCTGCCAACCTGAAGCTTTTCAATGTGAATGTTGAGGTGTGTGCATGGCCAGCATTGGTGGTATTTGGTGGACATCCGGCCCTCCTTCTCCCCCAGCCCAGTTATCCCACCATGGAACGTGCTTCCATTGCAGGGAGTGCAAGTTGGCTTTCAGGATGTCAGTCAGTGGTGTCCTGCTGTTGGTTGGTGCCCAGTTCCCAGCAGGGGCTTGTGCTCCCCACAGCAGTACCCAGTGTCAGCCATCTTGTCAGTTGTTTTCCACTCCCTGTGATGTGAGCATGGTTCAGAGTGGTGTTGATGGGCCAATTGTGAGGGTGACCAATATCTGTGACTACAACTCCCATCATGCTATGGCCTACACCCCCCTTCCCAGCATGCCCATACTTCCTTCCTTTTGAGTGGACTTCACTGTGTGTGAGTGTGACAGCAATGGCAAGATGGCTGACAGTGGTGTCCTGCTGTTGGTTGGTGCACAGTTCCCAGCAGGGCCTTGTGCTCCCCACAGCAGTACCCAGTGTCAGCCATCTTGTCAGTTGTTTTCCACTCCCTGTGATGTGAGCATGGTTCAGAGTGGTGTTGATGGGCCAATTGTGAGTGTGACCAATATCTGTGACTACAACTCCCATCATGCTATCGGCTACACTGACTTCACCAGCATACACAGAATTCCTTCCTTTGAGTGAGCTTCCCTGTGAGGTGGTGTTCTAGTGGTGGCAAAATGTCTAACTGTGTTTGTTGGTTACATTTGTGCCACTGCCTTGCTGTATTTGTAGTTATGTTTGTACATATCTTGACACAGTTACATGTCACTATGAGATGGCATGTATTGTGTTTATCTGACTGACAGACAAATCTTGGGGTGATTATCTTTTGATTGCTGTGGATTTGCTAAGGGTGCATGGTTTGACTATCCCCTTGACAGTGATGTGTGTGTATTGTCACACAATATTGTGTATATTTGTTGTGTACTCACCAGGCTCTGGGATGTTTGATAGTCCATATACGCTCACTTGTGGTAGGATGGCCCGCCCCTTCTCCTCCCAGGGCCTGAGGTATAGTGGTTTGGCAGGAGGGCCACTGCCGGTGCGCTGACTCACGATGTAATCCTTCTTTAGTAGGTCCCTGACCCTCCTGCGCACATCATACCACCTGTTCTGGATGTCTTCCTTTGTGCGCAAACATGGTGATTGTGCGTTGACCCTGTCGATGATCCTCTGCCACATCTTGGTTTTCTGCGACATGGGGGTCTGTTGTACCAATGTACCAAACAACTGTGGCTCTACCCTGAGGATCTCATCTACCAGGACTTCCAATTCACTGTCTAGGAACTTTGGATTCTTCTTTGGGGGCATGGTGATGGGTGGTGGTGGGGATTGATGTGTGTGTGTGTGCAGGTGAGGGTGTGTGAATGTAGGTTTTGCTGGGTGTATGTGAGGGTGCTATTTGTTGAGGTGCTAATGGTGTGTGGCTTGTGTGATGGATGAGCTGTGAGTGTGTCTGTGGTTGCTGTGTGATGGTGTTCTGTGCTGTCAGGTCAGTTGAATTTGCAAAGGATCATGGTAGGGATTTGTGGCCTTTATATAGGTGGAGTTGGGGGTGTGTCCTTGTTCCATGTTTTTTTCCCCTGTATTTATTGACTTTGTCATTGCTTGTTTGGCCCTTTTTTTTGTTTTTTTCCTTAGTATTTTTTGTGCATGTAGGAGACGTTCTTCTGACCGAGTAGGACACTGCAGTTGTCTCGTGCGAGCTTCTCTGAGTCGTTCACGCTGTGTTTCTGCAGGGTTTCTTGTGCGGCGCACGCGTCGGTCGCTGAGTATTGGCTTCCTTCGGCTGGCTTTTGTATGCGTGTCGGTCGTTCGGCTTGAGCTCCGTGCGACTCGGTCTATTTTTCCACGCATTGCATCGTACTGCGCGGGTCGGAGTTCGCGGGTACGTTTCGTTCGGGTTGATTCCTGGTGCGTGTCGGTCGGTTCTATTCGCGTGGTTTCCCGGCTGGATAGCTTGTTTCCGTCCGGTTCGGTCGTTCGGCTTGTGTTCCGTACGAGTCGGTCGTGATTCACATGCATTTCATCGTACTTCCCAGGTCGGACAACGCCGGTACGTGTCGGTCGGACTATATTTCCGTACCGAGTCGGTCGGTATGTTTTCCGGCCCGAATCGAAATCGGCCCCTAACATGTAATACTTACATTTCAGCATTTCACTCCCTGATGCATGTCACCAGTCAGTGAATGAGCCTTGACAAGTCAACATGTGCAATTCACACAACTGAATTCTCCCACATCAATGGCATGGCAATTCACAAAGTGAGAAATCACTGTAATTCTACCTGACATGTCCTTCATTGCTTCATCAATTGGACCTGACTAATGATATTGAGTAATGGCTTAGGGTATGTGTGACCCACCCACCAATGTCTACACACTCCTATCTGTGGTAACACATGAACTGTATACCCATCACAAATATCTATTGTCAAATACACACATTTGTGATGGAATCAGATATCAACCTATGAAGGCACGTAGATCATGTATGAAACAGTAGCGCAGATGATACTACAACAGGGAAAGGTACACATGCCAACATGTAGGCAAAAATACTGATGGCACCAGTGATGGTTTGCTATCTCATTTTACTGTACATTTCTCACTTACCAAGAGAAACTATTGCTCAGTCACTGCATCCAAAGTGCACTGTATGCTATGCCACATGTAAGATGGCCACCATCATATGAGACACAGTAGTGAGGGAGCATCACTCCTGGGACACTGAAGACAAGTGGCCTGTTTGGTACAATTGTCACCCACAACATCAAACAACATGAGCTGATTTATTACTTTACTCAGCCATGTGTCTGCTCAAGACAGTACATTGGTAGTAAACTGGCTCAGTTCTGTTCCTGGTCATAAAGACAATAGGCAAAGTACATCAGCATGCAATGACTACCAGACCTAAACAACCAATAACTCTTTTTGTGTGTCATACATGGCCCACACCCAATTATGATGGCGAAATGCATGCCTGTAACACACACAGCTGGCAATGTAACATGTATGACTCTGGCCAGGACTCACCCCCTTGTCGCTGCTTTTGGGCCCTCAACTGCCCATAAAGCTCCATGTATGCCTCCACGAGTATGCGGGCCATTGGGGGGGGTCATGGTCCAGTGTGTGCCCCGTCCATGTTGGAAGGACAGCCCCAGCTGGACCTCTGTGATCTTCCGGGTCCAGGGTCTCAGGTCCTCCCACCTCTTACGGCAATGGGCGCTGCACTAGCGATAGACCCCCCCCCCAAGGTCTGCACCTACCGGGCGATGGCTCTCCAAATGGATTGCTTCTGAAGGGCATTGAACTGTATGGATACAATAGATGAATACACAGATTATAACAGCAAGTTTTAGCATATCTGTTTGGTTTACACATATTTTGTATACACCTAGCATAAGCATTAATCAATAGTTAACACACTACATGTGTCATTCTCACATGCTAAGCACTACAAAGTCTTGAATTTACACTTTTGTAGTCATTTGCTGACTATCATCAACTCTGGTCATGACCTACACTAAATAAGTCAGCCTACTAACATCATGTAGCCTAGGGCCATCCTACATGTACTGTGATGTGAGCTACTAAGAAACACAGCACACCAATATTACCTTCTGAAGGGTAAGCTACTTGTGCATGCATGTCCAGACACCTTTACAACCAGCCCCATTGATTTGATGCATAAGTTCCATACAGGCTGGTACCATAGTGTAGACTACATCCTAAGACTTAGGTCACAATGAAAGGGCTAGCATGAGTGTCACTGAGATCTTCCTCTCTGGGGATGTGCGTAGAAGTCGACTCCTTAATGGAATATCATACTACATTTTATTGAGTTTGTGTGGTATGTATTACCATCACAGGACACACCTTTTGCCATATGTGGCACTGTTAAAGGGATGACATTCAACATACAATTGTATATATGTCTTGTTTGATTAGTTGATTGGAACCAAGCAGGTGATTCACATATCAAAATCTGTTCAGAAGTAATCAACTATCTTCATTGTTAATGTGATGCATGTGCAGTAGGCCCATACAATACAGGGATTACTTATGGAAAGGTGACAACACACTTGTGGGAGTAAGGGGACTGTCATAAGTAAATGTCACACATTGACAATGTGGGTCAATGGAAAGAAGTATCAGGTCAGGGGGTTACCTCAGTCAACATTCCAAATGTAGTCCATGCAAAACTAATCAGGGTTACTATTGGTTCAGAAAACTCACTTTGGGAACAACCAAGGATTAGCAAGTCTGCACGGAGATTACTCTGTGAATCAGTTGTATTGCCACAGTGACTCTGCCCCAGCCTGGGCCAAGGCTTGCTCTCTGCAGGGTGAGTATGCTGATCCCACATGAACATAACATTTCCAACAGTTCAATACATAAATGTACATCTTCTGGCCATCCAATAACTGACCTCAAGGTTGAGAAAACAGTCCCGGGCACACGTATTGAGGATATAAATGGAACAAGGAGTCTCGTTAAAGATCAAATTGCTTTGGTCGACACCAGAGTAATTGTTAAAAGATTTTTAATGAGGCAACATCAAAAGAGAGCAACCAGCCGACACGTGTTCCGTCATACGGGAAAGATCCCGTGACTCTTCAGGGCTGGGGAGGATACAAAACATGAGGTGAGGGAATTGAAGTGCCACAATGTTGCTATATCTAAAAGGGAACACTAAAGGGAGAGGGATGACCCTAAGTGTGTGTGAACCCTACGTACCACGGTGAGAGGGTGACAAGAACAGTGACATGAGTGTATGTAGCCGCTTTCATGATATAAAAATCATGACAAAATCGCGGAAAAACAGGGTACACAATTTGAGTGACTCAATATAAAGGTGTCTGCTATCGTGCAGAAAGGTTGCGTGGTGGGTGTGAAGTGTAGGGGGGAAGAAAAGGAGAGAACCATACACACAGCAGAATGAAAAAGTACAGAACACACTGAAGCATACAAAACATAATAAATAATAAATAATAATAATAACATGGGGAAGAGCTGGGCGTAAGCCGGGTGAAATGAGAATAGACACTGGAAATGACAAAAACATCAAAATGAAAAAAGGAATTATCAGGAGACAATAGTTATCAGTTGTGGATGAGACAAAAAGAATGCCAAATTGTAGGATCAGAACGAAAGGAGTAGGTGCAAAACAGAACTATGGATATAAAAAATATTTTTAGCACACATCATGAATACCTGTATTGACAGTGACGAGTTAAATGCCAGTATGGCTAGGTAAAAGGAATATGGTTCCTAAAGGGAGGAGAGAACAGCGTAAGCACGAAACTGCGTGAGATGATATGACAGCTGTGTAGAAAAGAAGTACTCATGGGAGGCAGAGTCAAAAAACTCAAGAAAAACTCACCACAAGGCCAGTAAAAGATGAAATGCCTAGTCGGGGGATCCAGGAGGACAGGTCTGGCCCTATGTAGAGACGTGACCTGGAGGTCAAGCAGCCTGTGGATCGAGCAAGGGCGGGTGCGCCTGGACATAGGGGAAAGTAGATGGCTGTGAGCAGAAGGAAAGCAGGAATAATGAAGCGCAAGGGTAAGGAGGGGGAGGCTGGAGTAAAAGGACTAGACCTTACCCTGAATAACAGAACCAGGTGACCATCCAGTGTCCGTCTCGAGGGAGAGTAAAGGCAGGTTAGCCGTGAGATGGCAGGATAAAATTAAAACTGGAACAAAAGTGCAAGTTAGGGAGATGAAAAGGAAGCCAGAGTCATGCGAGAGAAAGGGCATGATGTGAAGGGGTCTTACCCTGGGTAAATCACGATGAAAGGAGTCCTGGTAATAGAAGCAAGGTGGCGGGTACGCCGAACTGTAAGGCGGGGAGGGGAGGGAAAGAAAAGCAGTCAGTGTGTGCAGGACTCAAGCACAGCGGCTTGAGAGAATGAACAAGGACAATAACAATGTAAGAGGATAGCCGTGGCTGAGTACAGCTTACCAGATATCAGCGTGGTGAATGCCGAAGGAGACTGGTCTCGTCTGTGTAACCGGATGCGGAAGTGGATGGAAGCCAGGACGGCCAAGAAGTACCGGCGCGCCAGGCAAGACTAGAGCGCGCACCGGCCTCTGCAAACAAGACGGAAATGACTGCCGGAGGAGAATGGCACGTAATGAAGGAATGGCGCATGCGTGGTTGCACACAAAAACTAGACCGCGAGTGTAGCGGTACAAAGGTGGCTGATAAAGGACACGCATGCGCGAATGAAAATGGAAGAACGTGGAGAGGCAATCTAATTGAAAATAATGTTAACAGAGAGGGTGGATCGAAAAAGGAGCGTCACTAGCTAGGGACGGGAAGAGTATAAGAGGAAGGGAGTAAAGCAGTAAAAAAAAGGATAGGAATGGGATGAGAGGGATTGGGTGGGATCAGATATGAAGTCGAGAGGGCATGGTGATGCAAGAAGCTCAGGGTAGAGTGAGACAGACAAATGAAAAAAGAGATGCCTAAAGACACAGCACAGTGCCCGAAAAACAAAATAGGTCGAGAAGGGAAGGAATCAAATGGGAATAAGGTGGATGAAAACCATCACTGACCCATATGAGACTGTATTGTCACATGGAAAAGGGGTTTACATAACAATAACAATAACAATAATTAACAGTGTACTCTGAATCGGCAAAAAAGCCGTTCATAGTGGGGCAAACATGCACCCATTGCAACTTGGGTGGAGGAGTGCTGGCACCATGCCTGTGTATCTGGATTGCCCAAGGGAGAAAAAAAGGGGTTAGCATGTACACACTCTACAATTTACTGCGAAGAGGCAAAAAGAAGTTGATAATTGGGCAGTCATTCACCCAAAAAGTAATGCAGTTCATGATCAGTGTTAAGTCCGTGTTGTACTGTCCGTAGACGCATGATCCATGTAGCTTCTAGACACCTGAGCCTCAGTTCTCTGTTGCCGCCCCTGGCATAGTTCGCTGCCACGTCAAATCCGAAGAAAGCAAATCGTTTCTTTGCGCCTTGACTGGGGCAGGTGGCCGCATGTACTGCCATAGGATATCTAGTGTCCTGTTGATTCAAAGCTCTGATATGTTCCCCAATTCGTTCCTTTAATGGTCTGATGGTGCTACCAATGTACCAACGTTTGCAGGCACATTCAAGGCTGTAAACCACGAATTTGGTATTGCAGTTGATGTTGTACTTGATTTTGTATTGTTGCTTGTTCACGGCTGTGAACCTTCTGACTCCATCATTGGCTAGTCTGCACACCCCGCAGCAACCACATTTGAAAAACCCCAGTGTGTGAGGAGTGAGCCATGAATGATCGATAAGGGGAGACGGTGCACTAGGGCTGAGTCTGGTTCTTAATGTTCTACCCCGCCTGTAGGTAATTTGTGGTCTGGTGGTAATAACCTCTCTGAGAGTGGTGTCTGCCTGTAGAATGCCCCAGTGTTTATTGAGGCTTTTCCTCATGGCAAGGCCCATGTCACTATAGTCAGTGATAAATCTGACAGGTTGGTCATGTTGGGTGACTGTCCTTGCGTTGAGTAGTGTGCCCTGCCTGTCTATGTTGTTGATTCTCTTTTCTGCTTTGCAAATAGTGTGAGCATTATAGCCTCTGGCTTTGAATCTCTGTTTCATGTCGGCCAAACATATTTGAAACTCCAGTTGATCACTACAATTTCTCCTAGCTCTGACAAATTCCCCATACGGGATTGCTTCAATTTGATGGGACGGTTGGGAGCTTTCAGCGTGTAGGATGGAATTGCATGATGTTTCCTTTCTATGTAACCGACTGTGTAATGTGTCTGATTTGATGTAAATCTCCACATCCAGAAATGTGATGCAGGAGGTGCTAGAGTGGCTAGTAAATCTCATATTCATGGCGTTGGAGTTCAGATGTCTGCAAAATTCATCAAGTTTGTGTTGTGACCCTGACCATAATAACAGACAATCGTCTATATAGCGCCCCCAGTAGATTATGGAATCAACCCATGGTGCACCTATGGGACTCCAAATCCATTTGGATTCCAGGACACCCATGTACAGGTTGGCAAACGATGGTGAGAACTTGGAGCCCATGGCCACACCCTTGTTTTGTTTATACCAGATGTTGTCATATATGAAGAAGTTATTGTTCAAGATGATGTCCATCATGGCAATAAGCATGTTCGTATGTTGCCATAGGGTGGCTGGCCTATTGTGTAGCAAGCTGGTGATTGCTTCCAGTCCTAACTTAGGTTCAATGGTGGTGTAGAGGGAAACCACATCAAGAGTAGCAAATATCATACCTGGTTGCCATTGTAAATCATCCAGGATACTCAGAATGTGTTTAGTGTCCTGGATGTGAGAAGGCAGGTTTTTGACCATAGGGCCAAGGAAAAGGTCGACGTATTGCGCAAGTTTTTCCGTGGGACCGCCAATACCAGAAACTATGGGTCTCCCCGGTGGAAATGGCGCTGACTTGTGTATCTTGGGCAAGGTGTATAGCCAAGGGAATGCAGGCCTATGTATCTTGAGATAAAGAAGCTCTTGATCATCAATGAGACCCAATACGTGCCACTCTAAGAGGCATTTGTTGATTTTGGTGACAAGTATGCTCGTGGGATTGTAGGTGAGTCGCTCGTAACAGGATGTGTCCTGTAATTGAGACAAGATTTCATTGTGGTAGTCAGCCCGGTTCATGACTACCACATTACCACCTTTGTCGGCTTCTTTGATTATGATGTTTGTGTTGGATGTTAAAGTCTTCAAAGCTACTCTTTCCTCTCTGCGTAAGTTATCTTTGGTCCTATGTTTGTTGTTGAGTACCTTTTCTTCGTGTTTCTCCATGTCCGCCAAAACTAGATTGTAAAAAGTGTCTACGGAATTGCCCCCTGGGAGTGTAGGCGTCCATTTAGACTTAGTCTTAAGGCCACTGCTCTGCGTCAGGTCTGTTTCAATATCAAGTTCATGTAGAAGATTCTCCATGTTGATGGGTGTATCATCTGAGTCCATAAGGGATAGAAGTAAATGTGTGTCTTGGATGTCCTATTCAACAAAGGGAGGGACTAGGGGCGTATTTAACGAGGTCCAGCGTACATGCCCCACAAGGACAATAAGCCAAAATGGGTACGAAGTTCCTCTAATTGGTTAGAAAAAAGCGGGTGGAGGACTGAGTGTAGTGTGTCAGGGGATACCACTATGTGTATGCGATAGAAAAAAGGGGAGAACCCTTTTTGGGAACTAGGGCTCTCACACACCCAGCAAGCCATGTGTCATGCTTCATCATATGAGCCTGCCCCTCGTCAGGTCGGCGCTGCAATACCTGACGGGCACCCAAACCGGGGCTCTTTGTCGGGGATCTTTGTTCCTGCCGGTAGGTGCAGTGGGGGTGAGGGGCCTAGTGTGTAGATGTGAGGTATAGTGAAAGTAAAATAGGTCAGTTAATCCTAAAAACCTTTATTGGGAAGGTAAACTACCTAGTATAAAAGAATGAGAGGGGTACAGGACTAGTACTGGTGTATCTAGTAATAAATACCCGGCTCTCAAGTGATCGACATGTTTCGTGCCATAATAGTCCTATAGATCAAGGCACTTCCTCAGGATCGAATAAAAACGCTATCTACACTGCAAAGGTAAGTGAAATTCTACATACCCAGAACACAGGTAGTTGACCTACAAGAAATAAAAAGAAGACGTATATAGGTATGTCAATATTATGTACAAACGTACTCAGTCCTTAATATCCACCAAGCTGTATAACTATTAAAAAGGCCACACAGATAGTGGGCCACCCAATGCTCACTAAATGTAATCCCTAGATCACACTGTGTGGGACAATTAATGAGATAAGGTGATATCTGAATCAAGTGTCTTCTATAAGATTATGAGGTTAACACCAAAGTGATGGCACCTAAGTGGATGCAGTCATCAGGACAATCAACATGACTCACCTGGTCTGTGAGTAAAGTGTACTTGCAAACGTGAGTCAGCGGTATAAAAGGACACCAATTGGGTCCTAGGAGAAGGATAAATTCAAAAAGAAGCATGGTCAAAAAACGTAGATCATAAAATAAGCCGAATTTGACCAGCTTACTAGCAGGCAATTACCAGAGGGGGGCGGAAAACAACCGGTCGCTCGCCGGAGAACAAGAGCCAGCATGAGACCCTGCCCGTGGCGTGTGGTCCGGTCAGAGGTTCCCCCCGAAAGCCGCGCAACTCCCCATTGATCCAACCGGTAACCCCAGGACAAGGGGACCAGCCTGGATCAATACCCAAAATGATTACCTTAAATTCACACACAACATCTCAGATACTACTGTTCCTTTCCTGGACATAAACATCACATTGAGTGCAGGTAGCCTTAATAGCTCTCTCTATAAGAAGCCCACTGACCGCAATAGCTTACTCTTGTACAACAGTCACCACCCTAAAGTACTAAGAGATAATCTGCCATTTGGGCAATTCTTGCGTATTAGACGTAATTGCAAGCTAATTAGCGATTACAAAAGAGAAGCCGACATTTTGGCATCTAATCTTACGGCAAGGGGCTATCCACAGAAACAAGTAAGAGAATCATTGAAGAGAGCTAGGAACAACCCTAGAGAGTCTCTACTAGAAGTACACCAAAAACCAACCTCTGACACCTTGACTTGTGTGACATCATTTACCCCAGATTCCCCACGAATCAAACAGATCATTTTAAAACACTGGGGTATTTTAAACACAGGTGACCTACAATTACCCAAACCCAGGTTCGCTTACAAAAGAACTCGTAACCTTAAAGATACCTTAATACACACCAGACCAAGGAAACACAACATCGATACCCAGAGGACACTGTGGGGCCTCCCGGCAATCACTGGACATTACCCATGTGGCTCTTGCAGTGTTTGCCCACTTACTATCACGTCCAAAGAAATATCTCTGTCATCCAATTTCAGATGGACCCTGAAGAGACACACGAATTGTAACACGAAACAATGCATTTATATGTTGATTTGTCCCTGTGGTCTCCAATACATAGGTATGACTATGCGATTGATTAAGACCCGTATTACAGAGCATAAAAGTAATATCAGGTGCCAAAGGGTCACCACCAAACTATACACACATTTCAAGGATGCTCAACATGCCCCTGAAACACTACGTTGGATAGTTCTAGAATCATACCCACAGGTAACCAAGACTGTACTGTTCAAAGCGGAACAAAGATGGGTGTATAGATTGTCCACACATATTAAGGGCCTCAATGATGATATACCGTGGGGTGCACTCACCTGAATCATTTATACTATGGCCCCAATCTCTATATAGTATACACCATACATCCTCTTCCTTGATGAATTATCCCATGATTACACTCCTCCATTCGTGAATGGAGCCACTACAGTTAGGATGGTCATCATCCACTTTTCCTATTTAGGTGGCTATATGAGCAATTTACTGTGCACTTGAGAGTATACTAGTATCTGTTAATACGATATTACCACCTTAGCAGGTACTATGTTTGTGCAACTATTTGGTTGATTCCCTTTAATATGGTCGTTACCATGATCAGCAATTTCCTGTGCTATTACTGACATGCTGCCTATTCCAGCTCTCTCACCGGTAATTTTGGGATGGCTGTAGCCGGACATGATCTATTGCTCACTTTACAGTACGCCAGTTTTAGGCGTTGGTTTTTGTAGCGAACTCTGTTTTTTGACTCCTTTGACTTTACGAATCACCATTTGTTTTTAATCTACTCGCTTTGTCCCCCTAAGTACCATTAGTGGCACTCCATTTAGAGCTCAGTATACCATAATTCTTTTTAGATACATTCTTTAGATTATTTGCACACTCTAAGATGGCCGCTGCTTTAGTTATCTAGCGCGCCACTTAAGTCAGCTGAGTCACCAGGTTCGTGACCTTACGCACCCTGTACTGCGTCACTGGAACCGCCCACATTTGGGCTTTGACTCGCCTATGTATAGTTTTCTAGCTCTCTGCCTGCCACCATCCCGGTGTCGGCGGCAGGGTAGGTCTTAACGCGAGGAGCGTTGAATCGCCGGTGAGTTACCCTTATCGGTGCCCTTCAACTACCAGAGGTGAGGGTGTGCTGCAGCGGTGTTCGCATCCCCGCGAATTGACCGCTCTCTGTGACCACGAGGCTCCCGGGTGTATCTTCGGGTCTCGGTGTGTGTCCTCCCGGGCCCCGCGGCGATCCTCGTTCACCAGGCTGGTCCCCTTGTCCTGGGGTTACCGGTTGGATCAATGGGGAGTTGCGCGGCTTTCGGGGGGAACCTCTGACCGGACCACACGCCACGGGCAGGGTCTCATGCTGGCTCTTGTTCTCCGGCGAGCGACCGGTTGTTTTCCGCCCCCCCCCCCCTCTGGTAATTGCCTGCTAGTAAGCTGGTCAAATTCGGCTTATTTTATGATCTACGTTTTTGACCATGCTTCTTTTTGAATTTATCCTTCTCCTAGGACCCAATTGGTGTCCTTTTATACCGCTGACTCACGTTTGCAAGTACACTTTACTCACAGACCAGGTGAGTCATGTTGATTGTCCTGATGACTGCATCCACTTAGGTGCCATCACTTTGGTGTTAACCTCATAATCTTATAGAAGACACTTGATTCAGATATCACCTTATCTCATTAATTGTCCCACACAGTGTGATCTAGGGATTACATTTAGTGAGCATTGGGTGGCCCACTATCTGTGTGGCCTTTTTAATAGTTATACAGCTTGGTGGATATTAAGGACTGAGTACGTTTGTACATAATATTGACATACCTATATACGTCTTCTTTTATTTCTTGTAGGTCAACTACCTGTGTTCTGGGTATGTAGAATTTCACTTACCTTTGCAGTGTAGATAGCGTTTTTATTCGATCCTGAGGAAGTGCCTTGATCTATAGGACTATTATGGCACGAAACATGTCGATCACTTGAGAGCCGGGTATTTATTACTAGATACACCAGTACTAGTCCTGTACCCCTCTCATTCTTTTATACTAGGTAGTTTACCTTCCCAATAAAGGTTTTTAGGATTAACTGACCTATTTTACTTTCACTATACCTCACATCTACACACTAGGCCCCTCACCCCCACTGCACCTACCGGCAGGAACAAAAGATCCCCGACAAAGAGCCCCGGTTTGGGTGCCCGTCAGGTATTGCAGCGCCGACCTGACGAGGGGCAGGCTCATATGATGAAGCATGACACATGGCTTGCTGGGTGTGTGAGAGCCCTAGTTCCCAAAAAGGGTTCTCCCCTTTTTTCTATCGCATACACATAGTGGTATCCCCTGACACACTACACTCAGTCCTCCACCCGCTTTTTTCTAACCAATTAGAGGAACTTCGTACCCATTTTGGCTTATTGTCTTGGATGTCCCTAATGCTTTGCATGCCAGATGAATTTTCTATGCAAATGTTTTTGATACTCTTAGTCATGGGTGGAGTACCACAAAAGTGTTTTTGGATTTTTAAGCCTCTGACAAATTTGAAAAGATCTACTTAGTGTCTGCATGTGTCACCTTGTTCATGGGGATTGAAGCTCAAGCCTCTGCTAAGTAATGAGATCATCCCACTATCGAGATTCTGAGAGGAAAGGTTGACCACCTGTATACCGAGATCTGGCTGGTCTACTTGTTCTTCCCGTCCCCAGACCTCAGTTTCTTTTTGTAATCTTCTGGAGCCAGCCCTTTTTCCTCTACGTGTTTTCTGTCTTGGAATCCTTGTCTCTGTTGTGTCCTGTTTTCCCTTCGTATGGCTAGAACCTCCTTTAAAAAAGACGATGTAGTTGGGCCTTGTTTGCTTGAATTGTTGGAAGAATTCTCACCTTCACTGTCACTAGTTGAGATAGTGTTGAGAGAGGATAAACTGGATGAGAGAGACGGAGTGACTGTTCTTGTTTGTCTATCTCCTTGTGGGGCAATCTGAACTACCTTATCGTATTTCCTGGCGAAGGTGAATACACGTCCCTCCCTGTAATCCGCTTCGTCCCTTTTTAATTGTCTAGCTTTTCTATCTTTGATTTCGTTCTGGTGTTTAGTCAAAATGTCATTCAGAATGACGTAGTTTTTTTCTGTCGCTTCCTTCAGGTTTAGATCAGTTATTTCCTTTTCAAGATTTGCTATTTCGATCTGGAGTTTTGCTACCTTACGTTCAGCGTTCTCTATTAAAATGTTGATCAGTGTGTTCGAGTTGGAAGTGAGAGTTTCTTCCCATTTACCTAGTAGATCGTCATCTAAATCATCGAACGTGGGGAAGATCTGAGAACGTAGACCCCTTAGTACTCTGCTAAGTCTCAACTACTGTTTGAGGTTGGCACTATCCCACCACCTAGAGTTCTCAGTCTTCCTAAGCCTCTCTAGTTTTAAGAATTTATCCTTAAGACCCTCTTTACGTTGGGGGTTACCACTAGTGGATGCTGTACTATTTGTGATTCCCTTAGACAAGTTCTCGAAGAGTTCCGATGCGACCCTATCTCTATCCATAACCTACTATGAAGGTGTGATTATATAAGTGTTACTACGCTGCGGCTGCCCTCCCTGAAACCTTAAGGTTATATCTGGATGCAGGGTTTTTAATAAATCAGGGAGAATGGCGCACGGACAAGTACGCGTGGTGTAAATATGCTACAATGTGTACGGTGCTGCCAGGTCGGGGGAACTACCCTATAACCCACGTTGGTGTATGAGTCAAAGAACCCACACTGGAATTTGAGAAAACAGTCCCGGGCACACGTATTGAGGATATAAATGGAACAAGGAGTCTCGTTAAAGATCAAATTGCTTGGGTCGACACCAGAGTAATTGTTAAAAGATTTTTAATGAGGCAACATCAAAAGAGAGCAACCAGCCGACACGTGTTTCGTCATACGGGAAAGATCCCGTGACTCTTCAGGGCTGGGGAGGATACAAAACATGAGGTGAGGGAATTGAAGTGCCACAATGTTGCTATATCTAAAAGGGAACACTAAAGGGAGAGGGATGACCCTAAGTGTGTGTGAACCCCACGTACCACGGTGAGAGGGTGACAAGAACAGTGACATGAGTGTATGTGCCGCTTTCATGATATAAAAATCATGACAAAATCGCGGAAAAAACAGGGTACACAATTTGAGTGACTCAATATAAAGGTGTCTGCTATCGTGCGGAAAGGTTGCGTGGTGGGTGTGAAGTGTAGGGGGGGAAGAAAAGGAGAGAACCATACACACAGCAGAATGAAAAAGTACAGAACACACTGAAGCATACAAAACATAATAAATAATAAATAATAATAATAACATGGGGAAGAGCTGGTCGTAAGCCGGGTGAAATGAGAATAGACACTGGAAATGACAAAAACATCAAAATGAAAAAAGGAATTATCAGGAGACAATAGTTATCAGTTGTGGATGAGACAAAAAGAATGCCAAATTGTAGGATCAGAACGAAAGGTGTAGGTGCAAAACAGAACTATGGATAGAAAATGTTTTTTTAGCACACATCATGAATACCTGTATTGACAGTGACGAGTTAAATGCCAGTATGGCTAGGTAAAAGGAATATGGTTCCTAAAGGGAGGAGAGAACAGCGTAAGCACGAAACTGCGTGAGATGATATGACAGCTGTGTAGAAAAGAAGTACTCATGGGAGGCAGAGTCAAAAACTCAAGAAAAACTCACCACAAGGCCAGTAAAAGATGAAATGCCTAGTCGGGGGATCCAGGAGGACAGGTCTGGCCCTATGTAGAGACGTGACCTGGAGGTCAAGCAGCCTGTGGATCGAGCAAGGGCGGGTGCGCCTGGACATAGGGGAAAGTAGATGGCTGTGAGCAGAAGGAAAGCAGGAATAATGAAGCGCAAGGGTAAGGAGGGGGAGGCTGGAGTAAAAGGACTAGACCTTACTCTGAATAACAGAACCAGGTGACCATCCAGTGTCCGTCTCGAGGGAGAGTAAAGGCAGGTTAGCCGTGAGATGGCAGGATAAAATTAAAACTGGAACAAAAAGTGCAAGTTAGGGAGATGAAAAGGAAGCCAGAGTCATGCGAGAGAAAGGGCATGATGTGAAGGGGTCTTACCCTGGGTAAATCACGATGAAAGGAGTCCTGGTAATAGAAGCAAGGTGGCGGGTACGCCGAACTGTAAGGCGGGGAGGGGGAGGGAAAGAAAAGCAGTCAGTGTGTGCAGGACTCAAGCACAGCGGCTTGAGAGAATGAACAAGGACAATAACAATGTAAGAGGATAGCCGTGGCTGAGTACAGCTTACCAGATATCAGCGGGGTGAATGCCGAAGGAGACTGGTCTCGTCTGTGTGACCGGTTGCGGAAGTGGACGGAAGCCAGGACGGCCAAGAAGTACCGGCGCGCCAGGCAAGACTAGAGCGCGCACCGGCCTCTGCAAACAAGACGGAAATGACTGCCGGAGGAGAATGGCACGTAATGAAGGAATGGCGCATGCGTGGTTGCACACAAAAACTAGACCGCGAGTGTAGCGGTACAAAGGTGGCTGATAAAGGACACGCATGCGCGAATGAAAATGGAAGAACGTGGAGAGGCAATCTAATTGAAAATAATGTTAACAGAGAGGGTGGATCGAAAAGGAGCGTCACTAGCTAGGGACGGGAAGAGTATAAGAGGAAGGGAGTAAAGCAGTAAAAAAAAGGATAGGAATGGGATGAGAGGGATTGGGTGGGATCAGATATGAAGTCGAGAGGGCATGGTGATGCAAGAAGCTCAGGGTAGAGTGAGACAGACGAATGAAAAAAGAGATGCCTAAAGACACAGCACAGTGCCCGAAAAACAAAATAGGTCGAGAAGGGAAGGAATCAAATGGGAATAAGGTGGATGAAAACCATCACTGACCCATATGAGACTGTATTGTCACATGGAAAAGGGGTTTACATAACAATAACAATAACAATAATTAACAGTGTACTCTGAAATCGGCAAAAAAGCAGTTCATAGTGGGGCAAACATGCACCCATTGCAACTTGGGTGGAGGAGTGCTGGCACCATGCCTGTGTATCTGGATTGCCCAAGGGAGAAAAAAGGGGTTAGCATGTACACACTCTACAATTTACTGCGAAGAGGCAAAAAGAAGTTGATAATTGGGCAGTCATTCACCCAAAAAGTAATGCAGTTCATGATCAGTGTTAAGTCCGTGTTGTACTGTCCGTAGACGCATGATCCATGTAGCTTCTAGACGCCTGAGCCTCAGTTCTCTGTTGCCGCCCCTGGCATAGTTCGCTGCCACGTCAAATCCGAAGAAAGCGAATCGTTTCTTTGCGCCTTGACTGGGGCAGGTGGCCGCATGTACTGCCATAGGATATCTAGTGTCCTGTTGATTCAAAGCTCTGATATGTTCCCCAATTCATTCCTTTAATGGTCTGATGGTGCTACCAATGTACCAACGTTTGCAGGCACATTCAAGGCTGTAAACCACGAATTTGGTATTGCAGTTGATGTTGTACTTGATTTTGTATTGTTGCTTGTTCACGGCTGTGAACTTTCTGACTCCATCATTGGCTAGTCTGCACACCCCGCAGCAACCACATTTGAAAAACCCCAGTGTGTGAGGAGTGAGCCATGAATGATCGATAAGGGGAGACGGTACACTAGGGCTGAGTCTGGTTCTTAATGTTCTACCCCGCCTGTAGGTAATTTGTGGTCTGGTGGTAATAACCTCTCTGAGAGTGGTGTCTGCCTGTAGAATGCCCCAGTGTTTATTGAGGTTTTCCTCATGGCAAGGCCCATGTCACTATAGTCAATGATAAGTCTGACAGGTTGGTCATGTTGGGTGACTGTCCTTGCGTTGAGTAGTGTGCCCTGCCTGTCTATGTTGTTGATTCTCTTTTCTGCTTTGCAAATAGTGTGAGCATTATAGCCTCTGGCCGTACTTGTCCGTGCGCCATTCTCCCTGATTTATTAAAAAAACTGACCTCAAGGTTGTTTGGCAGTCTGAAGCGGTCTGTCAGGCATAGCTAGCTCCCAGACAACAGTTTGGCAAGCCTGATCTGAGCTGAGTGATATGTGGGACTGTACACATAACTAACATGATCATCAACGGCTTCTTACAGTATACATACACATCTCATGCTGTAAAGCCTATACATTGTTTTGGCACATTTACCATGATCTGATTAGCAAATATATCATAGGTACCATGAAAAGTATACATGCATAGATATGTGCATGCAACACAATTAGGATCTAGGGCTTAACACACAACACATATCACACTGGTGATGTTAAATGCACAAAGTACAGTAGATGCACAATCCATGACATGATTGTCCTATAAAGAAACCACAAACTCTTACAACAGTATTCTGAATTCACTCTGGGACTCAGAGGCACATTGTAGCCTGTGGGAATGGAAAGGATGGAGTTGATCAGAGTAAAATATGTATGTGAGATAGTTACCTTCTCCTCTGGTGAGCAATAGAGCTGGCCATACAGGGGAAGCACTTCTTCTACCAGCTTCTCCAGCTTCTCTGGAGAGAAGGAAGGGGCCCACTCACCTGGTTGGCCTGGCAAGATTGCTACCAGAGGTGGCAAACAGCAGCTAAAATGGCGGACGTGTTGATAGCAGCAGTGTCAGAAGACAAGTGAGTTATTTTTCAAACCGTGGCGTACACGTACCAGGTCATCAGTATAGATGGACACATCCATTGACCCATGACCATCACAATCACCAACGTTAGACTAAGGCTAGGTCCGCTGTGGATGAAACCGCCCACTGTGAGGTCAACTTTTGTCTGGGGCTGGAGGTTCAGCATGTCCTATATGTGAGGTCAGGCATCTGACATTTTAATGGTTGGAAATACAGTACTGGTGATTGTTAAGTGCGGTACCACCACTACAAATGTGTTGTAACATGTTTACATTATATTTTACTCCACTGATCGATAATTTGTTTTACACAAACATCAGTGTACTGCATTATTGTGCATAAACACTATATTACCTCAGTGCATTGTACACCAACGGTGACAGTATTTTGTGAGTATAATTCAAAATTTACAATATTAGAATGCTCATGATACATGTTTGAATGTATAATGTGTACATTTCTGTAACAGGCACCTGTGATGACTGCAGTAGGGATTATAGGTGGATGTTGGTCAGTAGACAATTATTATGTGAATTATATGTAATGCTATCTGAATTACTTATGTTTTGTCACATGACATTTGACTTACTCTATATATATGTTACTCTGGACACTGTGATCAATGTTCAAAATTGTCTTAACTCCACACATAGGTACCCTGGAAGAGGGAGGAGATGACAGCCTCCAGTGCACTGCCCCTTTCCAGACCTTCAGACAATGGAAGAAAGGCATGTGATCATGATGTTTTGGTGAATTAGGCAAAAAATACAGGATTTATGTCATCAGTTAGAGTCTGATTTCCTTCCTCAAAACACTAATCCCACATTTTTCCCACCTATTGTGAGACCTTATGGCAGTATTGCATTTTCTGGACACAGGTTCCTTCCATCACAGTGTGGCTATATCTGGTGGTATGTCACAACCAGTGTTCTGTGGTGTACTACAAGACGTGCTTTCATCAATGATGAAACACATTGACAGCTACATCCAGTTCCCCAGATGTGAGGATTTAGCCAATGTGAATGGGGATTTCTATGGATTTGGTTGCAGCCCACATGTGGTTGGAGCGATTGTGGCACCAATATTTCTTTAGTGCCACCGCAAGCCAAGGAACAAGTTTATCGGAACAGGAAGCACTTCCATTCTATCAAAGGGCAAGTTGTCTGCTTCCTGGATTTCCACATCTCAGATGTCTGTGCCCCGGTCCCAGGATCAGCCCACGATTCCTTGATACTGCGGAACAGCACCATACCCTATCTGATGTCACAACTACAACCAGAGAGGGCCTGGATTGTTGGTAGGTATGATCTTTCCTAACTTTGTGTGGGTGATGTCAGGTAGTGTAATCACAAAGTGTGTAACTTATTGTTGAACCTATGTCTGTCTTCCATCTAGGAGACTCAGCATATCCCAACTGTCCATGGTTGTTAGCACCGCTGAGGAATCCAACTACGCCAGGGGAATTCTGCTTCAGTGAGGCCCATGGAAGAACAGGGAGACCAGTGGAGTGGGCTTTTGGGCTACTGAAGGGAATGAATCATATGTCTGAGCAAGACTGGGGGAGCCCTCCTCTGCTCACCCGGGAAGGTATGTCAAATCACTGTGGTCTGCTGAATGCTTCACAACATCACATTGCAGTGAATCATCCCTTACATTGCAGAGAATAGATGTCTTGAAGTGCCACAGGGTTAGGATCCTGAAATTACAAATGATGATGATAGTGGTGAAGAGGAAAGAGCAGACTTATGTCAAGATCTCATCAACAACTTCTTCTTATAAATGTAAGTATGTTGTGAGATGTAATGACTTTAGGGATTAAAGAATCTCTTGTTATAATGTTTTTTTGTGTTGTATTTCTTTATTGCATATTCAAACAATTTAACATAGAAAATAAAGGGGGATATCAACAAGGGGCCGCGGTAATCATCGCAAATCGCACTTAGCGCGATTTGCATTATTGCCGTATATCGCCGGTTCACTTTGCCGTGTTAGCGGCGTATTTACAACGATTTGCTAACAGGCGATGTTAAACCTTCGATATACGGCAATTTAAAGCAATATCGCCGTGAAAACCAGCGAAGTCAACATTGCGCATAGTAAAATGTTGATAATTGGGAGAAGTGGATGTAACCTTACAATCCACCTCCCATTATGCACATGGATAAGTCGGAAAATTTCCAGACGTTAGTTTTCGGCGATGTCAGCGGTTAGCGCAGCTTTTTTCATCGCTGCGCGTTGTCTGGGCCGGCTTGTTGATACCGCGATGTGCGGTTAGCGATCAATTTCCCTGTTCTTTCCTGAAGATACGCCTACTTTGCATCTCATTAGCGATGCAAAGCGAGGCGTTACTAAAAAGGCAGCAAACATGCGCTAATGCATGTTTGCACTGCCTTGTTAATAGGGCGATGGCATTATCTCCGCTTTAGCGGCAAAAAGTGCTGCTAAAGCGGAGATAAAGCCCTTGATAATATGCCCCTAAGTAGGGTTGTACATACACTGTTCTGGGTTACATATACATAGTCGGTACAAACGTGTGATATGCCACCACAAATTTTGACACATTGATCCTACGGATAACAGTCATCCACTGCAATCTATAAATGAGGGTGATAGCGGGGAAAGGGAAGGATGGGGGGAAACCAAGGAGGGGGTGTATGTACGTGCCTGCACAGGTCCGCTTTCTTGCCTCCTCCCCTACCGGGCAGTAGGAAAAAATACCACCCTAACTCAGCTCACTCTCCACCCATCCTTGATCCCCCAGAGTGTTTGTAGAAGAATATGTGTTGCCTTTTTAGTATCTCGTTCCCTCTTGGGGGACGAACCGAAAAGTCAGTACAGGGGGGGTTTGGAGGAGAGGGAGGGGATGGCACCGATAGGTCCTGGCGAATGAACCCTGACAAAATACGAGGCCTTTGGAGGTTTGACAGTATGTCAATCGAGGCCTGTGGTCATGTGGCAGCGCTGTAATGTTTGTGCAGGTATGAGTATGAGTGTGGGTGTGCCAGAGGGGGGAGAGGTATAGGAGACGTGGAGGGGGGAAAAGAGAAAAAGGGGGAAAAAAAAAAAAAGGAAACAGCGCCCGATAACGGCAATAATATTAATGACAGTGAACATGACAGTGGTAATAATAATAATAATAATAGTAACAGTGAGAATGGTAGTCATGCTGAGGAGGAGGCTGATAGTACCGAAGCAGAGCTAAGTAGGGGGAATTATTGGAATGGGCGGATATTGCGAGTAGAAGAGGAGAAAAGGAGAAAAGAGCAAGAAGAGAGTGTAGCAAAGGGTGGAAATGAAAGTGAGCGGTATACGATGGCTTCTAGAGCAGCTGTGGCGCGCTATGCATTCATTCACCAGAGCTTGCTGCAGACACGTCTCCATCCACGTCCGGCACCTCTATGCGCAGAAAGGTGTCCATACCTCTAGGAAAATCTCTAATTGTTCATGTATGTTATATATGATCCTCTCATGGGAGGCCGCTTGAATCATAGCTGTCAGATAGGACTCTTGTGTCGGGGGGGTCACAGCCCTCCATTGGCGCAGTATGCAGAGTTTGGCCGTGGCCAAAGCTGTGTGAAAGAGGCGGCATTGCGTTCTGGATAGGTCCAGGAACCACTGTAAGTCGTGCAGGAGAACCTCAGGGGGCGTAAGCGGTAGGCAGAGTGGCATGGTGGCACTCAGGGTCCATCCCATGTACTCCCAAAAAGCCTGCACTGAGGGGCATTCACAGATGATATGTGCTATGTCGCATCAGGAGTTGGGACATCTCCATCAGTTGGCATGCGGGAGGAGACCCGCTCTTTGCAATTTCGTGGACATCCGGTACCAGTTCTGCAAAACATTAAAAGAGGCAGAATTTCATCCGCACCTCCCTTGCTCCTTTGTCCAGGGCTTCTAGTATATCCGCCCATTCGTCATCTTTGTATATGATCGGCAACCGTTCCTGCAATCTGGCACGTAGCGTCTGCGCCAAGGGGGTCGGGAAGCTGTTCGACGATAGCACCCCATACAGTCCAAACATTACCCCTTTGTACTTTCCCCAGACGAGATGAAATGACAGCACCGGAGATGAGGACAGGTTCCGGGGGGGGGCCCAAGCACTGCATCAGACAGTGTTGTAGCTGGGTATATCTCCAGGACTGTGTTGTTGGGAGACCGTACTCCTCTGCGAGTTATGCCAGCGGTTTCAGGGAACCGTTGCATATAATCTGATCAATGGTATGTATACCCACTGCCTGCCACACCTGCCACCTCAAGCCCTTCCCCCTATACAGATAGCTTTGTTTCCCCATAAGGGGCCTTCTCATGCAGATGTGGATGTGCCCCCAGCAGCTTGTGTGCCCGGTGCCAGGCCATGCGGGTGGCGGATATGATCAGGTGTGCTGTACCACTGTTCCCGGGCTTCGTCATATATAGGGCAGATAGTCCACCTTTGGCTGAAAGTACGTGGCGTTCCAACAGAACCCATTGTGGCGGATCCGAAAAGTCTGGTAAGAAGCACGCCATTTGGGAAAGATGTAACGCCAATGCATAGAGTTCTACCGATGGGAGGCTAAGTCCCCCGTGGGTGTGGCGGGCTTGTAGCTTGGACACGGCTATGTGTGGCTTTGCGGAGCCCCACACAAACAACCTTATCTTGGAGTCTATCTGTTGCAAGGTTGTGAGAGGCACTTGCATTGGCAGAATCCCCAGGGTATAGTTGAAGCACAGTAGCGTTACCATGCGGACTGCCTGCACCCTACCCCACAGCAAAAGTCCCAAGGCTTTCCTTTTTTCAAAGTCTCGCTGCATCTGGGTAATAAGCGGGTTGAGGTTGTCCTGGGTCATGCTTGCTAGACCTTTATTGACAAGAACTCCCAGATATTTAAGGCGAGAGTGTTGCCATCTGAAGGGGAACCCATGTATAGCCGCTTTCATGGTCCCATCCGAAAGGGGAAGTGCTTCACTTTTGCCCCAGTTGATCTTATACCCGGAAAGGGAGGAAAAGTCGTCAATAATCTGCAGTAGGGATGGCAGGGAGCGGGGCAGGTCCGTGAGGGTTAACAATTTGTCACCCGCATATAGATACAATTTGGATTCGCCTAGTGGAAGTGGAACTTTTGTGATGTTGGCCAAATTGCGCATGGTGACGGCCAGTGGCTCCATAGCCAGGAGGAAGAGAAGTGGCGAAAGGGGGTATCCCTGGTGCATCCCCCTACATATGGGGAAGGGGTCAGATAAGAATCCACCACAGTTCACTTGTGCCATGGGGTTACCGTATAGGAGGCGCACCAAGTCCATAATGTTCCATCACTCGGAAGAGGTATTCCCATTTGATCCGGTCGAATACCTTCTGCGCATCGAGGGAGACGGCAATGGCGTCCGCAGGGAGGCCCTTGGATGCCCACAGGGCATGGGCGAGAGTACGCAGATGATTCCTGGAGGATCGGCATGGTACCAAGCCCACCTGTGAGGTGTGCACCAGGGATGACATGACTTTGCAGAGGCGTGCCACCAGTTTACTTGCCAGTATCTTTATATTGCAGTTTAACAGCGAAATAGGCCGAAAGCTCCTGCACTCCAGGGGGCCCTTCCCGGGTTTGGGTATAACTGCTATGACAGCATTATTGGAAATGAGGGCCAGTGAAGCTGACTGTTCTGTTTCACAAAACGCTGCCTGCAGCGTAGTGACCACCTCTTCTCCCGCCCAGCGGTAAAACTCCGCCGGGTAACCATCTTCGCCAGGGGCTTTCTGTTAGAGCAGTTTTGCTGTCGCCTAGGAGATTTCCTTTTTGCTGATCTCCCCTTCTAATAGCTCCCTTCCTTTGTCCGAGAGGCGGCGGAGTTTCACCTTCCGCAGAAATTAAGTCAGCCTGTCCACCTCTATCGGTGGGCCTGGGGTGTACATGGTCTTGTAGAAGGAGGCAAATTAGTTCGTTATATCCTGGGGTCGGGTAAGAGTATCACCCGTCTTTGATCTGATGGCCGGGATAGCCATGGACGCCTCACGTTGGGAGGGTTGAGCTGCCAGGAGCCTCCCTGCTTTTACCCCGTGAGCATAGTGCCTCTCATTCATTCTCTGCAAAGCATATTCCGCTTTGGTAGTGAAAAGGCTGTTTAAAGCCATCTTTGCCTGCTCCAGAGACTTGCAATGTTGTGGCGTGGGGCATACAGAATAGAAGCAAGTATACTTCCTGATGTCGACTTCCAGCACTCTTTGTTTGTCTTTCCTTTGCTTGTTGGCTTGAGCCAAATCCCTCATGAGTCTACCGCGTATGGTGGCCTTTGCTTTGAGTTCGGCTGGAGTCGACTGATCCCTGATTTCCGTTAGGAACTCCGTGACGTGCGTCTGTAAGAGGGATTTACCAGTGGGGGCCCGGTAGCGCTGGATATTCAGTATCCAGGGCTTGCGTCCAGGACTGGACAGTCCTAATTCCAGTGAGAAGAGGACAGGGGAGTGGTCCGAAAGGGCCGCCTCCAGAATTTGGTATTCCTGGTTGAGCTGTACTACCCTGTGGGAAGTGAGAAAATAATCCAGGCGGGATAGCGTGCCATGCACCTGAGAGGCAAAGGTGTATTCCGTATCTGTGGGGTGACTCAAGCACCAGTGATCTATCAGGCCGCTATCTTGCATCACGTTCTCCAGCAATGCCCTGTCGGCTGCATTGCTCCTGTCCAGTGGTCCGGTCCTATCCAGAATCGGGTCCCTCGCTAGATTCCAATCCCCGTCTATGAGGGACTGGGAGGTGCCTATTTCTGACAGAACTCTATTTTACTGCAAGAAGAACGATTTTTTTGCCCCTGTTGGAGCGTAGACCGACCCCACGCATATGTGATGATCACCTATCTTGAGCTGTGCAAAAACGTACCGTCCGTCAGTATCCGTCCAGGTCTTTGTCACTGTCGCCGGAAAGGATTTCCGGATGAGAATTGCTACCCCGCACTTGTGGGTTGATCCCCAATTCCAAAAGCCTCAGCCTGCACACTACTATGTATCACCTTCCCTACCCAGTATTGCCGCAGCTTGTCCAATTCTACTGCATCTAGGTGCATTTCCTGCAACAAAGCTACATCTGCACGTTTAGATTGCAGGTACGCCAAGATCTTTTTCCGCTTTATGACCATGAACGTTCCATGTGACTGCTTGCAGTGGGCGTGGGGAGGTCATAATGCTTAATACGGCAAGTGCAGATCTGGGGGGCTGGCGCTGTGCAGTGAGTGGTGAACCCTGCAGGGTACGGGTGCAATGTGTAAGTGAAGCCAAGTGGGAGTGGGGGGGGAAGCTTCGGTCTTCCCAAAAGATTGCAAAGTTTGCTGGGTAGAATTACGGGCAGGGGTGTGTTTTAAAGAGAAAGGGAGAAACGGCCCACTTATAGGGATCCAAGGGAAAAAGAATTAGAATGAGAACGAAAGAGAGGAGAAAAGAAAAGAGGACAAATAGGAGAAGAGACCGGGAAACAGAAAAAGGAAAGGGAGGGGGGGGGGTTTCGGGAACCCTCTGGCACTCCCTTGTCGGTTTGGGTCTATTAGGTCACTAGGGCTGTCGATGGGCAATAAGGGTTCCTGTAGAGCAGAGTGTGCTGCAAGGGCATCTCAGTCAGTGGGGAGGCGCAGTAGATAGGTGCTAGCTTATTGCAGTGAGGGTGCGTGGTTTCCGATTGGAATGTGCCGTAAGGAAAAGGGGAGGGGGAGAGGGGCAGAAGGGGAAAGGTAAGGAAAGAACATTGGGACACCGGAAGTAGGTGTTGCCTTCTCGGCCCTCGCTCACCATGAGCGCTAATCTGTCTACCGCGGGTCTACACTCGGCGGAGCACCGCTCCGAGGGGGCACCGATCTCCCGCACTGGGGTGAGCCGCTTCTGTGGGGAGTATAGTGGAGGGACCAAAGGGAGTATAGTGGAGGGACCAAAGAAAAAGAAGGAAAGCAGGCGATGGGTGGCCCAGGATGGGGGTGAGGATGTATGACACCCGATTCGCGGAAGGACACTACGCGGCTCCTGCATGTGGTGACATCGCGGGGGCATAGAGGCTTGCCATCCGCACGAAACCCTGCCGGGCATGAATATGTAAGCTGAGATGTATAATGACGTGGCCCCCTAAAGAAGCATCTGTATCAGGTGTGGGGCTGCAGTCGCTCTCGATGTGCATAGGAGGGGGGAGGTGGAGCGGGGTAATCGGCCGGGTCGGAGGGGAGAAGGAGACATATGTGGATGGGAGCAGCGCCACTAAACAACGCTATTATACAAACAGTGAAATCTACATTTGTTTTGGTACAGTACAAAGACACATCTATGAACTTCCATAACTCAGGTATACAGTATGAGTGAGTGAGGTGGAACAGTGTAGCCCTCCAAGGCCTAAGACGCCCTGCAATACAGTACAGTGTATATAATACTCAGCTGTCCGTTGGTCAGACATCTTCCCACTTTGCCGTCGGCCGCATAACCAGCTGTAGTAGGGATCATCAACCTGGGCCCTCCAACACTGGCCCTCCAAGCCCCTGATCTGGCTCAGTTGTTGGTTTCAAAGGCAATCGTGATTTGTCCCTCTGTGGCTCATGGGCAAAGGTGGTCGCAGCATGTAGCACGGAGGCTCTGTCCTCATGCGTACTTGCCATTCTGTCCTGGTCCCTACCACGTTGCCATATTCCTCCATAGGTCCGTCTCCTGCTCTCAGTTGACTGAGATGGGCCATGCGATTGGGAAAGTTCTAAGTCGCCTGTGTGTGTGTCCATGTCCTGACCTGTTGCATTGTCCAGAAACACGAGGAGGTCCTCTGGATCGTAGAAATCCTTGGAATTGCCATCCTTGGTATTGCAGAATCTCGCTGGTTCGAAGAGGCCATACATAATGTTCAGCTGCCGGGGCCTGAAAGATAGGAAGGTTTAGCGGTATTCATTAGTTTCTTTAGAGAAATCATTGGCCATCCGGATGCTGTAGCCGTCCTGAGTGAATGATCCTTGTGCACGCGCTGCTACTAGGATTTGCCTCGTCTGGTCGTGACGTAGACAGCAGACAATAAGCGGCCCTGGGCGTACGTTAGAATCCTTGCGGAGCGGTCCTATGCGGTGGGCCCTTTCTATCTCCAGGGGTGGATCAAAGGTGGCACCAATGAGCTTCGGGAGGGTGTCCTTCAAGAACGCAGCGGCATTAGGGCCCTCGACGGATTCCAGAAATCCAAAGAAGCGGACGTTATCCCTGCGGCTGCGGTCCTCCAAGTCGACGAGCTTGCTGCGGAGGAAGAGGATTTCTTGATCCCTGTCCATCATTATGTTCAGCCGGCCCTCTACTGCCGTCAGCCTCTGATCCAGTGCCTCCGCACGGGAGTGGAACCCAGCCATGTCCACCCGTATTGATTTGGCTTCATCCGCCAGTTTGGACATATTAGAGTCCATCCCCTCCAATCTGTGACTGACTGACGATGTCTCTTGTAGAATGCGGTCCATAGTGACTCCTGCTGCCGGGGTCGTCGGCTTTCAAGGCCATTGTGCATGGTTGTTGCTTCAGCGCGTCTGTGAATAAGAGCTGCCTGGAAGTCTTGCTCCCTTGTTTTGCCGTGGTCATTCGTGCCCCAGTACTGTGTTTTGCCGTCACCAGCCAGAGGGTGGGCAAGGCGGGGATACCCACCCCTGTCCACAGAGAAATGCAGGTGCCCCGTAGGCGGTCTCCCCGTCGGGTATGGGGAACTTTGATTCTCCCTCCACAGGCTCGTAGGTGCAGCCCCGGTACGTCAGGACCACGTTGCTGTAGTGGAAGGTGGGGCTGGGCAATCGCGTGCTGGGCTGAAACAGTGCTCTGGGAGGGCCCCCTCTGCTAGGGCCGTCGAGATGTGTCCCTCTTCAGGAAGGTGTTCCTACCCCTCCGGTAGGCGGTCCTCCGCCAATCGCCTACCTCCTCTGCCCCAATCCGTGAAGAAGAGACCCCGGTGCCCATGCCAGATGGGAGCAGGGGACTATGGTGCACTCACTTTTGCTGGCGGGCGGATGTCTGTAAGCACAGGGGGTGCCTGTCACTCGCGCCGGGGGAGGCAGTCCGTGCTGTGGTGTGAGCAGGGTGCTCCTGCACCTCTGATAGGCGTTCACCACCATTCTTCTTCTTCCTCTACCCCACGCCACAAGGAGAAAAGACCCCGGTGCCAGATGGGGGCCGAGGGGCTGTGGCGCAGACACTGTTGCAGGTAGGAGGGTGTCTGAGAGTGCAAGTGGAGCCTGTCTCTCACCGGGGGAGAGGTAGTCCGTGAAGTAGTGTAGCGTAAGGTGCCACCAGGCGCCAGAAACAGTCCCGGCTCAGCACGGTCCCGCTTCTGGAATGGGAGGTGGGGCCGGGTAACCACTCGAGGCTGTGGCTGAGGGCACGCCTCTAGGCCCAAGAATCGTCCGTAGATCTGCCGTCCTCTCTGCACGCTCCCCAGAAGTGGTGAGAGGCAGCGGGGGGAGGCAGTCTCTGCAGCTGCAAAGGGTGCCTCCAGGTTCAAGGAGCAGCCCCAGCTCTTCAGGATCTCGCCGCTAAGTCAGCAGGTGGGGCCGGGCAGTCACTCGAGGCCGAGGCTGAGGGCATGCCTTGAGGCCCGAGAATTGTTCGCAGAGCTGCCGTCCCTGTGGCCCACTCCCCAGACATGGCAATGTTACCGGAGCGGGGGGAGGCAGTTTCTGTAGCTGCGGAGTGCACCTCCAGGCTCAAGGAGCCCTTCAGAATCCCGCAGCGAATACAGGAGGTGGGGCCAGGCAATCACTCGAGGCTGATGACACGCCTCCAGGCCCGAGAGTCTTTCAACGGTGTGCCGTCTCTTCCACGCACTCCTCAGCCACAATGATGACACTGGAGCATCCGGGAGAGCCCCCGCATCCAGGGCCACCAAGATGGTATCACAGGACCACCTCCGAAATGCCGCATTCCCTGCCAGGAGTCGCCCTCGGAGCTGAGCTCGTCTCCTAGGCGGCCATCTTCCTCTGTGGCCAGACCACGCCCCCTTGTTATAATGTTTTAAGAAGTATGTTTAGGGAAGATTTTTGGAAGCTAAATCTCTGGCAGAATCTGGTGAAAGGTGTTTGTGGAGGGAGGTTTTGAAACATGCTCACTTTGTTGGTGTTGCTTTGTTTAGCTACAAATTTTGTCATAAACTGTGTTCTCCAGAAGTTGACTGTGTAAATTGTGTGACATGTATGGTTTCATAGCTGATCTCTTTGTTTTGGTTGTTTTAGGTACCTTCACCATGGCATCTTCATTTGGACATTTCAGAAATATGACATTTGCGGGTATACAATGCTGTTTGGACATCAAAGTGGGCATGATTGTTCGTGGAATGACTGTCACAGAGTTTGGGTGTACAAAACCCGTACCAAGACAGCTTTCACAGTGGTAGGATAGACGTAATGAGGAACCCATTAGACTCATTCCTTGTCGTTTGGTGGTCCTAATGCAATACGTATGGCATCATGTGCTCCAACAAAATGTTGTTGTGGGGCCAAATCATGGTAGTCTCCCTTCACATTGGCTAAATCCTTATTGTAAAGAAACTGTGTGTAGCTGTTGATTTGTCTCCTCATTTTAGGCCAACGTGTTTGTGGCACATCACGGACATTTGTTTGTGACATTCCACCAGACAGTGCAACACTGGATTGGAACGACCCTGTGATTAAAAACTGCTGTACTACCATATGTCAGTTTATTGTTTTAAATGATGTGGGATTACTTTTGTGAGGTAGGTGATATGGCTCCAGCTGAGGACATAGACCAATTTATATTTGCCTATTCAATAGGAAATCATCTGATGTATCCCCTTCTTCCATGTTGTTAAGGTCTGCATCTGAAAATTTGCTCACTGACACAGAATGTTTGAGTCATGTATGGTTTGCTATGTTTCTGACATCATGGCAGCCTATAATTGGAACAATGGAGTAAAGATGTTATAAGGCAGGCATTTGTATGTATGTGTTGGTGTGAGATGGTTGTGATCCTGAGCTAAACTTTGTGTAAATGCAACATATCCATGCTTACACAAGTAGCTTGTTTTGGCATTGTAAAGTCTACATGGGAGTATATATATATCTATATATATATATATATATATATATATATATATATATATATAGTCACTGAAAAAAACACAGGTTTCAGGGACGTTATAGTTAGTTGGACATTTCAGTCATATAAAACTAGAGAAATTCGGTCATTATAGTTAGTTGAGCTAAGTATAACTCGTGCCCCCGCAATGCACTGTTGAAGACATCACATATTACATCACTCATGACATGGTCAGTGACATCACTGATGACATCACTGATGACATCTCAAATGACATCACTGATGACATCATCCAGTGACTGTGTGTTTCTGTAAAGTTTAAATATGTTTTATATATATATAGGCCAAGGTTTATTGAAGAATGAGTGGGTGTATGACTGTCTGAATGGATGATTTAGTAGGTGTGTGACTGACTGTATAAGTGAGCGATTAAACGTGTCTTACTGAATGCATGGGTTAGTGACTAAACTGTGTGAATGTCTGTATCAGTCTGTCTGTTGGTGTGTAAGCGGTTGCATGGGTTGGTGAGTAGCTACATGAGTGTCTATATGGGTTATTGATTGCTTGTCTGAGTATCTGTATGGGTGCCTGAGTGTCTGTGTGGGTGGGTGGGGTGTGTGTGACTCACTGCATGGATGTGTGAGTGGGTGATTCACTGGGGCTGAATGGCTGGGTGGGTGAGTGTGTGTATGGCTGTGTTGGTGAGTTAATGGATGTCTCAGTGGTACATGTGTGAGTAACTACATATATGAAAGGCAGTACATGTGAGTGTTGGAGTATATAAATGACTATATGTGAGAGTGAGTGATTGTGAGAGTGGCTGTGTGAATGAGTGTGTGCTTGTGTCAGTGATTGTATAAGAGAGTAAGTATGTGTTAGTATCTGTGTGAATAAGTGAGGTGGTGTGTGTATAACTGTATAGGTGAGTAAATGAGAGTGTGATTGATTCTTTGCATGACTAACTAGCTGTGTAAGTAACTCTATGGGTGAGTGGCGGTGTGTGAGTGTCTGTATAGGTGTATGAGTGCATATGATAGTGGCTGTATTGATGAGTGACTGCATGTATGAGTGACTGTATGGGTGAGTGAGTGGATGTGTGTGTAGACCTAGGAATCAGTGAGTGGGTATATATTAACTGGTATTGGTGTGTCTATGGTTTCGAGAATGGCAGTCTGTATTTTAGAGTTTGTGTATCAAAGGTTATATTAGTCTGTGAGGAGGTGCATCAGCGGATCACGTGGATGATGTCATCAGTGATGTCATTTGAGATGTCATCAGTGATGTCACTGACTGAGTGATGTAATATGTGATGTCATCAGCAGTGCATTGCGGGAGCGCAAGTTATACTTAGCTCAACTAACTGTAACGGCCGAATTTCTCTGGTTTTGTACGACTGAAATGTCCAACTAAATATAAAGTCCCTGAAACCTGTGTTTTTTTCAGTGAATTTCTATGGTTTTTTAAATGCTAATTTCTTACTATAACGTCCCTGAAACCTATGTTTTTTTTCAGAGAATTTCAAAGGTTTTTAAATGCTAATTTCTAACTATAAGGCCCCTGAAATCTATGGCTTTTTCAGTGAATTTCAAAGGTTTTTTAAATGCTAATTTCTTACTATAACGTCCCTGAAACCTATGTTTTTTTCAGTGAATTTCAAAGGTTTTTTAAATGCTAATTTCTAACTATGCCTACAGAGGTAGCACATGTGCAGAAAGAGGAAGAAAGGCGCAGAAAGAAGCAAGAGAAATGCAGAAAGAGGCAACAGAAGTCCAGAAAGACGAAGAAAAGTGCAGAAAGAAGCAAGAGATATGCAGAAAGAACCAACAGAGGTGCAGAAAGAGGCCTTGTTGCAAAGTCATCCTGTGCACCCAACATTTTGCTGACTGGTACTGGTGGTAACTGACTCTGACTAACCAGGCCCAGAGCCAGTGCTATGCTGAAAGACACTTAGAATACAGTGAAAACACCTACATACACTAGGGTACACTATGGGTTGGGGTACCCCTGTGATTGTCATGACCTCCCCTGTAAAGCCCTAGTACATAATAGGGCAGGGGGATTAAAACTACCTCTAACTCAGAGGTGCAGAAAGAGGCAAGAGAAGTGCAGAAAGAAGCAACAGAGGTGCTGAAAGAGGCAAGAGAAGTGCAGAAAGAAGCAAGAGAGGTGCAGAAAGAGGGAAGACGAGTGCAGAAAGAGACAACAGGGGTGCAGAAAGAGACAACAGGGGTGCAGAAAGAAGCAAGAGAGGTGCAGAAAGAGGCTATAGAAGTGCATAAAGAGGCAAGAGAGGTGCAGAAGGAGGCAAGAGAACTGCAGAAAGAGGCAAGAGAGTTGCAGAAACAGGCAAAAGGGCTGCAGAAAGAGGGACCATGTGGTTGAAGACATAGGCAAGAGAGGTGCAGAAAGAGGGACGAGGGGTACAGAAAGAGGGATGGCGAAATTTGCAAAAGAGGTACAGAAAGAAGCAAGAGCAGTGCAAAAGAACCAACAGAGGTGCAAAAAGAGGCAAGTGAGGTGCAGAAGGAGGCAAGAGAACTGCAGAAAGAGGCAAGAGAGTTGCAGAAACAGGCAGAAGGGGTGCAGAAAGAGGGAACAGGTGGGCAGACTGTGCAGAAAGAGGGAAGAGGAATTCAGAAAAAGGCAAGAGAGATGCAGAAATTTGGAACAGAGGTGCAGGAGGAATCCAGAGCAGTGCAGAAAGAACCGACAGAGGTGCAGAAAGAGGCAAGAGGGGTACAGAAAGAGGAAAGTGAATTGCAGAACGAAGAAAAAGTGGTACAGAAAGAACCAACAGAGGTGGAAAAAGAGGCAAGAGGGGTGCAGAAAGGGGTAAGAGAGGTATAGAAAGAGGCAAAAGGGGTACAGAAAGAGGCAGGAGGAGTGCAGAAAGAGGAAGAGAACTGCAGAAAGAAGCAACAGAGGTGCTGAAAGAGGCACGAAGGGTGTAGTAAGAGACAGGTGAAGAAAGAAGGAACAGAGGTACAGAAAGAGGCAAGAGTGGTGTAGAAAGAGGGAAGAGAGGTGTAGAAAGAGGCAAGAGAGTTGCACAAAGAGAGAAGAGGGGTGCAGAAACAGGAAAAAGAGGTGCAGAAAGAAGGAAGTGAGTTGCAGAAAGAAGCAAGAGAGGGACAGAAAGAGGCAAGAGAGTTACAAAAAGAGGCAAGTGAAGTGCAGAAGGCAGCAAGAGAACTGCAGAAAGAGGTAATAGAGGTGCAGAAAGAGGCAAGTGAGGTGCAGAAAGAAGCAAGATAAGTGCAGAAAGAAGCAACAGAAGTGCAGAAGAGGGAAGAGGGGTGGAGAGAGAGGCAAGAGGGGTGCAGAAAGAAGCAAGACAGGTGCAGAAAGAAACAAAAGAAGTACAGAAAGAAGGAACAAAGGTGCAAAAAGAGGCAAAAAAGGTGCAGAAAGACGTAAGAGGGGTACAGAAAAAGGAAGAGAGGTGCAGAAAGAGGGAAGAAGGGTGCAGAAAGAGGCAAGAGGGGTACAGAAAGAAGCAAATGAGGTGCAGAAAGAGGCAACAGACGTGCAGAAAGAGGCAAGAGAGGTGCAGAAAGTAGAAGAGATTTGCAGAAAGAGGCAAGAGAAGTGCATAAAAAGAAAGAAATGTGCAGAAAGAAGCAACAGAAATGCAGAAAGAGGCTAGAGAGGCGCAGAAAGAAGCAAGAGTGGCTTGCACACATTAGTACCAATTTAACACCCACATTTAGCAATAAGTAACAGGTGACCATTCTAGGTTTGCAAAGGGCCTTCCACCACGCAGTAACACTTGTCGCTGCATTTTTGGTAATGTTTGAGCCATTTGAGCTAGAAACAAGGCTTTTTTTGTTCAAATCTGCAGATTAGGGAGCAGATGACGAATTATGTGGCTAATGCGCAAAATGTAAAATTGTGCGAAAGTCGGTGCAGCCAAACAGTCGCATAATTCCAGTGGCTCTGCTCATGCCTCTGACTAGGTCCACAAGTGCTCCTCAGTGATTCCTTCTTTTTTTGTCTCACTGAGTTCATAGTTGAGCTCTATGGAAATGAGGAAGACTAAACCTGAGGTTACCACTCCACAACACAGACTACCATACCACATAATTACTCTCCATAACACATAATCCCACTCTACATAATTCTTATACACTAAACACCACATACTTTCTATCCACATAATTTCACTGCACAACATACCACATAATTCCACTACACACAACGTACATCCACTCCACTCCAAAAAAATTAGTAAAAAACTTTTACATTTACAACGCCAATAGCTCTAACTCTCGCAAATGCGAAACTTATTACATTGCAAACACTTCTTTAACTAGTAGTCGCGTTTGCAGAGTGGTGGAGAAAGGGTGCTGGGCCTCTGACCAGCACTCAGGAATTCCACTGCGTAGGACTTACAGGAGGTACCAGGAGGGCTTCTTGGCCCCCAAAGTCCCTCAGGAGTAAATTGGACTTCATCCCCCATCCCGTAGTCTGCCAGGAGGTGCATTTACAGAGTGGTGGAAAAAGGGGGCATGGCCTCTGAAGACGTCTTAGCAATCCCACTGTGTGGGGCTTAGTGGAGGTAACAAGAGGGGTAGTTGGCCCCGAAGGACATCCTTGGGGGCCAACTACCCCTCCTATTACCTCCAGTAAGTCCCAAACAGCAGGATTGCTAAGTTCTCATAGCAGGCCACGCCCCGTTTGCCCACCACTCTGCAAACGCACTCCCTGGCATGGTCTTGGATGGGGATTGAAGTCCCCTTTGCTGCTGGGGGTCCGTTAGGGGCCAACTAGCCTACCTCTTACCTCCAGTAAGCCCCACACAGTGGGATTGCTGAGAGGTGGACACAGGCCATGCCCCCTTCCTCCACCACTCTGCAAATGCACCTCCTGGTGTGCTCTTGGTTGGGGAATGAAGTCCCCTTTCCTCCTGAGGGACCCTGGGGGCCAACTAGCCCTCATAATACCTCCAGTAAGCCATATACAGATAGATTGCTGAGAGTGCTCAAAGGCCACGCCCCCTTTTTGCACGACTCTGCAAACGCGACTCGTGGCGCACTTCTGCTTGGGGGATCAAGTCCACTTGTGTCCTGAGGTCCTCAGGACAAAAGAGGACCTCATCACCCCACCAACATTGCACCAAGAGGCACGTTTGCAGAGTGGTGTAAAAAAGGGCGTGGCCTCGGACCACCTCTCTGCAATCCAGCTGTGTGGCGCTTACTGGAGGTACCTGGTGGGCTAGTTGGTCCCCAGGGACCCTCAGTATTCAAGGGGACTTAATTCCCAACGTAGAACGCGCCAGGGGGCGCGTTTGCAGAGTGGTGCAGTGAGGGGGTGGGGCCTCCGGCGAGATGCCAGCTTTTTTTAAAATATATTTTTAGAAGGGGGGCTGTGTGGTCCCCCTTAATTTGGTATTTTGGGGGCCCTGGGGATCCCAGGGCCTGACCTTTTTTTAATTTTAAAAAAAAAAATGGTAAGGGGCCGTGCGGCCCCCCTCCCGAGACCGATTTCGGCCTCGGGGACCCCATCCCCCGGGGCATGGCCTCCTTTCTTTATACATATTTGTAGGGAAGGGGCCTTTTTTGGGCCACTTTTGGCCCCGGGGACCCCATCCCCCGGGGCTTGGCCATTTTATATTTAAATTTAAGGAGGGGGCCGCGCGGACCCCTCCCCAGGCCAATTTCAGCCCCGGGGCCCGGCCATTTTTTATTTTTAAATAAAAGGGAGGGGGCCGTGTAGTCCCCTCCCGGGCCACTTCTGGCCCCAGGGACCCCACCCCCCGGGGCCGTCCCTTAGTGTTGAGGACCATGGGGGGAGCCCCAATGCCCCCACAGTCCCTGCTGGCTCCCTGCCTCCTGCGGGAGCCAGCATTGCTTTTGGGCAAGGGGAGCTGCTAACATGCAGCTCCCCTTGACCAAAAGCAATCTGCTTCGCTTCATGGAAGCGAGAGCAGGTTTCCTGCTCTCGCTTCCATGAAGCGAAGCAGTGTTTGCTCCCGCCCTGTCATAGCAAACAGCAATATCCCGGGGGTGGGCACCCCGGGACATTGCAGGAGCCGGCCCTGGGGGGTGGTGGTCCCCAGGGCCATCAAGGGCTCCAGGAGGGGGGCCGCGTGGCCCCCTTCCCATCATTTGAACAGCCCCGGGGAGGTGGTGGTCCTGGAGCCTTGGGGGGGGGCCTGCGAGGCTCCCCCACAAATAAATTACGAAAGCCCCGGGGAGGTGGCGGTCCCGGGGCTTGGGGGTCTGTGAGGCCCCCACACACACAAAATAAAGCCCCAGGGAGTTGGCAGTCCCTGGGGCTGCGGGGGCCGCGTGCCCCCGCTATATAATTTTGGCATTGCCCTCGGGACCTGGCGGACCCCGGGGGCTCATTAAAACGAAGTGCGGGAACCCACGATTTGTTTTTTTCTTATTTTCTCGGCAGGATTCACGCACCCAGTGCAAATTCAGCTGATTTTAAAAAAAATATGCTTTCTTGGGGCCTGCGGGTCCCTGTGGGACCCTCTGAGCAGGCCTAGGGGGTCAGGGTGTTTCTACCCTGCCACCTTTTCTTCATTTTTCCCTTTTTTTTCCCCTTTTTCTTGTGACTAGGTTACCGAGTCACAAGATGGCTGCCAACACAATCTGCTTCGGAGTGTTGGCAGCCAATCAGAAGTCAGCTCGTGCTCGGGAGAAGTTGCGACACCTCCTCGGTGCTCAGATATATACATTTTTACTTTTTGAATTTCTCAGGAACTACTGAATGAATTTATATCATTTAAAAAAAGTTCGCTTTCTGAACCAAGAGCTACCTTTTTGCCAAATTTGGTGTAATTTCGTTCAGCAGTTCAGGCTGTAGCCTGTTCCAAAATTTCCTATGGAAATTAACATGGGGAAAACGTAATTTGGGACCCCCTTTTTTCTCGGTCCCCACTTGACGAATCACCCTGAAACTCTCAATACAGGTGCTGACCTGAGTGATGCATTATTTTTGAAAATTTCGCGAAGATTCGTCAATTGGCGCCAAAGATATTGACAAGAGAAAAAACGCTTTTTGAAAAGAAACAAGGTCCTAACTATAACTACCTACTGGCGACCGCCAGTAGGTAAAATAGATATATATATATATATGTATATATATATATCATCACAAACCGGCACCTCCTTACGTCGCACCGAACAGAGACACGGTGACACCAGAAAAGTTGAGTCCAATTTTTATTTCATTATTTATCGGGCTATGACGCGTTTCGGCAGGATCCCCTGCCTTGTTCACATAACGGAGCCACACTCCCATTTTTAGTTTTATAGTAATTGATAATGACACCCACGTGATGCATACACCCCATAGACATGGACAACAGACTTAGCAGAAAGAAATACCTCAAAGTAGCCTGCATTCGTGAAGCTTAATCACATTATCTGCAGATATATTTCACATTATTCATATTAAAATAACTAAACCAAAACACAATTTATACATTATACCCTGGATTGAGATTATAATATAAAAACAACTTCCTGCTTGTAATCTTTCATAGTTATGCACATTAACTTTTTTCTCCAAAATACTTTATTGCTCTGAATTTATGCAAAGCATTTTTAGAACCATGGCAAATTCATCCTTCACTCTAAAGATCAATTAATCATAATGATGAATACTGATATAGCTCGGTTGAACCTTTGTCGGACAATTAAGGGCCAGTGCCCATTTAACCTATATGACTAATGGATGTACTTATTACAATAATCTATCCTCTCCTAATCTTGTATAATTCTATATATTCTAGTAATCATTCATCATTTCTACCTATACTTCATGTTGGATTCCCCATCAATCCAAATATTACCACTTGCTTCCTACAATCCCATTCAAGTGCAAATGCCGCAGAATTTTAAAAAACAATGAAATGTGCAAAAATTTCACTATGTACAATATAATATCCGCTCTTTACACGAATAAATAAATAACATATACAAATTACACTTCAACTGTAAACATATCACTCTGTGCAACATGCGCTTAACGGACAATTGTGCAAATAAGCAATTTGAATAAATATTTAAGAACATCCACATGAAAGATTTAAAAAAAAAAATCATGATTGAACCAGATACAATCTGAATGACTAAAACCTCAACACTATACTCATTCTTACTGCTACTGGAGGATAACATGATAAAAAAACAACCTTAGTACTATTAAGAAACCCCACATAAGATTATTAAAACCGAGTCCATCCTGTATCAATCTAAAAAACACTTGCCATAAAAATTACGTAAATACCTCAATGCTTTTAAGATCCAAGTACAATTTGTTTGAAATTCACAGTCTATGTCATGTCCATCACTACATAAATTCATTAAAATATCTACCACCTGTGTAAAATTCTAAAAAACTGAAAAAGGAAAAAAAATTATAGAAAAAGCAGACGGAATTCACAGTTCATATCTTGTTTCTTATCTTATTTTTCGGTTAACAGAAAGAGATTTATTGGTCATAGGGTAGAGTTAGATAGTAAACTTTATACTATTGTTTGAAACACCTAAGAAATTTTTAAGTAATCTATATTTTTACCACTTGAAACACAGAATCTACCCTAAATCAAATATGCAGGCCCTTGGTGTTTTAACATCCTCCTACAACAGATGTACATGGAGTCCTTCATCCGCATTAAGACCTTTAGGGTTCTTGCTATCCAACATTAGAATATACCTGGACTCCAGTTTTCTCAAGTCCAATTCTCTATTGCCCCCTCTTCTTTTCTTTGGTACAGCATCCAAAACAAAGTAGGATAGATCTTCTATCTTCCCTCCATGTACCTCATTAATGTGGCGTGCCACTGGATAACTAGGGTCCTGGTTTTTAACTGCTCTCAAATGCTGTAATATCCTAACATGGGCCATGTGGATAGTGCTTCCTACATATAACATAGGGCAAGTGCAGGTTAAAACATATACTACGTGATCACTTCTACAGTTCAGACTTTTCAATATCTTCCAGGGTCTCTTCCACAGGGGCATTTGGATTTCTTTTTTATTTATTCCATATTTACAGGCTTTACATTTAAAACACCTACTGAAGCCAGGGCTTGGTTTCAACCAGCTTACCTTTTCCCCCAATTCTGGACTGTTGATCACCAATTGTTCCCTCATGGATTTAGCCCTCCTAAATGATAGAAGAGGTTGCTTGGGAACTATTTCTTTCAGGACCGGATCTCCCCTGATAAGATGCCAATGCTTACTAAGCCTGGGCGTAGTTCGCGAAGTAGCGCTACGCGAAGCTACGCAAAGTGCAGTTCGCACTACGCGAACTACGCGTAGCACTACGCGAACTGCGTAGTGCACTGTTCGCAATGATTGCACAGTGCCGGATGCTTGTCCGCACTGTGCAATCATTGAAAACGGCATCTTGCACAGTGCGAGCTGTCTTTTACTGCCGCTCGAGTAGATTTTTACTCGAGCGGCAGCTTTCTCAACGCGAACTGGTAGTTTCTCATCGCGAGCGGTCGCGAGCATACGCGACCACTCGCAATGAGAAACCTGACCTCCCTGCGTTGAGAATCTCTCCGGGATGTCATTTTGCTTGCTCGCGGTCGCCAACTTGACGTTGAGGACCGCGAGCAAGCAAAAAATTACCGCTGCACTACGCTACGCTACGCGTGTTTGCACTGTGCTACGTGCAATTCGCGTTGTGCGAAGTAGCGCAAACTTCGCAAACTATGCGAGCGTAGCGTAGTGCTTTGCCCAGGGTTAATGCTTACCCAGGCTGGCTCTCACCCTCGCCTGGTAAGCATTAAATCCCATAATTAATCTTACCTCTGATTTAGAGTTAGACACCTTGTCCTTCTTGGTCCTACCAGTTTCCCCAAAGAGAATATCTTGTCTGGTCATTGTATTTACTTTACATAATGCCTGGTCCAAAACCATCTGGTTATAACCCCTCTGTCTGAACCTAACATTGAGATCCTCCTGTGCTACTTCTAGAGTACTACTCTCACTGCAGTTCCTCTTCATTCTTAGTTGTTCTGCATATGGAATACTCTGCTTTAACTTTTGAGGATGAAAACTTTGACTATGTAAAACAGAGTTCCCTGCAGTAGGTTTCCTATAGGTGCATGTATGTAGCTGCCCCTCTTTGATAAACACCTTCAAATCTAAAAATGAACACAGGATGGACTCATATTATCAGTAAAAGTCAAATTAAGATCATTCATATTCAAAGAGGAAATAAATACTTTGGCTTGTATTGGACAACCTCTCCATATAATGAAGAGGTCATCGATGAATCTAACCCACAATTGTATGTTATTTTGCCACTGGGTTTTATACATGGTTCTGAGTACCTGCTCCTCCCACCAGCCCATGTGAAGATTTGCATAGCTGGGGGCGAAGCAGGTACCCATCGCTGTCCCCCTTAATTGCTTAAAAGTATAATTACCATATTGGAATAAATTGTTCTCAAGGCAAAATTCCGCCATTCTTAAAAGCATTTCTGAGTGTTGATACAAACAAAGGGGTCTACTGCCTAAAAAATGCCTCAATGCTCTTAATCCATCCTTGTGGGCAATACTTGTATACAGAGACGACACATCAAGAGTTACTAAAAGATCCCCTTCTTCCCATTTAAAATCATGCAATATTCTCAGGAAGTCTCCAGTGTCTTGAATATGTGAGGGTAAACCCTTAACAAACTCCTGTAAAAAATGGTCTAAAAATCTGGACGTTGTTTCTAGGAGACTTCCAATAGCAGATATAATGGGTCTGCCTGGAGGCTTGTTGATATTTTTATGGATTTTTGGGATCAGATAAAAAGTAGGCATCACAGGATGGTCAACTTTCAAATACTTCATTTCCGCCTCTGTTATTAGACCTAAAGTTCTCCACCGTGATAGCTCTTTATGATATTTTGCCTGAACCTCTAGCAGACTACTTGATGGTATTTTCTGGTAGCACTCTTTATCTTTAAGTTGGAGTTTGGCCTCAACATCATATTGGTCTAAAGGCCAGAGGACCACGTTTCCCCTTTGTCCGATTGTCTGATGACTATATCTTTTCTCTCTTTAATCCTCTGAATCACATGGTTGTACTTAATATCTTCTGGTCTTTGATCACGATAGAAATTTTCTTTTGATTCCTTAGCTAGTTTCTTCAAATCATCAATAACTAGTTCAGCAAATGTGTCTATTGAATCTTTGGGCATCATCGGTGTGAAATTTGATTTTCTCTTGAACTGGGTTTTAATGGTACCTTGAACATCCAACCCCAATAACTCAACCACATCCTCTGCATCTTCAGAAGTTCCCAATGGGTCAGCCTCACGTTCTAGCTCATCCAGATCTCTTAATAACTCCAGGTCAGCCACTGTGAGTGTTCCTGCTCCTTCATATGGCCTGTTAGTATCTTGAACATTGTCACTACGTTTTCTCTTGTGGAAGTATTTACGTAATTTCAAGTTACGAATGAATTAAAAAAAATCTATGCGCATTTGGGGATAATCAAAGTTTGTACGACTGCAGTAAGATAAAAGCCAAGTGACAGAGTATCCTGATCTTCTTTGGATAACTCTAAGTTAGATAAATTTATCACGTGGTTTGACTAGTGGACATCATTTGCGTCTGAATTCCTTCTTTTTGGAACCCGATCTTAGTTCCATTCCTTCGTCGTTTTCGATTTCTCTTACGCTTCTATTGTATCCCCGACCCCTTGCTCCTCTCTGGGGTCTTTGTCTGTTGTTCGTATTGCGATCCAACCCTAAAAAACCAAACTCCTGAATTACAGTTGCTCGTTTTAGGTTGGTACTGGCTATGTTTCTCCTCTCTTCCCCATCAGTGTCTGGTTCTGAGCTCCATTCTGAACTTATTTCCTGTGTTTGCCTGTCTCTGTTTTTACTTGCTGGTCCAGAGTTGTTTGACAGAGCTTGCTTCCGTATGGTATCAAACCGCTTGGCAAATGTATAAATTTGGCCATGCTGATAATCCAATCGATCACGCGTGAACTTGGTTGCTTTCCTTTCTTTAATAGCACTTTCATATTTATCCAACTTGACAGACAAATCCTTTTCACCTAATATTTGTTCTCTATCTTTTTTTAGCATATTTAGTTAAAATCTTCAGCATATTGTTCGAAGATTCAGCACTGTTAGTTGCCCATTCTTGCAGCATTTCAGGGTCAGGTCTTTCAAATGTTGGTGCGATTAAGATCCTGAGACCCCTTGGAACTCGTCCCACCTCCAAATATTTATCAAGGGACTTAGTTTCCCACCATTTGGAGATTTCACTGCGGCGCAATTTCTCAAGTCTTTTCATAATCTCTGTTATGTCATTGGTTATGCCCTTTCCGCCGCCCATTGCTTCTCTCTCATGGCGGTTGATCCCCGGTCTCATTTCATCAAAGACATCAACCACTGACTCTTCTCTCCGTTTTATCCGATCATCCATGATTAAATTACACACGCTACTACTGTGTTCACTGAAAATTCCGTTGCCTTACAATTGAATGAACTATTCAGCTCCTCCCCCTCGTCCCTCTCGCTTGCGGGGGTTCTCTTACAGCCCTCGATGTTCCGATTAATTTTTGTTATTCTTAAGACTCCTGTGTCAGCCGTTTGGGACGTCAATTATATCCCCGGCCCCTCTCCCCTTCGATTTACGGCTTCAATCTAATGCCTGAATCCGCAACACAAACACCGGTCGCTTACCTGGAAACAGGCGTCCTCCGACGCTCCGCCTGCAGCTTCACTTCCGGGTCTAAGTGCTAGCGGATAATCAACATGAATTGCTCTCGCCGGGGGCCCCACACCATGTGCACCGCACTTTTGTCCTCCTTTGCCGGGTATGCCTGAGGCTCCTGAACGAGGTCGTGTCTTCTGTGCCGCTCCCTGCATCAGCGGCTGGACATCATCACAAACCGGCACCTCCTTACGTCACACCGAACAGAGACACGGTGACACCAGAAAAGTTGAGTCCAATTTGTATTTCATTATTTATCGGGCTATGACGCGTTTCGGCAGGATCCCCTGCCTTGTTCACATAACGGAGCCACACTCCCATTTTTAGTTTTATAGTAATTGATAATGACACCCACGTGATGCATACACCCCCATAGACATGGACAACAGACTTAGCAGAAAGAAATACCTCAAAGTAGCCTGCATTCGTGAAGCTTAATCACATTATCTGCAGATATATTTCACATTATTCATATTAAAATAACTAAACCAAAACACAATTTATACATTATACCCTGGATTGAGATTATAATATAAAAACAACTTCCTGCTTGTAATCTTTCATAGTTATGCACATTAATTTTTTTCTCCCAAAAACTTTATTGCTCTGAATTTATGCAAAGCATTTTTAGAACCATGGCAAATTCATCCTACACTCTAAAGATCAATTAATCATAATGATGAATACTGATATAGCTCGGTTGAACCTTTGTATATATTGCTAGATGTGAGATATACTACAGCAGGCAATAGGTTTGTGACTGTATTGCAGTGAACAAGGAGAAAATAAACATTGTGCAAAACCAAACAGGGAAAACCAAAAGTAAAGAAGTCAGTCATGGTGAATGAAACCATAGTTGTAGATACAAATTGCTTGAAGTCCAAAGTCCAAAATACTACTCCCATCATAAAGGGAAAAGTGTCCAGAAATAGTCCACAAAATGAATGCTTTGCACACACTAGAGAAAATTAAGGTTGAGGTTTTTTACTGGCAGCAGTGGGTGTCTTGCCATCCTCAACTCCTGGATTTTTGCATGGACGTCCCGCTTGTGACCGCGAGGGGGACTCCTGCTGCTGAGACAGGGGTGTCTGCAGAAGTGTCTTACACTGACAGGGCCTCCCTTTCTGTGGCTGCTGCATATGTAGATGGTCCGGATGTAGTTGGAGCACAGGAAGATGTAGATGGTGGTGGAAAAGTCCTACCGAGGGTGGTGTTGATGTCCTGCAGCACCCCAAAGAGCTGGCCCAAGTTGGTGTTGTGGCTGGCCAGCTCCTGGTGTATGTCCCTCTGCAGCTGCTTCACCTCCCGGATTTCTGTCAATACATTGCCCATCATACCTTGGAACTCCTGATGGGCTCCCAAGACTTGGTCGATGGTGGCCTGGGTTTGAGTGGCCCCAGTGGCCTCACTCAGCAGGCCTACAGTTACCCTCCCATGTACCCTACTCCCATGGGCCTGTCCCCCTGGCCCAGGATACACTCTCCCACTAGTTCCTGGTTCCTCTGTGACTGGGTTGATGATTGTCACCTCAGGATACAGGACTTGAGGGCACAAGATGCAGTTGACTGTGCTAGGTACACAGGTTGGGGGTCTGGGGTTGGCTGATGTGTTTCAGCTGGGGTGGGAGGTGTGTAGTGAAAGAGGCACTCTTGTGGTTTGGCACCCTATGATGACCTTCGACTACCATCATTTTAACTGACTTTAGTGTGTTATTTTACCCTAGCCTTAATGTAGGACGGTCCTGCATATGTCTGCTTCTCTTCTTTCTTGTAATCTTGCTGTCTTTCAGTGGGAGCTGTCACGGAGTAGAACAGTCTTGCCAAGAACAGAAGGTGTGGGATGTGCATTTGAAAGCGTGAGAGGGAGAGAGAGGTGTGGAATGTCGAAGTGCAGTGTTGTGAGCAGTGATGCACACATGTGCTCGGTGTTGTACATTGAGAGATAAAGTATATGATGCTATAGGACATTGAGAGATGAAGTATGTGAATCTATAAGCAGTTGTGCACAGTTGTGTATTGTGTTGTACATTGGTGAGAATTATGAAGTGCTTACTATTGGCTTTGACATGGCCTCATGTCATCCTTTTTTCCTGGCTTGCCCATGGGAGTAGGGTACGTGGGAGGGAGTGCCTTGCTTCAGTTTTTCTGCGTGCACAGCAGTGCTTGCAAGTCGCGCCATTTTCTATGCTCGCACGTAGCTGCACAGTGGGGAGGGCATGTTTCTGCTCCTCACTTGTTTTTCGCTCTTCACCGACCAGAGAGAACTGGATATTATCTGCAGAATGGTCAACTCTGCCTCGGAGTCAAAATACGGGAGCTTGGCCAGCCTCCGTCTTGGCATTGATGCAGACTGGTACAGCCAGCTCGGTTTTTTCTAATGAGAAGGGGGCGAGGTTTTCTAGAAGCTTTGCTTCATGTTTAGTAATGGTATTTAAGCTGGGAACCTTCGAGGGCCAGGTGGAAGCTCTCCACAGAATAGACGTATTGCTGTGGAGGTGATGGAATTTGAGTCCTGATCGAACTCCTTCCTGGGCTGGTGAAGGGCTCCCCCAGCTTGAGTTGGCAAGGATGTTGCTTAATCGATCGGTGAGGTGTTCTTAACCATTTTGTATATATTTTCTACTCTTTGCTACTTGTATATATTGCATTTTATTCTAATTGTTCATTTTAGTCACTTGATACTTGGGAATCTGCATTTACTGATATATTTGGCCTACCGTCCTAAAATGTTGCATTAATAAACTTGTGTGTGTGTTGTTTTAAATGCACCTGGATTTGTTTTCTTGCCTCGCCTAAAGGGAGTGCTGCGTCTTTTCCTCGTCTTTAGGGAGTGCTGCTCAAAGTGTATTATTTAAAGGTGCAGTGGTACATTTGCCTCCAAAGTGGGAGTGCAGGGTTTGGGTGTGTCCTTTTAGAGAAAAGCACATTCATTACATCTTGGCGTCACGAACAGGATTCAAACGTTGAATTTTAAAAGGGGAAAAACATGTTTTCTAGAAAATTGAAAGCGGATTCCCAGCTACCAACTGATATACCTGGATGGGAGGTAGCCCCATATGGTACACTTGCCCATGAGTGGGCTAATTGCGCTGGGCTGAGTGAGAATTGGAATGTGTGTTTAGCTGATGCTGAGCCAGCACAAGTGGTTGTGTGTTTGCAAAAAGTGCCTGTGAAGAAAGGAGAGGAGCTTGCTACGTTAGGAAGAAGAGGCTGGATCCTCTTAAGTGCTTATCGTAAATTGCATGAAAAATATGTTCAGCTGCAGAGTGGATTTGAAAAATTAGAGAAACAGTTTGTTGAAGCTAAAAATGCCTCTACGATGTTATCCTGTCAGAATAAGTTATTGCATGATAAGTTGGAAACCTACCAGACTGTGGCAGAAAAGGCTGCAGTTCGTATCGCGCAATACAAGTATAGGAAAAGGAGGGGAAGGGTTAACAAGAGAAAAGCATGTTTAGCTATTGCAAAGGTAGGAATTGACCGAGACCCTGAAACGTGGGATGGAAATATTTGGGATTCCTCAGAGTTTTCGGACTCTGGAGGAGAGCGTGATCAGGCTGGTGAGTGTAATCAGGCTGGCGAGCAGGGTGAGTCGATGGAACACAAACTGATTCAGGCGCAACCCATATATCGTCGGAAGATACAGGGTAGTCCAAATTATCCCCAGGGGGTTGCAATGGACAGTATGGAGGATTTTACTCAGCAGGAGATTAATGACATTTCAGACAGAAACAGTGGTGTCATCTTGAATGCATTGTTTAGCATGTATCAAAAATTTGAACATTTAGAAAAAGAATGTAGTGAGCTGAGACGGGAGTTGGCTGATGCTCAGTTTGAAAACAAGCCTATGAAAAAAGAGTTAAACATGTACCAAGCTCCGAAGCCGTTTGTTTTGACCAGCTATGATGAGTCATATGTGAAAAATGTGAACTTGGAGAACGTGCCAGTTAATCTGCAGGCTTCACAGATGGTCTTAATTAATTCTTTTGAGGATGTTACTCAGCCAGAAAGGAATGTGCAGGGAGATAGACAGACCAGTCTGTTAGCGATCGCTGGTTCCAGGTATAAATCAGACATGGCAGTGAATGATGAATCTTGCTCTATATGGAAAAACGCTATCCTGAAAAAAGATGTTTTAAAAGCATGGTCAATTCAGAAAGGAAACAGTGTATCATGTGTGCCAGTTCAGAAGCAGTGTGCTATTTTACTTTTAAATTCAGATGCTGGACAAATACAGATGCTTTTGTGCTTTTGCGCATTAAAAGACACTGGGCAGAGGGCAATAGGATATATTGTGATTTAGCAATGGGAGGTAGCCACTGTTATAAAGTGGCATATACAGACAGAGACTGCAGTTTTGCATGAACAGTTTGTGCAGGTCCCAATAGAAAGTCCAGGGGTGGAGTTTGAGACACCGGATTCCCCAGTGAAGTGGCAAATTGTACTGCAAAGCGCAGCTATTGTGCATGACAGAACATTTAATTCCCTTACAGATGAAAAGGCTAACATCTTGGAGACAGAGGTGGTGACACAAGTGTGCATAACTAAATACGAGCACCTAGGAGATAAGGACCATACAAACAGGTGGGCAGAAAATGAAGGGATGAATATTCCCCTAGATTTACTCAGAACTGTGATTCTTATGTGTCAGAATGCACAAGCCAGACCAGTCCCACAGATGGTGAGGGGCGTGTTGAAGAAAGGAAAATTACTAGAGCAGACAGAGCAGCTGGATTGCCTTGGGATTGTGCCAATTGATAAAGGGAGCACGTATCCAGCAGTGAGTGGAGAAATAGTCAGGAAGGAGACTGCCCCAGCCCTTCTTACTGTGCAGGGAAAAAGAGAGTTTCATCCCAATACCAAGAATTCAGAGGCTGAAGCGTGGGTAGAATTCTCAGACAATTCCCCAGAGCCAGCAGTGAACCGTGCAGACAGGAATGATAATATTGTGCCTTTAGACTTAAAACAGGGACAGGAAAATGTGCGCTTTTGAAAAATGTTTTTTGCAAGAAGAGTGATGCTTGTTTCTTTTCCAGGTCATCATACTGCGACGTGTTGGTGTGCCTGATGTCTCTGCCTGTGTATGAGTGCCCCGTATGGGTGGGACTCCCCCCCCAAGCCTGGAGGGATCACCGGACAGTGCAAGCTGACATCCTGTGGCTGAACGGACCAGACAGACCTCCAAGACCGATGAACTGATTTAGTGAACATGAAGTACAATGTACACAGTGACCATTTTAAATGTACTCTGGAAGACTGTGTGTCTTTCACACAGAAGGACTGTTTGTTTAAAAAGAAATAGAACAACAAAGATGTTGGGAAATTTAAATTGAAGAAGATGTTTTTTGCGTTGAAGATAAAAAGAAGATGTTGATGTTGCTTTTATTTTTTAGCACTAAATATATGTTTGGCTGCTTTCTCAGTAAAAGTTCCAGTATTAACCATTAGAGACATTAGGAGCATTACTGAGTTCAAAAGTTTGATTCATTTATTTTGTGTATCCATCAAACATTTATTCTTGCTGAGTATCTAGATATGCATAGGCTATTTCCACATGCTTTGAAATGATTATTACATGCTTTTATGATTTCACAGTATTATATTTGTGCTTTTAGTTCAGCACATGAGTTTCTGCTTCAACATGTGCTTTAATCGTAGCTGTGCCTTTAATTAAGAGGTTTGGTTTTTGATATTTGTAAATGGTGATAGTTGAAGGTCATGGGGTGGAATGTAGTGAAAGAGGCACTCTTGTGGTTTGGCACCCTATGATGACCTTCGACTACCATCATTTTAACTGACTTTATTGTGTTATTTTACCCTAGCCTGAATGTAGGACGGTCCTGCATATGCCTGCTTCTCTTCTTTCTTGTAATCTTGCTGTCTTTCAATGGGAGCTGTCACGGAGTAGAACAGTCTTGCCAAGAACAGAAGGTGTGGGATGTGCATTTGAAAGCGTGAGAGGGAGAGAGAGGTGTGGAATGTCGAAGTGCAGTGTTGTGAGCAGTGATGCACACATGTGCTCGGTGTTGTACATTGAGAGATAAAGTATGTGATGCTATAGGACATTGAGAGATGAAGTATGTGAATCTATAAGCAGTTGTGCACAGTTGTGTATTGTGGTGTACATTGGTGAGAATTATGAAGTGCTTACTATTGGCTTTGACATGGCCTCATGTCATCCTTTTTTCCTGGCTTTGCCTTGCTTCAGTTTTTCTGCGTGCACAGCAGTGCTTGTTAGTTGTGCCATTTTCTGTGCTCGCACGTAGCTGCAAAGTGGGGAGGGCATGTTTCTGCTCCTCACTTGTTTTTTGCTCTTCACCGACCAGAGAGAACTGGATATTATCTGCGGAATGTACAACTCTGCCTCGGAGTCAAAATACGGGAGCTTGGTCTTGGCCTTGATGCAGACTGGTACAGCCAGCTCGGTTTTTTCTAATGAGAAGGGGGCGAGGTTTTCTAGAAGCTTTGCTTCACGTTTAGTAATGGTATTTAAGCTGGGAACCTTCGAGGGCCAGGTGGAAGCTCGCCACAGAATAGACGTATTGCTGTGGAGGTTACGGAATTTGAGTCCTGATCAAACTCCTTCCTGCGCTGGTGAAGGGCTCCCCCAGCTTGAGTTGGCAAGGATGTTGCTTAATCGATCGGTGAGGTTTTCCTAACCATTTTGTATATATTTTCTACTCTTTGCTACTTGTATATATTGCATTTTATTCTAATTGTTCATTTTAGTCACTTGATACTTGGGAATCTGCATTTACTGATATATTTGGCCTACCGTCCTAACATGTTGCATTAATAAACTTGTGTGTGTGTTGTTTTAAATGCACCTGGATTTGTTTTCTTGCCTCGCCTAAAGGGAGTGCTGCATCTTTTCCTCGTCTTTAGGGAGTGCTGCTCAAAGTGTTTTAAATGCACCTGGATTTGTTTTCTTGCCTTGCCTAAAGGGAGTGCTGCGCCTTTTCCTCATCTTTAGGGAGTGCTGCTCAAAGTGTATTATTTAAAGGTGCAGTGGTATATTTGCCTCCAAAGTGGGAGTGCAGGGTTTGGGTGTGTCCTTTAAGAGAAAAGCACATTCATTACAGAGGTGTTGTTGTGGGCACAGTGAGACTCACTCTTGACTACCCAGGCTGACCAGATGTGCCACGTCCACATCTCCAGGGGTGTTGTTATCGCTGAGGGCTTTATCCCGGGTTGGGGTGGGAGTCTGTTTGCTGGCCAAGCTCTGCCCAGGTGCTATGCCAGATCAACCTGTTTTGAAAGAGAGAACATTGTTATTGGTGGAAATGTAGTATCTACATCCAAATGTTTAGTGTCACAGTAAGTAAAGACTTAGGAAAAACAAAATTAGATTTCTATTGTGATATATTTCTGTGGTATAGAACTTGTTCAGAAGACATTTGGAGACATTCAATATACGTAATAGAATTGAGCAGCTCATTAGATGTGCTGATGTGTTGCATTTTGGATTAAGGAATGAACATGACATCCCACAAACATTTAAGGCAACACAGTGGAAAGGTAACGTGTATTTGACCCTTCCAAGTAGTTGTATACAATACAGGCGAACACACAACTTGGTTGTATATTTAGCATTAGTCATCGTGTGAGCAGCGCAGAGTCAATGGGTGACCTGACACTTCTAATCAGCTGAGTTATATGCTTTACAAATATTTGAGGTACACACTTGGTATGGTATCACTCATGCCATCAATAGTTTCAGTTGAGGAAACCAGGACAACATAAAGCAAAGTAGGCAAAAATGTCTCTGAGTAAAGCTCAGTCCATGAGATTGCTCAGTCCATGAGAAATGAACATTGGTTGTTACATTGCAGACAAATGAGAATGGGCAAACTCACTATTGCATCTTCTTTAGAGTTAGATAAACAGTGCCTTGTGGTAGTTGTAGTAACTTCAATCTCCACTTGCCAACACTTGACAAGTGGTGAACTCCATGAGAAATGGAAATCAGTTGTAACATGTGAGACAGGTGAGAATGGGCAAACTCACTATTGCATCTTGTTTAGAGTTAGAGAAACAGGGCATCACAGTAGTTGTAGTCATTTCAATCTCTACTTGCCAACACTTGACAAATGGTTAGTGTTACATACCTGTTGCCAAAATGCAGTTGGGCTGAACGATACATTTACATGTTTAACACATATGATGGGTGATTTGAGGATAATTTAATAGTAATACACTATACAGACACAATTGCAACATGTGGCATGTAATGGATATTGATACATGTGATCTTATATGCAATGATACACATTGAAACTGACAATCAAACATCTCTGATACTTTGAGTACTGCATGTAAGGAAAGTAGATAGAGAACACAATAGCAAAAGCTGAGATGAGAGCAAACCGGACATGAAGTGTTGTGACAGTTAGTGAGGTGTAACTTAACAGACTCCACTCACCCTGGTACTCCTGTCAAGCTTTCAGAATGCAGGATGGCCAAGACCTTCTCCTCCCAGGTAGAGAGTCCTAATGGGGTTCTGGGAGGACCACTGCCAGTCTTCCAGGCTTCCAGGTGTTGCTTGGAGGCCATGGAACACACCTTCACCCTCAGGTCGTGCCACTTCTTCCTAATTTCCTCCTTTGTGCCCAGGGTAGTACTACAGCATTCACTATGTCGACTATTCTGGACCACATTTTCATTTTCCTACTGAGAGGAGTATGTTGGACTTGGGCTCCAAACAATGTGGCTCTATTCTTATGATTTCATCCACCATGGCTGACGACTCAGCCTCTGAAAACCATGGGCTTTTTGATGTAACATAAATGAAAATTTAAGTGGGTGACAATGACTAATAAAAAACACCAAGGGATATTAGTAAAAAATGCAAAAAAGTGTGTGGAGAATGTTAAATAGGATAGGGGAAATAAAAGGAAGTCTTATGTGACAAAAATTGCTGCTCTGTCTTCATGTGTTGCAGTGGAGAGGCAAAGGATCATGGTCTGGACTGGGGTGTGTTTTGTAGTGTGATTTGCATGTGTGTTCCCTTGGCCAATGGATATCAGCTGTGTCGTTTTTGTATCCATCCAATGGGCACTGTTCTGGTGCTTTGCTGAGAGCGTACCGTGGTGGCCTACCATAGTCAGGGAACCGCCGCTAGGGGACCCTCAGTGCAACGGTGTTTACATAATCGGCATGGCAGGAAACCACGGCCCTAGTGGCATCGGATACACATCGCCAACATTGCAGTCTCAGTGGCTCATGCGGGAACCACTCCGATGACAGCTGTCAGCAGTTCAGGTCATATGCTTCGTTATATGAATATATCTCTTTACAACGCATGCTTTAGATCGCATGGCAGGACCTGCTCGGCCCGTGGATTGTTCGGGTCTCACAGGGAGAGTGAATTTTCATCAGGATTATACCTCCCGAACTCGAGAGTGCTGTTTTGATATCAATGATACTGCACAGACGGATCGATACATACATCCTTACTCTGGGATTCTGAAAGAAGTATACATATCTTTACCATCTGGTGGAAGCCTTGCTCCATGAGTGGATTAATTTTACCGCTATGAAAATATAGAGACATTGGGCTGTCTGATTAAGCCATTTTACCTAATCTGAGTTTGCTCTTATCTATGTTCAAGGACTACCGCCAATAAGAACTAGATTAGAAAATCTGAGGTGGCTTTTCCTGAAGAAGGCATACTGATGCCGAAACATACGTAGAAACCACCCGGGAACTGCAGCCGCTTTATAATGCAGATATATTGCATCATGATATGAACTCAGTCATCCAGATTAAAATTTGTAATAAGTCTGAGATAACTTCTGATATTACTGTGACAAACATGTGTTACAATGTATTTTATGTGGATCTATGAACTCTCCAATGTTCTATAAATCTGTACATATTTAGACAGACAGTGTGACTGGGCAGATAGATGAATGTGGTATGCATGTGGTTGCGTTATTGTTATTTTTATTTTCATGACAATAATAATTATCTAAAATATTATTAATAAAAACAATTTTTATATTTTTCTATCACCAAAGTGTACGTCTCTCCTATATATGTTTGTTTGAAAATATATTGATGAAGTTGCCCTAGGAACATTACAGTACGTACAATTGCCCTGCCTAGAGGAACTTCTGATAGATAGCAGGGGGCCCTTTAATCTTTACAGTGCTTTAGATCGCATGCCATTACAACGCGTTTGTTACAACGACCGCGTTGCTACAACGCGAACCATTACATCGCAAGTCATTACAGCAACTTGCTGTAGGGGGTGCGCTGGACTTAGGAATAGCATAATTTACTATTCCTACTCCAGTTTGTGCAACAGCAGGGAAGGTGTTGGATTGTAAATCCAACACCTTCTGCCCCCTACAGCAAGTTGTAGTAACGACTTGCGATGTAATGGTTCACGTTGTAATGGCATGCCATCTAAAGCATGCATTGTAAACGCTGTTTCCCTCGTAATCTGGCAGGCAGAAGACCGCCATCTCAGCGGTCTTCTTCGGACCGCCGAAGCAGCAGTACGGAAATAAGACTGCCAAACCCATAATCAGGCCCTAAATGAGCTCCAAAAGATGCATGGGGAGCGCTGGCTGCTTTTGCTGTAAGATATTGAGCAAAAGTGGGTGATAGCCAAAATGGCATTGGAAAATGGGTTGAATTACTGGTGCTGAAGGTTTATGAAATCATGATGTGTAGCTTTTATGAAGGCTTCAAATTAATTTCATCCTGAGGAAAAGTTTTAAAGCATAGCAATAATGCTGTTAGGATGGATACATGGAAGTAATCTTCAAAAAAGAATGATTACAACTGTGACATCTGCAGGATTACGAAAGGATTCAGTCCAATTATTTAATACAAAAAACCCATTATAGAAAGTTCAGAAAAACACCAAAACATTCTTACATACAGTAACTAGTTGAGATCCTATTTTCCAAAAACCTGTAGTATTAGAAACTTTGAACGTAGCACTGAGAAGGACAGGAAAATAGCTGGATATTACTTGCTTAGAAGACTTGCTATCTCAGCCACGGAGTGTGCTATCTGAGCTGCCGAAGTTTAAGACACTGCTGTTTTTATGGTTGAATTGATAAATGCTTTTTTAATTTATCAAAGTGCTATGAGAGAACAGTGATGCTCAGCCATGAAGACTCTGTTCTGGAAATGTAGGATCCTGTCTCTAGGAATGCATGGAATTGTGGAATCAAAGAAATGGGTGCACCCACTAATTGGTGTATGTTGTTAGTGGGGTTATTTTTGATGTTTTTTTTTTACAGTGATTTCTATTTTGTAGCTGTGCAAATACATTTTTGGTCATAGTCCCTGAGATTTTGAATTAATTTCCCCAACTCTTATCAGGTAGCTTAATGATGACTTTTTAAAGTTTAAATAGAGTTTGAAGAGAGTTATGTTCTTCCTTGGATATACTGAATTTAACATATCCAGGATTGTTGAATAGTATTTTGAGTTCAGTCGAAACACATTTTCAAAGGCAAGAATCTCTTTGGACATAAAAGAAGATGGTGGAAACACTTGTAAGGGCAATGGAGACCAAACACATAAAGTTGTTATTCAGTGTCTCTGGTAAAGAAAAAGTTTATGAGGTGGATGTATCTAAAAAAGAGAAAAATCTCAATTTCATTTGTAAAAAAATAATTTCTGTGGATTAGTACATATGATAGGCCAAGAAACTGTGGGCCGACTACAAAATCGAGATCACTATAAAAATAAAGCTCGAGGAAGACCTGACCAACAACATACGTATATAAAAAAAAAAGCAAACTATGAAAGGACTAAAGGATTCTTGGTCGAGTGCATACTAAACAAATCAGACAATTCAGTTCTTGCACTTTACACTTTACTTAAAAGCCACAAAAACACTTTCCAACCCCGGAAGACCGATTGGAGCAGGTTATGAGTCATAACCTTTTGAAAACTCTAGCTGAGTACATAGATTTCATTAAATCACATGTATTACAAACAGACTTTTTCATCAAAGATAGTTTGGCTGTTATTAACGGGGTTGAAGTCTACATTTCCGACAACAGTGTTGTTTTACTTGTAACTATGTACATCGAAAGTCTGTACACTAATAACCCACAAACGGATGCTTTGTCCTTCATAAAGAAAACTCTTGAAAAACTGAACAAGGCGACACCAAGTACCCACAGAAGTCATTGTGGACTGGCAATACATTGTACTGAAATGTAAATATTTTATTTACAAATATTACTTTTATGAGCAAATGAAAGGTGAAGCTGTAGGAGCATTTGTTGCTCCCAATATAGCCAACATTTATATGACTGACTTTTCATATAACATGCAAACAACCTCTACTAGTCTAATACATCCAAATATCTCAGGTACATCGACAATGCCCTATTGATTTGGCATGGGCCCATATCCACCCTTCATGTATTGCTCAATGCACAAAACATTAATCTACCGTTTAAACTTGAATCAGCTAACAATAAATCAACTTTTTTAGATCTCAGTGTTCAAGAAGAATCAGACTTCTCTACACATGTCGATATACTAAACTAGAGCACGTAATAACCTGTTAAAATATGACAGCCACCATCCATCCAAGGATAATTTGCCATTTGGCCAATTTTAAAAAATCCATTGTAACAGCACTAAAAAAAAGGACTAGTTTAAAAAAGTCAAAGTCCATAAAAAGAAATTACTGATAAAAGGCCACCCGAACTGGCTGGTTAAACAATCGCTGAAACGAGCCAGGTACTACAATCAGGAATGCCTCCTAGAAACAAAGGGCAAACCAGAAAACCCAGGTTTAGCATGTGCTACCACTTTTGGGACAGAATCCCACCAAGCACTGGCAATGGCAATATGTCTCACATTTGCGACTTAGAGCTATTTGCATTGTAAATGACACTCTCTTTTACCCATGTGTTTTGTTTTGAAGTGGAGTGGATGTATGTGGTTTTTGAGTGGAAATATGTGGGTTGAATTGGAATTGTTAGTTGTGAGGGATGGAATTGTGTGGAGTGGATTTGAGCAGTGGAATTATGTGGAATGGTGTGCAGTGGAATTATGTGGATAGTAATTATGTGGCATTGAGTGTGGAGTGTAATTATGTGGATTGGTATTTTGTGTTGTGGAGTGGTATGAGGTGGAGTTTAATTCTGTGGTGTGCTGTTGAATTCTGTGGCATGATGTGGTAAATCTGTGGTGAGGTTTGGATGTGTGTGGTGTGTTGGGTAATTGTGTTGTTGAGTTGAAATATGTGGTTTATTGTTGAATTATGTGGTGTGGAATGAAAATGTGTGGAGTTGAACTGTGTGGTGTGGAACTGTGTGGCATTGAGTGAAATTATGCTGATTGGAATTATGTGGCATGATGTGTAGTGTATTTTTGTGGATTGTTGCTTTGTGGCATAATGTTGTTTTATGTGGGGTGTATTTAGCTGGTATTGCGTTGAGTATAATTATGTGGAGTTGAATCATGTTGCGTTGAGTGGTATTAAGTGGAGTGTAATTATGTTGGGTGTTGTTGAATTGTGTGGCAGTGACTTGTGTGCTGAGGAATTGTGTGGTGTAGTTTGTCATGTTAACAGGAATACTGTTTGAAGACTCGGAAAATGCCCTCAAGACTAAAAGTACTGACCCCGTCATGCCCAACCGCACATTGTGGCTATTTCCAAGCAGGAGACACCTGGGGCCTCATTTACGAGATTTTGGGGCAGGGCAGTGCCACAAGGAATCTTGCTGAGCTTCGTCAAAAGGACAGGAATGCACCGCATCTATAAGATATGTCGCATTCCTGTCCTTTTCCCTAGCGCTGGCACACATTGAGCTGCCATGGGCTAACACAGGCACCCTTGCGCTATGGTGCAAGGGTGTCTGCATTGCAGGGGTGATTGTTTTTGTGCAGGAAGGGACACCTTCCTTCACAGAAACAATCACAAGGAAAAAACGAGGAGAAATAAGGATATTTCTCCTCGTTGTGCCTCCCTAACGCCACCCCTGGGGTGGTGTTTGAATCTAACGCATTCCCAGGTCTACGATTCCTTGTAAATCTGGGAATGCTTCAGATTCCATGGGTGTTGCGTGGGGACACGCATAGCAACACCCATGGAATGCCCTTTTCATGCAGTGTTCTGCAGGAAAGGGCCACATATTTACAAGACCATGAAAAGCCACGCAAAGTGGCATTGTGTTGCCTTGTAAATGATGCGGCACATTGTGCCACCAGAGCTCAAAAATGTGATGCCTACAATTTTAACTATACCCTGGTGGAGAGCACTTGAAAAGCAAAAATAAAGGCACATATGCCAACAGCCCTTGGGAGGGCTATGCAATTGATTTGTTCAAAACTTGCTGATCATTTTATCATGCTGCTATGAACTATGCACCTTTCACTTTACATCACAAAGCTCATTTAAGACACAACTGCACATAACGAAAATGTAGTTTCGTTAAGTGTCTTCTAAGAAACTGCAGAACTTTAGAGTAGTGTGATTTTTAAGCCATCATTCTGCATTTCATTTTTAAAATGCTAGACGTTCCCTGACAACGTCCTTGGTGAAAAGAAAACATGTGCAAAACTCAGTACAAGAGTGTTTAAAAATATACTTGAATGTTGAGAGAAACATAGCCAGCGCAAATCATTCAGCTTCACCAGAGTTCCTTCAATGACTGCTCCGTGGCAACACAAACTAGCAGGTGCCTGCACTTAGAAGCCACTCACTACTCTGTACTGTGGTATAGCCCTGCGCTTCTGTCTGTGGTTTTAAACTGAGGCATGAACTTTGTGACCCCAGCCCTTGCCACTACGGACCTTCAGTGGTGCCTGAGGGGGAATCGCAGCGAAACATTTGCATAATCTCTGCCTAATGCATTAAACCTTCCTCTCCATTATTCATTGTGCTTGCCTAGACCTTGCAGGGTATCACTTTCCAGCTTGTTTTTAAAAGACTACAGTGAAAATAGACATTAAGTATCCATGCTATTAAGTCACCAAATCAAAGAACGATGAGAAATATGTCATATTTTGTAAAACATGTCTAAGAATGTTTAGGGCACTGCTCGAGTTGAACATGGTGTGAATTAATTTTAAAGTCAAAGCATTGTTGGTTCCTGCACTCTTTGCTGCAAACCATGGGAGGTGAATAGTACATGGGGCAATCACCCAATAAACAAGTGTATGCAAACCTATTAACAGAAAGTAGGTTTGCAAATCACTACCAAACCCATTTTCAGCACATAAACCCTGCTGTTTGTGGGAATATGTGACTTTACAACGCGTTCCATTACAACGCGGTACGTTACATCGCAGTTATTACAACGCAAGTCGTTACAACGACTTGCGCTGGAGGGCGCTGGACTTAGGAATAGTTTGATTTACTATTCCAACTCCAGTCTACGTACAGTAGGGAAGGTGTTGGAATAGTAAATCTTACTATTCCTTAGTCTAGAGCGCCATCCAGCGCAAGTTGTTGTAAAGACTTGCGTTGTAATGACTGCGATGTAAAAGCATCGCATTGAAACGACTGCGTTGTAAAGGTCGTTTCCCGTTTGTGGCCACCCCTTGTTTTACCTCGTAACATTGTGTTGTGGTGCTGATCATGAGGAATTAACATCAGCCAACCTCAAGTTTCAGAGAAATGGAACAGAAAGTAAACCAACATGACATCAAACTGCACGTTCCCTCATAAGTCAAACGTCTGCAACCATTTTAAAAGAGTAAAAACCACTCTCTGTTATGTGCCAAGTCTGTATGCAATGATTGTGTACTACTTTGCGAAAGGGACAAATGCGATTCAACATCGCTACTCGTCAGCATCGACATGATTGCACTGGCTGCCTCACTGACAGACATGGTCCTGAGCTTAGGCTGGGTAGTTGGTGCTGTTGATGCAAGAGTTCTGTTCTCAGCTTGCTCGCCGGAGGCTGGTGCGGCAGGCACAACTTTCCTGAAACATTTTGTGGTCGGCAAGCCAGTGGTGGAAAGCTGCTTCTTCTGCTCCCCACTAGCCACTTTCTTGGAAGCACCTTTCTTTGGGGCCATCTTGAAGCTGTCAGTTGGCAGTGGCACTTAGCTTCACAAGTTGAAGAGATGACAGTGTTGCATAGTCAGTCACGCGTCTTGTCATGCAGAGGCCTTCTGTCTGGCAGTGCTGTGGGTGATGTCTCTTCTGTTGTGAACCTAAAAGCCATCGAGCATGACAAACATCAGGGAAACGTGGCATTGTTGCAGTTCAAGTAGTAGTACAAACAAACAATATCATTTAGTGTGGTTAGTTAAGTTATTATAAATAATTAACAATAGTATACAGTGTTCATTTGTAAAACTGAAAACTACACAAACATAAACTTTCATGATGACTGTACCCTCAGGAAGGATTACAAACAGCAACAACAACAACAAAACAATACAACTATAACTGTTTGCTTTATGTGCAATGCATGATGTGGGATGTGGCACGTAGGGAGGTGCAGCTGACAAATGCATTGACATTCGAATAATCCTTACACAATGATTGCTGTTGTGCACCAATAGCAGACAAGGGGTTGATTCATTGAGGACAGATGTTATAAAAATGGTTAAAAAAAATCTTAAAATATCTATATATCTATATATATATATATATATTCACTGAAAAAACCATAGGTTTCAGGCACGTTATAGTTAGAAATTAGCATTTAAAAAACCTTAGAAATTCAATGAAAAAACCATAGGTTTTAGAGACAGTTATAGTTAGTTGGACATTTCACTCGTACAAAACCCGTGAAATTCCCCGTTATAGTTAGTTCAGCTAACTATAACTCGCGCCCCGCAATGCACTGCTGATGACGTCACATATTACATCACTCATGACATGGTCAGTGACATCACTGATGACATCACTGATGACATCTCAAAGGACATCACTGATGACATCATCCATGTGATAATTTGATGCATCTTCTCACACCCTAATATAACTTTTGATACACCCACTCTAAATTACAGACTGCCATTCTCAAAACCATAGACACTCCAAGACCAATAACTAGATACCCACTCACTGATTCTTAGGTCTACACACACATCCACTCACTCACCCGTACAGTCACTCATACCTACGGTCACTCAGTACAGGACTATCATATACACTTATACACCTATATAGACACTCACACACCGCCACTCATCCATAGAGGTACTCACACGCCTAGTCAGTGATGTAAATAATAAATCACACTCCCATTTACTCACCTATACAGTTATACACACACCAGCTCACTTACTCATACAAATACTAGCACATACTTCCTCTCACTCTGCTCTTTCACTCGCTTTTCTACCCTTTTCTATCTTTCACCTTTCTGCACTTTTCTGCATCTCTGCTCTTTTGTGCCTTATTTCTGCTCATTTTCCCTTCCTCTCGCTCTGCCCTTTCACTCGTTTTCACTGGTTTTTCTACCCTCTTTTATCTTTCACCTTTCTGCACTTTTCTGCATCTCTGCTCTTTTGTGCCTTATTTCTGCCTATTTTCCCTTTTTCTTTATCCCTTATTTCCCCCTTTACCTTTCCCTGCCGCTGCTGCCCCCGCGGCCCCTCCCCCCAGCGCGACCGGCCCAATCCAGCTCCACTCCCCGCTCCCGCCTTCCAGCTGTCCAGCCCTCCCCGACCCCTACTTAATGGCGGCCACTGCGGGGACAGGCGAGCAAGACCACTGACTCATTGTCAGTGAAATAGCTCTCCCACCCTCACAGCTCCACCATTAAGTGAGGCCTGCCCCTGCACTCTCGAGTGTTGGTGATCAAGGCCCTCCTCCACCCGCAGGTTTCCCTGCGCCTCATCCCTGGTGGTCCAGTGGACCTCTGTCTCCTTCCTCTCACTCTGCTCTTTCACTCGTTTTTCTACCCTTTTCTATCTTTCACCTTTCTGCACTTTTCTGCATCTCTGCTCTTTTGTGCCTTATTTCTGCTCATTTTCCCTTTCTCTCACTCTGCCCTTTCACTCGTTTTCACTCGTTTTTCTACCCTCTTTTATCTTTCACCTTTCTGCACTTTTCTGCATCTCTGCTCTTTTGTGCCTTATTTCTGCCTATTTTCCCTTTTTTCTTTATCCCTTATTTCCTCCCTTTACCTTTCCCCGCCACTGCTGCCTCCGCGGCCCCTCCCCCCCAGCGCGACTGGCCCAATCCAGCTCCCCTCCACGCTTCCGCCTCCCAGCTGTCCAGCCCTCCCCGACCCCTACTTAATGGCGGCCACTGCGGGGACAGGCGAGCTAGAGCACTGACTCATTGTCAGTGAAATTGCTCTCCCACCCTCGCAGCTCCACCATTAAGTGAGGCCTGCCCTGCCCCTGCACTCTTGAGTGTTGGTGATCGAGGCCCTCCTCCACCCGCAGGTTTCCTGCGCCTCATCCCTGGTGGTCCAGTGGACCTCTGTCTCCTTCCTCTCACTCTGCTCTTTCACTCGTTTTTCTACCCTTTTCTATCTTTCACCTTTCTGCACTTTTCTGCATCTCTGCTCTTTTGTGCCTTATTTCTGCTCATTTTCCCTTCCTCTCGCTCTGCCCTTTCACTCGTTTTCTTTTCTACCCTCTTTTATCTTTCACCTTTCTGCACTTTTCTGCATCTCTGCTCTTTGTGCCTTATTTCTGCCTATTTTCCCTTTTTTCTTTATCCCTTATTTCCTCCCTTTACCTTTCCCCGCCGCTGCTGCCTCTGCGGCCCCTCCCCCAGCGCGACCGGCCCAATCCAGCTCCCCTCCCCGCTCCCGCCTCCCAGCTGTCCAGCCCTCCCGACCCCTACTTAATGGCGGCCACTGTGGGGACAGGCGAGCAAGACCACTGACTCATTGTCAGTGAAATTGCTCTCCCACACTCGCAGCTCCACCATTAAGTGAGGCCTGCCCCTGCCCCTGCACTCTCGAGTGTTGGTGATCGAGGCCCTCCTCCACCCGCAGGTTTCCCTGTGCCTCATCCCTGGTGGTCCAGTGGACCTCTGTCTCCTTCCTCTCACTCTGCTCTTTCACTCGTTTTTCTACCCTTTTCTATCTTTCACCTTTCTGCACTTTTCTGCATCTCTGCTCTTTAGTGCCTTATTTCTGCTCATTTTCCCTTCCTCTCGCTCTGCCCTTTCACTCGTTTTCACTCGTTTTTCTACCCTCTTTTATCTTTCACCTTTCTGCACTTTTCTGCATCTCTGCTCTTTGTGCCTTATTTCTGCCTATTTTCCCTTTTTTCTTTATCCCTTATTTCCTCCCTTTACGTTTCCCCGCCGCTGCTGCCCCCGCGGCCCCTCCCCCAGCGCGACCGGCCCAATCCAGCTCCCCTCCTGCTCCCGCCTCCCAGCTGTCCAGCCCTCCCGACCCCTACTTAATGGCGGCCACTGCGGGGACAGAAGAGCAAGACCACTGACTCATTGTCAGTGAAATTGCTCTCCCACCCTCGCAGCTCCACCATTAAGTGAGGCCTGCCCCTGCCCCTGCACTCTCGAGTGTTGGTGATCGAGGCCCTCCTCCACCCGCAGGTTTCCCTGCGCCTCATCCCTGGTGGTCCAGTGGACCTCTGTCTCCTTCCTCTCACTCTGCTCTTTCACTCGTTTTTCTACCCTTTTCTATCTTTCACCTTTCTGCACTTTTCTGCATCTCTGCTCTTTTGTGCCTTATTTCTGCTCATTTTCCCTTCCTCTCGCTCTGCCCTTTCACTCGTTTTCACTCGTTTTTCTACCCTCTTTTATCTTTCACCTTTCTGCACTTTTCTGCATCTCTGCTCTTTTGTGCCTTATTTCTGCCTATTTTCCCTTTTTTCTTTATCCCTTATTTCCTCCCTTTACCTTTCCCCGCCGCTGCTGCCCCTGCGGCCCCTCCCCCCCCAGCGCGACCGGCCCAATCCAGCTCCCCTCCCCGCTCCCGCCTCCCAGCTGTCCAGCCCTCCCGACCCCTACTTAATGGCGGCCACTGCGGGGACAGGTGAGCGAGACCACTGACTCATTGTCAGTGAAATTGCTCTCCCACCCTCGCAGCTCCACCATTAAGTGAGGCCTGCCCTGCCCCTGCACTCTCGAGTGTTGGTGATCGAGGCCCTCCTCCACCCGCAGGTTTCCTGCGCCTCATCCCTGGTGGTCCAGTGGACCTCTGTCTCCTTCCTCTCACTCTGCTCTTTCACTCGTTTTTCTACCCTTTTCTATCTTTCACCTTTCTGCACTTTTCTGCATCTCTGCTCTTTTGTGCCTTATTTCTGCTCATTTTCCCTTCCTCTCGCTCTGCCCTTTCACTCGTTTTCACTCGTTTTTCTACCCTCTTTTATCTTTCACCTTTCTGCACTTTTCTGCATCTCTGCTCTTTTGTGCCTTATTTCTGCCTATTTTCCCTTTTTTCTTTATCCCTTATTTCCTCCCTTTACCTTTCCCCGCCGCTGCTGCCCCCGTGGCCCCTCCACCCCAGCGCGACCGGCCCAATCCAGCTCCCTCCCCGCTCCCGCCTCCCAGCTGTCCAGCCCTCCCTGACCCCTACTTAATGGCGGCCACTGCGGGGACAGGCGAGCAAGACCACTGACTCATTGTCAGTGAAATTGCTCTCCCACCCTCGCAGCTCCACCATTAAGTGAGGCCTGCCCTGCCCCTGCACTCTCGAGTGTTGGTGATCGAGGCCCTCCTCCACCCGCAGGTTTCCATGCGCCTCATCCCTGGTGGTCCAGTGGACCTCTGTCTCCTTCCTCTCACTCTGCTCTTTCACTCGCTTTTCTACCCTTTTCCATCTTTCACCTTTCTGCACTTTTCTGCATCTCTGCTCTTTTGTGCCTTATTACTGCTCATTTTCCCTTCCTCTCGCTCTGCCCCTTCACTCGTTTTCACTCGTTTTTCTACCCTCTTTTATCTTTCACCTTTCTGCACTTTTCTGCATCTCTGCTCTTTTGTGCCTTATTTCTGCCTATTTTCCCTTTTTTCTTTATCCCTTATTTCCTCCCTTTACCTTTCCCCGCCGCTGCTGCCCCTGCGGCCCCTCCCCCCAGCACGACCGGCCCAATCCAGCTCCCCTCCCGCTCCCGCCTCCCAGCTGTCCAGCCCTCCCCGACCCCTACTTAATGGAGGCCACTGCGGGGACAGGCGAGCAAGACCACTGACTCATTGTCAGTGAAATTGCTCTCCCACCCTCGCAGCTCCACCATTAAGTGAGGCCTGCCCCTGCACTCTCGAGTGTTGGTGATCGAGGCCCTCCTCCACCCGCAGGTTTCCCTGCGCCTCATCCCTGGTGGTCCAGTGGACCTCTGTCTCCTTCCTCTCACTCTGCTCTTTCACTCGTTTTTCTACCCTTTTCTATCTTTCACCTTTCTGCACTTTTCTGCATCTCTGCTCTTTTGTGCCTTATTTCTGCTCATTTTCCCTTTCTCTCACTCTGCCCTTTCACTCGTTTTCACTCGTTTTTCTACCCTCTTTTATCTTTCACCTTTCTGCACTTTTCTGCATCTCTGCTCTTTTGTGCCTTATTTCTGCCTATTTTCCCTTTTTTCTTTATCCCTTATTTCCTCCCTTTACCTTTCCCCGCCACTGCTGCCTCCGCGGCCCCTCCCCCCCAGCGCGACCGGCCCAATCCAGCTCCCCTCCACGCTTCCGCCTCCCAGCTGTCCAGCCCTCCCCGACCCCTACTTAATGGCGGCCACTGCGGGGACAGGCGAGCTAGAGCACTGACTCATTGTCAGTGAAATTGCTCTCCCACCCTCGCAGCTCCACCATTAAGTGAGGCCTGCCCCTGCCCCTGCACTCTTGAGTGTTGGTGATCGAGGCCCTCCTCCACCCGCAGGTTTCCCTGCGCCTCATCCCTGGTGGTCCAGTGGACCTCTGTCTCCTTCCTCTCACTCTGCTCTTTCACTCGTTTTTCTACCCTTTTCTATCTTTCACCTTTCTGCACTTTTCTGCATCTCTGCTCTTTTGTGCCTTATTTCTGCTCATTTTCCCTTCCTCTCGCTCTGCCATTTCACTCGTTTCACTCGTTTTTCTACCCTCTTTTATCTTTCACCTTTCTGCACTTTTCTGCATCTCTGCTCTTTTGTGCCTTATTTCTGCCTATTTTCCCTTTTTTCTTTATCCCTTATTTCCTCCCTTTACCTTTCCCCGCCGCTGCTGCCCCTGCGGCCCCCCCCCCAGCGCGACCGGCCCAATCCAGCTCCCCTCCCCGCTCCCGCCTCCCAGCTGTCCAGCCCTCCCCAACCCCTACTTAATGGCGGCCACTGTGGGGACAGGTGAGCGAGACCACTGACTCATTGTCAGTGAAATTGCTCTCCCACCCTCGCAGCTCCACCATTAAGTGAGGCCTGCCCCTGCACTCTCGAGTGTTGGTGATCGAGGCCCTCCTCCACCCGCAAGTTTCCCTGCGCCTCATCCCTGGTGGTCCAGTGGACCTCTGTCTCCTTCCTCTCACTCTGCTCTTTCACTCGTTTTTCTACCCTTTTCTATCTTTCACCTTTCTGCACTTTTCTGCATCTCTGCTCTTTTGTGCCTTATTTCTGCTCATTTTCCCTTCCTCTCGCTCTGCCCTTTCACTCGTTTTCACTCGTTTTTCTACCCTCTTTTATCTTTCACCTTTCTGCACTTTTCTGCATCTCTGCTCTTTTGTGCCTTATTTCTGCCTATTTTCCCTTTTTTCTTTATCCCTTATTTCCTCCCTTTACCTTTCCCCGCCGCTGCTGCCCCCGTGGCCCCTCCCCCCAGCGCGACCGGCCCAATCCAGCTCCCTCCCCGCTCCCGCCTCCCAGCTGTCCAGCCCTACCCGACCCCTACTTAATGGCGGCCACTGCGGAGACAGGCGAGCAAGACCACTGACTCATTGTCAGTGAAATTGCTCTCCCACCCTCGCAGCTCCACCATTAAGTGAGGCCTGCCCCTGCCCCTGCACTCTCGAGTGTTGGTGATCGAGGCCCTCCTCCACCCGCAGGTTTCCCTGCGCCTCATCCCTGGTGGTCCAGTGGACCTCTGTCTCCTTCCTCTCACTCTGCTCTTTCACTCGTTTTTCTACCCTTTTCCATCTTTCACCTTTCTGCACTTTTCTGCATCTCTGCTCTTTTGTGCCTTATTACTGCTCATTTTCCCTTCCTCTCGCTCTGCCCCTTCACTCGTTTTCACTCGTTTTTCTACCCTCTTTTATCTTTCACCTTTCTGCACTTTTCTGCATCTCTGCTCTTTTGTGCCTTATTTCTGCCTATTTTCCCTTTTTTCTTTATCCCTTATTTCCTCCATTTACCTTTCCCCGCCGCTGCTGCCCCTGCGGCCCCTCCCCCAGCGCGACCGGCCCAATCCAGCTCCCTCCTGCTCCCGCCTCCCAGCTGTCCAGCCCTCCCCGACCCCTACTTAATGGCGGCCACTGTGGGAACAGGGGAGCAAGACCACTGACTCATTGTTAGTGAAATTGCTCTCCCACCCTCGCAGCTCCACCATTAAGTGAGGCCTGCCCCTGCCCCTGAACTCTCGAGTGTTGGTGATCGAGGCCCTCCTCCACCCGCAGGTTTCCTGCGCCTCATCCCTGGTGGTCCAGTGGACCTCTGTCTTCTTCCTCTCACTCTGCTCTTTCACTCGTTTGTCTACCCTTTTCTATCTTTCACCTTTCTGCACTTTTCTGCATCTCTGCTCTTTTGTGCCTTATTTCTGCTCATTTTCCCTTCCTCTCGCTCTGCCCTTTCACTCGTTTTCACTCGTTTTTCTACCCTCTTTTATCTTTCACCTTTCTGCACTTTTCTGCATCTCTGCTCTTTGTGCCTTATTTCTGCCTATTTTCCCTTTTGTCTTTATCCCTTATTTCCTCCCTTACCTTTCCCCGCCGCTGCTGCCCCCGCGGCCCCTCCCCCCAGCGCGACCGGCCCAATCCAGCTCCCCTCCCCGCTGCCGCCTCCCAGCTGTCCAGCCCTCCCGACCCCTACTTAATGGCGGCCACTGCGGGGACAGGCGAGCAAGACCACTGACTCATTGTCAGTGAAATTGCTCTCCCACCCTCGCAGCTCCACCATTAAGTGAGACCTGCCCCTGCCCCTGCACTCTCGAGTGTTGGTGATCGAGGCCCTCCTCCACCCGCAGGTTTCCCTGCACCTCATCCCTGGTGGTCCAGTGGACCTCTGTCTCCTGCCTCTCACTCTGCTCTTTCACTCGTTTTTCTACCCTTTTCTATCTTTCACCTTTCTGCACTTTTCTGCATCTCTGCTCTTTTGTGCCTTATTTCTGCTCATTTTCCCTTCCTCTCGCTCTGCCCCTTTCACTCGTTTTCACTCGTTTTTCTACCCTCTTTTATCTTTCACCTTTCTGCACTTTTCTGCATCTCTGCTCTTTTGTGCCTTATTTCTGCCTATTTTCCCTTTTTTCTTTATCCCTTATTTCCTCCCTTTACCTTTCCCCGCCGCTGCTGCCCACGCGGCCCCTCCCCCAGCGCGACCGGCCCAATCCAGCTCCCCTCCCGCTCCCGCCTCCCAGCTGTCCAGCCCTCCCGACCCCTACTTAATGGCGGCCACTGCGGGGACAGGCGAGCAAGACCACTGACTCATTGTCAGTGAAATTGCTCTCCCACCTCGCAGCTCCACCATTAAGTGAGGCCTGCCCCTGCCCCTGCACTCTCGAGTGTTGGTGATCGAGGCCCTCCTCCACCCGCAGGTTTCCCTGCGCCTCATCCCTGGTGGTCCAGTGGACCTCTGTCTCCTTCCTCTCACTCTGCTCTTTCACTCGTTTTTCTACCCTTTTCTATCTTTCACCTTTCTGCACTTTTCTGCATCTCTGCTCTTTTGTGCCTTATTTCTGCTCATTTTCCCTTCCTCTCGCTCTGCCCTTTCACTCGTTTTCACTCGTTTTTCTACCCTCTTTTATCTTTCACCTTTCTGCACTTTTCTGCATCTCTGCTCTTTTGTGCCTTATTTCTGCCTATTTTCCCTTTTTCTTTATCCCTTATTTCCTCCCTTTACCTTTCCCCGCCGCTGCTGCCCCTGCGGCCCCTCCCCCAGCGCGACCGGCCCAATCCAGCTCCCTCCCCGCTCCCGCCTCCCAGCTGTCCAGCCCTCCCGACCCCTACTTAATGGCGGCCACTGCGGGACAGGCGAGCAAGACCACTGACTCATTGTCAGTGAAATTGCTCTCCCACCCTCGCAGCTCCACCATTAAGTGAGGCCTGCCATGCCCTGCACTCTCGAGTGTTGGTGATCGAGGCCCTCCTCCACCCGCAGGTTTCCCTGCGCCTCATCCCTGGTGGTCCAGTGGACCTCTGTCTCCTTCCTCTCACTCTGCTCTTTCACTCGTTTTTCTACCCTTTTCTATCTTTCACCTTTCTGCACTTTTCTGCATCTCTGCTCTTTTGTGCCTTATTTCTGCTCATTTTCCCTTCCTCTCGCTCTGCCCTTTCACTCGTTTTCACTCGTTTTTCTACCCTTTTTTATCTTTCACCTTTCTGCACTTTTCTGCATCTCTGCTCTTCTGTGCCTTATTTCTGCCTATTTTCCCTTTTGGTTTATCTCTTATTTCCTCCCTTTACCTTTCCCCGCCGCTGCTGCCCCGCGGCCCCTCCCCCAGCGCGACCGGCCCAATCCAGCTCCCCTCCCCGCTCCCGCCTCCCAGCTGTCCAGCCCTCCCCGACCCCTACTTAATGGCGGCCACTGCGGGGACAGGCGAGCAAGACCACTGACTCATTGTCAGTGAAATTGCTCTCCCACCCTCGCAGCTCCACCATTAAGTGAGGCCTGCCCTGCCCCTGCACTCTCGAGTGTTGGTGATCGAGGCCCTCCTCCACCCGCAGGTTTCCTGTGCCTCATCCCTGGTGGTCCAGTGGACCTCTGTCTCCTTCCTCTCACTCTGCTCTTTCACTCGTTTTTCTACCCTTTTCTATCTTTCACCTTTCTGCACTTTTCTGCATCTCTGCTCTTTTGTGCCTTATTTCTGCTCATTTTCCCTTCCTCTCGCTCTGCCCTTTCACTCGTTTTCACTCGTTTTTCTACCCTCTTTTATCTTTCACCTTTCTGCACTTTTCTGCATCTCTGCTCTTTGTGCCTTATTTCTGCCTATTTTCCCTTTTTTCTTTATCCCTTATTTCCTCCCTTTACCTTTCCCCGCCGCTGCTGCCCCTGCGGCCCCTCCCCCAGCGCGACCGGCCCAATCCAGCTCCCTCCCCGCTCCCGCCTCCCAGCTGTCCAGCCCTCCCCGACCCCTACTTAATGGCGGCCACTGCGGGGACAGGCGAGCAAGACCACTGACTCATTGTCAGTGAAATTGCTCTCCCACCCTCGCAGCTCCACCATTAAGTGAGGCCTGCCCCTGCACTCTCGAGTGTTGGTGATCGAGGCCCTCCTCCACCCGCAGGTTTCCCTGCGCCTCATCCCTGGTGGTCCAGTGGACCTCTGTCTCCTTCCTCTCACTCTGCTCTTTCACTCGTTTTTCTACCCTTTTCTATCTTTCACCTTTCTGCACTTTTCTGCATCTCTGCTCTTTTGTGCCTTATTTCTGCTCATTTTCCCTTCCTCTCGCTCTGCCCTTTCACTCGTTTTCACTCGTTTTTCTACCCTCTTTTATCTTTCACCTTTCTGCACTTTTCTGCATCTCTGCTCTTTGTGCCTTATTTCTGCCTATTTTCCCTTTTTTCTTTATCCCTTATTTCCTCCCTTTACCTTTCCCCGCCGCTGCTGCCCCGCGGCCCCTCCCCCTAGCGCGACCGGCCCAATCCAGCTCCCCTCCCCGCTCCCGCCTCCCAGCTGTCCAGCCCTCCCCGACCCCTACTTAATGGCGGCCACTGCGGAGACAGGCGAGCAAGACCACTGACTCATTGTCAGTGAAATTGCTCTCCCACCCTCGCAGCTCCACCATTAAGTGAGGCCTGCCCCTGCACTCTCGAGTGTTGGTGATCGAGGCCCTCCTCCACCCGCAGGTTTCCCTGTGCCTCATCCCTGGTGGTCCAGTGGACCTCTGTCTCCTTCCTCTCACTCTGCTCTTTCACTCGTTTTTCTACCCTTTTCTATCTTTCACCTTTCTGCACTTTTCTGCATCTCTGCTCTTTTGTGCCTTATTTCTGCTCATTTTCCCTTCCTCTCGCTCTGCCCTTTCACTCGTTTTCACTCGTTTTTCTACCCTCTTTTATCTTTCACCTTTCTGCACTTTTCTGCATCTCTGCTCTTTGTGCCTTATTTCTGCCTATTTTCCCTTTTTCTTTATCCCTTATTTCCTCCCTTTACCTTTCCCCGCCGCTGCTGCCCCTGCGGCCCCTCCCCCCAGCGTGACCGGCCCAATCCAGCTCCCTCCCGCTCCCGCCTCCCAGCTGTCCAGCCCTCCCGACCCCTACTTAATGGCGGCCACTGCGGGGACAGGCGAGCAAGACCACTGACTCATTGTCAGTGAAATTGCTCTCCCACCCTCGCAGCTCCACCATTAAGTGAGGCCTGCTCCCTGCACTCTCGAGTGTTGGTGATCGAGGCCCTCCTCCACCCGCAGGTTTCCCTGCGCCTCATCCCGTGGTGGTCCAGTGGACCTCTGTCTCCTTCCTCTCACTCTGCTCTTTCACTCGTTTTTCTACCCTTTTCTATCTTTCACCTTTCTGCACTTTTCTGCATCTCTGCTCTTTTGTGCCTTATTTCTGCTCATTTTCCCTTCCTCTCGCTCTGCCCTTTCACTCGTTTTCACTCGTTTTTCTACCCTCTTTTATCTTTCACCTTTCTGCACTTTTCTGCATCTCTGCTCTTTGTGCCTTATTTCTGCCTATTTTCCCTTTTTCTTTATCTCTTATTTCCTCCCTTTACCTTTCCCCGCCGCTGCTGCCCCCGCGGCCCCTCCCCCAACGCGACCGGCCCAATCCAGCTGCCCTCCCCGCTCCCGCCTCCCAGCTGTCCAGCCCTCCCGACCCCTACTTAATGGCGGCCACTGCGAGGACAGGCGAGCAAGACCACTGACTCATTGTCAGTGAAATTGCTCTCCCACCCTCGCAGCTCCACCATTAAGTGAGGCCTGCCCCTGCACTCTCGAGTGTTGGTGATCGAGGCCCTCCTCCACCCGCAGGTTTCCCTGCGCCTCATCCCTGGTGGTCCAGTGGACCTCTGTCTCCTTCCTCTCACTCTGCTCTTTCACTCGTTTTTCTACCCTTTTCTATCTTTCACCTTTCTGCACTTTTCTGCATCTCTGCTCTTTTGTGCCTTATTTCTGCTCATTTTCCCTTCCTCTCGCTCTGCCCTTTCACTCGTTTTCACTCGTTTTTCTACCCTCTTTTATCTTTCACCTTTCTGCACTTTTCTGCATCTCTGCTCTTTGTGCCTTATTTCTGCCTATTTTCCCTTTTTTCTTTATCCCTTATTTCCTCCCTTTACCTTTCCCCGCCGCTGCTGCCCCCGCGGCCCCTCCCCCAGCGCGACTGGCCCAATCCAGCTCCCCTCCCGCTCCCGCCTCCCAGCTGTCCAGCCCTCCCGACCCCTACTTAATGGCGGCCACTGCGGGGACAGGCGAGCAAGACCACTGACTCATTGTCAGTGAAATTGCTCTCCCACCCTCGCAGCTCCACCATTAAGTGAGGCCTGCCCTGCCCCTGCACTCTCGAGTGTTGGTGATCGAGGCCCTCCTCCACCCGCAGGTTTCCCTGCGCCTCATCCCTGGTGGTCCAGTGGACCTCTGTCTCCTTCCTCTCACTCTGCTCTTTCACTCGTTTTTCTACCCTTTTCTATCTTTCACCTTTCTGCACTTTTCTGCATCTCTGCTCTTTTGTGCCTTATTTCTGCTCATTTTCCCTTCCTCTCGCTCTGCCCTTTCACTCGTTTTCACTCGTTTTTCTACCCTCTTTTATCTTTCACCTTTCTGCACTTTTCTGCATCTCTGCTCTTTTGTGCCTTATTTCTGCCTATTTTCCCTTTTTTCTTTATCCCTTATTTCCTCCCTTTACCTTTCCCCGCCGCTGCTGCCCCTGTGGCCCCTCCCCCCAGCGCGACCGGCCCAATCCAGCTCCCCTCCCGCTCCCGCCTCCCAGCTGTCCAGCCCTCCCCGACCCCTACTTAATGGCTGGCCACTGCTGGGACAGGCGAGCAAGACCACTGACTCATTGTCAGTGAAATTGCTCTCCCACCCTCGCAGCTCCACCATTAAGTGAGGCCTGCCCCTGCACTCTCGAGTGTTGGTGATCGAGGCCCTCCTCCACCCGCAGGTTTCCCTGCGCCTCATCCCTGGTGGTCCAGTGGACCTCTGTCTCCTTCCTCTCACTCTGCTCTTTCACTCGTTTTTCTACCCTTTTCTATCTTTCACCTTTCTGCACTTTTCTGCATCTCTGCTCTTTTGTGCCTTATTTCTGCTCATTTTCCCTTCCTCTCGCTCTGCCCTTTCACTCGTTTTCACTCGTTTTTCTACCCTCTTTTATCTTTCACCTTTCTGCACTTTTCTGCATCTCTGCTCTTTTGTGCCTTATTTCTGCCTATTTTCCCTTTTTCTTTATCCATTATTTCCTCCCTTTACCTTTCCCCGCCGCTGCTGCCCCCGCGGCCCCTCCCCCAGCGCGACCGGCCCAATCCAGCTCCCCTCCCCGCTCCCGCCTCCCAGCTGTCCAGCCCTCCCGACCCCTACTTAATGGCGGCCACTGCGAGGACAGGCGAGCAAGACCACTGACTCATTGTCAGTGAAATTGCTCTCCCACCCTCGCAGCTCCACCATTAAGTGAGGCCTGCCCCTGCACTCTCGAGTGTTGGTGATCGAGGCCCTCCTCCACCCGCAGGTTTCCCTGCGCCTCATCCCTGGTGGTCCAGTGGACCTCTGTCTCCTTCCTCTCACTCTGCTCTTTCACTCGTTTTTCTACCCTTTTCTATCTTTCACCTTTCTGCACTTTTCTGCATCTCTGCTCTTTTGTGCCTTATTTCTGCTCATTTTCCCTTCCTCTCGCTCTGCCCTTTCACTCGTTTTCACTCGTTTTTCTACCCTCTTTTATCTTTCACCTTTCTGCACTTTTCTGCATCTCTGCTCTTTGTGCCTTATTTCTGCCTATTTTCCCTTTTTCTTTATCCCTTATTTCCTCCCTTTACCTTTCCCCGCCGCTGCTGCCCCCGCGGCCCCTCCCCCCAGCGCGACCGGCCCAATCCAGCTCCCTCCCCGCTCCCGCCTCCCAGCTGTCCAGCCCTCCCGACCCCTACTTAATGGCGGCCACTGCGGGGACAGGCGAGCAAGACCACTGACTCATTGTCAGTGAAATTGCTCTCCCACCCTCGCAGCTCCACCATTAAGTGAGGCCTGCCCCTGCCCCTGCACTCTCGAGTGTTGGTGATCGAGGCCCTCCTCCACCCGCAGGTTTCCCTGCGCCTCATCCCTGGTGGTCCAGTGGACCTCTGTCTCCTTCCTCTCACTCTGCTCTTTCACTCGTTTTTCTACCCTTTTCTATCTTTCACCTTTCTGCACTTTTCTGCATCTCTGCTCTTTTGTGCCTTATTTCTGCTCATTTTCCCTTCCTCTCGCTCTGCCCTTTCACTCGTTTTCACTCGTTTTTCTACCCTCTTTTATCTTTCACCTTTCTGCACTTTTCTGCATCTCTGCTCTTTGTGCCTTATTTCTGCCTATTTTCCCTTTTTTCTTTATCCCTTATTTCCTCCCTTTACCTTTCCCCGCCGCTGCTGCCCCCGCGGCCCCTCCCCCCAGCGCGACCGGCCCAATCCAGCTCCCCTCCCCGCTCCCGCCTCCCAGCTGTCCAGCCCTCCCCGACCCCTACTTAATGGCGGCCACTGCGGGGACAGGCGAGCAAGACCACTGACTCATTGTCAGTGAAATTGCTCTCCCACCCTCGCAGCTCCACCATTAAGTGAGGCCTGCCCCTGCCCCTGCACTCTCGAGTGTTGGTGATCGAGGCCCTCCTCCACCCGCAGGTTTCCCTGCGCCTCATCCCTGGTGGTCCAGTGGACCTCTGTCTCCTTCCTCTCACTCTGCTCTTTCACTCGTTTTTCTACCCTTTTCTATCTTTCACCTTTCTGCACTTTTCTGCATCTCTGCTCTTTTGTGCCTTATTTCTGCTCATTTTCCCTTCCTCTCGCTCTGCCCTTTCACTCGTTTTCACTCGTTTTTCTACCCTCTTTTATCTTTCACCTTTCTGCACTTTTCTGCATCTCTGCTCTTTGTGCCTTATTTCTGCCTATTTTCCCTTTTTTCTTTATCCCTTATTTCCTCCCTTTACCTTTCCCCGCCGCTGCTGCCCCCGCGGCCCCTCCCCCCAGCGCGACTGGCCCAATTCAGCTCCCCTCCCCGCTCCCGCCTCCCAGCTGTCCAGCCCTCCCCGACCCCTACTTAATGGTGGCCACTGCGAGGACAGGCGAGCAAGACCACTGACTCATTGTCAGTGAAATTGCTCTCCCACCCTCGCAGCTCCACCATTAAGTGAGGCCTGCCCCTGCACTCTCGAGTGTTGGTGATCGAGGCCCTCCTCCACCCGCAGGTTTCCCTGCGCCTCATCCCTGGTGGTCCAGTGGACCTCTGTCTCCTTCCTCTCACTCTGCTCTTTCACTCGTTTTTCTACCCTTTTCTATCTTTCACCTTTCTGCACTTTTCTGCATCTCTGCTCTTTTGTGCCTTATTTCTGCTCATTTTCCCTTCCTCTCGCTCTGCCCTTTCACTCGTTTTCACTCGTTTTTCTACCCTCTTTTATCTTTCACCTTTCTGCACTTTTCTGCATCTCTGCTCTTTTGTGCCTTATTTCTGCCTATTTTCCCTTTTTTCTTTATCCCTTATTTCCTCCCTTTACCTTTCCCCGCCGCTGCTGCCCCCGTGGCCCCTCCCCCCAGCGCGACCGGCCCAATCCAGCTCCCTCCCCGCTCCCGCCTCCCAGCTGTCCAGCCCTCCCCGACCCCTACTTAATGGCGGCCACTGCGGGGACAGGCGAGCAAGACCACTGACTCATTGTCAGTGAAATTGCTCTCCCACCCTCGCAGCTCCACCATTAAGTGAGCCTGCCCTGCCCCTGCACTCTCGAGTGTTGGTGATCGAGGCCCTCCTCCACCCGCAGGTTTCCCTGCGCCTCATCCCTGGTGGTCCAGTGGACCTCTGTCTCCTTCCTCTCACTCTGCTCTTTCACTCGTTTTTCTACCCTTTTCTATCTTTCACCTTTCTGCACTTTTCTGCATCTCTGCTCTTTTGTGCCTTATTTCTGCTCATTTTCCCTTCCTCTCGCTCTGCCCTTTCACTCGTTTTCACTCGTTTTTCTACCCTCTTTTATCTTTCACCTTTCTGCACTTTTCTGCATCTCTGCTCTTTGTGCCTTATTTCTGCCTATTTTCCCTTTTTTCTTTATCCCTTATTTCCTCCCTTTACCTTTCCCCGCCGCTGCTGCCCCGCGGCCCCTCCCCCAGCGCGACCGGCCCAATCCAGCTCCCCTCCCCGCTCCCGCCTCCCAGCTGTCCAGCCCTCCCCGACCCCTACTTAATGGCGGCCACTGCGGGGACAGGCGAGCAAGACCACTGACTCATTGTCAGTGAAATTGCTCTCCCACCCTCGCAGCTCCACCATTAAGTGAGGCCTGCCCCTGCACTCTCGAGTGTTGGTGATCGAGGCCCTCCTCCACCCGCAGGTTTCCCTGCGCCTCATCCCTGGTGGTCCAGTGGACCTCTGTCTCCTTCCTCTCACTCTGCTCTTTCACTCGTTTTTCTACCCTTTTCTATCTTTCACCTTTCTGCACTTTTCTGCATCTCTGCTCTTTTGTGCCTTATTTCTGCTCATTTTCCCTTCCTCTCGCTCTGCCCTTTCACTCGTTTTCACTCGTTTTTCTACCCTCTTTTATCTTTCACCTTTCTGCACTTTTCTGCATCTCTGCTCTTTGTGCCTTATTTCTGCCTATTTTCCCTTTTTCTTTATCCCTTATTTCCTCCCTTTACCTTTCCCCGCCGCTGCTGCCCCCGCGGCCCCTCCCCCAGCGCGACCGGCCCAATCCAGCTCCCCTCCCCGCTCCCGCCTCCCAGCTGTCCAGCCCTCCCCGACCCCTACTTAATGGCGGCCACTGCGGGGACAGGCGAGCAAGACCACTGACTCATTGTCAGTGAAATTGCTCTCCCACCCTCGCAGCTCCACCATTAAGTGAGGCCTGCCCCTGCACTCTCGAGTGTTGGTGATCGAGGCCCTCCTCCACCCGCAGGTTTCCTGCGCCTCATCCCTGGTGGTCCAGTGGACCTCTGTCTCCTTCCTCTCACTCTGCTCTTTCACTCGTTTTTCTACCCTTTTCTATCTTTCACCTTTCTGCACTTTTCTGCATCTCTGCTCTTTTGTGCCTTATTTCTGCTCATTTTCCCTTCCTCTCGCTCTGCCCTTTCACTCGTTTTCACTCGTTTTTCTACCCTCTTTTATCTTTCACCTTTCTGCACTTTTCTGCATCTCTGCTCTTTGTGCCTTATTTCTGCCTATTTTCCCTTTTTTCTTTATCCCTTATTTCCTCCCTTTACCTTTCCCCGCCGCTGCTGCCCCCGCGGCCCCTCCCCCAGCGCGACCGGCCCAATCCAGCTCCCCTCCCCGCTCCCGCCTCCCAGCTGTCCAGCCCTCCCGACCCCTACTTAATGGTGGCCACTGCGAGGACAGGCGAGCAAGACCACTGACTCATTGTCAGTGAAATTGCTCTCCCACCCTCGCAGCTCCACCATTAAGTGAGGCCTGCCCCTGCACTCTCGAGTGTTGGTGATCGAGGCCCTCCTCCACCCGCAGGTTTCCCTGCGCCTCATCCCTGGTGGTCCAGTGGACCTCTGTCTCCTTCCTCTCACTCTGCTCTTTCACTCGTTTTTCTACCCTTTTCTATCTTTCACCTTTCTGCACTTTTCTGCATCTCTGCTCTTTTGTGCCTTATTTCTGCTCATTTTCCCTTCCTCTCGCTCTGCCCTTTCATTCGTTTTCACTCGTTTTTCTACCCTCTTTTATCTTTCACCTTTCTGCACTTTTCTGCATCTCTGCTCTTTGTGCCTTATTTCTGCCTATTTTCCCTTTTTTCTTTATCCCTTATTTCCTCCCTTTACCTTTCCCCGCCGCTGCTGCCCCCGTGGCCCCTCCCCCCAGCACGACCGGCCCAATCCAGCTCCCCTCCCCGCTCCCGCCTCCCAGCTGTCCAGCCCTCCCCGACCCCTACTTAATGGCGGCCACTGCGGGGACAGGCGAGCAAGACCACTGACTCATTGTCAGTGAAATTGCTCTCCCACCCTCGCAGCTCCACCATTAAGTGAGGCCTGCCCCTGCACTCTCGAGTGTTGGTGATCGAGGCCCTCCTCCACCCGCAGGTTTCCCTGCGCCTCATCCCTGGTGGTCCAGTGGACCTCTGTCTCCTTCCTCTCACTCTGCTCTTTCACTCGTTTTTCTACCCTTTTCTATCTTTCACCTTTCTGCACTTTTCTGCATCTCTGCTCTTTTGTGCCTTATTTCTGCTCATTTTCCCTTCCTCTCGCTCTGCCCTTTCACTCGTTTTCACTCGTTTTTCTACCCTCTTTTATCTTTCACCTTTCTGCACTTTTCTGCATCTCTGCTCTTTGTGCCTTATTTCTGCCTATTTTCCCTTTTTCTTTATCCCTTATTTCCTCCCTTTACCTTTCCCCGCCGCTGCTGCCCCCGCGGCCCCTCCCCCAGCGCGACCGGCCCAATCCAGCTCCCCTCCCCGCTCCCGCCTCCCAGCTGTCCAGCCCTCCCGACCCCTACTTAATGGCGGCCACTGCGGGGACAGGCGAGCAAGACCACTGACTCATTGTCAGTGAAATTGCTCTCCCACCCTCGCAGCTCCACCATTAAGTGAGGCCTGCCCCTGCACTCTCGAGTGTTGGTGATCGAGGCCCTCCTCGACCCGCAGGTTTCCCTGCGCCTCATCCCTGGTGGTCCAGTGGACCTCTGTCTCCTTCCTCTCACTCTGCTCTTTCACTCGTTTTTCTACCCTTTTCTATCTTTCACCTTTCTGCACTTTTCTGCATCTCTGCTCTTTTGTGCCTTATTTCTGCTCATTTTCCCTTCCTCTCGCTCTGCCCTTTCACTCGTTTTCACTCATTTTTCTACCCTATTTTATCTTTCACCTTTCTGCACTTTTCTGCATCTCTGCTCTTTGTGCCTTATTTCTGCCTATTTTCCCTTTTTTCTTTATCCCTTATTTCCTCCCTTTACCTTTCCCCGCCGCTGCTGCCCCGCGGCCCCTCCCCCTAGCGCGACCGGCCCAATCCAGCTCCCCTCCCCGCTCCCGCCTCCCAGCTGTCCAGCCCTCCCCGACCCCTACTTAATGGCGGCCACTGCGGGGACAGGCGAGCAAGACCACTGACTCATTGTCAGTGAAATTGCTCTCCCACCCTCGCAGCTCCACCATTAAGTGAGGCCCTGCCCCTGCACTCTCGAGTGTTGGTGATCGAGGCCCTCCTCCACCCGCAGGTTTCCCTGCACCTCATCCCTGGTGGTCCAGTGGACCTCTGTCTCCTTCCTCTCACTCTGCTCTTTCACTCGTTTTTCTACCCTTTTCTATCTTTCACCTTTCTGCACTTTTCTGCATCTCTGCTCTTTTGTGCCTTATTTCTGCTCATTTTCCCTTCCTCTCGCTCTGCCCTTTCACTCGTTTTCACTCGTTTTCTACCCTCTTTTATCTTTCACCTTTCTGCACTTTTCTGCATCTCTGCTCTTTGTGCCTTATTTCTGCCTATTTTCCCTTTTTTCTTTATCCCTTATTTCCTCCCTTTACCTTTCCCTGCCGCTGCTGCCCCGTGGCCCCTCCCTCCCAGCGCGACCGGCCCAATCCAGCTGCCCTCCCCGCTCCCGCCTCCCAGCTGTCCAGCCCTCCCCGACCCCTACTTAATGGCGGCCACTGCGGGGACAGGCGAGCAAGACCACTGACTCATTGTCAGTGAAATTGCTCTCCCACCCTCGCAGCTCCACCATTAAGTGAGGCCTGCCCCTGCACTCTCGAGTGTTGGTGATCGAGGCCCTCCTCCACCCGCAGGTTTCCTGCGCCTCATCCCTGGTGGTCCAGTGGACCTCTGTCTCCTTCCTCTCACTCTGCTCTTTCACTCGTTTTTCTACCCTTTTCTATCTTTCACCTTTCTGCACTTTTCTGCATCTCTGCTCTTTTGTGCCTTATTTCTGCTCATTTTCCCTTCCTCTCGCTCTGCCCTTTCACTCGTTTTCACTCGTTTTTCTACCCTCTTTTATCTTTCACCTTTCTGCACTTTTCTGCATCTCTGCTCTTTGTGCCTTATTTCTGCCTATTTTCCCTTTTTTCTTTATCCCTTATTTCCTCCCTTTACCTTTCCCCGCCGCTGCTGCCCCCGCGGCCCCTCCCCCCCAGCGCGACCGGCCCAATCCAGCTCCCCTCCCCGCTCCCGCCTCCCAGCTGTCCAGCCCTCCCCGACCCCTACTTAATGGCGGCCACTGCGGGGACAGGCGATCAAGACCACTGACTCATTGTCAGTGAAATTGCTCTCCCACCCTCGCAGCTCCACCATTAAGTGAGGCCTGCCCCTGCACTCTCGAGTGTTGGTGATCGAGGCCCTCCTCCACCCGCAGGTTTCCCTGTGCCTCATCCCTGGTGGTCCAGTGGACCTCTGTCTCCTTCCTCTCACTCTGCTCTTTCACTCGTTTTTCTACCCTTTTCTATCTTTCACCTTTCTGCACTTTTCTGCATCTCTGCTCTTTTGTGCCTTATTTCTGCTCATTTTCCCTTCCTCTCGCTCTGCCCTTTCACTCGTTTTCACTCGTTTTTCTACCCTCTTTTATCTTTCACCTTTCTCCACTTTTCTGCATCTCTGCTCTTTTGTGCCTTATTTCTGCGTATTTTCCCTTTTTTCTTTATCCCTTATTTCCTCCCTTTATCTTTCCCCGCCGCTGCTGCCCCCGCGGCCCCTCCCCCCTAGCGCGACCGGCCTAATCCAGCTCCCCTCCCCGCTCCCGCCTCCCAGCTGTCCAGCCCTCCCCGACCCCTACTTAATGGTGGCCACTACGGGGACAGGCGATCAAGACCACTGACTCATTGTCAGTGAAATTGCTCTCCCACCCTCGCAGCTCCACCATTAAGTGAGGCCTGCCCCTGCCCCTGCACTCTCGAGAGTTGGTGATCGAGGCCCTCCTCCACCCGCAGGTTTCCCTGCGCCTCATCCCTGGTGGTCCAGTGGACCTCTGTCTCCTTCCTCTCACTCTGCTCTTTCACTCGTTTTTCTACCCTTTTCTATCTTTCACCTTTCTGCACTTTTCTGCATCTCTGCTCTTTTGTGCCTTATTTCTGCTCATTTTCCCTTTCTCTCGCTCTGCCCTTTCACTCGTTTTCACTCGTTTTTCTACCCTCTTTTATCTTTCACCTTTCTGCAGTTTTCTGCATCTCTGCTCTTTGTGCCTTATTTCTGCCTATTTTCCCTTTTTTCTTTATCCCTTATTTCCTCCCTTTACCTTTCACCGCCGCTGCTGCCCCGCGGCCCCTCCCCCAGCGCGACCGGCCCAATTCAGCTCCCCTCCCGCTCCCGCCTCCCAGCTGTCCAGCCCTCCCCGACCCCTACTTAATGGCGGCCACTGCGGGGACAGGCGAGCAAGACCACTGACTCATTGTCAGTGAAATTGCTCTCCCACCCTCGCAGCTCCACCATTAAGTGAGGCCTGCCCCTGCACTCTCGAGTGTTGGTGATCGAGGCCCTCCTCCACCCGCATTTTTCCCTGCGCCTCATCCCTGGTGGTCCAGTGGACCTCTGTCTCCTTCCTCTCACTCTGCTCTTTCACTCGTTTTCTACCCTTTTCTATCTTTCACCTTTCTGCACTTTTCTGCATCTCTGCTCTTTTGTGCCTTATTTCTGCTCATTTTCCCTTCCTCTCGCTCTGCCCTTTCACTCATTTTGACTCGTTTTTCTACCCTCTTTTATCTTTCACCTTTCTGCACTTTTCTGCATCTCTGCTCTTTGTGCCTTATTTCTGCCTATTTTCCCTTTTTTCTTTATCCCTTATTTCCTCCCTTTACCTTTCCCCGCCGCTGCTGCCCCGCGGCCCCTCCCCCAGCACGACCGGCCCAATCCAGCTCCCCTTCCGCTCCCGCCTCCCAGCTGTCCAGCCCTCCCCGACCCCTACTTAATGGCGGCCACTGCGGGGACAGGCGAGCAAGACCACTGACTCATTGTCAGTGAAATTGCTCTCCCACCCTCGCAGCTCCACCATTAAGTGAGGCCTGCCCCTGCACTCTCGAGTGTTGGTGATCGAGGCCCTCCTCCACCCGCAGGTTTCCCTGCGCCTCATCCCTGGTGGTCCAGTGGACCTCTGTCTTCTTCCTCTCACTCTGCTCTTTCACTCGTTTTTCTACCCTTTTCTATCTTTCACCTTTCTGCACTTTTCTGCATCTCTGCTCTTTTGTGCCTTATTTCTGCTCATTTTCCCTTCCTCTCGCTCTGCCCTTTCACTCGTTTTCACTCATTTTTCTACCCTCTTTTATCTTTCACCTTTCTGCACTTTTCTGCATCTCTGCTCTTTGTGCCTTATTTCTGCCTATTTTCCCTTTTTTCTTTATCCCTTATTTCCTCCCTTTACCTTTCCCTGCCGCTGCTGCCCCCGTGGCCCCTCCCCCCAGCGCGACCGGCCCAATCCAGCTCCCCTCCCCGCTCCCGCCTCCCAGCTGTCCAGCCCTCCCCGACCCCTACTTAATGGCGGCCACTGCGGGGACAGGCGAGCAAGACCACTGACTCATTGTCAGTGAAATTGCTCTCCCACCCTCGCAGCTCCACCATTAAGTGAGGCCTGCCCCTGCACTCTCGAGTGTTGGTGATCGAGGCCCTCCTCCACCCGCAGGTTTCCCTGCGCCTCATCCCTGGTGGTCCAGTGGACCTCTGTCTCCTTCCTCTCACTCTGCTCTTTCACTCGTTTTTCTACCCTTCTCTATCTTTCACCTTTCTGCACTTTTCTGCATCTCTGCTCTTTTGTGCCTTATTTATGCTCATTTTCCCTTCCTCTCGCTCTGCCCTTTCACTCGTTTTCACTCGTTTTTCTACCCTCTTTTATCTTTCACCTTTCTGCAGTTTTCTGCATCTCTGCTCTTTGTGCCTTATTTCTGCCTATTTTCCCTTTTTTCTTTATCCCTTATTTCCTCCCTTTACCTTTCCCCGCCGCTGCTGCCCCGCGGCCCCTCCCTCCAGCGCGACCAGCCCAATCCAGCTCCCCTCCCCGCTCCCGCCTCCCAGCTGTCCAGCCCTCCCCGACCCCTACTTAATGGCGGCCACTGCGGGGACAGGCGAGCAAGACCACTGACTCATTGTCAGTGAAATTGCTCTCCCACCCTCGCAGCTCCACCATTAAGTGAGGCCTGCCCCTGCACTCTCGAGTGTTGGTGATCGAGGCCCTCCTCCACCCGCAGGTTTCCCTGCGCCTCATCCCTGGTGGTCCAGTGGACCTCTGTCTCCTTCCTCTCACTCTGCTCTTTCACTCGTTTTTCTACCCTTTTCTATCTTTCACCTTTCTGCACTTTTCTGCATCTCTGCTCTTTTGTGCCTTATTTCTGCTCATTTTCCCTTCCTCTCGCTCTGCCCTTTCACTCGTTTTCACTCGTTTTTCTACCCTCTTTTATCTTTCACCTTTCTGCACTTTTCTGCATTTTTGCTCTTTGTGCCTTATTTCTGCCTATTTTCCCTTTTTTCTTTATCCCTTATTTCCTCCCTTTACCTTTCCCCGCCGCCGCTGCCCCGCGGCCCCTCCCCCAGCGCGACCGGCCCAATCCAGCTCCCCTCCCCGCTCCTGCCTCCCAGCTGTCCAGCCCTCCCCGACCCCTACTTAATGGCGGCCACTGCGGGGACAGGCGAGCAAGACCACTGACTCATTGTCAGTGAAATTGCTCTCCCACCCTCGCAGCTCCACCATTAAGTGAGGCCTGCCCCTGCACTCTCGAGTGTTGGTGATCGAGGCCCTCCTCCACCCGCAGGTTTCCCTGCGCCTCATCCCTGGTGGTCCAGTGGACCTCTGTCTCCTTCCTCTCACTCTGCTCTTTCACTCGTTTTTCTACCCTTTTCTATCTTTCACCTTTCTGCACTTTTCTGCATCTCTGCTCTTTTGTGCCTTATTTCTGCTCATTTTCCCTTCCTCTCGCTCTGCCCTTTCACTCGTTTTCAACTCGTTTTTCTACCCTCTTTTATCTTTCACCTTTCTGCACTTTTCTGCATCTCTGCTCTTTGTGCCTTATTTCTGCCTATTTTCCCTTTTTTCTTTATCCCTTATTTCCTCCCTTTACCTTTCCCCGCCGCTGCTGCCCCCGTGGCCCCTCCCCCCCCAGCGCGACCGGCCCAATCCAGCTCCCCTCCCCGCTCCCGCCTCCCAGCTGTCCAGCCCTCCCCGACCCCTACTTAATGGCGGCCACTGCGGGAACAGGCGAGCAAGACCACTGACTCATTGTCAGTGAAATTGCTCTCCCACCCTCGCAGCTCCACCATTAAGTGAGGCCTGCCCCTGCACTCTCGAGTGTTGGTGATCGAGGCCCTCCTCCACCCGAAGGTTTCCCTGCGCCTCATCCCTGGTGGTCCAGTGGACCTCTGTCTCCTTCCTCTCACTCTGCTCTTTCACTCGTTTTTCTACCCTTTTCTATCTTTCACCTTTCTGCACTTTTCTGCATCTCTGCTCTTTTGTGCCTTATTTCTGCTCATTTTCCCTTCCTCTCGCTCTGCCCTTTCACTTGTTTTCACTCGTTTTTCTACCCTCTTTTATCTTTCACCTTTCTGCACTTTTCTGCATCTCTGCTCTTTGTGCCTTATTTCTGCCTATTTTCCCTTTTTTCTTTATCCCTTATTTCCTCCCTTTACCTTTCCCCGCCGCTGCTGCCCCTGCGGCCCCTCCCCCCAGCGCGACCGGCCCAATTCAGCTCCCCTCCCCGCTCCTGCCTCCCAGCTGTCCAGCCCTCCCCGACCCTTACTTAATGGCGGCCACTGCGGGGACAGGCGAGCAAGACCACTGACTCATTGTCAGTGAAATTGCTCTCCCACCCTCGCAGCTCCACCATTAAGTGAGGCCTGCCCCTGCCCCTGCACTCTCGAGTGTTGGTGATCGAGGCCCTCCTCCACCCGCAGGTTTTCCTGCACCTCATCCCTGGTGGTCCAGTGGACCTCTGTCTCCTTCCTCTCACTCTGCTCTTTCTCTCGTTTTTCTACCCTTTTCTATCTTTCACCTTTCTGCACTTTTCTGCATCTCTGCTCTTTTGTGCCTTATTTCTGCTCATTTTCCCTTCCTCTCGCTCTGCCCTTTCACTCGTTTTCACTCATTTTTCTACCCTCTTTTATCTTTCACCTTTCTACACTTTTCTGCATCTCTGCTCTTTGTGCCTTATTTCTGCCTATTTTCCCTTTTTTCTTTATCCCTTATTTCCTCCCTTTACCTTTCCCTGCCGCTGCTGCCCCCGTGGCCCCTCCCCCCAGCGCGACCGGCCCAATCCAGCTCCCCTCCCCGCTCCCGCCTCCCAGCTGTCCAGCCCTCCCGACCCCTACTTAATGGCGGCCACTGCGGGGACAGGCGAGCAAGACCACTGACTCATTGTCAGTGAAATTGCTCTCCCACCCTCGCAGCTCCACCATTAAGTGAGGCCTGCCCCTGCACTCTCGAGTGTTGGTGATCGAGGCCCTCCTCCACCCGCAGGTTTCCCTGCGCCTCATCCCTGGTGGTCCAGTGGACCTCTGTCTCCTTCGTCTCACTCTGCTCTTTCACTCGTTTTTCTACCCTTCTCTATCTTTCACCTTTCTGCACTTTTCTGCATCTCTGCTCTTTTGTGCCTTATTTCTGCTCATTTTCCCTTCCTCTCGCTCTGCCCTTTCACTCGTTTTCAATCGTTTTTCTACCCTCTTTTATCTTTCACCTTTCTGCAGTTTTCTGCATCTCTGCTCTTTGTGCCTTATTTCTGCCTATTTTCCCTTTTTTCTTTATCCCTTATTTCCTCCCTTTACCTTTCCCTGCCGCTGCTGCCCCCGTGGCCCCTCCCCCCCAGCGCGACCGGCCCAATCCAGCTCCCCTCCCCGCTCCCGCCTCCCAGCTGTCCAGCCCTCCCCGACCCCTACTTAATGGCGGCCACTGCGCGGGCGCGCCGCAGGCGCGCCGCTTACCCGACTGCGACCTGCGCCAGGAACCGTGGACCTCCACCCCGCCAACGCTACGACCCAGCAGCACTCCACGCACTCAACCCAGGCCGCAACAACAACTGCAAGCTAGCATCACCAGCCGACTCCCACGGACCCTACAGCTGTCACCGCTGCCGGCACACCTGCAGCACCGCCAAGAACACGGATCCAGCACAACCCGCCCACAAGACCACAACCGAACCGAAGACCCTGCAATGCATCCTTCTCAACGTCCGATCCCTCCACAAACACGCCACAGAAATCTGGGACCTCCTCGACAGCAGGACCCCGGTTATAGCGTTCTTCACCGAAACCTGGACACACCACCTTGGAACTGGACATCGCCATCGCCATCCCCCAAGGATACAAGATCTCCCGGAAGGACCGCCCCACCCGCCCAGGAGGAGGAATCGCCATCGTCCACAAATCCAGCCTCTGCCTGAGCACACTCCCTGACGAGCCCACAGAACTGATGGAACACCTTCACTTCAAGATACTGGCCAGCCCCACCGCCACCCTCCGAGGAACCCTCATCTACTGACCCCCTGGACCCCGCGGACCCTTCTCCAACTCCATCATGGACATTATCTCCCCGCAGGCCATCGCATCCACCAACTACACCCTGCTGGGAGACCTCAACTTCCACCTCGACAACCAACTGGACCCCAACACCACATCTCTCCTGGACAACCTCCACAACATTGGACTGCGCCAGATCGTGATCGAGCCCACGCACTCAGCAGGACACACCCTCGACCCCCTCTTCACTACAGGAAACTCCATCACCTTCAGCCACACCACCGAACTCCCATGGACCGACCATCGTTGCGTCCACTTCACCTTCAGAACACCCACCATCCACAGACACCAGCACCTGCTTCCACGAAGAAACTGGACCAAAATCACCGACGACCAGCTCACCTCCTCACTCAACAACTCCACCCCAACCATCGCGGAAAACGACGACCCCAACACCGCAGCCCGAACCCTGCATAGATGGATCTCGGACAGCACCAACACCATACACTTTCACAAATTCACCAGACACCTATGCTCTACCTCACTCTCATGCGCACACACTCCCTGCATCAGCAAAAGCAAAACTGGAGGTTGCTCATTCTCTTACATCTCACCCAAGACATGGAACAACCTCCCTCAATACATCAGAGCCGCCTCCTCACATCTTGAGATCCACAAGGAGCTGAGAGCCTGGCTATTCATAAAAGAACCTTGGGACCACACACCTACACACCTTGCTCAAGCACCTGGATACCCTCTCGGGTGATTAGTGCGCTGTACATATCAACAAAACAAAACATAACATAGCATAACATAACATAACAGTAGAATGAGCAGCTGGGGCATTGTGGCATGCTGGAAAAACATTCAAACAAAAACAATACACAAACATAGAACAGTACTGGTACAGATTCCCTACTTATCTCTCCTAGGAAAGGGAAAGGAGAGATCCCCTATTTGAGAAAAGGTAGAAGGGAAGAATGAACAGAAGAGTAAACATTCAGTTCCCACAGCTAGAGAGCTTCGAGGAATGAGAGGTGGGGGATGTGGCTGTTGCAGAGGGAGTATTCCGACCCTGCTGAAAGACAATTGGGATGCAAGGATCAAGGCGGGCCACTGAAGAAAGAGCCAAAGGTAAATGCCAAAATGTGAAAAGGGGGTGCCCCAGTCAAGGCCAAGTGTAGCACCTGAGGAACCTGGGTGCCTGTAAACATGGTATGGTACCATATAACAAGAACAAGAAGGGACATCATCTCCCTCCCGGAGGTGCACATGCACAGAAAGGACAACATTCCAGACAACCATGCGCATTGTGTGAGGGGGGCAGCCCAATCAAAGAATGCAATCTGCAGAATCTGCCTTAAACACCGGGGGTGTCATAGTATCAGATCCACTGTAATCCTAGAGTGTGTCATGTCTGGAAGTGTTGGAATCAGAAGTGATCACATGTGGGGTCATCTGAAAGGGGGTATTCAGACAGACAAGAATATCGAGCCAGAAATATCGTGACATGGAAATATTGACATCAAGAATATCGATGTCAAGAATAACGATTTTTAGGTAAGTTATATCGATTTTTAAAATATAGAAGTCATTAATATCGTTTGCAAAAATATAGGGGCATATTCACAAGGAGCTATCGCCGAATTAATGGCACTTCATCGCAGCCAAAGTCGTGATAAATTTACCCCCTCATTCACAAGCCTGTGTAAACAGCCCACAGCACCAGTTTACCCATGATAGCAGCCGCAAAAAACATCGCCACAGAGGACCCCCGCAAATATCGCTAATGAGATGCAGAGTAGGCGTTCCCGTGACAAAAGCCGAGACAACATCACACCTCAACATTCACAACGACCAGCCACAACGGCGATAAGAACAAAAAACAGGCGATAAGGCGCGTTAGCACCAGGAAATTTACACCTGCTCTGACCTGGTGTAAAGTCGGACGGCAGCCAGCACCACAAAAGGGAGCACAGCCCAGGGCCACATCCGAAGGGCAACAGATGCCATGGAGCCACCCATCATGCGGCCCGGACACCCAAGAGGGCCACAACACCCACCTCCACCACCCCAGGACCCCAACCCACACCCAGAACCACCACAGACGCAGCGCAGACAAAGACAGCTGAACCCCAGGAAACGTACCAGCCGCACAGACCCAACATCTGACAATGTCACCGTCCACTACAGGCTGAAAGAGACAACCAACCTACGCATCCTGACCATCATCGCCTAACAGGCCTGCGGCACCAACACAGCGGACAACCAACATCCCACCCCACACAAAGCTGATGGCGTGGCTGCACCTGTTGGCCCCTGGGACCCCCCAACCAACACCCGCCAGAGTCGGAGGAGTCTCACAGCCAGCCACATCCAAGTCCCCCACACCTGTCCTGGACATCACAATCACCCTGGTACCCCAGTCCCCATACGTACAACACAATGCGCAGGATCCACTGGAGACCAAGCAAGGACCATACGCCCAAGCAGGATGCACACACGTGTTGGGGGCAATACACAGCACAAATGTACTACCTGTGCCCCCTGGTGACACAGCACACAATCACCGCAACAGGAAGCACACATCTCACACCAATGTGCAGGCAACAACAGAACACCGTGGAACCCCCAACAATGTCGCCTTCAAATACACAGCCAGTGTGCATGATACCTTCATCCTCCGACAGTCCATCATCAACCAGCGTTCCCAGGATGGCAACAAGGGAAATGCACAGCCCCTTGGCAATATTCAAATGAACACCCCACACACCTCAACTCCACAACCATGCAACTCACAACTCTGGCAATGCACACGTCACAAAATCACATACAACAGGCACAACAATATGCCCACCCACCAGACACGACAGAACAACTTACAATGTCCATATGGGAAAGCCCTGAACATGAGCCAGCAACGGCATGGCACCTCAGCCACATAATAGCCGAATGTGGGGAGAGGTGGCAACCAGGCATGTGTGAAGGATGCAGTAGAACCATGATTGGGAAAGTACACAATGCCAAGAGTGCCGGAGATGTGCTGGACACCTCACAGTATGCAGAACACACCCATATCCATGGCGACATACACCGCTTGTGTATGGAGTGTAGTGGACAGTGGACGCCACCTTGTCACCCCAGCCAGTGGAGGACCTCGCGGAAATGTTGCCTGTTACGCCCCCCTAAGCGTCAGCGGAGTGGTATGGCCCAGCGTACGCCACACTAGCATAGGGGTGTTAATAAAAAGCACGTAGGCCTGGGCGTGGTCCTCTTCCGGAAAGACCCACGTCTCTGCCAGGGCGGCGCCTCCCACCTCGCCACGAGGCCGACGCCATCCTCATGAGCGGAGTTGCCTGCGATGCCTTGCGCCTGCCGGACCCCGGCACGCTGGACCACGAACCCGTCAGGCCAGCCCCTGCGCAGCCAGGCCACACTGATCACCTTCCGACACCGGCGTGTGTCAAGGAGGGACCACCACGTGCTGACGCAAGCCCCAAGCCCGAGGCCCAAGACCTTGGAAGCCACCTCAGACCATCACGGCCTCCACGACACAGGCCCGCTTTATTCCTTTTTCGTTGACATACTCCACTGCCGCCCCCGGCCTACTCTTCGGACCAGTAGGTCCCATATGTGAAACTGTGTCCTGAGTCATGAATGGCAGTGACCCCAAATCCGGGCCAGCGGCCACAGCACCAGACCCCCCCCCGATCAGTGAGGCATAGTTCCATATGGGCATCTTGCGACACGTGGTGCCACTAACCCTGTTCAACGTCAGCCAGCTACACGTGGTGCCACTAACCCTGTTCAATGCCAGCCTGCTACACGTGGTGCCACTAACCCTGTTCAACGCCAGCCTGCTATACGTGGTGCCACTAACCCTGTTCAACGCCAGCCGGCTACACGTGGATGAGGGACCAGGACTACCCTGCTGACCAGTAGGTCACACATCCAGCACCTAGTTGCAAAGCACGAATGGCAGAGTCCACACCAGTGGTCGCACGGAGAGGTGTAAGAGGAAGATGCGGCTCAGTCCGGATGAATGCCGGGTCACATACACGGAGGTGACCTTAACACGTGGTGCCACTGAACCTGAACTACACAGGCCGGTGGGGCCATCCAACCTATGCCGGAGACACTCAGTGAATGGGCCGTGCTGACCGCTGCCTCAGGACTACACCACGGTCAGGTAGGTCACACATTTGGAACTGAGTCTCGATTACACCATGGCAGTGAACATTATTTAAGGCAGAGAACAATTCACAATACACCCTCCGATGTGGTGGCAACAAGTCTGTGCATGGCATCACAACCACACGTGTCTGTGGGCCTACGCGGACCACTGCCCTCGGCCTACGCTGCGCACAAGTGGGATCACAGATTTGGAACTGAACATCGGTAATTCAAAAGGCAGAATACATTTCTTTGCACGCACGGAGGGGCGTAAGAGGATGACACGTTGCAGTCCGGAGGGAACAGGATCAGCGTCACGGAGGTGATTGAACACTACCGACAACTGCCACTGTGTCACTAACTCTGTGCCTCGCGAGCCAATGACCCGTGGCTGTGGGCCACTGCTGACCGCTGCCTCCGGCATACACTGCAGTCCAGTAGGTCACAGAGCCTTGATTTGGCATTCTTGGAGTTCACATATGTGTACCGGCATCATCGGCAGACTGTATCCCCTCACAGCACCTGTGCCACTAAGTTTGTTCCCCGACATTCATGGACACTCACTGGTCGTACATTGGTGGCGTTTGAGTCTATGGACTAGGGGCTAGTTTTCATCCTCATGTAGCTGATCCCGAATTGTTGGTGCAAATGAGGGTTGCGCTTTCCACTCCTCCATTTGCTGCTTCCAGATAACATCAGACCTTCCGCATCATGCCCTGGAGGACACCTTCCACTGTCCCCCGAAACCCTCCGCAACATACACCTTGGACATTGATGGGGACCCGCTCAGGTCGCATGGCCCATCTGACTGCACCGCAAGTCACCGTCCCGTGGCTGGGTGCCTGTGCTGGCCACAGTGCATCCGGGGCCACTAACTCTGTGATGCTCAGGCCTGGGACCCCTTCTTCTGAGACATTGACTGGCCTCTGTAGCGATGGTCTTGGGGTCATCAACACCATGTGTCTGTGGCCCTGCGCTGTCCACCTCCTCCGGCCCCAACTGCGGGCCACCAGGGCCCACACATGGCATCGAGTCTTGACCGGCCCAGACGTCGCATCACCGCAGGAGGCACACGCCACCATCGCAAGGACCACCTCCAACCGCAATCTGCCAGAGTCGAAACGGTGGTCTTGACAGACCTACGGAGTTGCTCAGACCTGTCGTGGATGCCATCATCGGCCTGATACCCTGCTCAGCACTCCAGGTGCCAGTGACTCAGTGCACCGCAAGCCATTGTCCATTATGGATTGAGGTTTGTGCTGTTGTGAGGTTGCGCAGCAATGTCACCTCATGCAGTGGGAAGACCTGGGACCATGAGGAGGAGGATGTGTCAAGTGTGCAGACGGGAGAAGGCACAGACAATGGGAGGGCAGGTGGCAACAGCCCCAAGGCAGGAATGCAGACTGGTGGCGGTAGTCAAGCTACACACCCGGATCTAATACTGGGTATTGCGCTGTGGACTGCGGATGCAACTGTCACCTCAGGCAGTGTGGGAGACCTGGGACGTTGATGAGGAAGTTGATGCAGGTGTAACACACCCCACTGCATCTGCATCAGGACTAACCCGAAGGGACACAATCCTAGCAATTTCTTCACATGAGCGCGCTCTTCTCTAGTGCCCCTACCTCAGTGCACTGCAACTCACGGAACCTCCAGACTGAATATTGGGTGACCTCTGTCCTTACTCCGGATCCCTCCATTTGACTCTGTTATGCTGGTGTTTTCTGTTTCCATTACACTAGTGTCCACTGTTCAGGTTGTTGGCAGCACCAAGCACTCCGTGCGGGCTGGCTTATACTCACCCCACACACATCCAGCACAGGCGTCACTGTACATGTGGCCCTGCCAATAAAGGGGCCGGGCGCACGTGCCCATAGCCAGTTCAACATGATATGTGCATGTGTCTCTGTGGAGGTGTGGGTCTCCTTTGTGGGGTGTAGGTGGTCCCTGAAGGGTATTGGACACCCACGTATGTGTTCTAGTTCGCATTCCATGGGTTCGGCAACACCCTCACCTGTTGGGCCACCTCCTTTTGGCATTCTGCCACCTGGCATTGGGGTGCCATGTGTGGGTGGGTGAAGTGTTGTGAGGCAGCCGTGATTGCGGGTGCTTCATGCTGTGTCGTCTGTTGCAGGGGCTGGGTTCTCCTCTGAGTAGCTTGTCTGCCCTGGTCCTGGTGGTGGGTTGTGTGGGATGTCCATGGGCTGTTGTAGGGCATCGGTGTTGGGGGTGTGGTGTTCGTCTCGGGCATCACTGGTGGGTTGTCTGTTCTGACCTGCTGGAGGTGTTGTTTGTCCCTCTGCATTGTGAAGGGGAGGTGCATGTTGGCATTGTGTTGGCGCCTTGTTCTTGTCGACATGCAGACTGTGTGACAATGTACATTGTGACTGTTTGGGCGGTGGTGGCTATTTGAGTTGGGACAGTGTACATTCGGCCTACATGGCTGATGTGGGGTTGTAGGGGTAGATGTGCATCTCACAGTTCCCTGCTCTGTCCAATGTGATTGTTCTGTTTCTGCGCCTGGGTGGACCCAGTTTTGTCCCCTGTTCTGCAGTGTGGGTGTTGCACTTTGTGCCACATTGTCATGGTATGTGCTGTGATTGCTATGTGTGTGTGCTGCAGTGTGCCATGGGGATGGGGGACATGTCCCTGGGTAATTGTGGGTGTGCAGTGTGTTACACCTCATTGTGCATGTGTGGCATTGTGCCCATCACCCCCCGTCCCTCCAGTCCCTGTTGGATCCTCACCCTGTTGTTGTTGTGTCAGGTCCTCTTGAGCTGTGTCCGTACTCCCTACTCCTTGCACCCTCTCCTTACTGATGACTGTGGCCTGGGTTTCCTCCAGCTCCTCCTGTGGCGCTGGACTGCCACATCCTGTCGCCGTTGCTGCCTTCCTGTTGGCAGCGGGTTTGTACCTGGTTTAGGTTGTCACGTCCTGCCGGCGCCTCTTGGCCTCCTGGATTGGCCTCCTGGGCACTCCGACTGCATTCCAGGTGGTCTGCTTGTGGGTCAGTTTTTGGTAGTGTTCTGTCGCCTCTGTGGCCTTGGTCTTGTTTTCCTGCGGTCTGCACCCCGTCTTCCTCTCCCTTTTCTCCTTGGCCTTCCCCGAGCCAGTTGTTCCTTGCTGGTGGTCTGTGGGGGTTGTGGGGTTCACTTTGACCTCTGCGCTGGGTCAGGGTGCATCCATGTTGCTACGTGCTTTGGCTTGTTTCTGGTGTGTTGTTTCTGTGGTTTTTATGGTGCAATTTCCCGCCAGACGCGTGGGATTTGCAGGCCTGAGGCTGCTTTTCGCTACTTTTTGTACCGCGATTGGCCTTATCGCATGATTTCTCGCGTTCGCGTTTCGCATTTTTTGGGCGTGGCGTTGATTTTCACGCTGACATTTGACGCGTTATCTGGTGACTATCGCATGGTACCACCTTGTTGTGAATTCCACGTTGACACGGGGTTATTTTCCCGTGATAGGCTGCGATATTGAAAGTTGCGTTACGCTACTCTTGCGGTAGTTATCACACGTTCTTGTGAATATACCCCATAGTTGTTTAAAATATCGTTTTTAATTATTGTTATGTATTTCAGTATATATTTTAAATTGTTTCTGATGCAATATTTTGTTTAATTATTGTTTATATTTCTTACTATATTAGTAAAATTTTTAGTAGTTATGAAATCTACTTTAATTAAATGTTGTGTTTTTAGTTCCTTAGCCGGTTGTGGGCTTATAGGGGTATAGGGTGGGAAGTAATTTAATTATTATAAATTAATGAATATATTTTATTTAATATTATATATTTAATTGATATTTAATTATGTTAATTGTGCTATTTTTTTTATATAAATGTTTTACGCAGGTTGTGGGGCTTATAGGGGTAAAAGGTGGGAAGTAATTTATTATTAATTAATTATTAATTAGTTGTTAAATACTAGTAATTATTTAATTGTAAATTAATTATTTTAATTGTGTTATGCATTAGGTGGGGGTTTTGGGGTTTACAGGATTAAAGGGTGGGACGTTAATTTTAATGAATTTATATTTAGTTTGTAATAAATAATATTTGTTTAATTGATAATTTATTATGTTATTTGTGCATTTACATTTTTTTTAATTTTAGATGTGAGTTGTGGGTTTTGTAAGGGTATGGGGTGGGGAGTAAATTAATTTTAAGTAAAATATAATTATTTTTAAAGTAATAATGATTAATTTGAGAATTTATTATGTTAATTGTGTAAATAATTTTCTGTTAAATGTTTTTGTGTTTTGGGGGTATACTGTGCAAAATACATTAATTAAAATTAATTAATAATTAATTAATGAAAATTGGTTTGATTAATATTTATATTGTATATAACTTTTTGTTTTAGTTAAGTTTTAGGTGCAGGCTGTGAGTTTTGTGTGGTTAAAGGGTGGGAAGTAACTACATTAAATTTATGTAATAAATCTTTTTTGTTAATAAATACTTTCTAAATAAAAATGTTTATTTGTATGAAAATTATTTTTGTATTTTATTTATAATAATATTCTTGGGTATTTGTGATATGGTAAATAATGAAAAATCAGCGATAAAATGTTGTCATTTTCCTTAAAACCTTAAAAGCTTTACATTCTCAGTTATTAACATACAAGAGTATACAAGAGTATGTAGCATACAGTTAACAAATTCTGAATGTTAGTTGATTAATGTTCCACTGTACAATCAAAGGGTTAAATTCCAGGCTTGATTCTAAAATGACAGAAAATCTCACTTGAATTTCGTGTAAGGTAAAGTTTTTAACATGTCGGGGTGATAGCTAGCTGTTCTGTTTTTAATGCCCGCTCATGAAAGTTAAGAAACTTTGTCAATTGACATTTCATTAGAGTGTTAGTCGGGTCCAGACCTGCTATTATAGCCGATCTGCAGGTCCTTATTCTTCTGGTGTTCAGCGAATTCTTTAATAAAGTGACTCGTGCTGTGCGAAGTTTGGGACATATGCAGATTAAGTGGATGAAGTCCTCTTTGTTGCTACCGCAGAGTCGGCATTCTGTCGGCCCTTTATGGACCCAGGTTGGCTAGTCTGCGATGGAAGGTATTTTGCTGAAGCGAAGGTCAATCAGTTGTTGTTTTCGATAGATCGAGAATGTAATGTTTAGGTATGGTGCCAGCGCGAGGATCTTGTAGTTATTTATCACAATACGAGCGTGCGTTCTCTTGCTGAAGATGTTTTTGTCAATTAACAAGGAATTAAATTTTGCAGACTTGTTTATAGCTTGTTTGAAGGATGGATAAATCAAGTTAGTGTTCCAAAGCAAGCCTGTGCAAGTTGTTATTAATGCTTTTTGAAGGTATTGATTGTATGGTGATTTTTTTCGTTTTCTAATTCCGCCCACAGAGCTTTGTTCAACACGGAGTCTGCTTTGTTTTGTTTCAGTCGGTACCATAGCTTAATAGTTGCATACATCCTCCCTAGTGTTTCATTTATTAAGCCAAATTCGAGTCTAACCTGTGCTGGGGATGCGTACTGATGTATCTGGAAAACCTTTTTGTATGTTGAGACCAGTAATTTGTTCAAAAGTTCAGAGTCTTTACCGTGTAGCGCAATACTGGCGTATGTTAGTGTTGGAATCATTTTGGCCGTTTTCACTGCGAGCAAAGGTTTGTACGATGGCCCCTTCAGTTTTTTTGCTAGGGTCCTAAAGGCAAACATTAGTAAATTTGTTCTCTGTGGCATGTAAGCTTTCTGCTCCCGATGGTTCTGCCTATTGTCCATGTAAAAACCCAGATATTTGTAGTTAGATACTTCCTCTAGCAGGTTACCCTCAAGTTGTATGTTCTGCTTGGCCATTGCGTAGTTACTGATTAGCATTGTCTTGCTTTTCGATGTATTAATTTCTAGTCTATTAGCCGTTATATATTCCAACATGCCTGAGAGTGACCTGCGGAGGCCGATCTTGGTTAGACTCATTAGGACTACATCATCTGCGTATGAGAGGTGCGATAACGTTCCCAGTTGAGGTGGATGGGAGTTGATCTTGTGGAGCTGGTGGGCCAGATCCGCCATGAACAGATTAAAAAGGTGCCGAGCCAGCACGCATCCTTGTTTCAGTCCTTTAGTGGTAATCACCTTTTTTGTTAATCTTGAACCATCTCCCAGCTTTGCTCTTATCCATGTGTTGGAATAAAGAAGCAGTATTCCTCTGAAAATTCTCTTGGGAATTTTCCAAGCTTTCAGCTTTTCCCATAGGAGATGACGATCTACACTATCAAATGCAGCCTTAAGGTCTATGAAGCAAAGGTGCAGTTGTTGTTTTTTCCTTTTATACTTGTCTGCAATTAAGGAAAGTGTAAGAATGTTTGTGATTGTCCCAATTCCTTGTCTGAAACATGTTTGGTTGACGAGAATCAAATTGAGCTTGTTTGACCAGATAGTCAGGTCTTCCAGGATCAGGGAGGCATAGTACTTTGCATCTACGTCCAGTAATGCGATTAACCTGTAATTTGCCAGACATGTTCTATCCCCACCTGTGTAGATTGGTGAGATTATTGAACCTTGCCAGCTCAAAGGAATTTGATTTACATTTTTGGCTTCTTTAAACAGATCCATTAGTCTCCTACTCCAGAAGGATGGGGCATGCTTGAAGTCGCTTGAGGAATGCCATAAGGTCCTGGTGCCCCGTTTCCTCGTCCTTTCAGTATTATTCTGTTTACAACATCTGTTACATAGGCGGGCCTGTCTGATCTTGCCTTTGAGAAGCGAGCACTGGTCTCAGTGCCATTCCTTAGTGTTTCGTCCGCTGGCAGCGGTGTAGTTACAAGTCGATGCTTAGTGCTGTCTTTTTCCTGTCTGGAGGCAATATCATTTTCCTTAAATTCCAGTTGGTCCTGATGATTTACGCGCTCTTCTTCCTTGCCAGCTAGGGGTTCCAGGGCTGCAGTTACATTTGTGATATGTATTTAACATTGTAATATGTTTTTATTTTAAAAACTTTCTTAATATTAAATATATTTTTTTTTATTCAACATATTTACATTTTGATGTATTTAGTTTTTTAAAAATAATTTCATTTTGTTCCAGATATTTTATTTGCTTTAATGTTGCACTGACTAGAGTAGAAATAGTAAATTTTGTCGCCTGTGCAGGGATTTACAGAAGCTCCCATTTCTCTATGAGAGCTTGTGCTGCGGCCTGTTTCAGACCGCCGCACAAGATTCCATAGGGAAATGGGAGTTTGCAACTGCACCATGTGCGGTCGCATTGTAATACGGTGTTCGGAACCACCGACCTACGATCAGTTGATTCCCACACTGAGACGGTGTTGGTCGTCGGTGAGAGGCAACTCCGACCGACATCATAATTAGGGCCTTTGTCTACTCTTGTATAAATTGTAGTGGGAATAGTATATGTATTAATTTAACATTTTGTAGTTTACTTTATATTGTTTAAATTTATATTAATATGTTTTTGCTTATTTAAAATTATAATATTTATAATTATTAATGTTTTTAATATTTTATTTATTTTTAGTAAATTTAAATTTTTTATTTTGTTTAATTATTTTATTGTATTTAAAATGGTTTGTTTTTAAATAAAATTATCCTATTGGATATATGTATATATATTTATTTTTTCTATAATGACATTTAAAAAAGTTTTACATTATAATATAAATTAAAAATATTAATTTAATATTATTAAATTAGATATATGTAAATATATATATATATATGTTTTACATTTTTGAAAATAATTGTTATATTTTTCAAAAAAATTATTAAACACATTTTATTTTTATTATATTAGAATTAATATTTAATTAATGTTTGCAATTCAAATTTATATATATTTAAAAATCGATATTTTAGACAACTATATTAGTGACAAATATATTTATTTTGGATATTTTTGTAATTTCAAATATAAGTATAGGAATTCGATATTTTTGACATAGATATTTTTGACTCTATATGTTCGTATGTAGATATTTTGGTAATCGATATTTTGTCAGTGAACCCTGAAAGGGCCGGCAGGGATGCATGTATACAAGTTGAGTACAGAGTTCCTAAAATAATCCGAAATGGAAACAGAAAAGGAAGTAGGGTGGGAGAGGTCTGAGCAAGCAGATCGGGGGGAATCTGATTGCTCAGAAGCAAGAGCCCTCACAAACCCAGATGGGTGTCATGCTTTATCATCGGGCAGCTACTCGTTGGGCTGGCGCTGCAATTGCCAACAGGCCTCTCAAGGGGGCTTCTTGCTAAGACTCTGTGATGAAGTGGAAGAGGAGGTGCTATGTGTGTAGATTGGTGTAAGTGTGGTATATAAATAACTAAGAGAGACCCTGGAAGTTTTAATACGTGGGACCTCTTGTTATAAATAAAAACAAAGGGTGGCTGTGTTGGAGACAACAATCCGGTACAGCTCACAAGAAAGTGAGAATGTCGGTCAAAATATTTCATGCCATGGAAAGTCCCTGAGGATCTCGCCATTTCGCCAGGACTATGTAACCTAATCTACCAAAGATTGGGGTTATAGTAGTGGTAATTAGGAACAATACCCAATCTCAAAAAGTCACCCTCAAAGTGTAGGGTATACCTTATGATATCTAAAATCTGACCCAATCTGAGTAAGTAAAGTTGCAACCTACCCCTCTCTGCCACCCTGGAGGGATGAAGCCACTGTCTCCCACTGTTGCCTTTTGAACTGGGCCCGCATGGGTCCGTTCCTCTTGACACCACAGCAATGGACCTTCCGGACAGTATCCAAGATTTGAACCATATGCAGAGTGGAATGCAAGGAAGAGGGGGATTGTTTGCCTGTGCCTTTGTCAAAAGTTTTTTCCCAGCACCCACCACCTCAAGTTGGATAAAGAAATGGAATCACTAACCATCCAAGATTCGTAGTTTTGCCAGGAAAAGGAGAGCATATCTAAAGCCCAGGTCTCTGACCCTCCTCTTGACTTCAGTGAAAGAGGACTGTTGATGCTGAATTGCTAGGTCATAGTCCAGAAAGAACATCACATTTGGATTGTCTCATATTAAAGAGTCTTTGCTCCTGGCTGCTTTCAGTATGGCGTCCGTGTCTTGGTAGTTCAGTATCTGGGCCATCATGGGCCCTGGGGGGAGTGCCCAGGGCGGGCATCGTGCTTTGACCCTGTGGGCCTGCTCAATAACAAAATAGGATGAGAGGGAGCCTGTGGCTATTTCACCTGTTAGCAAATCCTCCAGGAAAGTAGTTGGTTGTCTCCGTCTGACCCTTCAGGTAGACCAATAATACGGATATTATTGCTACGCGAACACCAGATTGCATTCTTCAGCCTGTCTTCGCAATGCACACCCGCTCCATAATAGATTGTGTTTGTTTTGACAGATATTGTGTAAGAGGAAGTAATTCTTTGGTGTTGACCTGTTCCGACAGCTTGTGTTGGTATTCTCAAAGGAGAGCAAGATCAATGGTCTGGGTGTCAAAGGCCATGTGGGAATCCGCTATTGCTGCTAGAATCATTCCCAGTTTATCTGGGGCACCTCTATCTCTTGAAAGTGGGTCTGCAGCAATGAGGAAACAGCAACTGAATCCATGGCGTGGGGTTCACAGGAACACAAAGAGGTTGAAGCTTGTGATGATTGATCTAGGGTTCCGGGACCTTTATCTGCATGGGGTCTGCAGGCCTCTTTTTGTTTGCCTATTAGTCAGGAGAAGGCTGAGGGGGGGCAAGAAGATGTACCGGCATAAGATGGTTCAAGCACCAGCAGCTGCACAGTCCAAAGGCCTGTCTCACCCAACAAGGGCATAGTGGCCATACAGGCCATAGTGGGGGCATGAGCAGCCTAGAGGTCAGAGAGTCCTAGCTCACTGCATGAGATCGAAAGGCCAGAGAGGGGGAGCTAGCAAAGCCTTATATAGAATAGGAAGCACCAGTACTCAGGCTTGTGCATCCTTCGGGTTGTGGAGTAAGTGATTGTGGTGATGGCCACAATTGAACCATTTATCCATGACCCCCTTCAATAAACGGTAGTGTGGGGTTTCCCAAATATCCACTGTGGCTGGCCACTCCAGGGCGGTCCAGCTGAATCCCTCAGCACTGATGAAAGTAGACCTCTGTTAGTCAGACTGCGGTGGAAGCCGAATGCTGCTTCAAGCGCCATTTTCTTGCTCTTCTGCAGCTTCCTGGGACTGTTGGCATCAGTGCCATGCATCAGGCCTTCCGATCGGACCATAGAAGAGCAAAGGTTGAGCAGGGTATCAGAGCTTAGCTACACCATGGCTGCCAAGTTTGGCATTCAGGCCACTCCTCGCCCACAATGTAAATAGCTTTTCGGGGCAAGTCACTGTAGGTACAAGCCCCTATCACCACAGGAACTGTTCCTGTAGTGATAGGGGCTTTGCCTTATTTACAAAGCGATACCAAAGGGGATGATGGACGGAGCGCTAGAGCAAATCAAACACTCACCCCCAGTCAACTGATCTGGGTTTAATCCATCATCATTCTTTAGCTCACTCCACCACCCCAGTTCAGACATGGCCATATGCAAATCAGTCTGACCCTGTGCCTCATGGGAACAGTCCAGCCCGAACTGCCAAGCCATGTCTTCCCTGGACCGGAAACAAGCATCCTGGGACCGGTTTCGGGTTCATAACCCTCATCAGCCAGGCTATCTTGAATCCAGTGGCAAAGTGAGCAAGGGACCCATGTCTGGGCATACGCTGCCAACTTAGGGCGAACAAAGCGATACCAAAGGGGATGATGGACGGAGCGCTAGAGCAAATCAAACACTCACCCCCAGTCAACTGATCTGGGTTTAATCCATCATCATTCTTTAGCTCACTCCACCACCCCAGTTCAGACATGGCCAAATGCAAATCAGTCTGACCCTGTGCCTCATGGGAACAGTCCAGCCCGAACTGCCAAGCCATGTCTTCCCTGGACCGGAAACAAGCATCCTGGGACCGGTTTCGGGTTCATAACCCTCATCAGCCAGGCTATCTTGAATCCAGTGGCAAAGTGAGCAAGGGACCCACATCTGGGCATACCCTGCCAACTTAGGGCGAACAAAGCGATACCAAAGGGGATGATGGACGGAGCGCTAGAGCAAATCAAACACTCGTCCCCAGTCAACTGATCTGGGTTTAATCCATCATCATTCTTTAGCTCGCTCCACCACCCCAGTTCAGACATGGCCATATGCAAATCAGTCTGACCCTGTGCCTCATGGGAACAGTCCAGCCCGAACTGCCAAGCCATGTCTTCCCTGGACCGGAAACTAGCATCCTGGGACCGGTTTCGGGTTCATAACCCTCATCAGCCAGGCTATCTTGAATCCAGTGGCAAAGTGAGCAAGGGACCCACGTCTGGGCATACCCTGCCAACTTAGGGCGAACAAAGCGATACCAAAGGGGATGATGGACGGAGCGCTAGAGCAAATCAAACACTCACCCCCAGTCAACTGATCTGGTTTTAATCCATCATCATTCTTTAGCTCACTCCACCACCCCAGTTCAGACATGGCCATATGCAAATCAGTCTGACCCTGTGCCTCATGGGAACAGTCCAGCCCGAACTGCCAAGCCATGTCTTCCCTGGACCCGAAACAAGCATCCTGGGACCGGTTTCGGGTTCATAACCCTCATCAGCCAGGCTATCTTGAATCCAGTGGCAAAGTGAGCAAGGGACCCACGTCTGGGCATACCCTGCCAACTTAGGGCGAACAAAGCGTTAAGCCACTTAACGTGGCTTAACACTGCCTTGTAAATAAGGCACCCTTTTACGCTATACTTTGCATGAAAGGGGTGGGCACTGGGTGGTGCGGTAGGCGTTCCACCACAACACCCATTGATTTTGGCGCTGCCCCATATTTACAAGGGTGGCATAAATATGGGGCAGCGCCACAATTAAGTCCAGGGAAAACCTGGTCTTAACATGGCAAAACGAGGAGAAATGTTTAATTTCTCCTCGTTTTTGCTGTTTCTATGTGTGCTGCATTCTGCAACAGCAAAACATTATGAATGATTGTATATGTGCAGGAAGGTGTCCCTTCCTGCACATAAACAATCATAAAAAATGACGATTTGCAACTTCTATGTGTGCTGCACATTGCAGCACACATAGAAGTTTCAAATCGCCATTCTTGATTATTGTTTGTGTGCAGGAAGGGACACCTTCCTGCACATAAACAATCATTCCCTCAACTCAGGCACCTGCGTTGGAGCTAGGCAACTGAATTTAGCGCCAGCGCAGGGAGAAACGCAGGGGTGCACCATAATATTGTAAATACGGTGCATCCCTGCTTTTTTAAAGTGACTGAGTACTACGTTAGCTATTTTGGAGCTAAACCACGCTCCGCCACTTTTGTTGTAAACTTTCCCCTAAATACTTTAATATATCACTTTTAAAGACCTGGCACCCTACCTTGTGCTCTACAAGGCCTCCTTATGGGTGTCTTATTTAATGTTTAAACGAAGGGTTCTTTCCTGTCAAAAAGGGTTATTTTTACATATATGACTGCAGGTTTAAAAGCTGCAGTAATAAGGCTACACGGACATACTGTAAAGGCATGTTGTCTTTGTTATTCTGGTAGATAGCACAATAAATGTTGCAGTCCACACATTACGTCTAACTTCCCATGCCATTGGTTTATTTTCCTGCACCATATACTATGGCCTTACTTTATAGTTAAATATATTAATTGGGGATTAGCCATTTTTACAATGTTTTAAAGGTATGAGCACATAAAATGGGTCCTCGACAGCAGTGCCCCATTGTGCAGAGTCCAGAACCAAGCAATACAAGTAAGCAAACATTTGGGTAACCACAGAAATAGAGGCACGTTCTCACACATAGTATAATGGAATTTCACAATTCAATCCCAAACTTTTCTGGAAAATTATTCAATGTCTCACAACTCAATTTTCATAGATTTTCTAAGCTATTTGTAAAATCTTCAGGAGGGCATACCCTCCAGTATAGCTGAGGCTGAAAAGATAAATGGCTCTGCCTGCGAAAAACTTCACATTTTGTCATGTTCTTCCTTGTACTATTTAACAGATGCATTTAGTTATATAATGGCAAGATTTTTCAGTTATTGAAATTGTAATATAGATCTTCTTCACCTGCTTGCTAGGGCGGTGCATTGCACGGAGACTTCAGTGCAATGGAGACGATGATTGTGGCGATATGTCAGATGAAAAGAATTGTAAAAAGGTTTATCGAACCTGCACCAATGAGATGGAGCAATACTGGGCAATAGAAAATCTTGCCAGTGGGTAAGTGTCATTAGAGTTAAGCAGTCATAAGATAGAAGAATTGCTAAGTAGGACAATTTATTCACAGATTATATATGGTTGTAAACATTGAATTAAGGGTTTCCTCCATTATTTGTATGTATGTGTGTCTGTGTTTACACTCACGCGCACATAAACATATGTTAACATATTGAAGAATGGAAGGGGAAGAGTTTGAGAAATCAAAGGTCAACAAATAAAGTAAATGAACAATTTAATAACAACTGCATAGTCATTACAATGATTTCGACGCACTACTTTAATGTGATTCGATTGAATTGCATATTTGTTCTGTTCTGTCATTTCAGATTAAATATCTTCACCAATGAATATAAAGGACTAGTATTAGATCACAGGTATTATGCTGGTGGGTGTTCACCAAATTATATCCTTGACACCAGATTTCGAAAACCTTACAATGTAGACAGCTACCTCCCACAAGTAAGTATACGAACACGTTACCACTGTTGAAGGTGTTTGCTTGCTTATTGTAAGGGAATATGGTGGTTGTGTGTTCACTCAATAGAATGTGCTATTCACAACTAGAAATGGATAGGCACAGTTCATTATAATCACAGATCACTAGTTCCACCAGAAAGTGGAGTCAGCCTTCAGAACATTTGTAGTTTGGTAATAATGCCCAAATACACTCTGCAGGTGGACTATAAAAAGGCGGTCTTCCGTGCCATGCAGATTCAAAAACGGCTCAACGTTTCTGAAGGAAATGTTCCTACTGGTTGAGATACTCACAGACAGGTTGTTTCAGCCGTTCTGATTTAAGCAACACTTTCTACCAAGTAGGAGTGGTATCTGCTGACAGCCATTCAGAATGACTCTGGCACCAGAAACATAGACAGTCCATTGCAGTGTGAGTGGGCTAACGATATTGCAGGAGTCATTGGGGCCTGCTGTTGGATACTCCCTGCTAATGCCCACAATATTTCTTTATGGACATGCAGAAGCAAATCTATGTAGTTTTGAACGACTCAGTGATTAGCTACGGCTCTTATCTGCAGACATACAAAATAAAACAATTTTGATCATCTCCAGTTCTTAAGAAACCAAAGCTTTGGACATGCACGTTGGCCAATGGAGTAAGCCCCGCTCCTCACCCAAAGAAATCCATCACAGCCCAAAATGAACATTTACAAGCATAAATGCATGGCCACCGGTTGTTTCTGGAATTTTCCAGTTTCACCCGTACTCTACCAACTCTCAGTCGGGCACCTGCCCTTTTAGGTGCAATATTATTTTATGTACACAGAGAAATATAGCAACCAAGTGGCGGCTTGTTTCTGTAAAACAAAAAAAACAAATGGCCCTAATGCCCTGGGGGTTTCCTTCTAGCGGGTATTTTGCAGTGTTTCTTACTTGGAACCACCAGACCTTTTCTTGTGGGCTAGAGTGAGACAAATGTACTTTGGATTGGAAGGAATAGTGCAGTCTTTCTGGCAAAGTGATGAGCAGGTCAAATGTTCCTGAAGGTGGAGCTGATCTGCTGATGGAATCCTGGTGCTTCACCTACCTTTAAATGAGGCAGGCGAGCAACGAGTTGGTAAATGATGTGCTAAGTCTTTCTCCCCCATTTCAACAGAGACCCACGTAGTTTTGTGCACCATCCATAACTTCAGATTTCAGCAAGGATCTCATGACCAGGCATTGAGTGGCATAATAAATAACTAGAAGGGCTCATTTAGTTTCCCCCTTGTTCTGCACCTGTGCCTCTTATGTTTACCACTTTACTCTTTTGTAAGATTTTTAAATTAATCTTTACGTTTTCGCATATTGTACCTTTTTATACTTATTTTCTATCATTTCAAATTGTGAAAGCTGACCAATGTCCCTTTGTGTGATATCAAGTTATGGCAATATGGATGCTGTTTTAGCCGTATGAATAGGTTGAAATGATGTCAATAAGGTGGGGAGTTAATTTCTGCAGTGGTGAATCTAGATCATAATACTGGGATTGAACACTGCAAACACAGCTGTGCCAGCTGAGACAACAGAGGACATTCTTCCATTGTAAACGTAGAAACTGGAAATGGACATGTGAAGATATTCAACCCTTTTGTGTCTTATGTATGAAATTGGGCTGTTAGTTGCCAAGAATATTGGTCCTTCAAAAGTAGTAAGAGCACAAGTTCCATCTATTGGGAACCAAGTATCTCCTTACAGCATTAATATAGTCAGGGTACAGAGGCAGAGCAGTCGAACACCTACTCAGGGGAGGTGGTGTGGGCTAGTACTCAAGTCCCTAGGCCCGCAACAAACAACACTCAATAAATCATTGTCCAGCCAGTGCTTTTACACATAAAAAGGAAAAGCACTTTATTATTTACACACTATTCAATGCACATTAATTTACAAATATATACAAGTTGGTAGGTGGGTATTCCTATGGTGACATCCTCTATCAGTATACATCCACTAAGCTCTGAACCCTTAAGTTATAATACGCGTCCACCTTTGCTGAACACAATACAGTGGGGTGTAGTTATAAAAATAGGCTTTCTCGTGTGATTACCACAAGGATAAAAGCTGAAATATGTTTTTAGAACCCAATGCAACAACATAAAACCCTCTCAGTATGGTTCCATAAAAGCAGAAGTCTGTCAGGATAATACAATGCCAAAACATTAAGGGGGATATTCTCAAGAACGTGCGATAAACATCGCCAAAATAGGTTAATGCAAGTTTTCATATCGCCATCTATCGTGGGAAAATAACTCCGTGTTAACGTCGTATTTTCAACACGGCGGTAACATGCGATAGTCTCCCGATAACGCGTCAAATGTCCGCGATAACATTACAGGGACGGCGATGAAAATCCAAACCCGAACGCGAAAAAAGTTGCGATGGGCCCAACCGCGATACGACAATCAGCGAAAAGCAAAAAGCAGCGCCAGGCCTGCAAATCACACACGTCAGGCGGGAAAAATCACTACAAAAGCAGACAAACAAAAACCAAACTACAGCGAAGCACAATGGAGGCAGCCGGAGCAGGTACAGAGGACGGCCAAAACCCCACAAGCACCCCGGATGAGCAGCCTGGGACCTCGGGGACAGGGAAGGGCAAGGACAAGGACAAGAAGAAGAGGAAGACGCGGTTCAGTCCGCAGGAAAACAGGATCCTGATCACGGAGGTTATAGAACACACCTCCACTGTGTCATTGCCAACAAAAAATGCAACATGGCAGTCCATCCTGGACAAGGTGTATGCAGTCGGAGTGCTGAGGAGGACAATGGAAGAGCTCAAGAGGCGCTGGAATGATGTGAAGCGCAAGACCAAGCAGAAACTTGCCAACAACCAGAAGGCAGCAATGCAGACTGGAGGTGGGAGTCCAGCGCCATAGGAGGAGCTGGATGAGATGAAGGAAATGGTGTCCACAGACATCAGTAGGGAGACGGTGGCAGGAGTTGGGGGACCGGACACTGCTCAACATGACCTGACACAACAGCAACAGGGTGAGTAACGACCAGGGAGTGGGGGGACGGGGGGATATGGGCACAATGGCACACATGCACAATTAAGTACAGCACAGTGCACACCCACAATGACTCTGGATCATGTCCCTGATCCCCTTGGCACACTGCAGCACACCTAGAAACAGCAAGTAGGCCCCCGTCGACTATGTGCCCAGAGGGGGCCCTTCCCACACATCACCAATCTCACAAGCAACCCATGCACATGTGCCAAACCCAGCAAAGCGGCGTGTCTGTGAGCCACACTGACAATGCAAGTGACACTGCATGACGATTAGCATGGCTGCAGTCCGATCATCATGACATGGTGCATGCCACCACACTGAGGTGGCTGAGTGTGGACCACATCCGTAAAGGAGCAGGTCACATTCTGACACATCCACCTGCACAAACAACCCCTGACGTCAACAACACATCTGCGGACAAACCATGCCCCAGAGTCCCAATGCCCACCAAGACCCAAATTCACCCAAGTCTGCAACATCTCAGTACTGTATGGGCACAGAAGTCAAAGGCACACCGCCTGAAAGGGACAAGGGGCAGCAAAATCAGAGCTGCAGGGGCGACTCTCCCAAAATGCAGCACACACACATGACATTCAGAGCACATCAGCATTGACAACAATGTGGTACAAACTGCAACACGTTTACAACAGGACAGAGGACACAACAGGTGCCAGTTGTGTGTATAAACTGGCCAAGCACATTTGGCATAGCAGGGAAATGTGAGATGTCAATGTACAAGTACAAACACATATCCGTGATGTTGACGAAATGTCCACTGTCCCGCATCAAATAGGCAGCTCCTCTTAAACAGTCACAATGTACATTGTCATGCAGTCTGCATGTGAACTTGTACAATGCGTCAACATACATGTGAACACAATGTAACACTGCATCTCCCCTTCACATTGCAGGGGGAGCATCAACACCTCCTGCAGAGCAGCCCCAACAACTCTTCACTGATGACGATGAGGACATCCCCAACATCGACACGGAAGCCCTCCAAATCCTCATTGACAGCTTCGGCACCCCACCTCCAGGAGCAGGGCAGCCCAACTGCATCGAGGAGACCCCACCCCCTGCACAGACCACACAGCAGGAAGCACCTACCACCCCGGCTGTCTCCCAGGACCCCCACGAACAACACATGGCCTTCCAACGCCATGTGTTAGAGGTCCAGGAGAAGATGGCTGATCAGGTGTGGGTGGGGTTCGACCTCATGGCAGCCAAACTTGATGCCATACATGGGTGTCTGATTCCCATCAGGGACCACTTACAGTCCCTAACGGACACCCACAGTCCGCTCCATGCTCTCCAACGATCCATGGCTGATATCGCTGGAGTCATGATACTGAGACAAGAACAACTGTCCAGTCAGAGTGGCTCCAGCGATGTCAGCCGGGAGTTGGGACACATGCGGGGGCTCATGGAGAACATGGAGCGGATGACGGCGGAAAGAATGGCTGCCACGGCTGCACACCAGCGAGATGTGGCTGGGACCTTCCATGCCCTGCAGCACATCATCATGGCATTGCTGCCTTAAGGCCTTGCGCAGATGAATGCTGCTGCTGCTTCTACATCCACATCTCTGCCCCTTGATGTGTCAGTGCCTCACAGTGCGGCAGGCAATCCACCTCCGGCCCCTGTGGTGTCAGTGGCACACAGTGCAGCAGGCAATCCACCTCCGGCCCCTGTGGTGTCAGTGGCACACAGTGCGGCAGGCAATCCACCTCCGGCCCCTGTGGTGTCAGTGGCACACAGTGTGGCAGGCAATCCACCTCCGGCCCCCGATGTGTCAGTGGCACACAGTGCGGCCGACATTCCACCACCACCCACGTGTGAGGCACATGTGACATCAGAGGACGAAGATGCGGGTGAATCAACCTTACTGGTAAGGAGGAGGCAGTAGCATTTATCTCCGCCATATGTTTCTGCTTGGTTCTGCCCTTGGCATCATCACCTTCCACTGTCCCCGGATACACTCTACGACACTCACCTTGGACCTGGACATGGACTGCCATTTACTGTTTGGTTACCAATGACACAGCGATCAGACTGCGGCCTGAACTCTTCCTCTTCCGATGTACTTGTCATTCCCTGAAGGACTCTGGCTGGCCCTCCACGGGCCAATAATGTGAAGTGGGGTTTGCATGGCCCTGTACTGCTCCAGCTGCAACACTCCACTGGATGTGAATTAAACATTCAGAATCGCACAGATGTTTCATGTCTTTGATCATTCAAGTATGGGAGTATGGATGAATGTAGGGTCAGTGATTCCCCCTTATGTCCATGTTGCTCATTTCGTGGGACTTGAGTCACAGGGTGCAACATTGCCGATTGCGGTCCGGGTGGCGTAGACACTACAACAGAGACACAAGCATCAGTTACTTCCTTGTCCAGCCCAGAACTGAAGCATGCCCAGAGCCCCGGGCTCATTGTTCCCACCCCTACGCTGGCCTGTCATACGCCAGGCCAGTCCACTCCGCTTACGCTCAGAGGGGGGACGACAAAGCTACATGTCCCAGGTCTTCCCTGTAGTGATCTGCTGATCACTGGTCTAGTTGTCAGCATGCCACAGCCACTCCCAGAGGGCTGGTTAACACCCACACCACACCCATCCAGCACAGGCGTCACAGGACATGTGACCCTGCCAATAAAGGGGCCTAGCACATCACATTCCCCACTGCCGGAGATGACATGATGGTGTCCGCACCACGAGACCCAATCATAAAGGGTCCATGACTTGTGGCGCACTGGGTTAGTGGCACCCGATGCACTGCGGCCGGCACGGGCCTACCGCCACGTGACGATGACTTGCGGTGCACTGAGTTGGTGGCACCCGATGCACTGCGGCCGGCACAGGCCTACTGCCATGTGACGATGACTTGCGGTGCACTGAGTTGGTGGCACCCGATGCACTGCGGCTGGCACGGGCCTACCGCCACGTGACAATGACTTGCGGTGCACTGAGTTGGTGGCACCTGATGCACTGCAGCCAGCAAGGGCCTACCGCCACATGACGATGACTTGCGGTGCACTGAGTTGGTGGCACCCGATGCACTGTGGCCGGCACGGGCCTACCGCCACGTGACGATGACTTGCGGTGTGCAGGGTTAGTGGCACCCGCTGCACTGCGGCTGGCAGGGGCCTACCGCCACGTAACGATGACTTGCGGTGCACAGGGTTAGTGGCACCTGAAGAGCTGAGCGGGTGTGCAGCCTGCGATGATGTGTTGGCCTCGATGCGGCGTCCAAGACTCAAATTGAACAGTGTGCCCTGCTGGACCGCAGTGTACGCGCAGGCAGCAGTCAGCACACACATGGCTTCACGGTGCGGTGCCGCAGGGTGCGCTGGGGGCCTGTGGCATGGAAACCAGCGACAGGCTGAGGAGGTTGCACCGGCACGTGGAGGGCCCTCTTGGAGACACGCTGGTGGCGGCAGGTGAGCATTAAGGCCTGGGTGCGCAGGGGCGGCCAGTCATCGCTGGGCAGCGGACCGGTCTGGGGACCAGGGCTGGGGTGCAGCAGGTGCACAGGATCGCGCTGGCACCACCGGTCAAGGCGGACTCGTGGCTGGGTGGGGGTAGCCGCCCTTGCTGACACGACCCTGCATGCGATGATCGTGATGTGCGCTGGTTGGTTTGGGACGTAGCCACCTCGTCTCCAGTGTGAATGTAACCGTTGAAGGTGGTCGGCCACGTGTGTGTAGGCCTATGGACAGGTTGTGGCGGAGACTGAGACACATGCAGTAGTCACTTTGGTGGTGGATTTGTGACGTGTGCATTCCCACAGTTGTGAGTTGGAGGATTGTGGAGTTGAGGTGTGTTGCGTGTTCAGTTGGTACTTGCCGATGGGCAGTGCATTTCCATTGGGGCAAGCTTCAAAGCGCTGGTTGGTGGCGGACTTGCGGACATGTGGAAATCATGCACACTGCCTGGGGAGTTTGCGACGACATTAGTGTTCAGGCCACGGTGGTCCACTTTTGTATGCACAGTGATGGCATGCGTGTGGTTGCTGTTGTGGTGATTGTGTGCAGTGTTGGCAGGGGGCACAAGTCATACACGTGTGCTGTGAATTGCCCCCAACACGTGCGTGACGCCAGCTGTGGCGTAGTTCCCTTGCGTGACCTCAAGATGTTCCTGCGCAGTGTGGGGGGAGTGAGGGGCAGGGGTATCGAGCTGACACACACCGTGATGCTTTCAGGTATGATGAGTCCTGCATGATGTGACCGTAACAGCAGTTCGTGTGGTCGTTACCTTCCTCTTCATTCCTACGACGGTTACGGCCACACGAACTTCTGTTACGGTCTTCTCAAGCATGGTTTGTCATGCCTGTGAGCATTCCGGTTTGTTCAAGTGCAGTACACTGTACCAGATTAGGCATGTGACTATACGGAAGTTTGACCATTGTCACCATTTCTCCCACAGGTTTCTGAAGACACGTTGCCCTGTTGAAGTTCCCCGCTGGGAATGGAATAGCGTTGGCTGAGCTTTTCGTTTTGCTTGTTTGTGTATTTGTAATAAAGTTCTGTTTTTACACTACTGTTGACTACTGGACTTCATGACCTGGCGCAACCACATTTCGGTTACTAGGGTCTTGGGTCTGGGGCACGGAGGTGTCTAGCACGGCTGGCGTTGGGGTTGGTTGCGCAGGTACACTACGAATTGGAACTATCGTGTGGTGTGGATACAGGGGCCCGCCGTTGCTTTTATGGACATGCAGCCACGACATATGTGAGGGAGTTTGATGGGGCTGGCTGTGAGACTCCTCCGACTCCGGCAGTTGTTGGTTGCAAGGTACCAGGGGCCAACAGGTGCAGCACAGCCAGGGCTTTGTCTGCGGGGGATTTAGGTTGTCCGCTGTGTTGGTACCGTCAGCCTGTGGGCAATGTGGGTCAGGATGCAGTGGATGGTTGTCCTTTTGAGCCTGTGTTGGCCAATGGCTTCCTCTGGCGTTGAGTCTCTGGTGCTGGTGCTGGTGCGTTTTAGGGTCGTCCGCTGTCCTGCACTGCCTAGGTGGTAATCTGGGGGGGGTGGTCCGGGGGGGGCCTGGGAGTGGTGTCGGTGGGTGTTGTGGCCCTCTTGGTTCTCTGAGCTGCCCTCTGGGCTGGGCTCCCTTTCATACTGCAGGTAGTCGTCCTGCTTAACACCAGCAAAAGGCAGGTGTTAAATCCCTGCTACTAACGCGCCTTATCGCCTGTTCTTGGTTCGCATCGCAGATCTGGCTGGTCGTTGAGAATATCGCGAAGTGGTGTTTTCGTATGTTTTTGCATGGGAATGCCTACTCTGCATATCATTAGCGTTAGTTGTCGCACTCATCCGTGGCAATGTTTTTTGCGGCAGCTATCGCTGGTAAACTGGCGATATCGGCAGTTTGCACCAGCTTGAGAATAGGGCGATAAATCTATCGCCACTTTTGCGGCGCTAAAGTGCCGATAAATCGGCGATGAGTCCTTGAGAATATGCCCCTAAAATTGCTCCTGATGATACCCTCTCGCAATGACCTTTATTCATACATGCAGTGATTCATTGTTAACTTCATTATTGGCATTAAAGCATTTTACCATTCAATATACAATCTGCAGGAGCCTATTTTTCTAATTTTACACAAGCTGCAAAACAGTCTTGACCCAACAACTAGGAACCTGTGCGCTAGAGCCATAAGGCTAAAAGCCCAAATCCAGGAATACTTCAAGCAATGTCGTAACTCTCCTCGGCTCATTAATACAATGTCATGTGGGAGGTTGAATGACTTTCACATTTTTAAATGAAGGTTCATCCGGAGGGTACTGCACTCCGGGTAGCCCCCAGAACAAGGTTGGAATTGCTGGTGGTGCCTTGATCCTTTCTCTCCAACCCAGTGGGCTTATGGGGAAAGCCGCTTTTCTTTGCAACCATGTGCTGCAGGAAAAGGGTTTTTCTCCTAGTTTTTCTTTTTTTTAGGGTCTGCATGCCTCTGTCCATCCTATGGGTCACCAGTAATGTGGCCTCCAGAAGGGGCTGCTTGGGAGACTTAAGCTGGCTCCCTGCCTCACCAACATTGTCCTTTGATGGCCTAGGAGCTGGCAGTTTGTTTTCCACCCATGGTCAGAGCAGATGGATTCCTGTGCACAGATTTACAGAATCATCACGCAGCACAGTGCAGCAGCCACAAATGCTGCGTGACAAGGAGAGAGTAGGAGAGCGCCATATTTACAGAAATATGGTGCTCTTCTCCCCTCTCCCTAGCACCGGCGCTGAAATGTGCTGCTGTGCGCCATTTACACACCTTTGCACCATAGCGCAAGGGTGTCTACATGAGACTAGCATAGGTTTTGTACTGGAAGATTACCTTTCCAGTACAAAATTTAATGTTTAGACTAACCTTAAAACTTTTCCCAACTTGCATGTATGCTGTACAGTGCAGCACACATGCAAAGTTGGAAAAGAAAGGAGAAATGAAATCATTTCTCCATGATAGCGACTGGTTGAATTGGGCGCTATTTTCTGATGCTAAACCTTGTCTACCCTTCTAAGTAAATAGTGCTTAACGTCAGAAACCTTGGGTGCCAATGTACCACCCATCGTACACCCCCTTGGTGCTAATTATTGCAAAGCAGCGCTATGTGCTGCTTTGCACTGCTCTCAAGTGATTATGTAGCACTAAACGAGCTTAGCGGCAGAAAGTAAATTAGTAAAAAAAGATTTATCATCAGATTGCATCACTTTTTTAATGCAAACACAACGCTAAAACTTAGTAAATATACTCCCTGTTGTGCAGCACCTCCCTGCTCCTCACAGGCATGGGCATGGAGCTCTGGCTTCCCTCAGAGCGGATTCTTCTGGAGCACAGGGCACTGATTTAGTTGTCTTTGGTCCATGGAACACTCATGGACCTCAGATTGACTACAGCATAAAGGCAAAACTGTATAGTATCACATGAATAGTGGTACCCTAGAAAAACATTGCTTGAGCCTTATGTTTCATGCTTCCACTGCCTCTGGCCTTCTTCCAAGACCAAACACCACCACCTATTAACAACTCTGGTTTACACAAACCATCTACCTTTACACCAAATAGTAGTATGATTCCTCGTGAAGTGTTGACTTTCGAGCAAGCAGTGTTGAAAGATCTGAATAGCATGACAACCACTGCTCCATTCCATAACTTATCCTGTGACGAAACTACTGCCATTAAAACCTTATTGAGTGACGCCAATATCACCATTAAACAGGCAGATAAAGGCGGGGCAATAGTGATTATGTCCACATTGGACTACGATATGGAATGCCATAGACAATTGAGTGACAGGAGATATTACACTCCTATAAAATAAGATCCTACTCCGAGATTGAGGAGAATTATTTCTACTTTGGTTTTCACTGCAGAATCACAAGGGTGGATCACCAAGAAGGAAGCTGATTTCCTGGTAATAAAAGAACCTATAACCCCTTACTTCTACTGTCTTCCTAAAATCCACAAGAACACTATCCCGGTCCCGGGGCGTCCCATCGTGTCAGGGATCGGCTCTATCTTGGAACCTTTGTCCAAGTTTGTTGACCACTATATACAACCATTGGTCAGGGCAACTCCCTCTTTCATTAGGGACACTACAGATGTCCTACGTCTGCTCGAGGGCACTCAATATCCAGAATCAGTAGACCTACTGGTCACACTGGATGTTGAGGCCCTGTATACTAATATCCCTCAAAGGGCTACACTTGAGGTGATTCAAGATGCATTGGTCAGCAGTGATGGAACTCACTGACACCAGTGGCCTTCATACTGGAATGTGCCACTTTAGCGCTTACAGAGAATTTCTTTGAATATGACACCCAACTATATCATCAAACACAGGGCACTTCGATGGGTAGTACGTTCGCGCCGAGTCTGGCATGTATGTACATGTCAGCATTCGAGGAAAGAGAGATTTTTAGTCCCAGAAATCCATATATGACCAATGTGCTCATGTGGAAAAGATTTATCGATGACATCTTGATCCTGTGGAAAGGAGAACGAACTATATGTGATGAGTTCTGCACATGGATCAATACCTTGAACCCTTATCTGAGATTTACAAGCACTATCTCTGAGACAGAAATTCCCTTTCTTGACTTATTGGTCAGATTAGAGGGTGATAAAATCTCCACCACCCTCTATCGTAAGCCGACCGATAGGAACAGCCTCCTACTTTTTAGTAGCCATCATCCTAGGGCCCTGAGACAGAACTTACCCTTTGGACAGTTCCTTCGTGTTAGAAGGAACTGCAGCACGTTAACTGACTACAAAAAGGAGTCTGACACACTTAAGAAAGACCTTCTCCAGCGGGAATACCCTAGACAGGTTATTGACACCGCGTGCAAAAGAGCTCAAAACAATAATCATGAGATCCTGTTGGAAGACAGAATTAGAGAACCTGACACGACCATCACGTGTGTTACCACATATACTCCCGACTCTAACCGGATAAAGAAAATAATCCGCAAACATTGGGATATCCTAAACACAGGAACTCTTAACTTATCTACACCAAGGTTTGTGTTCAAACGAACTAGTAACATCAAGGATATGTTAATCCACACAAGACCGAAGAAACAACAGAGCAAAGTGCAAAGAACTTTGTGGGATTTACCCCCGGTCATGGGGCATTACCCGTGCGGTTCTTGCTCTGTTTGTCACCTCACTAAAGTCACTAAAGAAATGAGGTTTCCCAATGGGTTCAGCTGGAAGATGACTACACACACAAATTGCAACACCAATAATTGCATATACATACTGAAGTGCAAGTGTGAATTGCTTTATATCGGCATGACTTCGAGGCCGGTTAAAATCCGGATAATGGAACATAGGAGCAACTTTAGGTGCCTGAAGAACAACACCAAAATGACCACTCATTTCAAAGAGGCACAACATTCGCCTGACTCATTTGAATGGGGTGTATTAGAGACACACCCGGGGACATCCCAGAATGCACTGCTTCGGATGGAACAACGGTGGGTCCTACGATTGGCTACTGACCAGTCAGGGCTCAATGAAAATATCCCTTGGAGTCTCTTGACTTGATCGATATTATGAATTCAGCGATATTTCCACCTACACTGGGACATCCCAGTAACATATAAACAACTGCGGTTGGTTGTAGTATGCAATACGGCATATATCACACATAGGGGTCCTCCCCTTGGCCTGACCATCTGCATACAACTTGTACGAACCAGCTCGTGTTTGCAGGAGTGCACCCTTATTTACCAAACCATAGCTGGTTGTAATGCACTTTTGGGTACCAGCATATCCAGTTATAAATTTAAAAATAACCCAAAATCGAATAGGTCGGTATTTACAGGATTACACCCTTGTTATTTTACCAAACCTTAGCTGGTTGTAATGCACTCTGGGGTACCAGCATATCTAGCTATTAAATTATAAAACCCTATCACCCTACCCCTCTCCTCTTCCCACCCCATCCTCCATGTGCTTATATGAGCACCGTCAATGGGTCATTACATGCCTTTGGTGGCATAGAGTAGCAACATCGAACTCGCACTCATTACCATCACTGTTGTGGGGAATGCGGCAATCCTTTGGTTACAGCAGATGCGGTTCAGATAGTCCGCGGTGCATGAGGGTCACCCAAGATGGCGCCCGCCATCTGGCTCGCGCTCTAGTTGTGGTTTGGAACGGCGGTAGATGAATCGGAAGTCCCGCCCCCCGCCGCCAGCCGAGCGCGGGGACTTACACGCGATTACCTGACAATTGGGTACACTGCCCGGACCGGCTGCGTGAGGGTAGGACGTCCGCCGCCTTGTTCCAGATTAACCGTGAGTGATGCGAGTCTGCTTCTTAGCCTTACCCGTGCTCAGGCTCCTTACACTACCGGCACCTTTCCGGTGCCGTGGGTTGGAGCTTGGTTGATGTGGCGATACTTGTGGCCCCATGTGCTCCTCTCCCGGCCAGCACACATTTTGGAGTAATGGCCCTGTAGGTAGTACTGGTTCCTGTCTCTCCCGCATTTGACTCCTTGTTCCGACCTTTTTAACACGGGGTTAGTTTAAACACTGTCGAGATGCCTGTTGGAGCACCGGCTGTGTGGTCCCGTCATGTTTTCTGCACGCAAACCCCGTCCCCACCTCGGTGAGTGTCGGGGACACGGGCTGGCGCGCTGACTTGGGTCCCAGCCACGCTGCACAGTCCCTGGGCACTATAAGCATTTAGTGTGCCCCTTATTGGATTACAGGCACAGCTACTTGGAGAGCTACATACAGGGCAGTCCTGCTGGGTGCCCTCGTGCATTGGTTGGCTTGCTCCACCTCCAGGCTATTGTACCTGGGATATGTCGTTTCTTTTCAATATTTTTGAACATTACTATTCATTTTTTTCCCACTTACTAGGACACTACACATTAGTGTCTACACCAGCCGGTACTGATGCCGCGCATCCTTGACCCTAATGGGGTGAGTTTTTAGATGATTGCTCTTTTTAGCTGCTTAGTTTGAATACGCATTACCGGTTGTTATGATACTGAGAGCGCACATCATGCATGCCACGAGTCACATGTGTTCAGCATGCTTGAGCCGCATCAATAACACCATGTGGTGCTCTTGTTTTTCTTGTTTTTCATTTCGAACAGAATATCGTGACATTTAACGTTAATGTTGTTGTTCTGTTTTTCTTTGCAGGTTGTGTTTTTTTGATCTACAGGTACCACTTTTTAGGGTGCTGTAACGGTGGTCACTATTTTATTTCACTTTATTGTTGACCACTACCAAAAAGTGTAGGTAGATCATCGTTGGTCCTGAAGAATTGCCATTTAATATATTGTTGGGCAAGAAACATGTTGACCTTTTTACAAGCGCATAATCTCGACATCCTTAGAGTGGAGATACGCGTCTTGTTTTCTTTTTAACCAGGGTAGGGGCAACGTTTAATAATAAAATTATTTTGAGTGGACCACCTCCCCTTTTTTACTTCCCTACACATCCATATCACCTACACTGTTTTAGAGCCCTCACACGCACTTCACCCACCGGCATATGGAATAAAGATCTCCGCCAAGAAGGCCCCATCGCGGGTGCCGATCGGGGATTGCAGCGCCGACCCGATAAGGAGCAGACCCGATGATGAAGCATGACACCTAGCAGGCTGGGTGTGTGAGGGTCTTTTTCCAAGAGGAGAGGATTCTTCTCCCCACTTTTTACAACTCCACACCTCCACGTGGAGCTCTTGAAAAAAACACTTTCTCCTGCTTTTAACATTAGGAACTGCATACCAATTGTGTAAAGGGTTGCATCCAAACCAGAATATGGTGGAGAGAGTAATTGGTTGGGTCACACATCTGACTAACGAATTCAAAGAAAGGGGGTCATTTCCTTCACTTCTGTCATAAGCACACAAAGAAGAATGTTGCCATAATTTCGAATTTGGGTGTTATTTAGTAAGGCATTGATAGTAAAAAAACACATTTATATAAAGAAGTGTGTAAAAGTGACTATTGCAATATGTCCGTGGACCAATGAGAACTCATGTTTTCCGTCAAGCAAATTATTTGAGTTTGAATGTTTCGTATGCATGAAGAATACAACTTTCAGTTCATATATTACCTTCCTGTAGAGAAGTTCAAGCACAGTCCAGTTAAATAGCATTGCTGTTTTTGTAATGAAGCGTAGCTTCCTGATAAACCTATCCTATCCTTTATAAATGACCAAGTTCTCCACCCTAGTCAAAACTACTCATATACACCTAATCAATGCTTCTTGGAGATGTTAAAACAAAAATATGCATGTAAAATAACAGCAGCAAACACACTGTTCAGTATACCACATACAGTGAGATGAGGAACAGTCACAGTTGTGAAGAAATCCTGTTGATGCGCCACTATTAAAAACATTGATGATGTGTAACCATTATAATCACTTTGAGTATTCACATGTTGATGGGACAGAGAAAAGAACTATAATATGTGGCCTAGCAAGGAACTTAATAAATAATTAGTTCACGATTCAGTAATTGTGTCGCAGTATCTTTGAAGGAAAAGTCCTGCTCTTTATGGGCCCTTGGCCCTCGACCTTGGATTTCAGGTTACAGTTAAATAGTAATTTCTTAGGAGTCAATGATGAGATTTTGATATGAGTTTAAAGGGTTCTATTCAATATCTTTTTGTATTTCTTTATTAATTATCAATGAATTATAAAAAAAAAATACAGAACTTAAAGCATAAAGCATGTTCCATATAGGTAATTGCCTAAATCCCTATTTTAATCTTAAAACAAGAAAAGTATCTTGAACCCATAAAGAATTTTAAATCAAGAGGTGAAAGTATAAAGCTTTAAGCAATTCAAGTAGCACTTCTCATGAAGAGAAGTTCAGAAAATTCAGTGGAGTCTCAGAAATTATAGCATAGATTCTGGTAAGGGAAAATGAATGCGTTTTAGCAAATAGCTCAACAAAGAACTTAGAAACGTCTGCTCAGAGCATAGAGCTTCAAAGAACCTGGGTGACTGTGTGAAGAAAAGCTCCATACTTTAGTCTAGGAGCACTCACTGATATACCATTTTGATATCTGTAACTAATGCATTTGTTGCTATAGTCCAGTTTCATCCACCAATGGGGGCAGAAAGCCGTCATGGGAACAGAAAGCTTCCACTGTCTACGTTGTCTTGAAACAAAGACTTACAGAATATTAAGTGGTAAATACAACATTTCTGCCAACATTGTACAAGTCATGGTTTGGTTTCTACTGGTTAGCAAAACAGTTCATGACTAGGTCCATCATTCTTTAATGAAATCATCCCTTTCTCACATATTTTAACTTACAAATCTTATTTATAAAGAAGCATTTAGATAACATTTTAACTACATAATTTAGTACACTATTGTATTCTATGAGAAATATCTCCATGGGAAGTTCAAACCTAACTTTTTTAATTATATCATGTCAGTTCAACACATTTTATCATTGAACTCTTCTTGTCTTCACATTACTAAGAAGGTTGACTAATGTTTAGTAAAAATTAAAAAAAGAAACTGCATTCAGAAGCATTACTAACTTAACATGCCTTGCTATAAAAGCATAGTGCTCCCATTTGCCGTTTAAAAATGTGGCTTCAAGTTTTTAGGCCTTCAGGATACTTCTACACATTATTTTGTTTTATTAAAAGCGTTTTAACATATGTATTCTGTGGCAAAGCAGATACACATTTAGCAGGCACAGGCACTGGTAAGGCAGACTGACCAGCTACTTAGAGATGATTGACTAGTAATAAGAGAAAAGGAACCCATGTTTGAAGATAGTGCCTACTAAGATGACTCAGTATGACCGATGATAAAAAAAACAGCTTCCTCAGTGACCAATTACTGGAAGCATGATCATTATTTAAGGATAGCGATTCACTATACTGTTTCAGGATAATACAGATCCTTGTTCAGTCATTCGAGGCAACACCTTAGAGATCAGCAATATGTGGTAGTGATCAATATGAGTCAAAGAAGGATCGCTATCCAAACAAATATGTGAGTACTGATTCAGAGTTACTCACAGACAAGGCAACAGTATATAAGTGATTTGGCAAAATCAGTGATGCATGAATGGTCTTTTGATTAGTCAAAAGAGCCTCCATGCTGCAGTACACTCTGATATGCAAGACTCATTCCTTAATGGCCTAGCAACTGCTAAGAGAGAGTTGTTACAATGTGGACATAATACTGAAATAGTGTTATGCAAACTATGTGACTTCACCTGTTAACAAAGTAGCTTGTGCTCTGCATTCACTTATATCCTTTGGCAGATATGCATTCAAGCCTGCACAATAGATCTAGAGTGGGCCACCACTTAAACATCCCAGACTGTTGTAATCAGAAACAATGGAATTAGTTGCAAACGTATCCTCCATTAGCATGCTACTGAAGAATAAAACTGGACTAGACTACCCAACTAGACTACCTTCTCTCACAAAACTACCTTGCGCCTCTGGTAAAAGTAATTAATCCTGACACTTGGACCCTATTCAATGTCCTCTTCCACACACTCACAAGAAAGATGTGTGGAATACGACGTGATCCTCGAGCTCAAAATCCTGAGGTCCAAATACCACCTATATTTAAAAAAAAAAAAAAAAAAATACAATGGAGGAACAATATATTTGTAAGGGAACAGGTTCACCTTAGTGTAAGGGTTTCACTAAAGCTAAGGGAACGAGAGATGTTTAGTTTTAGGATGAAGGAATGAGAAATAAGAGTAAGTAAGTGTTAGACTTGTCAGCCTTAGGGTGGGCTGCCACCCAACATTTTACTTTCCTCCTCCATTTCTTCTGATTTTGGCTTTGCCGTCCTTGGGACTCGGCACAATTTATCGCTGCTAACCAGTGCTAAAGTGCTTGTGCTCTCTCCTCTAAACATGGTAATATTGGCTTATCCCCAATTGGCACATTTAATTTACTTATACATCCCCAATACAGTGGCACTACCTGTGCCTGAGGCCTGTAAAGTAAATGCTACTAGTGCGCCTGCAGCATTGATTGTGCCACCCACTTAAGTAGCCCTTTAAACATGTCTCAGGCCTGCCTTTGCAGAGTCTGTGTGTGCAGTTTTAAGACTGCGATTTCAACCTGGCAAAATAAACTTTTTGTCAGACCCATACCTTCCTTTTTAAGACATATAAGTCACCCCTAGGGAAGACCCTGAACAGCACAGGGGCAGGGTTCAATGTATTTGAAAAGTAGGAAATGTACTTTTACATTTCCAGGTAGTGAAAAACTCTTACATTCGTTTTTTACTACTTCAAGGCCTATTTCTCCCATAGGGTAACATTGGACTTGCCTTATTACATTTTTTAAGTGTTATTTCCAAATGGGGAGAGATAATCAGTTAATGTTTAATGTCTCTGGAATCCTAATTTAAAATCCTAACTTGTGATGAAGTTGGATTTTAAATTACAATTCTGAAAATGCCACTTTTAGAAAGTTTTCATTCTTTTGCCTTAGCCATATGGTCCCTGCAGCCTGTCTCTGGTCACATGACTGGGTGTAGTTGAGAGTTTGGATTTGTGTATTCCTCCTAGACAGCCACACACAATGGGAACTTAGGTGTGACTGGATGGGCCATCAGTGATCTCAGGATGGGAGAGAGGTGCTGGGCACTTGAATAGACTGTATCCTGTCTCCACATAAATGTCACTTCAGCCATCTTGGAGCCAGGGCAGGGAAGGCAGGGAATTCCTTGCACTTCAAAGCCACTGTTTAGAAGTTTCTTCCACCTTCCAGAACCAGGGCACCAGAGTAAAAAAGACGGACCTCAGACACCACAACTTCAGTACACTTCTGGACCTGTAGACAGGAAGGACGACTGCTGTGCTGCTGAAGGACTGCCACTCTGCTGGATTGCACCCTGCTGTACACTTGCTTTGCTGTTCTGACCTGCTGTTTACTGCCCCCAAGCCTGGGTGAGTAGTACTGGACCTGCATCTCTTGAATCCAGAACCCAGAATGACTACAGGGACACAACAGGCTTCCAACAACCTTGCAACTGCACCTGGACTCTGCCATCTGTGAGTCTATCCTGCCTGGACCCTTGTAAGTGGGCCTAACGTGCTCTGCCAGTCTGTGGACCCAGCAGAAAGGACGTTTCTCTTCTGCTGCATGGTGCAACCTTGAGCAGAACCAACGCATCTCCGCTACTGTGTGGATTGGACCAGTCACAAAGACTCACATCAAAGCTGCAGCCCACATCGCCTTTGGAACTTCCACAAGGCGACGCATCCTCGGTGCCAGCCCTTGCATCTCTCGTCAACAGCTGCCTTGACGATGACACCGGATTTCGCATCGCAGCCTCGCAGCTCTTCAGAACTGACTTATCACCCTCGCTGGGGGTTACATCCATGACACCGGACAGTTGGCTGGCCTCCTGATCTGATGCTTCAGGGACACAACAGGCTTCCAACAACCTTGCAACTGCATCTGGACTCTGCCATCTGTGAGTCTACCCTGCCTGGACCCTTGTAAGTGGGCCTAACGTGCTCTGCCAGTCTGTGGACCCAGCGGAAAGGACGTTTCTCTTCTGCTGCATGGTGCAACCCTGAACAGAACCAACGCATCTTTGCTACTGTGTGGATTGGACCAGTCACAAAGACTCACATCACAGCTGCAGCCCACATCGCCTTAGGAACTTCCACTAGGCGGCGCATCCTCGGTGCAGGCCCTTTCATCTCTTGTCAACAGCTGCCGATGACACCGGATTTCGCATCGCAGCCTCGCAGCTCTTCAGAACTGACTCATCACTCTCGCTGGAGGTTACATCCATGACACCGGACTTCGAATCACAAGCCCCGTGGACAGGATCCTCGATGTGAATGCAAAAGGATCTCACACTGCAGCCTCGCCGCATCTCAGAATCAACCCATCTCCTCGGCTGCGCAACACATCTTCAACGCAGATCCACACAACGCTCCGCAAACCAGGACCGAAGGTACTTTTGTTCAGCAGGCCTAACTGGGTCCTTGCAGCCGGCCAGCGTTCCATCACGGTCGGCCTGAACTTGTTACATTGTCTTGGTCCGATGCTACCGGATATCCACAGTTGATATGTTTTCCCTAAAAACTTTTAAAATTCAATATCTATGGTTCTACTAATTGGAATTTGTAGTTTTGGTCTTGTTTTACTTATTAAATTAAGCTCTATGGGGCCTGTTAGACCTGGCATCATTGGCTTGGTTGCCCCTGTATTTTTGCCTTTGCCTCCTGTGTTTTTGCTGTGTGTTGGACTTTGTTTTGCTGGTCTAGTTGCTTTGGGCACTTTGCCACTGCTGTTCAGTACCAAGTGCAAGTGCTCCCTTTGTAAATTATTGCTATGGATTGGTGATTCCATGATTGGCATATTTGATTTACTAGTCAGTGCCTAGTACAGGGCACTGTGTGTGCCCAGGGCCTGTAAATCAAATGCTGCTAGTGGGCTGCAGCACTGATTGTGCCACCCACATACGCAGCCTGTAAATGTAACTCAGGCCTGCCCTTGCAGAGCCTCTGTGCAGTCTGGTACTGCCATGTCGACCTGGCAAGTACACCCACTTGCCAGGCCCTAACCTTCCCTTTTCTTACATGTTAGTTACCCCTAAGGTAGGCCCTGTGGGCAGGGTGCAGTGTATGTGAAAGGTAGGACATGCCCTGGTGTGTGTGGCATGTCCCACTATTGCAAGGCTACCTGTTCCCATGGGATAGAATGGGGAGTTTGCTTATAACATCTTATAAACATAACTGCCCCTGGGAACAAAGTAGGAAAATAAAGTTTAGTATGCCTGATCTCAAAATGTTAAAATGCATCTTTTAGTGAGGGTGATTTTTACATTCTGTGTTTGAAAATACCACTTTTAGAAAGTAGGTATTTTCTTGCTTAGCCATCCAGTGTGCCTCTGCCAGGATGTGTATTGCTGTCTGGCTTTGAAGTGACAGCGGCTGGGGATGTGCAGTGGCTCCAGAGAGTCTGGATGAGTTAGGGCTGGGCTGAATAGACCTGGACTGCATTTAGAGTAGGGGGAGGAGATTTCCTTTCACCTGAATGGGCCTGGTCTGCCTTCCACAATGCTGTCTCCACCGCCTGCCAGGAAGCTGCACCAGAGAGGACAGAACTGGTTTTGACTGAGCACAGGGCTTCTCTGCCACCAGAGAACAAAGGATTTTGCTGTATAAATATTGGGGACCAGGCCCCAGAACTTTAGATCACTTTTGGACTTCAAGAGGAACATCTGCCAAGGAGAAGAGCTGGAGAAACTGGAGGGGGAGTACTGCCCCTTTGCTGTGTGCTGTCTGGGGTTGGCATGCAGTGGCTGCTTCTGCCAAGGAGAGGAACTGTGCATGCATCCTGCTTGAGAAAGTATCTTTAAGGTCTTGAAGTGGAGTTTGCCCCCTGTTCAAGAGGTCTCAGGAACAGCAGAGACCTCACCATCCTTTTGGGCACTATCCCTGGTTCTGCTGGTTCCAGTCGCCACATAAGAAAAGGGCAACCAACTCTGTCACCAAGTCCGTCGCAGGATTCTGTGTCCTGCAGGCACCGCAGAGAGCACGGCCTTAATTCGCAACACAACCCTGGTCTCACCAACTCCATCAATAAGCCGCTGCTTGCACCGCGTCCTGTGGGCACCGCACTCCGCACCGCTTCGCTACACGCTGCACAGACGTCACCGACTCCGTCTCTGCCCGGCTCAACCATCAACCGGCTCTGTCGCCGCACAGTGACCTGCCAGCACTGCATCAAGCACCGCCTCACCCTGCAACGCAAGCCTTGGTCTCACCGACCCCGTCAACGAACCGCTGCCTGCACCGAGCAGTGAGGACAACACATGCTGCAACGCTTCCATCTCACATTCCAACCGTGATGGTTGCCCCTGACCGGCTCGTACCATCATGTCAGCCGCAACAAGAAAGGTACTGTGTCCGAGTCTGTCGATGCTTTAGCTAACCCGTACCGATGCGGTTGGCTGGATTTGTTAGCCTCTGTTGTGTTCAGTATCGCGGTAGCCCCCAAAGGAGCTACTGAGTCGGAGGAACTGTGTTTTCACGTTATTTTTGCAATTTAAAGGATATTGTATGTTGTAATTTTGTCGTTTTTTGTCTTGTTTGGTTTAGATAAAGTTTTGCTTATTTTTCTAAACTGGTGTGGTGTCCATTTGTAGTGTTTTCACTGTGTTACTGTATGCATGCACAAATGCTTTACACACTGCCTCTGAGATAAGCCTGTCTGCTCGTGCCAAGCTACCAAGGGGGTGAACAGGGGTTATTTTAGGAGTGTATCCCCCTTACCCTGACTAGGAAGAAGGGTCCGTACTTGGTCAAAGGTACCTACCTCGGCCAACTAGAGACCCCCATTTCTAACAGGGCCTATTTACAAATTTGTAATGCAGTGCAGCTCACCAAGTCACCTTGCTGCACTGCACTGCATGACAGTGTTAAAGATTGCAGGAATCGCTGTTAGCATGAGCTGAAAGCCATTTTGTACTTGGGAGCCATTTTAGTTAGCCATGTGCTCGCCATGTGCTTTCTCCCTCTTCCAGAGTCTTGCACATGCTCAGAGAGGCCTAGCTGGTAGAATGCACCTGCTCCTAGTATAGAACTGTCAGGCTATTCTTACTCATGTAAGCAGTTTAGTCTCCCCTCCCACTTTGTGGAGCAAGCAAATTTTGTATACCCATATTAGTCAATAAGCATGCTTGTATGTGCTAGGACCTCCCCTTGATTTTATGCTGACTATATAACAAATGCATATATAAGGACCCTGTTCTCTGCACTCATTAGAATGCCTCCTACAGTGGCCTGCGGGTACCGTAAGATGCAATCTCCCTCATCTGAGGTTAATAAAACATGTTTTTTGATATTACAGCTTCTGTGCCAATCTCTTCTTTGTTGGTCTTAAGGACCAGATGTATCAGTGAACCCCTAAGAAGGTTTTTATTTCTACAAATGGCGCCCGAAAGTGGACCTCATCGGTGCAGCGGCTATCCAAGGGAGTGGTCTTGAAGGGAGACAGGAATCTACTGAGGAGTACAGGACAGGAATCTACTGAGGAGGTACCCTGCGCACGGAGATTGTTTGTCTTCCAGCCCAGTATATTTCTGGTCTTCCTGATCTGATCCTCCAAGTGTTTGCCGCTCCCGACTGAGAACTTCTTTGGCGTGAGTATTTTAAAATGACCGTTAGGTCACTCAGAACTTGGCAGTTGGAACCTGGACACCATTTGATTGGTAAGAGCCGTTTTGCGGCACTTGCTGTTGGTTTGATGCCTTTGATTGGTAAGGTAGTTTTAGTAACACTTACTGTGGCTTTGTTTGTATGATTGGCCAATTTTGGAATTTGTTTTGTAAGTTATATATGCATTGCAATTCATATAGGCAGGTAATGAGGAGATTTTTCTCTAACTTTGAAAACTTGAACGGCACACATTGTGTTAAGTGTCACTTGGAGTATAATATTATATATGCTATAATATTTTTGGCATGCCTGTTTCTAGCACACTTCGCAGACAGTGTTGCTGTTTTGGAGGTACCGATATGGATTTAGGAAGTACTTAGTTGACTCCCCTCAGAGGGGATACCTAAATAGGTTTACGTATAGTAAAAAGATATTTCTTCCTTGGTGACTAAGTACCCCATGGAACTAAATATGTACATAAAACGGATCCGGATCTGCGCACTTAGTAACATTCATAAGTGGTGATATGCAGAGCGCTTTTTGAGTGTTCTACCAGCCAAAACTGGCGAATTTGGTGTATTTTGGCTTCTTGACCATGGAACAGTTTTTTGGGCTACTTTTGAGAGCTCTTCTTGTAAATATGACTTACAATTAGTATTTACAAATAGGTTGGTCTTGCGTACACTTTGTAAGCAGTCCTAAGTGTTGATTTGTGGGTTAAATGTGTGTTTAAATGTCTATGTGGGGTTTGTGGTTTGACATTGGTAATACTTGTGTGAGTACTCTTTGTGAAAGAATGTCTAGCTTTAAGCGCGCTGTGTTGTGTACTCTGCGTGTATGACCCCCTTCTGTAACTGTCTGAATGAGCTCAATGAGTTTGTTTATGTTTTTTTGCTGTCATCATTCTGTTATGCAAAATGTCATTTAGTTACTTACATATTAAATAAAAATCCAGAAATGAATTATATAACATATGCTAAACAGCTGCATGTTACTATTAAATTGACAGAGTAAGATACTATACATGTGTGCAAATTGCCACAATGCTAAAGATAAAATTAGAATTCGTATTCAATAGGATTAAAATAGGCCTCATACAGAGGAAAAAAAAACGAAATTATGTGTTTTGTAATCAATAGACTAAAATACATGTTACAGCATTTTCCTTAAATACATTGTATTAGACATTAAAAGGCATGCACATCATATGAGTGAATTTGGTCGTTGCTGAACTAAATACACATTATAGAAAGATAGATTTGACTGCATTGAAATGCCTCAGTTTTTAAATAGACTGTGACATGCTTTTCTTTCAGCACCCGAGAAAAAGCTTTCCAACAGCTGTGTTTAAACTGACTAACTGAAAAGAAACTGTTTGACACAGCAAATGGGGATTTAACTCTGTCAGGGTATTTCAAATAATAAAGGGGTTTTTTCCTGAGAAAGGCGTGAAAATTCGACGCCTGCTGACAAACAACAGCTGCATAAATAGCATATGGCTATTCCTGATCACGGCCACAGACAGGAATGCTGAGTCAGCGAAATTTTAAGTCAGTGTAAAACTGGTATACGGGCCTGCATTATTTTAAAAGTTTCAAAAAACCAGTTTCATTATTTTGGATAACAGAGAACAAAATTGAAAGTAGGGATTTCCTTTCTTAATGCCTTTTTTACATAAGTACATCTGTGGTTCTGATGTTAAATGATAACTGTCCTTTTAAAAAGTGGTGCAGACTTTTCCTGTTTCAAGTAAAGGCTTCTGTGCTTAGGGTTATGAATGAATGTGTTTAAATATGATAGGCTACGAATGAAGCTTGCTTTTCAAATGTGGAATCATCAAAATGGTTGGTTTTGATTAAAAAAAAAAAATAATAATTATATGAAAAAAAATATATTGTTAAACATAAATGCTTTAAATTCGTTTTTTCATCTTTATAAAGCCTAATCATCATACTGTGAATTCCTAGTATCAAAGTTGGATTTAAGCAGTGCTGTACCGCAATAAGAAGGGAACTTAACTGTGAACTGTCACTTTACCCAGCCGTACAAAACTCATTTTTATAAGGGTATATCTTATACATTTCTGATTTCCCATTCCTGGGCTATCTAGAGAACACTCTGGGGGTTCCTATTATGCAAAAATATTGTAGGATATTCATTTTTAAGTGCCCCTACCACCAAAGTCGAAATTGAGCTAAATTCACAATTTTACAAGCAGTTCTACCACTCAAGGCAGTTTTAACGTGCTCTCAGGCTTCCATAAAGTATATGCAAGTATAAAACAAACAGCTGACCTACTGCACCCAACACACTGTACATAAATGAAAATAAGTATACAGAAACCAGCAGACGTTATTATCCTACCTTTAAATTGCTGGCAAACACACCGGACAGGACTGCCTTTTAGCTGTGATTCTCCAGAGTTGCTTTGCATTACGAAAACCGCATGGCAAGCCTTGCACAAACAAAATGAGCAGCTGCTGAACGGGTCAAAGGTTGGAGTTCTGCATTTAGCAACTTAGCAGGGTGAAGGGTAATGTTTGCTGGGACACTTCGACCTTCGAAAAGTGTTTGAAAGACGAGATGATAGCGCAAAAAGAGGAAGAGAAGCTTTGCTTCCTATTTTTGGCAAACACACGTTTAGCGCAATCATATGAAACAAAGGAAAACAGCCCTCAGTTGAGCATTGATCTGCCAGGTATCAAAATAATGGTTTTAGTTTAAAGAATACTGTGTAGGGGCTACGATAAGGAGGAAATGGATTTTAGTTTGCATTCATGCGCCCTCATGTTAATCTAGTACAATTGCTCAAGGAATTGATACATTTGTTGCTGACGCTTTCTACAGTACTCGATGTGCTTGAATCAGAGAATAGCCACTTTCTAAGATATCTCCTACAAGTTTGTTTGTGCCCAGTTGCTACAAATAGGGGTTGAAAGTGTTGACAGAAGTAAAACCTGTTTCAGGTTTTCCTACTGTCAAAATGGGGGAAGGAGGCTAGCTCCTCTACAAATTAAGGGTAGGCAAAATTATGTTTTCTCTCTTCTTTTTCTCACTTTTTTTTGAGTCTGTCTAAGCTGTCTAGGAAATGGCCATGTGATAGTTATTGGCTATTCTGTAATACTGTTTTAAAATTGTTAGAATTAATAAAATGATAAAATCTATGCTATGTTACTGCCCATCCTGTATGAAAGAATGAGTAGAACAGATTGATGTTCCCTTATTTGATCTTTAAGGAGAACTGTATAGTGGCGGTTTCTGTTCAAAAATCTCAGGTGGCAACACTATTATTGTTTATGTTATTCTCATGTTCTATACAGTTTTGCAAGGGCATTGCCAGTTTTTTATTAGCTAGTCTCTGTCAATAAGCTGACAGCCCTTATTAGAGCAGGAGATAGGGTTTTTTTTTCTTTTGAAAATGATGTTGCATAGTCCAGATCGTGAAAAGAGAATGCAGGAAAGACGCTCATGTGATCCTTAGCAAACATTTTGAAGGAAAATATTGTTTTATAGGAGTTTGTTTGTCATAACATGTTCTGCTGGAGAAAATGTACTCACTATGTTGAAGTTTAGTTCTTTTTGCAATAAGAATCCCTGTTAAATTAGCAGTTTTAGATTTTCCTGCTGCGCCTATAACATGAGAGCATGGTCCTAAGCATAACATGTAAGAGAAATTATTTTACAAGTGTCTGCAGTCCTGTACAAGTAATGTAAAATCTATGAGTAAAAGTGTAGAACATTTCCTTTTTCTTGAGGGTTCTTCAGATTGGTAATATAGGAATACACCAATGTAAGTATTTGGAGTATGTCTGTATTGTTTTTCTCTTTTCCTCAGAATTTAGTAAATGAACACAGACTTCCTTGGCTGTTTGGGATTGGGTGATGTATTACTCTTGTCAGTTCACCAAAACGTTCCTTTTATACTTGCCAATAGGTCCAGGGTTTTCTACTCTCAGATAGATGAAGTGGCTCTTGGGTGCCTTGCTAATGTATGGGGCGCCCCAGGACTAAGAGAGTATTCTGAGACTATCCTCTCTGTTGTTAGATTATTTCTGTGCCTTGTCTAAAGACCTCTTGTTCTGTCCACCAATAGATATTTGCTGCCTTACAACCATTGCCAGAGGGGCCCGGACATCAGATCCAGCCTGGGAGTCAGCGCCACTCCAGTTTGAAGCCAAAGTGAAAGGAACCAGCATAGGCGTTGCTGGCAACTAGGACCTCAGTGAAGGCGGAAGCACTGGGACGTGAAGTGTGTACCCCTGCCACTGTCTTGGGCGAAAGACGGGGTTACAAATCAGGATGGAGAAATCTTTGTGTGGATCCAGTTTTTGATGCCCAGCTGAGAGAGTCACAGAACGACAAGGACGGCAAGGAGGCTTTGCTTGAGGTGACCCCCTTTGAAACAAGGGTTGCTTCAGGCCTTTGAGTCCTGGTCCCAAGTGAATGCAAGTCTACGCCTTTGTTTGTTGATCAAGAGATGCCCGAGCACACTGGGTACAATTTGTGGCCCTAACAAAAGAGCAGTGCGCCAGAGGTGCAATACAGGAGTTAGGGAAGGACTTGAGTTTAGGGTACAGGTGCTGTGCCCTTGGTGCCTGTTAGATTAAAGTGAAGAAAACTGGTGCACTGCCTGAGACACTGGACAGGATCATTGAGGGTATTTGCCCTGGGGGGTGATTGCCCTATCCTGAAAGAAAGACTTTTCCTTCTCCGTGATTCTTGAGTTGCGAGTTGTGCAGCTCCACCGTGGGAACAACAAGAGCCTGCCTGTGAGGCTCAAACAGACACAGGGAGAAGACTCCCCTCTGGCTGGTGGTTCTAGAAATTCCCAAGGACTCTTTTTTTGTTAGTAATGTACCCCTTTGGTCGTCCCATTTTTTTTGGAGGAGCAGCCCTTTGCGGCTCCTTGTCCTAATTCCTATGGCCCTGTGTGGTCCTCCTGGTCCCCGGAGCCACAATTGTTTTTTGAATAATATGTCTGACTGCTTTAATATTTTTTAAGAGTAATGTTTATTCTGCACGAGAAAAGTTCATCTGAGCATGTTACTTTACTCTTTCCTTAAGTATATTAATTGATAATTTAGCCCTCATAAAAAATACTGAGAAAGTCTATTGAAAATGTTTTTATTAGGTATGTGATGTTGGCTATTTTGAAATTGACATTAAAAGTCACTGAAATACATCAGAGCCCTGAAACTTAAAATTAGACTAGATGGTTTTGGTATTTGCTTTCTGCTTAGGATTGGAAAATATTGAGATTTCTGTTTGAGATAATAGTCATTATTCTCTCTTGCTACCTGTATGACCCAATGCTCTGTTCACTTTGTACTCCTGCTTATACCTTGTATATACCTGCTTAATGAAATGTTTAGAATATAAATGCCCACCTAGCATAGGATATTGATGAATTTATGAGAAGAAAATGTGCAAAATATTTTCTATGTCTCTACTAGATCATGGGAATGTCTTTAGCTCATGCTAAAAGGATCATCTGTTAAAGATTGCAGGAATCGCTGTTAGCATGAGCTGAAAGCCATTTTGTACTTGGCAGCCATTTTAGTTAGCCATGTGCTCGCCATGTGCTTTCTCCCTCTTCCAGAGTCTTGCACATGCTCAGAGAGGCCTAGCTGGTAGAATGCACCTGCTCCTAGTATAGAACTGTCAGGCTATTCTTACTCATGTAAGCAGTTTAGTCTCCCCTCCCACTTTGTGGAGCAAGCAAATTTTGTATACCCATATCAGTCAATAAGCATGCTTGTATGTGCTAGGACCTCCCCTTGATTTTATGCTGACTATATAACAAATGCATATATAAGGACCCTGTTCTCTGCACTCATTAGAATGCCTCCTACAGTGGCCTGCGGGTACCGTAAGATGCAATCTCCCTCATCTGAGGTTAATAAAACATGTTTTTTGATATTACAGCTTCTGTGCCAATCTCTTCTTTGTTGGTCTTAAGGACCAGATGTATCAGTGAACCCCTAAGAAGGTTTTTATTTCTACAAAAGGGAGAGTGCAGGAATGCACTGTATTTAAGACAATACGGTGTATTCCTGCCTTTTCCTCTGCTCTGGCCTCCTATTGGCAGCCCAGTGCCAATGCAGGGCCCCTTGCACCATGGTGCAAGGGTGCCTACATTGCATGCAGGATTGTTTTTGTGCAGGAATCGATAACTTCCTGCACAAAAACAATCCTGGGAGGCATTGTCCTCTTTCTACATGTGCTGCATTCTGCAGCACACGTAGCAAGAGGATGTAACAAGGAGAAAAAAAGATATTTCTCCTTGTTACACCTCTCCTGGGAAGGCATATCTTCTTGTCACATTCCATGGTTTACCAGTTGTGGTAAATCTGGGAATGCATCAAAAACCATGGGAGTTGTGTGGGAACACCCATGAAACGCCAATGAAATGCCTTCCCAGGGCAGAATAAGGCAACGCAGCGATTTGTGCTGCATTGCCTAACTCAATATTCATGGAGCCACTTAGGACCATGGGTTGCATTGTGCAAGAATGGTGCAACCTAGCTCGTAAAAAGGCCCCTATATTTCTAATCTTGTTGTGTGCTCCTTTTGTGGTGTTACTGTTTCAAGTGTTGCACAAATACTTTACATATTATCTTACGTTAAGCCTGGCTGCTCTGTGCCAAGCTACCAGGGAGTTGAGCACTGGTTAATTTGGGGTTTGCGTGTGCCTTACCCTGACAACGATTGTGGTTGCTGCTTGACCAGGTCTCATGCCCAAGGCAAACAACAACCCAATTTCTTACAGGAAGAGAACTGGGAATCAAGTCAGGGGTATTTTGCTGAATGAGGGTGGAAATGGCTAACACTAAGGGTGACTGCTGTGACTAGTGTAAGAGTCAGGAATAACAGAAACGGCGAGGCGAAGGATAAGGTCAAACTGCGGGGACATGTCTGGTCTTCTTCCTCCATGAAAAAGCAATACCGACATTTAACTAGGATTTTATCAGTGAATTTTAAAAAACCCTCAAAAAATAAACTAGTGAAGCGTAACTTCTAGATTTGTCACCAGTGATTAAACACAACGTGACAATATACCACAAAAACACAAAACCATGAAATATAGAAAGGGGATTGAAAGTCAAGTAAAGGTATTGATGACTCACAGCTACTAGCTTGTGATATGTCCTTTTCTAGTTTTGGAGACTTACACAGTTATCCTTTGTATAAGCAAAAAATAAAGGGTCGCTTGTGAAAACGTTTGCCATGTTTTTCTACTTGGAAATTGTAACAAAACTGGCCTTCAAACAAAACACCCCATACATTTGTTGATGGTTATATCTCTGACAAAGTACAATTCGCTTAACATTGTTTGAAGTTATCTGTCTATTTCAACTACTGTTTTAAAAAAAAAAGCACTTTAGGGTTGATATTTCTTTGGCCAACTCCTGCAATCCTATCTCTCCGCTTGAATCCTGATTACAAATATTGCGGTATGTTCTGATCCTTGAATACACAGGAGTTCATGCAGGGATCAGATTTATTATATTTGTGATCATTATCAATCTTGGCACAATATGACAGGCCATGCCTACTGAAATTTGCTAGGAGGATAATATGGAGTAAACTCTCAGACATGCAGAATTGGCCCAGAAATCACCAATTCTGTATGTAATGTCACATCTCCACAGGGAAAATTCCGAATCAGAGGTACAAGCGACATCCGGTAAATAATGCACTCTGGGTTATATCTATTTACAGTTTGCAGTAAATTCCATGACGCTCATAATTGGGGAGTAGGTGATACTAACTGCATGTTCTTGCTGGTGCAGTTCATTTGTATCTGAAGAATGGTTCAGTGGTGTCACATAAGCTTATTCATGTCACTGTAGCATCCATGCTGTACAAGAAAAGGTCCATTAAAATGCACCATCACCTCACCCTACAATACTTTTTCCCAAAAGTACATGATAACAGAAAATGTATTTTCTGCATCGAGGATATGCAAAATAAATAACTCTTGTTTTTTCTTTCTTTTGTTCAGACAAAAGGTAAATATGAGTTTGAATTAAATGAATTTAGTTCATACTCAAGTTATGAGCACAATATGTTCAGCTCCCATTCGAAAGAAACTAGCGCCAGCTTCGGTTTCAAAATACCAGGAGTTTTTGAGATTGGCTTCAACTACTCCGATAAAAAATTCAAGAAGGCTATTGAAAGAACGCGACAATTTTCAAGCACAGTAAGTGGATTTTCTACTAGCCCCTGTTTGTGGCTTCACACTTTGCTATATTTATTTCATTAAAGCAATCGTCTACTCTACAAAGTATGGTGAGTGCTGCAAGTTTTTTGGTGATGAACTGCTAAAAAAAGTGAAAAGGCTGATGTAAAAATTGTTCATTGAGAAAGAGTCTTTGTCAAAAAGTGCCTGGCAGATTTCCATATCTTTTTGCAACTTTTGATTATTTAGTTTCCCGCTCATCTAGTAGATCCATTTACTATTCTTCAGACTAATTTATTGAATGCATTTTCTTGTTTTTCCCATGGGAGTCTTTAATATGGTACACAGCTAAAGGTTTGTAGCATTTAGGAACCAAGGCGTGGAAGCACTCTTACCGATGTATGTGTGTCTTTAAATACCTTAAAGATCCAACTGTTCACACCTGTCCTAGAAATGTGCGTTTTTAAATTTTCTTTCCTTAATTGGAGCCTTCCAAGATTCTATCCATTCTTCAGACAAAGATTTGTTAACAGTACCAGTTATGTTGCTCATTGCGTGACATGATACCCTTCCCACGCAGCACTTGCATTACTTGTTGGGATGCTTACTGTGGTCATGATAGCTGTTGGGGGCTGGTTAGAAGGATCATACCTCAGTCATAAACACCCCAGGATAACAGGTCATGTCATGTTCCTAAATACAAAAGAAATTGATCTCTGGTTGCCATTCTTTGTCCATGAGAGTATATCATGTTTCTCATATGATCATGAGAGTTTAACCCTTTATTGCAGTAGGACGAACTCAATCCATCATGTCCTCATTGCGGCTGCATTTTGTTGCCTGGTGTTTCCAGATTTAGAGATACTTAGATATTTTTATTGTGACCCCTTGCATCACAAATCTTCTGGTTTGGTCTCTTGATGCACCTGGTACTTTAGTACTTGATGGCATTTTTTATTTCCTGTGTCCCCTTCTCATTTTGGTATGGTTTTGGGTACTTGCTAGTTCCTTCCATGGCATTCTAGCTAAATACTTGCAGGACGCATGGCCAAGCTACTACTTTGCTAGCTCATGTAGTTCAGATAGCCTGAAAATTGAAATTCTATTTTGGTAATATGGTTCGAGATTTATAATGCACTAAATTCTGATGTAGAGCTTGGTGGATTTTTTTTATATTTCAAAACTCCACCACAAAGCTATGCACAGGTAATTTCACTTCTGAATTGAACTTGTAGTGTATCATGAACATTGTGCGCCTGGCTAAAAGCTGCTGTTCTTACCACCTATGGCACTGATGCAGCAATGTTTCTTTATTTTATGTGCCTAATAACCAACATTAACACATGTCCTCTTTTTCGCTTAGTATGTATGCCTATATTACATTTCTCATCATTTAGTACACATTTTAGCCAAGGTGATAATATGGTGGAAGTTAACTGATTGTAATTAGGTGTTTAATAAGATACATTTGTTTAGAAAAAGTTCTCCAGTGCATGAAAAGATTAGCAGCACTTTTTTCCTCTGTCCATGTCATGGCACTAGTAGGTTTACACCCCCTGTTAACTATGTCTCAAGGAGCAGGACTCTATGCCCCAGAAAAACATGATAGATTAACAACTTTAAAGTCAAGAAACAGCACTATACAATTCCTAAATCAAGAAACAAAATAGAAAAAAATAATAAACAAATGTATATAAAATAGTTAAAATAGGATGAATGGAACATGATATACGCATTTTAAAGTGCTGTGGAAAAATATATCAACAAACAACAAAGGCGCAAATCACTGGGACCTGGGCACTATTTGATGCCAAGTGGAATACAGTGGTATCAAGTAAGTTTGAGAATTGTAATGGTCAAAATTATTATCTGGCAGTTTAATTTGTTTCTGCATACTCAAAGGGCCAGATTATGAGGAGGCCCTGTCAAATGCAATATTTATACTATTCAATACAAATCCAACATCGAGGTGTTAGGGATTAATCAGATGCAATAATTGTCGCATTTTCCGAGGTTTTAAGACATAACACGCGGAACACGGTGCTACTGCACTAAAATTCACATGTTCCAGTAAATATTGCCCCTTTCCTCATGTTTCCTCTAGGTTTGACCTGCTAAATTGTTTTGAAGGTTGCGATTTTTATCGTGCCTGACAACTACTATGAGCAATCCATGCGCAGTGTTTAATGGGCCCGTGTAATCAGGCTTTAAGTTTAGAGTCCCACGGAAGCCTCCAGTTTTAGCACTGTTAGAAATGGGGGTCTCTAATTGGCAGAGGTATGTACCTTTGTCCTAGTAGGGACCCTTGTTTCTAGTCAGGGTAAGGGAGTTACACACTTTAGATAACCCCTGCTCACTCCCTTGGTAGCTTGGCATGAGCAGACAGGCTTATCCCAAAGGCTATGTGCAAAGTATTTGTACCGCAAACACAAAGTAACACAGTGAAAACACCACAAATGGACACCACACCAGTTTAGAAAAATAAAGTATATTAATCTAAACCAAACAAGAACAAAACGACAAAAATTCAACATACATGTATCAAGATATCACTTTTAAAATGGTTACTTCAAAAATGGAACTGTAGAAACAAAATATCTCCACCTGAGGCTATTACAACTTCGTGACACGCACAAATCCAAACTACAGCGATGACCACGAGGTGAGCAGGCCGGAGACGGAGTCACACAGACCCCCAAACAACAGCACCTTGGAAAACAAAGTCTTTGACCCCTTACGAGAATGTATAGGTAGTATGTTAAGGCATTTGTGGAGCACAACAACTAGTTCCACTGCAGCTGAGCACTAATCAAGGGTAGAACCCCTCGGCCTTATTTACAAGATTTTGCCTTAGGACAGCACCGCAGGCCTTCCCTACAGCAAAAGAAAAGGACAGTAACATGCTGTATCCATCAGATACAGCACATTCCTGTCCTTTTCTCCTGCGCTGGTGCACAATGGGCTGCCATGCACCTACTCAGGCACCTTTGCTCCATGGTGCAAGGAGGCCTATGTTGCAGGGATGATTGTTTTTGTACCAGAAGGAAAAGGTTTTTTCCTTCCTGCACAAAACCAGAGCGTTGCAAAAGGTGATGCTTCTGTGGCGCAGCCTCATTTTAAATTAGGCCCCCTGAGTTCCAATTCAAGATCGTTTAAAATGAGTTAGGATGTTTTAGGAAGGTACCTTTAGTGTGGGGATGCAGTACCTGAATGTATGTACATACAGAACATCTTCAAGCAACATAAACCTGGATTCAAATTACAGCATGGAACCCACCACATATTTCATAGCTTACATTACACAGTGTTTGTAATGGTATATTATAGTCGCACATTGACATCAAGGAGCAGATTTACTAATATGTCACTTAACATAGCACAGCAACCAAAGTTGCTGCACTGGTTTGCATGACAGGGAGTAGAACAGAAACATATCTGATAAGTTATCGTGCATCTGCTCACTCCCAAAGTGCTGATACAGAATTTGGCTGCCTAACATTAAGCACGCACCTTTGTTTGTACTCTAGTGCAGAGTTGAGAACGAGTTTAGCATAGGTTTTAACTGGAAGTGTGCCCTTACAGTACAAAATACTTTGCTGAGGCATACTTTTAAACTTTTTTCACTTTGTATGTGCGCTGTACGTTGGAGCACACACATATGCGAAGTGTGAAAAGTTTGGAGGGAAAAAACTTTTCTACTACTTTGGGGCCGATTCCGATGTCGGACGGACTCAGGTCCGTCCGACATCGTCCAGGAGCCGTAACCGACCGACCTGCTGTCGTCGGTTACGGCCCTGCAAGTACGATGCGACCGAATCCTGTTCGGTCGCACTCGTATACTACACAATGGGAGCATGCATTCCGAGCAGAATGCATGCTTGCATTGTGAAAAGCAGGGGTGCAGTTCATCCCTGCACCCTGTGGCCGGCACCCCAAGGTGCCTGCCACCGGGTGCAGGGATCAACAGAGGAGCACCATAGGTGCCCCCAGGCCGCCATTCGGTGGCCTTGCACCCATGGGGGCCCTACTGGGGGCCCCCAAAGACAGTTACCGACTGCCTTTTCGTGCCGGAAAGACCGGCATGAAAAGGCAGTGAGAAACTGCCATCGTACTCCCTCGGTCGTGAAGAGGCGGCCGGGGGAGTACTGAAGGATTTCCGGACGTAAGCCATCCGGAAATCCCAGTCGGATTCCTTTCCGACCGAGCCCATCGGAATGGCTCGGTCGGACAGGAATCCGGCCGGCACGTTCCGATTCGGTCGGAAGGGCTCCGACCATCGTTCGGTGCCCTTTCGGCCGAAATCGGAATCGGCCCCTTTGTGTTTGCCTCAAGGTGATTGCACCAGCAGAAAATGTCGCTAAATCTAGCCCTTGAGTTTTTACTCATACTTGTTCTTTTTTTTTGTTTATCTCGCTTTCTCTGTGGTCGGCAGAGTTCGAATATTTGTGCAATGCAAGAAGTAACGAATGCAGACTTTTCCATTTGAAACCCTTATACAGCAATACATGCATTAGTGAAAAATGTATTTGGTTGTATGGTCATGTCTATAAAATAGGTGTTTGAAGAATTCTCATGGGTATACAATTGTGTTTTACTAGGCAAGCACATTTATCCGTGCTAAGTCGTCCCTGGAAATCGCCCAATATAAATTGAAATCTAGGGAACTGATGCTTCATTACGAGTTTCTCCAAAGAATAAAAAGCCTGCCTTTGGACTACAGCTACGGCGAGTACCGAGAGCTGTTTCGAGATTACGGAACTCACTACATCACTGGAGCAACCCTGGGCGGTATTTATGAATACACCCTGATTCTGAACACCAAAGAGGTCGATAACGCAAGTATGTAGATTTGCTATTACCAACGGAGCGGTTGTAAGAGTTTCTAATGCAATATGTTTTTAACTTAAGTAAAATGCACCAATTCGTGTACGTATCCCCTTAGGCTGGCGATAGTTTGTGTTATGTTTTGTGTTTGTGTGATGCAGTTGTCCACTTTAATATTAACGAATTTCATATGCCTTGGATTTGAAGAAAAACCAATTTATGGGGCAGATCTTGGGAGCAAATGGCACCTTCAAGCCATCAAGCTCCATCTCTTTCTAGCATGTGTACCAATTTTCTTCTTGTTACATTCATTCATCCAGTGTCTCCCTGTCATATAGTTTGGTCCTCAGTACCAGGGTGATGATTCCCCATGCACTGTGATGCACACATACCCACTGGGGAGGAGAAGCTACAAACTGAGTCTTTTTTTTTACATTTTTCCTTTATACAATAGTTTTTTTTATTTTTGTAGTAGAAACGGTCTGTAATAAGTTTTCCTCATAATAGGAAACCTGCCAACTTCGAACAAAATCTCCCCATGTGAGGAGATGGCACAAGGAGGGGGTGGAGCCTGGGGAGTGGGCTGGACCCTGAACCTATTGCCCCGCTACAATGAAAGTGCTTAGGGGGGGCATGGCCAGAGAGAAGGGGGCGGGCCTTTGTGCAGGTCAGTGTCCGTGACCCACTGTAAATAAAGAAAAAACACAATGGTGGCTTCAAAGGTTGCCGCTGATGTTCCGGGGAGGTTTGAAAATCCCCCATTCACACATTTCTCTACTTAGTTGATTGGGTAATTTGTCCCTCTTCTCTGTTAAAGGGATAAGAATAAATAAAAGCTGTGCACTTCTGCTTTCTGCTGATTTGGAAGAAATCACATCTGGATCCTTCTCAAGATCAGAAGTTAATAGGAGTACATATCAGAACCAATTTGGGGTATGTGTCAGTGACGACCAGCATGGCTCGCGGGTGGCGGGGCAGGCGCGGGCGTGGGGCGGGGGAACAAGGGCACGGGTCGCAAAGTAAAAAAATGTAATATGCACTTACCTTGCCGCCGGGTCCCGCATCCCTGCTCCTGCTCTCCTGCGTCTGACTCCAGGAACAGGAAGCACAGGCCAGGCTCTCCTGACCAATCACAACACTGCAATGCAGCGTTGTGATTGCTCTGAGCCAGGGGCTGGAGGGGTGGGAATTTTCTTCACACAAGTTGTAATGCAGCCTGCATGGAGAACAGGGAAAGTGCACATGACTGTTTTGGACGGCCCGAGAGGGCCGACCAAACAGTCATTGCGCACTTAGGAGTGGGCAAACCACTCGTCCCCTGCTCTGCAGCGCCGCCCCTCACGCAAAGCTGCAGCAGCAGGAGGACAAAATAAAATGAAAATAACATTACGTTATTATACTTTTTTTTCCCTTTCTTTTACTGCTGCAGAGCAGTGGGGCAACGCTCCTGGTATGTGTTCCTTTCAAAGACTGCACCTTAGCTCTTTAATCTCACCTTCCTTCCTACAAGCAGATTGTGTGATGACAGAGTAATTCCTGAAAGTTTAAGCCTATGTGAATGTGTGAATATCTTGCAATTATAAAAAAGCTTCTACAGCAGCAAGTACCTAAGACTCTTGGTGCTGCTGAGAGGCCTGAAGCCAAGTGCCCTGTCTGGTAATGATTGTTTCCTAGAGCAAATCAAAGGCATTTCTGCAGTATAGGATGGATGGGAATATACAAATCTGCATCTGTGGATCCAATATTGCCCAATCCCCAGATGTTATTAAGGGAATGATTATCTGTAAGGATGTCATTGTAACAGTTGTAAGCGTCAAATAATAGTTTACCTCTTTTAATTCCAAAATTGGTCTGAGGGTCTCCTGAAGGCTAGTTCCTTGGAAAGAGTAGCAAATACATGCCAGTACCTCTTATGTTTTGTGGAACTTGAATTATGTTTTTTCCTGCAGTAGTATCTATGTTTATCCTGTTAAAGCTTATCTTTTTATTTGGTATTTTGGTAGGCAAGTTTTTCGAAACAAAAATTCTAGAGCCAAGATTTTGAACTCTAGCAAGGATTCTTTTTCTACAATCTGTATCACCCATTGATCGTTGCTAGTGTCTTTGAATGGTCTGCATAGTAGAGGAGAGGACCCCACACTGGCATGGAGCTGTTTTTGGAATAGTCAGGCTTTTGGTGTTTGTTGAGCGCCCTTAGAACTTGCGATTGGGATTTATCATCAAAGGTGAACCTCCTGATTATGAACCCTACCTTGATAAAGGGTCTCCTTTGTTGCAGCTGGTCCCTTGGCAACATACAATGATCTGTGTTTGTGTTGTTGTGCTTGGAGTGGCTGTAATAATTTCTTTTTTCAGTCAATAGTTTTCTCAGTCTGTCCACCTGTGGCCTGAAAAATGTAAGAACCAGAAAAGGTCGGTGTGATATTAATGTTTTCCGTGGTGCAGCTAACGTCCATGGCAACAAACCTGTTTGTCTTCTGCTTGATGTTAAAGGACCTGCCAGTGCGGCTGGTGTGCATAGTTTGTAGAAAGTGATGTCCTACAGAAATCACACCACCTACTGCATTATTGTGAGAAGTTGTGTAGTCTTCTCCTTTCTGAAAGCTTTCACGGATCATTTAAAATATCTTTTAATAAAGCTTGTGAAGCATATGCAGCAGCACAAAAAGCTAAATTATTATTATGGATATGCTCTTTTTAGGGCTCCCTCTACTTTTTTATGTACAGAATCTGTCAACAAAGAATCTTCAGTCACCAAGGATGATGACATTTGCTAGTAATATGTTCACTTTGAAAGACTGTGAAAACTCCACATCAAAGATTTTTATAAGCTTTTGCGTATTTAGGAATCTAGGAAACGCCATCCGGTCAACATCCTCCATTCTCTAAAGAGACTATTTCTGAGTTTTATGTAGGGGATGTGTATCTGGAGTCTCTGGCCCATAGGATTCAAATAATTCATCCATAGGAATTTTTTCTTAATTATGATGAATTATTTGGGATACCTGAAGCCTTTATGGGGTTCTGACTCAGCACCCTCTTCATCAGATATGGGAAGCAGCCTTTACAACGCAACCGTTACAACGCATGCAGTTACATCGCATGCCGTTGCAACGAAAAAGGTATGCAGCAGTGAGTAGAAGGTGTTGGATTTAACTCCAACACCTTCCCTACTGTTGCACACACTGGATTGTGAATAGAAAATGTATCTATTCCAACTTCCAGCGCTCCCCCGACAGAAAGTCGGGGTAAAGGTTGGCATGCGTTGTAACGTCACATATCCATCAGATATGTCTGTTTTGGGTCTTTTATTTTGTGCTTGTAGAGCAGCTGCTACTGCTCTGTTTTCCAGCTGTTGGAAGTCATCAAGGGTTATGGACATAATCTCCTCTTGCTCTTTAGAAGGGGAAGCTCTCTCTTCCACATGCTTTTTCTTATGGTTGCAGCATGAAAGAAATGGCACACTATTTCTGTGGCTTTCAATTCTCTTTGGCCTTGTGAAATCTCATTTAGTTTAAGATTATACCCCTTTAGATACAGCCAAAGGTCACCCACCAACTCTTACAGAGGTGTGCACACAGGCATGCATCTTCAGAAAGGGAGCAATTCCCCAGCTCAGCGCGGATTCCCTGGTGCCCTCTCCTGACATGCCCCACCCCACCTGCTGCTAAAACAGGCAAAGCATGGCTTTCAGGAAAAAAAGAGTGCATGTAACTCAGCCACTATAGCAAACCCATTGTATATATTTACAACTTTAATTAATGCATAGTAACACTTCATTACCTATTGAAAGGTGCCATCTGTAAGACAGACAGAAAAATCCAGGAAGAACTGACATCAGCAACATGATATAAGGAGGAATTACTTGCTTATGCCTACTGCCCCATCTGGGGTATAGGCCATCAACCAGGACTCTTAAGCAATCTTTGTCCTGGGCTTTTCTTTCCATCTGACTCCAGGAGTAACCCATCTTCTTGCCCGCCTTGAGGCCTCAGTGACAAGTATTTCTTGGCCTTCCTCTTTTCCTTTTACCTTGATGGTTCCTGGTCAGGGCTTGCTTGATGGTGTTTGATGCAGGCTTGCGGATGGTGTGATCTAGTCGGGCCATGCATAGGAAACACTGGCTGGCGACAGGACTCGCTACAGCTAAACGTGCGCCACTAGAGGCAACAGGTGCTCCCCTTGGGGACGGCAAAGCTTAAAGAGCTGGCAACAACTGCTGACTGTGCCCATATAGTAAACAAAATAATGATCAGATGGACCTCTATGAAGCAATATGGCAATGTTTCTGATGACCTAAGGGCCGGATTTAGGAGGTCTCTTGGAGGCTCAGGGACAGGGAGGAGATGGGCTTTCCTCCTGGTATCACTGCATCACAACCCCATGCATGCATGCCTTTGATGGTTGTCGAATTGGAGGCTACGGGCATCTGTCCGACCTCAGGTGCAGGCGATGGGGAGGTCAGGAGTGGGACAGGCTTACAGGGTTTTTTTTTGTGGTCCTCATTCACGAAAAAGTGGTAGAGAGATATAGGCTCAGGAAAGGTACTAAGAGAAGAAGTTTTTACCCGAGGATTCTGACCATTTTCTCCTGGAATCCTGATTCCAGACCTCAGGCAAACCAAGCAAAAGAGGATTTTTAACAACCCGGATGCTTCTCCTCTTTCTGTGATGGTTTTTGATTATTTCATAATCATTGGACCTTATGCAGATGTTGTTTCGAAAGTGCTCTTATACCAGTCCTCCCATGGTTCCCAGAATCCAGCTCCCTTTCTAGATAGACAGCTATGATCTAAACAATTTACTCTTTTAGCAGACCTTTCCCTAATCCATAAAAACAGGTGGTAGAGAAGATACCCATTTGAAGCAAATTTCTCTTCTTGCCAATAAGATTAAGATGAAAAGCAAAGATACATCTCTTTTTTTAAGTTTTAACAGTGGCCTGTCACCTGGTAAGGCCCCGAAGATCACAAGTACAAGGCTTACCTCGATCTCTTTTCCCAGAATTTCAGATAGGGCCTCACCCACTTCTTGCTAAAAGACCTGGATCAGAGGGCACTGCCAAAACAATTCCATTGAACACTTAAGGCAAACTTTAGTTGCTCGACCTCCCAGCCTTGATAACATCTGTGGAGTCCAATACGCCCTGTGTACTGTAAACAAATGGTTTCTTCTGAGAGGTGCAGCTTTTGTTACCGATCAAAAAGTAAGCATTGATACTTGCCATAAGTGTATTAACTCTGTCTCCGGCAGGTCCCTCCTCCAGATCTCCTCAGGTAAAGTAAAAGTCACATCCTCGACTTTCACCATCATCCAGTACCACTTGGAAACTTCTTTACGTTGAGGGCTGTCCCCTGCAGTTTATCTTCCCACTCTCTGTTTCCTTCCCCATCTTTGCCTAGACCAAGTGCCCAACTTAATAGTTGGTAGTACTTAAATTTAGCCTTTGATTTCTGGATGCAATCAGAGACTCCCAGGAGACTACATTATTATCTTCAATAATTTGTCCCCATTTATTTATTCCTGCATCCATTATTGGAACTGCTAGATTGTCTTGTAAACAATGTGGAGTCACGGGTGAGTTCCATGTAGGCGCAAAGGTACTGTAGTAGGGTATCCTCATAAATCGTCTGACCTGGTACCAAAGCTCACACGCAGCATTTAAGATCTTTAATCTGACCTTCTTGAAGAACTTTGGATGCCCAAATTTAAAGAGAGAAAAGTCTCCTCCATATGGAAGATTTTCTGTCATGGCTTGGAGGCTAGGAGGGAAACAGGCGAAGTTGGACAAAAGGAATCTTACATGCTGTAACTGTAAAGCCCAGCAGTATAGACGGAAATCTGGCCCTGCAATGCCTCCTTCTGTTTTGGAACTTCAAAGTTTCTTCCAGGCAATCCTCACCCCCTTACATGTCCAGATAAAACTCATTATTTCTCCATTTAGTTTTTTGATCCAGTTTAGTTTAAACGATAAGGGGACCATGCTAAAGATGAAGGTAAACTTCGGCAAGATTAACATTTTTACCAGGTTGGATTTACCTATAATTGAAAGCAGGAGACAGCCCCAAGATCTTAATAAAATCCTAGTCTCGCTCATTTTTTTCCGACGTTGACCTGGGTCAATTTAGCCAAATCCTGGACCACTAAGTATCTTCTTTCTTGTTTTACAAGGGGGCTGTTCAACTGTGTGTTCCATGTCATGATTATGGTCTTTTGCTGATTAATTTGATATCCAGAAACCCTTCCAAAATCTGTTAAAGTTTGCAGTAACATAGGGAGGGAGCCGTCAAACGGGAAACAGCGTTTACAACGCTGTCATCACATCGCGTAACTATTACAACGTGGTCGTTACAACGACTGCGTTGTTAGAACGCGATGCCTTTACATCGCAAGTCATTAGATCGACTTGCTGTAGGGGGCGCTCTAACCTAAGGAATAGTATAATTTACTATTCCAACACCTTCCCTACTGTTGCGCAGGCTGGAGTTGGAATAGTAAATTATACTATTTCTAAGTCCTGCCGCCCCCTACAGCAAGTCGATCTAATGACTTGCGATGTAAAGGTATCGCGTTCTAACAACGCGGTCATTGTAATGACCGCGTTGTAATAGAACGTGATGTTATAGCATGCGATGTAACATGCTAAATTCCCGTCAAAGTCCTGTGTGTAGACCATCAAATCATCTGCATATAATGCTACTTTTTTCAGCCAGCCATTGCATTCAAATGGGATAATATCCTGAATTGCCCTTATTTTATTTGCGAGTGGCTTAATGTATAGATCAAAAAGCAGGGGGATAGGGGGCACCCCTGTCTTGTCTCTCTCTCTATATTAATCTGTTTAGTCAGGTTCCCGTTCACTACTAACCTGGCTGTTGGTTTTCTATATATTGAGCTAATTGCTCTGGCAAAATTCTCACCCAGATCAAATTTATGGATGACTTGATGTAAAAAGACCAACTTACTCCATCAAAGGCCTTTGCAGCGTCAAATGTAAGGACCGTTAATGGCAATTTATTCTCTATAGCCATACATATAGCATCTACCAAATCAGGTGTTAACTCATACAACTGGCATCCTTTGATGAAGCCGTTCTGATCATCTTGAACCAACGACCTGTGTATATATTTATTATCACAGTTAAGTAGCGAAATCGGTCTATATGACTCGCAGCTCTTAGGGTCTTTTTTGGTTTCAAAATTAGACTAATAGCAGCCTCATCCCAGATTGTGGAATCTCATGGCCCTTGGAAAATATCCCACCTATCAAGTCAGCCAAAAATGGAGTAAATGCATTAGATAGCATTTTGTAAAACTCAATGGGTAGGCCATCCAAGCCAGCAGAGATGCCTCTCTTTAACTTGTTTATTGCAGCCTTCACTTCCTCCAGACTAATTTTCTGGTTAAGAGTCTGCTTTAGATAAAATTTCAGATTTCCGCAAGGGCATAGCAGTGTCACTAAGATATTCCTTTAACTGCATCTCAGAGATGTTCTGTATATAGTTCTTGAAAAAGTCAGTGAATGCTAGTTTTATATCTGAGCCCTGTATATCGTTTGCCTGTTTCTTTAGATACTTTCTCTCTGATTATGTTTTTAGAATACGCTACTCTCGACTTCAAGGCAAGTAACTTCCCCCATCCCTCTCCATATTCGTAATGAACTAATTTACTAGCCTCCCATTTATTTCATAATATACAGTCAATATAGTCTACTAAATCAGCTCTTGCAATTTTAATCTCATTATCTTTAATGGCCTGGTCTTGGGCATTTGGTTGTAATACTCTCTCACTCTGAGGCCTTGAAATTTTATCTTCCAAATCTTTTATCCTACATTTTGACTCCTTATGTTTTTTTGCTACCAAACATATTAACCTGTCCCTAATATAGGCCTTGTATGTATCCCAAATTATGTTTAGAAGCTGAATTATTATTAAGCTCAAAAACTTCCAAAATGTCCTTTTTCAGCTGCTTTATTACTGTTAAATCCAATAATAGTGTTCTATTAAGTGTCCACTTATAAGGGGCTGATACCTTATCCAACTGTAATTCTAGCCGGACAACGGAGTGATCGGAAAGATATTCAGGAATATGCTTCACTCTCCTAACTTTTTTACCTACTCTGATGTCCACCAAAAAGAAATCTATTCTGGAGGCATGCCCATACTTTTTATTGCGGAAGGTGAAGCTTTTGTCTGGGGGTCTAACCCCTTTAGTCTTTTCTCTCCATATCTCTGTCAAACTCAGATCTTCCATTATCATCTTAATGTGCCTTTTCATTTTTGGGGAGTTTACTATATTCCATTTGGAGGATTTATCTAAATCTGGATTCAATAGCACATTAAAATCACCTCCAATTATTATAGGGATTTTAATCTCCAAAAGCTGAGAATAGAGGGCTTGAATGGATGCAGGGTCATCAATATTTGGCCTGTAATACCCCACAAAACCATAATATACACATATTATCAACCATTGTCCCCCTAAATCCACCATACATCCGTCTAATACAGCCTTGATAGATTTTTTTAAAATCAATATAGCCACTCCCTTTGTACAGCATGATTGATTTGTATACACTGACTACTCGACCCACTTCTATTTCATCAAGATGTCTTCCCACTCATCTTGCATTAGATGGATCTCTTGTAACATTATGATGTTGCAATCGGATTATTTCAAGTATTGAAAAATGATTTTCCTCCTACTATCTACCCTAAGGCCATTTACATTCCACATTAAAACCTTCAGGCTTTAATGCCCAGTCAGGCATTTTATTTTAAAGAGGGCTATCTTTGTGCCTTTCTTATACCTCCATCTCTTTGCTCTAAATTTCTGCATCCAAGGACTCTTGTATATTTTTTCCCCCGCATGCTCCCCACCCAGTAAAATTCTATCCAAACTACATCCTTATGTGCCCAATTCAAACCACCCCTTCCCTGCGGAACCCTCTCTGAAACTAGTTCAGGTATATTGAACTTCTATACCCATTGGAGCTCAGCGCTTCATCAGGCATAAACTACTTTTGTTTTTTGCAGTGCCTTTATCCGCTCTACCAGGATTCCTATCTCCTGTGGGTCCCTTATGTTGTTCATCCTATTGTTCCACATAATTCTCAGTAGAGCTGGAAATCTCATTTGGGCTGAGGCACCTAATGTTTTTAATTCTGTAATGTATTTACCCAGCTCCCACTGCCTATCTTGTGTGATCCTAGAGATGTCTGACCTAACACTAAGGGGCCGATTCCGATCTCGGCCGGTAGGGCTCCGAATCGGATTCGGCTTTACCGGATCCGATTCGGAGCCCTGTTTCCCGACCGATTCGTACGTGCGTCCGGGCGAGCGAGTACGATGCAAAATCTCCGACCGACTCATTCGCGAGACCCAACCGCACCGACCGACTCGTTCGCGAAAGCCGACCGCTCCGACCGACTCGCACGGACACGACTCGCACGGACACGACTCGCACCGCGCAATGGAGACGTTCCCCGGCCAGGTAAGTACGATGCGCGCCGGGAGCAGTCTGACCGACTCGCACCGTTTGGCTCGAAAGAGCAGTCGGAGCCGCACTTTGGGGGTCCGTGTCGGACCCCCCTGTACGCTTAGCCGCGCGAGTCGCACACAGGGGGGACCCATGGGTCCCCCCTACCTGTGCATGTACGGCGCGACCCGCTTCGACGCGTACCCGCTGTAGGGGGCACCCTTGTTTGCCTCGCACCCATTGAGTCAATGGGAGCCCGCGTACGCGTTGTACGACCGGCTCCCATTGACTTCAATGGGAGTCCGACCGAATCGAGTCCGATAGCATGCGAACGCATCGTACTCGTTCGGTCGGACTGCTAGGGTCCGATTCGGTCGGAAATCTCTTTGGGTCCGGCTCGGTCGGAGAGATTTCCGGCCTGAATCGGAATCGGCCCCTAAACGTCCAGTTCCCTTTGGTAAAACGTCCTGCTTTTAGGGCCTCAGATAAAACCCGCTCTTTCAAAGTGTAAGTTTTAAAGCTAATCAAAATTTTCCGGGGATTTTTCCTATTTAAATTCTTTAAAAAGGGGTCTCGGTGGATCCTCTGTACATCTACCTCGAGCTCTGTAATATCAATGGAGGGAATAAATTCCTTAAATAAGCCTATAACAAAGCCCTTGATGTTCTCTGCTTCTAAACCCTCTGGAATATTTAGGACCCTGATGTTATTGCACCTCACATTATTCTCCAGAGACTATATTTTATCGGGGGGCCCTTGTCCCCTTTTTTTAGAACTTGGATTTCCTCGCAACTGACTTCTACCTCCCTGTTAAGTGCTTCCAATGAAGCTTCCATCATGCAAATTCCATCCCTTAGGGGGTCATTTTAGCTTCTAAAGTTTCGCAGGCCTCTTGAATTTTCCCCTGATTTCTTTCTGATATTGCAAACTTGCCCCTGATTTCTGCTGTTAGAGCATCTAGTATCTTTTCAGCGACCTGCTGATTATCACAGTCCTTATTTATCCGGGGCTCAGCAGTTGAGACTGGGGAATGATCATCTCGTACTGCATTTGTTGGATATTTTCAGGCCCATCCCCAAGTACCTGAAATCTGTTACTGACTTCAATTTCTGTTAGGAGTCTACCTCGCTCCATGTTCATCCGTCTCCATTAGGACGTGTTTCCTTTTTCTTGCGTGGGCCTGCTTACGTCACTAAGTACGGGTGAAGAAGGTGTATTACCGTCTGCCCCTTTAGCCTAAACTTTAAAAAAGGTTCTTAGTGAAATTACTCCTTCACTAAGAACCTTTTTTAAAGTTCCGTCTTTTTATTTTCTGTGCCTAAAGTGTCCTTCACAATAAGAGAACCCGGGCCAAGTCAGTGTTTTTATCCAGTGTGGTCAAATTGCCTTATTTATTGTTCACCTGCTTACACTCCACTTTCTCCCATGTGCTCTGGGGCAGATTCAAGGCTGGTTTTTTAAAGCAACTTACCACTAACCCAATGTTCTAATTTCTTATGGCATATCTATTTGAGGCACTTCCAGCATCTACTCTCCACAGTCCCCCCTGTCCCTGTTTGGACTAACCTTTTTTCCTTTGTTTTCCCACCAACAGGGGTGAGTTTTGGGGACGCACAGGATTTTCTGCCACCTGCTCAGTTGACTTTCCTGTGCTCATGTGACTTCTGCATGCTTCTTTGTGTTTCTTTCCCCTGCGTCGCCTGTTAGGAGTCAAGCTCTGAGATCGCTGCTCTAGGGACACCCAGCCAGTGTTGACCCTGCTGGGAATGCCCCGGAAGCAAATTCGCACTGAGGCCCGCCTATCCCAGCGGAGCCTCAGAGCCGCCCGTGACCACCGCTCCACTACTCCGCAGTCTCGAGAATGACGCACACCACCTAACATCGGCCGATCCTCCCGCTGAGCACACCTAAGCCTTCACACCACCTGTGGCCACCCGGAGGACGGGTCGAGACCACAGCTGCAGTCCCCCTGGGCGCAAAAGCACTACTGTTAGGTGAGACGCTGGAGAAACTCATGTTCCCCCGTGGGCTCACAGGTTGCTGTGATCTGACCCAGGGTTGGAAATATGGTTTATGTGGTTCCTTTTCAGTATTGGGTGCGGTAATGTTTCTGGTTATGGGTCAGTCCCTCTGACTGACCCTACTGGGGATGTGGGGTGGTGCCAGGATATGGGGGTGATAATCTTTTTCAGGTAAAAGTTGCACTACTGCTCCGTTTTCACATGATATCATTGATCTCTGAATTTTCCCTCTTGCTCCATCCCAGGGTGGACGGGTTGTGTAGTTGTCCTATGACTAGAACTTGGTTACCAGTTTTACAATGTGATTATGCCTTGTATCAGTTTTGCACTCTTGGTGCTACATAAAACCTGATAAAGAAATGTTGTAAAAAATAAATGTTCTCTCTATTGACCGAGCCAGCTTACTAAATTGATCCCTGGGGGAACTGTCAGAGAGGAATGATGAAAACAATCCCATGTTCTTTACTCAACAAAATAGAAAGTTAGCAGAGTGCTAGAGCACTGGGCCGGTCTTACCATTTATCCTGTTATGAATCTTTTTTAGTTGCTTGAAAGGTAAAGGGGAGGCAATATCAATCAAACAATTTATTCTACAATGTAGTCCATCTAGCCACACATTGTAGACCAGGAATCAGTAAGTAAGGTTAAGTAGGTTTCATTACAAATTAAGGGCCAAACTGATATATATATAAATCTCAAAAACATATTGTAAAGATACAAAATCACCACATGTATGCCAAAGCGTCAAATGAAATCAAGTCTTAGTAGCATAAAGCATACAAGAAATTCAGTTGCAGCAATACAGAAATAAAATTTGATGATCTGTGCACAGGTTTTGATCTTCCTGTCTTAAACTAAATCTGAAAAAGCTGGGGAACCTAGTCAAATCATGGATAGCAGGAAGGTGTCAGTGTAGTGGAGACTTCAGTAGAAGTTCTCCAAATCAGGACAATGCACCGCATAAAGCCACACAAAGAGAATAAAAGTAGAGAGGTATATACCCCTAAAGGTCCAAGAAAATCTTCCCTAAAGACTAACAGGGTGAACACCAATTAAACCCACAGAGCATTTGAGAACTCTACGTCATCGACTCCAGTTGTTTTCCACTTTCTCGCAGTAGAAATTGGCAACTTCAATCGATTTTCTCACCCTACGGTTTCAACATCAGGATGACCTTGGATGTCTCCCTGTTCCTGATACGTCAATAATAGGAAGGAGTCTCCTCTTAGTTCGTAACACCTCTCATTCTTGCCAAAAGTTCTCCTCCTGGACCTCACTATCTCTAATAAACAATATGCCTTTCACTGACTATGAGATAATGTGAACGCACCTGCAAAAAAAGAATATTGCAGCGCAACCAAAACTTTCACGTTTATGGTTAAACATTAGGGACCAAATGCTTGAGGCCTTTGGTTAAACTAACTTAGTAAGACAGTCAGTGTGCACTTTAAATACATACTTATAGGTGCACCTGCAATTATAGAATAAATGCAAAACATTAATAAATAAATACATGAGTACATAAGAATGAAATTCCAGTAAAATCAGTATAACTTGAAATGCACAAGTGTAAATGTGAACATGAACTACAGTTTGTAACATTATAATGAAAACATTAGAGAACAAACCTATATGAGGTATGTTTGGTGCTTCACTTTACATTAATAGGGTGAGGGCACACAGTAAATATATTGTGCGAATGCATGTAAGTAATGTTCTTCCGTAACATATAGGGGTGGAGCTTAAATTGCGTGTTTCCAAGAGTACATGGTTATTGTTGGGGGAGAGCTCAAATCTGAAAGTAACAAATGTGAATAACAGCAAGGCAAACTCAGACTGCCAACCTTCTGCGGTCGATAAATTGAGTACATTAAATTGTGTAACAGTAACATGCTATCTAAACACTTTGAAATGGCAGAAACACAGTATGAAGTGTTATAGGAAACAAGGTAATTTCTAATATTAGGAGTGACTCGTACAGTACATTTTTGCCAGAGCAGCATGAAATAGGTGAGAGAAGAATATCTAATCAGGGCTTTCCATGTCTATTATGAAAGCGAAAAAGAAGACTACTCCAGGGGCTTGATACCGGACTTGGCTCTCTCTGCCAAACCATTTACCTTCCTCCCTCCTGTTTTGCTGAATTCATTTTTGTTGGCACTCTGTGCACCTTACCACTGCTAACCAGACCTAAAGTGCATGTGCTCACTTCCTAAAACATGGTGAGATTGGCATTTACCTAACTGGCATATTTAATTTACTTATAAGTCCCTAGTAAAGTGGTATAACATGTACCCAGGACCGGTATGTTAAATGGTGTTAGTGGGCATGCAACACTTATTTACTCACACACTTAAGTAACCCTTTGAAATATGTCTCAGTCCTGCTATTGCAGCCTCTATGCAGTTTTAAACTGACAATTCGATTTTGCAAAATGAAACCCCTTACTGAGCCTAAAACTCCCTTTTTAATAGGTAGACCCTAAACTGCCCTTAGAGCAGGGTGCACTGTATTGAAAACTTTGGGCACGTATATTTAAGTTTTACATGTACTGGTGGTGAAAACTCACAAATTTGGTTTTTACTACTGTGAGGCCTACTCAAATGCCAATTGCCAACTACAGCTAGTCATGTGACCCAGGAACAATCTGCAGGCACTAAATGGTTAGTACTAAAAATGCCTACTTTCTAAAAGTGGGATTTTCAGAATTGTGACTTAAAATCCAACTTTACCTTAAAATAAGGTTTTAAATTACAGTTCCTCAGACATCTAATATGACTTTCCTACCTGCTTCCAATCAAACGTTATCACTTATTAAGTGAAAAAAGGTAACCCAATGTTATCCTATGGGAGAGGTAGGCCTTGCAATAGCGAAAAACAAATTTAGGATTTTTTCACTACCAGGACAGTGGAAACTTAAATGTATATGTCCAACTTTTTAAATACAATGCACCATTCTCTACGGCCTGTTTAGTGCCTACCCTAGGGATTACTTACATGAATTAAAAAGGAAGGTTTAGGCCTAGCAAAACGTTTGATTTGCCAAGTTGAAATGACAGTTTAAAACTGCACACACAGACTACACTGGCAGGCTTAAGACATGCTTTAAAGGGCTACTTGAGTGGGTGGCACAATAAGTGCTGCTGGCTCACTCGTGGCATTTAATTTACAGGCCCTGGGTACATATAGTACCACTTTAAAAGGGACGTGTATGTAAATAAATGGTGCCATTTTTGTGCCAGCCTTTTTTCCATGTTTAAAGGAGAGAGCACACACAAACATTGCTACCAGTGGTAAAGTGTGCAGAGTCCTTAAGCTAACGAAAACAAATTCAGCAAAACAGGAGTGGTGAAGGCAAAAGGTTTTGGTATGACCCTGCAAAAAGTGCCAAGTTCAACAGTGGCCTCATAGTGTTTTGACGCCAGTATGTTTTAAGACCCTCTACTCTTAGGAGAAAGATGTCAATGATGAAATATTTAATTGGTGCATATAGGGTATGATTCATCTCATTCATAAATAAGCTATGCTCCATAAAAGAAGATTATGGAGCATAGTTATTGGAGCATAGAACATTATTAAAAGGCAATGTTTTATCAGGTGCTAGTGCACACGAAGGAGTGATGTGCTGGTAAAGTGTTAGCCATAACATCTGGAGAGAAAGAAATTCTGTTTTATCCTTGAATGGCATGTGGAGAGGATGACACGTAAGGGTGATATTAAGTCAAGATGCTGAAATTAAGGTGTAAATTGCATTCAAAACGTGATGCCAACGATTTCTAAGTTGATAACTCTTCCATGGAATTTACAAAACATAGTAGTGACTTAGTCATGGATATTGAAATATACTAAAGGTGGAAAGGAGAAGTTTTTCATGTATGTGCCCGGATATTACAAATAATAATAATAACACGTCAATGAAGAGCCAAATTAGAATAAGAGAACTAAAAGCAACTTGCACATTAAAATAAGTATTAAATGCATGATTCTGTGTATTTCTCTTGAAGGATATGCTCTCAGTGATATCCAGTCCTGTTTACAGGCTGGATTTAATATTGGAGCAAACATTGAAGGCGTCTATGTGAGCTTAGGAATGTCCGGTGGTGCATGTAAAGGTTTTCTGAAAGAAGTAGGAGGTAAGCAAAAATGATATTTTGTATACAAGACTTTTCATTTCTGATCGTTCAGGAAAGTGGTTTAATACTTTCTACTTTACTATATTTCACAGACAGCAAATATAATAAAAAATTTGTCGAAGACTTTGTGGCTCTTGTTAGAGGTGGAGCAAGTGAACACATCACAGCACTTGCTTACAAGAACCTGCCAACCGCAGATCTGATGCAGGAGTGGGGGGATGCAGTGCAGTACAATCCTGATATCATCAAAGTAAAGGTACTGTGCAGATATTGTTTGTGAAATGTTTTAAATGTGAGTTGATGAGGGTTTTTCATGTCAGTGCCACTGTGCCTGTGCACTCCAGAGTAACTTGTTTTTGTTAATGTAATTATATTATTTAAATTTTTGGGAATAACATAATTCAAACATGTTTACCTCATTTGGGTGGTAGTCTACCCAACCAACCACACTAGAGATTTTTTGGGGTATAAATCTGTATATTTAATATTGCACCAGCTTCATAAACGTGTGTTTGTATTCTTAAGATATATAGTCAATGACATGAACTGATATTTTCTTTAACACTATATATAAGTATCATCTTGTGTTTAGTAGACTTGGAAATCTCAGAACGCCAGAGAGTGCGCTGGCTTCAATGGCTTACTCGTGGCTATATCAAATATGAGGAGGTTTTTATAGGGATTGAAGTTTCTTTCAATATCGATACATCGATCAAATTAACATCTGCACAAGTATTTAATTTAGACCATACTACTGAAAGTATTATAGTAGCATGTGTAAATTATCCATCCCTAAAACATATGTTGTTATGCCAAAGTTTTAAAACCTTACTAATGCTTTGCTTTCTCATGCTGCTCACCCTTCTTTCTCATTATCAGTTACTGTGAAAAATCATTACCCAAAAAAGCGTATAAAGTGCTTATCTTGAGATAGCGCATTAGTATATGGCTCGATGTATTACCTAAACCTGTCAAAACTGAATCAAATGTTTGCATCCAAAAATTATGGATGTTGACACTTCAGAATTCATACACCTGAAAAAATCTTCTTATCCTGGAGAAGTCTACACTGTTTTTGATGCATGTTACATAAATCAAAGAAAATAATGCAATGTTTTTAAAATGGCCGGTGTAATGAATTTGTGAAGTTGCTTTATTTTGTTATTCTAACTGCCTTTCTAAAAAGTGTGTTTAGTTTATTCTCGCCTCTGAGATATCTCAAATCCCCAAGACAATCAGTGTAATCATAAAAAGAAGGATTTGCTATCAGTGTTCTTTTCTACAGTAGTTTCTTCTTCATTTCTCCTTTTTGTGATAGTGTCTTATAATTTCATCTGAATTGTTTTATTCAAGATTTTAGAAATACATAAGAGTGTCTGCACAATACAGAGCGTCTACACCACTGTCCTGTCCATTTGTTACACTCCATAATCCATGGGTGGATGACTTCGATGGTACTCGGTCATTTTCAAAAAACATTGGAACCATCATTTTTAGGAAACTGCACGAGTCAATGGTGAAAAAGAGTGACCTTGCAGCCCTGGAAGTTGCAGTAATAAACCTGTGAAACTTAGGAGAAACTCTATCCTAAGGAAAATTGTGAATACAGAACAGAATGAATATTAATTCTCTTTCAGCACTGACGTTTTATTCGAGTCACTTGAGCCAAATGAGTGCGAAGGTAAATGTGGAAATGGTAAAATCGTAGAGAAGAATATATAGAAATAGAGAATACTGGTTCGCATATACAAGTTCATTAATCTACATTAAGGAAAAAGAGAAAACGAAACAGCTGTAGCGTCGTAATGAACAATTTCATTGGAAAGATCAAATTGTTATTCATTGCCTTGTAAAGCTGTGTTCCCTAGGCCCACATGCTAATGAAATGATGACGCAGACACTATGATGATGCTTAGTGAACTGGCCACGAGCACGTACACTCTGGCCCTTTTATTAACAGGCCCACACCACTTGTGACGCCAGTGGTGGATGGGTGTGTGGTGTGTGTGTGTGGCAAGCCCTCAAGGGAGTGGCTGGTAAGAATGGTGCCTGCTGAGACACTAGAACGTGCCCAGTAGGACACTACATTCCTCCCAAACTTTATTAAAACAAAACAAAGTCCAACCTGAAGGCATGTAAACAATAAAAACACAACAGTCTTGAGAGGCAGTGCACAGGACAGTCGTGGGCAGGTGCAGCTGGGACCTCCCGGGCATCTCAATATGCGTCCATAGTCTAACCAGAACACCTCTGGACATGAACGCTGTGCTGACAAAATCCGGATCCCTTGGCCTCACGTTAGTTGTGTGACTGTCCACCTATGTGCTGGTGATCAGTCCGTCATGCTTTCTCTGTGATGCAATGGGTGTTAAATGTTTAAACTTGGGGAGCGTCATGGAACCCACTGTGGAGCTCTCTTCTGTGGGTGTCTTGGTGGTTTGTAAGGGTTCAGCTCCATTTGGGTGTTGAAATACTCCTTTGTTGGTTATGGTAATGCCCGTGGCACTGATGGATGTGTTTGCCATGTGGATGACCTGGACGACAGGTGGGGATGACTTGCCTGGAGTGAGGATTACTGGAGGGACTTCGCAGCCACAGAGCTCAGTGTCTTTGCTGGTGCTGTTCTTCTCCAGTGGCATATGCGGTCTCGAGCAGGGATGCCACCTGTCTCAAGCAGCTGATGCTTGGGAACTGATGATCACACTGGGAAGTGTAATGGGGAGAGACGCAGTTTGCGCTTGCTGGCGGCTTATATGTGGTTCTCCCATTGAGCTGTCTCCAGGGACATTGCTCTGACACGGAGGCTGGCTTGTGTCTGCGGGTGCACTCTTTTTTTTTTTAACTCTTTTTATTGGTAGAAATCGAACACACTTGGTTGTTACAGCAATCAACATTATAACATCACAACACCTGGCGTACAGATTTCCTCTATAGTTACAATTCTTGTCTTGGAGCTTATTACAATTTTGTTATTCCCTCCTACTTGTTTCTCTGCCTACAGTTCATATTAATTCTTGGTGCAATTGGAACACATATCTGTTCCCTGTGTCTATTCCACTTGCTCCAGATCTGTTCCCATTTCTTGTGGCACCCTCTCTTTTTATAAACTGTCTTTTCTGCCACCATCGACCAGTCCATGTGCCGCTCCCATTCTGTGGGTGTGGGTGGTTCGTCTACTCCCCATTTTCATGCAATGTTTCGCTTAGCAATGGCAAAACCTAGAGTTACCAGAAAACGTTCCTTACTATTGAGGTCAGTCGGTCCCCATATATTGAGCAGGCACAATTTAGGTGTTTGTTGGAGTTCCTTGCCGGTCATTTTGTGCAACTGTGTCACTACCGCCCCCCAATACTTCTGAATGGCAGGACATTCCCATAATATGTAGAAGAGTGGGTCCTCTGCTGTACATTGCCATCTACATGTGGAGTCATCTTTCCGTTTCATTTTTGTCATGGTACTACAGGAAAAATAAGATCTGTGTAGTATTCTGAGTTGTATTAATTGTAGTCTAGAATTTACGGCCACTTCTCTGGGAGAAGCTAGTGCTTCCTGCCTGTCTTCATCTTCCAGCTCTCCTATATTAACCTGCTACCACTCTCGTAGCTTTATGAGGGGGTCAGGCATAGTGGTTAGCAATTTTTTGTATGTAATAGATATTGCTTTGCAGTCAATTCGGTCATTTAACAATCTGTCCTCTAGCGGGGACGATTCTGGGAGGTCCACTCCTGACGGTATGGCCACCATTAGTGCATGTCTAATTTGTAGATAGGATTCTACCATTTCATATTCTTCCCGTATCTCATCAAATGATTTGACCTTTCCTTTTACCCATAGGTCACCCACTTTTGAGATGCCAATCAAGTCCCATTGATCAAACCCCGGGTATTTGATCAATGCTCCTAGTCTTTCCGCATCCCACAGCGGTGTGGATTGTGTCATTTTATTTCTCCATCCCAACTGTTTTGTCACTACGTGCCAGAGGTGTTAAAGACAGTTGTATAGAGTTTGTGTATAATGCCTGTCTGCAACTTCTAGGACCCATAAGGAATTTGTCCATCTGGTATGCAGGGTCAGTTTGTGGGCTGTATACCCACTGGCTAATCACCGCTAGTTGTGCAGCCCAATAATACAATTGGATGTCTGGGAGGGCTATACCTCCATCATACCACCCCTTCACCAGTTTGTGTGTGGCAATCCGTAGGGGTTTACCATCCCACAGTAGTGATCTTATCTCACTCTCAATCTGGGAAAAGTATGTGTCCTGAATAGGGAAAGGTGTGTTCTGTAGGGCATATAGGAACCTCAGCAATGCCATCATTTTGAAAAGGGCAGCACAGCCCATGAGAGACAACGGTAATGTTCTCCAATGTCGTGTGTCGCTCTGCAGTCATTTTAATGGGCCGAGGAGATTGTGTGTATAGAAGAGCAAAGGATCCCTCGTGACATAGATCCCGAAATAGCGGAATCCTTCCTCAGTCATCGTCATAGTGCAGTCTGCTGGTAATTTTGGGTTGGGGACTTGAAGGATAAATAATACTGATTTTGACCAATTAATGGTGTAGCTGGAGTATTTCCAGAAGTTAGTGAAGATTTGCATAATCCTGTTTATAGAGGAGTGAGGTGATGCCACATATAGCAGGATATCATCCGCATATAGGGAGATTCTGTCCTCCCATCCGTCAGTCCACCAGAGTCCTCGGATCAGTGGGTCTCCTCTTATCGAGGTTGTAAGAGGCTCTAGCATTAGTGCAAAAATCAAAGGTGAAAGTGGGCATCCCTGTCGTGTTCCTCGCTTGAGGTGAAAGGGGTGTGAAGTGTGTCCATACACTACCATTCGGGCCAAGGGCTTCACCTATAATAACTTAATCCATGCAATATATTTGGGGCCGAAACCTAGTCCCTCCAGTACCGCAAATTGATATGGCAAATCTATGGTATCTAACGCCATGTGGGCATCAAGCGATAGTATTGCGACTGCCTCTTTGATGGTATCAGTCCTGCCCAGTACCCCGTGGATGCGTCCCAGATTTATTGATGTATTCCTTCCTGGCATAAAGCCAGATTTGTCTGGATGTACCAGGCTTGTGATGATCGACATGAGTCTGTTTGCCAACAGTTTGGCTAGAACTTTCACTTCTGCATTAAGGAGTGATATGGGCAGTAGCGGCCCGTGGTGGGAGTGCTGCCGGGCGCTGACGTGGGGTGTGGGAGGGGCAGGGTGGGGGATAGTAAACTACGGATTACGGCCGATTAGAGGTAAGTAAACATATAAATAAATAAAACGAATTTCGTTGCGCACGCTGCATCGCCAAATGCGAGGCAGCGCGCGCAACGGTGGAGAGGTGTGGTGCAGCGGCCAGGGCAGCTGACTTCGGAGCACAGGGTTCACGGTTCGATCCCCGGCTCCGGCGGCAGCTCAGCTCAGCACCGTGTGACTCTGGGCAATAGCTCACTTAATTTCCACTACGGCCCCCAGCGCCTTGAGACCCGTAAGGGTGAGTAGCTGCGCTATATAAAAACGGACTTACATTGCTTCTAAATAGTTTGATTGTGTAAAATTGTTACCTGTTATTGGTTTGCTGTCTTTTTGCCCACAGAGCGCCATGTTCAGATCTCCTCCCAGTATCAAGTCCCCCTCTGGTAGTTCGAGGATTAGTGTACTCAATTCAGGTAGGGTTACTCTCTGCAACGCCGGTGGTATATAGACCGATAAGATATTCAGTGGCTTGCCCTCCCATTTACCTGTGGTGGCTACGAACCTACCCAATGGATCTGTCCATGATCGTTCTACCATGACGGGCATCGACTACGTAGGAGCATTTCTGTCCCTCTGAAGCCTGTTGTAAAGCCTCAATGTGTAACTAATTTGTATCCCCCCCTATTCAATGCTCTACATGTATTGCCAACTAGGTGGGTTTCCTGTAGCAATACTATATCTGGTGTGTGTTGTTTTATAAATTGAAGAGCTATCCCTCTTTTCAACTTATCCCCCAGCCCATTGATGTTCCAGGAGAGCAGCCGGAGAGTGGGTTCTATCTTATCCGTAGTCGTAGGAGGCATTATAGTGGGTATGTCTCTTTCCATTCCCCCCAGCATAGTGAAGTGCTTTATAGTGCTGGTGATAGCGTGCAGTGTGTTGTGTCCCAACCGCTGACCGATTCCGTTGTGTGACCTTTAGTTGAGACTAAGTGAAGTGTGTTTAAACTATTAAACAGTACCTAGTACAACAACTACTCCAACTTGCTTTGTTAAGACGAATTTCAGTTCTGGCAATACTATGAAGAATCCCTTCCCCCCTCCCTGCCTCCCTGCATGACGGTTCTGGAACTGCCTGCTTCCACAACATTGCAGAGTGCCTGTCGTCCCTCCCCATTGAACTAAGGGGATCTAGGTCTCCCGAAAACCACAGACACCCCCTTTCCCCTTTGTCTCTTAAATATTGTGTGAACATTATAATAACTATCTGCGAGTTTCGTTACCTCAGTTTCTTCTTAGTTCCAAGAGAGGAACCTGCGCTCTGTATTTATAAGTTTGTAACAGCGGTATTTAAGTAGTCTCACCTATTAATTTTCCTGCCGTTATATATTCTCTAGAAGTGCGGAATAGTGGCTACGGAGTATGTTCTTTAATTATAATGTGTGTTGAAGTAGGACATTTGTTCATGTATCATTCGTCCTTGTCTGGTCCCTCGTTTGTTTTCTTGGTCTTCTCCTGGGTTGCATCTACTTTTTTCATCCACTTTTCACCTTGTCCTGTTCTCCGGTCAGAGGAGCTCGCTTTCCCTACTGTGCACCATCCATCTACCCACTCCCAAGTCTCTTCAGGGGTGGAGAAGACCCAGGTCTTCCCCATGGCCTCCACTCTCAACTTAGCAGGGAACAGCATTGCATACTTGATTTCTTTGTCTCTGAGCGCTTTCTTGACCTTGAGAAAGCTGCATTTTTGCCGTTGTATGTTGATTGTGAAGTGTGAGAAGAATGTGACTGTAGTGTTGTCGTATCGGATTTGCGGGGCACTGCGGGCTGTTTGCAGTATGATGTCGCGGTCATGAAAATTAAAGACCCGGGTCAAGATTAGCCTTGGTGGGGCCCCCGGTCTGGGCCTGCCCCCTCGGACTTTGTGTGCCCTCTCAATGGAGCTGTAGTTCAATAATCCACTGGGTTGTAACTGTTTGAGGATTAGCTCTTCCACAAAGAGATCTGTCGCTGGTCCCTCTGCCCGTTCTGGTACTCCAATAATTCTTATGTTGTTTCTCCTTGACGGCCTTCATATTCATCCAGTTTAGCTTCAAGTGCATTTATCGTAGTCTGTAAGCTTTTGACTTGCTGTTGAAGGAGCTTGGTATCTACTTTTAGAGAGTTTGTCGTATAGTCCACTTCTTGAACTCTGTCTCCCAGTTTACGTAAGTCTGCTCTCATTAGGGAGACTTCTGTAGATACTGTATCTATTCGTGTTTCTAGAGAGGACTGCACTTTACTGATCGTGGCCATGATGTCATTTAGTGTTGGTTCCTCTTTCTCTATTGTCGGGCAGGATACTTCCGTCTTCTGGTCCTTTTTGCAGGGCGTATTTATCCAGTTTAGTTTGGTGTGTTCCACGCTCTCCTTTATTGCCCAACATGTTGTGTTGTTTAGCAAGGGCTGATTGTGGGCTTTTTCAACTGTCTTCCACCACCTGGGTACTCCCCGCCACCTGCTCGATGGAGGATCTGGCGGCCTGTCAGTTTTTCCCTCAGTTGAGGAAACCCATGGTTATTTGCGCACTGTAATTATGGTCTCCGATTTGTGCGGGTATGACGCGGTATTTGCCAGCTTGAATTTCCTTGTTGTATAATTCGCCCCTTAGAGCAGGATTTAATAGTGTGGTGTGGCTTCGTGTGTCTCTTGTGGAGCCGAGTTTCACCAGCGCGGTTCCTCTCTCGCCATCTGAAGGTGAGGGTGGTGGAGTTTACTATTTTGTTTCCTCGTGACAGACCATTATTGTACACTGCGCGTATCGGAGAGATTTACTATGCTATGCTTCAGTTGGATATTTCACCCCTCCTCGGCCTTCTCTCCTTCCCTCGCCTGTTATTTCCCTGGTTTGTTGTATTTGTGCCCCTGTTTCACAGGGGCTTTCCCCGGGATGTTTCACAACAATCAAATCTCCTCATGCTTTGCTGCTTCCCAGCATTCAGACTCCCGGAGTGTAGGCTCTTTGCCGCCGGTCTCGCCCCACTGGCTGTTTCACTCACTGGTCGGAGTTCTTCCCGCTCGGCCCTCTCTTTGGTTTTGGCTTCAGCTGAGGCATTAATTTCCGGGTCAGGGCCTCCCCGCCGCTGCAGGATTTTCTCCGGAGGCTCCGGCTCTCCTTCAGACACGGATGCCTTCTATCATGCCTTACTACCTCGGCGCGGCTCTGCACTTGACGGGTACTCCCCCACTGCCGCGATCACTTCTCGGCGTCCGACGCAGTCTTCCCCCTCGTGGTCCTCCCATCTGTTGTTTTCGTGGCTGGAGCGGTCTCCGTGCGTCTCTCCTCTCACTCATGGGGGCGAGCTCTTTTTGCCTGCAACCCACCCCGTTCACTCGCAGCCGGCGAACGGCTGATCGGTACTGTGGCTCCCAGCTTATTCACTCTTTTTAGGCACTCAATAGATCTGCAGGTCTCCGTGTCTGGCAGACCACCGCTGAAGTCTCCCAGGGAGAGTCACCAGTGATCAGACATCAATTCCACGATATTGGCACAGCGCTGTCAGATTTTAGAATGGATTTGGAGGGTTAATGGGCTTGGTCTCTAGGGAGCTCAGCTAGTGTGCGGCCATTTCCTTGTGGTGCTGGCCACACCTCTCTGCGGGTGCACTATTGTAGTGGTACGAGTCCTTGCTCTTATCCCCTTGCTGATCTCTCCAGCGCACTTGTGGTCGTCCCGTTCTTCAGGGTGACAGGATTGTTACTCTTCTTTTTCTTGACGATGTGGCACCGTGCCACATTATCTTCTCCATGTTGCGGCGGTGGCAGCTTGCCACTTGGGGATGTGTGTCTCCCCTCCTGTCTGTAATGGGTCGATGTGCAATGCAGTCTTAAGGCAGTGTTTGGGGCATTCCCTGCATAGTCTGTGGCCCACTGTGGGGCAATGCTAATGCAGTTGGGGTGTACACTAACCCCGGGCATAGTTTGCATAGTAGCACTTCACGTAGCTACATGAAGTACATTTTGAACTACACGTAGCTATGCAAATTGCATAGTGCGTAGCTGTGTGCTTGACTGCACTGTACAATAATTGCCAAAGGCATCTTGCGCAGTGCAAGTTAAGATAAAATAAGTATCTCTGTCTTTATATGCTAAAAATGCATATAGCATTTCACAAAAGTGAAATCGATAAATTAACAAGCAGTGAGAGAGGTGATGATTTTGGTATCCTCCCTAACCTAGGGAGAGAACCAAGCAGATGCCTTGAAAACAAAAAGCACATCTTTGAACGATTCAGTGGTGGTCCCATCCTCTTAGGACCACCCCAAGCACAGTTATTGGCAAAAATACAATCCCAACCAAAGGCCCTGCAAAGCATTATGGGACGAGATTAGCAGTGGGCAGTGAATATTATAGTATCCAATATCAAAATAATTCTACAAAGAGCTGTAGTTCCACTAGTCGTTACTAGATGTCCCTCACGAGTCAAATGCAAAAGCTTCATGAAAGGGTTTCAATGCTTTTGCATTTGACTCGTGAGGGACATCTAGTAACGACTAGTGGAACTGCAGCTTGATGTATTAATAATTTCAATGCTTTTGCATTTGACTCGTGAGGGACATCTAGTAACGACTAGTTGAACTGCAGCTCTTTGTAGAATTATTTTGATATTGGACACTATAATATTCACTGCCCACTGCTAATCTCGTCCCATAATGCTTTGCAGGGCCTTTGGTTGGGATTGTATTTTTGCCCATAACTGTGCTTGGGGTGGTCCTAGGAGGAAGGGACCACCACTGAATCGTTCACATGATATGCTTTTTGTGTTCAAGGCATCTGCTTGGTCCTCCCCAAAATCATCACCTCTCTCATTGCTTGATATTTTCATTGTCAAAGTTCACTTTTGTGAATTTGTTATATGCTTTTTAGCATAGAAATTTGCTTTAACAAAGCATTTGTATGTGTTTAATATACTGCTGCTACGCTACATTGATTAGCAGAGTTTTTTACTCTGCTATGTGCAATTTGCGTAGTGCGTAGTAACACAAACTTTGCATGCTCCGTGAGCGTAGCAAAGTATTATGCCCAGGGTTAGTGTACACCTTCTCTTTCCTGCAGTCATGCCACGCTAGGCCTTTACTCCCCTCTTTTTTCTGGGGAGTGCCGGGCATGTTCAGCCTCTCTTTTGTGGGCACCTGGAGGGCAACCAGGCACTTACTGTAGCTGGCACTGTCTCTTTAAGGGTACCCTCTGCTGGTTTCCTGTATGCCTGCACCTACTCTTGCTGTGGTGGTGCCGAGTCAGGCTCAGTGAGGGTCTCTTGTCTTGTTATGCTCTGCATCTCTCGGCCTGGCCATCTCTATTGCTCCTTTGCCAGCATGGTGCTAGACTCCCAAGCTTTTCCCTTTTTTGATGAGTGCTGGTGCCCCATGTATTACTTGGCAGCGCTGCACTGTAGCGCTTGGTGCAGTCCACAAAGGGCATCCTTTCATAGGAATGTGTGTGTGCCCCAGGCACCTCTCACTCCTTCTGCCATGGCAGCAGATGGTAAGCAGGCAGCGCTGGTGTACCGCGGACCTGGTACAGCCGCTCACCTTTAATGTTCTGGTACAGCCTCCTGTCTGGGTCAGCATGCGATGGTCTCAACACCTGGCAGGTCGCTTTCACGTGTCCAGTGCTTGCTGCCTGGGATGAGGTCGTTGATCCTGCAGGCACATTGGTCATCAGGGTGGCTGCTGTATTTCACTGTGCCCGTTCTGTGGCAGTCTCTTACTCGTCTCCTGGACCGGGGCTGAGGTGCGGTGCAGTGGGCTGGCATTAGGTGGCATTGCAGCCACCTTTACTTTCAGGCTACGGCAGTCTTTGGCAGGCCTCCTGATGCTGCAGGAACTGGGCTTACTCCAGTGCAGGTGAGGCAGGGGCTTGATGACTTACAGGCAACGGGTGAGGGTGCCCTTCAGGGCACAATATAGTTGCAGCCTGCATGCAGGCGGGGTAATACCCGCTCTGTGGCATTGTGTAGAGAGGTGCTGGAAGCTCTCTGTGCAGGCACGGCCTTCGTCTGTTCATGGTTGGCGCTGGCTCCGTCCCCCTGCTGGTGGAGCGCTACTCAGCATGTCGCCATGTCTCTTCCCGGCACGGCAGAGCCTACTGCAAACTGATGAGGCACAGCAGTTGCACAGCTGCTTTCAGTGTGGTATACTAGTGAAGGCTCACTTTGCCTCATGCGCTTATTCTCTGCCAGCGGGCCTGAATGTGGCCTCCTACACTTGCAGGCAGGCCCTCTACACCAACGGGCCTGACCGCATGGCTTCTCCCAGGTGCATCAGGCGACAGCGAATGTTATCACTCGCCTCTGTGCACCGTGCGGTATTTAGCAGGTAAGTAAAGCAGAGGCGAAGTTGTGGGGCACGATAGGCTTTATGCTAGTGAGCGGCGGGCCGACATATTGTTTTCCCACAGTGTGAGGTTCCGTCAGTGATGCTGCTGCCAGTGTGACGGCCGCTGCTGTGTGGGTGAGGCTGAGTCGATATCGCAGAGCACTACCAGCACATCGCTGGTATAGGGAGGAAGAGTGGCAGGGCTATTGCACTTTTTGAAGCGTTTGGGTGACAGGGCAGCTCACAACAGCTCTCTTGGTGCTGCAGGCCATGACCTTCTTGCAGTCTGCACATTCAGGGGGCGACGTTCATGCCAGAGGCGGGAGCTTACAGGCGCCTCACTACTTTGGACATTGCCCAGTCATAGGTGGAGGGTCACAGCATATCTTTCTCTGGCGTCCTGCCAATAGCTCTTCAGTCTCTTTTCTGCCATCCTCGCTGGGACTGATGGTGCAAGGCGGCGTTAGGAGATGACCAGTCTTCTTTTTCACCTCCTGTAAAGCAGAGGACTGCAGCTACAGTGCTGGGCCCAATCCCCTCCCCTGGGCAGGCAAAAGCGGTGGTATAATGGGAGAGCTATCTTTCCCTCTCACAGATGGCCGCAGGCAACACGGCATGGGGTACTGCCTCCCTTGTCGCCATTGTAAAGTTGTGGGCCCTAGGCCCACATGCTAATGAAATAATGTCGCAGACACGGTGGTGATGCTTAGTGAACTGGCCGCGAGCACGTGCACTCAGGCCCTTTTATTAACAGGCCCATGTCACTGGTGATGCCTGTGGTTGGTGGGTGTGGGGTGTGTGTGTGGCCAGCCCTCAAAGGAGGATGGCTGGTAAAACAGGTGCCTGCTGAGATACTAGACCATGTCAAGCAGGATATTACATTCCCCCCTCTCTCCTGTGCATTCAGATTTTCGCCCTGCCCCTGTGCCCGTACTTCTAGCACTTTAAGACCTCTAGAATTCTATGAGTCAGCAGCTTCTCTAACAAACAATACATTTCTTTCACTCTGAAAACAAAGGTGCTGTTTTAGAGTTTGGCTAACTAGTTACCCCATCACAAACTGGATGGATATCCCATCCATCCTATTCCAAGTGCTTTATATCCAGGGCCACTGAAATTATGCAATTCTGCAGCAGCAGATTTTTTTTAATGTAATTTTGAATTTGCCGCATTTGCCACATAATCCCTCATCTGCTGGCATAATCTTCAGATTTTAACAAAACCATGTTTATTTCTAGCTCAAACGGCTCGAAAGTCACTAAAAATGAAGCTATGTGTTCACGCAAGGGAAGGCCCGTTGCAACAGTTAACTAGTCGTCTTTGATATGCTTATTTGTTTATTTAGTTATTAAACTGATACTAACGAGGTGAGATCTTTGCCCAGACCATATTACTATGTGTAAAAAACACAACATAATAATTTAATACTATAAAAATATGTGACACATACTTTGACTTTTCTTGCCGCATAATTTAGTCAACACTGTCACATAATTTGGTGCTGCCCTGCTGCATAATTCCTGTGTCCCTGATTATATCCAATGACATGTGTAATGCGGCGGACGGGATATTTGTCACATCACTGAGTGGCCCATCTGCTGAACTCTAAATAATGGCTAAGTCTTTGCAAAAATTAACTACCATTTGTAACTAACGCTAACCCTAACCTCGTAACCCTTACGTGTCACTTTTTCTCACTGTGGCTAACTGGGAAATAAAGGATGGAGAATCTGTTCCTGCAGCCTCTAGGATTGTGCAGGGCCTAACTAGAAACCCAAATCAGCCATGGCAAAAAGATTTAAACCAACCCTGCACTGCTGTGGACTAGAATGTAGTTATAGGTGCATGATTGGCCACGGCAGCTGTGAGAAATTGGGTTACTGGTTGACTGGGGTGTGAGCTCTGGTCAAGCAGCAACCTCAGTCCTTGTCACGGGTAAGGCACAAACAAACCCCACATTGAAATGTGCTTAACCCCCTAGTAGTTTGGCACAGAGTAGTCAGGCTTAACTTAGAGGCAATGTGAAAAGTATTTGTGCAACACTTCAGTCAGTAATAAAGTGAATAATACCACACAAAAAGTATCCCACACCAAGTTAGAAAATTGAAAAACTAATAAATAAAATAAGATCAAAATGACAAACATCCAATCAGTAGAACCTGAGGTATGATTTTTTAAAGACTTAAGTGAAAATAGTGTCACAAAGCAGAAAGCATGAACTAGGGATATCTGGTCACACCGGATCCGGTCAACGTCACAAGTTGAGGCCATGAAGTGCAGGTCAGATACAGTCACCAGGTTATGCCTGCTGAAGTTTTCCTTCTCAAGTTCGTGCCATGCGTGCCGTTCGCATTGAAGAGGGCCATGAGGAGCAGACAGAGGCTGTAAGTTAAATGCGAAGAGCTGGCCAGCATTGCATATTGCTGGAACTTTGCTTTGGCAGTCCTCATGAGTGGTAGATGGCACTTTGCACCGATTTGCGGTGCGAGCAGCGAGGTCTAGTGCGAATGGGCCCATTTGCGGTCGCAAAGAGCCCAAAAGCTTGATTTCAGCACTCTTGATCCACACCAAGGGTCCAGAACCTGGGAGGCACCATTTAGGGGTCATGAACTCACTAAAGCTGTGTCCAGGGGCTGGTGCAGGATGTTGGGGAGCCTTTTATGTGCCTGAGGCTCAGATCAGGAGGCCAGCAGACTAGCACTTGGAGTCACTCTGGGGTCCTGGGTTCAAGATGAAGTTCCAGGCCCAGTTCTTCCTCCCCAGGCAAAAGGGCAGCAGGTCAGCACACAGTGCAGCAGTTCCTTTAGAGTAGAAGCCTGGCAGAGTGGCAGTCCCTCTAGCAACACAGCAGTCCTTCTTCTGGCAGAGTATCCACAGGTACAGAAGTGTACTAAAGAGTTGGCGACTGAAGTCCAGTATTTATACACAGTTGTGTCTTTGAAGTGGGGAGAAGCTTCTTGAGGCATGCCTTTGAAGTGCACAAGTGCTCTGCCTTAGAAGCCCTGGCCCCAGACTAACTACAGGGGTATGCAGCCCATTGAGTGGTGGCAGGGCACAGCCTTTTCAAGTGTAAGTAGGTTCTAACTCCTCCATCCCATCCTACCAGTGATGGCCCATCCAGTTACACCTAAGCTCCCCATTGTGTGTGGCTGTGTTGGAGGAATACACAAAGCCCAACTGTTGGCTACACCCAGTCATATGACCAGAGACAGGCTGCAGGCCCCAAAAGACTAAGGCAAGAAAAAGCCAACTTTCTAAAAGTGGCATTTTCAGAATTGCAATTTAAATTCCTACTTCACCTTAAGTTAGGATTTAAAATTGTGAATCCAGAGATACCCAGCAAGATCTGGTTATCTATTCCCATTTCGAAATTGCAATTATAAAATGTAATAAGGCAACTCCATTGTTGTCCTATGGGAGAGATAGGCCTTACAGGAGGGAAAAACGAATTTAAGAGTTTTTCACTACCAGGACATGTAAAACTTAAAAGTACACATCCAACTTTTTAAATACTCGGCACCCTGCCCTCTGAGCTGTCCAGGGCCTATCCTAGATGTGACTTATATGTATTAAAAGGGAAGGTTTGGACCTTGCAAAAGGTTTATTTGGCCAGGTCGATGGCAGTTTAAAATGGCACACAGAGGCTGCAATGGCAGGCCTGAGACATGTTGAAAGTACTACGTAAGTGGGTGGCCCAATCAGTCCTGCAGGCCCACTAGTGGCATTTAATTCACAGGCCCTGGGTACATGTGATACCACTTTACTGGGGACTTATAAGTAAATGAAATATGCCAAGCACTGTAGCACTGGTTAGCCGTGGTAAAGTGCAGAGAGTCCTAAGGCCAACAAAAACAACTCAGCAAAAAATGGAGGGGAGAAGGCAAAACGTCTGGGGATGACCCTGTAGAAAGGGCCAAGTCCAACAGCAGCCCATCGTGTTTTGAAAGCACCCCCTAGCCTGCAGTCTACTGGGGGGATGTCAGAATGTCAGAACGGCTAGTCTGACTCAGGTTAGATGTAGAGCAGAGTTTCTTTTGACCAGCATGGTTTTCTGAGCAGAATTTGGGGAATTACTTGGTTTTCATGAAACAAGACATGCAATGTGTAGGTGTGAAAAAAGCCTCTTAAGTTTACCTGTTTCTCCGTGAATTTACACCTTGTTACACTGGCGACGATCGTGTGTGGAAGTGGGCTGAATCACCCCAAAATCATTCAGGCGGTGTGGATGACATAGTGAACTGTGGCTGAGACGAAGGAGGCAGGAAAACGTCGTGGGGCATAGAAGGCCGCTCGGCAGGAGGTTAATGAGCAGCGGGCGATGTGTGGTGTTCTCTGCGATGTTATCGTAGGATAGAGATCACTGTGTGGCATCAGCGGGGGAAGCCTTCGACAGCTGAAACTCATAACTTGGTCTGCGGTTCAACGCGCAGCACGTCAGGAGACGCGCATCACCGGTAAGGCTCAGTGTGAGCCCAATCAGCCACAGAAAATAGGAGAAGGGCTACATTGGACGACGGAAGGAAAATAAGCCCAAACGACTCAAGAAATAGAAGCAAAGGTTTTACGGACCTACTTCGGCTTCCATATTAAAATTATCAGGATAAAGAGCAAAGAGTCTACAGGTTGCCTTTGTGTTCAGTAACAAATTGAAAATATTCATGAAGGAAACTACGAGGGAGCAGTGACAAGCACATCTCATTTGCTTGTCCTCGCGGTGACAGGCACACCTATTAGGTACATTGTAGTGTAAGCTGACATTTAAGTAGAGTGTCACTGTTTGTGAGATAAATATGTTACAGTACTGTCAACAGTGTATTCAAGTGATCTGTTTTTAGAAAAGCACTGTAAGATAGGTTGTTACGTAACAATTGGCATAATTGTTGGGGGTGAGGCATTCTTGGTGGAAGATAAAAATGCAAAATGTAACTGCTCCCCCATTTTTTATGACAAGTCCTGGGGAACCACCTGTGAAGTGGCAGAAGTGGAATTTATTGGGGGAAAATTATGCCATGGTTTGTGGCACGAATTTGAGTGCAGAGAGGAAGCAGGCACTTTTGCTCCACTGTTTAGGTGGGGAGGGGCAGTAGGTTTTGGAATTCTTACCCCAATTGAGTGCTGCAGTCCGAAGAGGGTTAGAATATGAGGTGTGTATCAAGCAGTTAGATCTGCATTATCTACCAAAAGTGAGCACCATCATGGAAAGATATTATTTTGGATTAAGAGAGCAAGGAAAATAAGAAACAGTTGAGGAGTTTGTGACTGCTCTGAGAAAACTGGCGGCTAGTTGCACATTTGGTGAATTGATTGAAGAGAGAATACGTGACCAATTTGTGTTGAAATGTTGCAGTGATAAAATAAGGGAAGAGCTGTGGTTAAAGGATAAGCCACCTCTGGATGAAGTGATGGTCATTGCTAAACGTGTTGAACACATGTTGAAGTGTGTGAACGAATTGAGCAAGGTGGGGAAACAAACTGCTTCTGCTGAGAAGGTAGAAGAGGTGGTATGTCAAGTAATGCAGAAGCCTAATCCTGTTAGCAATAAAAGTGGGGGAGAAGAAAAAAAAGGTGCAATGGGGTTTCAAGGAACATGTTATCGCTGTGGCAAATTTGGTCATAAAGCTAATGCCAATTGTTGCCCAGCTTTCAAAGTGGTATGCAACTGTTGTGGTAATAGAGGTCATTTTTCAAAAAACTGTTGCAGTCGAAACAAAAGGGAAAGCAAAAGTGAGGTTAAGGAGGTTATTTATCAGGTGAATGAGTGTGGTGTGGAACATCCTTCAGAGTGGGTCAAAGTGGGTGATGCTAAGATAAAAATGAAATATGATTCTTGCCCTCCCCTCACCTTTATTTCTAAGGAAATGTATCAGTGGAATTTTTGAGGTAAAGTTAAGTTATTGAGGTCAGATGTGAGATCAACAGGTTATGGTGGAGCACCTATGAAAATGCTGGGGTATTTTCATACCTTTGTGGAGTGTAATGGGAGGTTTGCGGATGCAAACATTTATGTGGCTGACAAAGGAGATAATCTGCTGAGTTGGACACACCAGGCACGTCTGGGCATTACTCTTAATCCTAATGCAAACCCCCCAGTGCAGGTACAAGCGATACAGAATGCTGGTAACAAGTTTGTGATGATGTTTGAGAAGTTGTTTAAGGATACGTTGGGGCGTTTGAAAGGCTATAGTCACTGGATGAAGTTGAAGCTGGGTGCCAAGCCAGTTACAGTCAGGGTGAGGAGGATTCCATTGAGTGTGCAGGAGGCTGTAAGGGAGGAAATTGCCAGGTTAGTGTGGATTCTGGGGTGATTGAGCCAGTGGAGGCAACAGAGTGGTTGGTTCCAATTGTGGTGGCCAAGAAGAGTAATAATGAGATTCGTTTGTGTGTGGATCTTCGAGCACTCAATAGGCAGGTTGTGGTGGACCAATTTCCACTCCCCAATATTGATGAGATGGTGTCAACTCCGGATAGTGCATGTTACTTTACCATTCTGGACCTAGCTTCCGGCTATCACCAAGTGCCTTTGGATAAGTGCTCACAGGAGTTGACTGCGTTCATAACTCCAATGGGGGAGTTCAAGTTCTTACGAATGCCTTTCGGTTTGGTCTCTGCGGCTTCCGTCTTTCAAAGGATCATGAATGATGTTGTCAAGGGAATCTCAGGTGTTCAATGTTACCAGGATGATATGTTGATTTATGGGAAGACTATTGAAGAGGATGATGGCATAGTTGTAAAGGTTTTGGAGAGGTTGCTAAAGGCTGGGTTGACACTACGTCGTGACAAGTGTAGATTTGGGGTGATCGAGGTTGACTACCTAGGCCATCACATATCAAGCAGTGGTGTTAAGCCGAAAAAGGAGTTGGTCGATACCATAACTAAATTGAAAGATCCATGTTCTAAGGAAGAGCTGGCCTTGTTTTTGTGTATGGCTGAGTTTTACAGCAAATTTGAAAAAATATTGCTGAGCAAACTAATCATCTCAGAATTTTTGAGAAGAAAGATTTAGACTCAGGGGCCGATTCCGATCTCGGCCGGAAGCGCACCTAACACTATTCGTCCAGAGAAAATACAAGCCAAATGCGTGTTTCCCGACCGAATTGTACACTCGTCCGTTCGAACAAGTACGATGCGTATAACAACCCAGTTACCGAACGAGCCGTACTCACCCAATCCAGCTCCTGTTCCCCGCCCGAGCCGGATCCGTAAACGCCGATTCGAGCCGCACGGAAGCAAATACACAGCACCTTCCGGCCGGACTAGTACGATGCGCATTCCGTACACGCCGAACCCGTCGCTACGTCCGGCACGTTTGAGCATCCGGGCGAGTCGTACATAAGCTCCGTTGTGCGCCACAAGACAAAACCATGGCTACGAGACGAACAAGCCAGCGACGAGTACGAGTTGAAGACACGAGAAACCCGAACGAGACGATCCAAGCATGAATCCCATTGCGCAGGTCCTACCTATACTCTACATTTATTACCGGGACCGGCACGGACGCGTACGGCGCAGACGGTAAGTCAAACACCAACAATACAAACAAACTACACGTACCCGAAATATGTCACACACACATAGGGATGCACAAATGACGTACACAAGCAACAGCAGAACCATAGGGGTGGGATGGCCAACACCAAAGCCATACACACCCATAGGGGGATGGATGCCTACCACCAACACCACCCTACAACCACCCCTACTCATGGGTGGCTAGATGCCTGCCACCACCACCACCCCTACTCAGGGGGGGCAGGATGCCTACCACTACCACCACCCCTACTCAGGGGGGCATGGATGCCTGATACTACTACCATACCCACCCTTAGGGGGCTGGATGCCTGCCACTACTACCACCCCTACTCAGGGGGGCCTGGATGCCTTTCACTACTACCACCCCTACTCGGGGGGCATGGATGCCTGTCACTACTACCATCCCCACCCTTAGGGGGATGGATGCCTGCCACTACCACCACCCCTATCAAGGGGGGGCTGGATGCCTGTCACTACTACCATCCCCATCCTTAGGGGGATGGATGACTGCCACTACCACCACCACTATCCAGGGGGGCCTGGATGCCTGTCACTACTACCATACCCACCCTTAGGGGGCTGGATGCCTGCCACTACTACCACCCCTACTCAGGGGGGCCTGGATGCCTGTCACTACCACCACCCCTAATCGTTGGTGCCTGGATGCCTGTCACTACTACCATCCCCACCCTTAGGGGGATGGATGCCTGCCACTACCACCACCCCTATCCAGGGGGGGCTGGTTGCCTGTCACTACTACCATCCCCACACTTAGGGGGATGGATGCCTGCCACTACCACCACCACTATCCAGGGGGGCTGGATGCCTGTCACTACTACCATCCCCACTCATGGGGGCTGGATGCCTGTCACTACTACCATCCCCACTCATGGGGGGATGGATGCCTACCACTACCACCACCCCTAATCATGGGTGCCTGGATGCCTGTCACTACTACCATCCCCACCCTTAGGGGGATGGATGCCTGCCACTACCACCACCCCTATCCAGGGGGCTGGATGGCTGTCACTACTACCATCCCCACCCTTAGGGGGATGGATGCCTGCCACTACCACCACCACTATCCAGGGGGGCTGGATGCCTGTCACTACTACCATACCCACTCATGGGGGCTGGATGCCTGTCACTACTACCATCCCCACTCATGGGGGGATGGATGCCTACCACTAACACCACCCCTAATCATGGGTGCCTGGATGCCTGTCACTACTACCATCCCCATCCTTAGGGGGATGGATGCCTGCCACTACCATCACCACTATCCAGGGGGGCCTGGATGCCTGTCACTACTACCATCCCCACCCTTAGGGGGATGGATGCCTGCCACTACCACCACCCCTACTCAGGGGGGCCTGGATGCCTGCCACCACCACCACCCCTACTCAGGGGGGTCTGGATGCCTGTCACTACTACCATCCCCACTCATGGGGGGATGGATGACTACCACTAACACCACCCCTACTCATAGGACGGGTAATGCATGACACAACCAGCATAATCCCACATAAGGAATGACAGAAAATTACATCCCCCCCAACACCCTGACAAGCGTGTGTAGTCTGTGTCAAATGCCTACAAGACTGAACATGACATTGAACATACAATGTGACCCCCTAACACATGTGTCACACATAAATGTGTGTGGCCTCCACAATGCAAGCCGACCATGGCCACTGTGGCAATGGGCTCGAACACCCCATCACCACAGTGACCAAAAGGTAAGTGTGGTGTCCATAGCTGATGCACTTTTTGAACAGTGTGGCAATGGGGCCTAAAGCCCCATCACCACAGTGACCAAAAGGTAAGTATGGGGTCCATAGCTGTTGCAACTTTTGAACAGTGTGGGAATGGGGCCTAAAGCCCCATCACCACAGTGACCAAAAGGGAAGTGTGGGGTCCATAGCTGATGCAACTTTTGAACAGTGTGGCAATGGGGCCTAAAGCCCCATCACCACAGTGACCAAAAGGGAAGTATGGGGTCAATAGCTGATGCAATTTTTGAACAGTGTGGCAATGGGGCCTAAAGCCCCATCACCACAGTGACCAAAAGGGAAGTATGGGGTCCATAGCTGATGCAACTTTTGAACAGTGTGGCAATGGGGCCTAAAGCCCCATCACCACAGTGACCAAAAGGGAAGTGTGGTGTCCATAGCTGATGCACTTTTTGAACAGTGTGGCAATGGGGCCTAAAGCCCCATCACAACAGTGACCTACAGGGAAGTGTGGTGTCCATAGCTGATGCACATTTTTGAACAGTGTGGCAATGGGGTCTAAACACCCATCACCACAGTGACCAAAAGGTAAGTATGGGGTCCATAGCTGATGCAACTTTTGAAAGTGTGGCAATGGGGCCGAAAGCACCATCACCACAGTGATCATAAGGTAAGTGTAGTCATGGTAAAAGCTGCCAAAGCCAAACTGCATGGATGAATCCTGGTCACACAACAACAAACACATCAGTGGCATAGTAGTGCTTGTGTCCCATAGCACCATAGATTGGTCGAGGCAAACAGTGCAGTGTCACTGAAACATCGTTTTGGCCATGTGCATACAAACATCACCCATGGGGTCCCACATTGTCAACATTCACAAATAACACAATGACAGAAGTGACCATCATAATGCTGACCCACATATCTGCACCAATGGACACACAAATGTAGATATCCTGTGGAGACTGTAGATGTCAGGTGAACAAATACCATACCATGGCAGCAATGGGACATACAAACCATGATTATTGTGCTGACTGATGACCTAGGAGTCCCAGGGACAGCAGGGGAAAGCCACCAAACAACATACAGCCAATGGCACACTCAAGATATTCCAATGCAGTGGTGCTATGGCACAAACACAAACAGGCAGACTCACACTGCATATAAAACACAACGGGTGATGGGGGGGTGTGCCAGTGTCCCCAGGCAACCACACAACACATGAGGAGGCCTGAATTCCAACCACACAGATGTGTATACAGTGCCATACAAAAGTTACTCATGGATCGGATACCCCTATGTGGGCAATCAGGCATTGTTAGATGAGAGGGAGCCCAAATTACACATGTCACACAAGCTTGTAGGTACAGCAACTAACACAGCAAGAGACAGACCCACCACAGCACTACCCCCAGGGACCCCACATTGTGCTGACACTAGCCTGCATGAAAACCCCACTGTGATGACAAAGGTAGATGTCGTTCACACTGTGAACCACAGCCATGTGTCCTGAGCAACAAACTACCATCACACCTACACAAGCTCTAATCAATCAGCACGGCCTTCCAGCCAAGGCCAATATGGAGGTAGGGGTCTAGCCGTGCAACAACTCACATTTGCACACACTCAACACCACACACCCTGATCTCCACCAATGTGCAGCAGTGAAGCTCACATGGACTGGTGACATTGCACATGCACCCATGACAATACCAGGGGTGGTGGTGGGAACTAAGGTGCAGAAAGCCATCACACATGGCCAGTCAACAAGACTCGTCAATGTCTGACACACAGCACAGTACGCTGTACATGGGCATGATGTGAAATCCACCACAATCAATGGGATCCTGGCTATAGTCACACTCCAACGAAGAAGCCAAGGTGACACACTAAGAACACACGTACACAACTTCCAACATTGCAGCTCTGACCCTGAGGAGTGGCAGCAGTCACACACACAACGTGTCACAATCACTGAAAGCTACCACAAACTGTAAATCACATGACTTGTGTAAACAACAAGTGCCAAGGGGAATCCTGAATGTGTCCCATCTGCGTTTGACCACATCCCCAGCCCTGACAACAAAGACAACCTGGGATGACAACCTCATGAACATTATTTTGCCATGCACCCACATCACGGAGAAACCAGGTCCAAGATGCTGGATGAACACAGAACAACTCAGCAAGCATCACAAACAGGAACATCCCTAGGGACACAGCCTGTGTAGGAAAAGGGAAGGGAACACACACAGACATGCTTACACAACACACAACACAGGCCCACGCAATGTCACCGGATTACACACTGCCATGAGGGCACTCCACTCCTGTGGAAGGTCCGCTGTGCCAAACCTTGTCTGTGCACGACCCAAACATGTCAGCAGAACACTCCTTCAGTCAGTCAACAACTACAACACACAGAAGGCTCTGCTCACATCATCCTGGGTACGGGAGTGTCACATCAGTCATCTGCATACACCCAAAACACGTGTCAAGCAAGTTGCACTGTATACACAGATGAGTCCTTCGACATTGATGTGCAAAACTGCATGTCCAGTGGAGCTGGGCACACAGTCAGGGAAATCGAAACATTGAACAGTGGTAAGCCCACCAGTTGTGCATCAGTGTAAGACAAAGATGTTCATTTACAAATGCTAAACGTACATCCCTGTGTCAAATGCTGAACATTACACCCTCAGACTGCAGCAAAGGATGCCATAGATCCAGACTACAACAGGACACATATCCCATGGACCACATGGAGTCCATCACAGCAACACTTCATTTTCCTGATATGAACACTATTACAATTGCAAATGCAGGATGCTACTCATCCACATCATGTACATCAAAAGAAAAGCCACAATTAAACAAAAAAGAGGCTTTATTCAGCAAAAGTCAATGTAAACTCTGAAGTCCAAAGGAAACTAAGGCCAATGGCCAGTCCAAAATCACAGTCCCAACAGGGTGATAAGTGACAACTGGTCACCCATTGCTTGCCTGCACTGGTACAGACAGGGGACACCCCCTTGGAGGGGCATACAAGGGGCAGGCCAGGCACCGCATGGACAGGATCAGGGGATGGCAGAGTGAGGCAGTGAAGGGGTGGTGGGTGCAGGAGTGTCACCGGCAACTGCAGTGGAGGTGTCTGACTCAGGGGGGGCTGGTACCACTGTGGTACACAACTCAGTTGGTGTGGGTGCTGCAACCACTGCAGTGGGCTGGTCTGATGTAGTGGACTGGGTCCCCACTGCAGTGCCCGAGTCAGACGGGGTGGTTGTGGACTCCACTGCAGTGCATGACTCCAAGGGAGTGGAAGGGTGGGCAGATGAGGTGGGCAGGACAGAGGGGGGACCCGGTCTCCACACCAGTGGCACTAACAGGCAGAGCGTCTGGGTTGGGGGTGGAAGAGCAAGTGGCGGGGGAGGGCCTAAGCAGTCTGGGGATGCAGTATCGGTGTGTGGGGGAACCTGGGGCAGGGTGTGGCGGGGGAACCTGTGGAGTGGTGGCCTGGGGGATGGAGGAGAGAGACTGGGTGGTGGAGCTTCGTGGTGGTGGTGGTGGGGTCTTGCTCTTCCTGGTCCGGGGGGACTTCCGAATGGGGTCCTGTGTCTGCCTGCGCCTGGGGGAGGGTGTCCGGGGGCGAGGGCACTCCCCTCTGTGTGGGTGGACTTCCTCTTCCCCCGGTATGCTGGATCAGCAGGATCGGAGGGGAAGAGGCCGAGGTCACACAGGAAGATCTGCTGTGTAGGTGGGGTAGCAGGTGAGGCAAGGGAAGGGGTCTTGGAGGGAGAGGATTTGGAGGACTGCGGAGTGACTGTGGATGCCTGTGTGTGTGTCTGTTCCCCATCCCCTGTGTGTGTGGTCTCAGTCCCCTGAGGATGCTTGTGTGCATGTCTTGCCTTTCTCTTGGGTGTGTCTGTGCTGCTCGTGTCTGTGTGCTTGGGTGATTGTGCAGGTGTGCATGTGCTTTGGATAGGTAGGGTGCCAGGAAGTGTGGATGGGGCAGAGGTGGGAGGGGTGAGGGACTGTTGGAGGAGGGACACGGCTGCCGTAAGGGAGGAGTCCATGGACTTATTGCTCCTCTGTAGGGCAGACATACCCGTCGAGATGCCCTCCATGAACGACACCAGCTGTGTCAACAGAGTGGTGTGTGCATGGAGGACACTCAGCATTGCTGTCTGCCCTACATGGAGCTGCCGAAGGAGGTACACAGACTCCTCACTCAGGGCAGCAGGGGACACAGGGGCAGGGGGTGCGGTGCCTGGCACGAAGGAGACACGCTCCCGAGCACGGGAGCCTCCACGGACCTCAGGAATGGGAGCCAATGGGAGGGCGGTGGTGGTGGTGGTGGTGGCGGGGCCAGACAGACTAGCTGGCCTTTGGTGGCTGCTGAGACCCGCCTCCACAAGGGAGTCATCCTCCGAGCTGCTGTGGTCCTCAGCTGAGGTGGATGGTGCTGAGGACTCCTCGGTGTGGCTCCCCTCGCCCTCTGTGCCACTGGGTCCCTCTGACCACTCGTCGGATGCTGACCCAGTCTGGCTCCGCTGCTCCTCCTGGTCCGTGGAGCTGTCCCCTCCTGTGGCCGTGGATGTATCTGCAAACAATTAGGGAAACAGACAAACATCAGTCACCTGCACTGACCGCACACACCACAGTAAGTACAGCGCATCACAGAGCATGCCCTGGCATCCTTAGTTGAACATTGCCTAAAGTCCTCACACAGATTCGGGGAAGCCAATTGTCAGTCTGATGGTCAACCATGGGGCTCACACCCCTCCTGCCCTTGCACCCATCTGTCTGGTGCCTGTCTGATGGTAAGACCCCAGTGTGGACACATGCACCACCTACACAGTTGTTGGACATTGCAGGGAACACGGTGAAGTATGTGAACATGCACACATCACATCTCTTGCCACTGAGTCAGTGCAGGTGTCCAGAGAAAGGGATGGCCAGAGTCTAAATAGAATTGCATGTGATGCATACCAGCACCAGACACCATGATCCACCCATGTCCGGATAGTCAATGCCACAATGGGGTGCATGTTGCACATGTCACTCCCCTGCAGGATCAGTCTTAGGAAGTTTAATGCCATGACACAGGCATGCGTGCAAAGTCATACATCACTGTCTCCAGTCACATGGCCATGGCAGCCAGCCAACAACAGTCTGCACTGTGTCACAGTCCTAGGACATGGGGAATGCAAGTTATGTAACTGACAAGTGCACATGTCCATCCCCCAAAAACAACATCATCTGAACTACTATTTGTCCACGTCATACCAATTGGACATATGGGGGACACGAAACACAACTCTCTGAACATGAGCACCTCACAGTGTGCTGTGAATGAAAAACAGCTGCCTGAAAGTCACAGTCGCATACACCTGTGTGCACAGTCAAGTGATCAGACACCTATAAGTCACAGAAGTATCGTCTCTCATGGTCACATCTCAGATGGCATGCTGAGCCATAACCGACAAACATACCAGTAGTCCTGACAACGAAGCCACAGCACAATGACACAGAGGCAGACACCTGAGGGAACATGTCACTGATCACAACATGTCAGATGATCCACAGGAGTGGGAGTACAGAGTGTATTGTATGCCCTGGAGTAGGCATGACTGTCCAGCTCCACCTGTAAGAGGGATGAGTCCTGGACAGTAGGCAGGTGTCTAAGCATGTGTGACACATTTGATATACATACTCCTGAGGCCCAAACATTCTTCCCACCCACAGCATGGGGGTGTGCCAAATACCCCAGGGACAAGTGGTGAATCAGATCAGCAAGTGGACCACAAATCAAAGTTACACCCAGATTACATGTCAGGACTTGGGCATTGTTTGAGCAATTGACCCACCCATGAATCCCACAACATAGTCACCAGAACAAATGCTGTCCCCCACCTTGAGCAAAGCAAAATGCAATGACACAGTCCCCAAGTGACACAATTTCCTGACTGTAAGGGCCACACATATGCGTATCAGATGAGGAGTGGGCATGTCACAATAGAGGGACATGGGTCCTGGACCACAAGACTGATGTACTGTGGAAGTTTAACCAGGCCAGAGGAAGGCACATAGCATGTCAGACAAAGTGCACAGTGCTGTCATGGACTCACCCCCTCCTTGCTGCTGTCTGGCCTTCAGCTGCCCATCCAGGTCAGGGAAGACCACCGCCAGGATCCTGAGCATGTGGGGGGGTCAGGGTCCGGTGTCCGCCCCTCCTGCGAGGAGGCGACAGCTTCAGCTGGACCCTTGCAATCCTCCGGGTCCAGCCTCGAAGGTGCTGCCACCTCTTCTGGCAGTTGCGGATCCGGCGCTTGTAGTCCCCCACGGATCTTACTGCCCGGGCGATGGTCAGCCAGATTTTCTGTTTCTGGTGGGCATCAACCTGTGAGGATGACAAAGTGAAAATGCCATTACTACACATGCAACATGTCCGTGCATCACACAGTTGGATATACATGTCTCAATCACTGGGGCACATGATGTACACAGGCAGTGCAACGATGGCTATGAACAGTTTGCCAGCAGTTACTACATGGTATCATTGCATGGAAAGTAAACCTTGTTGGAATGCACTGTTACTGCACTGTACCTGTTCAGTGCATGTAACTACACACTTTGGGGGCTCAGAACTACTCAGTGAGCATGCTAGCCAGTGGTGTGCACACTGTAAGTCCTGCTAGTCAGACAACATGCAAAATTAGAAAGGCAGTGGACAGCACACTCACCTGCTCCCCTGGTGTCCCATACAGCTTGCTGTACTGTGGAAGGAGGCTGTCCAGCAGGGCCTGGTTCTCCTCAAGGCTGAAGGCTGGGGCTCTCTCCACAGTACGTGCCATTGCAGTAGCCAGAGGATGCAGAGACAGCAGCAGTGTTGGTGGCAGATGTCGTCCTGGAGCATGTAGTGCAGGCAAGTGAGCTCTCAGGGGAACAGCCAGCATTATATGTGTGCTGCAGAGGCAGATACTGTCCCATGTGTCCAAAGTGATAGGTCCAAGTCGTTTGCATCTTCTGAATCTGACCAATCCATGGAATAGCAGCACTAATACACGCCCACAGCATCCTTCAAATCTTCAACTTCATGACACCCATGATTTTGCAACATTGTTGTGGCTGGCCAACTGAATTCACTGCATCAGACTCGTTGGAGCTTCGAAAACGCGTCCGTTGCCATGCCAGGCCCCAGCCAATGCGTGCGCACCGATCGGTCCATTGCTGTACAACGCGTATTCCGGGATACAACAGATGCAATGGGCCGGCCGGGCACACCGATCGGTCCATTGCTGTACAACGCGTATTCCGGGATACAACAGATGCAATGGGCCGGCCGGGCACACCGATCGGTCCATTGCTGTACAACGCGTATTCCGGGATACAACAGATGCAATGGGCCGGCCGGGCACACCGATCGGTCCATTGCTGTACAACGCGTATTCCGGGATACAACAGATGCAATGGGCCGGCTGGGCACACTGATCGGTCCATTGCTGTACAACGCGTATTCCGGGATACAACAGATGCAATGGGCCGGCCGGGCACACCGATCGGTCCATTGCTGTACAACGCGTATTCTGGGATACAACAGATGCAATGGACCGGCCGGGCACACCGATCGGTCCATTGCTGTACAACGCGTATTTCGAGATACAACAGATGCAATGGGCCGGCCGGGCACACCGATCGGTCCATTGCTGTACAACGCGTATTCCGGGATACAACAGATGCAATGGGCCGGCCGGGCACACCGATCGGTCCATTGCTTTACAACGCGTACCTGTACAGGTCAGTCGCATATGTCACCATGCTTGTCACTGGTGAACGTATGCCAGCCACATATACCTGCCAGAGACACAGGGGCACACCTACAACACCACACCCAGTCCACACTGTTTCCTAAGGCATGTAAGGCTGCATTACCTTTTCTGTGTATGGGGGTTGACATGTGGTTTCTGTGGTGGCACTTGTGGGCAGCCACACCCAGGCTGTGCATGTGTTAATGGGGACAGGGTCCTTTGTGTGTTGTGCACATGACCACTGTGATGTGCAACAGTACATTTTGGAGCATGTGGCATGGTCAAATTTCCAGGTTGTGTATGTGTGTGACATGTCACATACCCCCAGGGTCCCATGGGGGAAGGCATGTGCGTCACAGGATGACCCATAGCCACAATAGTGATGTCCCTCCACAGTCTGTGTGCATGTTGTGTTTCCGATGTCTCTGATTCCATGTGCAAGATGGGAGACAGTCTCCACATCAACGTTGTTTGTGCATGGACTTTGATGTTGTGCGTCACTGGCGTCCATGTCTGTCCTGCGGAGGCGACCAGTGCCACTACCTGTGGGAGTCATGTTTGTTTTTCTGACGTGTACATGATACGCCATGTCATGCCAGTGTCCATGTGGCAAGACAGGGTCACTGGGAATCTACCTGTCAATGAGCTGTGATGCCTGTGGCGCATCTGTCCAGACATGTCACTGTGGTGTGTGTGTGGAACGTGACAGCAGGAAATGGGTACTGTGACACAGCCTAATGGTTTCCCATAGCACAACCTGGTACCTGTTGTGCACACATGTTGTACTGAGAAGTTAGATGATGGGCATGTAGGTGTGAGTTATGTCCGAACAGAACGGCACACACATCAAGTACTTGTGTCTCGTAATGATGTATCATGTGAAATTGAGTATGGTGAATGGCACATATGTGGGGTGACTGACAATCTTTCTTTCTTCAACCTATGCACTGCAGGGCTCCAGCTGTCCATAGACCATTCCCTGACCTGGCAACGATGGTGGAGCGTGACAGCATCCGACGGTACCGCTTCACCAGGCAGCTGATTGATGATTTGGCAGTGCGCTTGGCACCACATTTGCAACCTGGCCGGACGTACCCTACGGCGCTGACACCCAAGGTGAAGGTAATGGCAGCCCTACACTTCTTTGCCACCGGTACCTTTCAACACACTGTGGCGACTGCCGGTGGGATGTCACAGACTATGTTCAGCCGTGTGCTACGCGATGTTTTGGAGGCAATGTTGAGATGCCTGAACCAGTACATCTATTTCCCTACACGTCAACAACTCACTGATGTCAAGAGTGACTTCTATGCCCTGGGGAGGATGCCACATGTCATTGGCTCCATTGATGGGATACATGTGGCTTTGATACCACCACAGGCATACCGGAACCGGAACCATTACCATTCGATCAATGCTCTGGTGGTATGTCTTGCAGATATGAGCATCACACATGTGTGTGCCCGTTTCCCTGGTTCAGCACACGATGCCTACGTGATGAGGAGTAGTCGCATCCCGAGGATGATGGCACAGATGCAGAACCAGCGTGCCTGGCTTGTCGGTGTGTACTGACTTTGTACCATTGTGTGTGTTCTGATCTGTAGTATTCCACCTACTTTTCCAACTCAGCTAATGTGCACTTGTCTGTCCGTAGGTGACTCCGGATACCCCAACATGCCGTGGTTGCTGACACCCCTCAGGAACCCTGTGACACCAGCCCAGATGCGCTACAATGAGGCACATGGTCGGACCAGGAGAGTGATTGAGCGGACCTTTGGTCTCCTGAAGAGCCGCTTCCGCTGCCTGGACAAGACAGGAGGGGCCCTCCCGTATGCCCCAGCAAAGGTGTGCAAGATTGTCATCGTCTGCTGCATGCTACACAACCTGGCAGTGCGGAAGGAGTTGCCTCTCATCCTGGATGACGATGACCAACGTCCGCCACCTGAGGAGGATCCTGGCCTGGACCACGATGCCAGTGATGATGATGATGATGGTGATGTCCGCACACAGCTCATCACCAACTTCTTCAGCTGAATATGAGTATCCATGGAGATGTAATGTGAATGATGTGAGTTTGCATGATATGTGTGGGTGGTGCTCTGGTGCTGTTTGAGTGTGGCCATGTGCTACTTGACTGGATGCGTGCAGCAATGTGTCCTTACAGGTAGTCTGTACTCCCCAACAGTTTTGACATGCTAACTTGGTTTTGTGTAGTTGTCTTGTGACATGTATTGGGCATGAGTATTGCAGTTCTGTCCTGTTCTTCAGTGGTTTTAACTATGTGTCATGTCTATCCTTCACAGGGTGCTTACTGAGTACTTTGGTCAACTTGGATCCCCCGACACCATGATTCAGCTTTCAGGGTGGCAGCAGTAGTTTGCCTACAAGTGATGTGCCACACACCCCTGGACTTCATATCTTCTGCACTTGTTGACTGTGTGGCCACTGCCACGTGGGTAAACCTTGCATTTGTAGTGGAAACAACATGTTGCAAATGTGTAATGAACCTGTTCTTCACTTTGGGATGTGCGTTGTCTGTGGTCACACATCTGACTGACATTTGCTTACTGCACCTGTGGGCTAGTTGACACAGACTCTGAATAGGTGTGGTGTCTGTGCATTCCACTGTATTTCCTGGCAACATCACTTTGGGCGATGAGTCCGATGGCCCTGGTGTCTCTGTGTTGTGTAGCCCTAGTGGTGTGTCTCCCTCATATGTGTCACGTCACCATGACTCACACGACGGTGTTGTACTTGCTGTAGCAGTTAGCATACACAGTGTAATTTAGCAGGTCATCATCACCATAACAGTATCCACATTTGAATAACAACAGAGGCAAGTATGGTGTACTAGTGATTTTATTTACAGAAATGTGTGTATGATAGTGCACAGGATGGTGGGTGCTGTACATTGGGATTGTGATCCAAAGTTCCCAGATGAGTTGGAAGTCTTGGTAGCAGAAATGTCCTGAGTGAAGTCCACAGTCATATGATACATTAGTCCAACTTGAACTCCCCATGTCATGTGGGAGAGTAGTGTTGCATTCGACAGGGTGAAACGTTTGCACACAAAGGAGAATTTCCGGAACAGTTGTTGGCTTCCTGGGGGATGTACGTGGCCATCAACCTCTCAGTTTTCCTTCCTCGGACGACCCCTCTTCTTTGGGGGGGGACCCTCACGTGCAGGCTGCGGCGGTGCAGGGGAGTCTCCGCCAGAGTCCTCCTCCCTCCCTGTGGCGGTGTCAGTTGTTGCAGCACCAGATGTTGTGGGCACACAGGGAGGTGTGGCCATGTTGGTGCTAATCTGGCGGAGGCATGTCAATATGTCCCTATGCACCGCTGTGAGTTCTTGCAATGTGTCCCACTTGCACTCCATGCGAGACGTGTGTCTCCACACGGGACATGTGGGAGTCCAAGCGGGCATGATGGGCAGCCTGCTGCTGTTGTATGTCCTTGAGGATCCCCACGACCTGTCTGACCTCTCCGGTGCTATCCTGGTACGCATCAGCGATGCGTGCCAGTTGTGGGTCATCATGCAATTCAGACCCCTCTGCAAGCAGCGACCTATGTCTACCACCCTCCCACCACCCCTGGCGACACATGCAGTACCTGCGGTGGCACGCACAGGTGACCCAAGGCCCTCTTGGGGGTTGTTAGTGGTGTTGTCGTCCATTGCTCCACGCTGGGCCTGGGGCTCTGTGCTGTTGCCATCGGTGGTCCTTGGTCTGTCCGTGTCAGTGGGGGTGGTCTGTGTGTTGGCAGTTGTTGGAGGGGTGGGTGCAGGGGGTGCAGGTGTTGGTCCAGCTGGTGCTGCATGATGACTCACACCGGAGGTGCCAGGTAGGTCTTCGCCATCCGAGGAGGGCAGAGGCTGTTCCACACCAGTGAGCTCTGTGTCCCCCGGAGCCTGGGACAGGGACTCCTCCTCGCCTGCTGGTGTGTCCCCATCATCATCACCTGTATTTGGAAGAGACACACATTGTATGTTATGTTTCTACAGGCATCAATGGTTCACACACCTGAAAGTTGTGACTGTACCTCTGGATGCGGGCATGTACATTGCATTGTCCTAAGTTGTCACAGTAAGAGGTTGATATTGGTGTAGCACATTGTCATGCATACCTGGGGCATTTCAATGTGAATGTTGAGGTGTGTGCATGGCCAGCATTTGTTGTATTTGGTGGACATCCGGCCATCCTTCTCCACCTAGCCCAGTTAGCCCACCATGAAGCATGCCACCCTTGCAGTGGGTTCAGGTTGACTCTCAGGATGTCATTCAGTGGTGTCTTTCTGTTGGTTGTTGCACAGTTCCCAGCAGGGCCTTGTGCACCCCACAGCAGTACCCAGTGTCAGCCATCTTGTCAGTCCTTTTCCACTCCCTGTGATGTGAGCATGGTTCAGGGTGGTGTTGATGGGCCAATTGTGAGGGTGACCAATATCTGTTACTACAACTCCCATCATGCTATTGCCTACACCCCCCTTCCCAGCATGCCCATACTTCCTTCCTTTTCAGTGGACTTCACTGTGTGTGAGTGTGACAGCAATGGCAAGATGGCTGACAGTTTGGTCCTGTTGTTTGTTGGTGCACAGTTCCCAGCAGGGCCTTGTGCTCCCCACAGCAGTACCCAGTGTCAACCATCTTGTCAGTCCTTTTCCACTCCCTGTGTTGTGAGCATGGTTCTGAGTGGTGTTGATGGTCCAAATGTGAGGCTGCCCATTATCTGTTACTACGAGTCCCATCATGCTCTTGGCTACACTGACTTCACCAGCATACACATGATTCCTTCCTGTGAGCTTCCCTGTGAGGTGGTGTTCTAGTGGTGGCTAAAAATCTGACAGTGTTTGTTGGTTAGATTTGTGCCACTGCCTAGCTCAGTTTGGTATTGTATTTGTACGTCATGACACAGTTACATATCACTATGAGATGGCATGTATTGTGTTTATCTGTCTGACATACACTTTTTGGGATGATTATCTTTTGTTTGCTGTTGATTTGCTAGGGGTGCATGGTTTGACTGTCCCCTTGACAGTGATGGGTGTGTATTGGAACACAATATTGTGTATATTAGTTGTGTACTCACCAGGCTCTGGGATGTTTGTTATTCCATATACGCTCACTGGTGGTAGGATGGCCCGCACCTTCTCCTCCCAGGGCCTGAGGTATACTGGTTTGGCAGGAGGGCCACTGCCGGTGTGCTGGCTCAGGAGGTAATCCTTCTTCAGGAGGTCCCTGACCCTCCTGCGCACATCATACCACCTGTTCTGGATGTCTTCCTTTGTGCGCAAACATGGTGATTGTGCGTTCACCCTGTCGACGATCCTCGCCCACATCTTGGTTTTCTGCGACATGGGGGTCTGTTGGACCAATGTGCCAAACAACTGTGGCTCTACCCTGAGGATCTCATCTACCATGACTTCCAATTCACTATCTAGGAACTTTGGATTCTTCTTTAGGGGCATGGTGATGGGTGGTGGTGGTGATTGATGTGTGTGTGTGTGCAAGTGAGGGTGTGTGAGTGTAGGTTTTGCTGTGTGTGTGTGAGGGTGCTATTTGTTGAGGTGCTAATGGTGTGTGGCTTTTGTGTTGGATGAGCTGTAAGTAAGTAAGTCCGTTTTTATATAGCGCAGCTACTCACCCTTACGGGTCTCAAGGCGCTGGGGGCCGTCGTGGAAATTAAGTGAGCTATTGCCCAGAGTCACATGGTGCTGAGCTGTGCTGCCGCCGGAGCCGGGGATCGAACCGTGAACCCTGTGCTCCGAAGTCAGCTGCCCTGGCCGCTGCACCACACCTCTCCACTATGTGTGTGTGTCTGTGTTTGCTGTGTGATGGTGTTCTCTGCTGGCAGGTCAGTGGAATTTGCAAAGGATCATGGTAGGGATTTGTGGCCTTTATGTAGGTGGAGTTGGGTGTGTGTCCTTGTTCAAATTTTTTCACCCCCTGTATTTATTGGCTTTGTCATTGCTTGTTTGGCCCTCTTTTTTTTGTATTTTTTCATTTGTGATTATTGTGCATGTTGTAGTCGTTCTTCAGACCGAGTAAGACGTTGCAGGTATCTCGTTCGCGCCTCTCCGAGTCGTTCCCGCTGTGTTTCAGCTCTGTTTCATATGCGGCGTACGCGTCGGTCGCGGTGTATTGTGTTTGCTCGGCTGGGTTTTGTATGCGTGTCGGTCGTACTGCTTGGGCTCCGTGCGAATCGGTCTGCTTTTGCACCCATTGCATCGTACTGCGCGGGTCGGAGTTCGCGGGTACGTTTCGTTCGGCTTTCTTCCTGGTGCGTGTCGGTCGGTTCGATTCGCGTGGTTTTCCGGCCGGATAGCTTGTTTCCGTCCGGGTCGGTCGTTCGCCTTGAGTTCCGTACGAGTCGGTCGTGATTCACATGCATTCCATCGTACTTCCCAGGTCGGGCAACGCCGGTACGTGTCGGTCGGACTATTATCCCATACCGAGTCGGTCGGTATTTTTTCCGGCCCGAATCGGAATCGACCCCTCAGTCTCTTCTAGGATAAGCAGGTGGGTCATCTCTCTGCAGGAATTTGATTTTGCCATGGAATATATTCCAGGTGCAATAATGTTACGGCCGACTGTCTCTCACGTTTGGTTGACAGTGTGGACTCTGGGGCATGTAAGGAAGATTTGGATGTTGTGGACGAATTTGATGTGAAAATGTGTGAGATCACCTTGGGAGCAATCAAAGAGGAAGAATGGAAGGTGGAGTTACGGAAGGATTCTGAGCTGTTGACAGTGATGGAATTGATTCTACAGGACAAAGTGGACAAGCTTGAGAAACCTTGGTCGCTGTTGAGTGATGAGTTGATCAGACTCGCTGATGGATGGGGTGATGAATAAAGCCTCTTAAGTTTACCTGTGTCTCTGTGAATTTACACCTCGTTACACAATGATCTTCCAACTCAAGAGAATAGCTTGTAGTGCTTCCCTATTTACTGTCTTTGAATTTTAATATCCAAACACAAGATGTCTCCACATGTAGGCCCTCTGTTATTACAAAGGATGGGGTTGAACTGACCTATCTGAATTATATTATGTTGCTGGTTCTGGGGCAGTGACATCCCAGAACTAAAGAATAACAATGGCCTATGAAGTATGCTTTCAAATAGCACCCTGAGACAAAAACAATAGGACACTAGTGTGCACCGTGCTTGTCAGCCAATTCGTTCTATTCTGATCATACCGGCAATAGGGTAGCAGTGACTTCTGGGGCAGACCTGGGGTTGACAAGATATTTGCATTGGTCAGAGAAATCAAAAGTAGAACTTAAACAGCCTCTGCTTTTTACAGATGAGGGATAAGGATTAAAGGTTGAGGGAAGACTGTTGAAAAACATTCACGGCATCAGTGCATCATGGAGGGAAATGTCCATGGAGGCACCCTGTAGTTTATAGGTAGGTTAGCATTGAGATAAGGTAGAACAGTATCTCCTGCAGATACATATGTACAATTTGAAGATTGCAGGTTTAAGTACCAGAAGATGCCTAATATTCGATCTCATTTGGTAGCAGAATATGCAATTCTGGTATGCTTTTCTTTACATTCTAATTTTTGTTTATAATGAATAATAGGATGCAATGGACAAAACAGAGTTGGATTGACTACTGCCACTTAACATGTCTGCCACTCTAATGCTAGTAATATTGCTGTCTGTCAAACACAACAGAAAAGGCCAAAACATCATAGATTCCAGCTATGATTGTGTCAAAAGCATTTGATAGAAAGTTCTGATGGCGGATGACTGCAGTATTTGGTTGAGGGGTCAGTCAGCACCCAGGAAACCCTATCTACTCCAGGAATGTCTGGAAATCCAGGGAGGTGAGGCCTGTATGAATAGTAACACATTTTCATATCCAGAATGTCCTGAAAAAATGCAAACCATGGCTAAAAAATCACAATTTACACAAACTCATGTACCATAAAACACCAGAAATTATGTACATTGGAAGATGTTGTATGATTCAGTGTTCCCACTGTTCTCCCAAAGCAAATGTTGCTCCACATGTTCGGATGGGGTTATTGTACATGACAGGAAAGAGAGAAAAACTGCATGCAGGCCAGGTTAAATTTTGATAATTAGCCATGAAGACTATGGGGAATGGCTGCAATATGTGGGCCCGTTGTTATTCTGTAAACACGGAAAACTATAGACTGAAGGAAATTCAGAAAGTTATGCTTATATGTATCCCACCTCATTTTCCTATCCTACCCAGAATTTCTTTCAAACATCAAATTATGGCTAAAACCTGATATCACCACATTCCCATTACTGCTAAGTAAATGTAAGAAAGTAGAAGTTGTTTTCAATATTCAAAGTTTGCACAGCATTCTAAGTAAAGAGTGGTGCACAGTACATGCAAGTCACACTCCTTTAAGATGTCCTTGGTCTTAAGCTTTCAGTTCTATGTATGGCTGGCAGGTTACATTTTGGGCCAAATGAACTCAGGACCAAAAACCGTAGATAAACCACTTATAAAATCAGAAAGGCTAAAGGGATGTATTTTCAGTTCAATGTTCCTAAACGTTGCCTAAAAGACCATAGACTGTTCATGTTCATTTTCTGCAAAACTGATGGAAATATCCCTTTATTAATTTAAAATCTGTGTCTCGCTTGTCCATCAGTGCTTAATTTGAGCCAGTGGTTTCCGGTTCTCGGCACTGGCACTTAATTGTCAACACCCGCACTTGTGCAGTCTGCCACAATGTGGCGCTGTCTGGCTAATTTAGAGATGACCACAAAAACAGTTAATTATCAATTCAATATACATTAATTGCCTGCCGCCCAAGCCATTCCTATAGCTTTGGGGGCCTGATATAGTCCAAATTGTCACACGTGTAGGAGTGTGATGGTTTAGTCATCGTGTTGTTACTATCATTTGCTGCATAGCAGGGGCAATGTGTGGTTCAAGCTGTAGTGGCCTCTTGACGAGAGCCCTGGCACTTCTTTTTTTTTTTTTACAAATTAAGCACTGCCTGTCCTCCCTCCTAAATTCCATTCACCATTCAGTTGCTCAACCTGCCCTTGATAAGTACATTTTCAGAAAGTTATCATAATGGGGAACCTACTTTGAACAAACCGACGAGATTATATAAAAAGGTCGAAATTTAGTCTAGAGGTTAAAGAGATTTCAAAAACTCCAACAGTACAGCCGCTGCACAAGCTGTAGATACCGAACAAGGTCCAACAGTAGTCATAGGTTTAGTCTTACAGGCTCCAGCATTACCAATATAGATGACAAAATAGCTCAATTCACTTAGATGCAAGTGTCATCTGGCTTCAATGTGATAACATCAGCAATGTGCCTCCAACTCAACTTCAATTAATATTCAAACAGTTTTATATATGATATAGAAAAGCACATATTAAGTTGAAATTTTTGGAAAATATGCACTTTGTGTTCCTAAATACTAACCTTAACATTTTGAGTAAAGCAACAATACCACCATCCCCACGAAGAAGGGATTGGTATCTTCAGAAAATAACCCTCATCCTAAATACCAGATTTCATTTAGTAATTGCACACATTTGACCCCAAATACCAGCTGGAAACTTCCATTAGGAATTCCATGTACACCAAATCTGGAAACATGGCCATGAATATTAAATACATAGCAGAGATGCTTACTACATGCAAGAAATATCTGTCAAAAGTCAAAGATAGATACCATATACAGCATGCCCATCAGAAGGCATGAGTGGTCCCAATATGCCAGGAGAACTCAATGCCTAGCAACACAATCCTCTCTGTAAGTGCTGGAGGGGTAAAGAGTCAGAATATCGAGTTGGAAATGTTGACTTGCACTAATATCGAGTGCAGAATATCGAGATACAGAAATATCGACTGCAAGAATATCGAGTTTAAGGTAAGAAATATCGTTTTCAAAAATATCGAAGTCATTAATATCGATTGCAAAAATATAGGGGCACATTACGATACCCGGCGTAAATAATTCCGCCAGGCATGTAAGCGGCAAAAATCCGCCCGCACACACCGCCTGAACACCGACCACGCCATTACGATTACACAAACCGAATACCGCCATCGGCGGAAAAAGCACACAAAATACCGCCCGCCAACGTCCGAGTCGGAGACAAACCGCCCGCCACGGACGGAAACACGCACGACAACACAAAACCGCCCGCCCTCACGGCCGACACACCGCACGTGAAATTACGATCGCACCGACATGAGCGCGGAAAAACCACAAATAAACCGCCCGCCAGCGCAAACAACGCCGATGAGAATCGACACGGCAGAAGCCATGGCGCCCACGTACCTGCACAGAAACCATCCGCACACAAAACCAATAGCACACAACATGGCCAACAAGTCCACACAGCAAGGCACGCACAAATACACAAGCACAGTACATATCCCGAAAACACCCCCCGGACAAACAAAAAATACAAAGGCCAGAACCCCAGACACAACACACCTGAAAACAACAGACCATGAGGACACACCCACATAGGTGAGTACAAAAGCAGCACTCCCACAGACCACAACCCCTTGCTACATTGCAAACCAGAGAGGAGAGGAGAGGACACAGTGACACAGCAAGGACAGCAGCACACCACAGAAACGCACACATCACAACCACCACCACCACCACCACCACCACCACCACCAAACACCACCACCACCACCACCACCACCACCAAACACCGGCACCACAAACCCCCTGCACATTACACAACACACACCGCACCAGCACCACAAACACCATGGCACCACAAAGGATGCCCAAGTTCACGCCCATGGAGCTGACGGTCATGGTCGACGAGATCATCAAGGTGTACCCACAAATCTATGGGAACATGGTCCAGCACACACCACTAGCCACCAGAAACAGAATGTGGAACCGGATCGTAGACCAGGTCAATGCAGTCGGGACCCTGCCCAGGAACAGAGTCGAGATTAACAAACGTTGGAATGACGTCAAGAGCCTGGTCAAGAAGAAGGAGGGCAAAAACAGAGAGCTGGCTGACGTCACTGGCGGAGGGAATCCCGTGCTCTTTAAGACCTTCAAAGCGTGGGAGGAGAAGGTGCGAGTCGTAATCCATCCGGAGATCCTCGCCAGATTAGCAGGGGAGTGGAGGCTGGTAAGTACAAACTAATGTATACCAGCACACCGCTATGTACTCACATGCACTACCACCATGCCACAGCTCCCAGGGACAAACACCCCCATGTCCAGCACACAATACACAACACATCACACACACATGCAACAGACACCACCACACACAGCCCAAACCGAACAACTGCAAGATGCGTGGGGACATGTGTACACTAAGCCAGCCACGTAACCACCAACAGGTCCCCAAATATGCCAGAAGCGCCACAACGAGCACCCACCACACCCATGTGTCCGCCACAGCTGCACCAACCGACAAGTAACAGGTAAGTGGCAGGAACACAAAGTGCAGTGGGTGGGACGGTGGACAGCCCAAGTACAACACACACCAGGCCCCAGTCCCACAGCACAGCAAGGAGGAGCATCCCCCACACCCACGTGTCAGCCACCGCAGTGCACAACGACAGCTGAAAGGCAGACATCACGGTCCACAGCAATCGGTGTCAGTGGGTATCCAGCCACCCCCACGACCCACAACACCCTCCCACCCCCACAGACCTGCAACATGGAGCACCCCCCGCTTAGAGCCATGTGGCATCCAGTACAGTGCACGCACGAACAACTTGCAGGTGGGAAACTGGACAGGGCCGGATTACTGGAGGCATGAGGACCGTAACATGACCAACACATGGGA